>LR991029.1:22179330-23515489 GCA_905163495.3 Cosmia trapezina
AAATTTCATGAGTTTAGATAAAATAGTGAATGAAACTGCACATAACTAGGTATTCCCCGGTTTATTTAACAGTTTCATAAACGACCAATTCGAAAATCGAATCAGTTTTTATTATCTCGCAGTAGGTGCGAAAAGTACAGTATTGTCCTCGGGGATAAAGGTGTCTTCATTTTGGGTAAGCTTGAGTCCTGAGGGCAGCGAGGGATTCTAGTCTTATCTATTTTCCTTTGCTCAGGAGCTAACTCATAGTTCCCTCGCTGCTCACAGGAGCCCTAGAATCTTTCGTTACATTGGTATTCAAAATAGTGCCCGTGACAAAAGACACTGCTTTATCCTCTTAGTGCATAATCAACATATTAGTTTTATGTTGAAACTTTATTTGTAATTTCTAAATTTGTGTTCAATGTTTTGCTTTTTTATTTTAATAAAATCTTCTAAACTTTTTGCGTCTTTAAATAAGTGGTTAGCGTGGCTTGACGTGGCATTTTCACATCAGGTTATTTTTAAGCTGATATGGATTTTCATACAACACTGCCGGCCACCTGCTCGCATGTATTTGACCAGTACAGCATTTTCCATTTATCTCGAAGAAGGTTGTCAAAATTATGCTCGAATTTCTAAGCATGTTTGAAAAAACATTTTTATTCACACTGACATTTTTGGCGTTCTGTAGTTTCTGCTTACCCCCATGGTAAGAAGGTGTAAGTTTACGTATGTATCTATGTATGCTATATTTAAACCGTTGTAGTTAATTTCACAATTATCTTGTTCAGATCGATCTCTTAACATCTCTGCCTAGCCTTTTTCAAACCTTGTTGGGGTCGGTTTCAGTGTAACTGGATGCAGCTGAATATACCAGTATTTTTTTGGAGCAACTGCCTATCTGATCTCCACACTTCAGTTACTGGGTAATGCGATACCCCTTGATAAGACTGGTTGTCATAATTTCGGGCTTCTGAGTTTTCTTCCTGAAAACTTTTACACATAACATAACATTTCGCATCTAAACTATACAAAATTTTAATGACTGACTAACGTTTTAAGTAGTGTTTATAGGTATACTAAATCTAGATACCTTTAAATAACATAATTAATTGATTTTATTTCAGATTTCAAGTACATCAATTCAAATAGAGGCAAGCGGCAAATTCTGTACAACGAGTACACATACTGCCACAACAATTACTCTGCTACCAAAAAAACTAGCTACTGGCGATGCACAGGTCAGAGCGCAAAGAAGTGCAAAGCGACAATATTAATAGATGAACATGGTAAAATCATATCTGGTAATCCAAACCACACCCATCAACCACCCAAATTCTTTATCTCAAATGGACAATATATCAGAATCTGAATATAAATAATATAACATTGTAGACTTTAAAGGAGATCACCCATTTTGTACGGAGATTTGGGATAAAAAAATTCGGCCAGCTATGAATTACATTTTATTTCAATGGTGGCAGTTATAGAAATATTTCACTGTATGGTGACAACACTGTAATGAATAACACTACAGTATGTTTCCCGTCGCCGACGTTCTAATTATTACCTGATATAATATCTCCGAACCCAATTTTTTCTCGACTTTGACGCCTTAGTTACTTTATTTGTAATTTCTAAATTTGTGTTCAACGTTTTTTCTTTATAAAATCTTCTAAACTTTTTGCGTCTTTTAATAACTGGTTAAATTTTCTTGACGTGGCACTTTCATGTCAGGTTATTTTTAACCTAAAACCTACCTTTTAATTTGATAATGACGTTGCTTTATTTCAATTTTCTAGTACAACAAATCGAAATATATTATAGTTTAAAAAACACGCTTTAATATACCATTAAACTGAACTAAAAAGTAAAAAATATTTTTTTCAATACTTATAACAATAAAATGATTAACGAGAATATTAATGTTATTGTAAAAAAAGCGTGGGGTGCTCGATATTAATTGGTGTACTTATTTTTATTTATTTATATATTTATTACCAAAATATCTTACTATTTCTAATTCGAAATGCATTTTTTATTTTTGTTTATTTATTTTTTATCAAGATGTGTATTGTTGTGTGTACAACAATAAAAACAATTGTTTTCTGTATATGGCCATGTACAAAATTATTGAATAATGTGCATATTGGACTCGCCCAGCAATTGTTTCTACATTATCTGTGGGCACGTCATCGCTACAGCTAATCAGTGGCTGTGGCGCGTACCGGGGTATTAGAATATTGGATTTGGGAGTCATTTGCGATATTATTTATTGTGTTTTTGATGAAATTTCATGAGTTTAGATAAAATAGTGAATGAAACTGCACATAACTAAGTATTCCCCGGTTTATTTAACAGTTTCATAAACTACCAATTCGAAAATCGAATCAGTTTTTATTATCTCGCAGTAGGTGCGAAAAGTAGAGTATTGTCCTTGGGGATAAAGGTGTCTTCATTTTGGGCAAGCTTGAGTCCTGAGGGCAGCGAGGGATTCTAGTCTTATCTATTTTCCTTTGCTCAGGAGCTAACTCATGGTTCCCTAGCTGCACACAAGAGCCGTAGAATCTTTCGTTACATTGGTATTCAAAATAGTGCCCGTGACAAAAGACACTGCTTTATCCTCTTAGTGCATAATCAACATATTAGTTTTATGTTGAAACTTTATTTGTAATTTCCAAATTTGTGTTCAACGTTTTGCTTTTTTATTTTAATAAAATCTTCTAAACTTTTTGCGTCTTTAAATAAGTGGTTAGCGTGGCTTGACGTGGCATTTTCACATCAGGTTATTTTTAAGCTGATATGGATTTTCATACTAACACTGCCGGCCGCCTGCTCGCATGTATTTGACCAGTACAGCATTTTCCATTTATCTCGAAGAAGGTTGTCAAAATTATGCTCGAATTTCTAAGCATGTTTGACAAAACATTTATATTCACACTGATATTTTTGGCGTTCTGTAGTTTCTGCTTACCCCCATGGTAAGAAGGTGTAAGTTTACGTATGTATCTATGTATGCTATATTTAAACCGTTGTAGTTAATTTCACAATTATCTTGTTCAGATCGATCTCTTAACATCTCTTCCTAGCCTTTTTCAAACCTTGTTGGGGTCGGTTTCAGTGTAACCGGATGCAGCTGAATATACAGTATTTTTTTGGAGCAACTGCCTATCTGATCTCCACACTTCAGTTACTGGGTAATGCGATACCCCTTGATAAGACTGGTTGTCATAATTTCGGGCTTCTGAGTTTTCTTCCTGAAAACTTTTACACATAACATAACATTTCGCATCTAAACTATACAAAATTTTAATGACTGAATAACGTTTTAAGTAGTGTTTATAGGTATACTAAATCTAGATACCTTTAAATAACATAATTAATTGATTTTATTTCAGATTTCAAGTACATCAATTCAAATAGAGGCAAGCGGCAAATTCTGTACAAGGAGTACACATACTGCCACAACAATTACTCTGCTACCAAAAAAACTAGCTACTGGCGATGCACAGGTCAGAGCGCAAAGAAGTGCAAAGCATCAATATTAATAGATGAACATGGTAAAATCATATCTGGTAACCCAAACCACACCCATCAACCACCCAAATTCTTTATCTCAAATGGACAATATATCAGAATCTGAATATAAATAATATTTTATAACATTGTAGACTTTAAAGGAGATCACCCATTTTGTACGGCGATTTGGGATAAAAAAAAGTCGGCCAGCTATGAATTACATTTTATTTCAATGGTGGCAGTTATAGAAATATTTCACTGTATGGTGACAACACTGTAATGAATAACACTACAGTATGTTTAACGTCGCCGACGTTATAATTATTACCTGAATATCTCCGAACCCAATTTTTTCTCGACTTTGACGCCTTAGTACTACTTTATTTGTAATTTCTAAATTTGTGTTCAAAGTTTTTTCTTTATAAAATCTTCTAAACTTTTTGCGTCTTTTATTAACTGGTTAAATTTTCTTGACGTGGCACTTTCATATCAGGTTATTTTTAACCTAAAACCTACCTTTTAATTTGATAATGACGTTGCTTTATTTAAATTTTCTAGTACAACAAATGGAAATAAGTTATAGTTTAAAAACACGCTTTAATACCATTAAACTGAACTAAAAAGTAAAAAATATTTTTTTCAATACTTATAACAATAAAATGATCAACGAAAAAATTAATGTTATTGTAAAAAAAGCGTGGGGTGCTCGATATTAATCGGTGTACTTATTTTTATTTATTTATATATTTATTACCAAAATATCTTACTATTTCTAATTCGAAATGCATTTTTTATTTTTGTTTATTTATTTTTTACCAAGATATGTTACTATTTCTATTTCAAATTACAGAGTTAGTCGGCGTTCGCACGAGCGTAATAAAATCGCGGCGGGATTTTATCGCGCACTGGATTTTCAACTCTCGTTGTTGAGCCGAGCGTTGAGAATCCAACCTAACAAAAACAGAGTGCTTCCCAGGGCGACGAAAAACACACTGTTGGATTTTCAGCTCCCGGCGCTAAGCAGAGAGTTGAAAATCCAGTGCGCGATAAAATCCCGCCGCGATTTTATTACGCTCGTGCGAACACCGACTTATAGTGGTAGACAGATTCTGATATGGATTCTTATAATAATAATACTTAACTAGATAACTTTAAATAACATAATTAATTAACTTTATTTCAGATTTCAAGTACATCAAATCAAGTAGAGGCAAGCGGCAAATTCTGTACAACGAGTACACATTCTGCCACAACAATTACTCTGCTACCAAAAAAACTAGCTACTGGCAATGCACAGGTCAGAGCGCAAAGAAGTGCAAAGCGACATTAGTAATAGATGAACATGATAAAATCATATCTAGTAACCCAAGCCACACCCATCAACCACCCAAATTCTTTATCTCTAAAGGACAATATATCAGAATCTGAATATAAATAATGTAGACTTTAAAGGAGATCACCCATTTTGTACGGCGATTTGGGATAAAAAAAACCGGTCAAGTGCGAGACGGACTCGCACACAAAGGGTTCCGTACCATATTATATGTTTATCAATCGCTAAGATAACTCTGTATTTCATAATGATACTGTGAATCACAAGGTTATTTTTTGCAGTTGTAGAAAATCGCCCATATTTAAACAAAATACCTTATGAATCGCCGTTTTTAGTATTTCTTGATGAAGTGCAGTATAAAGTACATTATATAATAGAGCTCGTACAAAAATGGTATAAAATTGACAACTGTTACGGCCCCCTATTTCTTCATTTTACAAGATAAAAAAAATAAAAATATCTTTGTACTCTACTCGATGAGTTTTACACAATAACACCCCACACACAGGTTAATTTATTTTTTTTCAAAATGAAAACTTTTTTGTATAGGGACCGCCCTCTTTAATTTTAACTTTATTTTATTTATATTATTTGTTGTTATAGTCGTAATAGAAATACACAAATTTCAACTGTCTACCTATTAAGGTTTATGAGATACAGCCCTGTGACAGACGGACGGACGGACAGCGGAGGCTTAGTAAGTTTGTATGCACAATATTGAGATACTAGCTAGACTGCCCGCGGCTTCGCCCGCGTGGATGTCTGATTTCATGGGTTTTAATTTTCTATTATTGTTCATCAAAAGTATAAATACTGAGTTTCAAGTTAACCGGACTGCGCTTTAAAATTCTTCCATACAAACTTTAACATCCCTAAACCCCCTTTGAGGGGTAGTTTTGAAAAACTAATAATGACAAAGTTTATTACTTACATAAGCAAGTATTTCTGCTAAGTTTCAACTTCATTAACCAAATTAATAAGATTTTTCATATAAACTGTATCCCTGTTTTCACGCCCACAAGGGTAGAATTTCAAAAATCGTCTGAGATGTTTCCATGACTTGGCTCAAACATTATTTACACCAATTTTCGAGTTAATCAATCCCCAATAAAATCCGCCGCTGTAAAATTTACTACCCCTTTTCACCTCTTAGGGGTAGATTTTTGGCAAACCCACACACACGTTAGTTAGTCTTAATTTTTGGTCTCAAGTACAAAAACTGAGTTTTGAGTAAATCGGACCGCGTGTTAAAATTCCTCCATAAAACCTTTAACACCCACCAATCCAGTCTTCTGGGGTCGCGGGTTGTTCGAAAGAGATACCTACTGTGGCCCTGCCATAGGCAACTGAAGGAACACGGGTGGGTTTTAGTCAGTAAAAGTATGACACGCCCTTCCGCTCCACGCAGAGCGGGAGAAGTCATTTGATGATTTCCCATCCACAAAAAAGGGGGTAGTTTAGGAAAACTAAAAATAATTAATTTTATAATTAACTTAGATGAATATTCGTGCTAAGTTTCAAGTCTAATAACTCAAGAGATAAGATTTTTCATACAAACTTTCATCCCCTATTTTATTCCCTTAGGGCAGTGGTTTGGACTGTGCGTTGATTATTATCAGTCAATGAGTCAGTCAGGACTTTGAATTTTATACATATAGATTTACAAGACCATAAACTTCTGATAGGTTTTCCTGTAATCTATAGGTAAAGAACTATTTTCTGTATTTTTTCCAAAATTTTAGGCTCAGTAGTTTTGGAGATAAGGGGGGGGGGAACGGTCAATTTTCGTCTATTTTCTTAAATAACTTCAAAACAATTTGTTTTAAAATTATTAAAAAAATATATTTGAGACCCTCACAGTAAGACCTTTCATTTGATATGTCACACAGTACAGTTTGCAAACCTTTTTTTTAATTGTACTTATTTTCCCCCCAAAAGGGACCCCCCATATTCAAATTTCATTTATTTACGTTACATGTTCGTGTTTGGGTTACCAAAATACATATGTGTACCAAGTTTCAACTTAATCGGTTCATTAGATTCGGAGCAAATTGGCTGTGACAGACGGACAGACGGACAGACAGACAGACGGACACACGAGTGATCCTATAAGGGTTCCGTTTTTTATGTGTACCTATGTTCACAAATAAAGATTGATTGATTGATTGATTTCCTTTTGAGGTACGGAACCCTAAAAAGTCGGCCAGCTATGAATTACATTTTATTTGAATAGTATTAGAATACTTCATTGTATGGTGACAACGCTGAAATGAATTTCTGATTTCTCACTATAGTACGTTTCCCGTTGCCGACGTTCTAATTCTTACCTAGTATAATATCTCCGAACCCAAAATTTTCTCGACTCTGTCGCCGCCTTAGTAAAAAAATAATGCCTTTTATGTGTACTTACTATAAAATATTAATGTATTATACACATAAACATTCTTTATAAAATTTCTAAATAATGTGTGAAAACCGCATCAAAATCCGTTGACAACGTGATCAAACAAAAGAACAATAAGCTACTTTAATTACTTTTCACCCCACCTGCTCGAAAATGTCAAATTATATGTCAAGCAACCTTAACCTAAAGTGAGTCATTAGTGGCCGGGGGCACAGCCGGTCAATAATGTTGTACTGGATTTCATTATGACCCGCTGGTCAATAATGTGATTTGAATTTGGAATCTCACATGCTTAGCTAAATTGGCAGTATAGTACTAACAAACACCCTTTGGTGCCAGAAAGAGGAAAGCTATTCTCGAAACCCTTACTACGCGTGGATGATATTCTCGATTTCCTACAAAATCATAACGACTGCTTCTTCATATCGTTGCCATGTTTTCGAAGACATAATATTGTAAGAATAATTAGATAACTACGAACCATTTTTTTTTTTTTTTTTAATTCCACATCAACATCTATAAACGTAGGTACCAAATAAAAACTTAACTTTATCTTTGCACAACTGGACTAACGTCTCAAATGTTACCATTAACTTCAATTAATATGTAAGTGCATATAACTAACTAGTTCTAAATATGTTATTCTTACTGTTTGTTTATTTAATAAATACTTTGTTTTTCGTACTATGGCTATTTTTTTTCTCACAGCAGGTGTAAAAAGTAGAGTATCCTCCTCTGGGCTAAAGGTGTCTTTGCCTTGGGCTAGCTTGAATCCCTCGCTGCATTCAGGATTCTTGTATTAACTCCCTCGCTTCGCTCGTGAGTTAAACTCTTAACTCCCTCGCTGCGCTCGGGAGTTACATCCCGAATCCTTCATTGCGCTCGAGATTCAATATGACGCCCGTGACATAAGACACAACTTTAGCCCCTCGGTGCATAATCTACTATTAAATATAGCAAGTCACAATAGCCATGGCTTCTAGCCGGGCAATAATGTTGTAGGCACTAAATTTCATTATAACCCGCCGGTCAATAATGTAATATGATTTTTTAACCTCAACTAAAACATTCATAAGTTTTACACGGCTACATATCAAGCTATATATTTCCAATTTAAGCTGATCTCTCATTGTACGGAAATCCTATACTATGCGAGATCAGCTTAATATACTGGAAATGTAAATATAGCTTGATATGTAGCCGTGTGTACTGAAACACATGTGTGTATTGTTGTGTGTACAACAATAAAAACAATTGTTTTCTGTATATGGCCATGTGAAAAATTATTGAATAATGTGCATATTGGACTCGCCCAACAATTGTTTCTACCTGTGGGCACGTCATCGCTATAGCTGATCAGTGGCTGTGGGCGTACCGGGGTATTATAATATTGGATTTGGGAGTCGTATTTGCGATATTATTTAATCTGTTTTTGATGAAATTTCATAAGTTTAGATAAAATAGTGAATGAAACTGCACATAACTAGGTATTCCCCGGTTTATTTAACAGTTTCATAAACGAACAATTCGAAAATCGAATCAGTTTTTATTATCTCGCAGTAGGTGCGAAAAGTACAGTATTGTCCTTGGGGATAAAGGTGTCTTAATTTTGGGCAAGCTTGAGTCCTGAGGGCAGCGAGGGATTCTAGTATTATCTATTTTCCTTTGCTCAGGAGCTAACTCATAGTTCCCTCGCTGCTCACAGGAGCCCTAGAATCTTTCGTTACATTGGTATTCAAAATAGTGCCCGTGACAAAAGACACTGCTTTATCCTCTTAGTGCATAATCAACATATTAGTTTTATGTTGAAACTTTATTTGTAATTTCTAAATTTGTGTTCAATGTTTTGCTTTTTTATTTTAATAAAATCTTCTAAACTTTTTGCGTCTTTAAATAAGTGGTTAGCGTGGCTTGACGTGGCATTTTCACATCAGGTTATTTTTAAGCTGATATGGATTTTCATACTAACACTGCCGGTCGCCTGCTCGCATGTATTTGACCAGTACAGCATTTTCGATTTATCTCGAAGAAGGTTGTCAAAATTATGCTCGAATTTCTAAGCATTTTTGACAAAACATCAGTCAAACTGATATTTTTGGCGTTCTGTATTTTCTGCTTACTCCCATGGGAAGAAGGTGTAAGTTTATGTTGTTTGTCTGTGTGTGTGTGTATGTGTGTGTGTGTGTAGGTGTGTGTTTATCTATGTATGCTATATTTAAACCGTTGTAGTTAATTTCATAATTATCTTGTTCAGATCGATCTCTTAACATCTCTGCCTAGCTTTTTTCCAACTTTGTTGGGGTCGGTTTCAGTGTAACCGGATGCAGCTGAATATACCAGTATTTTACAAAGAGCGACTGCCTGTCTGACCTCCACAATTCAGTTACTGGATAATGCATATCCCTTGGTAAGACTGGTTGTCATAACCTCGGACTTCTGAGTTTTCTTCCTGAAAACTTTTACACATAACATAACATGTCGCATCTAACCTTTACAAAATTTTAATGACTGACTAACGTTTTAAGTAGTATTTGTTTACTAATAATACTTAACTAGATACCTTTAAATAACATAATTAATCAACTTTATTTCAGATTTCAAGTACATCAAATCAGATAAAGGCAAGCGGCAAATTCTGTACAACGAGTACACATACTGCCACAACAATTACTCTGCTACCAAAAAAACTAGCTACTGGCGATGCACAGGTCGGAGCGCAAAAAAGTGCAAAGCAACAATATTAGTAGATGAACATGGTAAAATTATATCTGGTAATCCAAACCACACCCATGAACCACCCAAATTCTTCATTTCTAATGGACAATATATCAGAATCTGAATATAAATAATATTTTATAACATTATAGACTTTAAAGGAGATCACCCATTTTGTACGGCGATTTGGGATAAAAAAAAGCTGGCGGCCAGGTATGAGTTACATTTTATTTGAATGGTGGCAGTAGTAGTTCATTGTATGGTGAGAACGCTGTAATAAATTTCTAATTTCTCACTACAGTACGTTTCCCGTCGCCGATGTTCTAATTCTAACCTGATATATGTAAATATATCTCCGAACCCAATTTTTTCTCGAGTTTGACGCCTTAGTATGAAGTATTACGTTTTATGTGTTATAAAATATGTAATTATTATGGTAGTCTGCCAAAAAAAAACACAGAATGGGTGATCTTCTTTTGTTATTGTAAGTTTGCGAAACTTAATACTTGGGTAAGGAGCTTAAATAGGATTGTATTGCTTGAATGAGTTGTATGTTTGCTTTTTTTTAATTGTCGTCATGAGGTTTTCTTTGTTAACCCTATTAATTTTTCGCGTCTTTTAATAAATGGTTCGATTTGGTCGATGTTGCGTCTCAGACTAAGAAATTAGGTACTTCTATCTTGTTAATAAATTTGCTTGATTTCATATTCAAGTACACCAATTCAATGAAAGGTAAGCTTTAATCATAACTCTTCTATCAAAAAAACTACCCTTCGGCATACCTGTATAAGATGTAACATAAAAAAGTGCAAAGCTTCATTGTTTGTGGACGATCAAGTAAATTTATATCTGGTCACCACCCATCCACCACCCGAATTCACCATCAGTAATTGACAATTCATCAGAATCATTTATATTATTAGAGAAAATTAAATAATTATTGATTATTGTCTTTATTTAAATTATGTGCAATTGTGCATTTATCATTCAAAATGATAAGATAAGTTTGTAAGATTGTAAGTTTATAATTTTATTTTTATGTTGAAACTTTTTGATTAATTAACTATCTTTTTTATATCGAGTTCTATGTGGTTCTTTTTTATCCTAATAAAGATAAAGTCCTTTAAACTTTTTGCGTCTTTTAGAAACTAGTTCGATTGGTTAGGCTTGTTGTAACATCTTCATATTTTGATACCAACCACATGTCAATTTGATAATGGCGTTGCTTTATTTCAGATTTACGCTACATCAAAACCAAGGAAGGCTTGATTTTAATATTATATAAAAAGTACTTACACAGCTTTAATAAAAGCTCCCCTTCCATGAAAACAACCTCCTATGTATGCACAAGCCGCTCCGCAAAAAACTGCAAGGCGTCAATATTACTAAATGATTATGGTAAAATTAAATCTAGTACCCAGAATCATAACCATCCACCACCCAAACTCAGCTTTGAGTCAAACCTTGGCTCGAGACCAATCTCCTCTACCTCGCACACTCCCTCTGCTCAAAGTTCCAGACTGAAATGTGTTCGCGGACGAGTGGAAGAAGATCTTGCCGGTATATCCAGACATTCTGACAAGACCTGAAGTACGACTGTCGAGTAGTTGTTTAGGTTTAGGGTATTTTTAACCGACTTCTAAAAAAGGAGGAGGTTCTCAATTCGGATGTTTGTATTTTTTTTTTTTTTTTATGTTTGTTCGCGCATAACTCCGTCGCTTGCCAACCGATTTAAAAAAATATTTTTTTGTTGGAAAGGGTATACTTTCCAAATGGTCCCATTTTTGTCAAAATCCAGTTCTGATGATGGGATCCTGGAGAAATCGAAGGAACTCTTCAAATATTATAGGCACACCTATAGCGATTTGGGTATTTTTTATAGTAGCTCGTGCATTTGCTCTCGGAAAGCACCACTTGGTGAAGTGGAACTGATGATGAAGACCACAGATGGCTACCGGAACTACTCAATGATAAATATTTCACGGGTTGCGATTCGATTACTTTAATATGGTTGCTAAGCAATTTCCGCTCGTCACACAATGCGTGTGGTGAGTGGTTGTTGAGGAGTTCTCCTGGTTCTTACCAGCAGAACTCCTCAACAATTAACGTCCCAGCATCGGGAAAAGCAATATTTTGTAACATGTTATGAGCAATTGACATTAGACTAATGTAACTTATACAAATTATAAACAGACCCACTAAAAAGCGAGAAATAAAAACTTTTTAACAAAAAAAAAAAAACCGACTTCCAAAAATCACTACAAAGTGAAAAATAACTTTGATTTCGGAAGTCGGTGGCAAAAAAAAAGAAAGTAAATAAAAACGAAAGACACCGACTTCCGAAATCAAAGTTATTTTTCACTTTGTAGTGATTTTTGGAAGTCGGTTTTTTTTTTGTTAAAAAGTTTTTGTTATTTTATTTGTCTTGTGTAATTCGCCTTAGCCGTTTTATCTATCTATCTATACAGGGTGTAAGTGTAAACAGTGGAAATATTTTAAGGGGTCATTGTACTCATCATTATGAACAACTTTTACAATGGGACCAAACCTGAAATCGCGAAAAAAAATCAGCTGTTCAGTACATTTATCTTCGCATAAAAAATGTAGGAAACAGCTGATTTTTATTCGCGATTTCAGGTTTGATTCCATAGTAAAAGTTGTTCATAATAATGAGTACAATGACCCCTTAAAATATTGCCACTGTTTACACTTACACCCTGTATAAAAAACGTGGTAAAATTAATCCCTATTTCCCTTGGTCACGCCCGGTTGGTACCAGCACGGTTGGTTTCATTTTATTTTATAACTTTAGAACGGCTTGACCGATTTGAATATTTTTTTTTGTTTTATTCTCCTCTTTACTGGGGTGGTTTAAAAGTAAAACAAAAATAGGAAAACAAATAAATTTAAAGTTTGACAGGACAACATCTGGCCGGTTAACCAGTATTAAGTAAATAAATAAATCGTTAGAAACCGCAAGTACCTACATTAGGGTTTAAAGTAGAACTACTCATAATGTGATATTAATACTATTCATTTTAGTTTTGACAGTGAATATAATTATAATAAAAAATAATTATGAAGATAATTATTATGTGTATGTTTCACGTTCATTATTTGTTTAACCTGCATGTTTATTAACATAGTAAAGTTAATGTTTACTAACAATTTAAGGTGCTTTTCTAAAATAAAATGATTACTTTTATCCTTTATTTCATTATAATCATATAAATTATATTTTTAAATATTGGAACATATAACATGTGAATGGAAGCGCCGGGAAGGAAGACATATGGTGACCTTATTGGTGATGTTCTTCAGAAAGGTCAGGTGCGTAGTCCTCGCAACCGGCGTGCGTGTATGATCAGATGTATGAACGTAAACGCGGCAAAAGGTGTATGTAAGGATCGTAGCAGGTGGCGGTCTGTAGTTTTTGCTTACCCCCATGGGAAGAAGGCGTGAGTTTACCTATGTATGCGTGTTTAAAAATAAAAACATTTTAAAATATTAAAATTAGTAGCTCACCGGTATCGGGAACAGATTCCAAGCTACTAGGTCAGGGCTCCAGAGAGAGGAAACTCCTAATGCGAGCGGTGTTCAGAAGTACAGCTTTCTGAATCAAGCCCTTAATCCAGCTGCCCAACGAGATCCTCCTCAGATGTTGGTTGAGGCTCTTGGCTATTAAGCCATTGGCTGTTATGTTTATCGGCACAATGATCGCTGAGTCCTCATCTCACATGTCGACAATCTCGCGAGCCAAGTCAAGGTACTTGATTTGTTTACCTTTCTCGGTTTTCACGAGGTTACCATCATGCGGACCGGCGGCAACAAAGGCTGCCCTTGCGCAAATATCGACGTTTAAACGAAATGAAGCTGTCACCACAGCCAATTCTAACGTCATTAGAACTAAGCTGCGTGAGACAACTAATCCCAATTCAACATTCAAATGCTTCGCTGAAAGCAGATCCGTCGGTTCAATGCTCAATTTTTTTTTCTAAACGATCATTACGTTTGGTCCTTGATTTAAAAGATTATTGATCATTAATTTAATCTTTTCTTTTTTGTTTTAGGACGCCTGAGAAGACGAGGAAGACAACCGTATACTAGATATCAAACACTAGAGTTAGAGAAAGAGTTCCACATGAATCAATGCCTCAAGCGGAGGAGACGCATAGAACTAGCACAAACTCTCTGTTTGACAGAGAGACAAATCAAAATATGGTTCCAGAATCGAAGGATGAAATTAAAGAAAGAGAAATTAAAGAAAGAGATATTAAAGACAGAGATGCAGGCTATAAAGGAGTTCAATGAGCAGGAGAAGCAGACGCAAGCACAGAAAGCGGCTGCTACGCAAGACCATGCCGAATACTAAGCATGCGCGCGCGCAAAGCCATAGTGATTGATACCTGTGGTGATACTATCGCAGTCTGCCGAACACTCCTTGTTTTTTTTTTTTTCTGTAAATTGTTTGTAATTATTTTCTCGTTATTTAAGTGTTGTTCGGGTGTTGTGATTATTTTTAAATTAATTGTTAACAAGACACAATGTTTTCTTAAAACTAATGATGGAACAATAAACTGTTGAATGTTAGACTAGAAATGGGTATTATTTTGTGTTTCGGAAAAAAATCATCAAAAACAAAATTTTTGATGAATTTTTGATTTTTAGATATTATTTATATTTTAATCCGCGTAATCGTCGAAGGTTCGCGTTTGGAAACCAGTGCGATTTGTATAAACTTCTTTCGTGTAACATAGTGTAGGTGTATCGTACTGCGTTTTACTTTATGTGCGATCGTAGCGCTCCGCTGTCGGCACAAATTGAATATTCCTACTGTACGGGTTGTATTAGTTAACTCCGTACACTCGTAAGTTAAATTATTATCCGCTATCGGACAGTGTGAAACGAATAACCTTCCGCGCCATCTAATCCCCAAAAGGGAGAAAGAACCACACAGATTTCAGCGGACCTACGAATATGCAGTCAGTATATAATATCATTAAAACTAACTGAGACAGGAAAATGGATCATCGTTTTATCCTCCTCACATACACATTCACGTATCTTCTTCAGATTGAATTCTATGTTTTGCGCTTTTATCCTAATAAAATTTAGTAAACTTTTCACGTCTTTTAATAACTGATTATATTGCCTTGTTGTATTTTTATATTAAAACATCTACCACCTTTCAATTTGATAATGACGTTGCTTTATTTCAGAAGCCAAGTACATAGATTCAAAGAGAGGCAAGAAGTTGATTCTATACAAAGACTACACATACTTCTTTAGTAAATACTCTTATAACAAAGGAACGGCCTACTGGCGATGCTCAAGCCGGACCACAAATAACTGCAAGGCGACAATATTTGTAGATGATCAAGGTAACATTGTATCTGGTAACCTAGACCACACACATCTACCACCCAAATTCTTCATTCAAAATGGAGAATATATCAGAATCTACAAATAAAAAGCGTGACATGTGGTTTCGCCTTAGGCCTTTGGCCAAAAGTGGAATAGTATATTATAACTAAAAAAATAAAGTCTCTGTCTTGCTCTTCAATTTTGTTATTTCTCGTGTTTCCACGATTCTTTCACGATTTAATTAATCCATCAACTGCGTCTAGATTTCTTCAAGACTTTTGGTAAAGATTTTAGTAGACAGCCGGTTTGCCCAGTTTTGCTCTTTTCTCTGTTTAAAATGTTGAATCTGTATAGTTCAAACGAGTTGTTATTTCTAGTTAAATTTTTAGTCTTTACGAATTGAAGGATGTAGTTTCTAATGTTAAGTGCTTGAAAAATTGTGTTTTTTCTCTTTTAATATTTTTACGGTTGTAGTTAATTCTATAATTACCTTGTTCAGATCGATCTCTTATGTTTTGCACTTGTATCTTAATAAATACCTGAACACTGTAATGGTTTTTTAATGGCTGATTTACGTTTGATGTTTTTTTTACAAAAAAAAAAAAAAACTATCTACTGAAGACAAAGCGCGCGGAGCAAAAAAGTGCAAATCGGCAATATGTGAAGACGATCATGGTAAAATATTGTAGTTGGTCGTTTAAACCACAGCCATCCACCAGCACCACCTAAAATAAAAAAAAGACTTGATTTTCCGTTTTTATTTTCAAAACGAATCTACATACTTAGTTAGTTTCTTATTGTAAGGAGAGCTCATAGATAATAGAAATTTGTATATTTAACTTTTTAGTTTGTTCACTTGCGAATTAAAGATCTGTTTATATTATAGTCAGGGCGCCAGAGGTGCCATGCGTGGAAGTGTTTTCCAACGGAGCGAATTTGGGCTTAAAATTACAAGAAAAATACAAAGAACAACATCCTAAAGTTTCTACATTGAGCGAGATCGGGAAAGTCGTTTTTTATTGTAAAATGAAAAAAAATAGCCTTTTTTTCGGATTTTTTTAAGTAGAACGAAAAGTATTGTTCCTAGAGAAAAATGTTTTTGAGTAAAAGTTGTGCAGGTGATGATTCTGCATGAGGATTAATTATTTTAAAAAAATAAAAAAATCGTTTTCATTGTTGAAATAAGCAAAAAAGACGGAAAAGGCAAAAAAATGAAAACAATGAAGAGTAATACTTAAAGTGCTTTAAATTTGATAAAAATGAGGTAGGTTAAAAATTTTTGTATGTTTAACAATGTGCGCCACGTCCGATAACGATATGTCAAAATGGCGGCCTATAGCAAAGTTGTTAAGTTGAAATTTCAACTTAACAACTTTCAGGTGGTCCATCGCAACGAATTGCAACTTGCTGTACTGGAATCGGTAGGTACTAACAGTGTCTTTAATCTCTCAAAAATTCAGATTTTTAAATAAACAGATTAAAAATATATTTTAAAAAAAACCGTAAATAAGGACCGTATTTTCGACAATCGTATACTTAGAGATTTGCAATAAAATGCATTCAATTGCACTGATTTTTACATGACCTTTTACCTGACTATTAATATAATTCTGTTTCACGTCGTGTTTTTATGTTTTTGTACTTGTATTCCAATAAAATCCTACTACCCGTTTGCTCGTTTTAATAAGTGCTTGGATTGGCTCGCTGATATACATATCAGGTTCTTTTCAACTTGATAATAACTTTACTTCATTTCAGATTTCAAGTACATAAATTCAAAGAGAGGCAAAAAGTTAATTCTCTACAAACAGCACACATACTTCTTTGCCAGATTCTCTAGTAACAAACGAATGACCCACTGGCGATGCTCAAGCCAAAAAAACTGCAAGGCCACAATATTTGTAGATGATCAAAGTAACATTATATCTGTGAACCAAGACCACACCCATCTACCACCCAAATTCTTCATTCAAAATGGAGAATATATCAGAATCTACAATTAAAAAGCGTGGCATGTGGTTTCGTCTTAGTTAGGCCTTTGCTCAAAAGTGGAATAGTATAGTATAACTAAAAAAATAAAGTCTCTGTCTTGCTCTTTAATTTTGTTATTTCTAGCGTTTCCACGATTCTTTCACGATTTAATTAATCCATCAACTGCGTCTAGATTTCTTCAAGACTTTTGGTAATCATTTTAGTAGACAGCCGGTTTGCCCAGTTTTGCTCTTTTCTCTCTTTAAAATGTTGAATCTGTATAGTTCAAACGAGTTTATTTCTAGTTCAATTTTTAGTCTTCACGAATTGAAGGATGTAGTTTCTAATGTTAAGTGCTTGAAAAATTGTGTTTTTTCTCTTTTAATATTTTTACGGTTGTGGTTAATTCTATAATTACCTTGTTCAGATCGATCTCTTATGTTTTGCATTTGTATCTTAATAAATACCTGAACACTGTACTGGTTTTTAATGGCTGATTTACGTTTGATGTTTTTTTACAAAAAAAAAAAAAAATCTAGCTACTGGAGACAAAGCGCGCGGAGCAAAAAAGTGCAAATCGGCAATATTTGAAGACGATCATGGTAAAATTGTAGTTGGTCGTTTAGACCACAGTCCCAGCACCACCTAAAATAAAAAAAAGACTTGATTTTCCGTTATAGTTTCAAAACGAATCTACATAGTTAGTTTCATAACGTAAGGAGAGTTCATACATAATAGAAATTTGTATATTTAACTTTTTAGTTAGTTAACTTGCAAATTAAAGATCTGTTATATATAATTGTATGTGTTTCACGTCGTGTTTTAATGTTTTCGCACTTTTATTCCAATATAATCGTACTACCTGCTTGCCCGTTTTAATAAGTGGTTGGATTGGCTGGCTGATATAGGTATCAGGTACTTTTCAACTTGTTAATAACTTTACTTCATTTCAGAGATCAAGTACATAAATTCAAAGAGAGGCAAAAAGTTAATTCTGTACAAACAGCACACATACTTCTTTGCAAGATACTCTAGTAACAGAGGAATGGACCACTGGCGATGCTCAAGCCAAAAAAACTGCAAAGCCACAATATTCGTAGATGATGAAAGTAACATTATATCTGGGAGCCAAGACCACACCCATGTACCACCCAAATTTTTCATTAAAAATGGAGAATATATCAGAATATAGGATCAATAAAAAGTGTGAAATGTGGTTTCGCCTTAGGCCTTTGACCTGAAGTGGGACAGAATAGGATAACTAAAAAAATATAGTAGCTCACTTTGTCTGACTCTTAAATTTGGTCATTTCTCGTGTTTCCACGATTCTTTCACGATTGAAGTAATCCATCTACTGTGTCAAGATTTCTTCGAGAGTATTGGTTACATTTTAATAGACAGCCGTTTGTACGGTTTTACTCTTTCTCAGTTTAAAATATTGAATCCGTTTAATTGAAACGAGTTGTTATTTCTGGTTAAATTTTTAGTCTTCACGAATTGAAGGGTCTAGTTCTATATAATATGAGATCAGATCGATCTCTTATGTTTTGCACTTAAGTATATCTTAATAAATACCTTAACACTGTACTCGTTTTCTAATGGTTAACCAACGTTTGATGTTTTTTTTTTTTACAAAAATAACTAAGCACTCACAGCGTGCGATGCAAAACCGTGATCGGTAATCAGCAATATTTATAGTCGATCATGGTTTTGTATTTGGTCACCTAGACCCTAGACAACAGTCATCCACCAGCACCAACCAAAATAAAACAGAACTGATTTTCCGTTTTTAGTTTCAAAACGAATATATTTAGTTTATAATAAAGAGAATTTGCAACAGAAAATTTGAAATTTTTACTTTTTAGTTGGTTGACTTGCAAACTAAAGATATGTTTAAGCTAATGTGCTATATGTGTTTCACGTCGTGTTTTTATGTTTTTGTACTTTTATTCCAATAAAATCCTATTAACTTTTTGCGCGTTTTAACAACTTGTTGGATTGGTTCGATGTTATAAATATCAGGTACTTTTCATCTCTTAGATAATATACATCTAGATCGAGCCACCGCGTGGCCGGTCATGAGACAGCAATATTAACAGTGAAAGTACTTTGTGTGGCAACATTTTTAAATTTTGCCATGCAAAGTACTTTGTTTGGCAACATTTTTAAAGCAAAAATACGGCACGCCGTAAGGGACAGAAGATACGATGCTTTGTCTCAATGTTCCTAATTATTTCGTATATATGTGTCTCACTTCCACACTGTTTCATCTTGATGATGACGATTGTTTATTACAAATGCCAGGTACATAATTTCGAAGAGAGGCAAGAAGTTAATTCTGTACAATAAGTACGCATACTTCTTTATTACTACTACTAGATACTCTTATAACAAAGGAACGGCGCACTGGCGATGTTCAAGCCAGACCACATTATAACTGCAAGGCGACAATATTCGTAGATGATCAAGGTAACATTAAGTCTGGTAACTTAGACACACACATCAACCACCCAAATTCATTATTCAAGATGGAGAATATACAAGAATCTATCAATAAAAAGCGTGAAATGTAATTTATCAATAATTATTTTTTGTAGGTACTCGTAGCTTACTATTTCAGCAAATAGGAAGGCGTAGGAAAGAATCGACTTACTAAAAAAAAAATTAACTTACTCTGTTTCACTCATAATTTTGTAATTTCACGTGTTTCCACGATTCTTTCACGATTTAAGTAATCCATCAACTGCGTCAAGATTTCTTCGAGTGTTTTGGTAAACATTTTAGTAGACAATCGGTTGCCCTGTTTTGCTCTTTTCTTTGTTGAATCTGTTTAGTTCAAAAGAGTTGTTATTTCCAGTTAAATGTTTAGTCTTCACGAATTGAAGGATGTAGTTTCTACCGTTAAGTGCTTGAAAAATTATGTTATTTTTGCTCTTTAATTCTATAATGATCTTGTTCAGATCGATCTCTTATGTTTTGCACTGATCACACTAATAATATAAAGGCGAATGTTTGTGTGTGTGTGTGTGTGTGTGTGTGTGTGTGTGTGTGTGTGTGTTTGTATGTTTGTTACTTCTTCACGCTCAAACTGCTTGACCGATTTGGATGTTTGGTATGTAGATAGCTTATACCCTGAATTAACACATAGGCTACTTTTTATCTCGGTCTACGCGGGTGAGACTGCGGGGCGCAGCTAGTATCTTAATAAATACCTGAACACTGTACTCGTTTTTTATAATGGCTGATTTACATTTGATGTTTTTTTTACTAAAACAAAACTAGCTACTGGAGACACAGCGCGCGGAGCAAAAAAGTGCAAATCGGCAATATTTGAAGACGATCATGGTAAAATATTGTAGTTGGTCGTTTAAACCACAGTCATCCAGTTTAAACCAGCACCACCTAAAATAAAAAAGGACTTGATTTTCCGTTTTTAGTTTCAAAACGAATTTATATAGTTAGTTTCTTATTGTAAAAGGTGAGGTCATAAAATTTTTTCTTTAGTTTGTTCACTTGCAAAATAAAGATCTGTTTAAACTAATTCTAAGTGTGTTTCACCTCGCGTTTTTATGTTATTGTACTTTTATTCTAATAAAATCCAATTACCTTTTTGCGCGTTATAATAAGTGGTTGGATTGACTCGATGATAATTAGAGATGACAGGTACTTTTCAATGTTATAATAACTTTACTTCATTTCAGATTTCAAGTACATAAATTCAAAGAGAGGCAAAAAGTTAATTGTGCACAGAGAGTACACGTACAGCTTTAGTAACTATTCAACTAACAAAAAAACTACTTTTTGGCGATGTAGCACAAGCCGCATCAAAAAGTGCAAGGCTTCAATGTCTGTTGATGGTCATGGTGCAATTGTATTTTGTCGCCTAGACCACAGTCATCCACCACCTAAATCAACAAAAGGCTCTTGAAATTTCGCTGTTTTTAGTTTGTATCTAAATTGTGTACTTTCTTATTGTGAGGGAAAAATATTTTTTTTTTAGTTTGTTTTTTAATTATTTGATCTGCTGAAGCTAATTCTATGAGTTCTTTTATATTGTGTTCCAATGTTTCGCACTATTATTCCAATAAAATCCTATTCAATTTTTCCTTGTTTTAATAAGTGGTTGGATTGGCTCGATGTTACATTTTCATATTAAGATACTCTCGATGTCAGGTACATTTCAACTTGATAATAACTTTACTGTATTTCAGATTTCAAATACATAATTTCAAAGAGAGGCAAGAAGTTAATTCTGCACAAAGACTACACGTACTGCTATAATAATTACTCTGCTGTCAAAAAAACTACTTTTTGGCGATGTAGCACAAGCCGCATCAAAAAGTGCAAGGCTTCAATGTTTGTTGATAATCATGGTGCAATTGTATTTCGTCGTCTAGACCATAGTCATCCACCACCCAAATCAACAAAAGGCTCTTGAAATTTCGCTGTTTTTCGTTTGTGTCTAAATTGCGTAGTTTCTTATTGTGAGGTTAAAATGATTTTTTTTAGTTTGTTTTATAGTTATTTGATCTGCTGAAGCTAATTAATTCTATGAGTTCTTTCAGATTGTGTTCTAATGTTTCGCACTATTATATTCCAATAAAAAATCCTATTCAATTTTCCCGTGTTTTAATAAGTGGTTGGATTGGCTCGATGTTACATTTTCATATTAAGATACTCTCGATGTCAGGTACTTTTCAACTCGATAATAAGTATAACTGTACTGTATTTCAGATGTCAAATACATAATTTCAAAGAGAGGCAAGAAGTTAATTCTGCACAACGACTACACGTACTGCTATAATAATTACTCTGCTGTCAAAAAAACTACTTTTTGGCGATGCAGCACAGGTCGCATCACAAAAAAGTGCAAGGCTTCAATGTTTGTTGATGGTCATGATAAAATTGTATTTGGTCGCCTAGATCACAATCATCCGCCAGCCAAAATAAAAAAGAGCTCTTGAAAATTTTTCATTGTAAGGGGGCTCAAAACAGAAAGCTTTAAGGCGAAGACTGACTTGTAACGTACCATTCGAGGCGAGCTTGGTTAGCGCGGTACACAAGACGCGGCGAACGCTCGCTTCGAGCGTATGGCTCAAGCGCGCTCCATTTCTTGTTACTCGTACAAAACGGTGATACACTAAACGTGGCGTATGCTCCCTTTGAGCACTTGACTCAAGCGTCCTCCATTTTTATTCAGAATAGCGGTAAACATGCTCTCTCAATGATCGTATCGAGCGGCTCGCATCGAGCGGCTCGGCTCGCTGCACAGACTACTGTAACGGGTTACAAAAACTCGATACATTACAAACAAACGTTACAAGTCAGTCTCCGCCTTTAGATTTTTTACTTAGTAGTGTGTTCCGTTATAAATTAAATATCTGTAGAAGTTAACTCCATGAGTTCTTCAGACCGTGTCCTAATGTTTCAAACTTTTATTCTTATAAAATTCTTTAAAAATTATGCGTCCTTTTTAAGTAGTTTTAAACCTCGATTTTACATTTTCATAATATCATTAAATCAGATATTTTTCAGCTTGATAATAACTTTGCTTATATTCCAGATTTCAAGTACATAAATTCCAGGAGAGGCAAAAAGTTAATACTGTACAAAGAGCATACGTACAGCTTTAATAATTACTCTTCTACCAAAGGAACTTCCTACTGGCAATGCACGAGACTTACTACAAATAAATGCAAGGTGAAACTAGTAGTTGATGATAATGGCAAAATTATACCTGGAAAACAAGACCAGCACACACACCCGCCTCCAGTATATATCATGAGTAACGGACAATATATCAGAATCTAGATGAATATACAGTATTAAGGAAGTGTTTTTAGTTGAATGTGCTAAGAAATCAGGAAGGATTGTACTGTATATTGATAATAACCATGATAAGCATGCATCACAAGCCGCATCAAAAAAGAAGTGCAAAGTTTCAATATTTGTAGACGATCATGGTAAAATTGTATTTGACCGCCTAGACCACAGTCATCCACCAACATAAGTACTTGAAAAATTTCCATTGTAATTTCAAAACTAATCTATGTAAGTTTCTAATTGTAAGGGGGCTCATAACAGAAAGCTTTTGATTTTTTTACTTCGTAAGAAGTTTGTTTACTTTTAAATTAGATCTGTTGAAGCTACAGAGCACCACGGAATTGACACGCCAACACGACAGCTGCTAGAAACGTTTTTATAGGGGAAGCGCTAAGGTGGCCCACGAAATTCAAATTTTCCCTAATTTGGCGCAACTGCTCACAATTAGCTTTCACAGGCATTTGCAAAATTGTCACGGAACGTCAGTTTCTAAGAGTAAACGGTGATGCCCGCGAACATGCTTGGTTTGTATAGAAAGCAATATCGCCTTCAGCAGCGGCCTCCGAGGCGTTTCCGTGCTCTGTGGTTGAAGCTAATTTTATTGTATGTCAAAGTCAAATTATTAATGTCAAGTAGGCCATTAAAAGGCACCTTTGAAAGTCAAAACTTACAAGAAAAAATATCTAACTGATTCTAGATTACTCTTTTAAAATGTTTTACAATATTTGTATACATTAAATGTAATTATATGTGAAGACGATGAACCTAGAATAAAATGAATATACTCAATAGATACAAAGTGTTAAAAATTAGCATAAATTGATTATGTTGATAGATATTTACAAATATTGCAACCGTAGATGATTTTTCCTAACATAATACGAGTTAATCAGTGCGTTAGTTATGGTTCTCACAGAATGTAGAATAAATGGTACCTATAAAAATAATAAATTATCTAATTAAATTAGCAACCAGTTTGATTTTATCTAGACTTTAGATTGTCCTATGGAGCAGCACTAGCATGCTTCCAAAAATTCTTTTTATTTCAAGTTTACAAGCATCTTGAATATCTTCACATTATGTTCTTATGTTTTGTACTTTGTTTCCAATAGAATTGTAGTTACGTTTCGCGTCTAATAATAAGTGGTTGGATTGGCTCGATGTTACATTTTCATATTAGGTAAGATACTTTGAGCTCCATAAGTTCTGAGTTGAGCTGCACGATTACTAACAAATGCGTGCACTGATTGGACAGATCCACTCAATCTGTGTGGTTCTTTCCTCAAAAGACCATTTCAGACACCAATCTACATGGTCTTCACATGATCTGACTAAGATTATATCTGGACTTTAAAAGAGACTATGACTTCTGAGTAGTCAAATAGGAAACGCCGACCTCATATAGTTTTTAAAAATATAATTAACGTGTAAAAGTGTTAGTACAAATCTACTTACAGAAATAAAATCATTTATCATGACTTTGCTTATATTCCAGATTTCAAGTACATAAATTCCAGGAGAGGCAAGAAGTTAATACTGTACAAAGAGCATACGTACAGCTTTAATAATTACTCTTCTACCAAAGGAACTTCCTACTGGCAATGCACGAGAGCCACCTCAAATAAATGTAAAGTGAAACTAGTAGTAGATGGTGATGATAAAATTATACCTGGAAAGCGAGACCAGCACACACACCCGCCTCCAGCATTTTTTATCAGTGGCGGACAATATATCAGAATCTAGATGAAACTTAATATTGTAAGAAAGTGTCTCTAGTTGAATTTGTAAGAATCGAGGAAGGACTATGAGAGATATAGCATGTTTTGAATGTCATAATGGTTAATGATTATTTTCTGTGTATATGAAAGTTCCTATGACTGTGATATGTAGGGAAAGGATTTTGTGAAAAGCACAGAAATACAAGACTATGCATTTATTTCAAACTAGCTGAGCCGACAGACATTGTACTGTCCAAATTTCATGTATGAGAAAATTAACTGTCTTCATAAATTTATTTTTCGTTATGCAGGGCGGAGACAAATCCAAAAAAATCAAAGATTGCAAATATCGGTCCAGCCGTTCTTGAGTTATAAATGGTGTAACTAACCCGACTTTGTTCTATGTATAAAAGATAAGCTTATCAGTTAAATTATCATTATTATCTTGCGCTTCTCCCATGTTACTTGGGGTTGGCGCAACACGTTTTCTCTTTCCATTCTTGCCTGTCAACTTTCACGCTATCATTTACTCGCTTCTCTTTCTTAACATTCCTAACACAATCCATTCATATTTTCTTCGGCCTTCCTCACCATCTTCATCCATCAACATTTGAGTTAATTATATGAGTAATTTTAATGAGTATAAGTACCTAATTCTGTAAATACACATATGTTACCATCGCGAATCATATTTTGATCAACATAGAACCTGACACTGACCTGCTAATTGCAGAATACTTAAGAATTTTTTTATTTCGCGGGCTACCTTTACGCATTAAGCAATGCCCAACTTGCTTTGCTTTTTTTTTCTTTATAATCCCAATATAATGCATTGAATATTTGCATTTTTTTCTAAGTGGTTGAATGGGCAACATGATAAACGTGACTTTATTTCAGATGAAGTCAAGTACATAAATACAATGCATGGCAAGCAATTAGTTCTACATAGAGAGTACACATATTGTTTCAATCATAAGTCGTCTACCAAACAGACTGTCCAGTGGCTGTGTTCAGGAAGAAGCAGAAAAAATTGCAAGGCAAAAATAGTGGTAGATGCTCATGGTAATGTTATATCTGGTAACCTAGAACATAGCCATCCACCACCTAAGTTTGTCATCAGTAATGGTAAATATATCAAGATTTAAAACATAAGGCGGTTGCTTAAAAGTTAAGGTACGTTTAAAAGTGAAAAACTGTTATGATTAAGGAGGTTAATCATTACTTAAATGTTCTAAAGTCTTTGCCCTTGCTAGTTTGATAACTAAATTTGTAGTTCATTTTGTTGAGTGCTTGAAGGTTCTTTAATCTATTTATAACATCATTGATTCCATGTCATTCGTTCCATATATGTACCTAGTTCTTAAGATGATAAATTTCATCCGAATAAAATTCTTTAAAATATTCTCTTCTTTTCATAAGTGGTTGAATGGACCTGATTTTGTATTGACATGCTAAACTTTCAACTTGATAAACTTAACATTATTACAGATTTCAAGTTCATGAATTCAAAGAAGGGCAAGAGGTTTGTTCTATATAAAGAGTACACATACTACTTTAATTATCAGTCTGCTATCAAAGGAACTACATACTGGGAATGCACAAAGAGCAAAGCGCTAAAATGCAACGTGACACTTGTAGTAGATGATTATGGTAAAATAAGTATACCTCGTAATCAAGACAAGCACACCCATCCGCCTCCACAATTTTTCATCAAAAATGGAAAATATATCGAGTTAGTCAGCATATAATGTTCCACAGGCCTCC
The DNA here is from genome assembly GCA_905163495.3 of Cosmia trapezina. NCBI lineage: Eukaryota > Metazoa > Arthropoda > Insecta > Lepidoptera > Noctuidae > Cosmia > Cosmia trapezina. The sequence goes on from LR991029.1 coordinate 22,205,924, forward strand.
TCTCTCTGTTAGAGGGAATGTGCCGTAATTCACCACGCGAGCCCAATGTGGGCTGGTGGATGAAACATGCCTTCGATTTTTTGGGTTTTCTTAAACCACTCAAAACGGTGAACGAAGACATCGTGAGTAAACCGGCATTATCTTTAATGCCGGTTTCCTCACGATGTCTTCGTTCACCGTTTTGAGAGTAGTGGTGATGAAATATTTTGCACAAAGTAAAGTGTCTGCTTGGATTCGAATCTATACCTACTACAACTCGTAATTCACGGGCGTTTCCACTGGGCTGCCACTACTCCCATGAAAATATGTCAGAATTTAGTTTGTAATTTAGCCATTAAAGTCGTTTTTTTGTTGTGCTCAAGACAAAAGTACATTTTACCTTACTCTTGTTGGTTGATTTATTTTTGTAATTTCATCTCTTCTGTCTATTTTGTTATGCGTTCTCATCGAGTTGTTAATCTTATGTATTGCGTCTTTTATGTCTATGTAACGTTTGAGGTAGACATAAGCCACGTTGAATTGCATTAAAAGTTTTTATTTTTTTTACTTATTTGTTTTTTTTTAGATTTCAAGTACATCAATTCGAGGATGGGAAAGCAGTTGATTCTGTACAAAGGGTACACATTCTGCTTTAATCACCGCACTTTCACCAGAAAAACTACTTACTGGCAATGTACTGTAAAAGAGTGCAAGGCGAAAGTAGTCGTAGATGATCATGGTAAAATCATATCTGGTAATCAAGACCACTGCCATCTCCCGCCTAAATTTTGTATCAGTAATGGACAATATTTCAGAATATAATATAGAAGGGCGCTGGTTAAGAGTTCCTGGAAGGACTTGCGGGAGGCTTTTGCCCAGCATTGAAGTAAAGGAGAATCTAAAATATTTACAAGGGAAGGGCATGCAATTTTGATGTCACTAGTTTCAAACTCAATTTGTTTTCTCTTCTGTTAAGTGTTCTGATTTCATTTTATCGAGTATTCCCGTTCGTCCCCTCGATTTCGTCCACCTAGTGGGACGATCGAATCTTATCGCTATATTCCTGTTTTACGAGGTAAAAAAGCCAAGTACGCGGCGGGCCCCGTCCGCGGGGCTAGTTCAGTAGGTCAGAAGGTATAAGAGTTACGCGATAGAAAGAGAGGCAACTTGTAGTTGAATATAACTGTAGGTAATAATCGTTGTGCGACCTGAATTGCACTTTATTGTGTCGGAACGTCGCGAAACCAGTAGGTACCTGTTTGCCTCGTAAAAAAGGAATATCGCGATAAGACCCGTTCTCGATATTGTTTTATAATGTGTACAAATCGCGAAAGTTTAAAAAGTTTAATACTCTTAATTGTTTATATTTCCATTTAATTCCATAATTATGTTCTTCAGGTGGAGTTTGTAATTTTATCCTAATAAAATCTTTTAAACTTCTCACGGCTTTTAATACGTGGTTAAATTGACTTGGTTTTGTATTTTCGTGCTAAGAAATCATACATCGGTCAATTTGATGAATAATTATAAATAAAGCTATAAAGCTTTATTTCAGATTTGAAGCAAATCAATTCAAAGCAAGCCAAGCCGTTCATGGTTCATATATATAAGCATAAGAAGTAATATACCGCTTATCCATAGATACTGACAGGTGGCTATGTACGGGACGCTCCAGCACGCGGGACGTGCCAAAACTGCATGGCACACATAGTTGTAGATGGTCATGTTAAAATTGAGACCGTAACCACCCACCGCCATCTAACTTTATTATTAAACGGTCACCGCCACTATTCATCATGGGATCCGATGCCCAATATTTCTAATTCTAAAATTCAAGCATCTGCAGTCCCGAACATAATACATATTTCTGTGGACAGTGATATCTGAGGGGCAATTCCCGTATTTTTAACAACGTTCGCAATCTCATCTCAGTCTCAATATGTCAAAAATTGTATATCGTTTACCTACATTTTTGACAGTTGTTTGTCGCTGTCATGAGATTGCGACTAGAATTTGAACGTTTTTAGGTACGAGAATTGGCCCTCTGATAATGGATAAATCATGAAATCTACAGGAGATATTACCGAGTTAGCCATACTAATATATTTATGCTCGTAGTCGTGACTTTAAAATAATGTCGTAACCAGCGGGGTAATGGCGTAACACATTATCAATCGGAATCGGTTTCATTTTGACAGTTCAACAACATTCATTGTGTTATTTACGTTGTCAAGGAAACAAATTTTTTGAACATTGCTTCATGCAATGGATTAGCAATTTGCTTCAAAATTATTCAGATTCCGATTGATGATGTGTGACGTAATTAGGGTGCTGCTCTGTCTTACATAGTGTCACAGGATTATGCTGAGCGATGGACGTTTTGCTTGAATGTGTCGCACAAGATGGTGACACTAAAATGTGTAAATGTGTGGTGGTGGTACTAACATGATGGTGAGGTATTTTATTTGTATTATTTACTTATTTAATTTTTTGGGCTTTTTATTGTATTTTATTTGGATAGCGAACAATACAGTTAGTCATCGCCGTTTATTGACATTGTGCTGGTTTTGTTTTGTATTTTTTTTTTGGATTTGTTTAACTGTTTTTTTTTTATTTGTTTTCATAATCTTCTATATTATATAGATTGTAGATAGCTTATTAAGTTGCTATAAGATTAAATAAATTCTGTTGTTCCAGGACCCTACCAGTTTATAAATACAAGTCATGGTTCGAGGTTAATTTTGGCCTATGGCTACACTTTCTGCCATCAGCGAAAATACGCGAGGGCATGTACCAACCACTGGCGATGCTCATCGAAACAGAGCAAGAAATGCAGAGCAACAATAATATTATTTGATGATAATACAATCAAGATTGAGAATCATGATCACAATCATCCACCACCCGAGTTTATTATTCGCAACGGGAAATATTTTAAAATTAAATAATTTAAATTGCAACAGCAATCGGCTCGCTCCATTTTACATGGGATTTACGCATAACTGGTGACTGAACTGGTATTTAGCTGCATCCGGTTAGACTGGAAGCCGACTCCAACATAGTTGGGAAGAAGCTAGGCAGATTGATTTACACATAGTGTTACTACAAGTACACCTGTGCCTTACCTTTCGAGACAATAGGCGTTATGTTATGTTAAAAAAAGTTTTTTTTTAATACAACTCCACTTGGAAAACTATATATAGACAAGTCTGTCGTAAATTTTATTTTAGAAAATTTATAGTTTTAGAAGGAAAAATAAAAGTTTATGAAAAGTTATTTACTGTCACCTGTCTCACATATTTCTTGTTGGAGTAGTACAGTCAGCAATTAAAGTCAATTGACACTTAATTTTTTAACAAAAAAAGATAGAGAATAATTTTTATTTGCCAACAGCCGTGAAACACATAATACAAATAAAAAGTTAGTAGGTGTCGTGGGTGTCCACGACACCTACTAACTTTTTATTTGTGTTTTTATTCTTGGAACGAAGTTCCTTGTATATTTTTCGAGTTGTAGAGACAAAGTTAAATAACAACTTAACGAGGTTCGAGTTATCGAGATTCCAGTCTGAAGTATTAACGCTTTTTCATTCGTGTCGTTTTCTACCAGTCAACTCCTACCGCAAGCCGCGTTAAAAACTTTGTTCCAAAAATAAAAAAGTTTTAACACAACTACGTGTGCCTCACGGCTGCGGCTGCGCCAAAAGGTCCATTTGCATTAATGCGAGACAGACTGATGCTGTCTGACAATGGTTTTCCATTGAACTAAAAAATAGAATATCCTACTCTTTATTATGTTTTTACACCATATAAATATTATAAAACACTATCGAAAACGGGTCCTAGCGCGATATTCTTTTTAACGAGGTAAACAGGTAAGTACCTACTTGTTTCCCGACGTTTCGACCGCCTTGCAGCGATCGTGGTCACGGGAGGACTGATGACAAGTAGGTACCTGTTTACCTCGTTAAAAAGAATATCGCGATAAGACCCGTTTTCGATAGTGTTTTATAATGTGTACAAATCGCGAAAGTTTAAAAAGTTTAACCATATAAATATTGTTTAAATCTGCACAGACGTATAATTCAAATAACGATAACTTTTAATTGCAGCATTTTTTTTTAAAGTATCTGTTTTATCCACTTTCGTTGCTGGCTGTACACTACCGCAAGTCGGTAGAAACAATTTGACAGTGACAGCAAGAACAGCTTGAATTTTGATAATATTTACCTTAACTTTTGATAAAATGATATATTAATGGTTGATTAAATGAAATCAACCAACATATTTTATTTTAGAGTAAGTACCCAATTAATGGTTGTGAAATAAATCCATTTTTACGAGACAAGAAGTGTTTATTTGACTAACCAAAAATACAAAAAAAGCAGTTTATCGAATCATTTTGTGTAAATTTAGATGATGTCAAAAAGTAGCAGTGTTAACCAACTTCTGTTGCTGACCGTACGTGTTTCTTTGACAAATAAACCTAATTATTGTTTCTTTCTTTCTCCTGCTCTTTTCCCAATGTATTTGGGGTCGGTACTACATGTCATCTTCTTCCATACTTCTCTATTAGTTTACATCTCGGTAGTCACCCCTTTGTAGTCATATCATCTTTCACACAGTCCATCCATCGTTTGTTTGGTGTTCCCCTACTCTTATAGCCATCCACATTCACCACTTATAGCCATACACTTTCGTCATGACATTTTCCTCATTCCTCCGCATAAAGTTTATGCCCAACCGATTTCTACACAACTTTTCAGTCACTGGTGCCACTTTCAGACCACCTCTTATATACGTTTCGTCTTTAGTTCAAGTTAGTAAAAATAGTATTTAAGTGCAAACCTTTTACTAACAATTTTTGAATCTTATAGTTACTCATTTCTTATTCTATCCATTTGCTTAATAACACTACATATTCCTCTTGGCATTGTCATCTCAGCTGCATGCATTCTCATTATTGTTAATTAAATTTATCTCTGGCGGAAAAAAGAGGAAGCCTATAACCAACAGTGGGCGATTCCACTTATTTTTGATTGAAGTCAGTGTATCTCGTAGAAACGGTGATGATTCAACATATTAAAATTTATTTGTTTCAGAATTCATGTTCGTAAAGTCGCGAATGGGAAACGATTTAATCCTGCACAATGGTTTCACTTACTGCCACCATGTGCGGATGAAAATGAAAGGCACAGACCATTGGCGGTGTACTTGTCATAACAATAAGAAATGTCGAGCAAGAATAGTGTTTGATGCTGACCATAGAGTTGTCTACTCTCAACTTAACCATAGCCATCCCGCACTCACTCCCGGCCAGATTAATTATAAACTAATGACTTTTCAATATGCAATGAATGTGGTTCCATTTGAATATTCATATGGATGACTTAGTTACGGCCGTCTATTAACATTTCATATGCCGTAATTACAGAAACAATAAAACTTATTTTAAAAAAACAAAAAACCCGCCTGCAAAAACACCTAACTGAAAAGAAAAAAACAAGCAATAAAATCCATGGAATTTTGGTATTGCAGGCGGAGACCAACCAATAACCTGAAATATGGTGTAACTTTTGTTTGTACTACCCCCGCCTGCGATACTAAAATTGTATGGATTTTATTGCTTGTTTGTCTCTTTTCAGTTAGGTGTTCTTACAGGCGGGTTTTTTGTTTTTTTTTAATAATTTGTTTTATTTCAAGCTTTTTAGTTTTATTAATAATACATATATTTTGACAGTACTCATTTCTAGCTTTTATTTGATACTATTATTGTTGTATAATTTATTTTAACAAGAAATAATTACTTACTTTTTTGATTTTCCTGTCAAAATGGTAGCATCAAAGTGTTATAACGTATATATATTTGTAATGGGCTATTTATTAGCTTTCATTTGAGACCCATATTGTTATAATAAAAAAAAACTTTTTTTTTTAATCCCCTCCATTTTTTTTCGCGGAAGCCATATTGAAATATTGTATACCCTATAGCACTCCGACAATTAAGACGAATCGAATGACACCGTATATGTTAAAATCCATCAAAGCCGTTTAGGCTGCAGAGCGACACAAAGAAATAGACATACATACATACCCACATACATACGCTCGAAAAACATAACCCTCCTTCGGCAGTCGGGTAATTAAAAAGCCGTTGTGTCTCGTGTAGATCTGCGTTCTGAAGGGTTAAATGAGCGATAGACGCACGTAGTACGGATTTCACCAATGAAATGAATGCGATCTGCCGCACGTAAACCACGTTTAAACCGACGTTCGCAGTTTCGCACGGACGTAAAAATACCGCGGCGGGATTTTATCGCGCACTGGATCCAACCTAACAATAACCGAGTGCATCCCAACGCGTCGAAAAAACACACTGTTGGATTTTCAACTCTCGGCGCGGCGCTAAGCTGAGCGTTGAAAATCTTAGTCCGCGAAATAAAATCGCCGCGATATTTTTACGTCCGTGTGAACGTCAGCTAAGAGCTGTCAGTGTCATTATTTTCTTTGGAATATTGACACTGACAGCTCTAGAACTCGGTTTAGTTTTTTAGATGTGCTGATCGCGTTTAGTTTTATTGGTGAAATTCACACTAAGTCCTTTATCTGATTGAACCGATGAAATTAAATTAAATAATTTACATTATAAAAAAATAATTTAAAAATCCAGAATTACGTTTAAAAATCATAACGTTTATTAAGAACTAGCTGTTGCCCGCCGCTTCGCCCGCGTGGATATCATACTTCCCTATTTGAATCGGATTTTGTTCACAATTTCATGGGTTTTATTTTTTTTGCGTGCTACCGTAATTCTTTTTCTAAAAGAAAAGTAAGCCCAAGTTACTCCTTATTACATCAGCTATCTGCCAGTGAAAGTCCCGTCAAAATCGGTACAGCCGTTTCGGAGGTTAGCCGGAACAAACGGACAGATACTTCAATTTTATTTGTTTGTATAGGTAGATTTTCTCTTAGTCACCAATTTTTAATGATATTAAAAATTTTCAAGACGTAATAACTCTTTCATTTTATCTAATTCAAGTGAATTGGATAACAAAAAAACATTCTATAAAACACTATTATTATATTAATTTGTCATATTATTATAAAAGCCACATGGACAAAAACTCTTTTAAATTAAATTGCGCTACAGCATTAGAATGCATGGGTTTTGATGAATGCATGCATGTTATGTACCTAATCTCTAAAATAAGTAGCTTAGTATCAAGAATCAAGGATAATAATTTATTACAGAAAATATGGTATAAACAGTACTGTTGTAAAAGTGGTTGGTTTATGTACTTACAGGGCATGCATATTAATTTTAAAATACATTATAATAGTTATTGATCTAAATAATTTATAAATTACCAACCTATTATATCTGTTCCAGGTTACCACGTAATAAAGTCGGCAGGAGGCACCATGAAGCTCATCATGTACAACGAGTACACATTCTGTCACGCTCGCGTGGTCAAGAACAAAGGGCTTCATCACTGGAGATGCTCAGCTTGTGCTCACAGAAACTGCAAAGCAAAATTAGTCTTAGACTTAGACGGAAAGATTTTATTCGTACACGATTACCATAATCATGCACCTCCCAAATATTATTATCATAAAGGTGAATATTTTAAAACGAAGTGAATTTTTCAAAATAATGTTTTTTTTATTAAAAATATTATTTTGAAAAAACTAGCTAATGATCAATGTGATTTTACGATTTAATTCATAATATGTTCTGTATATTCGGTGTGTTTAATAACTTAATTGTACATAAATATTTTTAACAAATAAAAATTGATGTTTTAAAATTATTCTCTAAGTAAATACGCTTATCTGATACATAAATAATATTTTTATTAAGTAATACTTATTTATAAATATTAATTAAACATCAGAATCAGATACGAATCCATTTTCATTACTTACCTAAAGCTTTAAAAGCTAAGCTTTTTAAGCTTTTGGCCCTACCTATAGCTATAGCACGCCCTGGGTCTTATGCTATGCGGCGAAGCCCAAAAGGAGGGTTATGTGTTTGACCTGTATGTAAGTATGTATGTATGTCCGTTTCTTTGTTCCCTCGTAACTCCTAAACGAATAAACGGATTTGGATAAATTATACGTCTTTAGATTTGTCTTGGTGGCGCGAGTGTCACTGGCTTCATTAAAATAAGAAAACAAAGTAAAATGGCGGATTTGGGGTGCCTTATTGTGGAGTTCCAAATTTTTTTTTTCTTAAAATACCATCGAGTGGGATATCAAAATAAAGGGTTTTAAAAGATGATTACAAAAATATATACAACTTATATGGTTAAAAGTACCTCGAAGTGACAAATCGTAAAAAACACGTACAATGATTAAAACGTCTGCGAAATCTTTCACCTTTGTAAACTAAAAAGCTGGAAATAAAAAAAGTAATTAAAAAAACAAAAAAAGCCGACAGCGGTAAAAGACTTGTAGTTAAAAAAAAACTGAAAAGCTAAAAACAAGCCCATTTTAAATTAAATAAAAGTTGGAAGCCGGCGGGACCCATTCCATTTTTATATTTTCAAACTCAAATGGGTCCGGCCTGCTTCCAACTTTTATTTAATATTTAAAATGGGCTTGTTTTTAGCTTTTCAGTTTTTTTTATCTAAAAGTCTTTTACCGCAGTCGGGTTTTTTAGTTTTTTTAATTACTTTTTTTTTTAGTAGCGTACTTTGACCAGACTCCAGACCCCGACTCTCTGATGTTCGATGACCCTCTCTCTTTTGTTCTCTCTCAATGAACCCAAAGATTCACACTAGACCTCCCTGTAGCCTCATGTTACATGATGCAACAGAGACCATTACTTATCAAGGAGTAGACCGGGGGCCGCGATAATGGTAGGGAAGACATGCCCCATAAGATCTGGAACGATTACAGAGTCGTACCTGATAATGCATCCTAGTAAGCAGACAGCCTTCTTGATGTTATCTCGTATCAATCAATCAATCTGCGTAGCCTTTTCCCAACTATGTTGGGGTCGGCTTCCAGTCTAACCGGATGCAGCTGAATACCAGTATTTTACATGGAGCGACTGCCTATCTGACCTCCACAACCCAGTTACTGGGTAATACGATACCCCATGGTAAGACTGGTTGTCAGACTTTCGGGCTTCTGACGACCCGTAACGACTGTCAAAGATCCACGAATAACAGCCGGGACCAACGGTTTAACGTGCTTTCCGAGGCACGGAGGAATCTCGTCATGTAAAGATGGTCACCCATCCACTAACCAACCCCGGCAAGCGTAGCTTAACCTGACGGATCGACCCGTGCGGCTATTATTACTTAGCCACGAGTTCCTTATCTCGTATCTACTCCTATTTAATAACAAAATATTTTTATATAGTTACTGGGTTATGGAGGTCAGATGGCAGTCACTCCATGTAAAATACTGGTATTCAGCTGCATCCGGTTAGGCTGGAAGCCGACCCCAACATAGTTGGGAAAAGACTAGGCAGATTGATTTTGATTGATAGTTAGGCTAAATTCAAATTCAAATTGTTTTATTTGGAACAACATGGGAACCAATTTTGTTAGTACACAACTTATACACTAGGGTTAGTAACTAAAACTAAAACAATTTAATGGGTCATGTACCTACGAGGCACTTCATGCGGACAATGATTCCGCATGAGATGCCTCAGCACAGGAGCTCTCGGGTCGTCAGCCACGACTTTCAGGATGCTGTTGCCACTCCCTCGAATCCTCCCCACGAGCGATGCCACCTTTTTCCTGATTATAGCATGGAAGCCATGTGTACTCGATTGGTCAATCATCGCCGAGGCACTACAGAAACGAGGGAGTTTCAACATCATCCTGAAAACATTATTATATTGGACGCGCAAGGCATTTAGCGTCCCACGAGAACAGCTGAACCACAGACTTCCCGTGTACAGGCCTTGACAATAAGCTTTAAACAAGGTTATTTTGACCTGATCGGTACAACGAGAAAATCTGCGCGCCAACATGTTCCCGCGGACCGCCAACGCCCTGCGCTCCCTCTCCACGTCATCATCGTCTTTAAGGTCTAAAGCTTTTATCTAGTAAAAGTAAACTAGTATTTAACGTAGTATGAGTGTGTGTATACTAATTATCCTGGGCTGGTAGTGTAATTAACCACGCTTGACAAACGCTTGATGATGTCAACATAGTTGAGTTCAAAAAACCAGCCAAGTGCGTGTCGAACCACGCACAATGAAGGGTTCCGTAGGTAGTTGAAAAGAATTTATATAGGTACCAAAAACAAACTTAACATTGTAATCCCAAAAAATTTTTTTTATGTAATAAAATTACAAATTATCAATTTTCGGAATTTGTCCTTTAATTGTGCTGTGAGACCTTGCTTCTTGCCAAATTTTATTATTCCAGGTCAACGCTATGTATTTTGATTTACTTGCGACGGTTGCGAGTATCAAAATATGTCGCCTATATGGTCGTATTTTTTTATTGCGTTTATTTGGTAGCTTGATTTTTAGAACTCCAAGGGACCTTGATACCTCCACGCGTTCCTGAGAAAAGGGTCTTGACAGACAGATAAAGAGTCAGACAGACGGACAACGAAGTCATCCTATAAGGGTTCCGTTTTTTCCTTTTGAGGTACGGGACCCTAAAAAGAACAACGTTTTCAGTTGAGTAAATAAGACAATAAAACATAACTTTTTGCAGAAATCTTGTACATCGATTCACAACAGGGCGCGCAGTTCATACAACACCAAGAGTTTGCACAGAATAGGTTGGAGAGCCAGTCACAATGCTCAAAGAAACTGCCAAAATGGTCGACAAATCGTCGGAAGAGAGTGGGAGTCACTGATGAGATCCGCCTGACGAACGTGGGCACCCACAGACTTGAGCGACATGACTCGTGGAGACGCTGTCGTGTGTGCAGCACAAAAACACACGATAAGAGATCTAGAATACAGTGCACAATATGTAAAGTGCCGCTTTGCGCAGTTCCTTGTTTTGATTTATTTCATAGTGAAACATTCTAACAGTTATGAAATATACATAGAACATCTAAACAGATTGTTCCGTAAATACCTACATTTATTTCATGTCTTTTCCGTAATAAAAGGATTCGTTCAGTAATAAAAGTGTTGTTTTGTTGACAGGTGGCGGCAACTATATTGCCACTACATTTTCGTTAAGACCGCTATTCTTGTCCTTCAAGTGAGTTGATCCACAACTCTGTTAATTAATTATTGTTGAGTTTTGATTCTAAACTCTATTATCTAGTCTAGATTTTCTTGCTTTTGTATTATTTTTCTCCAACCTCTGATTCGGCCAGACTAACAGGAGCAAATGTTTTACAAACGTGGTTGTTATACAGAGCGCGGCGCGTTACCCTTCAGGGGAAATTGACTTTAACAGGAAAAGTGAAAAGTTATAACATAGTGAACAGTTACAATACTAATGTTTACATAGAAAATTTACAGCCTACATAACTTTTTATTGTTTAAATTTTCTTTTGAATATAATCACATTACGAACAGCTAACTACACACCAATAGTTCTCTGTTCTGTTCATTATGATATTATATTCTATTTGAAAGAAAGAAAGAAAGTGTATGGCTCCTAATTATTTGATTTATGATACAAACATGGCCTTAGTAATATTATGTTAACCATGCTTGACAAACGAATTGATGATGTTAACATAGTTTGAGAAAAAAAAAAAATCAGTTGAATACATAAGAAAACTTTTTCTAGGAATCATGTACATGGCTTCACAACGGAGCATGGAGTTCATGCTACACCAAGAGTTTGCACAGAACAGCTTGGCGAGCCAGTCACAATGCTCACAGAAATCGCCAAAACGGTCGGCCAATCGGCGGAAGGTAGTGGGAGTCACTGATGAGATCCGCCTGTCTAACGTGGGCATCCACCGACTTGAGCGACTCGGCTCGTGGAGACGCTGTCGTATGTGCAGCTCAAGAACTCACAATAAGAGATCTAAAATACAGTGCTCAACATGTAAAGTGCCCCTTTGCGTAGTTCCTTGTTTTGATTTATTTCATAGTAAAAAATTCTAACAGCAATGGAATATACATAGAACATCAAAACGAGGAACTAGCAGATTATTCTGTAAATAACTACATTTTTTTCGTAATAAAAGGATTTGTTCAGTAATAAAAGTGTTGTTTTGTTGACAGGCGGTGGCAAACATATTGCCACTAAGTCTTCGTTAAGACCGCTTTTATTTTAAGTTGCACTTCTTCGCCAATGAGACAATTAAAAAAAAAACTTTTTCAGATATCAAATACATCAGTTCCCAACGAGGGACCCAGTTAATACTACACAAGGATTACACTTTCTTTCACCTCCGTCACGTCAGCAAAAAATGTATCCATTATTGGCTTTGCACGGAAAGCAAACGCACTCGCTGCAATGTCACCTTAGTTATTGACTATGATGACAAAATCCAACGTGTAGCTGGAACTGAACACAACCATCCTCCTCGGAATTATATGGTTACTAAAAAAGGGTGTTATGTAAGGGTCTGATAACAGAAAAAGAGTCTCTACTAAACCTGCCTATTATTGCATAATGTACAGTGGGCTGCATCAATTGGGTACCCCATTTGTATGCAAATTTTAATACAACTGGGGTACCCAATTGATGCAGCCCACTGTACATACAACAGCACATCAGGCCATATTTCTCCAAATGATTTTAAACCTTAAAACGTTAAAAATCAAAAGTAAAGTTAGGTTAAGTTCAAAATCTAATGAGGAAAGACAGTTTGTAGTAACATGACCTGCTGCTGTGTGTACAACATTAGTTTTTACCTACCCTAAGCCACTACCTTAACCAAATTTTTAATGAAGTTACAAGGTGAATTTTTCAAGTGTGCGTGTGGATTGCCGTATCCAAAACTTTATGAAATAGCGAAAAATACTAAGTGGGTAGTAGTTTTTGTCATACATTTTTGTAATTTTTGCTTAATCTTGATACCCTTACCAAATTTATGAAATAAGTGCAAATTACAATAAAAAAGTTATTGCTTAAAAATGTATAACATTGAAAGTGTAAATAATTAGAAGAATACTATTGAATATACTAACTGAATTGCTGTATCATCGTGTTTTATTGTATACCTGTACTATGGATCCCGTACCACCGAATCGAGATGATGACGGCTCTATCGCTCAGCCGTCGCTGACGCCGTCATACCGGGTGTAAAAAGACACTTTCCGAAGCCGAAAGCCACATATTCTAGCCATTATTTAGATCGTTTTTTTCCACTAGACAATACCTGGGAATCCACTGGTTCTCGAGATATTGAAGGTCAAAGTCGCATTATATTTTTTACTAAAACGTATTCCAAGTCTTGTTACTAAACTTTTTCCGACAAGTACCTACGCGTACCGTAGAGCAAAGGGGCGGGGCTTAACTCCGTTAGCCTGTGTTCGAGTTACATTGCGCGTAATAAAAAATTGCTTTCTTTATATTTTCAGTTTTAGTGTGTTTTATTTTGTGACTGTACTGAATTTTAATGTATTTTATTTTGATGTTGTATGGAATTTGATGTATGTATTTTATTTTTATGATCTAATGACTTCTAATGTATTTTATTTTAATGACGAATTAATTGAATTAATTTTATGTGTTTGTGATGTGTGTTATAGGACTTGGTGCCTTATTAAATAAATAAATAAATAAATATTTAAAAATAAAAGTCGTTTAGTTAGATGTACACTTACAGTTTGCATAGTTGACGGCTTTGTGATGTGTCTTTTTACATCCTGTATAGTAGGATGTAACAAGAGGAGCTCGTGGCTAAGTAATAACAGCCGCACGGGTCGATCCGTCAGGTTAAGCTCCGTGGATGGGTGACCATATTTCATACCGAGACTCCTCCGTGCCTCGGAAAGCACGTTAAGCCGTTGGTCCCGGCTGTCATTCATGGATCTTTGACGTCGTTACGGGTCGTCAGAAGCCCGAAAGTCTGACAACCAGTCTTACCCAGGGGTATCGTATTACCCGGTTACTGGGTTGTGGAGGTCAGATAGGCAGTCGCTCCATGTAAAATACTGGTATTCAGCTGCATCCGGTTAGACTGGAATCCGACCCTAACATAGTTGGGAAAAGGCTAGGCAGATTGACGCGTATAGTAGGATGTAACAAACATTACAAGAAATGAAGTAACATCGCTTGAAAAACGGAGATAGTTAAAAACTATACATTTTTTTTCAGGGATCATGTACATCAATTCTCAACGGGGGACGCAGTTAATATTACACAAGGAGTTCAGTTATTTCCACTATCGTTACTGCAAAAGTAAAGGCATACACCATTGGCGTTGCACGGAGAGTAAAAGCAAGCGCTGCTATGCGACGATATTACTAGATTCGTATGGAAAATATGTATGCAGTACTAATAATCACAACCACGCACCTCGGAAATATATTTTTCATAAGGGGATATACTATCGAGAGTAGACTGAATTAAAAAAATCTTATAATCATACAACGTGGTTATGAATAATAATAAATAAATAATATCCTTAGACATTTCACACAACGCCATATTGTCCCAAGCTAAGCAACCTAATGCTTGTGTTATGGTAACGAGATGGCTGATAAACTACTTATATACATGTTTTTTTGTAAATACATACATATTATACATAGAAAAACACCCAGACCCGGAACAAATACTTGTAGGTCGTACAAATATTTGTTCCGTGCGGGAACCCGCGACATGCTGCGCAGCAGTCAATTGCTCAACCACTGCGCCAACCGTGGCTACCTACAGTCCGGCCGTTGAGAGAATGCGTACTTGAAAACTGTCAGTTTCATTTTATTTGGGAACTTAGATATTCTGTAATCCAATCGGAATAAATACGCACTACTTTAAGAATATGTTTGATTTACAAATTATTTTGGTCTTTCATTTGTATGAAATAAGCTTGCTCCGGGGGCCTCTTAAGCATTAAGCATTATACAGGGTGTAAGAGTAAACAATGGCAATCTTTTAAGGGTCATTGTACTCATCATTATGAACGACTTTTACTATGGGACCAAATCTGAAATCGCGAAAAAAAAATCAGTTATTCAGTACATTTATGTTCGCATAATTCGTCAAAATGTAGGGAACTTAAAAGTTGTTCATAATTATGAGTACAATGACCACTTAAAAAATTGCCACTTTTATATTACACCCTGTATTGTGTTTTATCTCAACATTTTTTAATAAAACCATACATTTATTTTTAAATATCTTGACCCATTATTTTTTCACCTCAGACGTGGAATCTGTCTGATCTGAAGTGATGAGTATGAACTATCAGATTTCATACAAAATAGTTCAGTTTAAAATTCCTGGAGCAAAACTATTTAAATTCACTGTGTCTTTGTTTCAGAGTTCCGGTTTGTAAAGACTCAAAACGGTTCACACATAATATTGCATAATAAGTACTCGTACTCATACTATAGTGCTAAAGTGTCCACGGATGCCCACCTCTGGCGATGTACGGCTCGCAACAGTCAAAAATGCAACGCAAAGTTATTAGTCGATGCCAACAACCAAGTTATCTCCTGCGAGGATGACCACACACATCCACCCCCGAAATTTCAAATAAATAAAGGTAATACCAGACAAAAAACTATGCCCTTGGTTAAAGGTTCGGTTTTCTTCGGAAAAGCCGATGTTTGACGGATAAATGTGACTGGTGACAGTTTCAGTGCGTCAACCTATTATGATTCTACTGGGCAATAGACACATTTTATTTGTAGAAATTAAGATTTTCGGACGGTAACCATTGGAACCTTTGACCGTGGTCGCACTATTTTGGGCAATAGATTTATTTCTCATTTGAAAACAAACAGTAGGTTCATCAGTAGGTTCATTAAAAAAAAAAACAGAAAAAAACTTAACATAATTATTGTACCCACTACATTTTCCACTATCCGTACGCAGAAAGCAAGGAATTATCTTTTGAGTCATTCTTGCGATCCTGACGGGTTTGTGTGAGTGACAGCTAGAGCTGAGCGAGCAAGAGGTGAATAGAGACGTAGCCATTTTTAATTACATTATTTAGGTGCACGGAATAGTTCAAACCAACGTAGTAGCGCGTAGCTCTCAAGTAGTTTGCTACGACAGTGCTACGGCGTAGCACGCACTGTGCTCTAAGTCTTCGCGGGTTTGCTACTATAGTTCGCGTTACGTGTTTTCCGCTCTGAAATGAGATGGCCAATTCTCGTACCTAAAAACGTTCACAATCTCATGCCAGGGTCAATCAAATGTCAAAAATGTAGGTAAACGCTATACAATTTTTGACAGATTGAGACTGAGATGAGATTGCGAACGATGTTAAAAATACGAGAATTGTTTGTTTGTTTGTTTTCTTTTATTTCACACAACGCCATCTAGTCCCAAGCTAAGCAACCTAATGCTTGTGTTATGGTAACGAGATGGCTTATAAACTACTTATATACATTTTTTTTTTTTTGTAAATACATACATATTATAGATAGAAAAACACCCAGACTCGGAACAAATACTTGCAGGTCGTACAAATATTTGTTCCGTGCGGGAATCGAACCCGCGACATGCTGCGCAGCAGTCAATCACTCAACCACTGCGCCAAACGTGTCGTCAATTGCCTCTCAGGCTTTCCGATGCGCATGGCAAGGCGCGCTGCTGTTTTAGTATAGATATTGACTACTGCGCAGTCATTTGTAGCTTACTTCAGAGCGGCAAACTTACATGATGCGAACTGTACAGTGTCAAATTAAATTACTTAGCATCTATACACTACAAAATAACACTGATGATTTTTGTTTATGGTCAGCGACCGTGTAGTGTTGAAATATGAGTTGAGAAATTAGTTTTTTTTTTGTTGTTTTGTTGTTTTTTTTGTATTAATACAACAAAAAAAAACTAATTTCTCACGTCCCTGAAGTTTACACAAAATAACTGTTTTTTTAAAACTGATATTTCAACTGCACTACGTTGATGATCTCAAAAAAGAAAAAAAAATCATCAAAAAAGAAAAAAAAAAATCATCAAAAAAAATTGATTAATTTGACCCTGTATACTTTGATAGGCAAAAATAATGTGATTCTGCTTTGTAGCATCTCGGAGACTGGATTCGTGTCGGCTTGATGGCTTTAAGCTCTGCCCCTATTATTTGGGACTTATTATTTGGCAAAATATGGGTTTATACAAGGTGTAACATAAATAACGCATAACCTCTTAAGGGGTCATAGTACTCACCATTATGAACAGCTTTTAGTAGGGGACCAAATCTGAAATCGCGAAAAAAAAATCAACTGCTCCCTACATTTTGACGTGTTTGATTTTGATAAATGGTCAGCTGATTTTTTTTTCGCGATTTCAGGTTTGGTCCCATAGTAAAAGTTGTTTCAAATTATGAATACAATGACCCCTTAAGAGGTTGTGCGTTATTTATGTTACACCTTTTAAGGTCACCCCGGGCTAAACCTTCGGAAAAAAAGCGTGATGTAATGTTGTGGTTTTTTTTCAGGTTTCAGCTATGTGAAGTCGACATCTGGTGCAAAGATGATCCTTTACAATAAGAACACTTTCATTCGAAATCCACAACACACATCACCCGAGGACTGCTGGCAATGCACCGCCCGTTCTACCAATGGCTGCAAGGCAAAACTTTTCTTAAGCGCTGATGATAAAATCATAGCTATCAGCTACAATCATAATCATCCATCATATGAAACAGTTCGTATAGGACAGAGCTCGAAGTATATTTTAAAATTGAGTTAAAAATCCGTCTCTTTTATATATAAAAATCAATTTCTGTTCGTTAGTCTCGCTAAAACTAAAAAACGGTTTGACTGATTTTTTTTTAATTTGTTTTCTTTGCTCTACATAAAGTGGTTTAAAAAAAAAAAAAAACTTTAACAAGACAACGTCTGGTGGGTCAGTCAGCGATCTTTAAATACAAAAATCAATTGAATTTAAAAGTTCATACATACAATAATACGAAAAAACTTTTTCCCCGATCTATTATATCACAATGTTTTGTCATGTCGCCTTATTACATTGCACCCATGCGGAGCAAGAGCGGGAACTAGTTATGTCTAAATTGTAATAAGCTATTAGCATTTTTTTTATTGCCGGTATTATGGATAACTTTTTTTAAGTTTGGTTTGCCTCAAAAATGTGTATATACCTATATTCTAAATAAGAGGAATAAAGTATGTTATTCGTTGAATAAGGGCGTTTTTTACATTATGAGAAGTATATCTAAGTTTGTATGACAATTAAACTAAATATAAATTCTACTTTCCGGTATTTTTTTTTTATTTAGGTACTATACAGTTATTATTTCTTGTGAGTTGTACTATGTTGCCCAAATGGATATGTCCTCATTTTATCGATCAGCAAAACATACCGAGATTATTTTAGTGACAATCTGCATACTAATAAGAAAGTGGAAGAGTTTTTTTTTGTTTGTTTGTTTGAACGCGCTAATCTCTAGAACTACCAGTCGGATTAAAAAAATATTTTTGTATTTGATAGCCCAAGTCTTGAGGAAGACTTTAAGCTATTTAACGTACCTTACGACCCAAACAAAAAGAAAAAAAACTGGCCAAGTGCGTGTCGGACCACGCACAATGAAGGGTTCCGTAATTGAAAAGAAATTATCTCAAAAACAAACTTAACATTGGATCCCAAACAAAAGTTGTAACTATGTCTTAAAATTCACAATTTTCGGACTTTTTCCTTTACTTGTGCTGGGAGACCTTGCTTCTTGCCAAATTTCATTATTCTAGGTCAACGGGAAGTACTCCATAGGTTTTGATTTACTTGCGAAAGTTGCGAGTATCAAAATGTGTCGCAAAATGACCGTATTTTTTTATTGCGTTGACTTAGAAGCTTGATTTTTTTATACCTTTAAGGGACCATAGACTTACTTATTTAATATTAATTTTAGCTTGATATCTCCACGCGTCCTTGAGAAAAAGGGTCTTGACAGACTGACAGACTTGATCATTTTTTTATGTGATAGAATTACAAATTAACAATTTTCGGACTTTTTCCTTTATGTGTGTTGTACGACCTTGCAAATTTCATGATTCTAGAACAACGGGAAGTACCCTATAGGTTTTGATTTACTTCCGAGTATCAAAATATGTCGCTTATACGGCCGTACCTATGTTTTTATTGCATTGACTTAGAAGCTTGAGTTTTTTAGGACTTCAAGAGACCACAGACTTACGTATTTGATATTAATTTCAACTTGATACCTCCATGCGTTCCTGAGAAAAAGGGTCTTGACAGACTGACAGACAGACAGACAGACGGACAAACAAGTGATCCTATAAGGGTTCCGTTTTTTCCTTTTGGGGTACGGAACCCTAAAAAAAGTAAGAAAGAACGAAGTAATAGCGCGGGCAGGTGATGCGATGCAACGGGGTGGGTCGGGGGGTCACAAGTTTTACGTGAACGAAGTCGCGGGCAGAAGTTAGTGGGCAGACAAATTAAAAAATTGTCAGAATTACGGCACATATTTACAAAAACCTCTCTCAAAATATTCCTCTGTACAGGCACAGATTAATACAGATGGGACACTCCGCAGCTTAGGTATGAAGCTACAAGTGCGCGGCGGGCCCCGTCCGCGGGGCTAATTCAGTAGGTCAGAAGGTATAAGAGTTACGCGATAGAAAGAGAGGCAACTTGTAGTTGAATATAACTGTAGGTAATAAGCGTTGTGCGACCTGAATTGCACTTTATTGTGTCGTAGCAAGAGTCGATTTTTATTTAAATGATTTTGCGGAGTGTCCCATCTGTATTAAATTGTGGTACAGGTTGATTATTTTTGTGAACTTGCAATATTGTATGTAGGTAAACAAGTTTTGGCGGTTTGGTTATTTGTAATTATTGTTGGTTTACATAGTGTATCAGTATTTTTATTCCAGATTCTCGTTCATTTATCATCTATAAGGACTACTCTTACTACCAATATTTAAAGAAGAATCGGTGGTTCTGCCGGAATTATACATGTAAAGAAAAATGCAGGGCCACATTAATTATAGACTCCAGTAACACAGTCGTAGGTACTAGCTTTACGCATAACCATAAACCCGAAAATGTTTTTATTCCCAAGGGAAACTATCGAATACTTTCTCTTGGGAAATAAAACATTTTATTTAGGAATAAAATTAAGAATTTTATGGGCTGTATTTTATTCGAACATAATTATGCCTTAACAAAATACCAGCGTTGCGGTATTAATCTTTTAAATATCGCAGTATTATGCTGTTATAGAAGACTTTTTGGCCTCACACAGGTCTATAATTTTTTTGTTTTGTTAATTAAAAAAAATAATGTTAATGTTGTTAGTTTTAAATGCTCCTTTTTTGTGTACCAAATAAAACATATTTATTTATTCCTTTCTTTATGTGTAGAAGGTTAAGTCCATGTTATGATAGTTAAATAAGTACATAATTATATTTTATATCATAATAACCTATCTATAATTTGAATGTAACCTAAATTCACTTTGCACCCTAATGGGGTGAGGTTTGGTCTAAATCTTAAGGCCCCCACACATGACACAGGCGGCCTGCCGTCCAAGGCCTGCATAGACCACACATGACAGCGATTTTTGCCTGCCGCCAACGGTCGACAGCGGCTCTGGGTCCACACACTAGCAGATGGCAGCCGGCCGTTTCACATCTCAATATCGCCCGCCGGCAGTGGCCTGAATAGCGGTTCGGTGTCAGTTCACAAAGTGATAATTTTACGTAAAAAACGATGCGTCATCATCGTAGTGAATTATATTATATTTTTGAAATGATAACCAAATTAGAAAAGTCGCTAAATTGGCAACACTGCTGCTGGTCGACTACCCTGCTTACTCGATTTGGCCTTGAGATCATGGACTGTACGACCCACAGAGCATGTCCGGCCCTTTTTAGAATGTTACACGTTCTGCTAAAAGGACCAGAAGAAAATTCCATGAGAGTTCGTCTCAGAGGAATTATGACTTCCTTTGATAAGTCAAATACTCAAAATATCCAGATGTACTCCGGATTACCGTTTTCTTCGAGTTTTTATACTTTAATGACATTGTTATGTTGATTTCACAATGTAAGTCATACCTATCTAACAGCTACACTCGTATTCACTTAACTTCGATCAACTTCGTAAGTAGTGTTAGTAGGTAGTGCAGGCTATATATGTAGATTCACTCATTATGGCGGACAGAAAAACAATTGAAGAATAGCGGAAATCGTTTCTATTTTTTTTTTAATGTCATATATTTCATGGTATCAAAACCAGCCAGATACATACATTACAGCCAAAGATACCTATTTCACTACAACTATAAAATACGAAAAACTTTTTCCCCGACATATGAAAATATAACATAAAAAATACACATACAATTCTTCGTTTCAGATTTCATTTACGCAAATTCTGAAAAAGGGCAGTCAATAATTGCATACAAGAACTTTACATACTACCAATCTAATAGAAGAAATCCGACGAGCCCTGTCCAAAGATGGCGCTGTACTTCTCGGACGTACAAAAACTGCAAAGCTAATTTTGTTTTAAATTTAAATAATAAAATGTTGTTTTCTAGCCTTGAGCATAGCCATCCACCTAATAAATATAGTATTGTTGACGGGATATGCTATAAATTTAAGTTACGATAGTTAAATACATTATAATAACCTTGTAAATATTTATTTAATTTATTTTTGTTAATTTATGATTTGTGTTACGTTCCTTAATATTTAAAATTACATTTAAATAATTATGTTTTATTTTAATTATATAATAATATGTTTCTCATTCTTCCATTTGTTTACCGCATAGTCGTTGGACACCGTCTAATTTCCGATTAGTAAGGAATTCCGAGATCCACTCTTTTAGTTATTTATGCAACTGACGTATAATAAGGGGTATTAAAACACGAATGTGGGTTTATCACACGAGGCGAAGCCGAGTGTGATAATAGTATCACATGAGTGTTTTAATACCTAATTATGTACAGTTGCATACAAGACTTTATCTACATCCCTGTTATGAATCCTCTAAAAAAGGTTCTAAAACAGTTTTTTACAATACTAATACTCGTATCGAACATGGCGGCCGGCGTCATAGTACGCGGTCTTAAGATTTTTTTAAAGTTACCCGCACTATCGTATACCGTCGGGTGTAAAGGGTTATGACGTGAATTCGAATAAGTTCTTTTTTTAAATTACGGTGCTGTTGTAGTGAAACGCGCGTGCATTACAATGTTCTTTTTTGAAAACGAGTTGCATTATGAAATTCAGTGCAACATTAAAGCACCTGTTTGGATGCTATTATGGTTACCATGGTTACTATGACACTGGCTGTTTTAATATTGGCAGTAAGCTAACTGTTTCAGGAACTTTTATAAAGGATTTATAGCAGGGGTGTAGATAAAATATAAAATAAAACACCCTGAACACAACTTTACTTTTGGACCATCACGTTACTTAAGTAAAGAAGAAGAAACTGGTATCGTATACTGGATTATAGCGCGATCCAAAAAAAGATTTCCTCAATATAAGGGTAAATTCTCAACCACACTCAACCCCTGACCATACTTCCCTGTAACCTGGCCAGCCGCTGAACCAGGCCCTTTATCCAACCATTTTATAATCTATGTCGCCCCGAATCTCTCAGGGATCCACCACAGGGATGGGCTCCATTTTAAACTTATTAGCAAACATATTTGCGACTTCAGATGGCTCAAGTAGACCGTCTATGGATAACGGTACATTTTGTTTGCAATCCTGGAGATCGGTGGAAAGGGAAAAAAAACATACAAGTTAGGAGCATTCATATACCTACTTACCTACTATTTATAACCAACAAGTTTCTAATAAAATTAACATTGTAACTTTTTTTTTTACGAGAAAAAAAAAGAATAAAAATATATTTTCATCGCCATAATCCATTGTCTCTTATACTATGAATTCATAAATTATTGTTGAATTGTCAAAATGAAAAACATTTCATCGTAAAAGCCTGTTTCACCATCACCTACGATTAAGTTCCTATAACTTATTTTTGAATTTATTCGGTAAGTAGTGGCTATTTGGACATCGTGAAATAGGCCCTCAGCGTATTACCCCGCTGGTCAAGTTACAATGAATTTTGTTATAATAAGCAGACACGTAATTTTTACAGATTTTGAGTTCATCATGTCGCAACGAGGCAAGAAGCTGATACTATACCAGCGTCACACATACTGCTATGCTCGTTTAGGCAAGGATGCTCACCACTGGAGATGCACGTTATGTGCTCACAAGAGCTGCAGGGCAAAACTAGTGCTAAACTTAAATAATCAATTAGTATCTGCGGATAATGAGCACAATCATCCACCTCGGAAGTACATCATTTCTCAGGGAACTTACATTAAACTTTAACAAGTAAAATTAGAGCAGTGGTGACCCACTGGTAACGGCTCCGACTTACGAATTGTAAGTCGTGGGTTCGAACCATAGATATAAGAAAGAAGGAGATGTGCCCAGTAGGTATATTAAAATGTATCGGAACCATGTCTCCACTTTTTCCCTTTGTCACTTTCATGATTTTAAAGACAATTACGGTAAAATACTTGTACTTACATATGGAAAGTGATTCCATGATTTACTTGGCTTCGGTTATTAAAAGAAAGCAGTGAACAACACGGCATTCTTATAAATTGTAACGGTCACAGTCGAAAGCGCACAAGTTCGCGGAGACGGAACTTGTACTATGAACGGCTTATAATGAGCATGTCGCGCGGACACATTTTCGCCCGCTTACCACTTCTCCTGTTTTTTATATTTCTATGGTTCGAACCCAGGCAGGCGCTTTACTTTGGTATGGTAAAGGAAATATCGTGAGGAAACCGGCATGTGACATTTACCAACCCACACTGGGACCGCGTGGTAGATTACAGCCCACTGCCTCTCCAAGAGAGGAGGCCTGTGTCCCAGCAGTGGGAACATTATAGGCTGAATATGTAAGTTGAAATTGTTAAGAGATTGTATAGATCTAATTTGTCAATTTTGCCACTATGTAAGATGCGATTCTGTGTTTAAATTAAATTAAAAATGTTAACAAAAGGTCACTTAAACAAAAAAAAAACAATTTTTGTATGTTGTCATTGTTGTCGTCAATGTCGGTTTGTAACATTGACGACAGATAAAAAATTGTAATGTATTATTAGTTTTAACTAATATTATTATTATTACTGTGTTTTCTGTTGATTTTTTGTTTAATTACTGCGGTCTTTGTATAAGTACACCTACTATTAAATATAGTGAATGTGAATCTGACATATTTAATATACAATGACTTTTATTTCTAAAAATCTTCAAAAAAGTCAGTTTGTATAAATAAATGCATGTTAAATAGAAATCAAAACGTTTGAACATTATGACAACGGTCTCAAAATCCGTAAGTACCTAAACCCTTTTCTCTATATCTATTTTTCCATTTTCCACCTAAGTACTAAAAAAACCGAACAATTCACAAACACAAGATTTTTTTTCAGGCTACACGTTCATAAAATCACAGCAGAGTAGCAAATTGATACTCCACAAGGAGTATACATACTGGTATGTGCGAAGAAACATTAAAAGAAAAACAACTTCTTGGAAATGCTCCTCTCACAACAGTAAAAAATGCAAAGCTGCATTGGAACTGGATTATAGAAACAAAATCGTGGATCCGGACATAGAACATACTCATCCGCCGCCCAAACTGAATCCGTTGCATTATCAACCGATTTCAGTACCTACTGATCATTTGTGTATAACTTATGGGGATTGAAATAAGGTATGTATTTAATTGAACCTCTAATCATTCCCGATTTGCGCACTTAAAAATACTAAATACGCGACTAACTTGGATGTAGCGCTCGCCGGCCGCTACCGTGGCATCGCTCGCTTTGCTCGCTCGGCTCACGCGAGTTTGGTCACAGTTCTAACCTAAAGCCATGTACAGACGCATGTAATGTGTAATGTAATGTATCGTGTAATGTAATGCGAATAGTGTGGACGGCATTTCAAACTCAACGCGAATCGATCCTGTATGTGTTCGACTGCCAGAGCCATTGTGTTAATTCGCGCTAAAAACCGAGGCGATTGATCAGCGCGAGCGTTACATGTAATGCTCATAGTCCTGTCCACACGCAAAATTCGCGGTGCATTACACATTATATTACATTACACATTACATACGTCTGTACACGGCTTAAAAGTTTGTATGCCGTCCATACAATAGGTATACATTAGACATTACACCCGTCTGGACCCGGCTTAACTTAACCCATTTGGTGGCGGTGTCCTGGCTAAATTACTGCGACCAAACGTGAAAAAAGCCCAAAAATTTAAAAAGAGGTTCAGTTAAATATTTATTTTGAAATAAGAATACTGGCCTTAACTTACCCACCTTTTTTAATCGCAAAAATGTTCATTAGGTACTATTATTTGTAAATATATAATATGTAGGGTATCCTTGTAGTGCCTTCAATTTTTTTACCAGTTTTGGAAGAAATTATATATTTACCTACTAAACAGGCAGCCGTTTTTTATTAATTTATTTTAATAAAAGTATATGATTAATATTGTAGTTAATTATTGTAAATCTATTTAGCAGTTATAGATAGCAGTGGTAGCCCAGTGGTAACGGCCGTGACTTACGAGTTGTAGGTCGTAGGTTCGAACCCCGGCAGGCGCTTTACTTTGTGTAAATTATTTCATCACCACTGCTCTCAAAACGGTGAAGGAAAACATCGTGAGGAAACCGGCATGTTCTAGAACCAAAAATTCGAACACATGACACACACCCGCACCGGGCCCGCGTGGTGGCTTACGGCCCACTCCCTCTCACAGAGAGGAGTCCTGTGTCCCAGCAGTGGGAACTTTATAGGCTGATTGTGACTTGTGAAATCTATTTAGCAATGTTTTTTTAATATTTATTTTTTCTGACTGTATTTAAAATAATAAAAATATTTAAAAAATGCTTGTAAATATTAATGCAATAATCGAAAATAATCGTTTGTAATCTAGACGGGTATTAAATAAATGTAGTGGTTTGATGTCATAATTAAATATGACATCAAAGAAACACTAATGTTTTGGCAGAAAATCTTTTGAGTCCTGATACTTATAAAGTATCTAGTTTCTTGTGACTAGCTTAATTAATTTCAAACATATTTAAGCAATCATTTAATAAAAATATTGTAATTAACTATCGACATTTTGCATCGCATTTGAAAAATAATTAACTTACAGTCAAACCGAAATAATTTTAATTAAAGCCATACAATATAATTATAATCACAGTCAACAGATTTTAGTTTGTTTTATTTCAACCTGTACTCAAGTTTAGCTGGTTTAAATAATATCCTCCTTGTATTACAGCGAAGAATCTAATTATCATTCATCCAAGAGAATAGAGATAGATAGAAGAGAGTATACATAAATGGGTAATTGTACTTATCATTATGAAAAACTTTTACTATGGGACCAAACCTGAAATCTTTTTTTTTTGTGACCCCTTAAAAATATGCCCATGAATACAATTTCATCCTGTAGAATAGAATGATTAGAAAATAACACTCTTTATTATGTACACATACACCATACATACTACAGATAATGAATGATATAGTCTGAGTATGATTCCCAAGATTTATCATCTTTTAATCAATTGTATTTGTGACTTTCTGGCTACTCAGTGATGATTTGAGTTCGCGTTATTTTTGAGTAGCTTCGTAAACAATTATATTAACTGCATGTTTATTGCAGAAACAAGACGAAGCTGTCGCAAAAGAAAACGATCAAGAGCCGAAATCTTAGAAAGAAAAAGAGATGCAGCGAAAAAAAAATTTGATGCTATAAGAAAAGATAAAAAATTATACGAGGAATTCAGACTAAAGCAGCATTTGCAATACATTAAACGAAAAGAAGAAAAGAAGATTAAACACGTTAGCGATTTGTCACCGCGTGAAAGAAAAGAAATGAGAAAGAAGTGGCGGGAACAGCAGACAAAATATAGGAAGAAAATGAAAATATTCTCGGATGAATAAAGTTTAAAAAACTGTAATACATGTACTGTATTTTATTTTTACTTAGTCGGGACTAAGTAAAAATAAAATTGATCTAAAAAGTTCAAAATATTTATTTACTTAAACAATAACGACATAGGTATATACATATTTGTACTATGCTCGTCAAGACCCTTCTTTTGATACCAAACAAACCTCGAAAAAATTAAATTGAGATAATCATGACATGATTATCTCAATTTAATTTTTTCGAGGTCACAAATTTACGTGTAAAGTCCACTATATTAAATTTAGGGCGAATTTATATAGCCTATGTCACCCGGGCCATTATTTCGAATCTACTGATACCTCATTCATCAAAATCGGTTCAGTAATTTAGGCGCTACGGTGGATCACACGTAAATACATACTTATATACATACTTACATACTTAAATAGACTGCTAAAATCATAACCCTTCCTTTTGGGTTTGCCGTAGTCGGGTAAAAATACATACTTATATACATACTTACATACATACAGATAGCGCGCGAGTTGAATGCAGAGCTTAGGAATGCGGTAGTGCTGTGACCTAATTATAATTACAATACACTGCAGGCGCGTGAGGTGGGGCGTGCGGATAGCGGGGCGCTCTTTACCTCAGACCCCGACTGCATTCAACTCGCGCGCTATCTGTACATAGACTGCTAAAATCATAACCCTTCCTTTTGGCTTTGCCGTACTCGGGTAAAAATTAGAGACTTGTAACACTTCGCGCCACGTCGATGCAGCGTGCTCATCGGCCACATTTCATCTGAAGAAGCTACTCTTCGTTATTTGTCTAATGAGCTCGCGTATGGTGGCGTCGGGTGTTACAAGTGTGCTGTGGCCTAAACGATTCTTTTGCTAACATTATGCCTGATATTTGACATTTTTATTTTTTTTTATTTGACAGTTTTATTTTATTTCAGTAATGTTCCTAGACTTTTTTATTTAGGAAATTGTTCCTTTGTTTAGTTGATTATTTTTTTTGTTTTGAGCAAAGTAGTTTTCAGATTTAATCCTGTTAGAAAGTGTTAGAAACGTAAAAATAATGCTTTAGTTTTTCCTTCCAAAGACTACTTTATCTCTTGTGTTAGAAACTCTTTCTTCGATAGTCGGATTTCCGGAATTGATTAATCATTTTTCGATATTAAATTTGACAGACATTCATTATGATTAAATTATTATGTGTATTTAAATTTAATAACAATATTTAAATACTGTTTACATTAATATTAAAATGAAGTGTTATCGCACGCACTACTTCGGGGTGTACCACCACGTTTTATGATAAATATCTAAGGTTATTTCCGGTAACAAAATAACAAGTGGTGGGAAGTAGTGCGCACGATCGGTAGTCAGTCGACGTTGAACAGTGTTGAACAGTGGAAGTGTAAGTGATTTTGTAGAACAGTTGAAGTGTAACTTGAGTGTAAGAAACTTAATAAATATTTATATCCTGACAAAATTGTTTAAAATTACCCTGAGCTTTAAGGACGCATTTACGAGTGGGTAGTCAAATCATTACTTTTTTAAACAAAAGTATGTTTATTAAATACTAGCTTTTGCCCGCGGCTTCGCCCACGTGGATGTCGGGAAATATCCCACGGGAACATACTACCGGGAATTCCTTCCTTATTCCTTGTCTACATTATAAAAGGAACCTCTATGCAAAATTTCAGCTCCCTAGGTCCAAGCGTTTGGGCTGGGCGTTGATGAGTCAGTCAATCAGTCAGTCAGTCAGGACTTCTCTTTTTATTTATATAGAAAATGCTTTGTATTTTTAAAATGTTTTTGCGACGAATTGTAGGTAGATGTGCAAGGTACGATTCTGAACTACAAATATTTCTGTACATAATTCCGGGTTCTCAATAAATGTACTGAAGTAAAAATTTCACTTCGGTACATTTATTGAGAAACTGGACATATCCAAAATTATATTTATAGTTAAGAATTGAACCTTGCACATCTACCTACAATTCGTCGCAAAAACATTTTAAAAATACAAAGCATTTTACTTAACAAACATACTTTTGTTTAAAAAAGTATAGTCAAACGATGGATAGTCAAATTAACTTTGAATAAATCTTTGGTTTTGTTTGATAGCTTTGTATTTTTTATGTCATAACTACATTAAGTAGTTACTAGCCCGCGGCTTCGCCCGCGTGGATGTCAATACTTCCCTATTAGAATCAGATTTTTTTTTCAATTTCATGGGTTTTTTTTGCGCGGAACTCTAATTATTTTTCTAAAATAAAAGTAGTCTAAGTTACTCCTTACAACATCAGTTATCTGCTAGTTAAAGTCCCGTCAAAATCGGCGCAGCCGTATTGGAGATTACCCGGAACAAACTGACAGCCAGGCAAAACTTTCTTATGCATTTAGTAAAAAGCTGTTATTTTGACATTACAAACAGACCCTTCAATTTTATTTATTTGTTTACTAGGTATAGGCTTATTACGTTGGAGTTTATGGACACAGGCCGCCCCTCGATGAGAAGAAGTGGGCCACGCGGACATAGTGTGGGTTGGTAGAAGTCACATGTCTTCGAATTTTGGTTCTTGGACATTTTTGACTAGCGTCATGAACGATGGGCCTTAGTTTTAAATATGGAGAGGAAGTGCATCAGCAAATTTTAAATTCTGCAGGTAATTTGGAATACTCGGATAACTAAATTAATGTAAACGCAATCTGTGTTTTTTTTTGCCGTAAACATAACGTCCCATGACATAGGAAGTCAATGAGTACTAAAACAAGGTGTCATCTCGACATTCCTGCTACCATCCACACGAGAAAGACACGGTCTACTTTGAAAACTTTGCCGTTAAGAATCCTTGATAATCATTTACTATGATTCCAAATTTTTCATTGTAATTGTAGGAAATCTAGGTTCTAACACTTCAATAAAACGAGTTAAGGGCTTTTTAAAATGTATAGATTATTATTAGCCAATTAAAAGTCACTAGGAAGTTTATACGTCCGTCTTTCTTAAGGCGCTAACGAGAAGTGAAGTAATAATAATGGTGGGTAGTATATATATAGTAAGTAGGTACCTACGACATATCGATTATTACAGAATCGACTAAAGATTGATTTTTGTAAATAATTAAATCAAATAAATCAACACGCCCCCTCAAAAATTAATCTACCAATTATACAAACAAAATAAGTCATAGTACATACTACCTAATTGACCGGAACATATTCACTTCCTAGTGTTTGCTGGGAAATACATGTGGTCCAACATTTGCTGCCAAGGATTAAGGGAAACCCAGAAAACCTTAATCAAACCATTTCATTAAATTATTCTTAATAATAATTAAATTAATCATAAATCATATTATTATGTAGAATCACTAAACATTCAATCAGTATCTTATTCTAAGCCCATTTTACTTCTCATCGCTTGAAAAGTGATAGCGGGTAACGCCTTGGTCAGAACATCTGCCAACTGCTGAACTGTTGGAATGTAATTTTATTTTATTACATTTTTCTCAATCTGTTCCTTAGAAAAATGATACTTTATTTCTATGTGTTTTGTACGTTTGTGATTGGTTGGATTATTTGCAATGCTTATGCAGCCATTGTTATCCTCACAGAATATGATAGATTTAATTATAATTATCTATCTTAATACTAACTGCTAGTGATTTAAGCACTAAAGCCTCCCATGACAGTTTCATACAAAGCCATACAATCTGCCTCAGTTGAAGAGGCAGCAACTGACATTTGTTTCTTTGTACTCCAGGTTTGCTTGCAGCTTGAAATACCCAGTTGTACTTTTCCTGTCATTTGAATCACTTCCACCCCAATCTGAATCTACGTAGCTACATATAATCTTTAAGAGATCGTTCTAAAACTTCACACCAACATTTAGCTGGCTGCATGTTTCAGACCGTAAAGTACTGTATTTAATTTAACACATAATTATCTAGACTAGATATACCCTCAGGGACTTTCATATATATATCTTCCTTTAATTTGTCATTTAGGAAGGTAGTTTTGACATCCCTAAGACGAACTAGCAAATTAAATTGATTCGCAAAAGTAAGATACATCTGAAACTAGCTATTCATGCTTATACTGGTGCGAAAGTTTCATTAGGTATAGTCCGTGAGGTATTCTTGACTGAAACACCTTGCAACAAGTTGTGCCTTTTTTTATCGTAAAGGTTTTCCAAATTCATCATGTTTTATAGGAAACATCCATTTACAATAAATTGACAATGTTTTTATTTTCAGGTCTTGGTACTAAAGTCCGTATTATTTAGTTTTAGAGAATTTAGTTTGTCCCTAATTGCACTTTCCCACTGAGATCTGTTGTCTCGAGTTTTGATGTCTTCTAATGAATTTGGTATTTTACATAGAATAGACTGAGCACACAAAATGGCGATCATCGTCTTCATTATACGACATAGGTAGACGAATTTGGAACCTATTGTATCATCTAACGTCAGGATTTTATTTGTGTTTTCTTTTGGTGAAGATGGGTTATCAAAAAGTATATCATTTATTTGCTCCGATTCAATTTTATATTATCATGGTTGAATTTGCGAACTTTACTAGGACACTCGTGCTCATCAGATTTAGACCATAGACATATCTGATTTAGAACTGTCAGAGTTATGAGACTTGACCGGCACTGACTGATATTACATCATCAGCTTTGCCGTGAGAATTTTTTTACATATTCCCTTCAGACTTGAGGTCTGGCCTGGATTGAAGAAACCTAGTCTCATTAACATCCCTGACTACTATGTCATTTTTCGCACTCTGGGTTCCAAACTTTAAAGCGTTTGGTTCATAACCCACAAGTATCCCTTTCCATGATTTTTCATTAAACTTGGCCTTACTGCTTTTATTATGAACGTAAACAGTTGAACCAACTACCTTCAAATATTTTTTTTTTTATTCGAGGTTTTGTATCATGCCACATTTCGAATGGTGTTTTTGAAAACTTTCAAAGTTTTAATTGGGGTCAAATTAATCAAATAAACAGCAGTTTGTACTACCTATCGCCCCAAAACACTTTGTCTAATTTAGCACCGCTTAAACGAGCTTTTCCATTGAGTAATGGTTCAAACCATACGTTCAGAAACGCCATTCAATTGTGGTATTCTCGGAATTTTTAAATGTTATGATAGCCCTCTCTCTACACAATAACCTTTCATTTCAATAGAAATTCGCCACCACTATCGCAGCATAAGTTGACTAATTTTAAATTAAACTTAGCCTCACTTTTAGCCACGAAATCTTTAAAAACAGCAAACACGTCTAATTTACAGGTTAAACAGGTACTAAACAAAGTAATGCTACTCATCAACAAAAAGTACAGAGTAGTTTTTTATTTGTCGTTAGTTGGGGGTATAAACAGTAACAATAGTCCACAAATATCTGAGTGCACAATAAATAATAGCTGTTTAACATGACTTTTATTTTTGACCTGATATGAACGGAAATCGACTTTGTTTCCTATTTATACAGGCCTCACCTCCGTGGGCCTCACACAATTTATCATCCATCCAGGCTCGCATAGCAGTTTCGATTTGGCTGGTGTCATCAACCATTTTAATATTTTTTTAATTTCGATGAATTAATTTTCACTTATTATGACTAAAGCCATAATTTGTACATATTTTTATTACTGCATACTTGAGAAACAGATTGACACTTATTTACAGATGCCATTAAGTCTACAGCAATTAAATTATTTTTCAACATACCTTGCATTATAGTTTTATTAACCTTACGTATTGTGCTCCTTGCTGGTCGAAAATTACTGTCAACCCAGCACGTTGCATTTTCGTTAAGAACCGCACCGCACCGCACCGCATCGGTGGTACCGCAGCATAGAAGAACACGTTCTCCAAAACTTCTTGAACGCCCATGTTGCTGGTCACATACATCGTTCCCTGAAATAAATTCACCATTTTAAGCAATAGAAATTTTAATGGCGTTTGCACGACGGTGTGATTAATGAAAAGATCTTCCCTGTTTATAATATGGTCCGATGCTCCAGAAACCAACAGGAAAGTAACTTTGCTTCCATCATGATCCGCTTGATAGTCTGCCATCATAAAAGCAAAGCCAGAAAAATTGCTCGACGTGGATGGTTCACTGATCTCAACTGCCTGGACCGTCCTTCTCATATCCGTATTTTCTGCTGCTGTCGTTTTTCACATGCTCCTTGCGGCCACAGTGACAACACTTCATGAACTGAGACTTATTCTTTTGCTTGTTTACGTTCTAGTTGAAGCTATTATCTCCTTTATTATTTTGAGAATTATCAAATTTTCTTTTTCGAAATTCCCGTCCATTTTTCCTCTCAACTTGCAAAACTTAGACGCTAGTATCACTATATTCATTTCTAAACTTGACTTCAACAATTCGATGATGAACACTTTTTGCACCTTTTATCACGTCCATTTCACTTGACAATGCCCGTATTTTTATTTAAATTTTAACCACTTATATTGCAGTAAAAACGTAACCTGGGCCCATAACCTGTAGGAAATCTAGGTTCTAACACTTCAATAAAACGAGTTATGGGCTTTTTAAAATGTATAGATTATTATTAGCCAATTAAAAGTCACTAGGAAGTTTATACGTCCGTCTTTCTTAAGGCGCTAACGAGAAGTGAAGTAATAATAATGGTGGGTAGTATTTATATAGTAAGTAGGTACCTACGACATATCGATTATTACAGAATCGACTAAAGATTGATTTTTGTAAATAATTAAATCAAATAAATCAACAGTAATTGTTCGATCTGTTATGTCACCTTATTAGTTTGTGATTTTACTTTGACTTCGTGAATGTTTCTAAAATTAAAAATGTGACGTGAAATTTAAAGTTACGATGACATGTTGTTAAGTTGGAATACGGAAAATGAACATAATTTGGGATATTCCAAATTTTATGCACATTTGTATATTATACATATATTACTTAATTATTTAATTATTCTGGTTTTTTTTTTTAGAAATGGCATCATTCCACAAATACAAGAAGAGAAAGAGGTGGGAGAGGGAGAGAATGTACGCTGCTATAGTCGCTGTTCGAGAAAAGAGAATGGGATACTTAAAGGCAGCTAAATATTTCAACGTTCCCAGGACTACACTCTTTCGATTTGTTAATGATACAGACAGCCCGATTGAATCGATAATTAATAAAGTTATTGGTCGACGGCCTGTAGTCGAAATCTTATAAAGAAAAAGAGTTGCAGCAAAAAAATATGATGCCGTATGTACATCTTAATATATATAATTCTTCTGTACGTGTGTTTGTCACCTTACTCCTCCTTAACTGCTGAAATCCAAGGACTTATTCTTTCGGCTGATAGTGTAGAGGGCCCAAAAGGAAAAGAAAAAGATTTTAATCGTTTATTTATTTCAGGATTCAAGTTCATCCGATCTCAAAAAGGGACCTCGTTGATACTGCTGAATGGGTACACATATTACAACACTCGTCAGTCAAAGCTGGGGTACAGCCGCTGGAGATGTTCCTCCATGAAAAGCAAGTTCTGTAAAGCTTCATTATTGCTGGATGCTAACGCTACGACTATCTTAGATGGGAATTATGAGCACACACATTCACCGCCTATGTATCTTAATTATAATCAAAGGCAGTTTATTGTAAAGGCAACAGCACAACAGGTTAAACCACACCTTCAAATTTCTCCAAATGATTTTCAACCTTAAAATGTTGATGGTTAAGTTCAAAATCGAATGAGAAAATTTTACAGTTTGTATAGTTACTTAACCTGTCGCTGTGTGTACAAAGAAAGTAGGTATTATTATACGGGATTAAATATAATGACTAACCAAAAAAATTAAATGCTCATTAAATCTGCGTCGACCTGCTGACGAAAACCCTAACCCTGGACGGTCGACGTCACCCGAGGTTTGGTTGGTTAGGTTCCTTTAAACCCTGCAGACAGAAATAGGAGCCCCGCGAAGCGGCGCTCCGACGACCTGCTGTCGGTTTTCTAAAGTTATAATTTCACAATAAAATGGTTTTAATTTTGGTGAGCATTTATTCATTCTGGCAGGTGTTTCGTATTAGGTACTTTTCTGGTAGGCGTTTAAACACAAGCCTTATTATACACATACATTATCAACTGCCTAGCCCTTTCCCAACTATGTTGGGGTCGGCTTTCAGTCTAACCGGATGCAATACCCGTATTTTACTGTCACAGTAAAAAAATCATAAGTCTGGACTTATGATTTTTTTCTCAATGGTGGCGCTAGTTGGCATTACTACCTAGTCTTAAGAGCGTTGACTCGGTACGGCATTTCATACAAACTTTCAAGTCCTTTTTTATCGAAATGATTGAACCGATTTTAATGAAACTTCATACGCATAAGTAGGATACATAGGTCTAAAAAGTTAGTAAAGAACATTTTCTAAATGTCTTATTTAAAAAAAGATAAATGGAAATCTCTGCTTCTATGGAATATTTAAAATCCGTCTAATTTTGCTGCAACACTATTTTTCGAAAATGTTCTTTACTAACTTTTTAGACCTATGTATCCTGCTAATGCGTATGAAGTTTCATTAAAATCGGTTCATTCATTTCGATAAAAAAGGACTTGAAAGTTTGTATGAAATGCCGTACCGAGTCAACGCTCTTAAGGACGCTGTTACAAATGGGTAGTCAAATCATTACTTTTTTACACAAAAGTGTGTTTATTAAATAAAATGCTTTGCTTTCTTAAAATGTTTTTTTGGTTAAATTGTTGTTGTTGTTGTTGTGCATGGTACGATTCTGAACCATAAATATAATTTTAGGTAGGTACAGTTTCACAATAATGGTACCGAAGTGATTTTTTTTTTACTTCGGTACCGTTATTGAGAAGCTGTACATATCTAAAACTAGCTGACCCGACAGACGTTGTCCTGTCTTAGCTATGAATATTCTAATGTAAACGCGCGAAGTTCCTGAAGGCGCAAGCTGAGCACATTTTGAATTGTTTAGGAAAACTTAATTTATATTTTAAGAATGAACCTAATATTTTTTGCTGAAAAGTAAAATACCGGAATAAATTTATACTTAGTAAAAAGTCAAGAACATGAAAATGATTAATTGGAGCCAATTAATTTGAAAAAAAAATGTTTTGAGTATGAATGTCAATGGCTATATGAGTAGGGGAAGATCAAGAAACGATGGATGGACTGTGTTAAAGATGATATGGTTATAAAGGGGGTGACTACCGAGATGACGACTAATAGAGAAGTATGGAAGAAAGGGACATGTTGCGCCGACCCAAAATAAATTGGGATAGTAGGTTGTTACCATAGGCCTATAAAAAATCTGAGGTTGTTACTTGTATCAAATCTCCACATATTTAGTACAGTAGTGTTAGTAAATTGACGTTATAACAATAAACTGTGTAGAAGTTTCTTTCATACAAACTTTGTCCTGACAATTACAAATACAACAAAAAAGAATTAGCCAAATACGTGCATCCGTTCTGAAGTGATGCGCGTACCTACATACATTCGGCAATTGATTTTTATTTTAGAATACTACATAAGTAGCTGACTCGCCAGACGACCTGTCAAAAATTCAATAAATCGAACGGCAGCAAAACAAATGAACAACTGATTATAAAATGAATTTGAATTTGAAATTCTAAAAAGAATGAAAGTTTCCCGACAGACATTGCCCTGCCCTTTCATGTATGAGAAAATGAATTTTCTTCATATTTTTTTGTGAATTTTCCTGTTTTTAATAGTTATTCTGCTATTCGGGACAGAGACAAATACAACAAATCAAAAACCATGAAAATTGGTCCAGTATTTCTCGAGTTATAAGTGTTCGAACAAACCCGACTTTGTTTTATATATATAGATTACGTTTATAGTACAGAATCGTATCATGCACACTTATCAACAATTTAACCAAAAAAACATTTTAAGAAAGCAAAGCATTTTATTTAATAAACACACTTTTGTGTAAAAAAGTAATGATTTGACTACCCATTTGTAACAGCGTCCTTAATGTGGTAACCTAATCGCCACTCTTTATATGTACCTTATAGTTGGTTATAAATATTCGATTAAGAAAGTTTTTAAATAAATGTGAATGTCGTGTACTCTTGTAATTAGTATTATACATAAGGACTTATATACCTGTTAAATTTAGTTAAATAATGTATAATTTATGTTGTTGGTTAGTGTTCCTATAAAAATAAATAACTGAAACCAGAATGTATTGTTATATTAAGACTCGCATAGATAACAGTCAATCAATCAATCTGCCTAGCCTTTTCCCAACTATGTTGGGGTCGGCTTCCAGTCTAACTGGATGCAGCTGAATACCATTATTTTACATGGAGCGACTGCCTATATGATCTCCACAACCCAGTAACTGGGTAATGCGATACCCCTTGGTAAGACTGGTTGTCAGACTTTCGGTCTTCTGACGACCCGTAACGATTGTCAAAGATCCACGAATGACAGCCGGGACCAACGGCTTAACGTGCTTTCCGAGGCACGGAGGAGTCTCGGTATGTAAAGATGGTCACCCATCCACTGAAAAACTCCGGCAAGCGTAGCTTAACCTGATGGATCGACCCGTGCGGCTGTTATTACTTAGCCACGAGCTCCTTCTCATAGATAACAGTCAATATGCAGTATAAAGCCAAGCGCACATTACGGGCCGCTCAAAATCATTTACAGAAGTGCGGTGCGGCGCATCTGTAGGTAGATGTGTTGGGTCATAGAAAATGTACGAAAGTGATGCGGGAAGATTTTTGCAGGACGAACCTTTATTTAATGTTATTTAAATATATTACCTGGAACATTGAATAAAAAAAATATTATTCCATTTCAGAATTCAAGTTCATAAAATGTAAAAAAACAGGTAAAGTTTTAATACTTCGTCATGGCTACACGTACTATCGTGAAACGAGGAAACAAAAACATGGTATTCGTTGGACTTGCACTATGAAAAGAAAAGGCTGTACGGCATACCTGAGGCTTAATTTTGAAAACGAAATGATAAAAACCAATTATGGTCACACATGCTGTATGTGACCATAATTGGTTTTTCTTTTAATTGGCACCTCTTACATCTATAAAAACCGGTCAAGAGTGAGTCGGACTCGCGAATCGAGGGTTCCATCCCGATTTCTGAAAAAGTGTGCTATTTAGAGACATCGTTTTATTTTTCCTGCTATCTTTACATAAACATCTATCTAATCATCATCATCTATCTATCTATCATCTATCTATGTATCAATAATACCCATGTTTGCAAAGTAATAAATTGATTTGATTTGATTTGATTTATCTCGTAGAATAATTTGAGATTTTCTCTTTGCAAACTTCGGAGATAAGGGAAACGGTAACGGTATTTCTTTTTACATTTTTTATCAAAAGTCGAAAACTATGCGGCCTAAAAAAAATGTTTGAGAATGTGCAAACACATGTCTTTCATTATGATATCCACCATGCCCTAGTAGCCCCACTTTGAATTTATAAGACCCCCTTTCAGTCCCTGTTGCAAAAAAAAATATAAATATTTTTATTTCTTTCTTATTTTCAAAATAGTTGGGTAAACGTCATCTAAAACTGCTTTAAATTTCAAGTTGATAGCATAAGTAGTTCTTGAGATATCCAGCTGTGACAGACAGACAGACAGACTGAGTCACACCATAAGGGTTCCTTTTTACCATTTTGGTACGGAACCCTAATATAGATAACAAATTAATCTATTTATATCGTAACTTACATTGATTCGATAAATAAATATGGTTAAAAAATATTAATAATTTTTATTTTTACTTTTCACATCATCATCTGCCTAGCCTTTTCCCAACTTTGCTGTGGTCGAACAGGATCCGGTCTTCTAGTATATTATTTAACATGGAGTGACTACCTATCTGACCTCCACAACCCAGTTACACGATGCCCCTTGGCAAGAAGTTGCCAGACTTATCGGGGTTCTGCGACCAACGGCTTAATGTGCTTTCCGAGGCACAGAGGGGTCTTGGTATGGAATGGATGGTCACCTGTCCACAGAGTGACCTCGTCAAGCGTTGCTTAACCTTGAAGATGCGGCTGTTATTATTAAGCCATGAAGAACCCCTCAGGGCCCCAGGTTTTCACTTTTGATGTGAATATTTCTAAGTTATGAGTTATTACTAACAAGTAATCTATATCACACTATCACAGTTCACACTAATATTATGTGTATAAAGGCGAAAGTTTGTGAGTGTGTGTGTATGTTTGTTAGGTACTTCTTCACGCTCAAACGGCTGAACCGATTTGGATGAAATTCGGTATGTAGCTTATACCCTGAGTTAACTATATGCTAATTTTTATCGCGGTCTACGCGGGTGGAACCGCGGGGCGGTGCTAGTATATTATATAAAATAAAGTCGGGTTATTTACACCATATAAAAATTACTCAAGAATGGCTTGACCAATTTTTACGTTCTTTGATTTGTTGGATTTGTCTTTGCCCCGAATAGCAAAACAACTATTAAAACATCGGAAGAATTCAAGAATAAAAATAAATATGAAGAAAATTAAAGACGTTGTCTTTTCTAAATTTCATGTATATGACATACATGAAATTTAGACAAGACAACGTCTGTCGGGTCAGCAGTAAATTTATAAAATAAAGTTTGGTAGTTTGATGAGGATTGGGTTTCCGTTCAGGTATTTGAAAATTTGTGGGGTCGGACCGTTTGAATCTTGCAGACCTCTATTTAAGAAATTAGGATTACTAACTCTACCTAGTCTGTACATATTGCAAGTAGGAATATTTGTTAAAAAGCACTCTCAGCTATTTACTAAAGCCAATGAAAATAAAAAATTCCTTTCAAGAGATCCAACCCGACTGGCTGTCACAAGATGTAGAAGCACACTATTCCAGAACAACTGTTATAATATGTCTGTCAAAATATATAACCTAATACCTAAACAGATCAGAGAGCTACCATTAAATTATTTTAAGATAAAACTTAAGAAATGGCTCTGTATTAATGTGTTCTACACTTAAGTGAATTTTTAAATTATAAGCTAAGCATAAAATAATTAAGCTAACTTAACTAGGTATATTTAAATTCATCAATTTATGATCTCACTATTCTCATTTTTTTAATTTTTTAATATTTTCTTGTTCACATGATCTCAGTAGGCTAGTAATAAGTGTTTTTGTTTATATTTTTAAGGTGTTTTTTTGCATGCTGAAATAAGTAAGCAAAATATGTGGAACTAATTTTATATTTAAGACCTTTTATGTACCATATTTTATGCAAATAAAGATATTCTATTCTATTCTATTCTAAAACCATGAATCTGATAATTTAATTATAGTAAGAAAAGTTTACTTAACATTTATTTATTTTCATTGCAGGAGATTCCTATTTGGGAAAACCGAAAAGAAAGTTTAAAAAAATAAAAGAGTTTACTGAAAAAGACAAGGAAAGAAAAAGAAAACAATGGAGAGAATCTTCTGCGCGTTATCGTCATACTAAAAAAAGAAGGCGTAAAAACCAAGACGAATATTTTTAAGTTGTATTTTTTTTGTAGCAGGTATTGTCAGTTCTTATCAAATACAGGGTTATTTTTCAATGACCAGCCAAATTTTCACTGGGTGTTCTACCCATGAAAATGAACAACTTTCACTATGGGACCAACTTTGATATCACGAAAAAAAAAAACCAGCGGTTTCCTACAAAAGTTCAATACCTACTCGATCAAAATGTATGAAACAGCTGATATTTTTTTTTCGATTTCAAAGTTGGTCCCATAGTGAAAGTTGTTCATATTCATGGGTAGAACACCCTGTGAAAATTTGGTCATTGAAAAATAACCCTGTATAATGTAGTAAGGCGCCATCATCGTATTTTTGAATTGCCTACATCCAGCCTAAAAATACCACGTTCAATAGCCCACTAACACGTATGACAAGGCAATATAATGAATGGTCCAACTTGACAGATTACTCTATTGACATTTTCTCCATGAATTTTGCTTCTTAAATATGTTCACTAATTAAACAGTGCGAAGAGTACTCGTCAATATAGCTAAAGTGGTATGTTTTGTAGTGTTCTAGATTTACTTTAAACAAACTTTTTACTATAAAACAATATCGAGAACGGGTTTTATCGCGATATTCCTTTTTTACGAGGTAAACCCGTTCTCGATATTGTTTTATAATGTGTACAAATCGCGAAAGTTTAAAAAGTTTAAACTTTTTATTGTTCTCCATTGTCTCTTATATTTCACATGTGAAAGTCATGCAATACCTGTTATTTGCATGATACTAAAATGCCATTTTTTATGTTATTTAATTTGAATTGTAAGTGACTGTGCTAAGTATTGCGTGCTTATTATAAATAAATAAATAAATAATGTACAATAATAACTAGCTAGTTTCATATATACATATTGTTCACATAAACTTTCCGGAAATAGCGGTTGGAACAAATGTATGAAGCCGCTGCGTGCGGTGGCGGCGCCTCGTGGCATGCTTCATACATTTTGGTATAGTTGTTCCTTGCCGCTCGCCGCCCCACGCTAAGCTGCCGCTGGTAACGGCAAGGTCGTGGCCTAGAGATAAGACTAACTGTACAATTTGCCGGCTCTTTAGTCAACTGAGGCCGCTTGAACTTATCCCGCGGGATGAGTTGAGCAATGAATATTTTGAATCGGGCAACTGATCCCGTTGATACAGTTTATGATTTGTCAATCTGCCTAGCCTTTTCCCAACTATGTTGCGGTCGGCTTCCAGTCTAACCAGATGCAGCTGAATACCAGTATTTTACATGGAGTGACTGCCTATCTGACCTCCGCAACCAAGTAGGTAACTGGGTAATACGATACCCCTTGGTAAGACTGTTTGTCAGACTTTCGGGCTTCTGACGACCCGTAACGACTGTCAAAGATCCAAGAATGACAGCCGGGACCAACGGCTTAACGTGCTTTCCGAGGTACGGAGGAGTCTCGGTATGTAAAGATGGTCACCCATCCACTGAAACCCCGGCAAGCGTAGCTTAACCTGATGGATCGACCCGTGCGGCTATTATTACTTAGCCACGAGCTCCTCTCGACCCGTGCGGCTGTTATTACTTACAGTTTATGATTTGTACAGACACGAAAAAAGTGTTAGACATTAGATTTACGAAAACAACAACGTTTTTTTTCAAACCTTCAAATGCTTGTATTATTAGGAGTGGGTTCAAGTCAGTAATGGGTGGGAATCGAACTCGCGACTTCTCGATCGAAAGTCCGATACCGTTAGGTTAGGCTAGGTATTTAGACTACCTACCGCCGCTTAAAATTTTGACACTACTTATTTACATTTAGTTTTCTGTTTATTAATCAAACGACTGTGATTTTTTAATAAATATATCGGTTTAATAACCAAGCGTATGTGTCTTTTTTTTCCCCAAAGAATTTTGTTCACGTTTGTACATATTTCTATATAAATAATAATCTTTTTTTAAAGTGGGATCAATTGCCTGATTCAAAGCACTCATTGGTCAACTCATCCCGCGGGATAAGTGCGAGCGGCCTCAGTTGAATAAAGAGCCAATTTGCTTTTGGTGGACAAGAAGCGCGGACTACACATTTTTAAAGTGGGATCAGTTGCCCGATTCAAACATTCATTGGTCAACTCATCCCGCGGTATATGTGCGAGCGGCGTCAGTTAACTAAAGAGCCAATTTGCTTAGGTGTACAAGAAACGCGGACTACACATTTTTAAAGTGGGATCAGTTGCCCGATTCAAAACATTCATTGGTCAACTCATCCCGCGGAATATGTGCGAGCGGCTTCAGTTAACTAAAGAGCCAATTTCCTTAGGTGTACAAGAAACGCGGACTACACATTTTTGAAGTGGGATCAGTTGCCCGATTCAAAACATTCATTGGTCAACTCATCCCGCGGGATAAGAGCGAGCGGCCTCAGTTGACTAAAGAGCAAATTTGCCTTACTTGCACAAGAAGCGTGGACTACACATTTTTGAAGTGTTTCGCCTACACCTCTAAAATGCAACTGCTACAGTTTCGTGAAGATTTTGTAAGACATCTTTTAGGACTAAATTGTAATTATAATTTTACTCCTGCAGTGACATCGTTACATACATCGCCAGTACAGCCACAGCCATCGCCGTTGAAACAAGGACCTTCTGAACCAACTCCATCGCCAGATTCTGTTGTGAGTCGCTCATCAGCCAACACAAATACTCGTGTGCCAATTATAGATAATTTTCACTATTTAGAAAAGCTTCCACCCACCGCTAAAGCTGTTCCAACCAAACCATGTCGTGTTTGCACCAAAAATAAAAAGCGCAAGGAGTCATCTTTTGTGTGTGCTACTTGTCCTGAAAAGCCCGCCTTATGTGTAGTCAGTTGTTTTAAAATTTATCACACTGATCCTCGTTTTGTTTAATTACACCTTCTTCCCATGGGGATAAGCAGATACTACAGAACGCCACCTGATCCTTACATACTCCTTTTGCCTCGTTGATCATACACGCACGCCGCGGTCCTGTTGCGAGTACTACGCACCTGACCTTTCTGAAGAACATCACCAATAAGGTCACTATATGTCTTCCTAGGGCGTCCCCTCCCGGCGTTTCCACTCACATGTGCCTTGTAAATACTTTTTGTTAGTCGCCTTTCATTCATCCTCTCACATGACCAAACCATCTAAGCATACTCTTTTAAAAGTTTGCCACTACATCTTCTTTTATACCGCACCGTTGCCTTATCACATCATTCCTCAGCATATAATATCATTCATAGTCACACCACCCATGCTTCGCAAGGAACACATTTCCACAGCATTTATTCTACTTTCATGCTTCTTTTGCCACACCCAACATTGACTTTCATACATAAGCGTAGGTGGCAGCCATTGTACCTTTTTGGTCATCAACTGGCTGGTGACAATCGAATGTATAGCACCATTCACTTTCATTTCTCGCATTTACGCTCCTTTCTAGAAGTGCATCTCTTATTTCTGTCACAAATAATTTTTTTTTTCTTTCTTTCTTTCTTTCTTTCTATTTCTCTTTTCAGAAGTACCTACTTAAG
Source organism: Cosmia trapezina (assembly GCA_905163495.3). Taxonomy (NCBI): domain Eukaryota; kingdom Metazoa; phylum Arthropoda; class Insecta; order Lepidoptera; family Noctuidae; genus Cosmia; species Cosmia trapezina. Next base: position 22,250,027 of record LR991029.1, read on the forward strand.
TTCTTTATTTTTTTGTTGTTGATTTGGTAAGAAGTATTACTGTTTTCGTTGAAAATAAATGAAGTATCTTCATCTCAGCCTTTATTTTTTAACCGAAAAGTACCCCCCAAATTTTGTGATTTTAGATATTTAGGAATAATAAAGTTACTACTTTTTTATGTCGTGTTTTATCTGAGGTGACAAAGAGTATAAAAATGTCTATTCAAGGAGGTCAAATAATACAGATTACCTTACAACGAAGACCTGCGTAACAATCGCAGTCGGCCTCTGTCTATAATACCAGCTACGAGAGAGTATTAGAGTATTCTATCTATCTATCTACGTAATATTGCGTAGTAGGCATTCAATGGGTCAATAATATGTTTAGCGTTAAACGCATTTAGTGATTTGTGTTGCAAGCGAGCCTTACTTATAAACGCTGCTTACAGTTAAGTAAAGATTAACGTCTGGTTAACGATGTAAAATTTTTGGCGTTTATCTTTAAGGCTTCTCCGCCGTACAAAGCGCGGTCACTGTCGGACTGCATAGAAAAGAAAGAGAAGCGTGATGACAAAACACTTGCAAAATATGTAGTAATTATCGATAATACAAAAAATCTATTGATTGGACTAAAAAAGTAATGACATGAAATCATTCCTTATTATTTTGTAGAGAACTGTATACATTTGTGAACACTTTTAATGAAAATTGTAGGAGTAATGTGGTAAAACTAGAAAAAATAGACGGAAGTAGACTTGGATTTAGATTTGTTTTTCCTTAGTTCTACAAACTAAAATAGATTTCAGGACACATGAAATCACTTCTTATGTGTTGTAGATTGCTGTGTATTTTTTCCTATCAAAAAGATGCTATAGTTACTGTAAAAGATGGTCACACAGTTTCACTTAGTTTCGCCGTATTTTAGGAAGGAGGAGCCTTAACCCCTCAAGTGTCGAATGCACCCCATGTGTGCATAAGAAAACCCTTTTTTTTTGTTAGGTATATAAGCTTATATCACATATATATAAATGTAAAAAAACATCATCCGATGGAAAACCAATCATCATCATTAGTTGTGAACCTATGGAGTTCGTAGCTAACCTCCCCTCCCCCTCCGCGTGTCAAATGCACCCAAAGTGTGCAAAAGGACAAAACTTTATATAATAGGTATATAAGCTTAGATCACATATAAAACAACATATTAACGTAAAAAAACATCATCCGATGGAAAAAATATCATCATCAGTAGTTGTGAACCTATGGGGTTCGCAACTAACCCCCAACCCTCCCCACTCGCTGGGGTTTTGGGTCTAAAATTAGCCCAACTCAGACACTTGAGGGGTTAAGCAACGCTAATAAGTAAGTAAATAAGGAGGTTCATATTTCCGACAAGTACTTAACTGTTTATTCGTAAAATAGAACATGTACTTAAATAATCATTATGTATCAAATGAATAGTCCAAGTAATATTATAAATGCGAAAGTAAGTTTGTTTGTTTGTTACCTTTTCACGCCTAAACCACTAAACCGATCATCCTGAAATTTTGCATATACGTTGTCAGATGTACGAAAAAAGTACTGTTCCCGAGAAAAACAACAATAACGTTCTTATAATAATAGATGGCGCCACGTGTCTCTCGAATCATGATTGAATTCTAATATTATTACAAGCAGAGCACAACCCGAATTGAATGTCAAAATCTAAATTAACGCAAGCGAAGCCGCGGGCAAAATCTAGTAATCTATATGTCATTTCTTGTCACACTGTCATTTCTTTTTACGATATACCAATTAGGGTTTAGAGGCATGAGGAACAGGGTGTAAATTTCACTCATCCTCTATTGAAAAGGGAGGATCCTCCGACCAGACGGGTGTTGTGTCTGGTGGGCTACTGCCCGACCGTTGATGTCGGGACGTTGTAGATATGCTAATCGCGTGGTAAACTCTAATTGCGCGATGCAGGTTTGCGTGACGTCATGTCATTGATGCGTAGTTCATATGTGGCGATTTAGATGCCGCCACAAGGGCTCAGCGCACCCGGAGTCGACTACCCCGGCTGATAGTGCATGAGGCGGCGTTATTTCACCTAATTTTTACCTAAATCATTTTTTCCAGATTTTAAGTTGATCAAATCGCAGCAAGGAAGAACGTTGGTCTTACATAAAGACTATACTTTCTGTTACTTCCGGAGCGCGAAGTCCAAAGGCATCGATCATTGGCGCTGTACTGGCCATAGTCGCAAGCACTGTCTGGCAAAACTATCGCTAAATCAGGACCAAGAAATTATCTCAGCAATTCATGGGCATAATCATCTACCACCGAAGTATGCCTGTACTAATGGTACATATGTCAGAATTAGGTAAATATTTATGCGAATATTCCCAGTCGCCACATGGATTGCCACCAGGTGGCAATCGGGAATAAAATTCCCAGTTGCCACCTGGTGGCGACTGGGAAGTTATTGCCCCCACTTCAAATCGCTAATCTTATTAACTAATTGTATACATCCTGATAAACCTGAAGTTGTTATGACTATTTTTTTTAAATAAAATTCTGGAAATAAAAATCATGAATATTATTTCTGTGACACTTTATTTTTCAGACGATATTTTCAGCTTATTATAGCTGCATCAGCCTATAAACCCTGCTAGGACATAGGAGTTGTCTCTGTGAGAGTGATTGCGCCATAATACACCACACAGGCCAAGTGAGGGTTGAACTCAAGGTGACTAAAAACCCTAAAAGATGCTGGATGATCCTAAATCTGTTTAAATCCTAAAACTAATAATGTTAAGTTAACCCATCTTAAAACTCTTAATGATTTTAGGACTCGAGTTTATACAAACAACTAAGGGCCGTACACTATTGCTGTTTCGAAATTACAAATTCTACCATCTCCGTCACACTGTGAAAGAAGGGCATGACACCTGGCGATGTACTTCCAACAAGAGCAAACATTGCAAGACAATGCTGGTGCTGGATCGATATAGAAATGTAATATCTCAGAGCTGTGAACATAGCCATCCACCACCTTATTGTTTTTAAATCATCATCATCATCATCATCATCATCATCATCATCATCATCATCATCATCATCATCATCATCATCATCATCGTCATCATTTCAGTTGAAAGACGTCCACTTCTAGACAGATCTCCTCTCTTGCTTTTAGATAGAATTCTACCTATTTGGGAGAACGTGGTATGCCTAATTGGGGTATTTCATTAAGGATGATGCGCAGTGGTAGCCCGCGAAATTCAATTTTATTTTAGTTTTTTGCAATTTGCAGTTCCATTTCAGTTTGTATCTTGATCAAAGTATGATACGCGGCAATAAAACATTTGTATGTATATAATTTTAACCATAAAAATTATCAATACATTTCTCTAAGTTAGATTTCGTGCAGATTTGTTAGATTTCGTTCGTTTGACGAATCTGCACGAAATATAACGTAGAAAGATGTATTGATGATTTTTATGGTTAAAATTATATAAGTACATAGGTTTTATTTCCGCGTATCATACTTTGATCAAGATACAACCTGACACGGACCTGCAAATTGCAAAAATCGCAAAAAAAAATTAATTTCGCGGGCTACACAGCGCAATCACCTTAAGAGCGCTCGAGCTTGTGTAAGTGATATTGCCTCATTTTTAGGGTTCCGTACCTCAAAAGGAAAAAAACGGAACCCTTATAAGATCACTTCGTTGTCCGTCTGCCTGTCTGTCTGTCTGTCTGTCTGTCTGTCTGTCTGTCTGTCTGTCTGTCTGTCTGTCTGTCTATCTGTCTATCTGTCTGTCTGTCTGTCTGTCTGTCTGTCTGTCTGTCTGTCTGTCTGTCTGTCTGTCTGTCTGTCTGTCTGTCTGTCTGTCTATCTGTCTATCTGTCTGTCTGTCTGTCTGTCTGTCTGTCTGTCTGTCTGTCTGTCTGTCTGTCTGTCTGTCTGTCTGTCTGTCTGTCTGTCTGTCTGTCTGTCTGTCTGTCTGTCTGTCTGTCTGTCTGTCTGTCTGTCTGTCTGTCTATCTGTCTATCTGTCTGTCTGTCTGTCTGTCTGTCTGTCTGTCTGTCTGTCTGTCTGTCTGTCTGTCAAGACCCTTTTTCTCAGGATCGCGTGGAGGTATCAAGTTGAAATTAATATCAAATACGTAAGGCTATAGACCCTTACGGTTCTAAAAACATCAAGCTTCTAAGTCAACGTAACAAAAAATACGGCAATTTATGCGACATATTTTGATACTCGCAACTAAATCAAAACCTATAGGGTACTTCCCGTTGACCTAGAATCATGAAATTTGGCAATAACCAAGTTCTCACAGCACAAGTAAAGGAAAAAGTCCAAAAATAAATTGTTAATTTGTAATTTTATCACGTAAGAAAATATTTTTTTGGGATTACAATGTTAAGTTTGTTTTTGGGATAAATTCTTTTCAGCTACGGAACCCTTCATTGTACGTGGTCCGACACGCACTTGGCCAGTTTTTATAAATATGTATAAATAATACCTACATAGCCGTTTCAATGATCTCGATTATATTTTAAGTCTACCATTAAGTGTAGATAGATATATTGTATAAAGAATATTAATATATCTAATAATTTAATTTTATATAAGTATCGAAATATGTAAATAAAATACGTACATAATCTACAATAAATCCTTAAAGATTAGTAATAGTTATTTTGTTTTTCTTTTACTTCAGCATTTACATATAACTGGTGACATGTAGGTATTGATATAATACTGTGTACCTCTTCCTAACAAAACTGTGACCATGCTTAATAACCAAGAGCCTCAACCAACACCTGAGGAGGCTCTCGTTGGGCTACTATTTTTTTAATATTTTGACTAGCTGCACCCCGCGGTCTCACCCGTGTTGATCGGGATAAAAAGTAGCCTATGTATTAATCCAGGGTATAAGCTATCTACATACCAAATTTCATCCACATCGGTCCAGCCGTTTGAGTGTGAGAAGTAACAAGCATTGTATGTTACACACACACACTCACAAACTTTCGCCTTTATAGTATTAGTGTGAGTCATTTTAAAATGTGATTTATTTATATTTATAATTAAAATAAACAAAGATTATATTTGTATATATACAGGGTGACATTTTAATGGTTGTTTTCCTCTTAAAGGGTCATTGTACTCATCATTATGAACAACTTTTACTATGGGCCAAATCTGAAATCGCGAAAAAAAAATCTGCTGTTCAGTACATTTATCCGTAGAATCGAAGAATTTCGTGCATAGCGAAAAATTTAGTAGGTATTTTACGAGTCGAGCATAGCGGGACTAACCGGTCAAAATGTAGGGAGCAGCTCATTTTTTTTTCGCGATTTCAGGTTTGGTCCCATAGTAAAAGTTGTTCATAATGATGAGTAGAATGACCTGCCACCTGCAGTGCTACCTGCAGTGCACCATAGCGCCCACCCAAAGGTTGACTGGTAGAAAATGTCTATGGCATTAAGTCCGCCTGTGTACATTTTGTGCACTTAAAGTATTAAATAAATAATGGATTAGGACTTCGACTAGTCACTAATTGGTATTTTCATAATTGTTTTTTTTTTGGTAGTCCTAATATCTTGAGTAACTATCAATGATTATCTTTTTTTTTAATTTTGTTTCAGAATACAAGTTAATAAAAACCAATTCTGGTAAAGAAGTTTTGCTGTACAAGGGTTACAATTTTAGTCTTTATCGCTGCGGGAAGAAAAGAGACACTCAAAATTGGAGGTGCCCAGCGCACCACAGAAAGAAATGCAAAGCAAGACTAGTACTAGATAGTTTTAAAAAGATTTATTCTGTCAATGGTCGTCATAGTCATCCACCACCAGAGCATTTAATTCTTAACGGGAAATATGTTACATTGAAGTAAAATGTGCGCTTTTTAAAAATAGACTAGATTTTGTCAACTATTCGAATTAAAATATACCTACCATCTTGTTTTTTACCCGACTACAGCAAAGCCAAAAGGAAGGGTTATGATTTTAGCAGTCTAAGTATGTATGTAAGTATGTATATAAGTATGTACTTTTACCCGACTACGGCAAAACCAAAAGGAAAGATTTTAGCAGTTACTTGTGTATGTATGTATATAAGTATGTATTTACGTGTGTTCCACCGTAGCGCCTAAATTACTGAACCGATTTTGATGAATGAGGTATCAGTAGATTCGAAATAAAGATCCGGGTGACATAGACTAAGTATATAAATTCTCCCTTTTAATATGGTGGACTTAACACGTAAATTTCTGACCTCGAAAAAAATTAAATTGAGATAATCATGACATGTTTGGTATTAAAAGAAAGGTCTTGACGAGCACATTACAAATATGTATATATCTATGTCAGTATTGTTTAAGTAAATAAATATTTAGAACGTTTTAGATCAATTTTATTTTTCCGTAGTCGGGTTACAGTTTTTTATTTAAACTTTATTTATTATTTAAAAAAACATATATCTACCGTCACCACAGATATAACAATTTAGCTTAACCAAGTACCTATCAATGATTATCTTTTTTTAATTTTGTTTCAGAATACAGGTTAGTAAAAACCCATTCTGGTAAGGAATTTTTGCTGTACAAGGGTTACAATTTTACTCTTTATCAATGCGGGAAGAAAAGAGACACTCAAAATTGGAGGTGCCCATCGCACCACAGAAAGAAATGCAAAGCAAGACTAGTACTAGATAGTTTAAAAAAAATTTCTTCTGTCAATGGTCGTCATAGTCATCCACCACCAGAGCATTTCATTCTTAACGGGAAATATGTTAAATTGATGTAAAATGTGGGCTTTTTAAAAATAGACTAGTTTTTGTCAATTATTCGAATTAAAATATACCTACATCTTGTTTTTTTATTTAAAAAACATATCTACCGTCACCACAGATTAATTTAGATTAACCAAATTAAAACGACCACTACTAAACGGGGCTTTCGGGCCGTGTTCAACAACATTTAATGACAGGTTTATTTGAAAGTGGATTCACGTCGTGTGCATCATGGTTCGAACAACTTCTCATTACCATCAATATCACTGTATGATTTTTAATATTTTTACTGCTTTCAGAATATACCTTAGTAGAATCGCGTTCTGGAAAACAATTGATTCTGCTGAAACGCTACACGTACAGCTATTGGCGTAGGTTCCAAAAGAAAGGGACAGAGCATTGGCGCTGCTCTTCACACAATAGTAAAGGCTGCAAGGCAAGACTGGTGTTTAACAGCCAAAATACTATTGAATTTGCGCATTATGAACACAATCATCCCCCGTTAAATTATTGCACAGTTGATGGGAAGTATATCCGAGTATAAGTCAACTTCTGATTGGAGAATGTGACAATGGTATGCAAGCTAATTTAATGAGTGCGCTCAACTTGCATGCCTGCTTAGTGTCTATGTTGAGCGAAAACTCACTTAAGAGGAAATGGGGGCGACCAGAATTCTGAAAATTAGGTATTTTAAGAAGGTATTGCTGTCGCTCTGCGAGCGCTCCGCCCTCGAATTCGTGCGATAAGGACAACTGCAGATCCGACTAAATAGCCTATGTAAAAAGTCACATTTCGAGGTTTGGCTCTCGCCTATTTCCTCCTCCAATATTGGACCAATTTAAAAGATATTTCATAAACTGAATAAGAAGGATATACAACGTGTAATGCTAAATGCGCAAAACCTCTTAAGGGGTCATTGTACTCATCATTATGAACAACTTTTACTATGGGACCAAACCTGAAATCGCGAAAAAAAAATCAGCTGTTCAGTACATTTATGTTCGCAAATTTCGTCAAAATGTACTGAACAGCTGATTTTTTTTTCGCGATTTCAGGTTTGGCCCCATAGTAAAAGTTGTTCATAATGATGAGTACAATGACCCCTTAAGAGGTTTTGCGCATTTAGCATTACACGTTGTATACTATGCCCCTATGTTTTTTTTTTCGTTAATAGTTGTCACATTGGTACACTAGGCGTCTGTTGACAGCGGTCTGAATAGGCAATTTTGAGCATTTTTTGAGGGTTCTAGTTCTTATAAAAATAATATATCATCAAAAAAGAAAACATAGGGGCATACAAGTAGGTGATATTTATATTTCTGTAAAAAATCATTGCTTTATGGTCATTAACCAGAAAGAAAACAGGCGAGAGCGTTTGTATCTTTTTGTATGGAGAAAAGAGCACCCACGTTTCCTCTTAATCACTCGTTTTGGTCCCAACCCCGGCCATTAACAAGAAGCAAATAGAACCAAGTGAGCGCCAATGAGATGACTGATTAATTCCTGGTGTGCGTATGTACCATAGAACTATAAAAAGCAGGAGAATTGGCAAGCAGGCGAATTTGTGTCCGCGCGACATGCTCAGTATGAACCGTTCATAGTACAATTTCCGTCTCCGCGAACTACCGCGTCTCGACTGTGACCGTGACAATTTATAAGAATGCCGTGTTGTTCAGTGGTTTCTTGAAAAAACCGAAGCCATGTAAATCATGGAATAACTTTCCATAGTACAAGTATTTTACCGTACCTACTTATTTGTCTTTAAAATCATGAAAGTGACAAAGGGATAAAGTGGAGACACAGGATTCCAATACATTTTATCACACTGGGCACATCGCCTTCTTTCTTATATACTGCGCAGTAACATTTTTTAGGAACCAAATGGTAGCATCAGGCAAGTGTGAGTGAGAGAACATGCGCGAAAGTTCGCAGAGTCTATGTTCAGACTCGTCAAATATGTTTCGGCCGTAGTGTACCAAGGGTGAGTGTCAGCGACCGCCGTTCAGCGAGTAGGTTCTCTTCGGTATGAATTACACAGAAACGGCGTAAGGTGAAGGTGCGGCACAGGCATGATACTGCTTTCATACAAAAAGTACGAAGGCGTGAATGTTTTTTCTACGCCTGCGCTGTGCCTGCGCCGCACCTTCACCTTACGCCGTTTCTGTGTAATTCACGCCTTTGATAGCTCTTGTCGCGACAAACGAGTACTCGCGGGCGGTGGGAACAGTCAGCGATCAACTATTAATAAACAGCGAGTAGTGTAAACAGTGGCAATATTTTAAGGGGTCATTGTACTCATGATTGACAGGACCAAACCTGAAATCGCGAAAAAAATCAGCTGTCAGTACATTTATGTTCGCATAATTCGTAAAAATTTAGGGAACAGCTCATTTTTTTCGCGATTTCAGGTTTGGTCCCATAGTAAAAGTTGTTCATAATTATGAGTACAATGACCCCTTAAAGGATTGCCACTGTTTACACTTACACCCTGTATTATGTATCTCTTTTACTTACACGGAACCTACAATCTTTTGTACGTTTCTCGAGCGAGAAAATCGTTGCTTGTTGCTTCCTCGTCGACGGTGAGACAGGTGCCTTAGGCATTTTGAAGCAAAATAAAAATGTAGGTAGTTCACTGTGTGATACTAGGCTGCCATGCTGCAGCAGTCAGGCTACTGCTGGCTACCTTTTCAACCAAAGGCATGAGGCCATACCCTATTGATTATAAAAACTTTATCGGCCTTAAACGCGGTTTTTCTTCTGTCATTGTTTAAACCATCGAGCCAGTTTTTGTAATAAGAACCTAGCTGTGATAGATATACAGTTCTTTATACAAAACTGACAACTTAGTCCGGTACTAAGTTGTCAGTTTTGTAAAACTGACAACTTAATGTGTCGGAATAAAGTTCGAAATTCAAAAAAGGGTCCATGGTGTAAACCCGGGGTTTGAAGATGAATCTTGTTTTGTAATAAGACGGTATGTGTTTAGTTAAGAGGTTAAGACTTTAAGTAAATATCATGACGTGTTTAAATTTTATATTTATAATACACTTATAAAAAATAAACGTTTTTTTTATTAAATATTTCAAACGAATGTTTTACTGACATCCGGTTTCTGAATTGAAAATTAGAAATTGAGAAATTGTCAAATTCCACTCCAAATCTACGTATATCTATATAAATAAAAAGAGAAGTCCTGACTGACTGATTGACTGACTCATCAACGCCCAGCTCAAACCCTTGGACCTAGAAAGCTGAAATTTTGCACAGAGGTTCCCTTTATAATGTAGATAAAGAATAAGGTAGGATTTCCCGGTAGCACGTTCCCGTGGAAAATTTTCCGACATCCACGGGGGCGAAGCCGCACGGGAAGTCCTAGTTCAAAACATGTTACGTTTTTTGTAAATACATTTTGAATTTCGCGGGTTACATTGAAGGAAAACCTCAAGGAATGCAAAAGTAAAGTATAAAACAGAGAGTTGAAGTAGAGTTCGACAAGTTCTCAACTTCAAATTCTTAACTAAGAAACCGCGTGGTAGAGTATTACGTCAAAAATAGTAATGAAGTCAAAACTGTACATTGAATAAAATATTTTTGAAAAAAAAAGTAATTGCTCCGAGGTATAGGAACGAGCCAGACGCCGAAAATATAGTTATTAGAATTTTTGTCCGACTGTCTGTTTGTCTGGATGTATGTTACGGATTGGCACAAAAACGGTTAAACGGATTTGGATGAAAGGCACACATATAGTTTATAACCTGTAACCTGGGATATTTTCTGACATCCACGCGTGTGAAGCTAAGAGCAAATGCTAGTTCTAAATACTTACGACATGACATTGTATTTTTTTTTTGACAGCATTTTGAAGGATGTATCAATACTTTGCTTTGCAGCCTATAATGTTCCCACCGCTGGAACACAGGCCACCCACCACGTGGGTCCAGTGCGGGTTGGTAGATGTCACATGTCTTCGAATTTTTGGTTGTAGGACATGCCTCACGATGTTTTCCTTCACCGTTTTTGAGAGCAGTGGTGATGAAATTGTTTACACAAAGTAAAGCGCCTGTCTGGGTTCGAACCCACGACCTTGCTTTACTAGGAATAAACCACAGAACCTGACTTGATGCCGCCGGGGTCGCGGGTTGTTCGGAAGAGATACCGTGGCCCTGGCACAGGCAACTGAAGGAACACTGGTGGGTTTTAGTCAGTAAAAGTCTGACACACAGTCCCGCTCCGCCCAGAGTGGGAGAAGTCATTTGATGATTTCCCATTCACAAAAAAAAATTAACCTGACGTGGTGGCTTTTCTTGCTTCCATTAATGTAATACCAGCCTGTAAATTATATCAGCCTGTAAATTATACAAGCCTGTAAATTATACCAGCCTGTAAATTATACCAGCCTGTAAATTACAGTCCCTCTGCTGGGCAAAGACCTCTTCTCATACAGAGAAGGCACGAGCATTCATCACTATGCTTGCAACACGGGTTGGCGATTACAGACTCTTATCAAACATACATACAAATAAATAAAGTTGAAGTGACTGTTTGTAATTTCAAAATAACGGTTTTTTACTTTAAGCATATGAAAAAAAAGTGTTGGTCTGTCTGATTGTTCTGGCTAATATCCGAAACGGCTGGACCGATTTTGAAGGGACTTTCACTGGCAGATAGCTGATTATATAAAGAGTAACTTAGGCTTACTTTTATTGTAGAAAAATAAATAGGGTTCCGTGGAAAAAATAAAAACCCATGAAATCTGACATCCACGGGGCAAGAAGCTAGTCTCAACTATAAGTCCAGCACCCTAATTGCGTAATACACTATCAATCGGAATTTTAATCATTTTGGAGCAAATTGCTGAAACTGCTAATCCATTGCTTCATAATTATATTCGAAAAATTAGTTCTTCTCGACAACGTAAATAACGCAATAAATGTTATTGAACTGTCAAAATGAAACCGATTGCGATTGATAGTGTTACGCAATTAGGGTACAGGTTTCCTCGCGATGTTTTACTTTACCGATGTCAGTAATATCCAAGATAAACAGACTCAGAAAGTACATAACATGAATTGAAAAAATCAATATCTATGGTACTTGCATACTACTTATGTACTTATTATGTTTTTGTTTAAGGTTACACTGTCATAAAGTCACGCTCAGGCAAGAACTTAATTGAAATCGATCAATATACGTATAGCTATCTCAAGAAATCGTTGAAGACTGGCCTTAACTACTGGCGATGTTCGTCTCACAATGGCAAAGGTTGCAATGCAAAGGTTTTACTCGACAGCAAAGGCGATATTGTATTTGTAAACCATAGACACAACCATCCCCCTAAAGGGCTACGGTAAATACGAACTCAAATTTTCTAAATGGCTGATCTAAGTGATTTGGTCACACTAGGCTGAGAATCAGCACTTTTTGATCGTCAAAATTACCAGTTTCTATTCACTAGAAAGTGAATAGAAACACTCACTCACTTCACTCCCACCACACTCACTCACTCCCACTCACTGGGTCACTTTTTCCCAACTAAAGAAGAAGAAGAAGAAAAAAGAAGAAGAAGCGCAAAAAGAAACGCAGCAAACAACCTAACTAAAGTAACATAATTCATGTTTACTTAAGTATTTAAGAAGATTAAAAATATGTACATAATATTAAGCTGTTTTATAAGAATATACTTTTTTTGCAATTTCATCTTTTTTACTCGCATTTCTATCATTAATTTTATTTCAATTGATGCTTTTTATTACTTGCTTTATGTTATATTTATTACTTTATGTTATAGTTATTACAGATGTTTTCACACAAAGTATGTCTTTATGTAACTATCTTATAGGATTGTGTACAGCTTCAAACTTTATGGCGGTTCTGAAGTGGGCTACTCTCTGCGTAGTACCCCACCCCTCACCCCCGCGGTCACATGAATTTGTTATTGCGCTGCTACTCGCCTCGTGTTCAGAGCCGTCATAAGCTTTGGGCGAAAATCATTGATATAATAGAGGTAGATATGTTACGCGCTAACATCGCAATCACTAAACCTGGACTCGGCGCACGACTACATGCACCGAAACGCCGACAGTTCGATTGTGACTAATGTCAATTGTGTGCGTAACACAATGTATGCGGTCCACGTACGAGGAGCGCGAACCATATCTACCTTATGTATACATCGCAAATACATTAAGCAAGTAGCTGGTACAAACTATGCAAGTATCTAGCATGCCATTGTGACATTGACCAATCAGAAGTTGTTATGGCACACGGCATGCAAGGTACTTGCATAGTTTTGTGCAAGTTACAGGCATGTGTACATCCCCCTTTGCATAGTGCTGTACCATACGTTACGAACAACATTAAAAACATTCATTTTTCAGTGAAATTCATACATTCACGGTATGGAAAGGTGCTAGCTCTTTATAAGGACTACACTTATAGCTTTATCAAGCATTTTATGACGAAAGGAACCAGCCATTGGCGGTGCTCCACACACCACAGCAAGGGATGCAGGTCCAGATTAATATTAAACAGCGCAAACGCACTTGAATTTGGGAATTTAGATCACATACATCCCCCTTATAAATATTATATTTATCAAAATAAGTTTGTAAAAGTAGAATAATAAATTATAATCGTCAAGCAATATTAAATTATTGATACTCATGGTGAATCTACGAGTATATGTATAAAATTAGGGGAAGTTTTTGAGACGGAATTGTAACGCTAAAAGCTGTAAGACTGAGAAAATTGCCAAAGAAATCAGTCCGATTTAGGAATAAAACTAATATGTATTTTGAATATTTAAATAATAACATTCAAAATGTAGCTTTCCTGGTCTAAAAGAGCTCGTGTCTAAGTAATAACAGCCGCACGGATCGATCCATCAGGTTAAGCTACGCTTGCCGGGGTTGGTTCGTGGATTAGTGAGCATCTTTACATACCGAGACTCCTCCGTGCCTCGGAAAGCACGTTAAATCATTGGTCCCGGCTGTCATTCGTGGATCTTTGAAAGTCGTTACGGGTCGAAAGTGTGACAACCAGTCTTACGAAGGGGTATCGGTATTACCTAGTTACTGGGTTGTGGAGGTCAAATAGGCAGTTGCTCCATGTAAAATACTGGTATTCAGCTGCATCCGGTTAGACTGGAAGCCGACTCCAACATAGATGGGAAAAGGCTAGTGTTAATGATCATGCATGATCGAAAGCCGCACATCAGATCAACAAAATTAATCATGTTTTTTGTAAAGTTGTAAACGACGTAACTAGATGGCGTTGGCGTCGTTTTAGAAGTCGTGGCGGCGGGTGGAAGGCGCGGTTTCGCTGGGGTCTAGTGAATTTTAGCAAATAAAGAACCAGCTTAGATCAAAACACAGTTGTGGTTTTATTTTCAACCCAATTAGTGTTTACATAAGGTCAATAGTCCAATATTACCAGCTCGGCTGAGCTCGGTATTAAACAGCTAGGCAGATTGATTTTTTTGTAAGAATAAGACTGCCTCGTTGGTATAGTTATCGTAAGCGCTACTCCCAAGTATGAGGTTGATTCGATTCCCGGATGGAGCAAAGTGTTATTGGGTTTTTCCATCAGAAATTCCTCAGCAGCAGCCTGGAGTCTAGATTTGTGTCCGGTTGATGGCAATACCCTCGCCCCTATAATATTGGACTTAAACATCTGCCTAGCCTTTACTCAACTATGTTGGGGTCGACTTCCAGTCTAACCAACATAACTGATGAATGTGGGTGTGCTATAGGTACACCTCTGCCTAACCCTTCGAGGATTACAGGCGTGATGTTAGTATATGTTATAATACGTTTAAGCGGCAGCGCACACCAAGAGCAGAGCAGAGCAGAGCATTTTCTGAGACTATTGAAAAATTAATCTTATCTTATTTAATTAATTAGTCCAAACTTGATGTTCGACTATGCTCGAGCATGCATGAGTTTGGACGTGTATTTAATTTTGCAATGTATGAAATTTTCATAAGATTAATTTTTCAATAGTCTCAGAAAATGCTCTGCTCTGCTCTGCTCTTGGCGTGCGCTGACCCTAAGGACGAGAATCTGCTTAATTAATAGTAATCCCTAAATAGGATCGAATACTTATTTGTTTGTCATTTTACCTAATACTACAGGGTGAAATTTTACTAGTTGTTTTCCTTTTAAAGGGTCATTGTATTCATCATTATGAACAACTTTTACTATGAGACCAAACCTGTAATCGCGCAAAAAAAATCTGCTGTTCAGTTTTATCAACATCAGACTCGTCAAAATGTAAGAAGCAGCTGATTTTTTTTTTCGCGATTTCAGGTTTGTTCCCATAGTAAAAGCTCTTCATAATGATAAGTGCAATGACCCTATTA
Source organism: Cosmia trapezina (assembly GCA_905163495.3). Taxonomy (NCBI): domain Eukaryota; kingdom Metazoa; phylum Arthropoda; class Insecta; order Lepidoptera; family Noctuidae; genus Cosmia; species Cosmia trapezina. The sequence continues at coordinate 22,265,146 of LR991029.1, forward strand.
AGAGGAAAACAACTATTAAAATTTCACCCTGTATATATTTATATCTCTCTCTCTCTAATCTCTGCCCAGATCGTAAAATAAGTTTAACTATTAATCTTAAGCCTGAGCATTGTCTAACAGTAGAGTCAATGATGACTTAACAAATCATAAATTAAACATTTTATCAATTAAATTCAATAAGTAGATAATGTTGCTGCATTTTTGTTTAAAAAGAACTACTTCCATGACAGCATCTATAATACCAGACTATTATTGTCTCACTGAAGAGTAAAGGCTCTTCTCATACACAGAAGGCACGAGGATTGTTCACTACGATTGCTCAACACGGGTTGGCGATTCCACACTTATATTACGACGTCCATAATGATCGAGTATAACTAATGTCAACTCACTTTTTTGTTTAAAAAGAACTACATTTTTGTTTAAAAAGAACTACTTCCATGACAGTATCTATAATACCAGACTAATATTGTCTCACTGAAGAGTAAAGGCTCTTTTCATACAAAGAAGGCACGAGGATTGTTCACCACGATTGCTCAACACGGGTTGGCGATTCCACACTTATATTACGACGTCCATAATGATTGAGTATAACTAATGTCAACTCTCTTTTTTGTTTAAAAAGAACTACATTTTTGTTTAAAAAGAACTACTTCCATGACAGTATCTATAATACCAGACTAATATTGTCTCACTGAAGAGTTAAGGCTCTTCTCATACACAGAAGGCACGAGGATTGTTCACTACGATTACTCAACACGGGTTGGCGATTCCACACTTATATTACGACGTCCATAATGATAGAGTTACTAATGTCAACTCACTTTTTTCGTCTTTTTTTCAGGTGGCAAATGGATTTTAGAAAGGGATGGGTTCGAATATTACTGTAAAAGGAACTCCGGCCCGCGCGTGCGCTGGTATTGCAAGCATAGGAAGCGGAAGCACGCTGCTTGTGCAGTCTCTATGGTCACATATAATAACGCGACCGTGCTTTTAAATGGTGAACATAATCATTAAAAAGCACGATTAAAGCAACTTATTTGTTTGCCATTTAATTTTTACCTTATGTGTTCATAATGCTGAGTACGCACGGCTATTAATTTCCAGTATAAGCTGATCTCGCATTGTATAGGATTTCCTTACAATGAGAGGTCAGTGTGAACTGGAAATTTATAGCTTGATGTGTAGCCGTGTGTACAATGATCCCTTAGAAGATTGCCGCTATTTACACTTACACCCTGTATATCTCTCTGTGCCCAGATCGGAAAATAAATTTAAATTTTCTTGCGTTTTTTGCAATTTGCAGATCAGTGTCAGGTTGTATCTTGATCAAAATATGATTCCCGACTATAACAAAATATGTATTTTATAATTATAACCTTAAGAATCAACAACACATCTCTCTTAGTTAGATTTATTCTCTTTTGATTTGTTTTCCGAAAACAGATATAACTTGAAAGTATCTGTGTCAATTATGACTTAACAAATTATATATTAATGAAACATTTTATCAATTATAAAATTAAGTAGATGATTCTGCCGTATTTTGTTTAAAAATAAGAAAAACTATTCACGTGAAAGTGACGCACATACCTAAAATTGTTTTTTGACTTATGCTTAAAAACCAAAACAAAACAAATGGGTATTTATTCTATACATAAAAAAAAAACAATATCCTAGACGGAAATATTCGTCACTACCGCGCGAAACGGCTAACGCTCAGCATAATGCCGTGGCCCGTGCACGAAGGCACGAATCAATGGCACTGGTTTTCAGCGTAAGCCGGCGTGTCGCTGTCTCAGAACATGTAAAATTAGTACCGAGGCCAGAACAAAAACACTCTCACAAGTTCTAAAAGCGTGTATAATACCAGCCTATTATTGTCCACTACAGGGCAAAGGCCTCGCCGCCGGGGTCATGTTTTGTTCGAAAGAGGTACCGTGGCCCTGGCACAGGCAACTGAAGGAACACGGGTGGGTTTTAGTCAGTAAAAGTTTGACACGCCCTTCCGCTCCACTTCAAGTCATTTGATGATTTCCCATCCACAAAAAAAAGGGCAAAGGCTTCTTCTCATACAGAGAAGTCATGAGCATTGATTGATCATGCTTGCTGAAGACAGGTTGGCTTTTCACACTTCTATTACAACGTCCATAATGATTAATGTCAACTCACTTTTTTCGTCTTTTTTCAGAGAGCAAATGGATTTTAGAAAGGAATGGGTTCGTGTATTACTGTAAAAGGAACAACGGGCCGCGCGTGCGCTGGTATTGCAAGTACAGGAAGCAGACTGCTTGCACAGTCTCTCTGGTCACATATAATAACGTAATCGTGCTTTTAAATGGTGAACATAACCATTAAAAAGCACGGTTAAAGCAAGTTTTTAGACATGCATGTGCCCAAAGCTGCGTCCTTGTGTCATTCCACCTTGTGTCAACCAGTCTTACCAAGGGTTACTGGGTTGAGGAAGTCAGATAGGCTGTCGCTCCATGTAAAATACTGGTATTCAGCTGCATCTGGTTAGACTGGAAGCCGACCCCAACATAGTTGGGGAAAGGCTAGGCAGATCGATTTTTTAAAATTACTATTATTAAGTATACAATTTACACAGACACAGATTTATTGCGAAACCAAGTGATTTAATTATTTCCATTTATTTTTAAAGAGGTAGGTACTTACAAAAAAATACATTGCATCAAACTGTTTGAAGGATACGTCTGCTGTACTAAGGGCGAATTTCCCAAATGAACCTAAACGTGGTCAGCAAATCTAAACCACGTTCAAGAACTGTCAATGTCAGTGACATTGACAGCTCTTGAACGCGGTTTAGATTCGCTTATCGCGTTTAGTTTCATTGGTGGAATCAGTCCAAAATAATTTGACGCAATGGATAATAGAGAGTTGTGTAATGAAAGCGATGATTTTATTGATTTTACGACTTTATGTCTATCATTGAAATGCGTAATAAAACTTGAATGTCGTGTGAAGGTATTTCTTACGAAACCTGAGGAGGATAATGAAAGCGATGATTATAATAAGTATATTGATTTTAGAATTTTATGTCTAGCATTGAAATACGTACCTACTTAATAAACACTTGAATCTCGTGTGAAGGTAGAAGGTATCTCTTATGAGTACCGTCTAAGAGCTGATAGTGTCAATATTCCACAGCAATTTTGACACTGACAGCTCTTGAACGCGGTTTACAAGTGCTGATCGCGATCAGTTTCAATGGTGAATTTTGCCCTTAAACACCACACACAACGGTCACGGGTGTAATGGTTCACCAGTGAATACCTGCACTGTTGTCTTTCCTTCTCCCTCTAATCCATCCAAAGGTTGTCTGTAAAAGATGCCTTTTAGCGATAAGACCGCCCATTGTGTCAATCCATGTAAAATTTCTACATTTTTATACAGGGTGTAAGGGACAGCCCTCCGCAAACTGATAGGGTGAATTCAGTATGTCATACTAAGATGACCGGTACATGAATTTTTTTCAGGAACGTTAAGGGAATCTAATAAACCTGATTTGTTTGGGTTTTTGTGCAGAAATCGGAGCGTCTATTACTGGTTGGGAGGGGTAGGTAATAGGTATGCGGTGAGTTCGATGAACTCTGTAGCTAGACAGAAAGTGAACAGCTGATTTCACGCGTCGTTGGTATATTGGTTGGTTGGTGTTGGCGTATTTCAACATCCATTGCTGGTTTTTGTTTTTTTGTTTTTTTTTGCAGTTTTTTTTACATAAATGGAGTGCTGCGAACACACAATGCAATTTTACATTGAAATAATGAAAATGTAACTGAAAAAAAAATTGTAAAAATGAAAATTTTCCTGAGAAAATTTCCGGTGGAATATGATTCAAAATGAGGAGCTGAATGCACCCTGTTAATTTGCGGAGGGCTGTCCCTTACACCCTGTATGTCATTTTTATGGTATACATATTAAAGAGTATTTTATATCATCTATATGCCTACTCATGAATGTACTTTTGAGTTTTTTAATAATTGTAAAATGAGTACAGCTGTTTTAAATAAAGATGAAAGTAATATTGTTACATTAAATGTTTTTTTGACAATACATTATTTTCTTTTTATCCTATAATTTTAATGTAATTTGTGTTCTTATAAGCACTCCAACCAGTAGCTATCTAAAGTGTTGACTTATACATAACAAGTACCTAATAAAAAAACGTTGTTAATATCTCTCTCTCTCTCTGTTTCTCTCTCTCTCTATCTCTATATCTCTCTCTCCCTCTCCCTCTCCCTCTCTCTCTCTCTGTCTGTTTCTAAACCTATTAATTATAGTATTGTTTTCAGAATACAAGCTGATTCCATTACCTACTGGCAGCTACTTGCTTCAAATTGGTCACCACACTTACTCTACAAACCGGGTCAATTTCTCCGGTCATTGTACCTGGTACTGTTCAAAGAGGATCAGCAAAAAGTGTCAAGTTCGAGTGAAGATGATTAATACAGAGGTCGTAGGCTGGGCAGGAGAACATACCCACGACCCTACAGATTGGCAAAATAAAATGAAAGCGAAAGTTGAAGACCAATATCTTGCAAACGCTTTAAGGAAATCGATTTAGTATTTGCATTATTATTTTTTACTAGCTGACCCGACAGAATGTAGATATACTATAGTTCCTACAAAAATCACAAACAATAAGACGTTCAGTTTTTCCCGGATTTGAAAAATTTCTGCGAAACTTTTCCAATAATTTTATTGTTCTTTCCATAAAATCCACAATAAAAAATAAAAATCAAATAAAACTGTATAAAAATTTTCATACTCCTAGCGAAGGGCGTATTGTATGTAAATGCCTTAGTTTTAAGAAAATGTGCATTTAATAATTAAGTAGGTACTTTTACGTAATTTTAAAATTAATTATAAACTGAATAATATTCGCCGGGAGGGGACGCCCTAGGAAGACAAAGAGTGACCTTACTTGTGATGTTCTTCTGAAAGGTCAGGTGCATAGTACTCACAACCGTCTTGCGTTTATGACCAGTGGCCTTAGTGCGAGTTTCTATACTTACTCGATCGCGTTTACGTTAACGTTGACGTACGTCAATTTGTATGAAATAATTGTATTTCCCATTATAGTCACCAGACGGCGCTTATTCAGTTTCAGTACAAATTGAAGTTTACGTTAACGTGATCGAGTAAGTATAAAAACTCGCACTAAGGCCTCTGGGGGCTTAGTGCGAGTTTTTATACTTACTCGATCGCGTTTACGTTATCGGTACCTTAGGGCTTAGTGCGAGCTTTTATACTTACTCAATCACGTTAACGTAAACGTCAGTTTGTACTGAAATTGAATAAGCGCCGCTTGGTGACTATAATGGGAAACACAATTATTCCATACGAATTGACATACGTCAACGTTAACGTAAACGCGATCGAGTAAGTATAAAAACTCGCACTAAGGCCACTGATGTCAATTCGTATGGAGTAATTGGTTCCCATTATAGTCACCAGGCGGCGCTTATTCATTTTCAGTACAAACTGACGTTTACGATAACGTGATCGAGTAAGTATATAAACTCGCACTAAGCCTTATGTATGAACGTAAATGAGGTAAAAGGAGTACGTTACATACGTAACGTATGTAACGTACTTCCCACGGGAATAAGGCGTGCCTTTATGTATGTATGAAAAATATTGAAACTAGTCGAGAATTAAGGATAAATAACTACTTAATATTTAGTTTAGAGGAGCTCGTGGCTAAGTAATAACAGCCACAAGGGTCGATCCATCAAGTTAAGCCACGCTTGCGGGGTTTGTCCGTGGATTACCTCTACGTACCCGAGACTCCTCCGTGCCTCGGAAAGCACGTTAAGCAGTTGGTCCCGGCGGTCATTCGTGGATCTTTGACAGTCGTTACGGTCGAAGCCCGAAAGTCTGACAACCAGTCTAACCAACGGGTATCGTATTACCCAGTTACTGGGTTGTGGAGGTCAGATAGGCAGTCGCTCCATGTAAAATACTGGTATTCAGCTGCATCCGGTTAGACTGGAAGCCGACCCCAACATCGTTGGGAAAAGGCTAGGCAGATTGATTGAACTACTTATTTAGTTTCGAGTACCTAGTGTTTTAGCAAGATTTTTTTTTAAATCAATTAATTGATTTTTTTTTTTACTTCGCTTTTTCTTCTGTATTATATTGGTCAGTGCCTACCACCTATATAAAATTATTATATTATACAAATTAATCTTTTAATCTTGTTTTAATTATACAAAAGCATCGCTGCCATTCGCAAAAGCAAAAGCTGCGCCCCGCGGGTTTACCCGCGTAGACCGGTATCAAAAGTAGCCTATGTGTTAATCCAGGATATAAGCTATCAACATACCAAATTTTATCCAAATCGGTCCAGCAGTTTGAGCGAGAAGAAGTAACAAACATACAACGAGACACACACACACTCACAAACTTTCGCCTTTTTATTATTGGTGTGATAGTGTGATTAGTTACTTCATTAAAAAAAATACATGAATGAATAAACAATACATACGTAATATGTATAAACAATAAATATTTAAATGTGAAGTGTACAGTGTAGGTATAATTATTTTTCTAATTTCAGAAGTACAATATATAAAATCAAGATGCGGTAAAAGACAAATTTTATTCGACAATTTCACATATTCGTTCGTGAGAAACTGTGAAGCAAAGAATTTAGTTCATTGGCGTTGCTCATCATTTGTACATAGGAACTGTAGGAGCCGCTTAGTGGTCAACAATAAAACTAAAGAGGTAATAGTTAAGGGAAACCATAGCCATGAGGCTCCACAATTTGTTGTGCATAACGGACAATATCTTCGTCTATGATACACGGAATCGTTATCACAGACACCAAGGCCAAGGTAACAAAGCGTAGACGAGAGTTCGCGCCACGCATATAGAAAGTGAAGCACCAGTAAGTATTAAGTATTAGTATAGTGAAGCACAGAAGACCGTTTGTACAAACACGCCTCACGCACACGTTTACATCATAGTATGCCGAGACGGCGTAGGTACTCAAATCACGCACACATAGATCGGTACGGTGCTTCACTTTCGATATGCATGCCGCGGAGTGCTCCTTTTTTATATGTATATGGTGTGTTTTCTATTTTTTTTTTGTGTATATTTTGTGCTTTAATGTGGGTCAAATAAATTTATTTTAAGTTGGCAAAAAAAAATCTTTTGGGACTGTTTTATTTTTTTTCTTTTCTTTTCATCGCTTTACATTTGATTCTGTATCTTTGGAATATTGATAAACATATAAATGCTTGTATTAAACCGAATCACTTTGATTTGCATCGTTTCAATCATAATTTAATTTAAAAAAAAACTGTTGTCTGTTAACAGGTAAGTGATTGCTTTTAGCGATATGGCCGTGGTTTTTTTGTTAGATTAATAATATTATGTATAGTAATAATAATAAATAGAATTAAGTTCCTAATAACTTACTTGGCAGATAATTTCATACTGAATTTGTTCCATTTTTTAATTTATTCGGTGAGTAGTGGCTATTCGGACATCGTGAAATAGGTCCATAAATACAACACATACAATACAATATCAGCTATAAACCTATTTAATAATTCTAATAATTATTTACACTTAACATCAGTAAAATAAAACATTTACACATCAAAAAAAGTTTGTGATCACAAGCAAAATTAAACTATATAAAGAAAAAGTGTTTAAGTAACATATTTTATAAATAGATGTACACAGTGTATTTTAATGCATGCAGCATAAACAGTTTTTGTTGATAGAGCTAAATTTGAAAAATATATCAGCTTATTTGAGAAAAACCGAACGAGCATCCGTGCCGTGAAATGGATTATACAGATGATCTACAATATGTTAAATTCCGAAGTTTAACAACCTTAGTGTTCGACCTTGCCTCAAGGCGAATGCACGCTCGGTTTAGCTCAAGCTCCAACATCTAGACTCCTAGAACGGCCTAGAACATTCTAAAGTAGCTCAATTATTTTCATGTAATATCTGTTATGTCTTATAATTTTTCCTTCGTCCTGATTGTTATTTGTATTATTGTAAATTAAGAAAGCGCCAAGGTACGCAGTAATACAAATAGTTTTACCAAAATTCACGTTTTATTTGATTTACCCCGTAACAATTCACTAGTTTGCGAGCCTTGTTATTTTACATAAATATTCTTCAATATACAACTGTTTTATCAAAGACCTCGTCTTATTTAACACTTGCAGTATACAAGTCAGTATTGTCTAAAAATAATTTAATTACTTTCTATTATCTATTAATATTTATATATTTTTTAAATTACTTTTCTGATTATTTCAGGCATACAATACATAAAATCAAGAGCCGGTAAAGAACAAGTTTTATACGAATACTTCACTTATTCGTGCAAGAGAACCTGTGAGGCAAAGAGTTTAATTCATTGGCGATGCTCCTCATTCGAGAGCAAAAACTGTAAAGTCCGCTTAGTTATCAACAGTAAAACCAAAGAGGTAACAGTTAAGGGATGCCATACTCATGAGCCTCCGCAATTTACTGTACGTAACGGAGAATATGTTCGTGTTTGTCGGACACAACCGAAACCGAAATTCTTTTAGTTTCGGCCGAAACCGAAATTTGGTTCAAGTAGGTAATCACATCACTATCGAACGCAGAGTCGCTATGACGCATATGATGTTACCCTTAGAGCTTGTAACAATCTTCTGGAAAGTTAATAAATCCCTACACGCTGATACTAAAAGTATCATCTCTGTTAAGACCCTAAATAACATAAAGGAGACACTTCTTTTTTTGGGGTTCTGTACAAAAAGGAAACGGAACCCCATTACTAAGTCTACACCATCTGTCTATCTACGAGTATCAGTCGTTTTGTATTGTATTGTAATGTTAAGGTATTGTTAGTTGTAGGTATGTGTAATGTATTGAATATTGTCTATGAGTCATTGTAACTTGAATTAATAAATTAATAATAGAACCAACAGCTCACTACTCGTAAAATGTCAGTTTCGGTCGGGCTGAAATTTCGGCCACATTTTGGCCGAAACTGAGACTGCCGGCCAAAATATGATTTTTTGGTCGAAACTAGCCAAACCGAACGTTTCCGGCGAATACTAGTTCGACTTAAGTGAACTAAATCATAATTGTCTCATCACAATCATTGAGATGACGTATTACTGGTTCGAATATAAATAAATAAGAATATATTCTATAACTCTATAGTTGAGAATTAAGTATCGGTAATAAATAAAGGGCTATGATATTTAGCCTTGTTAGTATTTACAGTGTAATTTTGACGATTTTTTTTAATATTAGTTAGGTAACCTTATACTAGTGTTGTAAGTATTTTTGTTTTGTAATTTGGATCTAGTTGGCTGTTTAATAAATAAATTATTATACTTAATCTTCTAAAAATATATACTGTTTGATTTTAAATTTTCTTTCCTTCATAGTGATATTCTGTATGAAAATATTGGTCAGTAAATAAAAAGCTGGTGTTTAGATTTTCTGGTTTCAATTATGATGAAAAAATACTTTCCTCATTACTGAAGTAAATAAATTAACCTGCAGCTGAAACAGTTAAAAGTATTAACGATGCCTATTTTCTGATTGCAGAAATAAATAAAATAAATAGTAATACCCGTGTATATTAAATACTTTTCTGATTGTTCCAGGAATACAATACATAAAATCAAGAGGCGGTAAAGAGCAAGCAATTTTCAAAAAATTCACTTATTCATTCTCGAGAGAGGAGGATGACCTAGTTTATTGGCGTTGCTCGTTTGCAAGTAGGCTATGTAAAGTCCGCTTAGCAGTCAACAGTAGAACCAACGTGGTAACAGCTGTTGGGGGGTATCATAACCATGATGCTCCTAAATTTAGTAATATCTGTAATGGCGGTTATATTCGTCTGTTTAAAACTCCAGAAAATAAAAAACCAAAAAAAAAAAAACTAAAAACTCGGCCGCACTGCTGTTGCACAGTGTGCAAACCAGGGACCGTACAACCCCTGTTAAGTGTTAAGTCTTTCGAAAGTTTAAGCCATTTATAAGGTTACCTATAACATGTGTTACTCCTTGAATGGGTTTTAGGCTTGAAACCCAGTAAATGGGTTATCCCTTTAATATGGTTATTGGTTATAATATAGTTATTGCGGTATGCAGGAGCAGAGGTCGCACTAGGAACGTCAACAGGTTGCGTACAAGGCTCCATAGGTGGACCCACGTTCTGGAACCTACTCCTGGATCCCTTGCTCAAAGAGCTAGAGCAACGAGGCGACTATCGCCAGGCATTCGCGGATGATGTGGTTCTGATTTTTCGAAACAGCGCTTGATGTCCAGAGACAGGCTAATGCGAGTCTCTCTCATGTTCAGGAGTGGGGAATTAGAATCAAACTCGAGTTTGCGCCCCACAAAAGTAAAGCTATGGTGGTCACAAAAAAGTCTACGCATCGCAGTTCTACGCATGGGCGGTGGGGACGTTGCCCTATCTCGGGAAATCAAGATACTGGGACTCACAGTTAATGACAAGCTGGCGTTTAAAGCCCACGCCTCGAACGTCACGAGGAAGGCGTTAAACCTATACAAACAGCTGTCAAGAGCCGCAAAAATCAGCTGGGACCTGAAGCCCGAAATAATCAGAACCATATACACCGCAGTGGTGGAGCCGGTGATAATGTATGCTGCCAGTGCATGGGCACCCGCTACAAATAAAAAGGGTATGCGGAAGCAGCTGGACACCGTCCAGCGGGGTTTTGTGCAGAAAATAGTGAAGGCGTACAGGACAACATCGCTGAACTCGGCCCTGTTACTCTCTGGACTGCTTCCTCTGGACCTTAGGTTCCGGGAAGCAGCCTCTTTTTATGAAGAGAAAAGAAGATACTCCCGGAGAGTGCCAGGAGACCGAGAAATCGAAACACCAGTTCCTTACATGGAACTACCACACCCAGCCAGCCAAGTTGGTTTACAGTTCAAGTGCGTGGTGAACGGTGCAGAGATGGACCAGCAAGAACTCACAATCCCAAAGATCTTCACTGACGAAAGCAAAATTCAGGGCAAAGTCGGTGCAGCACTGAGCCTGTGGGAAAATGGGGTGGAAGTCAAAGCCCAAAGTGCAAGAGAACCTGTGAGGCAAAAAGTTTAATTCATTGGCGTTGCTCATCATTCGAGAGCAAAAACTGTAAAGTCCGCTTAGTTATCAACAGTAAAACCAAAGAGGTAATAGTTAAGGGATGCCATACTCATGAGCCTCCGCAATTTACTGTGCGTAGCGGAGAATATATTCGTCGTTGTCGGACACAGCCGAAACCGAACCTCTTTTAGTTTCGGCCGAAACCGAAACTTAAGAAGTTCAGTAAAAGTTAGTTCAAGTAGGAATCACTAATATCGCTACCGAACGCAGAGTGTTTTTGATGCATATGGTGTTACTTTTAGAGTTTGTAACCTTCTTCTGGAAAGCGAATAAGCTAGCTAGCTACACGCTAGCATAGCAGAGATGATACTAAAAGTATCATCTTTGCTAAGACCCTAAATAACATAAAAGAAACGCTTCTTTTTTTGGGGTTCTGTACAAAAAGAAAACGGAACGCCATTACTAAGTCTGCACCATCTGTCTATCTATCAGTCATTTGGTATTAAGTAAGTGGTTATGTTAAGGTTTGTTACTTGTAGGTATGTGTAATGTATTTAATATTGTATAAGAGTCATTGTAACTTGAATTAATAAATTAATAATAGAACCAACAACTCACTAATGTCAGTTTCGGTCGGGCCGAAAATTCGGCCACTTTTTGCCTGAAACTGAGACTACGGCCAAAATCTGTTTTTTTTGGTCGAAGCTGGCCAAAACCGAACCCTTCGGTCGAACACCAGTTCGTCTTAAGTGAACTAAATCATCGTTGTCTCATCTCAATCATTAAGATTACTTATTACTGGTTCGAATATAAATATATAAGAATATTATTCTATAACCCTGTAGTTGAAAATTATGGGTACTAAATAAAGGGCTACGATATTTAGACTTGTAAGTACATATAGTGTAATTTTGACGATTTCTTCTTTATATTAGTTATGTAACCTTATACTATAAATAAATTATTATACTACTTAATCTTATAAAAATATATACTGTTTGATTTTAAATTTTCTTTCTTTCATAGTGATATTCTGTATGAAAATATTGGTCAGTAAATAAAAAGCTGGTGTTTAGATTTTCTGGTTTCAATTGTGATGAAAAAATACTTTCCTCAATAATGAAGTAAATAAATTAACCTGCAGCTGAAACAGTTAAAAGTATTGACGATGCCTATTTCCTGATTGCAGAAATAAATGAAATAAATAGTAATACTCGTGTATATTAAATACTTTTCTGTTTGTTCCAGAAATACAATACATAAAATCAAGAAGTGGTAAAGCGCAAGCAATTTTCAAAAAATTCACTTATTCATTCTTGAGAAAGGAGGATGACCTAGTTTATTGGCGTTGCTCGTTTGCATGTAGGCAATGTAAAGTCCACTTAGCAGTCAACAGTAGAACCAACGTGGTAATAGCAGTTGAGGGATATCATAACCATGATGCTCCTGAATTTAGTATCTGTAACGGTGGTTATATTCGTCTGATTAAAAGTCACTTAAATAAAAAACAAACAAAAAGTAGACCCTGCTGTTGCACGGTGTGCAAACCAGAGACCGTTCAGAGTTAAGTCTTTCGAAGGGGTAAGCCGTTTATAAGGTTACCTTTATCATGTGTAACTCCTTGAATGGGTTATAAACTGAAACCCAGTGAAAGGGTTATTAACATAACCTATATAATATAAGGGTTTACAACGTATGTCCATCATCGAGAGGTCATTATTACATAGCTCCGAGTCGGAATGTTACGCTTTTATCGTTTTTAAGAGTGTTGAAGTGAAACCCTTTTGAACTAAGCCGTTCAAAAGGGTTTCACTTCAACTAATTATATTTTAACGATCAGTTAATATAACAAACGATTGATATAATTTTAAAGTAACTGATCGTTATACAGGGTGTCCCGTAAATAATGGATAATCTCTTAAGGGGTCATTGTACTCATCATTATGAACAACTTTTACTATGGGACCAAACCTGAAATCGCGAAAAAAAAATCAGCTGACCAGTACATTTATCTACATCAAACTCGTCAAAATGTAGGAAGCAGCTGATTTTTTTTTCGCGATTCCAGGTTTGGTCCCATAGTAAAAGTTGTTCATAATGATGAGTACGATGACCCCTTAAGAGATTATCCATTATTTACGGGACACCCTGTATAAAATAAAATTATAGATTCAGATGTTATTTCTTGTGAATATTAGAGATTTTGTAATTATATTATATTACTTACCTGAACTTGTGCATTAGAAATAACGAAACATGTAGATTTTTGTCATTTAGGTCGAGTAGGTATTGAAGTTTTATAGGGCAGCTGATAATTTTTTCGCGTTTACGACGTTGGTACTATGGAGAAGTTATTTAGTTTGATGTTCACATCCTTAAATATGACTACACATTTCTGATACATACGCTGTACAGTTTGAATGCTAATACTTATAATTAACTGTCATTGTCGCTCTTACTAAGTAATATGTAGTACTTTGGGTAATCTATATCTAATCGTATCTGGGTATTTGGATGATCACAATAAAAAATCACTTCAAAAGCAACTGTCTTTCATTCAAAAAAAAAAAAAAAAAAAAAATGTATATAAGTAGTTTATCAGCCATCTCGTTACCATAACACAAGCATTAGGTTGCTTAGCTTGGGACTAGATGGCGTTGTGTGAAATGTCCAAAAATATTTATTTATTATTTATTAACGATAAAATTCATCAATTTACATACACATACATACATAAACTCACGCCTTCTTCCCATGGGGGTAAGCAGAAACTACAGACCGCCACCTGCTACGATCCTTACATACTACTTTTGCCTCGTTTACGTTCATACATCTGCACGCGTAGCATGACCAGTGACCACCATAGAAGCAGGTTTTGTCGACGGAAGAATAAACAAAATGACAGATTGTAGAATTATTCTATTCTATTCTATAAATCGATATAAATACTTAAACGACCACAAACCACACAAAAATCATTATAATTTGATGTCATTGACACGGATAAAAAACATCAAAGCCTGGAAGAGCTTTGGAGAAGAATGTGTTAATAGGGATGGAAAGTTAGTTGGGACAGGGATCTTTAATTTAGGGCATTCTACGCGTCTAATGGCAATGTGTCATTTCGTCTATTCTTCCGGCGACAAAACGTCGTCATGCTGCACGTGCTTTATATGCGCACGCCGGTTGCGAGTACTAGACACCTGACCTTTCTGAAGAACATCATCGATAAGGTCATTACATGTCTTCCTAGGCCATCCCCTCCCGGCGTTTCCACTCATATCTGCTTTGTAAATAAATTTTGAAAGTCGCCTTTCATTCATCCTCTCAAAATGACCTAACCATCTAAGCATACTCTTTTTAATTTTTGTCACTGCATCCTGATCTTTTTTCATCAGTTTACTCCTTGAAATTTGACGCAAAATCTTATAGAACTTTTTGCAGATGCAGTTCTCATGCCAACAAAGAAGGGAAATTTTACTTTGCACTTTGGATCCTACAGCTATTGGTGTAACACATACAACAGAAGCGACAGGCTGATCAGAAGGTGGTACTGCTCTAAAAGGAAGGTAGAACAGTGTAAAGCAAGCGTAAAGACAATTGAAGCAAGAGTAGTTGCAGTATACGGTAAACACACTCACTAGAAGCATGTATAATATAGTCCTCCTTATCGATTTGGATAACGGTGACCCTTTTAAATTATTATTTCCTAGCGTGTGCACTAATATGACTTTGGTTTTAAATACCTGCACCCACTAGTTCAACAACATCCATTGCGTTATTTACGCTGTCGAGCAGACAAATTTTTCGAACATATGAAGTAATGGATTAGCAATTTGCTTCAAAATGATTCAGATTCCGATTGATAGTGTGCAATAGAGTTGGCTGGCAGAGTTAAAGATATAGGTATAGGAGGGCTTAGATTTCTCTTTACGATTTGTCGATTTCCGGTTAGTGTATCAAGTTCTTTTTTTTTCGAAAGTTTTAATATTTTTGTAGACAGTAGTACGTCCAGACGACCTATGTGAAGCGAGCGTCTCCCAACCTGTTGGATCAATAGTGCAAGCAAGAGGCATGTAAGCATGCCTCTTGAACATATATACAGTACCTATAGCGGAGATGTTGACCGCCATGCTTCCGTTTACCTTCCGCCATCTGAAAGTCTACTATGAGATGGCGGAAGACCACTTTGGGTAAAAGGTGGTGCTCCATGCGAAGGACATGTCCACACCACCTGAGTGGCATGTAGAGGTTAGTTAGGTTAAGAAGCATGAAGAGGTTAAAGAAGAGAATAGAATAGAATGTGGTGCCAAAATATATCCTACGGTTAATGTAGTTTAAGGTACAGAAACATACAAAATGCTAGAATAAAACAAGACGCCAAAATACGAAGAGACGTGACTTATTAAAGTGGATCAGAAAATTGGGAAAATATTTAGTCGATTAAAGATGTAGGTGTAATATTATGGAGTCTCGTTATTTGAGGAATCAGAGATAAATGTATTCTTGTCAAGCATTATAATATATTTTAATCAAATTAATAACCAAGTCTCGATGATATATTTAAGTCCGCTATATGTGCCAAAAAGAGTTTCTTGTCAAAATTTCTTGTGATCTGTAATTATATGTGTATTTTGAATTTTACTTTTGTTTAAACATCATAATTATTTTGTTTTAGAGATATACTTATCATTATCTAGATTGTATTTAATAGTCATACTAAATTAAATAGTTAAACTGTAACGTGTTTTTATGCTTGCTTTGATTCTTAAATCATTGCTTAATTAGGTAACATCATCTATTCTTTGTCAATTTTATGACCGTTTTTCTTTCATGTCATTTCACGTCATACGGTAAAAATTTGTTAACCGACTTCTAAAAAAGGAGGAGGTTCTCAATTCGGATGTTTGTATTTTTTTTTAATAAAAAATTGCATGCTTTCTTTAGATGTTGTTAAGTCCATTCGTGGAAACTATGTAGGTACTACGTTCTGGAGTTAATACGTACTACTCTAAAAAAAAGAGTCGACAATGCCAAATCGGAGTTATGTCTTACGGGAAAATTCTTGTTGGAGTTTTTGGGGGTCATGCGCATCGAGGAGAGTGCTACAAATGAGTCATAAAACAAGGAGGTTTTATCAGACTAGAGAGAGAGAAGAAAAGGGAGGCCTTTGCCTTGCAGTGAGAATACAGGCTGCTTATTATTATTACCATACTAGATGTCTTGATGAATTAATATTATGTAAAATAATAAGTAAAATTTTTAAAAATTACTAACTATGCCAATTTTTTTTCGACCCAATTTCTGTTTGGAATGAATACAACGTTCAATAATTACTTTATTTTTTAGTAAAAAATTACCTTTCTATACCTAATTCACTGGCATTTTTTATTTTATTAAATGATCCTATAGAAATATTTTGGTTTTCATAGAAAATGTAGTAGAAAAAAGACACATTTATTTTATACTTTCAGTGTTTTTCTTAACCGCAAGAGGGAAGCACGGGATGTTATATAAGAATGCGAAGTACTACCAACAGGTAGAGAGTTTGGGCATAAGATGGAGGTGTACCAAGAGAGGATGCAAGGCCTTCTACTTCGAAACAGATGGAGTTTTAACGAGGATGCACGAGGAGCACTCCCATCCATCAAGTGACTATTGAAAGTCATAGAACCGTACCATTTTAAGCTACATTCACACTTGTGACATTTCATCGGATAGTACTCATTGTAAAGTGATTATACTAGTCACGCTATATATTATGTGGTCGTGTCATTGTCTGTGTATTGTCACGAGGCCTCGCGTACTGGTCACAATCTCGGAGTCTGGTACGTTGAAATGACACTAATATGGACGCACCTTAGATAATAGTGAGCTGAAGGATATAATGATGTCGTCGCTAATTTAACTAACGGGCGTTTCTGACATTTTGGACTAAGGCGACAGCCGACCTAACTATAGTAATTTCATACATTTTCCAAGTCGAATCGATCTGTCTAATCGGCGAATCTGTACCTATGACTTACGGTCTCCATGATAATGCAAAAATCGAGACCGACATATCTACAGTTTATAGCTTGAATAAGGAAAATAGCTTGCCCTGTAAAATTTTCTTCGAATCAGTTACGTCACTTAGATTAGCGACGATGTTTGATCGGTATTATTGTGATACATAATAGAAGTTTAGAAATCTATTTATGTAATAATAATTAACATAGCACATAAGGTTACATTTATATATTGCATTGATTTAGTTGATGATTTAGCCCTAATTCAGAGTCTGATTGAAGCAATGTACATTCTAGTAGATAGTAAGCTGAACCTCATAGTATCGTGGTATGTATATCTCTTCAAGGCTCACTGGCACATTCTTCAAACACAAGTTCGTTTGAAGAATGAGTGAGCCAGTGAGCCTTTTCAGCAATGCATGAATCCAGTGAATATTATAATATTTAATTTAATAATCAATAAAAAAGAAAAATAAATATATACAGTATTATTTTGTACTGCTTTTGCAATAGAGTGTGGTTGCCTAGTTTTTAGCGTTGTTTAACTGAAATAAAATAGCTTTATTAAATAGTTTTCTTTTCTTTTTATTCTTAAAATTGATTGAGTGGGTGGATAGAGTCAACCTTTGTTTATACTTGGTAGCAACTCTCACATCTAATGGTTTAACGGAGGAAACACTGTATTTTGTTTCAATAATTAGTTCCAGCATTTATTTCTACCTTTCCACTCTGTTTGCTGATTTGTCATTGGTTTTTACATTCCAGGGCAGATTATTTTCACGAAAAGGGGGAAGTTGCTACTTCTGAATGGATACACATATAATCGGAATTGTGTGTCTGAACGCAAGATCAGGTGGCGATGTTCAATGAGGCCATGTTCAGCTAGGATCCATACCATTGATGGCGTCATTGTGTACGCTCTTGAAGACCACAACCATCCACCGAGAGACGTACACAAACTCGTATTTCAAGAAAACTCTTTTGATTCATAATTTATTCCATTTGTTACACGTATATTATATTGATGTTACATAAATATAGGGATTTCTTTACTTTACTTTATAAGGTATAATTTTGTAAAACAAATAAATATATCGTTTTCCTTTTCAATGTAATTTCATTTACTTAAATATATTATGTTGTTGTCTTTTAATCCAATTTTGATGTTCTAATTTATGAATATTATATTGTATTCCAGCAAAATTTATTACGTCAACAAGAGGACATAAGTTGCTACTCCGGAATGGGTATACGTATAATCGACGTTGTGGGTCTGAATATAAGATCAGGTGGCGATGTTCAATCAGGACATGTTCAGCTAGGATACATACCATTGAGGACGTCATTGTGTACGCTCTTGAAGACCACAACCATCCACCGAGAGATGTCCACAAACAGTTTTCCAAGACTATTTATTTTGATGCTTCATTTATTTAATTTGTTACCTATTCATGTATGTTTATGATAAATAATCATTCTACTGCCCCTAACTCAATCTATTTGGGGTCGGCGCAAACCGTTTTCTTCATCCCTTCTTATCTAGTCGTCATATTAGTAGTCACGACCTGTCTATCATATTATCATCTTTCACACAGTCCATCCGTCGTTCATGGTCTAATCTAATCTAAATAAACATAGATATTCTAATTCAATGTTTCATTTACTTAAACCTGTTTGATATTTTAATTTATTGGTGCCTTTCTATAAAAAAGTTTATATAATTTATGGATCAAATTTTGTTTTCTAGTGAATTTTGTTACGTCTGAAAAAGGGCGTAAGTTACTACTCTTGAATGGATACACATATAGTCATCATTATCGATCTCAAAATAAGATCTGATTTATAATTTATTTCATTTGTTACCTGATCATATCTATCTATGTTAATGATAAATCATCATTCACTTGCCGCTATCCCAAGCTATTTGGGGTAAGCGCAACATATTTTCTTCTTCGATTCTTTATATTAGTATTAATTTCTGCAGTCACCTTTCACAGAAACCATCCTTTGGTTTAAATAAACGTAGATATTCTATTTCATTGCAATTTCATTTACATAAACCTGTTTGGTATTTCTAATTGATTGGTGTCTTTCAATACAAACGTTTATATAATTTATGTATACAATTTTGGTTTACATAAACCTGTTTGGTATTTCTAATTGATTGGTGTCTTTCAATACAAACGTTTATAAATAATTTATGGATACAATTTTGGTTTACATAAACCTGTTTGGTATTTCTAATTGATTAGTGTCTTTCAATACAAACGTTTATATAATTTATGGATACAATTTTGGTTTCCAGTGAATTTTATTACGTCGTCAAAAGGACGGAAGTTACTACTCCTGAATGGATACACATATAGTCAACATAGTCGGTCTGAACACAAGATAAGGTGGAGATGTTCAGATAGGACTTGTTGTGCTAAAATCGTTACCATTGATGACGTCATAGTGAATGCTCGTGAAAACCACAAACATCCACCGAGAGACCTCAAAAAGCTAATTTATTTAAGTATTGCAGCTCTATAATTACCCAAACAAATGCTACAGTTATTATGAATCCATTTTACTTACCCCGCGGTTGCACCCGCATAAGTCTTGAACCCGTAAGAATATCAGGATAAAAGATACCCATGTGTTAATCCAAGTTATAAATGATTTGTGTGCCAAATTTCATTAAAATCCATTCAGTAGTTTCTGCGTGAAAAAGTAACAAACATCCATCCATCGATCCACTCATCCTCACAAACTTTCGCGTTTATAATATTGAGTAGGATGTATATTATACTAGCTTTTGCCCGCGGCTTCGCCCGCGTGGAGGTAGGAAGTTATCTCACGAGAACGTACTAAAGGGATAAAAGTATCCTATGTCCTAATCCAGGTCATGGTCTACCCATGTGCCAAATTCATCAGAATCCGTTCAGCCGTTTTAGCGTGAAAGCGTAACAAACAAACTCACTTTCGCATTTGTAATATTATTACAATTATACTAGCTTTTGCCCGCGACTTCGTTCGCGTAAATGTGGTAAGAAACCATAATTTATTAAAATAACAACCACATTTTAATAAAACTTATGTATACTACGTCGCTTAGCGTTCTTTCTGTATTTTATCTTGTTGCTCGGCTCCTAAGGGTCGTAGCGTGATGGCCTATAACCTCAAGAATTTTACTATAAAACGTAAAAATATTTTTTCAAATCCGACTGGTAGTTTAAGAGATTAGCGCGATTAAACAAACAAACTCTTCAGCTTTATTAATATAGAGCTGAAGAGTTTGTTTGTTTAATCGCTAAGTTTTGCCAGCGGCTTCGCCCGCGTGGAAGTCGGAAATTAACCCATGGAAACGTACGATAAAGTATCCTATGTGTTAATCCATGTCACAGATTAATACAGATGGGACACTCCGCAGTTTAGGTATGAAGCTACAAGTACGCGGCGGGCCTCTCTCACGGGGCCAATTCAGTAGGCCAGAAGGTATAAGAGTTACGCGATAGAAAGAGAGGCAACTTGTAGTTGAATATAACTGTAGGTAAAAAGCGCTGTGCGACCTGAATTGCACTTTATTGTGTCGTAGCAAGAGTCACTTTTTATTTAAATGATTTTTCGGAGTGTCCCATCTATATTAATCTGTGTCCATGTTATCATGTCATCTATATTAATGTGTGTTACCTGTGAGCCAAATTTCATCCAAAACCTATTAGAAGCATAATACTATGATAGTTAATTTCGGAATATAATATTTACATAAAATATAATCTAACAGACTTAAAATAATAATAATATGTACGTGTATGTATATAAAAATCAAAGGACATGAAAAAATTCGTCCGCATCACTGGCAACAGGAAAAGTGCCCAAAAGACTGGCAGCATTGCCACATTGAGATAATGATTAATACTAATGATTCAAATATTATCTTGAATTCATGCAATCCTCGTACTTTTTATTAGGTTACAGAGGTATTTCTTTCCGACTTGCTAGGTATTTTTATAGCATTTTTTTTTCATATTTACAAACTGCCATAACTTTCTTATTTATGAACCGATTAAAATAAAACAAACACTAAATTTTAAGTGAAGCTTACCACAAGACAATAGTGAAAACCGCACTCAAATCGGTTAAGCCTTTATATATATTAGCGCGCACAAACGCGCAGACAATAGACAAGCATTCTAAAAATCATTGTTTTGGTATTGCGTTAATAAAGACCCCCAATAATAGTTTTTCTCAAATATCTTCCATGTATGTACAAACAGCGATCATATTATTTGTTTGTCGTAATTATTTGTTTATATATTTAGTTAGTCATTTAATTAGTACGTGGTGTAAATAATTAGCTGTCTTTTATTGTTATACTGTATTTAAGCATTTTAATGTATATGAAATAAGTATGATAATGAATTGATTTCAATGATTATAATTCTATGAAGGGTAGTTATTTCATCGTAATAAATTAAAAAAACATAAGAAAAGTGTTCTTATATCATTAAGTTCCTATAAGGCGTTCTTATAGCATTTGTAAGCTGTCTGTAATAGTCACCATTTCTTAGATGAATTTATAAATACAATTTTGCATTCCAGTGACTTTTATTAACTCCGAAAGAGGTCGTAAGTTGCTACTCCTGAATAAGTACACGTATACTCGACATGCTGAGTCTTCAAATAAGACCAGGTGGCGATGTTCAATTAGGTCATGTTCAGCTGGGGTCCATACCATTGATGACGTCATCGTGTACGCCCTTGAAATGCACAACCATCAACCGAAAGAAGTCAAGAAACTCTTTTTTTTTTCATAACAGTCCTTGTGATACTTAATTACTGTAATGTAATAATTACCATAAGATTTTTTTTAGACTATTGTAACTTTCTCTGTAACCTCCCTGTTGTCGTAACCATTTATGGCATTAGAAATTTATTTTTTTGTATCCCGTTTTATTTTTATTTATTGGTGTCATTAAATCGAAATAATTTTATCCTATTATTATAAATGTGAAAGTTTATGAAGATGTTTGGATGTTTGTTACTCCAATCACGCAAAAACGGCTAAACGGTTCATAGTTTATAACCTGGATTAACACATGGGATACTTTTTATCTCGGTAGTAGGTTCCCGTGGGATAATTTCCGACATCCACGCGGGCGATATCTTGAAAATATGACGAAAGTTGCTTCTTCTGAATGGGTATGCGTTTTGTCAAAATGGTATGTCGCATGGACAAGAGTTATGGTGGCGATGTTCAATTAGGTCATGTTGAGCTAAGATCCATGGGGGTCTTTGGGTGAAACCTAGCAATGACCAGTATCCCCAAAAAATACCACCCTGTATATTAGGTATTATGTTAACGTTAAGTATATCCTAGCTTCGTCCTAATATGGTCATGTACTCTTAAGTTATAGCCTAGCCTAGTCATAGCCTGTAACTATGTGTACATTGTGCAAATAAATAATTAAGTTATAATCTTGACGACAATGACTGCTGCGCAGCATGTCGCGGGTTCCATTCCCGCACGGAACAAATATTTGTACGACCTACAAGTATTTGTTCCTAGTCTGGGGGTTTTTCTATCTATAATATGTATGTATTTACAAAAAAAAAAATGTATATAAGTAGTTTATCAGCCATCTTGTTACCATAACACAAGCATTAGGTTGCTTAGCTTGGGACTAGATAGCGTTGTGTGAAATGTCCAAGGATATTTATTATTTATAATCTTATAGTTACCTACAAATTATAAATCGTTAACTTATGAAATGTATTCCATAATTGTTTGGTCCAAGTGTCGTCTAAACGTATCATATGTAAGCTGCAATATAATAATATCATCATCTGCCTAGCCGTTTCCCAACTGTGTTGGGGTCGGCTTCTAGTCTAACCTGATGCAGCTGAATACCTGTATTTTAATTAATAATAATGACTGTTTATTCGCTTTGCAATTTCTTTTATTTAATTTCCTTCAGCGCTGCACTCCGCTCCTTCACTCCACCGATCGCTCGTAACAGGGGGTCTACTCCCTAAGTCCGTCCGTCCATCCGTCCGTCCGTCAGTCCGTCCGTCTGACATAACAGTCCATTAAAACAAATGTAAAAGTTAAATTTTTCGGACGGGCACACATTGGGAGTAGGGACAACTGTCAAATCGTGTTGTCATTCATACTTCTTTCGGGCCCCGAACCAATCATCCATCCGTAGATGATACGGAGTAGGAAACGCCCGTAACGATGGCCGAAACTACGGGCTTTGTACTTAGGGAGTAGACCCCCAGAAACGGAGTCATGATTCTGAGCAATGAGATACGATTGAGAAGAGAGAATTCCTTTCAAGTGAAAGGAATAAAAAAAGGTTCTGTTTTATTTATTTTTTGTCACATCATAAATGTTTGATGAATTATCTCCCCATTCATGCTGAAAGAAAGGAATTTCAAAATCAAATTGATAAATTTATTTTTAGTTAGTTGTTAATGTAAAAAAATAGACTGATTATGAAAAATATGTTATTTCTTTATTTCAGGTCTCAAGCTCACACCATATTTTTTTCGAAGCAGCCGAGGAAAAAACATGCTTATGATTGGTGACATAAAGTACAGAATCAATAGAATCTGTTCGGATAAAGTAAGATGGCGGTGTGCGACGCACGAGCGTTTCGGATGCCCAGCAAGACTCCACACTGTTGATAACGATGTTGTTTACTTTGTAAATAAGCACAAATTAAGTTAAATTACAATTCCGCCGATGAATCATGGCCGGTCCGAACATGCGCGAAAATTCGGAGAAACTATGTTCAGACCGGGCGGCGATGATGCACCGGCCATATTGTAAGTTGTAGTTTCATTTTTGTTTTTTATTACGTTAAGGGCCAGCTCTTGACCTCGATGTCCTCTCATGGAAAGCGATGTATGAGGTCTATGATGGAACGAGCGTGCCCAGAAGATCTAGATAGGTATTATAATATGTTTTTACGCTTTTTTATACTGGGTCTGAGATATGAACGCTACTTAACGTGCTTTGCCTGTTTTCACAAAACAATACCTAGTTAGGCGATGCCTTAGGTAGGTAAACAGTTTTCAAAGCAATGACACGTTTCACTGTTCTTTCTCAGTGGGCAACTCTTAAGCTTTGAAATCCACATTTTTTGTCACTTGTCTGTGGTTATTTAAGTTAAGATGTCTGCCAATATTGTTAACAATCTATTGCTATGCAACCTATAAGAGTTGATTATTTGAGACTTCAAGCACTCTTATGTCACTTACATTTTTTGTGCTAAGTACCTATTTAGTTGTCGACTAGTATTAGTGAAAACGGGCATAAGAAGAAGTTTTACTGTCACTGTCTTGCGACTGTCAAACTTGTAGTGCAAGATAGAGACGGGAACAATTATCTTGGTCACACGTTAAGTAATATTGATTAATCTCGGTCTTAGTACCTTTGCGCTTTTAATATTTTTTTAATAAAATGTCCCCTGTATTGGTTGCACCTTGCGCCCATTAGAATACTCAAAGTTAGGTTTATTTAGTTAGGTTAAAATTTTGTTTCGATTTCTTTGCTTTGATTTATTTGATTTTAGACTAAGGCTAATGGTCCACGACGCTACTCAAACGTAACGTATTGGAAACGTAAATCACCAATAAGTAGCCAGAATGTCACAGCACTAGTATTTCAATAGGTACACACGCCCGACTTACTATAGTCCGGCCGTTGAAAGAGTGCATTCCTAACACCTGTCAGTTGGACAATTTCTAGTACTTATAAGGATCAAATTAGCAAAACACATATTCGTTAGTATGAAACAGACAGGTATTAAGAACGCATTCTCTCGACGGGCGTAATTAATGGTTTTCATTAGGTATTTTAATTAATGTGTGAATATTTTTTTTAATCTTTTGGCAAGCTTTTCTTTTTTAATGTATTTCATTCAAGATCTTAAGTATTATTTTGTAATGTAGGTAATCTACTTAATACCTTTTGTTAATTAGTTACTGTGTCCAAAATGTGATGAAATTAGATAGATGCTTTTCATAAGAGCCTATACTACTTCAAATGGCTTAGCATGATCCTCCGTTATGTCGAAAATACTGCAGCATTAATTTTGAAATAAATTTATTCTAAAGTTGAGGTTTAATGTACTATGTTTGACGAAAATACGATTCCATAAAATTTTCTCCATAGAAAAAAAATCCAAAGTTACCTCCAAACCGAACAATAAACCGCTGGTATTAAAAAATACTTCAAATTAGATCATGAAACTTTGCATACTAACTGAACTAACTATATAGCAGGTCTTATGTTTTTTTATTTTTTTCTAATTACCATTATTGTTACCGTAAAAAGCAATTACCTAAACTATCGGCGTCCAGCACCGCATTCAGTCTCGCTCTCACTCAGTCTGCGAGCATAATCGTGCGAGTGAGATAAAAAGCTGAGGTAGTATGGGCTCTTAATCGGTTAATCGGTTGTCAATGAACAAGAAACAATAGAAGTTATATTGTTATTACGTCTGGGGGCGTTGTGTCCCGCAAAGTGATTACAGTCCAACTGTCTCGTCTCGAGAGAATGCGTTCTGACAGCTGTCAGTTTCATACTAACGAATATGTGTTTTGCGAATTTGATCTCTATTCTATTCTATTCTATTTTTCTCTATGGCAATGGTGCCGATGTCGACAATTCTGCCAATGTCAGATGTGTTGTGAGAAAACGTGCCGAGAAAAAAAAAAAAAACACTGAATTGAATTTAATGTGAAACTTGTTGACAAATATTAGTACACTGAAACAAACAGATAAAGAATATTGTTAATTATATTATATAAATCGATATAAATACATATTCGACCACAAACCACACAAAAATCATCATAATTTGATGTCATTGACACGGATAAAAAACATCAAAGCCTGGAAGAGCTTTGGAGAAGACTGTGTTAATAGGAATGGAAAGTTAGTTGGGACAGGGATCTTTAATTTAGGGAGATAGCTATACAAGTCGTGGGCTGGGTTATTATTGGAGCAGTTAAAAAAGATGTGCTCCAAAGTACCTTCATCCAACCCACATTCGCAGAGCGATGTGTCTCTGACCCGTATTTTGTGAAGAAAAACCGGAGAACAACAATGACCAATACGGAGACGGCAAAGAATAGATATTACTTTCTTCGTTTTTTTTTTTATACGGGTAAAACCACGGCTTGGGTGTAACATTAGGCTGTATTGCGTGATAAAAAGCCCCTTTATTTTTACTTGAATTTTGCCACTGGACCTGCCATGAGGTTAGCAAGCTCTTTCTAGGAAGGCTCAGCAAATCGTAGCCCTGACATTGGAAATGTTTAAGATCAGCGGCTTGGGAGGTAACAGCATCTTTAGCAAGACCATCAACAACTTCATTTCCTCTTATGCCACAATGGCTTGGAATCCAAACCAAGTGAACGGTTTTGTGATCCCTGGCACAAGCGGATAGGGCCTTTTTGATTTGAAGTAGGATCGGACTGTGTAGTTTACTCTTAAAAGGATTCTGCTCCAAAGCTTGCAAGCAACTAAGCGAGTCCGTAAAGATAACACCAAAATCTATGCTATGAGCCTCTATAAATAAACATGCTTCCAATATGGCCACGCATTCACCCGTAAATACTGATGTTTGTACAGGGCATTTGAATTTTAAAACTATTTTGGTAGTACACCGCAGCACCAGTGCAACTTGTATCTGATAATTTAGAGGCGTCCGTGAAAAATCTCTCGAAATTGTGCCATCGCTCATCAACCGCCGCATTGAAAATAGAGTCCGCCGAAGGAGACCTTTTCGATATGCCAATATTGTAGAAAATATCTGGTTTAAAACATACAGGGTGTCCCGTAAATAATGGATAATCTCTTAAGGGGTCATTGTACTCATCATTATGAACAACTTTTACTATGGGACCAAACCTGAAATCGCGAAAAAAAATTAGCTGACCAGTACATTTATCTACATCAAACTCGTCAAAAAGTAAGGGAGCAGCTGATTTTTTTTTCGCGATTCCAGGTTTGGTCCCATAGTAAAAGTTGTTCATAATGATCAGTACGATGACCCCTTAAGAGATTATCCATTATTTACGGGACACCCTGTATAATTTCATAGTCGAAACAGAAAATAGGAAGTTTTGGAAACTGAATGATAGGGGAATCTAAATTTTTATAATAACGGAAAGATTTTACAAACAAAGGAACTTCTTCATGGTTCCAATAATTAGAACTTCGGCATGCAACATTTAAGTCGTCCACTTTTTGAACAAGAGGGTGGGAGGATTTAGTAATGACTCTAGCCCAGAACCTCGATGCTAGATACTGCCTTCTCAAGGCCAACGGTGGTTCTGCACACTCTACCTGCAATGCGTTAATTGGTGAGGATTTCATACATCCCGATATGATCCGTAGACACTTAGCTTGAATTCTGTCCAACCTTGCCAAAGCACCTTTGTTGCAGGGAATTAAAAGAAAAGATCCATAGTCCAGAACACTCCGGATTAAAGCATTGTATACCAGTTTCATGGTGTAGGGGTGTGCACCCCACCAGACACCAGCGAGCACTTTTAGTATGGGAACAGTTCTCTCGCATCTATTAACTAAATAATTTAGGTGATGTAAACCACTCAATTTAGAGTCTAGAACAACGCCTAAAAATTTGACTTTTGAAGAAACTGGTATACAATGCCCATTAATGTCCACTGAAATTTGTGGGATCAGCCTCCTGCGGGAAAACACTACTACAGCACTTTTGGGGGCAGACAGACTCAGACCGTGGGATTTTAGCCATTGGTTTAGAGAGTCCAAGGATACGCAGAGAGATGATGCAGCGTCGCAAAGTGATTTATTGATGACGTATAGAGCTAAGTCATCAGCATACTGAAGAATTTGACAGTCGTTGTTAAGACATGAACCAATGTCAGCTGTATATAAGTTATACAGTAAGGGACTAAGAACAGAGCCTTGTGGTAGGCCCCTCCATGACATCCTGACGTCAAATTCCTCACCAGGGACTCTCAAAACCAAAGACTGTGACATAAGCAAACTACAGATGCACTGAACCATTCTCTTCGGTATTCTCAGCTGTTGCAATTTTTGCCTGAGAATTGGAAGAAGAACACTGTCATAAGCAGAGGAAATGTCTAAAAAGGCAGCGACTACAGATTCATTTTTTGAAAACGATGCGCGTATATCTGAAACCAAAACTCCAACACTATCCATGGTGCTGAGTCCCTTTCTAAAACCAAATTGAGACCTGGGAACTAAGTCTCTGGATTCTACTATAAATTCAAGTCGGTTCTTTACTAGGTGTTCCAATAATTTTGCCAGAACTGATGACAAAGCAATTGGTCTGAAGCTGTTTGGGTCATCAGCGTGCTTGCCAGGTTTTAAAATCGGAATGATAATTTGAGTTTTCCATTGATCGGGGACCCAGCCATTGCTGTAACAAAAATTTAAAATGTCTAAAAAATATTTTTTTGCTCTATGACCTGCGTGTGACATAAAGGAATAGACAATTCCGTCTATACCGGGGGCAGAGTCATGAACGTGAATTAAAACCGAGTTAAGCTCCTGCATAGAGAATGGTGCATCAAAAGGATCCTCTGAAGAAATGAAAGACGGCTGATAAAGTTCTGCTTCCGATGGAACATACGGAGGAGCCAGTTTATCAAAGAACTGCTCAGCAATCTCTCGAGGGATGGGAGAAGAAATTGAAGGGGAACATCCAGATCTAAAACGGTTGATCTTCTTCCAAACAACTGATAAAGGAGTAGAAGGGGACAGAGAACCGCAAAAATCAGCCCAACCAGCACGTTTCTTCCTTCGCAGTAATCTTTTAGATTTAGCAAGGACCCTATCAAAAGCTATTAAGTTGTTGCTAACCATCGACTCATTATACACCATTTCAGCATCATCCCTTTCCCTTATGGCTGCTGTGCATTCCTGATCCCACCATGGTGGAGGAGGAATCTGCCCTCGTGCTGAGTTTTTAACAGGAAAGCATGAGTCTGCACTAGCCGTTATGGCAGAAATGAGGCTATTATAACAGTTTGACACATGGAGGGGGCTAAGAGAATCAAAATCACAGGAAATTAAATTTGGAAGTGAATCAATTTTGTCCTCCAATAATGAGGAATACCTTGCCCAGTCAGGATTAGACAAATTATACCTCAGGAGTGGAGGACTCGATTTTTCTAAGTAAGTTTTTTCAGCCAAAGATATTATAATTGGATAGTGATCACTGCCATGTGACAAACTGGTACACTCCCAATGACACGACGCTGCGATATCTAGAGTGCAAAAGGTGAGGTCAACACAACTCTTATGCTGTCCAGGAAGAGACCTACGGGTTGGACAACCATTGTTTAAGATACACAGATTAAGGTCATCTAAGATTTCAACTAAACCTTCCCCAAAAGAGTCGCAACGTTCAGAACCCCATCTAAAGTGATGGCAGTTGAAGTCCCCCATAACAAGTACAGGGCCTTCTATGTTATCCAAAATACGTTTTAAGATTGGAAGGAAACTTTGATGAGGGTGAGCAATATAAACAGATAAGAGGGTTATACCCTCTACCCTACCAGCCACAATGCTAATATCATCACCTAAAGAAGGCAAAGATACAACCACAAGTGATACACGGTTGTTCACGCAGAGAGCCGACCCGCCATAGCCATCAGATCGGTCGCATCTGAGAATATTAAAGGAAGGTAAACGAAAACTAAGACTTGGAACTAGCCAAGTCCAATCTCTATAGTTACTAGAAATTGTCAAATTGACAGGTGTCAGGTACGCATTCTCTCGACGGCCGGACTGTAATTTGACAAATTGACATAGGATGTCAATTTGATTAACAATTAGGTACAATCAGCCACAGCATTAGCTGACCCACCCTTGCATAAATGGTTGAGATTTTTTAAAAAACGAATCGATAGAATTTTACAATTCTTTTATATTTTATTTATTATAGGTATTTAAATTAAACATAAAAGAATTATAAAATTCTATCGATTCGTTTTCAAAAAAATCTCAACCATTTAGTCAAGGGTGGGTCAGCTGTTTAAATATTTGATGTTTCTGTGTACAGAATAATAATAATTGTTGTGTTAATTTTATGGTGAGGGTAAGACAAAGGGTGGACGTAGTAGCCAGGGCCCCAATTCTGTATGATTCGCTTATAATAATATGTTACCACGTGCAAACCACTTCAATATTGTGTCTTGAAGAAACCCCTTTTTATTATATACAGGATATTTTTTTATGCAGTGCGCATATTTTCACAGGGTGTTCTACCAATGAATATGAACAACTTTCACTACGAGACTAACTCTGAAATCGCGAAAAAAAATCAGCTGTTCAGTACATTTATCTACCTACACCAAACTCGTCAAAATGTTTGCAGCTGATTTTTTTTTTCGCGGTTTCAGGTTTGGTCCCATAGTAAAAGTTGTTCATATTCATGGGTAGAACACGCCGTGAAATTTGGTTTCGTTCATTGTGTCCTAGAGAGTACGTTGTTAGCAGATGTCGTGAATTAGCTCAAGGAATTGACGTGGTTTCAAAGTTAAGAATTGTTAAGTGGTCATAGTGAATTAGAGCCCAGGTGTAACATGTTTCAGTTTAAGTAATAATTATGTCTATTTTGCAGTGAATATCTGTGTCAGTCCATGTTGTTAGCGTAAGAGCGACCGTGCAATTGTGTTTTTTATCGGGCGATATTTTTATCGTTCTGGGAATCAGTATGGAGTTAAATGGCAGCGCGCGTAGGTGTGCGTGTATTTTAAAAAAACTATCGGCCGACTAAAAATCACAAGTGCGCCCGAATTCGAGCTGTTGGGGCGCGCTGACCCCAACAGCTCGAATAATTCACCTAGGACCAGTTTCTCAAACGAAAATTATCGCAAAGAATGATATGCAACCTACTATACAACATGCCGCAGTGGTGCAATGGTGCAGACCTGTAGCGCAAAGATGAAATTGAAACGAATGAGAAAAAAAATAGACAAACAATGAACAAAAAAAATATTTTTATTCAAGGACCTTTTATTAGCTGGCATAGAACAATAGCTCCATGAATGAGTCTTTAGCATAGAGTGATCTTAATTTTGGTTATTATTTTATTATTTAGTTTGTTTGAAAATTTTTGATTACTGGCCACTAGCCGTACCCGCGTGTTGAAGGAATGTCGCGACTGTGGCGGCACGATGTAGAATTGACCCCGTACGCATTTTTTTTTGATTTTTTTTTTGATTTAACAGATTTTTGTCTCATAATTTTCATTACTGGCTACAAAATAAGAACCCCTTTGTTTCAAGTCATAAGTACCTATATGGTGTTTCCTAAAAAAAAGCATCTTTTAGTTTCATTTTTTTTCTAGCCTACTCTGTCCCACACCTCGGACAAAGGCCTCCCCCTCCACTCCTTCCACCTTTCGCAAGCCCGCGCGTCCTCTTTTAGATTATCTAACGAAAATGAGATGTTTGTTTTCTATTTTTCGTCACAATTAAAACGATTGTTGATAAATCATTCAACCAACAACAGCAGTTTACGCGCGCTTGACAAATTTGTCGCAATAACTTTGCGATAATTTTCGTTCGAGAAATTGGCCTCTAATCCGAAACGAACTATGCTCGTACGTCATCGGCTGAACTCGGCAGATCAAACCAGATAGTGTTTGCGTACATTACTTAACCGACATCGTCCGATGACGTCCGATTACTAGGTGTACTCTTTGCGTTAGGCAGACCAAGACTTAGGTTTGGAAAATTTGTAACATTTCATGGCGAGTTGTTTAAATAAAACACGAATATAATGTTATTGTTTTATTTATGCCTTTGGATATAAATTAAAGTAAAGTATGTAAAGTAAGTAACTACTTACTTACTTTACATACTTTACTTTAATTTAAAGTTGCATTTCTTATGAATTATATATCAACACTTTACAAGGTGTCCATTGATAAAAAATGTGTACTTTCAATTCCGGGATTACGTTGTTTGTTTCAAATTCAATTCTATGGGTGGTTATTCGTGATTTATGGTTTAATAATACTCGTTTGCCTATTATTTTATCAACAGTATACAATAACATTATCACCTATTTTCAGACTTGGAACCAGTATTCTTCACCAATGGTAATGGATCCAGAATTCTCATGCTTGGTGGGAATAGGTACAGAAGAAATGGCGCAGCAGACTCTCTCAAGACCCGATGGAGATGTACCAGTCATGCCAAATACGGATGCAAGGCAGTTGTCCACACAGTCAACGATGAAATAGTTTACTTTTTAGATGTCCATTCTACTAATTATAATGATTATCTATCTATATAAATAAAAAGAGAAGTCCTGACTGACTGACTCAACGCCCTGCCTAAACCTTTGACCCTAGAAAGCTGAAATTTTTCACAGAGGTTTCTTTTATAATGTAGACAAGGAATAAGGATGGATTTCCCGGTAGCACGTTCCCGTGGGATATTTCCGGAGCCGCGCGGGAAGTGCTAGTCTATAAATAAAATTGTTGCTCAAAACTTAAATAAGCCGTCGTCGGCATGTAAGTCAACTGTACCATAAAGCATATCCTATGGCACTTAGCAATACAAAATACGACAACGTTCGAAGCTTCCATCGTTTATTTTCGGAAAACCGAACTTTGCCGAATTAAATGTGACTGTTCCAATGACGGAATAAGTGCCTCAATATTTATATTATAAAACTCAATTGCTGTTCGTTAGTCTCGCTAAAATCACTGCATATTATGTATTCTGTGATTTTCTAAAAGTTAAAAACGTCTCGACCGATTTAAATTTTTTTTTGTTTGCATTCAGGTGTGGTTTCAGAGAACATAGAAAAAAAAAATAACAGGACAACTTCTGGCGGGTCAGTTAATCTATAATAATTTAGCTAAGAATTTATATCAGTTTTTACTGGTCTATAGTCAAATATTATTCGATAATTTTCGGTTTTTCCGACGATAAACGATGGAACCTTTGATCGTTGTCGTACTGTACTTACTATCTGTGAAAGAATTTGTGTAACCGTGGCGGGGCAATTGCGTAACACACTTACAATAGGAATCGGTTTCATTTTGACAGTACAACAACATTCATTACGTTGTCGAGCACACAATTTTTTCGAACATATGAAGCAACAGATTAGCAATTTGCTTCAAAATTATTCAGAATGTGATTGATAGAGTATTACGCAATTAGGGTGCTGATCAGTACTTCCAGAGACTACTTCTTACTAGTATTTATTATGTTACCTTTAATTTAGACTAATTCAGTGCATCAATACATTCTTGGCAACAAGAGAAAAATGGAAATTAGAAAAAAAACTGACATGAAGAGAAAAAAAAACAAAAAAAGTAAATAAAAAGATTATCTAACCGTGGGATTTGTTGCTAGCTCTTCTCCGTATGAAATGACCAATTGCAACCGTGCACCTAGCTTTTGACGTTTAAAAAGTGTCTATGTAGGTTTATGTGAAATAAAATATTTGAATTTGAAAGGTTTCTGGCAAAAATGTAATAAAGCTCAAAGTTTGGCATGTTTCAATAGATAATATTATACTTAATTAAGTAATACGGCAGAATACTTGACTTCATTAGGTTGCTTTAGTAAGAGTTTTTTATTTTTGTAAGTGATAAATTCGAATGAGATAAATAAATAAATAAATAAATATCCTTGGACATTTCACACAACGCCATCTAGTACCAAGCTAAGCAACCTAATGCTTGTGTTATGGTAACGAGATGGCTGATAAACTACTTATACACATTTTTTTTTTGTAAATACATACATATTATAGATAGAAAAACACCCAGACTCGGAACAAATACTTGTAGGTCGTACAAATATTTGTTCTGTGCGGGAATCGAACCCGCGACAAGCTGCGCAGCAGTCAATCGCTCAACCACTGCGCCAACCGTGTCGTCAAAGATTTGAAGTGGTTGTAGTTAGGTTAATGTGTTATTATATAAAATATAAAAGTTATTTGTCTTTTATTTTGTCAGTCCTTGTTCATGAATGTTAGCTAGCATTAAACAAAATTATCAAAATTCTCTCACCTAGCGACTGATAATGGTTAATTACATTATAAAAATCGGTCAAGAGCGAGTCGGGCATGCGTACCGAGGGTTCCGTACCATCATCTATGTATTTTTTTATGTTGATGATTTCTGAAAAGTATGCTATTTCTAAAGATTACAGGAAAAATAAAACTATCACATAGAATACCAAGACCCCTCCGTGCCTCGGAAATCACGTTAAACCGTTGGTCCCGGCTGTCATTCGTGGATCTTTGATAGTCGTCATGAGTCGTCAGAAGACCGAAATTTGACAACCAGTCTTATTAAGGGGTATCGTATTACCCAGTTACTGGGTTGTGGAGGTCAGATAGGCAGTCGCTCCATATAAAATACTGGTATTCAGCTGCATCTGGTTAGACTGGATCTGGTGCGTCTGGTTGATGATGATGTACAGGTATTGCTCCAACAATGTTTTTATTTTCAGAATAGTTAGAGGTAAGGCTGCTAAGCAGGAGGTACTAAGTTTGATTCTCAGGTCGGGCAAAGTGTTATTGGGTTTTTCCATCAGAAATTTCACAGTAGTAGCCTAGAGTCTGGATTAGTGCCCGGTTGATGGCAATAGGCTCGTCCCCTATTACATGGGACTGAAACATAACTGGCGAAATGTGGGTGTACTATTAGGTACACCTCTATCTAAACCTTCGGGGATTTCGGTTAGTCCCGCTATGCTCTAGTCCCGCTATGCTCTAGTCCCGCTATGCTCGACTCGTAAAATACCTACTAAAAAGTTTCGCTATGCACGAAATCACATTCGCGGGCAGTGATGAAGAAAACTGTTAGTGTGTTCGTTAAATTTTGTGGGTCCAGTATTGACTTACAGCTCTATTCATAAACATTTCGCTCTGAAAATCATCTGTCATTGATTGTCAGAACGAGACAAAACAAATTTTAACTTACAGACGCTTACACTTATACGAATAGCGCTATAAAAAATTTAACTTGAATTCAAACACTTTTCTTTCCAACTGTACCTTCCATTGTTTACGTAGAATCGAAGAATTTCGTGCATAGCGAAACTTTTTAGTAGGTATTTTACGAGTCGAGCATAGCGGGACTAGAGCATAGCGGGACTAACCGCTTTCTCGGGCGTGATGTTATGTTATGTAAGTAATATTTCACGAAAATTCTTTTCTCCATGATACCTATCTCATCATCATTTTCCTGCCCTTATCCCAATCTATTTGGTGTAGGCGCAACATGTCCTTTTTTTCCATAATTCTCTATTGGTCGTCATCTCGGTAGTCACCCCCCCAGCCCCCTTTGTAGCCATGTCATCTTTCACACACCTACCTCTACATCCTAAAATATATTTTTTCAAAATTACAGGTTTTAACAATTTTTATTTTTACAGGTATTCTCCTCTTGCGATCTCAGAAAGGAAAACCCTTGATCGGGATAGGCCCCTACACTTACTATATGAAAGCGTCCCATAAGAATAAAATCAGATGGGTTTGTTCGACACACCATAACAGAGGCTGTGGTGCTTCTATCTATACTATCAACGGAACAGTTGTTAAAATGATCAACGAGCACATACATTAATTACTAAAATACTATACTCACGCCTTTCTCCATGGATGTAGGCAGAAACTACAGAATGGCATTTTCTGCGATCCATAACTTATTTTATGATAATATCGTCTATGTAAACAAAATATCAGTATTGTCCTCAGATTATGAAAACAAAATAAGAATAATTTAAAAAAAGTTGTCCAAGTATTATTGTGTGGACATTGATAGTCTTTTTTCAGTAAAGGTGATTTCTACATGACTCTGATAATAAGCGTGCTTCGGTTCTTGAAAGTATAGTTGAGCAATAAAATATTCTAATTAATACACTTTTATCACTATTCAAAGAGAGATTGTTCAAGAGTACCTATATTATTGATTGGTTGATGATTTTTGTCATAAATAAAAATAAAAATATTTCCGTATGTGGGAAAATTGATAATTAATGCATTTATAAGTGCAACTCTTTGTTCTTTTAGAAACGATTATTTTGTTAATTCATGAGAAAACGATTCCTAATGAATAAAACTTACATTTACATAAAAACGGATTAAACTAATTGTAACTCGGTAAACGTACGGATTATCATTATAATTATCAGACTGGTTAAAAATGTAGTTTTCTATGTTATGGTTATGTTTATAATACATTAAGTTCAACCGATGAATTGGTACTTAATCCAAATTATTTAAAATTGTAAATTAGTTTTTACTAAAAAATATGCCATATTTTTATAAGGTTTTAAGTAAGAATCTAATATTTTAAGTTTATTTTGCATTTAAATGAAAATTAATAATAATTATTAATCCTAATGGTATAAGTCTGAAATATTAACTTACAACTTGGGATTGACTGATTTGATTTGAAATTATTAAACTTAAATACATATATGTGTTTAAGAGATTATTATTAATTAGGTATGCCAAAAAATTTTTTCGTTTTCTTAAACAAGTGTGTTCCTTAGGATCATAATCTAGATTTTTATTTAACACCGTAAGGCTGATAAACCACTGCAACCAATTGCACGCCCCGATATTGATGGATAAACAGAATCCTGTTGCGTGATTGGCTGCGGCGTTGGTTGACATAATTTATAGCACATTATTTTATCTGCCTTAATTCTGGAAGAATTACTTTAATTAAATCTTTAGAGTCTAGAGATAATTTTTTTTTGTACAGATACCTATTGTTCCTTCGGTAGATATTTGGTCTAGTCCATCAGTTCAAATATTTGTAAGACCTACAGATATTTCTACTTTATCTACTCTGTTAGCACCCACGGTACGAGAATCCTAGTGTGGAGAAGAATTTAATAAAAGCATTTACTAATTTCATAAATTTTACTAATCAATAAAAGCTCCCGCAGACAGACTCGACGCGATGGCGCGACGCGATTCTGGTAGAACAACTTTCATGAAGTTTTCAAATAAAATGTTCCAACAGAGTCGTGTCGCGTCTGTCTGCGGTCAGCCTTAATAGCTTTTTTTGTTATTTTAACTTAGGTCTTTAGTACGGATCTAAAATAAAGTAAGGAGGTAAATAAAGAGAACTGATTGTGTTGTAATTATTAACTTTTTGAATAAAAACTTTTTATTATAAACATTTAATTATGTCGTCTTATTTTATATACGTCATTATCATCACAAGGTCTGAAAAATGATTGTAAGTTGCGTCTGGTCCTACTGGATTGAACAACACCTATACTAACTGCACTATTTTTACCTTAAGCCAGGAATAAACATGCTAGTAAGTTGCACAAAAGTAAAGCGCATATTGCTGCAGACAAATTCAGACAATTGTTATAATTTGATCTAAAGTAACCGTCATGAGAAGCTATAAATTTTGTAAACAAGTGTTCAGGAGTTCACAACATTTGGACCAACAAAAATTATACGTAATAACAAATAAAATTAACGCAACAATTAAAGTAACAACAATAAACAAGTGATAACGAAACAATAACAAAATTAACAATAACAACCAGATCCGCGATATATGCAAAGCAATGAAACAAACTCGTACGCATTCGAAACTCGAATGACGCGTTTATTTCAAAATGGCGTCCCGATAGTTTACAATCCCTGCGACGGACGCGTTCCGGTACCAAGAAACACAAACGATAGCGCTTTGCGTCGTTAAAATAT
The DNA here is from genome assembly GCA_905163495.3 of Cosmia trapezina. NCBI lineage: Eukaryota > Metazoa > Arthropoda > Insecta > Lepidoptera > Noctuidae > Cosmia > Cosmia trapezina. The sequence continues at coordinate 22,302,997 of LR991029.1, forward strand.
GATCCGACTAAATTAAATAGGTTGTTACTTTCATATAACCCGTCTATATTTCATGTCAATTGAATATGGTCAATTTATTATTATCTCGCAGCATAAAATGTTTACTTAGTAAAAGATGTTTGTTTGTTCGCGACACGACCCAGCCTGAACCCTCTGGCTGTCCTCCCTACCCTTACCGCAGCGACGTGCAGAGTCGCTCAAACCCCTAGTTTTTTAAGTCTTAGTTTTAAGCCTGGCCGGAGGCTTTAAGCTTTCGCTTAAAGCAGCCACAGGAAAGTCCGGTTAAACAGTCTCGACCCCCCGTGGTCAACTGCGAGAAGCCATTCACAAAAAAAAAAAAAAAAAAGAAAAAAAAAGATGTTTGTTTACATAATTTATAGCTTCTCGTGACGGGTACTTTAGTCAGCTAATAGCAGCGAGCAAAACAAAGCGTGTCCGTAGCGTGACAGTAATATATCTAAAATGAAAAGCTATCTCTTTATGTGTCGTCGTAGTTGAAAACTACTATACACCTATATGTAAGTACTTTGTAATAACAACACAACGATATCTGAATGCCGCTCAGTATGAACGTAGCGTATCTTTCCTCTAAAATATCATTGCAACTTGACATGTCAATTCCTGGTTTAATACTCAAAAATAACCGCCATATTAAATTAATGTCTAACAAAACCGTTACTTCTACAGGTCAAGCTGCTCATTTTCAATACACTTCTCGAGGCAAGAGAATTTTGGTGCTGAATGACATAAAGTTTAGATATAACGGAGTTGCAGGCAGCAAAACAAGATGGCGCTGTGCAACGCACGAGAGATTGAAATGTAAAGCTATAGTTCACACTGTCGACGATGTTATAGTGTATTACGCTGATATACATGCTCCTTATGACTGGCTCCGAAATAAATGAAGCAATATCGGTTTACTGAAATACTAGGAAGACTGGATGTAAAACAAGACAAATATGAATATTTGTATTATAAAATAAACCTAAAACACTGGAAAAATAAAAAAGTTTTATTGACCTAGTTAACAAAACGCACCACCGTTTCACTTATTCTATTTTGTTACGCTAAGTGAAAACTTATGGAAACCCCAAATTATTATAAAATAATTACCTATAATCTGATTTGGTATTTTTGTACAAATGTATCTTCTATGTGATTATCTGCACTACTATATTTTTATAACAAAATAAAAAAAAAGTTGGCTTCAAAAAAGACATACGTATTTGATCCAGATTAAAAAAAAAAGTACCGTAGTTTTATAAACGTACTAAACTCATTACTTACCTCCCATTCCCCAATTTTCCTTTCCTATTTTCACAATTTTTTTTACTCAACCTATATTCTCCCAACTCTGGACTAACTTCAACATATTAACTTCTTCTCATATAATTATGTCTGTTTTTTGTTATGTTTTAGCGACATTCGTGATGTCACGACGTGGTAGGACGCTCCTACGCATCGGAGGCTTCACAAATGTGAAGCCTCCGATGCGTAGGAGCGTCCTACTTAAGTCTTAGTTTTAAGCCTGGCCGGAGGCTTTAAGCTCTCGCTTAAAGCAGCCACAGGAAAGTCCGGTTAAACAGTCTCGACCCCCCGTGGTCAACTGCGAGAAGCCATTCACAAAAAAAAAAAAAAAAAAAAAAAAAAAAGATGTTTGTTTACATAATTTATAGCTTCTCGTGACGGGTACTTTAGTCAGCTAATAGCAGCGAGCAAAACAAAGCGTGTCCGTAGCGTGACAGTAATATATCTAAAATGAAAAGCTATCTCTTTATGTGTCGTCGTAGTTGAAAACTACTATACACCTATATGTAAGTACTTTGTAATAACAACACAACGATATCTGAATGCCGCTCAGTATGAACGTAGCGTATCTTTCCTCTAAAATATCATTGCAACTTGACATGTCAATTCCTGGTTTAATACTCAAAAATAACCGCCATATTAAATTAATGTCTAACAAAACCGTTACTTCTACAGGTCAAGCTGCTCATTTTCAATACACTTCTCGAGGCAAGAGAATTTTGGTGCTGAATGACATAAAGTTTAGATATAACGGAGTTGCAGGCAGCAAAACAAGATGGCGCTGTGCAACGCACGAGAGATTGAAATGTAAAGCTATAGTTCACACTGTCGACGATGTTATAGTGTATTACGCTGATATACATGCTCCTTATGATTGGCTCCGAAATAAATGAAGCAATATCGGTTTACTGAAATACTAGGAAGACTGGATGTAAAACAAGACAAATATGAATATTTGTATTATAAAATAAACCTAAAACACTGGAAAAATAAAAAAGTTTTATTGACCTAGTTAACAAAACGCACCACCGTTTCACTTATTCTATTTTGTTACGCTAAGTGAAAACTTATGGAAACCCCAAATTATTATAAAATAATTACCTATAATCTGATTTGGTATTTTTGTACAAATGTATCTTCTATGTGATTATCTGCACTACTATATTTTTATAACAAAATAAAAAAAAGTTGGCTTCAAAAAAGACATACGTATTTGATCCAGATTAAAAAAAAAAGTACCGTAGTTTTATAAACGTACTAAACTCATTACTTACCTCCCATTCCCCAATTTTCCTTTCCTATTTTCACAATTTTTTTTACTCAACCTATATTCTCCCAACTCTGGACTAACTTCAACATATTAACTTCTTCTCATATAATTATGTCTGTTTTTTGTTATGTTTTAGCGACATTCGTGATGTCACGACGTGGTAGGACGCTCCTACGCATCGGAGGCTTCACATTTTGCAAGCAACACGTGTCGGGGCCAAAAGCCAGATGGGTGTGCTCAACACACAACCACAAACGATGCCGAGCTACTGTTCACACTGTTTATAATGAAATTGTTAGAGTTAATAATAATCATATGCATTCGTAAATTCTATTGGGCTTGTGTTTTGGATATCTCTAGTGCACATTTCTGTCTTCAGAATCAATAGTTTTTTTTTTGTATGAAACTTGCATTTAAGTTATACGGCTGCAAAAGTGTGTTTGGAAACTGACTCATTTAGAAAGTTATTTATATTTTAATGTGCCCTAGTGTGGACAAGGCCTTATATTTTTTGTTTAGTGGGAGGGACTTAAGAATTTCAATTATGTGCAATATCACACATGTATTCTTATGTTACTAACAAACCTAACAATTGCAATAAAAAGTCCAATAGTTACTAGAATCGTTAGAATCGAACTCGCTACTCCTGAGCATGAGGTCATGAGTTCGATTCCAGGGTCGTACAACTAGACCAACGAGGCAGCTTGTTAATAATTTGCAGTAGATTTTTCTATTTTAGTATTTATGTGAAATATTCACAATAGTTCAGTTAATTATGCAGCTTGATTAAAATACTCTAAACCAATTCAGAATTTAAATAAATTACATAATATTTAATATTTGTTGTTGTTGCTTATTTTATTATTACTACTTGTAACTCCCAGCTTATGAAAATATTTATCCTAGAATGTTGTATAGCGACGAGTGTGACGACTCAAGCTTATAAACTTTTTCCCATTTCTTCGTCTGCGTGGATGAAAGAAGATCATTCATTTTGGGGTAAATATTATAGCGCTGTTATACGAGTTTGAAAAATACTGTTTTCAATATGCATTAGTTAAAAGAAACAATAGTAAAAACATAAGAGAAAGAAAAACAGTAATAAATAGAGAAATACGTATTCGGTTCGTATTCTTGTTTGGTAAGCAAAAACTACAGGACGCCACCTAGGCTACAATCATGACATGACATAGTCCTTTTGATTTGTTTACGTTCATATGTCTGGTCATACACACACGCCGATTGAGAGTACTACGCACCTGAACTTTCTTAATGCTACGTCATCAAAGTCGCGCAAAGATTATTGTCACGTTGTCGCGAACTTCGTGTTCGATTCACGACGAACTATACTTACTGGCCACATTTCGCTGGAATGATTCGCGATGTGACGAATTGCTTGCCAAACATGTCGCGACAACGCAAAACTTTGGTTTATCGCGACAATGTAGCTGTAACAGTAGAACATCATCAATAACGTCACTATAATATCCTTCTAGAGCGTCCCTTGCCAGGGTTTCCATTCACATCTGCCTTATAAATACTTTTTGTTAGTCGCCATTCATTCATCCTCTCAACATTACCAAATCATCTAAGCATACATATGGTCTCAATCTGTCATTATATTTGACTATCAGCATTAGGTAATAGGTAATAGGTAATACGGGCTGGTATCCGCAACTCCACATCAATACGCGTATTTTGCGTATGGGACTGTCAGCATTAATAGTTGATTTGTTTTAGGTAAGTAACCATACTGAGTACAAGGTAAATAATAAAATCCTAATTATATTTCAGTGTCCATGTCGACATCACAAAAAGGGAAACCCATTTTAAAATGTAACGGATACACGTTCTTCAAGAAGTACAGTTCTGGGATCAAGAACTATTGGAAGTGTTCGACTCATCATTCTAAAGGATGTAAGGCTACCATCCTGGTTGTAGGGGATACTATTATTAATGTGACTGGTGAACATAATCATTGAGGAGACGTAGCTGGTATAGAAACTGGCTCTGACCAGATGAAATAGGTGGCAAGAGATGAAAGGAACTTCAAGGAGATTCAAGAGCCACAATTAATACGAAGGAGTAGGAATCTCTCTATACTCCCTATACATTTTTACTTATTATTTATTTCTAATGTTATAAAGAGCAAAAATTTGTTTGTAAGTTTGTATAAAGGGGGTAATCTGAGGAACTCCTTCCTGATCCGATTCCGAAAATTCTTTCGCTAATGGGTAGCCACTGTATTAGAGACATGAGTGTCATAGGATGGATATATTTTATGTTAATACAAGAAACAGCAGCAGCTAGCGGATACAAGCAGGTATAAGGTGTTCATACACGAAACCTCTTAAGGGGTCATTGTACTAATCATTATGAACAACTTTTACTATGGGACCAAACGCGAAAAAAAATCAGCTGTGTTCATTTCAGTACATTTATCTATAAATAAAACTCGTCAAAATGTAGGGAGCAGTTGATTTTTTTTCTTGATTTCAGGTTTGGTCCCTTAATAAAAGTTGTTCATAATGATGAACTCCCATAACAGATTTCGTGTATGCATAGATACACCTTTATAAACAAACCACTTGTATAAACTTGTTTAGTGTATCACTAACTGTATGTGTTTATCTTTGTACAATAAACTTATTACTTATTTATTTATTTTTATTATTTTTTGTTCATTGATAAAATAGGAGCATGGTACTGGAGGTACTCGACAATGTGTTGCTATATTCGCCAATAGGTAATATTATGTTCACCATAACATGTATTGTGGTGAGTAGGTATGTAGGTACATCAAAATTAATATGACATGACAGTAATATTATTACTGTTATTATATCATATTAATACCTATGTGGGTCACACGCCTATTATGAATATGTTATTCTAACACTACGTGCATTCAAGAATAAAGAAATAAAATACATTTAGTCAAAATTGTTTTTTTCAATCGACAAATATTTTTTTAACTATTTACTACCTTTTGAAAATATTCCGCTTTGATGATTGCATCTACCTAAGTAGATATTCAAAATAGTTGAAAAACAATCTAGTCTCAAATCACTATATGTAACTCTTTTTTTTATTTTCAGATTATTTCTTCACAGAGTCAAAACGTGGAAACCATATTCTGTGGGTCGGGCGTTACAGTTACTGTTTGAAAAAGAACTCAACAGGATCTAGGAAACGCTTATGGCGATGTTCAACCCACTGCAATAAAGGATGCAAGGCAAGAATACATACGATAGATCAAGAAATTGTGTACTGTATTCGTGATCATAATCATTGATGATAACTTAGGTTTTAGTGATCAGGGCCATAATTATTATGAAGTATTAAATACATACATACTGTACCCAACCGATAAGGCGCGTCGTGAATCTTCGTTCGCACAGAAAAGAAAGTATGGCCCCGAAGATTAACGAGAATGCTTAAAACTTACAATCAACCTTGGATCACTACTATTAGGTCCATAATACACTGCAGCTGTTAGTTCCGTCTCACTCGCAAGTATGGCGGCTGTCATGCGGCGCGCGCTAACATGGCGGCAGCTACCGACCAATAGCGGTACAGGAAAAAGCGTGGAGCGTGCCGATTAGTCAATAGCATTCCCGGCGGTTTGAAAATTCATCTTCTGCGCAGGTATACCTATCGATAAGCCATATTAGTTGGGTACTAAGCACTGTACATACATAAACTACGCCTTCTTCTCATGGGCTAGGCAGAAACTACAGAACGGCAACTGCTATGATCCTTAAAATACTCCTTTAGTTCGTTTACTTCATACATCTGGTCATACACGCACGCTGCTTGCTAGTACTACGCACCTGACCTTTCTGAAGAATATCACCAATAAGGTCACTATGTCCTCCTTGGGCGTTTCCACTCACATCTGCCTTGTAAATACCTTTTGTTAGTCGCTTTTCATTCATCTTGTCAACATGACCAACAATAATGCCCTCATTTTTTCAGTGCAAGAGAGAGACGGAGCTATACATGGTCAATAAGTACCGTCTCTTTTTCGCAACGGAATAATGATGGCATTAAATTAATACTTCATAATACGACCCCAGGATGTTATTGTATAACCACTAGAGAACCCCGAATATTTCCAGCACAAAATAACAAAAGAATTATACTCGTAGGTAATTGTGACTTTTTGTTTTGTAGTACTTATGAATTTTATTGTTCGTTGTTTTAATAATTTATTACAAATCATTATACAGTTTACTGTTTGTTTTTTTTTATACCAACTACCAAATAAATGGAGGTATTCCGCTCAGAGAACTGATTTGAATGGCACTTGATCGAACGGCACCGAAGCTGTTCCATTCCAAAAGGGCCGACGCCTGCCAAGGTCACGGGTTGTTCGAAAGAGTTACTCCTGGTCCAACCAGCGGGGCAAGTCATTTGAAGATTTCCCACCCAAAAAAAAAATCTGCTACTAACCGCACTGAAACAAATCATTAGTGCGGTTCGGTGGAACATTTGATTACCTAATATTATTTTCATTCCACGAACGGCACTTGTCTGTAATTAACCGACCAGTGACATCACAGTTTTTTTTTAACGTGAAACTTCTTGACGGCGATTCGATAACTGGCCGAGAATTAATTGGAGTGAAATTTCAAGGATGCGTCAAGTTTAAGCACATTTCGTTACATGAGAGAGAAGAAAGATATAATTCTTTCTGTCTCTCACACTACATCCCTTTTATTATTATTTTTTTAAGAAGTTTCCCTTCTATCACGTATATGGTGCTGTGATTGTGATTGTGTTAGAAAATTAATTAATTGCCTCCAAAACCTTTTTTTCCAGTGTATTTTGTGACGTCACAAAAAGGCAACTGTTTATTGGTTTACGAAGGCTATTCGTACTTCAAAAAGTATCGTCGCAAAGCTGGAGACTGGTGGATGTGCTCAACACATCACAATAAAAAATGTAAAGCTGGTGTTTTTTACAGGAATGGGCATTTAGTGCCTTTAGATGTCCAGGGTCAACATAACCATCTTGGTCGATAGACTTAAGATAGTAAATTGAGTCTCATTTTTGTTAAGGCTTGATAGATTAAAGCAAAAGATTGTTTTAAGCAGCGTATCCCTTTAAAAAAAGATTATACTCTTTTAATTTATATAATAAAACTGTAAGTATAAAAAAAAGAATTTTTATTAATGTGATGGGGTGGACATATTTTTCTCGATTTTTTTTTCAAGTTTTTTGCGGCTCCTATACTTACAGGGTGTATCAGAAAGTTGTGGTCAAACTTAAGGATGTGGTAAAGTCCATCAAACTGAACAACTTTCTCCATGGGACCAACATCGTAATCGAGGAAAAACAACCAGCTGTTCAATACATTTGGGTCGAGTAGGTATTGAAATCTTGTACGGGACATCAGATACTTTTTTTCTCGTTTTCGATGTTGGTCCAATGGAGAAATTTGTTTAGTTTGACCACACCTTTCTGACACATCCTGTAGTGTAAATCCATCAATCACTTACCAGCAAGTAACTACCCCTTCGCATACCTACTTACTTTGAAAAACCCTGTTGTATGGCGGCCATTAAAGCCGCCAGAAAGATGACGACCAAAACTCCAACGACTACCGCCAGCCAGATGGTGGCATGACCCAATCTTGTAATTTTCCAAACTTAGCTAAACATCACCATTTGCTTTTCAGTTACTTTCACAACATCTCTACGAGGGAATCGAATTTTGAACTACAAGGGCTACACATTTTTCAAGAAGAGCAGCAATGGTATCAAAGACATATGGAAATGCTCGACTCACCACAGCAAGAAGTGCACAGCAACTATCATGTCCATCTGTGATCATATAATGACTGTAAGAGATAAACATAACCATGCTAGAACATTCATGACACACAATTTTAAATTATACTAAAAAAGTGGAATAAAGGACTGTTAAGTGGAGTCAAGTAAAAGTTGAGTCTTCTTGTTCAAACAGTATAATTTCAGCCTTTAACATGAGTAAGTACAAAGTACGAAGGTAAAAAGTTTCTTGCGCGACAATAGCGTCGCGCGTCGTTCGGGTCGCCCCGTGTAGAAAGGGACGAGTTAAGATGGCGGCCGCTGGACCAAGGCCCGGTGCGCGTTCCCGTTGACGCTTCCTTCAATGTTTAGATTTTGAGCATGGCTTTGAGTTCCAGCTACGTTGCAAACAAGGACAATGGGTATTTTTATCAACAGCTGACGCTCCCCGTAGAAATTGTAAAATGTGTAAATAAGTTATATTTAGTGTAATAAAGGGGGCAACTCGGATGTATACAACTTTTTTTGTCTTCATTCTGATTTGACGCCAAATTGTGCAATGCATCATCATCATCATCATCATCATCATCATCATCATTATCATCATCATCATCGTTATCATAATCAGTCTATAATGTTTCCACTGCTGGGACACGGCCGTAATCCACGCGGGGCCAGTGCGGGTTGGTTGATGTCATTGTCTTCGAAGTTTTGGCTCCAGAACGTGCCGGTTTCCTCACGATGTTTATTTCACCGTTTTGAGAGCAGTGATGATGAAATAATTTACACAAAGTAACCAATTTTGCGATTAAATTTAGTTAAAATGTGGCAAATTTGTTTTGTATAGTCTATAAGACCACGACCGCCACGATACCTGCAGATCGTAAACGGATTGAAAAATGAGCCAATTTTTCTAACAAATCATTACGAGTAACGAATATTATTTTGCTCACTGAGGATTTCTCGACAGGTGCTGACTATTTTCCTTAGGGGTTATTTATAGTGACGTGTCTTGGTCAATGTTGAAGACGAAAAGCGGAATATTTGTCACATTGTTAGTTGGATACCTAAAAAGTATGCAAAAAATTTATGAAAAACACCATGAAAAGCGATCGCAATTTAAGTATCAAAATGTATGTGACATGACATTGTGCAGTGACGCCCAAATGTAAGTAAAAATTGTGCATCTTTTAAAAACAATAAAAAATAATATTTCAATATCTAGAATATTCACTGATTAGAATAGTTACAAATAACTAACTATATAGTTATATAGAGAAGCATTGATGTTTTATCTGTAGTATAATGCAGATAATCTTATTTGACACTAAAAAAACACTATTTGACGCTATTTGTTATGTTTTTGGATTATAGATTTTTATTATTATTATTTTATTATTAACATCTGTGAGCCCATTACCATTTTTAACAATAACTATTAAATGCCCTACCAATAGTTAAAAAACAATCTAGTCACAAATAACTATATGTAACTACATAAAATAGTATTATCTGTTGTCTACAGTAAGTATATGTTAGGTTTTTAAATAAATAATATTGCCCTGCTTCTGTGGACTAGTATTACTTGTGGTTTAATTTATTGCATATATGTGGTTTCAATACTGTATAAATCGTAATTCTGTAACAAACATTCATATTTCTTACTTTCTTTAAAATACTTACCTATTGAGTAATTAGAAATTAATTGAGATTGCATCTATCCTTGTATAACATTGATGTGTATTAGCTGTCATAATTATAATTGAATTTAATTAATTAGTTTGTGATCTTCCTGTGCGAGTACTAGTACACAATAAATACTTTTTTTTTCTTTCTTATATTATTAAATATGTATATTATTGTAATCATAACCTAGTTATGATTAATTGGTTCAGTAGACTCATTTAATAAGATAGGTGACCTTTTCACTTCCATAGTAACAAGTTAGTTTACCTACCCATGTTGGAAAATAGTTTTTCTTTCAACCGAAAAATGCGTCTCTGCAAAATATTATTGACTAGGTGTTGCCCGCGAGAGTAGAGAGTAGAGCAATAGTGGCCCAGTGGTAACGGCCGTGATTTACGAGTAGTAAACCGTAGGTTCGAACCCTGACAGGCGGATTACTTTGTGTAAATTATTTCATCACCACTGCTATCAAAACGGTGAAGGAAATCATTGCGAGGAAACCGGCATGTCCTAGAACCAAAACTTTGAAGAAATGTGACATCTACCAACCCGCACTGGACCTTCGTGGTGGATTATAGCCAACTACCTCTTGCAGAGAGGAGGCCTGTGTCCCAGCAGATGGGAACATTATAGGCTGATTATGATTATGATGTTGCCCGCAACTTCGTCTGCGATCTAGAATGAAAAGTAGCCTATGTTCTTATCCAGATCATGGTATATCTTTGTGCCAAATTTCATCCAAGTCCGTTCAGCCGTTTTACCGTGAAAGCGTACTAACTTTCTTCCGCATTTACAATATTAGTTAGTATTGTTTACTCTAAGGGTGGGTTGCACCATCTTACTTTAACAATAACAAACATCGCACCTTCAGTTCGATGTTTGTTATTGTTAAAGTAAGATGGTGCAACCCATGTTTGTTAAAGTTACTGTTAGACATGAAATGGGTTGTTCCATTTTACAAGTTTTGTTAGCTGACGTCATAACTTTAACTGTCACTAATTTTTAATTTGACGGAAACTATAACTTAGCCCTTGGTGCAACCCACCCTCAGTAATAGAACTTAACTGCATTAGGACTTTCAATAATAACTGGTATGGTATCTACTAAATTTATTGTCTTTATTTTAGATATTTGCGAATTCACGGAATCAAGCACTACTGGAAGGACGATGTTAAGAGTCGGTGATTACCTGTTCACCCAAAAATCTTCAAGAGGGATGAAGGTCCGATGGGTCTGCTCCAGCCACTGTTTCCGAGGATGTAAAGCTCAAATCTACACAGTGGAGAATAACATTATCAAATTGAATAACTTTCACAATCACCCAAAAAAGAAACCTCTTTTTTAAATTGTTGTGTAGCTAAATAAAATATTGTTATTTCATAAGAAGGTCTTCCGCTTGAGTGTCGCATGATACCGCGTAGGTTCATAGCAGAAAGTGGTTGAAATGTCAACTGTACCTTATTCGCAACAATAGGTACTGTCAGCCCGCGGTCGCCATTGGACGATGGTATTTTACGTCTATTTGCCCTTGCAGCACGATATCTGTTAACTTCGAGCGCTTTCTCTTATGAACCTATGCGGTACTCCAGCGACACTCAAGAGGTTAAGGCCCACTTGCACCATAAATCGCTAGTGCCCGGTTTCTTAGGTATTTAAACGGAGTTTATTACACAGTGGAGAATAACATTATCAAATTGAATAACTTCAAACATCTAGGTTCTCAGATAAACCCTCGATAGTATTTCACTCGACTTTTTAGCTAAATTCTTCCTTAGCTTATAGTTCAGAAACACGATATCGAACTCATAGACTTATAAAAAAAGATGGACTCCGCGCTGCGCATATCGAAAGTGAAGCACAGTAAGTATGCCGGGACCGTTTGTACAAACACACCTCGCGCACACATTTACATCATAGTATTCCGACCGGCCGCCATTACGCGACACGAGCGACGGCGTCTTTGCAGGTACTCAAATCACGCACACATAGATCGGTAGGGTGCTTCACTTTCGATATGCGTGGCGCGGAGTCCATCTTTTTTTATAAGTCTATGAGTTCGATATCGTGTTTCTGAACTATAAGCTAAGGAAGAATTTAGCTAAAAAGTCGAGTGAATTACTATCGAGGGTTTATCTGAGAACCTAAAAAACCGAGCACGAGGTAGGAATTCGCTTAAATAGATAATTCTGTGGAATCAATAGCTATTGAGAGTTTAAACTCCGTTTAAGAATTCTTCAGAAACCGGCCTTAAATATGTTTAACACTAAATGAATTCAAAACATCACTATGTTTCTTTCAATAATTGACAGAGACAGACTGATGTTTTTTTATCAATTATTTTATCGCTAAAGGCGTTTAGTGATTTGTGGTGCAAGTGGGCTGTAAATCATCACTCTTGCTAGTGAATGAATTATAAGTAAGTACTTAAAATAAAAGTAGATTTACTTAGCAAATTGTATGTTGATAAAAAACCCGTTTTAAAGAAAATACTTAAAATTATATAAGTCTTAACGTTGGGAACAATTTTCAAATATTAGAGCAGATGATTAATTATTAATAATGTTAAACTAAGTACTTATAATTTTTTTCAACTTCTTCAAGACTTTTTAACTCCTTAAATGTCAGACGCACTATAATTAAGAAATGAACTTATTCTAAGACAAATAGATGTAATAATTAACAATAGAATTGAGTACATACTCGTACAATAAGTACCATCCCACTGATTTTGAAGTAAAAGAAGTTAGTGCGTAGAGATAACTATTTATTTTATTGTCATTTGCAAGCTTTAAATATTGTCGTGAATAGTTATTAAAATGAGGATGGGCGTTAAACTAAACGCCAACACTCATGGCGGTCACGGTCATTAAACGTGTGAGTAGCAAGTCTCATGTCATCTCGCTCACAAATTTTATGGCCGCGGCTACAAACGTTGGCGTTGGCGTATATTCCGTTGCGGGCCCTATCAGAATACCAGCGCTGCGACACTTATGTTAAGTGCCGCAGCATCATGCTGAGATAGGGACCTTTTGACCTCGTACAGGACTTTTTGTTTTTTAATTAATTTTATTTTTTTTATATAATTTTGTTTCTCTACTTTAGTTTTCAACTTTTATTTTGTGTTTTAGTTTTAGTTCTGTGCGAGTCACAATAAATACTTTTTCTTTCTTTCTTTATATTGTAGACACCATCCTTTTACTTTTTTTTTTTTCAATATTTTTTTTTCTTTTTTTATACGTCGGCGTCGTTTCCAGTGTAAGTATGTGGTTGTGGTGTACCAAGAATAATTGTGCTTTACACGCTCCGACTGCTGGTTAGTTGACGCTTGAACGTGTGAAAAGGCACTAACTTTACACGCTCCGACTGCTGGTTAGTTGACGCTTGAACGTGTGAAAAGGCACTAACTTTACACGCTCCGACTGCTGGTTAGTTGACGCTTGAACGTGTGAAAAGGCACTAACTTTACACGCTCCGACTGCTGGTTAGTTGACGCTTGAACGTGTGAAAAGGCACTAACGCTAAACGCAGCTTTGATCATTATTTATGTTATCTTTAAGGCGCGGTGTTAGCTCAATATTCACAAATATTGGTTTCTTGGATTGTCGAATATGACGTAACGCAATGTAACTATCCGACGCAAAAAATACAGTGGACAGAGAAGGGTTTAAAGAAAAACTTTAACCGAAAAAAATAGTTTAATATTACCAATAAAAAATTTGGAAGTTGCTCCACAAAAATAAACTTTGGCGTCAAACATCTCTTTATTTTCAGCGATGCGACATTCTTTTTTTTTTTAAGAATTTAATAGAATTAGCATTTTTTTAAACTTTATCCGGACAATTATTTAATTTATTGTGTATATTCTAAATAATCTAAAGAAAACCGGGAAAATAAATGCACATTCGCAGCTTAGTCACATCTCGGCAACACAAATATTTTCAATTTTCAACCTTATGTCAAGCCAGCTAATGGTGACAATAGATTACGCGGTTGTGTGACGTTTAAAATCGTAGTCAGGCCGCGCGTTAACTCTTTAAACGTCGATTGACACCCAGGTGTGCAGATAACAATAACAAATCTATTGTGTCTGCTAATTGGCGTGCGACGGGTTAAAGCCGATTTTACCAACGTGAGATATCATTAAACGACGTCTGAGAGTTTTTATGTAAATATTGTCTTGTATAGTTAGAAAAAGGATGGTTTCCATAGTATTTCATACACTCATGGCAATAGGGATGATGACTAAAAATTTATTTTTTGTCCGTCATAGAGATTATTAAAAAATATTGGACACGTATTTTTTCTTTTTTTACGTAATCAAAAAATCACGGCGATACATTGAGTTAAAATATGGCATGACGTCACGCGTAGCTAGGTTTTATACGTACAAGTGACGTAGCGAGCCCCCACTCCCCAACTTTAATGCGTGATAGCTAAGTATTTTTTTATTAATATGATAAAGCAAAAAATACGTGTCTAATATTTTTTTATTATCTGACTGACGGACTAAATAGAATTTCTTTTTTTTTACCCAGGCATCATCCCTATTAGGCCCTTCGTGCACTGCTGTGCGTTTTTCTAACGCATACCTAATCTGTGAAGTATGGAATGTCTTTGAAACCACAGAAGCCTTTGATGGCTTATATATGGCTAGTGAGTTCGGAAATATATAAATCTATCTAAAATTTTAGACAATTTTAGACGGGAAGTTTGTAAGTTTTACATTCGAAAAAAATTTACGTCTTTACTTAATAAATCATATAATAATAGCACAATTAAACATGGTAGTAAGTGTATAAAATTAAAGTACATAGGTATTCATAGTTTATAATTTTCAGAAAATGCTTTTTAATTCTTTTCTTTTTTCACTCGTCGTGTCCAGTGTATGTGGTTGTAGTTTACCAGGTATTATGTGCTTCTTTCACACGCCCCAGCTTCCGGGTACCTGGTAGCTACGCGGAAGCTGGAATGTGTGAAAACGTACTGACGCATAAGGCAGCTTTTATTATCCTAAGCATAATCACACTAATATTATAAAGGCGAAAGTTCGTAAGTGTGTCTGTGTGTTTGTATGTTTGTTACTTCTTCACGATCAAACGGCTGGACCTATTTCGATGAAATTTGGTATGTAGTTAGCTTACACCCTGGATTAACACATAGGCTTACTATTTATCCTAGTCTATGAGGGTCAAACCGCGGGGCTCAGCTGATCTATATAAATAAAAAGAGAAGTCCTGACTGACTGACTGACTGACTCATCAACGCCCAGCCCAAACCCTTGGACCAAGAAAGCTGAAATTTTGCACAGAGGTTCCTTTTATAATGTAGACAAGGAATAAGGAAGGAATTCCCGGTAGGATGTTCCCGTGGGATATTTTCCGACATCAACGCGGGCGAAGCCGCGGGCAAAAGCTTGTTATGGATAAGTACAAGACGGTGGGATGGTGCTTGAGGTAGTTGCCCGGTGCGGGAGATAAGGCGACAGCGCCAGGGTAGCCCGCGAAATTATTATTTTTTCACGTTTTTATCAAAACGAAATTCGCGATCGTAACAAATATGTATTTACAGAATTGTAGTTATTAAAATCATCAATACAACTCTCCAAGTCCATATTACCCTATTGAATGACTACCCATCCAAAGCACGCATGCTTTCATATAAAAAACATAGCTTAGTTGTACAGACGCCAGCACATCAAGCTACTACAATCTGTCAAATTTCTTTAATAGATTTTCATCTTTATTGCTAAAGCATAAGGTTCAAGGTTGATTGGGAAAATTTTACAGTTTCGGGTGACTTGACCTGCTGGCGTCTGTACCTGTTTCCACCAGGGCTATGCTATGTGGACCAATGAATGTGATTGGTGGATATCAAATAAAATAAAATAATAAATAAAATAAGCAATGTTTATTTATCAAAAAATAAAATAAAATGCAAATAGCAACGTAGCAACGCACATCCCTGATGGAAAAGCACCCTAAAGGTGTTATGATTGATTGTATTAGAGAATATAGTAGGGTGTTTGTCAATGTGTTAAAATATGGATTTATAATTCTACGTTTCAATTAACATAGTATACGATTCCATAAATAAAAACATTCTAGTCGTTATGTAGCTGTTTTTGTGATCAAGGGTTTGAATTAAACCATATTGTTAGTATTATGTTATTCATAGGTACAAGATAAATAATAATAATAAAGGAGGGAGATGACCAGCTATTACTTGAAATGTAATTACCTGTCGCATTTTCTCTATTGGTTATATTATTTAGCCCATTGTTAGATATTTTACGTACCTATATAGTCGCTTGTTTCTAGAGATTGTGAAAATTCAATTTAAGTATCAGTTGAATATTGAATAGAGCCCACTTAACTTTAAGGCCCACTTACACTAAAAATTACTTAATACATTTAGTGCTAAACATAGTTAAAATGTCAGTATCTACTTATGTCCCTGTCAACTTCGAACAATTGACAGAAGTTAAACGATGTTTTAAATGTTTTTAGGGCCTGTTTCACCACTTTCGATTAAGTTCCTATTAACTTACTTGGCAGATAATACCATAAAAATTAATGTTCCATTTCTGAATTTATTCGGTAAGTAGTGGCTATTTGGACATCGTGAAGTAGGCCCTTAGTGTTAAATGTATTTGTGGCTAAGTAATAACAGCCGCACGGGTCCATTGATCAGGTTTTAAGCTACGCTTGCCGCGGTAGGTCCGAGGATGGGTGATCTTTACATACCAAGAGCCCTCCCAGCCTCGGAAAGCACGCTAAGCCGTTGGTCTCGGCTGTCATTCGTGGATCTTTGACTGCGATACGGGTTGACAGAAGCCCGAAAGTCTTACCAAGGCGTATTGTATTACCTGTAACTGGGTTGTGGAGGTCAGATAGGTGGTCGCTCCATGTAAAATACTGGTATTCAGCTGCATCCGGTTAGACTGGAAGCCGACCCCAACATAGTTGGGAAAAGGCTAGGCAGATGATGAGTGTTAAATGTATTTAGTGTTTTGTGGGGCAAGCGGGCCTAAATAAATGACAAATATAATATGTCAGAATTATACGTAAAGGTGATATGTAAAAAGCTAACTGGGCGGGAATAAGAAAGTGACAGAGTCAATTACTTCCACATACGAAAAAAAGAGAGCGCAACAATGCACTGGAAACAAAATAAAAGCACCAAATCAAATAAAAATTGTTTAAAAATAAATTAAGCTATCTATCAAAAAATTTGACAAAAAATACAAATACAAAAATGTTTCAGCCAGAGTTTTCAATTACTTACCCAATACGCACATTTTGAATGCAATTTTGAAATGAAATTACTTAGAATTTTAGAACTGCACAAAAAATATAAAAAAGTCTTTTCGGAATTAAATTCTATCGAGAAAATGTTACCCAATTGTGTTTTCCTTCAGTCAGAGAATTAATCAAATAGTCAATAAACATATATCCAAAAATTAAATTAAATTACATGCTGGAATAGTGAAATAAATAGTTACTGAAAATGGTCTAGCAATTATTTGCAGAAAGAAATAAAGAAAAATTGGTTTATTGCCTCCGTAACAGGTGCATCATATTGTAGCAGAATAAAAAAATCACACTACTTTATGAACGTTTAATTTTATTGTATTATAAAAAATATAAATTAACTCAAATAAATTCTGCTATTTGCGATTTATCTGTGTTTTTTACAAAATTGCTCATTTGATATATATTTTTAATTGGTTTAGAATACCCCTTGCCTGGTTCAAATTCTTAGATAATTATATCAATTTGCTTGGAGAAGTACTTAGTAGTGATCCTTTTTTTTTATTATAAATGATTTTACTAGACATAAAGCGAAGGTATTATTTTAGCTAAATAAGTGTGTATTGTATATAATGAAAATCTCTAACTTAAGAATTATTATTGTCTTAAATGTTGTTGTTTAGCTTGTAAGACGTGATCATGTTATTGTGGTACCTGCCTATAATTATAATTATTATGAATGATAAAGAACAATTATTTCCAACCAATATATATTTTTTTTTACACTTCTTTTTGAGCCATTTGTAGACATGAGAGTTGCCGGTAAAGTAGAATGGTGTTGCATTATGTACCATAGACATAGGAGAGAATTGAGACATAGGAATCTATACATATACTTACCTATAGTATGCATAGAATTAGGTAAATAATCAGGTAAGTCCCGAATCATCTAAGTTATAATAAGACAATATAATTATGTACCTACGGCTAAATATGTACGGCTAGTTAGTTACCTAATAACAGCCGCAAGGGTCGATCGATCAGGTTAAGCTCTGCTTACCGTGGATAGGTGACCATCTTACATAGCCCTCCGTGCCTCGGAAATCACGCTAAGCCGTTGGTCCCGGCTGTCATTCGTGGATCTTTAACAGACGTTACGGGTCGTCTGAAGCCCGAAAGTCTGGCAACCAGTATTACCAAGGGATATCGTAATACCATGTACCTGAATGGGATGTGGAGGTCAGATGGGCAGTCCCTCCATGTAAAATACTGGTATTCAGATGCATCCGGCTAGACTGGAAGCCGACCCCAACATAGTTGGGAAAAGGCAAATGATGAAGATGTTTACGGAGGAGATTAAAGACTGAGTGTGGAGACACGTTAAAAATGTCTAGCAGACTTAGGCGTAAAATAATAAGCGCAAACATCAATGAACTAATAGTAATAAAATAATAATTTAATTGTTTCATCCAAAATAACACAACGGATTACATCACATACATATAGATAGTGCAGTCCACGAAGACGCGCCCCACTACTCCTCCTAACCGTTGCACACATACAGGGTGTAAGGGACAGCCCTCCGCAGACTGATGGGGTGAATTCAGTATATCATACTAAGATGACCGGTACATGAAATTATTTCAGGAACGTTATGGGAATCCAATAAACTTGATTTGTTTGTGTTTTTGTGCACAAAACGGAGCGTCTGTTACTGGTTGGGAGGGGTAGGTAATAAGTATGCGGTGAGTTCGATGAACTCTGTAGCTAGACAGATTTCACGCGTCGTTGGTTAGAGTATTTCAACATCCATTGCTGGTTTTGTTTTTTTGCAGTTTTTTTTTACATAAATGGAGTGCTGCAAACACACAATGCTATTTTACATTGAAATAATGAAAATGTAACTGAAATTTTTTTGAAAAAATGAAAATTTTCCTGAGAAATTTTCCGGTGGAATATGGTTTAAAATGAGGAGCTGAATGCACCCCCCTTCTGTCCCTTACACCCTGTATACTTTATACGGTTAGAAGGAGTAGTGGGGCGCGTCTTTGTGGATTGCACTATCTATAATAGGTTAGTACTCAGGAGTATTAACATGGCGGTATCTGTAGCCGAACTAGAACGAGGCCCGTATCTCGGCATACAGCGCCAGACCACTTTAAACAGACAATCATACATTAGTAGCCCAAAAGACATGCAAAGACATGATTATGAACAAGAAAACGGACATAATTGAAAAATGAGTGTGGGTGTATTCGCGTGCATGGTTTTGTGTAAGTGTATAAACCACAGATTTTGAGTAGGCTAGATATCGCAAGCCATCCGACCAAGCGTGTCCGTCATGTTTGTGCTGTGTACAAACTTGACGCGCTACTACTTTAGTTTGTGTTCGATCGCGCCAGTGGCGAGTTGTGTCGTCGAGGATATAAAAAAGTCTGTTAGCTCACTGACGCTTAGCGATTGAAACGATTCTGTTTACGTTGAGCATAACACTAAGTGGCTGGGGTGAATTTTCGTAGGTATAAAAAAGTTGACATGCACGGTTTTCATACTATCTAAAGAACATACGGTATCTAGCCTATTCTAAATCTGTGGTATAAACTGAACGTGATTATCATATCTAAATCGCGTTCAAGAGCTGCCAGTCTCAATATTACAAAGCAATTATGGCACTGACAGATCTTAAACTCGGTATACAGATGCTTGATCGCGTTCAGTTTAATTAAACTGAAATAATTGAGTCCATTTTCAGCAATGGGTGAAAATCGGCTTATGTATTTCACGAGATAATGAAGTGCTAGGAACTCTTTTTTTTCTGGTTTTGCTTCTTAAATTACTTACCTGTCTATTTATTTCAGTGACCCTAATCAGAACGAAGAAAGGAAAGACCAATATAAAAATAGGTGATAACACATTTTACTTGAAACCTGGCAACTACAAGACAGATAAGAAGAGATGGTGTTGCACACAAAATAAATATTGCAGGGCTTGCATTCACATAGTGGATGATAAAATTATTGCCATTTATAACGAACATAATCATGAAAAGAAATAAATGTTTAATTCGATTTTTCTTTTTTATTTACTTCTCTTCTATAGACTTTGATTGGTGTGCAAATAAGATTTGCTGTATTTTGTTAAAAAAATATTTATACTTATAGGTAATATGCTAAAATAATATGATAATAAATGATATAATATGATTTATCAATATTGATGAAATGTGAATGGCAGCTCCTTTTTAAATAAAAAAAACCGGCCAAGAGCGAGTCGGACTCACGTACCGAGGGTTCCGTTCCGATTTCTGAAAGAGTGTGCTATTTAGAGATATCGTTTAATTTTCCTGTAATTTTTACATAAACTTCTATCAGATAGAATAATTTCAGATTTTTCTACTAGCAAACTTCGGAGATAAGGGGCGAGGGAAAGGTATTTTTCATTCATCAACAGTCTAAAACTATGCGGCCCAAAAAAATAAAAAAATGTTTGAGAATGTACAAACAGCGCTCTTTTATATGATACCCTAAATGCCCTAGTAGCCCCACTTTGAATTTTTAAGACCCCCTTTCAGTCCCTGTTGCAAAAAAATATAAATATTTTTATTTCTTTCTTATTTGCAAAATAGTTGCGTAAACGTCATCTAAAACTGTTCCAAATTTCAAGTTGATAGCATTAGTAGTACTTGAGATATCCAGCTGTGACAGACGGACAGACAGACTGATCGAGTCGCACCATAAGGGTTCCTTTTTACCATTTTGGTACGGAACCCTAAAAACATAGTCTACAAGATAACATTAACAATTTGCAGATCTATCAGGCTAAATCTAACTATCAATAATAGTAGGTAATAGCCGTAGTAAACGATTTGTTCGAACTGTCTATACATACGTCATACATATATATAAACTCACGCCTTCCCATGGGGGTAGGCAAAAACTGCAGAAGGCCACCACTGCTGCACGATCCTTTCTATACTTATTAAACTGTACATTATTGTTTTTTTTTTTCAGAACCCGCGATTTTTGGACATACACGAACTGGAAATAAAATGATACTATACAGAAACAACATGTTCATAATGATCAGCAATAAAAAAGAACAAGAAAGGTCTCATAAAACGAGGTGGGCTTGTTCTAAACGTATGTCAAGACGTTGTAGAGCCAGGCTGACAACGGTCGATGATAATATTATTTCTGTCTACAATGTACATTCTCATTTGAACTGAATCAGCGACTTTATGACTGCTCAGCCACCATTTTTTATTGTCCCTTTTATTGCGTCCGATAAACCATTGTAACGAGTATTTTCACCACGTCTTTCTACTAGAAAATTAAATAAATTCATTGAAGTAAAAACCGAATTCAAAACACGAACAAGAGAGGAGACAGCGGCCCTCATCCTGACCCAAGCATTGAAAATCAACATTAGCACAACCACGAAAAATCGAACTTCAGCCATTTTAAAACTATCATCAAACGACACTGATGCCTTGCACATACACTCACACCTATCCAGTGACTAACACATACCCACATTAACTCACTGACACACCTCTACACCCACTCTCTGACACACCCCCACCCACACGAAATAACAAACAAATGTAAACCATTTTTATTATTTATTTACATTTTTTTAAGATTTGTGTTAGTTTGTTTGTGGTCTAAAATAAACGTTTTTTCCTTTCTTTCTTCCGTTTCTTTTTTTAACTAAAGAAGGTAACCAAATAAACTTGTAAAATTCGCAAAAAACTAAAAACTTAACTTCGGTCTTCGGTCGGACTTCGGTGCTGTCAACTGTTATTACTTATTATTATTATTTTAAATATAATTTCTTCATAATAAGTTTTTCTTTATAATTAGTTCTGTAGAAGATCACTTAGGTACGTTTAATCTGACATTTCCTTCTATATCTTATGTCACATTTTCTGTAAGTAGATAATTTTTGAATTTTATTTCAGTTCATTGTATCGAATGCTTGTTTCAAGACTGACAATTTTTCGTAAAAATAAACTTGATTCTAAATTATGTTCTATACATTTGCAGGCACAAAAGCAAAATTCGTTGTATCAAAAAAAGGAAACTTGAACGTGGTTGTCGGTGAATATAAATTTTACAAAAAAAAGGATTCGCGAAAGAAGACTGAAAACTTTGGAAAGAGCAGATGGGTTTGTACAAAGGGAATACATATGGGCTGTAAAGCGAAACTGGTGATAGTTAATGACGATACTATTATTGCTTGTAATAATATTCATTGTCATGAGCCTTAAGTTGTTGCTGTTCTAGTGTCAGTACGAATGAATGGGCGTTTTGCCACTGGTCGGCACCGTTAAGACGCAGATAAGTGACGGCGACCTTAAGTAGCGAGCGAGAGAAGTAATCGAGAGAAGTAAGCGAGAGAAGTAAGCGAGAGAAGTAAGCGAGAGAAGTAAGCGAGCTCACGCAAGCTCGCTTACTTCTCTGAGCTGACCTCACGCAATGCGTCGTCGTACTATGCATGCCAAATAAGAATAGTACTGTCAAGATGCCATTTTGTTCCGCAATACTCTCGAACTTCATTACCAATGCGTACTAATTTGACAGCTATAGTGTATTTGACAGCTATCGGCAGTAGTAATTTGACAGCTATCGTGTGCAGTTGGCAGCAAGCGCGATCCTATTCTTATTTGGCACGAATAGTACGTCCGTGCACACAGTAATAGGACTCGCCCATCAAGGAGCGCTGTCCCAAATTAGACGCATTATTCATTTATTACACATAAAACAAAAGGTATTATATTAAGAGATAAACATACAGGGTGGCCGGAACATTGACGTCCAAAAATAAAATTTCGGTCCCTCGTATCGTGGGGTATTCGAATCACCCCCATGTATGTTCCGCGACTTTTCATAGTTTTCGAGTTATGAATTTTTTTCTGAATGTTTGAAAACTTTCGACCTGACCAACCTAAAAAAATTCTAAAAAAAAAAAGTAGAGGGTTTTATCGAGTTTCTTTTTTTGCAACTGAATTTTCATAAGTAGTACTTTTATGCATAAAATAATCAGCTTCGTAACTGTGATGAAAGTTATGAAAATGTTGATCTAAAGTGAAAAATTTACGTTCGGTAAATTATGACTCAAATTTTCAACTTTAAATTAAAAATCTTAACAGGTGACTTCATAATTCCTAAGTAGGCTTCAAGAATGCGCCAGACTCTCAGCTTTCATAATCATAAAAAAAATGAAGTACTTAATAGGGCTACTTTGTTTAAAATCGGCCTTCAAAGACAGCGAGGTGGAAAAATTCTTAAAATTACCCATCTGAGTAATTATTTTTTTTGGCTATTTTCTCGTTCCTAAGGTTAATTAATGATAAGAATACTGAAAACTAACCAACAAATAGTTTCAGAGTTGGGTAAGAAAAGTTTTACGTAAAAAGTGGTTTTGAATAAAACACAGATGATAATGTGAAAAAAGTACTTAATTTATTTTTAACATTTACAAAAGGTTTTCAAAGTGGCCACCACCAGCAGCAATACACATTCTACACCTACGTAAGAAATTGTCTGGCAATCGTCTAAAAGCGTCTCTGTTCTCTCTCACAACACGTTCAGCTTCTGCAATCAACTGCCTCAGCTCTTGTTCACTTGAACAGTCTCGGGCGTATGCTATTTCCTTGTAATAGCCCCAAATAAAGAAATCGATGGGGTTGAGATCAGGTGAGCGTGGAGGCCACCTAATTGGTCCGCTGCGTCCGATCCATCTGTTGGGGTATGTTTCATCTAAGTAATTTCGGACCTGGGTTGCATAGTGACACGGGGCGCCGTCATTTTGCAACACCATGGTTCGTCTGAGTTCGAGATTCACATCTGCCAGCAACAATGGAAGTTCATTTTCCAAAAAGTTTTTGTATGTTTCTCCATCAAGTCTGGACGGCAGTTCAAACGGACCAATTAGTTCGCCATTGAGGATACCAGACCACAAGTTAACGCTGAAGCGATGTTGAAATGTCGAAGCTCTCACTTCGAGTGGATTGTTATTGCAGGTAAAAGAGTTGCACCCTCGTTTACAACCCATAGTCCACGAGAACGGATCGCGCAAAATTCATTAAACTAACATTTAAAAAAATCTCCGTGTTTAAATCTTAGCTTTCCTGCAGTCATTTTTGGTTAGCAAACTAAATAACCTTAGGAGCGAGAAAATGGAAAAAAAAAATTAGCTAATTTTAAGAATTTTCCACCTCGCAGTCTTTGAAGGCCGATTAAGGCCAAAGTTAGCCCCATTAAGTTCTACGTTTTTTAATGATTATGAAAGCTGAGAGTCTGGCGCATTCTTGAAGCCTACTTGAGAACCATGAAGTCACCTGTTTAGATTTTTAATTTGAAGTTGAAAATTTGAGTCATAATTTACCGAACGTAAATTTTTCACTTTAGATCAACATTTTCATAACTTTCATCACAGTTACGAAGCTGATTATTTTATGCATAAAAGTACTACTTATGAAAATTCAGTTGCAAAAAAAGAATTTCGATAAAACCCTCTACTTTTTTTTTTAGAATTTTTTTAGGTTGGTCAGGTCGAAAATTTTCAAACATTCAGAAAAAAATTCATAACTCGAAAACTATGAAAAGTCGCGGAACATACATGGGGGTGATTCGAATACCCCACGATACGAGGGACCGAAATTTTATTTTTGGACGTCAATGTTCCGGCCACCCTGTATATTATTTTAAGTGGTGAAGGCATCATAAAAGTGCCGCCGGGGTCGCGGGTTGTTCGAAAGAGATACCGTGGCCCTGGCACAGGCAACTGAAGGAACACGGGTGGGTTTTAGTCAGTAAAAGTCTGACACGCCCTTCCGCTCCACCCAGAGCGGGAGAAGTCATTTGATGATTTCACACCCACAAAATAAAAGGCATAAAAATACGCTTCGTAGGTTTTGCGTGATTCTCATTTTTTTATCCGCGTTAGACATAACTTTACAAATTAATTACCTACACTATTTGTAATACAAACATAATCTAAAATATTCACATATTAAGTTTAATATTTTTTACAAATCATTAACACTACTCGTTTAGACGTGATCTTTAGTTTAAAATTATTAAAAGTCGCTTATCGTCGCCTTAAGGTGACCGCACCGACCCCGGCAGCCGGGGGAAGCAGAAAGATGTCAAATATGTTATGGCCCGTCTACGTCTTTCCGTTTACCGACGACGGCGATTCATACATTTTGCCTCCATCTTTACCGAGCCGTCGCGCGTTCTCGTGCCTTGCCGTGCCAATGAAAAAACGCCTTATATACTCCATCGGTTTAGGTAAATAAATAAAGGTAAACAAAAAAAAACCACGTGTCTGCCAACCATCAGTCGTCATGCTACGACTCAAAATGTACTCTTCAGTTTAGCAACGTTATACAACGAATTATATAGAGTTGCTAAATTGAAGAGCACATCTGTGTCGTAGCATAACAACTGAAGTGACAGGTATTACGTTTAGTTGGTTAACCAACTAAACGTAATACCTGCCACTTCAGTTCGCCAGACACGTGGTTTTTTTTTGTTTACCTTTATTTTAATTACCTAAAACGATGGAGTTCAGTCATGAATGGTAGATTATTTAGCCGGCGCATATCAGCAGAGCTGACATATTATGTGCGCCAGACGAACAGTACCTACACGAGTGACCACATTATAAATAATGAGCTGGACATAGACGATAAGTACGATTAAAGTCGTGATATTAAGTATGTTGTAAGTTAATAATTTATTTTCAATAACTCCTCATTGATTGACCCAAGATTTGAGAAAATTATATTTTTTATGGAGATCAGGCAAATGAACCAAAAAAAAATTGTTTTACGGCTGTGTTTATAATTATTATGGATACTTCGTTATGTTAACGACCACACGCACGAGACGTTTTTCAGTTTATTTAATTTTATTCAAATAAGCTTATAACTATTAGTATTAGTTGTTGATCTCAAGGAAAAAGTACCTACTTGTTTATTTTATGTGGACTTCTTTGTAGAAGAGGGTACCTACTTTTTAAATTAAATTTAGACTTGGTAAGACGTTTAGCCCGGGCGACATTTTTTCACGTTTCACTAGATTTTCAACACACTGCTTGGCGCCGAGAGTTTAAAATCCAACAGTGTGTTTTTTTGACGCGCTGTGTTGCATTCTCAATGCTCGGCTGAATACCGAGAGCTCAAAATTCAATGTTAAAAAAACGTCCTTGTTTACCTGGGCAAAATGTTTCCCCTAAACTATTTGTGTTTATAACATTTCGTATTTCTGGAAAATAAATGTGTTAATATTATGTTACTGTTATTTTGGTTCATCAAACATAATTTTAAAGTCCCCTTTTTTTAGGCAAACGAAATTATGTACAGTCGAGTTCATTAATACATTGGCACTGTCAAGGATTCTAAATATTGTGAGCGTTGAAAAGCACAATAAATTTTAGAGAATCTATAAAAAAAATATGTCACTATGTGAACGGTTCAATAATATGTACTGAGAATAAGGAGGAAGTACAGGATAGGTGCAGTCAAATATTAATGCATCTAAATCTTGACCACGGTTTACTGATGCTTATAGTTGCCGCAATATTATGAACTTTTTTGACGTTCATATATTTTTGAAGCCTGAAAGGTCCAATATATTAATGAACTCGACAGACCTACGAGCTTTTAGGACCTAGACAAAGTAACATTCAATTAGCGATGACGCTAGTAGAAAAACCAAAAAAGCCAAAACCGTATGGGGTTGACTTATGCTATCGAAATGTCACGTGATCATGTCAATGTCACTGAAGCTGTAGCGATTGTAGAAATAGAATCACTCCGAAGCGAATGCCATTTGTTTAGGTCCTGTATACTGCAAGAAAATATACCAGAACAGACTATAAAATTAATAGTTAATTTCAGCTTCTGCATTGGAGTTACCGGGTGGCTTTCTTTCTGTTGCCCCAAATCACAGAAACAAACTGAAATCATTAATGAAATCCACCCACGTAATCGCCCGAAAAGATGGAAAAATACATAAAATAAGAAGATTCTGCCAAGGATGCTACAAAAGTAAAATGGTGGAATACGGCTATAATGTGGCCAGAAATTGTACGAAAAAAGTAGCCACTTATTGTCCCGACTGTCCAAAGCAACCACACTATTGCTTGCCATGTTTTAATAAAGAACACCGACGGTGGTACTCTACACATACCTAATATAAATTAAAGTCGCTTTTCGTGTCAGTCTGTGTGGCTGCGTTGTTCTTCTAAACTACACAGTGGATATTGATATTACTTTCACAATCATTTAAAGAATTTTATTTATCCCGAAAAGATTATGTGTATAATACATTAATATTAAAATTACATGTAAAGAAAAAGACCTTTTATAAGCGGCCCACACCTTGGATCACTGAAAATATGCGTCTGTTGTTCAGGTTGCGAGATGAGGCTAGGGTCAGATATCGCAAAACAAGGGAGCCGCATCATAAGCGATACTGTCTGGATCTTAAACATGAGGCTGCTGCCGCATTAGGGAGGGAAAAGACAGCATATTTCACAAAAAAAATCAACGATCAAAGTAAGGATCCTAAATTATTGTGGCGTAATTTGAAATCTGATGTACTTCCAGACCATAAAGAAAGGCTACTCCCAAGTCATTTTGACAATCCAGACAGTATCAATGCGGCTTTTTTGAACGTTCCGGGGAATAGTAATGACAACATCTCACAAATGTCCTACTTCAATTCTCACAGGCACAGTTCAGCCGAGTTTTCACTCACTACAACCAACCAGGAGACAGTTCTGAGGATAATCAGGAGTCTAGGCTCAAACGCTCAGGGTGTTGATGGTATCAGTTTGGACATGTTAAAACTCACATTGCCAAATACCTTGCAAGCCATCACTGATATCATCAACAGATCAATAGAATCACGCACATTCCCTGGCCTTTGGCGACGTGCAATTGTTCGTCCCATCCCAAAAATTAGTGATCCAGCCAATTTGAGGGATCTCAGGCCACTTAGTATTCTGCCTTGTCTGTCAAAGATTCTGGAGCGTGTAGTGTATCTACAGGTAATTGAATACTTGGAGGCTAATAACATTCTCCCTGACCTTCAGTCGGGCTTCCGTAAAGGTAGAGGCACTGCAACGGCTCTGATAGATGTTGTGGGCAATATCCTGGAGGCTCGTGATCGGGGGCAGGGGTCAATCTTGGTCCTACTGGACTTTTCACGGGCTTTTGACGCAATTAACACCAATTGACTGTTGTCCAAGCTAGCATACTATGGTTTTGACTGTGACGCTGTGGATTGGTTTAATAGTTATTTAACTGATAGGTCCCAGTATGTGCAGATCTACAAGGAAGATGGATCAACTGTGTCATCCCCTCCACTCCCTGTGTCTAGGGGAGTCCCACAAGGATCGATTTTGGGCCCTTTGCTGTACATCCTCTACAGTGCTGATGTTATTGGTTCCTTTATTAACTGCAAATATCACATGTATGCTGATGACATCCAGTTGTACACGTCTTTCCATGGGGATGATACGGCATTGGCAGTGCAAAGGGTTAATGAGGACCTGCATCGAGTGGTGACCTGGTCTGAAGAGAACTCTTTGGTTCTGAACCCATTGAAGTCCAAGTTCATGGTGCTGGGTACTAGAAAACAAGTTGCTGCAATATTGTCTGCCAAACCGGAGATTGTGATAAAGGGGGAGAAAATTGAACGAGTAGAGCAGGCATGTAGTCTGGGTCTAATCCTGGATCCAGAGCTGCGATTTGAGGCTCACATAAAAAACGTGCTGAGAAATTGTTTTTACAGGCTGAAGGTATTATATGGTATACGTAAATTTCTTAGCGTACCTCTCAGAAAACAACTGGTAGACAGTCTGATCCTATCTAGGCTAAACTACTGTGACACGGTCTATGGGCCGTGCTTGCTAGCTAGGACAGATAGGTTAATTCAGCGAGTTCAGAATGCCTGTGTTCGTTTTTGTGTCCATGTCCCTCGTAGGCATCATGTGACGCCATACATAAACCAACTCAAGGTACTGAAAATGGCTGCCAGGCGAAAGCATCATCTAGCGATTTTAATGTTTGGCATTGTAACAACCCATAAGCCGCACTATTTATATGAAAAACTCACTTGGCGACAATCTTATTATAAGTATGGTCTTCGTTCTTCAGTTGGCCCACTAAGGGCTCCGCGACACAGAACCGCAGCTTTCAGGGGCAGTTTCAGGTTTGCGGCCACACACTGCTGGAATGATCTTCCACCACCAATACGAGGCCTGAAAACAATAAAGTCATTTAAGTATCAATATAAGAAGTTACTATTGGATACACAACTTTCTTTACAATGATAGTTGTAGTACGACATGGTATCCTTATGTTGTTTACCTACCTCACGGGTCATGGCCTGCAGTCCTTGATTTTGGATCTTCAGCAGTGCAGTGGCATGGCTTTTCTGCCTCCTGTCTGCTGGGTTAGCTTGTAGCGATTCCCTGTCCCTGTTTTATGTTGTGGTCCTGTAAAATGGAAAGTACATTTTAATATGTTCGGTATTTTATATTACTATAATTATCCAATGCAATTTATTTTACAATTTATTACCAATATATTATTATTATTTCATTTTGAGTACAATATCGTACATATAGTGATGTTTATCTTTAAATTAATTATTATCTTACCATATTTGTTTCAAATAAGCATCTAGCAGATTGCACATGGCGGGTCACCCTCCAACTCCTTAGGTTTGTCTCATAATATTGCACATTTCACTCATAAACACTAATAAACATTGTCACAATCATTGCTGTAGCTTATTACACCCATTACATCATAGTGACATCTGTAATTCTTTACGCCATTTTGTTTGATTACGTAATTTCCAATTTTCTGTGGTTGGTTGAGTAAGCAGGAGCACTTGTCAAAATTGACGCATACGCATATCGCGAACTCTCTGGTTTTTTGATTTTTGTCTTTGGGCTCGGAACGCGTTGAAATGTTGCCACATAATTTAATTTATTATTTTGTCTTTTGGTTGATCTTGAATTATTACTATACGTATGTATTGTTCAATTTTTTGTTTAGTAACTTTTGTTTTATAAAAATTAGCTCTTATTTTAATAGTATTGAAATTGCTCATTTGTGCGCGCCGATACAGCGTTGTTTTGTGCCTAAAGCCACCTCAGAACTTGTAAGAGTATTTTTGTTCTGGCCTCGGTCGCTAATACTTAGTTCAATGTTTACCTGATCTTTACGGGTTCTGAGATGGCGACACGCCGCCGGTTTACGCTGAAAACCAGCGCCTTGACTCGTGCCTTCGTGCACGGGTCACAGCAGCAGCGGGTCTCTAGTGACTTATAAAAGGCAATAACACCATTCACTTATGACTCTCAATTTAGATTAAGCAACCAGTATTATATAGAAAAAATACGGTGGATTTCATCAAATATTTCACAAATTTGGTAAAATTTCACGGTTCAATGAAATTGATTCACATTGAAAGATATGACCGACATTTAATGATACACTTTTATGTTTATTACATTACTATAGTAATGTAATAAACGTAAAACATAAAACATGAAATCCACCGTATTTTTTCTATATAAATGAAATAAAGTTATGTAGTTCAAGTATTAATGGTTAATTTTTGGAAGAAAATACTACCCAATAAAGATAACAGAGTTCGTTTTAAAAACAGACAGACTCTTAATGAGCGTAAATCCTATTTTTGACAAGATCAATATGAACGTTAACTCAGATAACAGCTGCAAATATCTAATTGGACTAAATTATATATTTGCAACTGTTATTTAATTTTTAGGTCTCAAAACTCAGAACTCAGTTATAAAACAGAGGAAGCATCATAATGGTCGACGTAGAACGATAAAAACGAGTAAGTTCACAACTCGACGTAACAGGAATCGATATACAGGGAATCGACGTAATGAATCGATGTAATGGAAATTAACATAAAGGGAATTCACTTTTGTCTTTTTCAGCAATCTTCGTAACATCGCAAAGAGGTAACACTATGATCAGACTGAATGGTTACAACTTCTATTACAAGAAGGTTGGTGATGGATCCTGCATCAAAAAGCGATGGGTTTGTTCCACCCATTTCTGTAGAGGATGCAAGGCTGTTATCTACACGATAGATGACGTCATCGTTTCGATAAAGAATGATCATAATCATCTACCTATGCCCAGCGCTTGCGTTGGCAATATAACAGTGAGAGATGTTATTCATTTTGAACCAACACTACTAAAAAACTAACTCAACATTGAAATATTTAAGGTGGTCATGACAATATAACAATAAATTAAACTTTGTACATCTAATGACATTCGTATGATGTGATTCTTCGGGCATGTGATGAGGTAAGGAATGTGGCTAAAAGTGGTATGAATATACATGTTGAATGGTTGATGGATGGAGATGGAGAGGAAAGCCAAAAAAAATATGGATGGATTGTGTGAGGAATGATATGAAAGAGAAGGGAGTGAATGATAGAGTGACGGTTGACAGGGGAGAATGGAAGAAGAAAACGTGTTGCGCCGACCCCAAGTAACATGTGATATGGGCAGGAAGATGATGATAAGGTCAGCATACAAACATTCAATCAAGTATATCGAATAGTTAAAGGAAAGGGGGTGACTACCGAGATGACGACTAATAGAGAAGTATGGACAAAAAGGACATGTTGCGTCGACCCCAAATAGATTGCGATAAGGGCAGGAGAATGATGATATCGAATAGTTAAGTCACTATAGCTAGTCAAAGATTAACAAAACACATATAATCGGCCCATCACTACTATAAATAGATAGTGATGGGCCGATTATATGGGTTTTAAACAAATTTAATTTAATTTGTTTAAAAAAATCACGTTTTCAATTTCGATGTCAGGATTTATTTGATAGTTTCGAAATACACATTAGTATTGTGAGTGTTTTCATGTATTGTGGTATTGTCATCTCCATAATATTGTATACGCTACCTTTATTTCGTTACTTATGTCTTCTTTATCTCTGCGAGCTAAAATTACTAATATATTTTTTATAATTATTAATGTGTTTTTGAAAAAAAAAATGTGTTTCTATGAATTACTTAAAATAAATATATTTTATAAATTTGTTACATTTGTGTAGTTTTTTTTTAATAATATTTTTTTATATCCGTAAATTTTCACGATTCGTGAGCGTGTAAATACTTTACTAGATAGAGTGAATAAATTAAACAATAGCGAATGGTCAGAAATCACTATCCGTGTTGTAAGATTTAAGTTTTTCTTAATTTGCAGAAAATGTCAGGTGGAATGGAAGTACGAAAAGCCCCGCATCACGACGGCGGCGACGACCAAGATTGTGCGGCTACTGTCGGAGGCCAGGCCATGTTTGCAGTACTTGTCCCTATCGAACAAATGAAGATAAACACACGAATATAGTGTGGATTTAGATCAAACGAAATCATCATCATCATCTGCCTATCCATTTCCCTATGGTGGGCTCGACTTCCAGTCTAACTGGATGCAACTGAATTCCATTATTTAACCGAGCAACCGCCCATCAGCAAACCAGTTAGTAGACAATACCCTTAGTAAAACTGGTTGCCAGACTTTCGGGCTTCTGACTAAGAGTAACGACTGTCAAAGAACTACAAATGACAGCCAAACGATTTACAAGGTGTCATTGAAGTAACTGAAAACCTTTTAGTCAATTTGGTCAAGTTTAACCATGGGAAAAACCCTTTAAATCGCGAAAAAAATCAACTAAGTATTCCCTATATTTTGTCGAGTTATGCGAACATACGAGAAAAAGTACTGTTCCCAAGGAAAACAACAATAACGTTCTTATGATTATAGATGGCGCCACGTGTCTTTCGAATCGTGATTGAATTATATTATTAGTTTATTACAAGGAATATGGAAGGATTTCCCGGTAGTACTTTCCCGTGGGATATTTTCTGACATTCGAATGACGAGTACAACCTCTATGAGGTTTTCAGTTATTTTAATTACACAAAAGGTGTAAATAAAATAAATTACACAAACGGTGTAATTAAAATAACTGAAAACCTCATAGAGGTTGTACTCGTCATTCGCATGTCAGAAAATATCCCACGTGAACGTACTACCGGGAAATCCTTCCTTGTAATAATATAATTCAATCATGATTCGAAAGACACGTGGCGCCATCTATAATCATAAGAACGTTATTGTTGTTTTCTTTGGGACAAGCACTTTTTCTCGTATGTTCGCATAACTCGACAAAATATAGGGAATACTGATTTTTTTTCCCGATTTAAGGGATTTTCCCATATAAACTTGATCAAATTGACTAAAAGGTTCCCGTGGGATATTTTCTGACATTCGAATGACGAGTACAACATCTATGAGGTTTTCAGTTATTTTAATTACACCTTCGTTTTGTGGCTCGGAAAGGTAGTTTATTAAGAAGTACCTGCTTAACTTTTTTCAATCATAACTAGTTTTGTCTGGCCAGTGCCTTATTACAGTCTAATGTCAAAGAGGGTAGGAGTTTATAGTACATATTTGTCCCGTATACCTCTTCGGTTAATTCTCGCACCTCCGTATGTTACATTTTTGATTTATTATTTTTGTTAATTTAACAATCCTTTTTGTCTCATACTTAAATATAAGTTTTTGAGAATGGTGCCGATTCTGTTGTGCACAAACTAAACTTAATTTAGGCTATTGCTAACTTTTTCTTTCTATTAAAACAAGAAAGAGACGGACATAAATTAGAGCTGTCAAATTTAGTTGAACCACTATTTCCATAGAGATTTAGACGACACGTAAAAACATGTCGACTAAAAACACGATGAAGCGCAAGACGTAAACTAGTTTGACATTTCTAACTTATTTCATAGCTATAGCCGTCCTTTTCTCGCGCTGCCTGTAAGTAAAAGATAGCGATTCTCTAATTTTGGTTTATTTATTGAACAAGAGAATCGGCACCATTATTTATAATGTTACTCTTAGTTTAAACAAAAGAAGAAAACCCTAAAATTGTTTTATTCTCAAGAAATACATTGATTAAAATAATAAAATGTGTCTCAAGTCATAGACTTATAAAAAAAGATGGACTCCGCGCCACGCATATCGAAAGTGAAGCACAGTAAGTATGCCGGCCGGACCGTTTGTACAAACACGCCTCGCGCACACATTTACATCATAGTATGCCGACCGGCCGCCATTACGTGACACGAGCGACGGCGTCTTTGCAGGTACTCAAATCATGCACACATAGATCGGTAGGGTGCTTCACTTTCGATATTCGTGGCGCGGAGTCCATCTTTTTTTATAAGTCTATGTCTCAAGTCATTTTTAATCGACTTTTTATTTTTTGAACATTTTGACGTTTTTCCGTACCCAAAGGGAGACAATAAATGTTACTAAGCCTCCGTGTATCTGGCCGTCTTTTAACCGCTATGGTATCCTGTTTTTTTTTCACAGAATATGTGTCCCTATAGCCTCTATCTTGGCACATACATTTATTAAAAAAAGAAAGTTAACAACAATAATTAGGTGATACGGAAGTCTTACGAAGCACATTCACGATATTTATATTTTACGTTAAGCCATTGCAACTCTTATCTCATTGTAATATTGCAATCACACTATCACACTAATATTATAAAGGCGAAAGTTTGTGAGTGTATGTGTGTGTTTGTTACTTCTTCACGCTCAAACGGCTGTACCAATTTCGATAAAATTTGATATGTAGATAGCTTATACCCTGGATTAACACATAGGCTACTTTTAATTACTAGTAATATTATAAATGTGAAAGTTTGTGAAGATGTTGGGGTGTTGTTACTCTACACGTAAAAACGGCTGAACGGATTTGGATGAAATTTGGCACACAGATAGTTTATAACTTGAATTAACACATACGATACTTTTTATCCCGGTAGTAGGTTCCCGTGGGATAATTTCCGACATCTGCGCGGGCGAAGCCGCGGGCAAGGGCTAGTAATGTATAAATTAAAATGATGCCGTGAGTTTTATACAACTCATAGCAATAATTTTAATTTATACTGTATAATAATGTCGTAAGAGTTACATTGCAATGATTTACTAATGGATGTCTTTTAGTGCGTGTGTAATTTGACGGTTTGTTTTCAAACTTCTTTACTCACACGTACCTAAATGTTTCAAACATTGATGTATTGATGTAATCAGGAAGATATGGTTCACGCTCCTCGACGTGGACCGCACAAATTGTGCTCACGGACACAATTGACCTTAGTCACAATCAAACTGGCGTTTGTGTAGCACATGTGTAGCACGTTAAGTAAAATTATCGTAATCGTTGAAATAAGCAGCAACAGTGCCTTCCTGTTTTCAAAATGTGCACAAATAGCTCAAAAACCAAAAAACAAGTTCCACGGGATTACTTTTCACTTGTAAATACAGCCAATAAAAGTAATTTGTTGAAAATTATAACGATACTAGCTTTTGCCAGCGGCTTCGCTCGCGTTAATTTAGAATTTGACAATCAATTCGGGTTGTAATCTGCTTGTAATAGTATAATTCAATCATGATTCGAAAGACACGTGGCGCCATCTATTATCATAGGAACGTTATTGTTGTTTTCCTCGGGACCAGTACTTACTCGTACGTTCGGGATGAAAGGTACCCTATGTCCGTTTCTGTACACCTGACAACGTATATGCAAAATTTCAGTATGATCAGTTTAGTGGTTTAGTCGTGAAAAGGTAAACAAACAAACAAAATCACTTTCGCATTTATAAAATTAGTTAGGAGTTAATGTTTGCTTCGCTATGTTTTGTGAGAGCGAGATAGACATGCAATATTAACATAAACATTCATAAACATTTGGCCAACATTCGGCGGCCAACCCGATTTCGCTTACACGACAGTGCCGGCTCCTATCTCGGTCCTTGTCTATCCGTAACTGTAGGTTTGCGACTGTGATCACAGATGTGTGAGTTTCAGTGCATGTAGGCGTGCGCCGAGTCCAGTACCCTAATTGCGTAACACATTGTCAATCGGAGTTTGAATGATTTTGAAACAAATTGCTAACCCATTGCTTCATATGTTCGAAAGATTTGTTTGCTCGACAACGTAAATAACGCAATGAATGTTGTTGAACTGTCAAAATGAAACCAACTCCGATTGATAATGTGTTACGCAATTAGGGTGCTGGTTTAGTGATTGCGATGTTAACGCGTAACATGTATTCCTCTAATATTAATGGTTAAATAATGTTTTTTTTTTCTTTTCAGTTACATTTGTGATATCAAACAGGGGTAACCAAATGGTTCTATATAACGGATTCACGTTTACTGAAATGAAGGACAAACGAACCAAATGTCGGATCGTCAGGTGGACTTGTTCGAAAAGGATGCGGTACCGCTGTTTAGCTAAGATACGAACTCTTGACAGTAAAATCATTGCCATACACGATGTTCATAACCATGACTGAGTTTTGGAGTACCTACCTTAAGCTAGGCGTACACCTAATCCGGCCATCGTCATCGGCCGACCGACAACGCTACAAGGTTATTGACGCGCGTGGCCAAAATCGGAACTAAAGTCGCCATCTTGTTTTGCCAATTCAATGTCTGTGACACAATTTCTAGTTTATAAGTCTTATGCTCTGACTGGAGCCCTTAATTTACTATTAAGGGCTACTATAAGGATAGCCCGAATAAGCAGCCAACAACCCCCAACCCACAACCAGCCAACCTCCTAGGCTGACATGTGAAATGCCATAAAAAAAAGCAACACATGTTTACAACAACTGTCAATGTCATTCAGGCGCCAGAATATCCTTGTAGCACTCTATGTTCATCGTCGACCAAACCAAACATTACGTAAAAGAAAGTGAGTGCGTAAATCTATGCTCGGACTTTTAATTAGCCGAAGTAAAATGACACTTCTTATCTGTCATTTCGTTAAAACATGTTCCCATTTGATAGCGAAATTACAGTAAAAATGACATTAGAAGTGTCATTTTAATGCAGCTAGTTAAAAGTTCGACCATAGTTAGCGGACGTCATCGGACGATGTCAGTTGGTGTAGTGTTGACGGATTAGGTGTATCCGAGCCGTAATCATTTTGACGGTCAATTTAATCGATTGAAGGAAACAGAACGAGACACAATAGAAGTTTAAAAACATGCAAAGTGTTAAATAGCTGATAGAAAACTGGACTTTTTGGTCTGATGGAAAATGGCGCACCATCTTTTTTCGTGTTCGTTGTAGTCAATTCACTGATTGAATAATTTTTGGGGAAACTGCAGTCTTTATACTTTTTACTGTAAATTCACTGTTAATAAATCATTTCAACAAGATTAACGTATTTTTTTTGTACTTTATTCATTACCCGACTGCCCCAGAAGGAGTGTAATGTCGTTTTTTACAGTTTATTGGGGGAAGTACAGGGTGTCCGGTGGCAGAATTAGGATTTCAAATTTAAATAAGAAAAAAACTACAAAATATATAAATTTGTTTTAATAACTATTAGAAAGAAGAAAAGTGCGGATTTTATTTCTTAAAAATGATTATGTCTAAATTTTGACTGTCACGTCGGACACACTCTTGGAATCTGACCTCAGTATTCCGCGCCACTCGCTGCAGAAGTAACGTCGGGATGCCATTAACCTCGCGAACGATATTTTCTTTTAGTGCGGAGATTGTCGCTGGGTTTATTTCTTAGACTTTACTTTTGAGGTACCCCCATAGAAAAAAGTCCCTTGGGGTGAGATCCGGCGACCTGGGTGGTCAGTGGATGTCACTGAAACGGCTTATCAATTTGTTAGGGAAGAAACCACGAAGAAGCGCCATGGTGTCTCTAGCAGTGTGAGGCGTGCCGCAATGTTGCTGGAACCATGTGTGTGAACTCTAGGCAAGATGTTCTTTCATTATTGGAAGAAAATAATCGTTAAGCATGCGCCGATAAGAAACACCGTACACAGTAATGGCTTGCGCTCGATAATTTTCAAAAAAATATGGTCCGATTATTCCACTGCTTGACAATGCAAAATAAACCGTCACATTGGGTCTGCGAAGTGGCTGTTGATGTTTTAAACGTGGATTCTATCCTTTAGGTGACCAATAACGGCAATTCAGCTTATTTACACATCAATTTAGGTGAAAATGGGCTTCATCACTCCAAAAGATTGTGTTCACAGTACGAAATCGCTGCAACATTGTCTCTCAGAAACTTTTGCGCAAATTGTAATCATTGTGCTATAGCGCTTGCACAATTTGAATTTTGAGACTATGAAGTTTAAGTTCCTTTTTCAATATTTCGTGCACAATCATTTTTGCGAGCCCTAGAGCAGCACGGACTGACGAGGATTATCGCGCAAACTGTTCGCGACAAGTCCGATGCTGTCATCAGCCCTCGACGTGCGGCTGGCTCCCGGCCGCGGATTGTTTGCTGCTGAACTTGTTGTCCTGTACCTTTGCACCCACATTCGAATCAAATCTTCACTTATCGCATCACGTAAACGTCGGAAACAAAATCTTCGACGAGCAACAACACAGGAATCATAAGCTTTAAAAACGCTTCGACTGCAAACGCACGTTCTTCACCCGTCCACTGCGACATCGTGATTAAGTAATCCGCACAATTTACGAATCGAACGCGACCCCCCACCCATCCCTCCGCTCAGCGGCAGTAAAACAATTCGAAATTGAAATCCTAATTCTGCCACCGGACACCCTGTACATTCCGTTTGATGATTATTTCTACCAAACGCAGCGGACTTTTTATACAGGGTGTCCGGTAAAGAATGGATAACCTTGGAATAGCATATTACAGACATGATGGCCGTTCTTAAAAAAATACAAAAAAAAAAAAATCCCCACTAGTAGGTACACACGGCTACACATCAAGCTATGCATTTCTAGTTTAGACTGACCTCTCATTGTAAGGAAATCCTATACAATGCGAGATCAGCTTATACTGAAAATTTGATCTGTTGTCGTGCGTACATTATGATGTTGGCGTGCGTGATTTTTTGGAGTCTCCAAAAAAAATTTTTTTTTTAATATTTTTTTTTTTGTATTTTTTTAAGAACGGCCATCATGTCTGTAATATGCTATTCCAAGGTTATCCATTCTTTACCGGACACCCTGTATAGAGACAGCAAAAGACCGCCAGTAAAATGTCGTCTAATCATTATGTTGCCAATCTAAAAATGCCGCTGCCTTTGGTAGAAATTATCATCAATCGGAATATACCCATTAGCAAAATTACTCCAGTGCAACATAATTACCTATATGTTTTTAATTTTCCTTATATTACGTCATTATTTATACGTAGAAAAAGCTTAATTATTTTGTTCTACTGTAATGTGCTTGGTCGCATGTTTGCATAATGTAACATCTCTTTTGGTAGTACGGTCAGCAACATAAGTCGATTAACACTGCACACTTTTACACATCATTTAAATTAATACAAAATGATTTGATTATCTCCTTTTTTCCTAAAATACCTAAGAGTCTAGTAGATCTTTGAATTATTTTACTTCTGTTCCGATTTTAGTTAAATATCTTGCTTAATAATTAAGATTTAAACAACTGAAGTGTTAATCGACTTTGTTGCTGACTGTACAACCTCATCATATTTCTTCGCCAAAAAAAGTAATACCCGTGCGAGTTAACTAAGCACCTGACATTGTGACGTCACTCGTAAGTAGTAGTGCAGTACCGAGCCGCATTCCAGCGAGGCGTCTAGTTAATTCGCACGGGTTGTAGTGATGTAGTAGCAATATCTATGTCCATCCAGATTTCACTAATCATTTTTTTTTTTTTTTGTAATTATGAAATTGAGTTTTTTTCTTTTTTTTTCATACAAAAAAAAGCAAACAAAATTATTAACTTATGGATTTGTGTTTTGTTTCAGTTGTCACACACGACTTTTACTTCGATAAGTCTATTATGGGGAATCAAATGTTGGTTATTGATGGGTACCGATACTCCCTCATCCGAAGTAATACCAGCAGGGTTTCTAAAAAGCGTTGGAGGTGTGGTCGCCATAGTCTTGGTTGTAACGCCACTGCAGTTACTGTCAATCAAAATTTGGTGGCTTTACATCGATGGCATGATCATGCCCGGCAGACCAGAAGCAGAGTTAAGAAGTATTTAAATAGTTTTTGAACTATACTTTCTAATAAGAGTTTTATACGTTTTTTTTTTCATTCTACTTGATAAAAATCTTAAATTTACTGACAGAGAACGCACAGCCTAAACCGTTGGGCCTAAAACCGTGAAATTTTGCACAAATATTCTTTTTACAAGCTTTGATTTAACTTTCAATGTTCGTATGTAAGTTGTCTTCAAAATTTGCAAGTTAAATTTGACTCATTTCCCGGTGTCCGATTGAGCTGAAATTTGGCACACGTATGTAAAATCGGTGACAATGCAATATTTTAGTAACATCAAGCTGATCTGATGATGGAGCCGGAAGGTGGCCACAGGAACTCAGTAACAAAACGACTCACCCCATAGAGTTTGGGCTCGTTTGATTCCTCTTGACAAGGATTCTGGTCCTAGATGATATCCAGGATAATAAAAGACTGTTTAAAAAAAAATACACTTTGTTACATTATAACAAAATTGAGCACTAAGAAGAAATTTTGAAAATTCATCCCATAAAGGATTTAACTAATTAAGTAAATAATATACGTATACCTAACATTAAAAAGACGTACTTACTCAAGCAGGTATTATTTATAACTTAATAACTAAGAACAAAGCTTAGGCTTTGTTCTTAGTTATTAAGTTATTTTTGGTTATTATTTTTAGTTTGTTTGATTTTTTTTTTCAATTTAATAATTACTTTATCTTATTATAATTTTTATGATTACTGGCCACTAGCACTACCTGTGTCTTTATTTAATGTCGTAATTGCGGGAACACGTTGTATGTATACTGAGAATTTGAAGCCTCGACCAACACCTAAGGAGGCTCTCGTTGGGCAGCTGGATTAAGGGCCTGATTCAGAAAGTGGTAACTTCTGGACACGGCGCGCATTTTTAAGAGGTTCCTCTCTCTGGAGCCCTGACCTAGCTTGGACCCTGTTCCCGATACAGGTGGGCTACTATTTTTTATATTTTTAAATGTTTTTATACTTTTTATATTTTAACATTTAAAAACGTAATTTATATGTTACTAATGAAATAAAGGAAATAATTATATGTAATAATATTTAGTCATTATGCATTCGCAATTGTTATTCGAATAACTAGACTGGTAGAGCTATGTCATGTATTCTTAGAAGTTTTACAAATAAGTTTAATAATATACCTACTATATATACACAATACTAGTAAGTAATATATTTTCTGAGTTTAAAACTTAAATTATAATTAAGTGATTAAAGATATCCGGGAGAACAGTGTTAAAAAAGAAGCTACATATAGGATGAAATTGAAAACATGCACCAAATCGAAATGGGAGATTGTACTCATCATTAGGAACAACTTTTAGTATGGGACCAAACCTGAAATCGTGAAAAAATCAGCTGCTCCCTACATTTTGACCGAGTTTGATGTAGATAAATGTACCGAACAGCTGTTTTTTTTCGCTATTTCAGGTTTTATTTCATAGTAAAAGTTCTTCATAATGATGATTACAATCTCCTATTTCGATAAGGTGCATGTTTTAAATTTCATCCTGTAAATAAAACACACCCATGAGTACACACACACACCCCACCTGACATAACATGATATTATAATAACAAATTAAACATACAACACATAAACAATGACACACATAGAAAGACATACATACACAGACAGACATGACATGACACGATATTATGATATTGAAATTATCCCCCACCACACTTTGTCACACCGGCAAAACAAGTACCCCCTGAACAAGAACTGCATTGACGTATATGGAAAACTAAGAATCGACTGCGGGTTCCAGTTTACCGCTGATCGAAGATCCAATCTGGCTAGATGGGGTATAACCGAACCATCTCAAACACAGTGAGTGTGGAACCCCGACACAGGCTATTCACTATTTATTATTATTCCTTTATTTCAGGCAGCTGTGACCCATACAAAACACAATAAGTACACAAATACAAAGAAATTACTATGTAAAAAAAATACACTAATACATATAAAACATAACTTATACACGAAGTGTTACGCTGCGCGGTGTCGGATAGCCTGCCGCGAAAACGTCGGTAGACTGCACCGTTCCCCTCCACTCTCCCTTTCCCTTATGCTGCACCTTCCCTCCTGACAATAGTGCATGGCTACCTGCTCACTCCAGGACTTAGGATACGTTTCCACTGACGCGGAGCTGGGTGGAGTGGACAGGAGTGGACCAAAGTGAATTGACCAATCACAGTGCTCGAAACAACGTGATTGGTCAAATCACGGACCGATCCTCTCCACTCCGCCCAGCCCCGCCTCAGTGGATACGCACCCTTAAATAAGGCAAACGACAGAGCTATCCAGTACCCCCAATTGCGTAACACACTTTTAATCACAAACTGAAGGATTTTGAAGGAAATTGTTAATCTATTGCTTCATATTATGTTTGAAAAAATTCATCTGCTCGACAACGTAAATGACGCAATTAATGTTGTTGAATTGTCAAAATTGAATCCATTTCCACTGCTGTTGGTAATGATTATGTTTCGCAATTACTACGTAGGGCGTAATTACTGGTTGGACAAAATATAAGTCATCGACAGGTGTAAAAAAAGCAGTTGATACCTACCTACACAAATTGGGAATTTATCCACAACTTGGCGAAGTTTTTGTGATCATATGTAGTATTTATTTAATTGATATGAAATTAAATGAAATTGTATAATCACTTTTACACGTCCTAATAAAAAAAATAAATAGAAAGAAGCTAGATGGAGTCAACTTGATATCACCCGTCGAGCCTTTTTATGTCATTGTATCGAAATGTTTATTATGAACTTAATACCTAATTCATAATACTAACCGTACATAATTAACTACATATTTAGTAAACTATACCTTTTCTAACTCAATAATATGCTTACCTGTATTCCATAATATATCTTTTTAAAATATACTAATACGAATAAAACCAAAGAATCTTTGTAACGTTGTTTTTTTGTTAATTAAATTTATACTAACTATTTTCCTAACTAGGTCTCATCTAACTATAATTTATACCGTTAAAAAATTACGTATATATTTTTTTTTACGGTAGTTGTAACTAACCATTTATTTTTCTTTTCTGAAGCATTACGATGCCGTTACGAGCGGTCCAATCTGGGTAACCCAATGTTGGTGGTAGATGGATACCGATTCTGTCTGCAGAAGAAACGCAGTGATGCAGTAAAGAAGCGGTGGAGATGCAGTAGCCAACATGCACGCTGCAAGGCAACTGCCATGACTGTGAACGATACTGTTGTCATACTGGGGGCTAATCATAATCATTAGAAGAATCTTACCAGTCATAGCTAAGGACTTTATTAAACTTAATATAAGAAACTTAAAGATGTCTCTATACATGAACGTATCAAGTCTGCATGAAAAATCTTAAAATTTAGTTGCGTTTCAGAATTTTGATTTAAAAAAATAAATGATACGAAAATATTTTAGAAAAAGGCTATAAATTATGGTAACGTTTGGTTTAGCCGATTTCTTGAAAACGTGCCAGTGCATACATTATTAAATTTTGTGTAAATTAGTCAAGCAACATTGAATCTAGTAATTAATTTTAAGGCGTAAATCATATTTTATAACATAAATGATAACATTCCAAATCATTTGTGATGTTTCTATAGGTAGGTACAGTCATCATCATTCTCCTGGCCTTATTCCAAATTAATTTGGGGTCGGCGCAACATGTCTTTTTCTTCCATATTTCTCTGTTAGTCGTCATCTCGGTAGTCACTCCCTTTCTAGCCACATCATCTTTCACACAGTCCATCCATCGTTTCTTTGGTCTTTCCCTACTCTTATAGTCATCTATACATTCATACTCAAAACTTTCCTTACGATATTGATATTTATTTAGTAAGTGTCGATTTATTGTAACCAAATAAGTAATTCATCGTGGAAGTAATCACGTAATCTGTTACATTTAAGAAGTAAGTTAAATGTCATGAGAAGTTCTTAGAGTATAAATATGTCTTTTTAAGACTTTAGTCACTAGATTTAATTGTCCTTAGGAAAATTTGTGCAGCTTTTTTGCGGCTGTAATAATAATAATAATATTTATAAATTGTATATGGGGCTTCTGCGAGTTGTCTTCGGCCCCTCGTACGCCTTCCAAAGGTCTAGGACCCCTAGGTCCCGAGATATGTAAACATTTAAAAATAAATAATAATATTTATAACAACAGGTTTAATAGACGTAAACACTCATTTAGCGCGTATAAATATTTGTGTTAAACTGTGTACGATTGGGAATGTGTGGGTGTGCGTATGAAAACATTTATGCATAAATGTCGCAGAGAAC
Source organism: Cosmia trapezina (assembly GCA_905163495.3). NCBI lineage: Eukaryota > Metazoa > Arthropoda > Insecta > Lepidoptera > Noctuidae > Cosmia > Cosmia trapezina. Next base: position 22,347,754 of record LR991029.1, read on the forward strand.
GTCAGCTTAAAGTGAAATATTTTTTGCAAAAGTAGGCATATATTGTATTAATGTATCCTATATGCTATTTCAAACTAAAACACATTGGAGTTCAAATTATAATATTATTATAATATTTATGGTCTACTACCTATGTTTAATAAAATTTCAGGGTGTTTTAATTAATTAGTGATCAATGTACCTACTTAGTATCATATAATTATAAATACTTAATTAAAATATAAGTCACATAGCCTTTGCATTTAATGCATGCATTTATTAAGAACAGTATTGTTTATTCTAGTCACTTCCATAATATAAAAAAATGTATTCTCAAAAATCGTATATTTTAATTGAGACTAGTCAATGAATAAATTATTTGTGGTGTCACAGATTTTTCTTTGCTGTTTTCAGCTAAGTTGAAATGTTAAATCTGTTTTTAATTCTAACGGTGAGTTGTACAAAACCACATTAGTTTAATGGAGATTTTAAATTCATGCCATCCCTTTTATTATGTATAAAAAAAAGTGACAGCATCAATTTAAAGTCGCATTAAACTAATGTGGCTTTGTGCATCTCAACGTATATCTTATATTTTTGACCTATCACGACGGGTTAGCCAGAGGTGTACCTATAGTACACCCACATTTCGTATCAGTTAGTTTCAAAAAAGAGATCCAGATTATCTTCACAAGATTGTGTATTTCAATTGCTGTTTCCCTACAGGCACTAAAACTAAGATGTTTAGTTTCAGAATATCCGATATGCCAATATGCTCATTCTAACGTGGGGAACCCAATGTTGGTGATAGATGGATACCGGTTCAACCTACAGAGAAAACGGAGTGATTTAACCAAACAACGTTGGAGATGCAGCTGCCAACATTTGCGTTGCAAAGCCACTGCTATTAGTATGAACGACCGAGTGGTATCCCAAGGAGGAAAGCACAACCATTAAGAAATTTGACAGTATTATTTATTGATACTTGTATACGATGCATGTTATAGCGGCCACATACGCTACGTTCTACCGGAGAGGTCTTCCTGTGCTGCAAAACAATTCACAATCATTCTACAGGTTGTCGATTTTCAACTACTAATTTGCCCCCGACAGCTATGTCAGTCCCCTATTAGATTTAAACTGTCAAAATTTTCGGGTTTTCGATTTAAGAACGTCACAACCATTCGACAGGCTGTCGATTTTTAACTACTAATTTGCCCCCGACAGCTATGTTAGTCCTCTATTAGATATCAAAATTTTCGGGTTTTCGATTTAAGAACGCCTTTAAAGGACTCTTTTGATAACATTGATTGTTGTTCGATTCGGCCCGGAAGCGCGTCGAACGGTTGTGAATGGCTGAGCAAGTCATGAGTTCAGTATTTATTACAGATAATATTTAAAACGTTATGTTAACGGGAAGTCAATGCACGCCAACACATGAATGGCTTAAATAATATGCGAAGGCGCACTTTTAGGCGCCTCCACCAAAAATGGATCCATTGACGTCTCGCATATATCTTGCACCTTTACAAGCTGAAGTTACATGCACCGTGTACAAAGTATTATAAAAAAACAATGTATTCACTTCGTGTTAAGCAGTGTAACAATATCTAGTCATTGATGTTAAAAAATAAACTATTTATTGGTGTGAAAACATTCCATAATAATCGTGATATTTATAGATGAGCTAAGCATTATGCTAAGGTAGAGGTAACACTTAATAATATATGATATTTATGTATAATATATTCAGGTAGAAACAGCCAATGAATCTATAAGTAGTTTATTTATTCCCCTATTACTTGGTACTTAAAACTGGCGAAATCTGTTTGTAACTTTGTACTTCCCTTCGTAGAATACAGGTGAGATGTTTGGTATGTAGTTGTTGTTACGCGCAATAATTTACACCTGCCTTATCCAACACTGCGTTATCTACACCTCATCAGATTATGCTTAGGGCCTGTTTCATCACCTACTATTAACTTACTTGGCAGATAATTTCGTACAAATTCTGTTCCATTTTTGAATTTCATCGACATCGTGAAATAGGCCCTTAGTCACATAAAATAGTTTCTAGTCATATTAAATTTAAATCAATCATATCCAATCTGATTGTTCGTAATAGTCTGTTGCCCCTGATTATTCGTAATATTATCAAAGATTTTAAACTGTTCTTGATGTAAATATTATAATGACAGTACTTAGTAAATGATTGTCAAGTTCTGCGTCTTGAGTTTATTCATCATCAGATATCAGCTGATGTGATGATGGAAAAACTCATTAAAAATCGGATTATAGAAGAGAATGCCATTTTTAATACAAATCTTATCATTTTATTATTATTATTATCAGCTTAAAAAGTTCCACCAACCAATATGGATCCGCGGTAAAGCAGGTATTATTATGACTGTAGATTATAGCTTAGTGTTTGTGTGTGTGTTGGGATAGGGATGTGAGATGTGTGTGTATGCGAGTGTGTGTAGTGATAATACACAAACATATTGGTGTGTTAGTGTCGATAAGATAAATAAGATTAATTTATATTATATAATAATATAAATTATTTATCAGATAGAACATTGATGTTTATTAGTATTTTTTTTAACATCTTGCATGCCATGTGTGTATACTCATGTTTTGGACAAATAAAAAATCTTTATCTTTATCTTTATTAGTGAAAACGTTAATCAATAGTTACAAGTTTGAATTACACCCTATTGATGTATTTTCGATGTTGTGTAATAAAATAATAAACAAATTCTGGTCACTTAAACAATGAAAACATTAGTCATCTTATTATCTAGTCAATGAATAAAATGTTTGATGTGTATTTTATGTGTTTTTCGTTTTGTTTTAGTTAAAGATCATGTGCATTCAAAATACTAGATAATAAATATTAAGTAGGTAACTATTGAAAACCTTAATCGTTGTTTTTTCAAATAATCACGAAATTTTTTTCATTATTTTCTACATTATTGCAAGAAATGGATACCATGATTAGATTAGATTATTTATTGATAGTTTCAAGACGTCGATTCTCTAGACGTAGATTTTTTTTCAATAACCTATGAAAAATTTCTTTATTCCGGCTCAGAATGATGCACTGAATGCGTTGTAACCGTTTTCGCGTAGATGACCCTTCCACCCTCTACCTATATAGGGTGACTGGTAATTAGTGACCGATACTTAAACACATGATTGTGCTCATGATAACAAACAACTTTTACTATGGGACCAAACCTGAAATCGCGAAAAAAAAAATCAGCTGTTCCCTATTTTTTTTTTTTTTTGTGCATGGGAAATCATCAAATGACTTCTCCCGCTAAACACATGATTGTACTCATAATAACAGACAACTTTCCCAATTTTTTTTTTTTAATTTACTAATCGCATTTATGACCCTAATCATTCCAATGAGATATTGAGTACCTAACAAGAATAATACACGTGGAGCTCGTGGCTAAGTAGTAACGGACGCACGGGTCGATCCATCAGGTTAAGCTACGCTTGCTGGGGTTGGTCCGTGGATGGGTGACCATCTTCACATACCGAGACACCTCCGTGCCTCGGAAAGCACGTTAAGCCGTTGGTCCTGGCTGTAATTGGTGGATCTTTGACAGTCGTTACGGGTCGTCAGAACCCCGAAAGTCTGACAATCAGTCTTACCCAGGGGTATCGAATTACCCAGTTACTGGGTTGTGGAGGTCAGATAGGCAGTCGCTCCATGTAAAATACTGCCAAACCCCAACCCCCACACCCGACCCCAACATAGTTGGGAAATGGCTAGGCAGATTGATTTTAACAAGAATAACATCATCCATAATAATACCACCATCAGCTGTTAGTTAACCCGTCGCATGCCAATTAGCAGAGCAGTGGTGACCCAGTGGTAACGGCCGTGACTTACGAGTTGTAGGTTCGGAGTTTCGGACACTGACAGGCGCTTTACTTTGTGTAAATTATTTCATCACCACTGCTCTCAAAACGGTGAAGGAAAACATCGTGAGGAAACCGGCATGTCCTAGAACCAAAAATTCGAAGACATGTGACATCTACCAACCCGCACTGGGTCCGCGTGTTGGATTACAGCCCACTCCCTCTCACCGAGAGGAGGCCTGTGTCCCAGCAGTGGGAACATTATAGGCTGCCTATGTTACACTAATTAGCAGACACAATAGATTTATTATTGTTATCCGTACAATCGACAAAGTTAATTTAGTTTCCTACTTATTCCTTTTTACAAACAAAACTATCCACTTTTAACATGCATTATCCTTTTTCATTAATTGAGAACAAACGTACTTACCATGCGCACGTTGTCAATTGTTAGTCGCTTGACCCCGTTATTCTATCTCTCCGATATTCTCCGTGTGGCTGCATACCTACGAAATATCTAGGCACCGGGCGCGATCCCGGTAAAAGTAGGCACGCACAACACTGTATCGCTTACACTGCACACACACACACACACACGTGCTTAATTCTAATACCGGTTAGTAGTAGCAGTTTTAACTAACACTAATAATTAACGAAATGACAAAACACTATCTACGGAATCACACTATTAAAACAACAGTGAATTCTCAGTGAATTCACTCGTATAACAGTAAGTAGGGCGGAGCACCGAACGAGCTTCGACAGCCGCGGAGGAGCCGTTTAGGTACGCAGTCTTTCCTTGTCGGCAGCACCAGTATTACTAAGCTAATTACAAACTTTCGGAGTAAACACGCGGCGTGCCTCAAAGAAGTACTCCTTTATGAGGTATGCATCTTGCTTTATTGTTTATTTAAAACTATTTTGAAAACACATCTTTACTGCGAACTAAAATTCTATTAAGGTCGATTTACATCAGACGAGCGAATGCTCATTCTATCCCCACTATATCAAATTCTTTTAGTGTAAACAGGCGTAGAGCATTCTTTCGTTGTTCTTAGTGCGTTCGCAAAGATTCTATGGAATATTCTAAGAATACTCGCTCGCTCGATGTAAACGGCGCTAGAGCGCGCGAACAGATGCTTAGAGTGTTCTTGCGTGTTCAGACGTGCTCGCGCCCCTGAGCGGTCTCTTCAAAGCGTTCTTGTGTTCTAGCTCTTGTTCTAGCTCTAGCTCTTTGTTCGTTTGATGCAAACGCTGAATACGAGTTTTCGTTTACACTAAAAGACCACGAAAGAATGCTCTTGTTCTAGCTCTAGCTCTTTTTTCGTTTGATGTAAATCGACCTTTACTAGAAGGATTTTAGGAATAACCCAAACGAGCAAACCATTTACAAATTGTAGACAATGGATGTTACTGCGGCGCTCTGCGATAAGCATATTCAATAGGTACGTGACTCATAAAACGCCGCCGCCGGCGATCTCGCCTCTATTGTTTATTTGAAACTGTTTAGAAAAGACATCATTACTGCGAACTATTACTTCAGATAGCGCGTGAGTTGAATGCAGAGCTTAGGAATGCGGTAGTGCTGTGACCCAATTATAATTAGCACTACACTGCAGGCGCGTGAGGTGGGGCGTGCGGATAGCGGGGCACTCTTTACCTCAGACCCCGACTGCATTCAACTCGAGCGCTATCTGTAGTAAGTATTCCTAAAGGAATGCACATTTTGTCAATAATCTGCGCTTATACAATCCAGCAAACCATTTACAAATTATAGACAATAGATTTTAATGCGAAGCTCGGCGTTAAGCAAATACAATAGTTACGTCTTTCATAAAACATCTGCTACTTTCTAAAGGTTATAATTTAAATGGTTGTTTTCGCAAAAGTAAAAATAACACAAATTATGTTCATGCTAAACCTTGAAAAAATCTGGTAGGTATTTTCGTACCTACTTTACGTGCGTGCGCTACAACTAAATGCATTATTGTTCATGCTATTCCCATCCCACATTTCTAGGCTTTGGACTAGCAGTCTGTCTACGATATTTGAGTTTAAATCAGAAATATTCGGCAGCCGGTAGGCATTTAGCGCGCGTAAGTAGGTATGTGGAGTGCAATATCTGTATAGGTACAAGTAGGTTTGAAATGACTGGTGTGGTTAAAAAATTGGAATCAACTTGGCTATTTACAACGCTAACGCTAACTTGGCTATTTAAATAATTTAGTAATCTAAATGATTTAAATGAAGTCACATTGATTGTTGCATGTGTCCACTTTGCACAGCACATTTAGTGGCATATTTAGTGATATGAGCCCGCACGCGCTGCAGAACTCTAGTGTGACTGTCACTTTTAACGAAGGCACCCCGCATCCGTGTACGTTTGTACCTAGGTAGTTAACAAAAAGTTGTACAAAACCGCCGTGTTTAGTAGTACTGTACTTTTAATATGCAACGTAAGGTACAGTAGTACCCAACTAATAAGGCGCGTCGTGAATCTCGTGAAGTCGTGAATCGTCGTGTGAAAAGAAAGTATGGCCCCGAGATTAACGAGAATGCTTAAAACTTACAATCAACCTTAGATTACTTCATAATACACTGCAGCTGTTAGTTTTCTCTCACTCGCAAGTATGGCGGCTGACTAACATTATGCTGGCAGTTGCCGACCAATAGCGGTACAGGAAAAAGAAGCACGGTGCGTAGAGCGTGCCGATTGGTCAATAGCATTTCCCGCGCTTTGAAAATTCATCTTCTGCGCAGGTACCTCGGTAAGCCATATCAGTACGCACAATGGTCCACATGAAGGACTAAGTGCGGAAACCAAATCCTTAACATAGAAGCCATATCAGTTGGGTATTACTGTATACTACTAACAAAACAAGGTGCGCGCGCCTTTGCGCTATCAACTGTTAATAGCTTTACCGGTAATCCCGTTCTATCTCATGTGTACTCTATTTTACAATAAGATTTGACATTCAAAGAAACCTTTTTTACAGTCCGTTCAACCGATTTTGACTTCTAATGCGTTGGAGGCATGATAATGGAAGCTGCAGTAAACAGTTGGTATTGTAACCACTTTTTTGCCTTTAATCTCATCCTTAAGCCTTCCGAATAGAAGTAGAAAATCGGTTGAAAGGACTGTAAAAAAGGTTTGTTTAAATGTCTAATCTTATTGTAAATGGAGTATAGGTAAGTAGGTATTACTAATACTATCGGCGTGTATTCGATCAATAGTACTAATTCCGATTCTGTATTTGTAGAGCTTGTCTACTCTAAAATGACGCGTCCTATTACTTAAATCTGTATACGTACACTACAGTAATTGCAGTAGTCGGGCGCGTCATTTCATTTGTCATTTTTTCAGTACGCGATCGTTTAAGTGCTATTTATGGAGAGCGGTGGATTGGTCGCGGGGGGCCAGTTGCTTGGCCTCCGCGGTCACCGGATTTAACACCATTAGGCTTTTTTTTGTGGGGGCGTGTAAAAGACTTAGTCTACCGAGATGGACCAGTACATACTCCCGATGAACTAAGAACTAGGATTGAAAACAGTTTCGAAATAGTGAAAAGTGACACTAGAATTCTGCAGCGCGTGCAGGCTCATATTACTAAACGTGCCACTAAATGTGTTGAAGTGCAAGGTGGACACATGCAACAATTAATGTGAGTTCATTTAATCATTTAATTAAAAAAAACTTAAGTACCTAAGTAAGTAGTTGATTTAGTAATCGTTGTAAATAGCCAAGTTGATTCCAATTTTTTAACCACGCCAGTCATTTCAAGTTTTATTTGTACTCGTACCTATAAAGATACTAGCTTCCTGCCCGCGGCTTCGCCCGCGTGGAATTCGGTTATTTCGCGCCTCCAAAGCCTTTTTTCGCGATAAAATTTAGCCTATGTCTTTTTCAAAATCTGTTCTATCTCTGTACAAAATTTCGTCAAAATCGGTTCATCCGTTTTACGTGAAAGCGTAATAGACAGACAGACAGACAGAGTTAATTTAGCATTTATAAAATTAGTATGGATTGCACTCCACATACCTACTTGCGCGCGCTAAATGGCTACCGGCTGCCGCCGGACCTCACATAATCTGTTTTGTATGGATAGAGGCTATAACGTCATTGCGTATGCTACTTAGTTACTTACTTAGAGGGCAATTATAGCGGCATGCATGATTTAAAAGGGAGTTCAAAGGCACCGCTAGTCGCGCGACATGCAGTGTACTTGTGTCGCGTCGCGCGTTGTGCTTCTTTGTAGGAGCCTTAACTGTACAGTAGTAAAGCAACCTGTGCCTGTAGCAACGCGACTAGCAACATTATAAAATTAATTTTGCCGAATACTTCTGATTTAAACTCAAATATCGTAGACAGACTGCTAGTCTAGCCTAGAAAAGTGGGATGGGAAACTTGGAATAGCTTGAACAATAATGCATTTAGTGGTAGCGCACGCACGTAAAGTAGGTACGAGAATACCTACTAGATAGTTGTGAAGGACAGCCGCTAGCCGTACCCTTAGTTTATGTAAGCTTTAGCATGAAAATATTTGTGTTATTTTTATTTTTGCGAAAACAACCATTTAAATTATAACCTTTAGAAAGTAGCAGATGTTTTATGAAAGACGTACATATTGTGTTTGCTTAACGCCGAGCTTCGCAGTAAAATCTATTGTCTATAATTTGTAAATGGTTTGCTGGATTGTAAAATGTGCATTCCTTTAGGAATACTTACTAGTAATAGTTCGCAGTAATGATGTGTTTTCTAAACAGTTTTAAATAAACAATAGAGGCGAGATCGCCGGCGGCGGCGTTTTATGAGTCACGTACCTATTGAATATGCTTATCGCAGAGCGCCGCAGTAACATCCATTGTCTACAATTTGTAAATGGTTTGCTCGTTTGGGTTATTCCTAAAATCCTTCTAGTAATAGAATTCTAGTTCGCAGTAAAGATGTGTTTTCAAAATAGTTTTAAATAAACAATAAAGCAACATGCATACCTCATAAAGGAGTACTTCTTTGAGGCACGCCGCGTGTTTACTCCGAAAGTTTGTAATTAACTTAGTAATACTGGTGCTGCCGACAAGGAAAGACTGCGTACCTAAACGGCTCCTCCGCGGCTGTCGAAGCTCGTTCGGTGCTCCGCCCTACTTACTGTTATACGAGTGAATTCACTGAGAATTCACTGTTGTTTTAATAGTGTGATTCCGTAGATAGTGTTTTGTCATTTCGTTAATTATTAGTGTTAGTTAAAACTGCTACTACTAACCGGTATTAGAATTAAGCACGTGTGTGTGTGTGTGTGTGTGCAGTGTGAGCGATACAGTGTTGTGCGTGCCTACTTTTACCGGGATCGCGCCCGGTGCCTAGATATTTCGTAGGTATGCAGCCACATGGAGAATATCGGAGAGATAGAATAACGGGGTCAAGCGACTAACAATTGACAACGTGCGCATGGTAAGTACGTTTGTTCTCAATTAATGAAAAAGGATAATGCTTGTTAAAAGTGGATAGTTTTGTTTGTAAAAAGGAATAAGTAGGAAACTAAATTAACTTTGTCGATTGTACGGATAACAATAATAAATCTAATGTGTCTGCTAATTAGTGTAACATAGGCAGCCTATAATGTTCCCACTGCTGGGACACAGGCCTCCTCTCGGTGAGAGGGAGTGGGCTGTAATCCAACACGCGGACCCAGTGCGGGTTGGTAGATGTCACATGTCTTCGAATTTTTGGTTCTAGGACATGCCGGTTTCCTCACGATGTTTTCCTTCACCGTTTTGAGAGCAGTGGTGATGAAATAATTTACACAAAGTAAAGCGCCTGTCAGTGTCCGAAACTCCGAACCTACAACTCGTAAGTCACGGCCGTTACCACTGGGTCACCACTGCTCTGCTAATTGGCATGCGACGGGTTAACTAACAGCTGATGGTGGTATTATTATGGATGATGTTATTCTTGTTAAAATCAATCTGCCTAGCCATTTCCCAACTATGTTGGGGTCGGGTGTGGGGGTTGGGGTTTGGCAGTATTTTACATGGAGCGACTGCCTATCTGACCTCCACAACCCAGTAACTGGGTAATTCGATACCCCTGGGTAAGACTGATTGTCAGACTTTCGGGGTTCTGACGACCCGTAACGACTGTCAAAGATCCACCAATTACAGCCAGGACCAACGGCTTAACGTGCTTTCCGAGGCACGGAGGTGTCTCGGTATGTGAAGATGGTCACCCATCCACGGACCAACCCCGGCAAGCGTAGCTTAACCTGATGGATCGACCCGTGCGTCCGTTACTACTTAGCCACGAGCTCCACGTGTATTATTCTTGTTAGGTACTCAATATCTTATTGGAATTATTAGGATCATAAATGCGATTAGTAAATTTAAAAAAAAAAAATTTTTGGGAAAGTTGTCTGTTATTAGGAGTACAATCATGTGTTTAGCGGGAGAAGTCATTTGATGATTTCCCATGCACAAAAAAAAAAAAAAAATAGGGAACAGCTGATTTTTTTTTTTTCGCGATTTCAGGTTTGGTCCCATAGTAAAAGTTGTTTGTTATCATGAGTACAATCATGTGTTTAAGTATCGGTCACTAATTACCAGTCACCCTGTATAATTTTTTTCACGAAGCTATTATTGAGAAGCGCCAAATACGCAAAGAGAGACCTAAGCCCTCCTACACCTACACATACAACACTGCAGGCCAACTTTATTGCTCTAGTTGTGACCGGGTGTTCAAAACTAAATTCGGTCTAGCGAGCCATCTAAGAGCACACGCAAGGAAGTGATTTCGAAGGGTCGCCGTTATCGAAATCGATAAGGACTATATATATACTACAGGACTATATATATATATATATATATATAATTTTTAGTAGTATTGTCGATGCATGTTTTATTGTTCTATTTACTGTCATAGAAAACTGCACCTTTTGTACCAGAACGGTACTAACAAAACTCTTTTGTTTCAGAGAATAGTTGGAGCATCGTAAAGTCGAATGTGGGGAATCCGATACTGCAGATTGGCAAGTACCGCTACTGTTTGCAGAAGTCTCGCAGTGACGCTAGGAAACAAAGATGGCGCTGCAGTAGTCAGCATATACGGTGCAAGGCTACTGCCATCACAGTTGACGAGACATTGATGACTCGTCTCGGAGACCACAATCATTAAAATGTGTAATTTTTACCACCTACGTTTTCACCATTTAGATGAAAATCATAAGGGTAGAGACCACAGATTTAGAGTAGGCTAGATACCACAAGCCATCCGACCAATCGTGCCCCCATATTTGTGCTGTGGACAAACTTAACGCGCTGCTACTTTAGTTTGTGTTCGATCGCGCCAGTGGTGAGTTGTGTCGTAGAGGATTAGAAAAAGTCTGCTAGCTCACTGACACGCAGTTGAAACGATTCTGTTTACGTTGAGCTCATCGCTAAATTACTGGGGTGACGTCTTCGTAGGTATAGAAAAGAGGACACGCTCAGTTTTCATACTATCTAACGAACTTGCGGTATCTAGCCTACTCTAAATCTATGGTAGAGACAAATCTAAACATAATTGCGCGAAGATAAGACACTCCCAGAAAATTTGTCCAACTTTAACTCATTAAGGTCAAAGTAACGCAGATATGCGCCAGGGTAGCCCGCGAAATTCAAAATTTCTTACGTTTTTTGCAATTTGTAGGTCAGTGTGAGCTTGTATGTTGATTAAAATATAATTCGCGGCCATAGCTAATACGGCTTTACAGAATTATAATCATTGGAATCAGCAATACAACTCTATAAGTTAGCATTTATCTCAAATCTGGCGATTTCATGAAATCATGAGGTTTGATGTAAATGCTAACTTATGGAGTTGTATTGCTGATTCTAATGATTATAATTCTGTAAAGCCATATTAGCTACGGCCGCGAATCATATTTTAATCAACATAAAAGCTCACACTGACCTACAAATTGCAAAAAAAACGTAAGAAATTTTGAATTTCGCGGGCTACCCTGGCGCTTTCGCCTTAAAGGAAATAAGTAGGGAAGTTACAGAAAATATTGCAACGCCAAACTGTCATAATTTTGTCATTATATTGAAGTGCATTTTGTAGGAGCTTGTGACTAAGTAATAACAGCCGCACTGGTCGATCGATCAGGTTAAGCTTTGCTTGCTGCGGTTGGTCTGTGGATGGGTGACTATCTTTACATACCAAGACCCCTCCGTGCTTCGGAAAGCATGATAACTCATTGGTCCCGGCATTCGTGGTCTTTGACAGTCGTTACGAGTCGTCAGAAGCCCGAAAGTCTGACAACCAGTCTTACCAAGGAGTATGGTATTACACAGTAACTTGATTGTGGAGGTCAGATAGGCAATCGCTCCATGTAAAATACAGCTGCATCCGGTTAGACTGACCCCCAACATAGTTGGGAAAAGGCTAGGCAGATGATGATTGAAGTGCATTTTGTCAAATTACATCCATATGATGATTCAAAAAATGTAAAGGACAATGGTTACGTGATAAATATTGTCAAAAAAGGTAAAAATGTACTTCAAATAAGGGCTTTAATTGCCCAGGAACAAAAAAAAAATTCTTATTAGATTAGGTCGTAGAAACTTACTTGGTATCATTAAAAACTGTTTTTAGTTTAAGAGTGTGTGTTTTAGAGTGTGTTGTTTGTGTGTATTTAACCACCAGCATAATTTATATTTAGCAACTGCACCTAATATACAACCAAACCTGAAATCAGGAGCAAACATGAAATCGCGAAAAAAAAATCAGCTGTTCAGTACATTTATGTTCGCATAATTTGTCAAAATGTACTGAACAGCTGATTTTTTTTTCGCGATTTCAAGTTTGGTCCCATAGTAAAAGTTGTTCATAATGATGAGTACAATGACCCCTTAAGAGGTTTTGCGCATTTAACGTTACACGTTGTATAGGAGTAGCACCTAATTTATATGTAGGGGTGTGAGTCAGTCGTTTTGCTTGATTAATTAGGGAGACATTATAATCCATATCTAGTCACTTAGGTAATTAATAACTATTTTAGTATAATTAGTATGTTAAAATAATTTATTTTCACATAATAGAAAACATTCCTTACTATTATGATAATATTATATTTTAGTCCACTTTCTAGTCTGATTATTAGTCTATCTCATACCCAGACTAAATAAAAAATCAAGACATAGCGCTGTCAACAGTGACATGAGGCCGCACGTTTCGGGTTTCGTAAACATGTGTGCACGTAATGAGGTGTAGTTTAATTGTAGTTCGGTGTAAATGTGTGCGTGTGAGCGTGTATGCACAGAGCGAGGTGTAGTTTTGTTATGTTTCACTGTATTGTTCGCAGCGCTATGTCTGAGTTTATGGATCTCATAGATTTAATTAAAGGCTGTTAGAAATATAAAATGTATAACTTTAGTTAAATAACACACATTAAAACAATTAAATAGATTAAAGAAACAAACTTAATTCAAATTAAATGTACCTAAATAATGATTATATTCATATTCATTTATTTGCATTCCACAAGGTAAAACAAGATGTTAACAAAAATACTTAGAGCTAAGACCCGTTGTAGACCCTGTTAGGGCACAGCAAAAAATATTGTTTGATACATAGCTATTATTTAAAGTTAAAAATCTAAATCGTATAACTTTATAATTTTAATTTAATATAAATAGTACCTAAACTTGTTTAAGATGCAATTTTATTTGTCACTTTATGCAAACAATTTAATATCATTAAAAGCTTTAGTTTCTGTAACAAAATATAAAACCTTAGTCACTGTTTAATTATAAGTTTATGAGTGTGTGTGATTATTATGTGCACATAATAACCTATTATTGTAGTCATTTTGTATGTAAGTCAATAAATAAATTTATTTGTGATTTATTTGTCTTTAGCTTTCGTTGTATACCTAATGTTTTATATAAATTACAAAAATATTCTATTTGATAATAATTAACGATATGGTTACGTACAGAGCGTGCCACGAAAGATGAGACTTGACGAGCGCAGTATCGCGCCTCCCGCACACTTTCCGCCGCCCCGATGACGCCCGGTCCCTTCCCGTCTCAGACCTCATACCGCTAAAGAGACCTATAAATCAGAATAATCAGAATCAGAGAATTATAATCTACTGCGCAAATCAAACTACATTGTAATGTCAAGTCTCATCTTTCGTGGCACGCACTGTACAGTCAGCCACAGCGCTATCTGACCCATCCTTGCATAAATAGTTGAGATTTTTTAGAATATGAATCGATAGAATTTTACATATAATTCTTTTTATATTTTATTTATTATAGGTACCTACCTATTTAAATAAAATATATTTTATATTTTATTCTCTTTTATATTTTATTTATTATAGGTACCTATTTAAATAAAATATAAAAGAATTATAAAATTCTATCGATTTGTATTCTAAAAAATCTCAACTATTTATGCATGGGTGGGTCAGCTAATGCTGTGGCTGACTGTATCTAATTATTAAAATTTTATTTTTGTTTTAGGACTACGATACAGCTTTGTGCAATCTTTTAAGGGTAACACAATGCTAATGATTAATGGGTACCGGTTCTGTAAGCAGAAATCCCGAGATCATCTCAGGAGGAAACGATGGAGATGCAGCTACCAAGCAAAAGGCTGCAAGGCAACTGCACTAACCATTGACGAAGAACTGATAGACCATTTTGGATATCACAACCATACTCAATTTTCCGAAGCCGGAGTCCGTTATTACTCACAAACACTCGACACTCGACACTCGGCTCTCTTGCACTAAACCAGAAGCGTTTAGAAATGTTTATGTAGTAAGCAGTACAGTAGCAGGTTCGCACGGAGATTTAATACGACCGTAGGTACTTTATGGCTGTGTAAGAAAGTTGGCAACGTCGCAAATAGCTGACAAATACTTAGGTTTGATTAAGTTGTCAATATTACTGAATAGAAATATGAAATATCGCTATATATTGCACTAAAATATTTATTATGGAATACAAAATAATAATTCTTAAAAAAAAAAAAAAATAATTAATAAATTTAAATTAAATAAAACTTTATTTCAGACTAAGGTCCATAATTTTCTTAATATTTTAGTGTTAGTAACAATAGTGCTTAGGTAAATAGGTTACTATTGTTAGTTTACACAAATAAATTATTTATATAATAATATTATTTATTCAAGCCTACGATATATTATTTATTAATATAGTAACACTGATCATTAGCTTTTATGTACAATAAAGTATTTTGAAACTTTTGAAATTCCCTTTTTACTCCTAAAACTGTTACAACAACTAATTCAGTTTTATTTTTGCTTCTTTTGCACTAATATTCACAATTCGTAAGTTTTAGTTGCCGTTGACGAATAAAATAATTAGTAAAAAAGTAATAAAATTATAAGAACTTACGTCAAACAGATGTGTCAAAACGAAACTGAAACGTAACTATGATCGCGCGGTAGGGCGAATCTAACGATTTAAATCTTTGCCGCGGTGGGTTGTTTAAGTTGGGCGCCATGTTTACGATGTTTATAGTGTTTTTGATGAAATGAAATTGCATGAGTTTAGATAAAGTAGTGTGTGAAACTGTACATAACTACTCGCGTTTCAATAACTCCTGTTATGTCATTAAATAAATAAATAAATAAATAAATATCCTTGGACATTTCACACAACGCCATCTAGTCCAAGCTAAGCAACCTAATGCTTGTGTTATGGTAACGAGATGGCTGATAAACTACTTATATACATTTTTTTTTTGTTGTAAATACATACATATTATAGATAGAAAAACACCCAGACTCGGAACAAATACTTGTAGGTCGTACAAATATTTGTTCCGTGCGTGCGGGAATCGAACCCGCGACATGCGACGTTGATTCATAAACGTAACCAGTAGTCAATTAAATCGCTTAAAATGAACTCGCTCGACTTCGCCCGATATCGCTAGCAACACGTGTTGCACATTTGTATCCATGTGAATAAGAGGATATAATTTAAAAACTAATAAATTAAAGTTCTACCGATAAGTTATTTTTATTTAGCACCTGATATGCGACAGGTTCGTGAACAGGCGCTGTCTGTGGTGGCTGGTCTATCTAAGCTGCTACGGCTTATTTTAATTTAATTTAAATTTTGAAATGCTTTTTTTATATTTTTATTACGGACGCTTTTAACGTTCTGCATCGTTCTCACATGTATAATTTCAACCTGAATGATGTAACCAATATTTTGTTACCATATTTTCATTTAAAAGTGTGTCAGTGTGCCATGGAGTTTCTTGCCCGTTCTTCTCCATAGGTACCTACTACGCTTTAGAATGGGCTAGCTTCATCTTTCTGACTGGCTGACCCCTTGACAGTTCAAAAGTGTCTTGCTTTCGAGTTTGAGTTTGAAGAATAAAAAAAGAGTTTTTCCTGTTACAAAAAATATTCAGATACGTCTTTTAGCCGTTAATAATGAAATATTGTTTTTTAGGATTACCCGACATACGATTAAAATTTTTGGAATCCCATGTAGGTAACTCAATGTTAGAGATTAATGGCTATCGGTTCTGTTTGCGGAAATCCGGAGATCATCTCACGAGAAAACGATGGAGATGCAGCCACCAAAGTCGAGGCTGCAAGGCAAATGTTCTGACCGTTGACGGAGAACTGGTTGATTATTTTTTAAACCACAACCATGAAAATATCTATAAGAAAAATGGATATATGTATTAAGAAATCAGTAAAGGAATAGTTTTGCACAGAGATTTAGTAAGACTGTACACGGACCGACCGACCGTACCGTAAGGCTGTACATGAAAGTTGACAACGACGTCGCAAATAGCTGACAAATACTTACTTACATTTTGATTAATGAAAACTTAATCAAAATATAAGTATATTATATATTATTTGAATAGAAATATGAAATATCGCTCTTTAATTCACTAAAATATTGATTATGAAATACAATAATTAATATCGTAACATTGAACATTAAGTTTTAGATGTACAATAAAGTATTTTGAAACTTGTCAAATTCCTTTTTACTCCTAAAACTGTTACAACACCTAATTCAGTTTTAGTTATTTCATCACCACTGCTCTCAAAACCAAAAATTCGGAGACATGTGACATCTACCAACACGCACTGATATGAGGGCTGTGTCCCAGCAGTGGGAACGTTATAGGCTGATTATAATTATGATAACGTCTTTTAGTTGATAATAATGAAAATTTTATTGTTTTCCAGGATTACCAGACATACGATTCAAATTTGTGGAATCCGCTATGGGTAACACATTGCTAGTTATTAATGGTTATCGGTTCTGTAAGCGGAAATCTCGTGATCATCTCATTAGAAAACGTTGGCGATGCAACAACCAAAGTCGAGGCTGCAAGGCCAATGCTCTGACCGTTGACGGTGAGCTGATTGCTTATTCTTTAAAACACAACCATGAAAATGCCTACATGAAAAATGGATGCACCTATAGCTGAATTAAAGCAGTAAAATAACAGTTTTGCAGAGTTTATAACGACAAATTTTACTCGTACCTACCAGAAAGGAGGTTATTTTATTATTTAAATTAATTATTTAAAGCGGCAATTTTTTTTTTCGTTTCAAATATAAAAACATAAATGTCTCCACGATTTTTTGTTTTATGTGAATTAGATTTAAATAATAAATAAAATAATTTCACATTCACTTATATTTTTTTATGTTAACCACAGAATAAAATTATAACAGTACAAATACAGAGAGATTCACTCTGGAGAATCATTTAAATAAATAGCGATTCTTGCTACGACACAATAAAGTGCAATTCAGGTCGCACAGCGTTAATTCACTTAGAAGTTGCCTCTCTTTCTATCGCGTAACTCTTATACCTTCTGACTCGTTAGGGTTGTATTCTTTTGCGACGCGGCGCGTGAGTGAGTATCGAACTAACGTGCGAGGCGGCCGGTGCGCGGCAGCCCACACTGAATTAGCTCGACAAGTCGAGCCCGCTGCGTACTTGTAGCTTCATACCTAAAATGCGGTGTGTGCCTGGCCTGTCGTAACTTAAAGGTTCTTACAGACAGAGGCGATATCGCGTCGCTCCTGTGTGTATGGTCGCGCGCGATACCATAGAAATTGTTCTACGGATATAATGTCGCCTCTGTCTGTAAGAGCCTTAAAGCGGAAAGCAGTTTTTTGTGTCACAACATACAGGGTGTTTCTTTTAAGGTATCAAGCCAGTGCGAGCTGATAGCAGAGTACCATGCCTATCAATTTAACACCCATGTATGTTCTACAATTTTTTGTAGTTTTCGAGTTATTTTGGATCCCTCGATTTCATATCAATGGTAGTGGTTAAGGATGGTAGTAGGTATAAAATGTATGTTTTATTTATGTATAATAATAAATTATAAAATATGAAAATCACAAGATTTCAGATACAATCACAAGATTTCAACGACCGATTTCAGCAAATAATGCCCTATTTAGAACATTCTTGTTCGAAGTTGACCCAAAAAAAAAAAAAATTTTAAAGTCAATCATCTCGTTAAATCGGGAAAAATATTGAAAAAAAATTGTAACTCGAAAACTACAAAAAATCGTAGAACATAAATGGGGATTAAATCGATAGGTATGGTACTCTGCTATCAGCTTGCACTGATCCGTTACTGTCTTCATGTAAATTGATTTGAAATCAGTACTCTGTAGTACGACTATTGACGTGCTACTGACTCAAAAACCACACACTGAAACAACAGTGTAAACAGTGAGAGTCAGTTCTCAGCGCCAGCTCTGACTTCCTTTGGAGTCAACTACTGGCTCTGAGTAAATCAGCCATTATGCTGAGCTAGGAGCCTTTTTGGCTCGAGGAGCTCGTAGCTAAGTAATAACAGCCGCACGGGTCTATCCATCAGGTTAAGCTACGCTTGCCAGTGTTGTCCGTGGATGGGTGACCATCTTTACGTAACGAGACTTCTCTGTGCCTCGGAAAGCACGTTAAGCCGTTGGTCCCGGCTATCATTCGTGGATCTTTGACAGTCGTTACGGGCTGTCAGAAGCCTGAAAGTCCGACAACTAGTCTTACCAAGGGGTATCGTATTACCCAGTAACTGGGTTGTGGAGGTCAGATAGGCAGTCGCTCCAAGTAAAATACTGGTATTCAGCTGCATCCGATTAGACTGGAAGCCGACGCCAACATAGTTGGGAAAAGGCTAGGCAGAATGAGGAGCCTTTTTGCCATCACACAGGTCTCTTTTTTGTTTTCATGATTTTGTTAGATTTATGTTCTTTTTTTGTATTTTTCTTTCGTTCTTTCTTTAAAAATTATTAGTAATAAAGCTTATTTGTTTTTCAGGAGTACGATACAATTTTATGAAATCAGCTCTTGGTAATACAATGTTAGTGATTAATAACTTCCGGTTCTGTTTGCGGAAGTGCAGTGAACATGTTATAAAGAAACGCTGGAGATGCAGCAACCAAGGTCGAGGCTGCAGAGCATGCGCAGTGACTATTGATGGTGTACTCATTGGTCATTCTGGACAACACAACCACAACACAAAATAAATGTACGACAAGAGTGTCCGCAAATTATTTTAAAATTTTGATTAATATATTGAAAAAACACACACAAATATAAGAAAATACAAGTTGGACCGTTGAACTTGTAAAAGCCGCAGGAATCCGCTGGATGCGGGAAGCGCAGAACTGGTCACAGTGGTGGTGCATGGGAGGCCTATATCGAGCAGTGGTCGTCTTTCGGCTGAAATGATGAATGATTATATCGAAAAATAAATTTATTTAGCAACTAGCCAAGAATGCCAAGAATGCTACAAGACAATAAAGTCCTTTCGTGCCGTAGGTTTTCAGAAAAACACTTCTCCCGCCATAAGTGCGCGTAAGCAGCGCGCAACGAGCAGGTGTGCCTGTACTCGCATTCAATAGGACCTAAAATATCACACGATCAGGCTGCAAAATATATGAAAAAGTAAAAGACAACCATGAAGAAGTCGATAAAGTTATCTATAGGAACTGCTAACTACGATGAACGACCATAGACCTGTGGCCACAATGTGTTCCTTCTAGACTTGGAGAACCAACTGGTGGCAAAATACAAGGTACTTAAATAACGCACAACCTCTGAAGCGGTCATTGTACCATTTTCAACAATTTTTAATATGGAACCTAACCTGAAATCGCGAAAAAAAATCAGCTGTTCCCTCGATATAATGCTCGCATAACTCGTCAAATTGTAGGGAACATCTGATTTTTTTTCGCGATTTCAGGTTTGGTCCCTTATTAAAAGTTGTTCATAATGATGAGAACAATGATATTTTAAGAGGTTGTGCGTTATTTAATTTATACCTTTTATGTTAAGACATTGTGCTAGAGATTTATTAATGACTTACAGTCTGATTTTTAATTCGACGGAATTCTGACATTTCAGATGTGTTGCCAATAATAAAACGGTCCTACTAAAAACGGAACGCATTGAACTGAAATTTAAAAAAAAACTTTCTTGAATTTAAGGTTTCAATTAGAAAAACTAAAACTTAAAAATTGACTGATAATTTTAAAATGGTAATCAGATTTTTTATTATCAAATTATTGAAGTTACAATAATTAGTAAGGTAATAATTTTTCTTTCACAGGAATCCCTGTCCACTAATCCATAGGTTACAAACCTTTTTTAGGAATACATTTTTGTTTGTAAAATCTTCGATTCTTGCAACTACAAACAGGCTACGATGATGATTAATATTGATAATGATACCTAAATAAATATTTAAATTAAAAAATATGTTATTTTACTCTTTTCTCCATTTCGTCATATACAATTAATATTTTAGTTAGTGCGCATTGAATGCAAGAACTAACACTATTTGCATTGTCATATAGTTTACTTGATCTCATTCTCTCTCAAAATATTTTTTGTTATTTTATATCCAAAAAAATCTAGACTTAAAAAGGACAAGACAGAAAAGGTTTATGATATCTGAAGTGTCAAAAAATTACAGCTGTCAGAATTCCGTGGAATTAAAAATCAGACTGTAAGTACTTATGTACTTATTAGTTTAATAATTCAAAAATAAATATATATTTTTTACTGTTGCATTGTGTCTTATGTTACCTTCGTGTACCTATCTCCCTGTGTGATTATTAAAATAAAATAAAACTCCTGGTCGCGGATTGTTACATACCTACCTACATTTAAATTTAAATTACTTTGTAATTTATTGCTATACCAGCTGAACCGACAAACGTTGTCCTGTCAAAATTCATACAAAATTCCCATGGAAAATGCACTTTTAGTTTCCCGAATTTTCCAATTTTCCCGGCAACTTTTCAAACATTTTCTTTCATAATAAACCTTGTCCTGACAATTACAAATAAAACTAGAAAGGAATTAGCCAAATAGTTGCAACCGTTCTGAAGTGATGCGTTTACGTATACATTCGGCAATTGATTTTTATATATTTACATATTTACATATAATTTAGGAACAATATTTGTTTTTTTTTTCATAATATTATAGAGTTAACTTATATCACATATAAATATATTCACTAATCGCAACATTTATAATAATAATTTTCTTGTAGGCCTTTACGTTTTCGTAGGCCATATCGTAGCACCACGTAGCACTTCGTAGCATTATCTACTACGGAGTACCTTCTTGTTGAATGTTCTGCTTTCTTTTTAAAGTGTTTATACCATGGACCTAATATACTATATAAACAGGACTGAGCTCTCCAAAAATCGTATCATACAAAAATTAACCTTAATGACTGCAGTTTAGGTTTACTTTTGATAGGATATCTTAGCTGAGGCAAAACGAGCCGAGAGAGAGGCCCCGAGTTGTGGAGTGTGTCCCTTTTGCTCAATTGCCAACAGATAAAAATGATAAAGATGGTAGAAAATTTTACCAACTACAAGTAGGTAAAATAAGTTACGTATATATTTTTTTTAGCATTTAGATTAGTTTTAAATAATTTTATTTATAGGTTTACAATCTGTATATCATAGTCAATAATTTTATAAGTAAGCTCCATGAGTAAAATAATCAAAATAATATAATTTTGATTAATGTTTGGTAGCTATCATATAATTACTCTGGTAACACTGAAATCTGACATCAATGGTTTCATGGCGGTTTTTTTCAATTTATATAGCGAAAATGGTGAGAAAGTGTTGCATCAAGAAATGTAAAAGTGAATGTTATGCTGGTTGTGGCATTTAATTTCACAGGTAAGGAACTTGTAAGGAATAACAAAGATTTAAATAAATCTCGATAAAAGACTTAAAATTGTTAGGTACTAAATAATAACAATTTTGAGTATAAGTAGTGTAACCATGCTCTAGACGTTTTGTAGACAGAAGACTTAGCGTCTTCTGTCTACAAAAGCTATAAGTAGTGTATTTCTGATTAAAACTATTAATATTATGCGTATAATAAATACAATTTGCACTTATGTATCGCATGATTGAAATAGCATTATTTTTAAGTAGTTTACAGCTTTCCATCCAAAGAAGAAATTCAACAAATATGGTTGGATGTAATTCCAGAATCATTTTAGTTCCCTTTGCTTCAATTACATACTTACCCAAACCAGCTCTGTAGAGTAAACGAAAAAAGAGCAAGAAAGTACCATGGTCCCAGAACGAGATTCTACATGCCTACTTCATCATAAGCCACGTATACCTACGTGATCAAATTTGATGATTCGCCACAAGACGAATCTCACCAATATTGTAGTCCTTCCTTCTTGCCTCAAAACATGGGTAAGTACACGATTCAACACCGACACAGAACACAATAATGTTCAGTTTCATAAAGGAGCTTTCGAAAAAGGTCTATTTCTTTATATTATTTAATTACAATATGTTTGTAATACAAACAATAATTTGAAATCACTTATGGTCAACCGGACGCAAATTATCTCTGTATAAACGAATTTTCCTGTTTGTCATAAAAATGTTTGGTCACCCTGTTAGAAGGAGATAACTGCCTCGTGTGACATATCTCTCTCTGCTCGTGTTTTTGGTATGAGAGCTCAGTCCAGTTTGTATAATAGGTCCATGGTTTATACTCACTAATACCACAAGTTTAATTAACTGGAAATAAGTTTTACAAAAAAAGATATTTATTAAAAATATTTTTTACATATTATTATGCATGTCATTATTTAGCACTTTTATTTCCATTTCGTATTATGTTGACTGCCTTTGCTCTACGGAGGGAGGAAGTATCATGCACTTCTTAGACTCACTCTGAAGTTGAGTCTCAAGTGATCTTTTCCCACCCCATGAAGCATCATCAATTTAGAGATCGGATAATCGGATGCATATTAACCTAAAGTTAATATTTCGCTAACAAAGTATGGAAGCGGCTTCTTAGCATTTTTTTTCTTACTATAAATCCCGGGATTCAAGAAAATGTGGGAATGCACAACTAATCGGATACATGGTATGGAAACGACTTCATAAATAACGTGGTTTTATTTATTTGGAAATACCGGGAAATCGAGATCACATAAATATTCCATTTGTTACACGTGATCCCCGCGAGAAATACAAAATTGCCGAATTAAAATAGTTGTCCCTGGAAGGTACCGTCAGTATATCGGTGGGGTTGTTTTCATGGGTTTCGAGAATGTTAAAGCTGATAGTGACGTGAAAATGTAAATCCAAGATGGCGGCTGCGAACATTTTCAAATTTTTCGTCATGGGTGTCGTTTTCATGGTTTTCGAGGGTTTTAAAGCCGATAGTGATGTTAAAATGTAAATCCAAGATGGCGGCTGTGAACATTTTCAAATTTTTCGCCATGGGTGTCGTTTTCATGGTTTTCGAGGGTTTTAAAGCCGATAGTGATGTTAAAATGTAAATCCAAGATGGCGGCTGCGAACATTTTCAAATTTTTCGTCATGGGTGTCGTTTTCATTGTTTTCGAGGGTGTTAAAAGCCGATAGTGATGTTAAAATGTAAATCCAAGATGGCGGCTGCCAACATTTTTTTTTTTTTTATCATGGGTGACGCTTTCATGGTTTTCGAGGGTTGTAAAACCGATATTGGCGTTAAAATGTAAATTCAAGATGGCGGCTGCTAAATTTTCTAACTTTTCGTCATGGGTGTCGTTTTCATAGTTTTTGAGAGTTTTAAAGCCGATAGTGGCGTTAAAATGTAAATCCAAGATGGCGGCTGCGAAAATTTTCTAATTTTTCGTCATGGGTGTCGTTTTATTGGTTTTCGAGGGTGTTAAAGCCGATAGTGACACTAAAATGTAAATCCAAGATGGCGGATGCGAATAATTTTTAATTTTTCGTCATGGGTGTCGTTTTCGTGGTTTTTGAGAGTTTTAAAGCCGATAATGGCGTTAAAATGTAAATTCAAGATGGCGACTGCAAAAAATTTCAAACTTTTTGTCATGGGTGCCGTTTTCATGGTTTCCGAGGGTTTAAAGCCGATAGTAGCGTTAAAATGTAAATTCAAGATGGCGGCTGCGAAAATTAAAAAAAAAATTGTGATAGGCATCGTTTTCATGGTTTTGGGGGGTATTAAAGCTGATAGTGACATTAAAATGTAAATCAAAGATGGCGGCTGCGATCATTTCGGTCGGTTTTACAACCCTCGAAAACCATGAAAACGACACCCATGACGAAAAATTTAAAAATGTTCGCAGCGGCCATCTTGGATTTACATTTTATTGTTACTATCGGCTTTAAAACCCTCAAAAACCATGAAAACGACACCCATGACGAAAAATTAGAAAATGTTCGCAGCCGCCATCTTGGATTTATATTTCAATGTCACTATCAGCTTTAGTACCCCCTAAAACCATGAAAACGACACCCATGACGAAAAATTAGAAAATGTTCGCAGCCGCCATCTTGGATTTATATTTTAATGTCACTATCACCTTTAAACCCAAAACCATGAAAACGATACCTATCACAATTTTTTTTTAAATTTTCGCAGCCGCCATCTTGAATTTACATTTTAACGCTACTATCGGCTTTAAACCCTCGGAAACCATGAAAACGGCACCCATGACAAAAAGTTTGAAATTTTTTGCAGTCGCCATCTTGGATTTACATTTTAACGCCATTATCGGCTTTAAAACTCTCAAAAACCATGAAAACGACACCCATGACGAAAAATTAAAAATTATTCGCATCCGCCATTTTGGATTTACATTTTAGTGTCACTATCGGCTTTAACACCCTCGAAAACCAATAAAACGACACCCATGACAAAAAATTAGAAAATTTTTGCAGCCGCCATTTTGGATTTACATTTTAATGTCACTATCAGCTGTAACAGCCTCGAAAACCATGAATAGTACCCATGACGAAAAATTTGAAAATATTTGAAGCTGCCATCTTGGATTTACATTTTCAGCAGCTTTCACTATGGGACCAACTCTGAAATCACAAAAAAAATTAGGTACGATGTTTGAAACAAAAGTTCAATACCTACTCGCCAAAATGTATGCTGACTTATGTTTCGTGATTTACGGGTTGATCCCATAGTGAAAGTTGCTCATGAGTAGAACACCCTATGAAAATTTAGTGAAAAAAAGTTACCCTTTCAAAAAATTCTTAATTTATCAATTCCGGAATCGCGACATTTTGACGATCGACACAAAAGTGCATTCCTTAATAGCCAAAACCTAAACGTAAGTAAATATACATTCGATTCTATAATCAGAACTATAAATTTGTGAATCCCGGAACCCCGGGATTTTTTTAATACAAAAGTACAATCCATATTAGCCAACACCTGAAGGCCAATTCTTGTACTTAAAAAACGTTCAAATTCAAGTCGCAGTGTCATCTCAGCGACAATCAATGTCAAAAATGTAGGGAAATTAGAGGACTTTTTTGACAGATTGCGACTGAGATTAGAATGCGAACGTTCTAAAAATTACGAGAATTGCCCCTCTGAACGCAAGTACCTAACTAAAACATTCGATTCCAAAATCTTAAAAATTTTCGTTCCGGAATCCCGGGACTTTTTTTTTTTAAAGTGCAATCCATATTAACTAACATCTGAACTTAAGTAAATTATACATTTGATTCTATAATCAGAAGTCAAAATTGGCCGATACTGGAATTCTGGGATTTTTTAATCCAAAAGCCCACTCCATACTTAGCCAACACCTCAACTTTAGGTTAATATGCATCCGATTATCCGATCTCTATCATCATATAGACCTATTTCCCTGTTGCCAGTATTATCCAAACTATTTGAAAAACTGTTATTAAAACGGATAAAACCAATAATACAAGAGAAAGACCTTATACCATGCCATCAATTTGGCTTCAGGGAAAAACATTCTACAATAGACCAGGTACACAGAATAACAAACATTATTGAAAAAACACTCGAAAACAAGCAAGTCTGCGCCACCATATTCCTAGATGTCGCGCAAGCTTTTGACAAAGTTTGGCATGAGGGTTTGATATTCAAACTCAGACGCATGCTAACAGAATTCGCAGATATTCTTGAGTCTTACATAAGTAACAGAATGTTTAGAATAAGGCAAGAGGATGCATATTCCGAGCTAAAAACTATAAAAGCTGGGGTACCACAAGGAAGTGTGTTAGGCCCAATCTTGTACTTGCTTTATACATGTGATATCCCAGAGCTGGAAAACAACACCATTGCGACCTTTGCAGACGATACAGCTATTGTGGCTACCGGATCAAGCCACAAAGAAGCAGTAGAAAAAGTTCAACTTGCTGTGAACAAAGTTTATGACTGGACACTCCGAAGATCAAACTGAATGAGTCAAAATCAATACATATTGACTTCACTTACAAACACTGCTATTACCGGCCAATCTATATAAATGACATGCAAGTGCCTTATGCTAATACAGCCAAATATCTTGGAATAACTCTTGACGCCAAGTTGCGTTCGAAATCTCACATCAAAAAGAAAAGGCAGGAACTCGACATACGTTATAAAAGTATGTATTGGTTACTCGGAAGGAAATCCTGTCTATCAATACATAATAAAATTATATTATACAAGCATATTCTTATGCCAATTTGGACGTATGGTATCCAACTTTGGGGCTGTACTAAACGAAGTAACGTTAAAATAATCCAACAATTCCAAAATAAAGTACTCAGGGATGCTGTAAATGCACCATGGTACATTAGAAATGACGACCTCCACCGCGACCTTAATATGGAACTCGTCACCACCATCATCCAAAAATTTGCTGAAGCCCACGAACACAGACTTCACCGACATGTGAATGTCGAGGCAATACAGCTGCTAGACAACACGGACATAGTGCGTAGGATAAAGAGAACTAAACCATTTGAGTTAGTGTAGTGCGTGAATGAATAATAGTAATGCTGTGCTATACGTGTGACACATGAACAAAGTGTTTTTATCAATATTATCAGACTCTAAGAAAGTGTTACGGAATTTTGTAAAAGTGCAATTTGACACTTTTCTTAGTTATAACAAAATGTTTCACGTAAAATAATAAGTTAGAGTTTAATTGCTTATTAGTCTATTAGGCTAGATTGTAATCAAATAAGAACTAAGTTCTTTTTAATAAAGAAAAAAAAAAAATTAGACAAAATCTACAAAACGGGTTCAAATCTCAAATATTGAAATAAAATTAATGTTTTATTTCTGTAAGTTTGTAGATCTTTTCCTAGCTGACTGAACCCTGAGAAGAAATGCAGAAAAAAACTCAGAGGTCTCTTTTAAAGTCCAGCCATTACGAGTATATTAAGATATTTTGTAAGTCTAACAATGCAGGGTTAAAAGCATTGTCACTAGGTACTATAGCGCTAGAAGAGCGCTAGCTATAATGACAATTATGTGGGAGCGTAGAATAATACATGATAAACTTATATTATATTTATTTTGTATTTATCAGTTTATCTCAAAGAAACGGGCACACTTTTACGCGTCTACTTTTTCAATGTCGTTTTCTTTTTTTGAAACAAAACCCTAATACCAATTCATATTTAAAATTAATTTCTAATTCGCATGAATGATTGAATGCAACCAGAGTTATTTTCCTATCAACCTGTTCGACATAAGGTCGCCTTTTGCATGTAACATTTACAGTACCTATGCCATAATCTTCCCGTCGTTCTTAATATTCTAACAGCCAGTTGCAGGAACGAACTTTAGTTTAATGCAGACTTAAAATTTATGCCATCCCTTATATTATGTATCAAAAAGAAAGTGACAGCATCAATTTAAAGTCTCCGTTACACTAAAGTTCGTTTCTGCAACTTACCATAAGTGACTAAAATTTAGTTTTTTTTTGTTTTAGAGCTTTTAGATACCTCGCAGTTTTCATACGGCACGACGCTCAGAGGGAATCCATTGATAATATATAATGGTTATCGATATTGCAAGATTCGAGACAACAGATCAGAGTCGTTGAGGAAGCGGTGGCGATGTTCAACACATCACAACCATGGATGTAAAGCAGTGCTGTACACCGTCGGACAGAGTGTTGTAGCTTTAAAAAATGATCATAATCATTGAATTTGTAGAAGAGAAACAAGTAAGATTTAGCCATTTTAAGCTGGGTACAGACTATTTGCAACGCAACATGCATTGCAACACGACGGCCTCCGCTCACGCTGCGTGCTTCAACTGCGAACGTCTGTTCCCGGCAGTCTTTAACGCACACTCCATGCTTGATTTTGAAGTGTTCATGACTATTATTGGTGTTTCAATTATATTATTACACCAGTGTATGGTCGAGTTCATTAATATATTGGCCCCTTCAGACTTTAAAAATATATGAACGTCAAAAAAGTTCCTAATATTGTGACAACTATAAGCATCAATAAATTGTGGTCAAGATTTAGATGCATTAATATGTGGCTGCACCTATCCTGTACTCCTTATTCTCAGCATATATTATTGAACCGTTCACATGAGGACATATTTTTGATCTATAGGTTCTATAGAATTTATTGAGCTTTCCAACGCTCACAATATTTTGAATCCTTGACAGTACCAATATATTAATGAACTCGACTGTACAAAAAAAGGGCGCAGACCCCGTCGTTGGTGGATAACTGGACTATATAAAAGAAAAATGGTGCTTGTTCGCAGCGGGCAGAACCGTCGCGAATGACCGTCCAAATCACACTGCGCGCACTCAAAGCGGTCGTCGAAAAAACCGACAATCGGCGGGAACCAACGAGCGCGCTACGAATGCGGACGCAGCGTGCGCGCAGTACGCTCGCGAACACATTCAAATGTATGGAATATGTTGCATTGTACCTACCTTACATGTTTTCTTGCAAATAACCTGTACCCAGCTTTATGTTGTGCTGAAACGAGATAAGACTATGCTTACGTATAGCCTTGATTTGTATACAAAGACATGTGCCAAAAACATAACCCTTCTTGTCAGTCGGGTAATAAGCTCTGACGATATCTATTTTATTTATAACTCTGTGGTGCTGCGAGTAACAGCATCATTAATGTTTTGTTGTGATTTCTTGTGATTTGTTTAAAAATATAATTGGCTGTGTTTCTGGTTATCTTTTTTTTGGATTTCTGAGTGACTTCGCCTTTCTTGGATTGTGTATCTTCGTATTACAGTTTACCGTGGCTACAATGATAAGTCGCATCTCAGACCACTCTAATTTTACCTGGTTTCCAACGGAGATCCAACGTTCTATAAACTGCGGCATAGCAATTTATCATTTAGGATACAGCCGTTAGATTTGAGCGAAATTCAATCTGTTGGAAGACAGTGGAATACTCCGCGATCGATAGGTTTGAATTTATTTTTTGATGTTATCAGATTTGGGAAGAGTCTTAATGTTCCTTCACTAAGTTTTAAGATGCACAAAAATATACAGGATTTTGTTTTTTTGTGTTCGTTTCCGGGCCGAGCTTGCATGAGACCGTTATCCATCTCTTTTGATTTATTAAATTAAAATGAACTGTACATATTATACAGGGTTACTTGTAATTCGACGTATTCCTTGCAGGGTGTCATAGTAGGATTACAATGCAACAAATTAAGCCACCAAATGTTCTACGGAAATCCAATAGTTTTTGAGTTAGTTAGATTTTTAGTTTTTTTTATGACATATACAATTTAAAAAAAATTACGGCGCGACTTTACTGGAATTTAAATTATTATCGTAGCTGATGCCGTAGCAGATCTTTAAAAAAAAAAAGTTGAAAAATGCCTAAAACTTTGGCAAAGATCATTATTTAAACATTTTATTTTTCGTAATTTATATTTTTCTTAGGCAAAAATTACGAACAAAAAACTGAATTTCAGTAGAACATTTGGTGGCTTAATTTGTTGCATTTTAACCCTACTATGACGTCATGCAAGGAATACGTCGAATTACAAGTAACCCTGTATAACAACTGATACCTAATTAATTATTAAAATAAATATATAATGAATATCCCAAATTAACTAAAATTATTAACACACTAAAATATGGCGTCGAAAAATGCCAAACCATCACTGTCGAGTAGTAATGTACCCAACTGGCGGCATTGCCATAGCAATTCTTAGCATCTGGCCAAGGTAAACGCCAGCCCTTGGACTACAGGAAGTGTCAACCAGCCGTCTGGAGATTTCGTTATTAACATTTTTAATCCTTTGACTGTACATAATCATGGTACAGTCAGTATACGATGATGTTATTTTGTTTCAGTCTCGATTTCAATTCGTCGGAGAAGATTCTTACAACTTTCTGAAAATGATAAAAGACTGCGGCGTCGTGAACAAAAAAAACTTAGTGCTCGTAGAGCTCGAGCACAATTGGATGAAGAAGCTCGTGAAGAAAGAAAAAGAAAAGACAGGGAGAAGTATTATAGAAAGAAAGCAAAAGGAGAAATCAAGAGAATATCTGACTACAGCCCTACGAGACAAAATCATATGAGGAAAATTTGGAATGAGAGAGCAAAACGAAGACGTGAAAGAATGAAAAAGAATTCTTAAACATGTGTGGAGAGAATGCTTAAAAAATTCATGATTTTATAATTTTGTAGTGTGTTGTGGGTAATTATCGTCCAAATTATATAGCTACTATGTGTTTCCTTATGGTTTTTAGTCTAACAAAAATCCCTCACTGACTAGTCCCTGATTTAAGGACCTTTGGGTTGTAAATTCAACGTTTTGAATTTACAATCTGCCCGCTCTTATGTGTGGGTAGACGTTGTGGCGACAACGTGGCAGTATAATGAGGTGCAATACTACTTAATCTGTGTGAGGTGCTCTGAAGCACTATTATAACATAACATACCTGATTACTTAAAATTAAATGTAGTGTGGTAGAAAAGCCGCCTCAAAGATTCGGTTTAAGCAAGTATAACAAACTAATTTGATTAGGATTCATTAAATGTATGAATGAATGAAATCGCTTTATGTTACGCTTTAATTTAGTAAAAAATAATTTGGGAATAGTTCTTTGCATTTAAGAGTAATACCTAAAATAACACTATCTCTGATACTAAATGATTAGGAAATTTTGTTAATAGATACATAGAATACACATCAAAAATGAACTAAATTATGTCATAGCATAATATTTTTGTTTTGTTTTTTTTTAGTAATTTCTTTTTTTTTTCTCATTTATTTCAGTGTACCAAAGGATAACCTTCACGACACGACGCGGTTCTAAAGTATTGAGTTTCAAAGGAAACACATTTAGCTTAAAAAAACATAAGGGTTACAAAAAAACCTGGAGATGCTCAAAATATAGTGCTTTAAGATGCGGAGCTTCTGTTATGACGATTGATGACAGTATAATTAGTGCAAAAAATGTGCATAATCATAATTAATACACTCCCAGACACTGAATCGCGTAAAAGTAGAGTCAAATAGTAGATTATTAACCAAGGGGATAAAGCAGTGTCTTCTGTCGCGGGTGACGATTTAAATCGCGAGCGTAACGAAGGACTCGAGGTTTACTCCCGAGCGTAGCGAGGGTGTTAAAAACTTAAATCACGAGCGAAGCGAGGGATTTAAGACGAGTCCTGAGTGTAGCGAGGGATTTAAGTTCACCCAAGACTAAGACAGCTTTATCACCGAGGAAAATAATCTACTTTTCGTACCATTTGCGAAAAAATTAACACAATACTAATATGAGACATGCATTTATTAAAAATAATGACAATTAAAATAAACTTAACGTATAATGTATTTGAAGAAAACAAAAACGCGGCAAATTCCTAGATTAATATTTTTTTGTCGGAAAAGCAAAGGCATTAAGCTCATACGGCCTCGTCGGTTTTCGTAATTTTATTTAATAAATCATAACTGCATAATAAATGAGTATTCCTTTTTCAAAAAGATGTATAATGCTTTATACAGAGTGTAAGGGACAGCCCTCCGCAAACTGATAGGGTGAATTCAGTATGTCATACTAAGATGACCGGTACATGAAATTTTTTCAGGAACGTTAAGGGAATCCAATAAACCTGATTTGTTTGTGTTTTTGTGCACAAATCGGAGCGTCTATAACTGGTTGGGAGGGATAGGTAATAGGTATGCGGTGAGTTCGATGAACTCTGTAGCTAGGCAGCAAGTGAACAGCTGATTTCACGCGTCATTGGTTAGAGTATTTCAACATCCATTGCTGGTTTTTTTTTCTGTTTTTTTTTGCATTTTTTTTACATAAATGGAGTGCTGCGAATACACAATGCAATTTTACATTGAAATAATAAAAATTTAACTGAAAAATTTTTTGAAAAAATGAAAATTTTCCTGAGAAAATTTCCGGTGGAATATGATTCAAAATGAGGAGCTGAATGCACCCTGTTAGTTTGCGGAGGGCTGTCCCTTACACCCTGTATACAAACTCAATCGTGTAAACACAGATGTAGTTCAGTATAAATTTCGGTAAGTATTCCAAATTTAAATCACATTCTCCCCCTAGAGGATGAATGAAATTCAGTACAATTTTCTTTCCCTGTTTTTAACAGATTAAAAATGACTATTGTTATGTTCGCTTTTTGTGGCATAGAATGTCACTTTTTTGAGCAAGTGGTACGAAAAAGTTTTTATGTAGTACCTAGTTCTGAAGCCGATATACTGGCCATCATTTTGATGTCATCATTGTTCCAAACTTGAAATCACGAACATCTAAAAAGTTAAAGACACACACGTTGAACACGTTATAAACACGTTCAAGTTTTCACTTCTGTCGGCAGTCTCCATAACTGCCAACTTTTTTTTTCACTTGATACCATTTTTTTTAGAAGTAAGTTTTGTTTTGTTTTTTTTTTAGAAGTAAGTAAACTTTGTTTGTTAATTTTGTTATTTTCTCGTACATACAATCATACATATTATGTTAGTATATTTTTTTAAATTCTATTTTGCCTAATCTACTTAATGTAGGTATGTATGTCACATTTACAATACATTTTAGTTTGTAAATGTCAATGTACAACGCCTTGGGATTAATTATTCTATAATGTTGTGTCTATATGTATATTTAAGTGAACATGCTCACTTAAATATAAATTATTACCTGGTCTTGGAGTGTGCTATGTTTTGTTATTTTTTTTAATAAGTATATAAAAGTTTTTTTTTTAATTCAAAGAATTTATTTTTTATTTCCATTAATATTTTAAAGCAATATCTATGTAATGTATGCATGCAAAAATCAGTGGAGCTAATCTACCCGTATAGCTCTGAGTCTGTCTCTCTTGCTATTTGACTCTGGACATTTATATAAAACTAGCTGACCCGACAGACGTTGTCCTGTCCCAATTTCAATAATTCAATATTTCATAGAAAATCCACTTTCAGTTTTCCCGAATTTTTTTTTCGATTTATGATGAAAAATGTTTAAAAAAAATACCGTTCCCCTTATCTCCGAAGTTTACATAGAGAAAAATCAGAAATTATTCTATGTGATATAAGTTTATATCTAGATTACAGGAAAAATAAAACAATGTCTCTAAATATCACAGTTTTTCAGAAATCATCAACAAAAATTACATATAAATGATAGTACGGAACCCTCGGTGCGTGAGTCCGACTCGCTCTTGACCGGTTTTTTATATATATAGATTAAAAAAACAGCTTAACATGTTACAGGTTTGCAATTTGTGATGTCACAATATGGAAACCGACTCCTACTGCATCGACATCACACTTATGCCTACAAATCTCGCAATGGAGCAAGAGTTATATGGCGCTGCACAAGATATTGTTCGCGAAAATGCAGAGCTGCTATCTACACTATTGACTATGAACACATTATTCAGATTCGAGGAGATCATACCCACGACCCACCTCGACAGAGTGAGAGGAATTGGAAGATGGTGACACCTTAAACCCTTTAAAACACCTTTAAAACGAAAGGGACATCTAGGGCCAGTTTCTTGACCCCTTTTAAAACGAAAGGGACATCAAAGGCCAGTTTCTTGACACCTTTTAAAACGAAAGGGACATTTTGGGCCAGTTTCTTGACCCCTTTAAAACGAAATTGAAGGCTTTTTTTAGTGACCCCTTCACCAAAATTACCGCTAAATGAATGTGACGAAAAAAAGAAAATTTAAATCATGGTTTCCTAACATAGACTTGTAAAAAAAGATCTTTTTTTATAAATCTATGTTTCCTAATTATTCATGACAAAAATATTTTTCGTTACTTTATTTTATTTATTCAAAAGTGTATTGAAAAACGTCGTTTGATAAACGTGGACATTTGTTATTGCAGTTCTCGGCTGAATTGTCAAGCGCGCGTAAACTGCTTTATTAATTTTGAGATAATTTTCGTTCGAGTAACTGGCCCTTAGTCCCATATTAATTGAGACTAATGGGACAATTTGTTCCATGCTTTGATGACACAGGACTGAAGTTTAGTCGTATCGTCGTCATTCGGATAATTATTGAAACACGAACGGTTCCGAGATGTCAAAACAGAAAACCAATATAACATATATATATATATATATATATATATATATATATATAGATATACCCATGGGCACATTGTGGCTCCATCGTGCCATATAGGTAGAAATTTTGCCCCGGATCAACAAGTGAAAACGGATCAACATCCGTTTTCACTTGTTGATCCGGGTGGTATTTGTTGATCCAATGCCAGTCAAACCATACGTAAGTGGCTCTGATTGGAGCCACAAGTGTTAACGCGAGTAATAATAATAATTAAGACATTTTTATACAAATCCACCTTTTTTGCATTTGAGCACTAGTTGATCCGATTCAAATGGGCCAATCAAAGCACACCATTTTTCACGGGCTTTGTCATTGGCTACTATAGATAGATAGAACATGGATGGTATTCAAACAAATTAATTTTTGCATTATACAGCGTGCCGCCGCTATCGCGACATTAATTTCAGACGCGAACATGGTTCCGCGTTTTCGGTTTCGGAGGGTTTGGTGAGTACTGGTGAGGGGGGAACGGGAGAGGGTGGTGAGGAAGGGGGGGGGCGTGAGGAGTGGAGGGGTTGGTAAGGGGGATACGGGGAGGTGTTGTGAGAGGGATAGAGTAATGAGGGGGAGGATGTTGAGGTGGAGAGGGAGGGAAGGCAGTAGTAAAAGTAGAGATCGAGGGGTATGTTGAGGGGGAGAGGGATAGGAGGCACCGCTATGAAAGGCATAGGGGGAGATTGGGGAAAGGGATGCGTCAAGGGAAGGGAGATGGTGGTGAGCAAGGTGGGTGAGGAGGAGAGGGGATGGTGAGAGGGGAAGGGTGAGGAGTGGTGGGAGGGATAGAGTATTGAAGGGGAGGATGTGGAGGAGGGATGTTTTGAAGGAAAAGGGACGGGATGCAGTAGTAAAAGGGGGGGGGGGAGTTGCAGGGGGAAGAGTGAGGAGGAAAGGGAGGGGAGGCAGTGGTGAAAGGCGTAGGGGGAGGTTCGGGGAAAGGAGATGCGTGAGGGGGTGAGAGTGAGAGGGAGATGTGGGGGGTAGGTGAGAGGATAGAGGGAGGGGTGAGATAGGGATGGGAGGGGGTTGGTGAGAGGTGGGTAGAGAGGGGACATAGGGAAGGGGTTAGAGGTGGGGTGAGAGGGACGAGCGCCTTTACACGTTAAAGTTGATTTTTGTATAGCACTGATTCATTGAAGAAACCCTGCATGACAGAAATGACATGATGAAAAATAGAAAGTCGAAACGGCACAAAAAACAGAAGTTAACTCCAGTCGTGCGTCGGAGCTAACACACACACTTTTTATGTAAATGCATACTTTTATAGATAACTACAACCAGACTGAGGACATACAGACATGTGCTTGCGCACAAATGCTTATCCTGGATGGGATGTGATGGTGTGGAATCGAACCCACGATCTGCGGCATGATAGGTGGTATTTTAACCAAATACGCCATTGTGACCTGTCACTGTCAGAATGCTTCACTGTTAATGGTGTTGTCACATGTAACATCAGGTCACAAAAGCGCACAAAAGCTTCTCTATTATCTTCTATACCTCATCATCATCATTTCAGTTGAAAGACATCAACTGCTGGACATAGGCCTCTCCCAAGCACCGCCACTTCGACCGGTACTGTGGTTCCCGCATCCAGTGGATTCCTTCTTGCGATCTTTACAAGGTCATCGGTCCACCTTGTGGGAGGCCTTCCAACGTTACGTCTTCCGGTACGCGGCCGCCACTCCAGAACCTTTCGGCCCCAGTGGCCATCTGTTCTGCAAGCAATATGCCCTGCCCTGCCCACTGCCACTTAAGTTCGGCAATTCTTTGGACTATGTCTTCCCGAACGCTGCCCAGCCGAGTCGTATTCGACGATTGACCACTTTCTCGAAATTGGACCTACCTAAACTGGACAGTTTGTCCTAAGCAACATACTCGTCCACAACTTCGAGTGTAGTGTCTCCGATCTTCATGAGAGTGGGTGCTACATGGGCATTTGACGTGACCATCCATCCATGTCTTATCCATGTTCATTTTAAGACCCACTCTTTCGAAAGCTCTACGGAGGTTATCGAGCATTGTACTAAAGTCCTCCGTAGTCTCAGCCATGCATACTATATCGTCGGTAAACCGAAGTTGACTGACGTACTCGCCATTGATGTTGATTTCTAGCCCTTTCCAGTCCAGAACCTTGAAGGCATCCTCCAGTGCAGCGGCGAACAGTTTCGGAGAGATACCGTCTCCCTGTCCCCCTCGCTGCAAAAGGATAGGTTTGGAGGTACGGTCCTGGAGTCGGACTGACGTAGTGGCGTTTTCATACAGACACTTCGGCCGCCTAGACCGCTAAGCGTAGAGAACTGAAAAAACTCCTTGCAGTAATGCATACTTAGGTTGATCCACTCGATTTTATATTCGCATTACTTCATACATTGTTGGATCCGCCACCATACTCGAGGTGGATCTTACAATGTACGGAGCATTACGAATATAAAATGTACTAGATCAACGTACGTATGCATTTCTTCAAGGAGAGTATAATACGGAACTACATAGTACTTATAACCAATCTAGGTGGATCTGACAATGTATGAAGCAATGCGAATATAATTAATCGACTGGATCAACGTATGTATGCATTTCTGCGAGGAGAGTTAAAAACTGAAACACATAGTACTTATAACCTCATGTTCGAGGTGGATCTAACAATGTATGAAGCAATGAGAATATAAAATCTAGTGGATCAACGTTTGTATGCATTTCTGCAAGGATAGTATAAAACGGAACCACATAGTACTTATAACCTCATATTCGAGGTAGATCTAATAACGTATGAAGCAATGAGAATATAAAATCGACTGGAACAACGTATGTATGCATTTCCGCAAGGAGAGTATAAAACGGAACCACATAGTATGCTGTGCGTGGTGCCGCACCTCTTAGTAGAGGTGGATCCAACAATGTATGAAACATTGCGTATAGAATATCGAGTGGATCAACTTATGTAGCTAGAAAATTATTATCATTTTTATGCAAGGAGTGTGTAAATAAAAAAAATGAATGTTAGAAGTATCTGAAATTCACTGTATATGGAGCCAATAAGTATTGGTCCTCAGATAAAATTCGGAGCCAAAAAGTATTGTTGAGTATAAAAAAATTGACCGTTACGGATCCACTTTTGTTTAGATGCTAGAGTAAAAAAAATGTCGAGTATAAATATATTTCTACAAATATATTTGGCAACGTCGCCAAGTGGAAGGCGATGTTGCCACTCCGCTCGAAAAATATGAAACCGGAGTCAAGTTATTCTGCTCTAAAGGTGGAGTCAATAATGCATTGGCTCACTGCTGGATCAACTAAGTGTGGGAAAGGGTGTTTATATATATATATATATATATATATATATATATATATATATATATATATATATATATATATATATATATATATATATATATATATGTAAGACATTTGAGTTTAGCTAATAATTACATTTCTATCAGGGGGGCTAAAACGGCCACTTTGGCAGAATCATAATAGGATATTTGGTATTTATGAATCATATTTGAAATCGTAAAACGGTCACAAACTGACAATTCATAATTTATCTGCGTACAATATATGTTGGACAGTTTTGTATGGTCCACAAATTATGAATTGCTTTAGTGAAGTTTAATGTAAAATAGCACAATCATAATAAATTGCTGGGAATTCAGGAAATGAATCGCTTTTAGAGGAATTGCTTAATGTGGCCGTTTTAGACTCCCTGTTCTGTTATTGTTACGTCAGATAGAGTTGAAAGAGCTTGTAATTGACCATCTTTTTGTCTTCCCACTAATACCAGGGTACACGGAATTAAAACGTTTCAGCAATATAATTTTGTCAAGCACGCAGCAAGAGACAATACTTCTTGACTATGACTAGTACTAGTATCAAGCATTGTGATTGTACGGGTATTAAAGTTTTATGTATTTTTTTTTCCAATTAAAATTAATGTACAATTTACTGAAATTATCTTTTCCATCATACACACTAATTTATACCGTGTGTTTTCTTTCCTGTATGATGTTTGGTTCTGAGTTCAAAAGAGTTCTTTCTAAGGATGATGCGCAGTGGTAGCCCGCAAAATTCAATTATTTTTGAGTTTTTTCCAATTTGTATGTCCGTGTCAGGTTGTATATTGATCAAAGATACGCGGCAATAAAACATATGTATTTACATAATTTTAACCATAAAAATCATCAACACATTTCTCTAAGTTAGATTGCTTTTATGGGGAATTATTGTTCTAGAAGTGCGATTACACCCAGAGGAGCTCGTGGCTAAGTAATAACAGCCGCACGGGTCGATCCGTCAGGTTAAGCTACGCTTGCCGGGATTGGTCAGTGGATGGGTGACCATCTTTACATAACGAGATTCCTCCGTGCCTCGGAAAGCACGTTAAGCCGTTGGTCCCGGCTGTCATTCGTGGATCTTTGACAGTCGTTACGAGTCGTCAGAAGCCCGAAAGTCTGATAACCAGTCTTACCAAGGGGTATCGTATTACCCAGTAACTGGGTTGTGGAGATCAGTCAGGCAGTCGCTCCACGTAAAATACTGGTATTCAGCTGCATCCGATTAGACTGGAAGCCGACCCCAACATAGTTGGGAAAAGGCTAGGCAGATAAATAAGTGCGATTACACCTTATAAATGATATCTCTTTACTTTACAAAAAAATAGCTATCTATTGGTATGTTAACGATCTTGCTATGTAAAACTGTTATGAAGTTATAATCTAAAAACGGTTTTTTATTTTTCCTGTAATAATAATTTTACTTTTAGGGTTCCGTACCAAAATGGTAAAAAAGGAACCCTTATGGTGTGACTAAGTCTGTCTGTCTGTCACACCTGGATATCTCGAGAACTACTAATGCTATCAACTTGAAATTTGGAACAGTTTTAGGTAACGTTTACCCAACTATTTTGCAAAAAAGAAAGAAATAAAAATATTTATGTTTTTTTTGCAACAGGGACTGAAAGGGGGTATTAAAAATTCAAAGTGGAGCTACTAGGACATGTGGGGTATCATATGAAAGAACGCTATTTGCACATTCTCAAACATTTTTTTCTTTTTTTTAGGCCCTACAGTTTTCGACTTTTGATGAAAAATGTAAAAAAAAATACCGTTCCCCCCCCCCCCTTATCTCCGAAGTTTGCAAAGAAAAAAATCTGTAATTATTCTATGTGATAGAAGTTTATGTAAAGATTACAGGAAAAATAAAACGATGTCTCTAAATAGCATACTTTTTCAGAAATCGGAACGGAACCCTCGGTGCGCGAGTCCGACTCGCTCTCGGTTTTTTTTTTTATTACGATGTTATTCGTTGGGGACGGTGAATTATGTTTTATTACCGCGTATCATATTTTGATCAAGATACAACCTGACATGGACCTGCAAATTACAAAAAACCCAATAAAAATAGAATTTCGCGGGCTTCCACAGCGGATCAACCTTAAAGCACCTATAGACATTACTACGCATAACTCTGCGGCCAATCACCCTCTATTTTTACGTTATACATGATAGAGGAGGTCTGTGTCCCAGCAGTGGGAACATTATAGGCTGATTATGTTATGTAACATGCTACACTTAATTCTTGTGGCTGTCGCAAAATTAAATGTAACTTTGTATATTTTTATGACCAAAAGAATTAAAAACATCTTTTTTTTTCAGATTGTAAATAAAAGAGTTTATGTATACAGGGTGTAAGTGTAAACAGTGGCAATCTTTTTAAGGGGTCATTGTACTTATCATGACCTGTTTAGCCACACAGAGACAATATCTGAAATCACCGCGATATAGAAATGTTTTGTTCAAAATTGTTTAGTTACTCTTCCCTAGATGGCGTTGTACCATTTCGTTCGATTTCTACATCGCGGTGTTAAGAGTCTCCGACGATATAGTATAAGGTTTAGGATTTAGAATGCTTGTTAACAACTACCACTACTGATATTCTAAGGTGTAACCACTACATCCACGAATAAATCAGACTTGAGGTCGTGTCGGTAATACTGGTCAGCTTCGCCGCACACCCAAGTAAAAATTCAATACTTTTTTGAATCCCAACCCCCAGTTACGAACCCCACGAAGTCGAGGGTTATTCATGGTCCTTCGTGCCGGACGCCAGGCAAGGGCTGTTTCAGCGATTTCAGGTGTTTTCTCCTACTTGGACGGAGAAGCATCAACCCCATACGCTCCTGCTGAGTGATCTTGGATGGTGAGAGAGGGAGAGAGCAATATCGGATCCAGTTGCGGGAGGTACGGAGGAAGGAGTACCAATCAGCAGCAAGCAAGCTGCAGACGACCTAAGGTCGTAAGGAAGTGAGTGATAGTGCCGAAAATAGTGAGTACATTGTGATTTCTTATGTGTCAAGCAAAAGTGAACATTATTGCCTAGAAGATTTAAACTTTAAACTTTTGACTAGTAAATTTTGAACTTAGAATAATTTCAAGTGTGCATGTTTAGACTTAGCTAGATTTAAGCCAATTGTGTCCAGACGGGGAACCTATGTCCGATTTTAGGAAATTTTAAAGTGTCAAACACTTAGAAAAATTTCATTGTTTACATTGACTTGTAAAATTTTCGATAACTTTTTGGACTTAGAATTTTTCGAGACTTTTTGTCAAACACTTAGAAAAATTTCATTGTTTACATTGACTTGTAAAAATTTCGATAACTTTTTGGACTTAGAATTTTTCGAGACTTTTTGTCAAACACTTAGAAAAATTTCATTGTTTACATCGACTTGTAAAATTTTAGATAACTTTTTGGACTTAGAATTTTTTTGAAAGTTATTGTCAAACACTTAGAAAAATTTCGCTGTTTACCTACATTGACTTGTAAAATTTCGATTTTTTGAACTTGTAAAAAAATACTAATTCTTGGCAAATTGTTTGGATTGTTAACTTCAAAATGTCTTTAAATTCACATATCAGAGTACAGGATGATATTCACGATAGGTTGTTAAGAGCAAAAACTAATTTCAAAAAGTCGCCAAAGGATAGAATTACTAAGCAATACATAGAAATCAGATTAGAAACTATTGAAGAGTTATGGGCGCAATTTACTCTAACACATACACAAATTGTCAAGGATTTCGAACCTAAGGATTTGTCGCCTTCACCCTACACTGTAAACAACGTTTATTTTAATGCAGAAGAAATATATTTAGACTTAAAATGCGAATTAAAAACTGCATTAAATAATATTAAGGGTAGCGATATTTCTCCGGTTGCGTGGTCGTCATCAAATGTTTCTGAAGGTAAAGGCAGCTACATAAAGTTGCCCAGAATCAGTATTCCAACATTTTCGGGGAAATATACGGAATGGCCGACTTTCCGAGACTTGTTTGTATCGGCAATACATAAAAATAGCAGTATTGATAATGTCCAAAAGTTACACTATTTAAAAGGTTATTTGAGTGGGGAAGCCGAGCAGCTCTTACGTCATATACCAATCTCGGAATCAAATTATGACAGATGCTGGGTTCAATTGGAGACTAGGTATAACAATAAAAAATATTTGTCTCACTGTATTTTGAAAAGATTACTTAGTCAAAAGAACATAGTACAAGAGTCAGCTAGTGCTTTAAAGGAATTAATGGATACAACATCAGATTGCCTAAATGCACTTGCTAATTTAGATATTGATGTAACTTCATGGGATATTTTGATAATTCATATTATAACGTTAAAACTAGATTCAGACACTAGAAAGGATTGGGAACTAAAGGTAACTAGCAACACTGATTCAGATAAGCTGCCTACGTTTGAACAGTTCAAAGAATTTTTAACAAGCCGTTATAGGGCATTTGAATTCTTAGAAACTAAGCCAAATAAAAATAATGTAAATG
This sequence comes from Cosmia trapezina, assembly GCA_905163495.3. Lineage (NCBI taxonomy): Eukaryota > Metazoa > Arthropoda > Insecta > Lepidoptera > Noctuidae > Cosmia > Cosmia trapezina. Next base: position 22,390,355 of record LR991029.1, read on the forward strand.
TTAATAAGGCAAAGGTTTTTCACACGGCAACCAATGCGGCCATGGTTTGTCCGCTTTGTAGTAATGAGCATAAATTAAGAAATTGCAAGCAATTCGTTAGCCAGGATGTGGATACTCGACGTAAGTTTGTGCAAGATCACAAGTTATGTTTTAATTGTTTGGGGCACAACCACTCTGCCAGGTTTTGTAAGTGTACAGCCTGTTGTCAGGTATGTAAGAGGAGACATCACTCCTTGTTGCACCCTAAAGGTGAGCAGGAGTCTGAGAAGGGAAATTCGTCTGGCGAGAGTGTTTCGCAGACGAAAGAACAAACACACAAGGTGGGAGTAGAAGCCGAAAACAAGGTAGTAGCTTGTTTTTCGAAAGGTACAGCAAATAACCAAGTCCTGTTAGCCACGGCTCTAGTGAGGGCTGTATCGAAAAATGGGGCTAGTTACACAATCAGGGCTTTGTTAGACCAAGGCTCACAGGCGTCTTTTGTTACAGAATATACTGTCCAGAGCTTGGGGTTACAGAAAAAACCAGCTAAAGGTTTAATAACTGGTCTAGATGCTAGTAACAAATTATTCATAAATTCGGTTGTTGAGGTTAAAATTCAGTCTAGGGTCGATCCATCGTTTGAACTTGTAGTCAAAGCATACGTTCTCAAATCGATTACGTCATTATTACCTGGTAGGGAAACGGTATATTTAGATTGGGCACAAGCTAACGATATACAATTAGCGGATCCTAGATATAATACACCGGATAAAGTGGATATGTTATTAGGAGCAGATATCTATAGTCAGGTTTTACAAAACGGTTTAAAGAAAGCTCCTGGTGGTAGCATTGTAGCTCAGTGTACCTCATTGGGATGGATTTTATCAGGAACGGTAGCTGCCGCTGCTCAGAGTACCTTGAATATTGCAGTGATGCATGCTCAACTTGGTGATGATGAAGTCCTGAAAAAATTCTGGGAATTAGAAAGGGAACCACAAAATAAGAAGCGTATACTTACCGAAGAAGAAACAAGATGTGAAGAGATATTTAAGGCTACAACTGTAAGAGACAATGACGGTCGTTACGTAGTTAACTTACCATTTAGAAGTCAAGATCCGAGCTGTAAATATGGTGAAGCAAGAAAGGTAGCAATTAACAGATTTTACGCATTAGAAGCTAAACTTAGTAAAAACACGGATTTAAAAACAAAATATGAGGAAGTTATCAACGAATATTTGCAGCTGGGACACATGAGGCCAATAACCAAGGTAGAAGAACAAAATCAAAATGCAGTGTACTTGCCTCATCATGCGGTTATACGGAACGATAAAGACACAACTAAAGTTCGTGTTGTCTTTGATGCTTCCTGCAAGGGAAAAAATGGAATATCGCTCAACGATGATCTAATGATCGGTCCAGGGCTGCAACCAGATTTGCGACATTTACTGATTCGTTGGAGAACTCACCGCATTTGTCTAGTTTCAGACATTATCAAAATGTACCGAATGGTGCGCGTGGCCGATCATCATACAGATTTTCAACGCATCGTGTGGAGAGACAACAAACAATCTTCAATTAAGGATTATAAATTACTTACTGTTACTTTTGGTACCTCTTCAGCGCCCTATTTAGCAGTTCGATCGATGCAGCAAGTAGCGTACGATGAAGGAGTCAACTATCCACTGGCGGCTGAAAGGGTACTTAAAGATTATTATATGGATGATCTTATGACTGGTTGTGACTCGATAGAAGAAGGCATACAGATCTATAGCCAAATGAATCAGTTATTAGCAAAAGCAGGATTCACTTTACAGAAATGGTCAAGCAACAGCAGTGAATTATTAGAAAAGATCATAGTTGAGGGGCACTCGTACAAAGGACAAGATGGTGTAGAAAGGGAGATTAACATAAAACAGGATGAGATATTCAAAACGTTGGGACTTACCTGGAACCGAAGCTGCGACACCTTCCAGTATTCTGTTCAGTTGCCTCTGCTGCAGGAACCTGTAACTAAAAGGAAAATGTTATCAGATATAGCAAGACTATTTGACCCTTTGGGATGGGCCGCTCCTGTGATCGTATTAGCTAAAATTTTAATTCAAAAATTGTGGATTTCTGGAATTGGCTGGGATGAGGAAATTCCAGATGAAATAAAAAAGGAATGGTTTACTTACCGGCAGGAGTTGAAAGGTTTAACGGAATTCTCAATACCTCGATGGTTGAACATGAAACCCGGTGGCAGGCAGGTGGACTTACATGGATTTTGCGACGCGTCAAAATTAGCATACGCGGCGGTAGTTTATGTACGGGTAGTCGATACTGACGGTAGCGTTTATGTAACTTTGCTCACCGCGAAAACTAATGTTGCACCAATAAAAACGGTATCAGTGCCTCGGTTAGAGTTGTGCGGTGCAGTCCTCCTAGCAAAGCTGCTTTCTGAAGTCTCCGAAGTGATGGGAATCGGTAAATCTAATTTGTATTACTGGACCGATTCAGAGATAGTGTTAGCGTGGTTAAATAGTCATCCGAGTAAATGGAAGACATTCGTGGCAAATCGCGTTTCTGAAATTTTGAGCATCAGTGAACCTCAGCAATGGAATCATGTTCAGTCGAAAAGCAATCCTGCTGATTGCGCATCACGTGGTTTATATGCGTCAGAATTTGTAAATTTTAAGTTGTGGGTAGAAGGTCCTGGGTTTCTGAAGGATAAAAATAATCTATTTGGCAAACGCAAAGTGGTATCCACCAATGTAGAAGAAATAAAGGTACACGTAGTAACAGACGATAATTTTATTTGGGATAAATATTCATCACTTACCCAACTAGTTAGAATGGTAGCATATTTAAGACGTCCTTTAGAGTTGAGAAAACCGAAAGCTGAAAGAAGAAGTCATAAAATTATAACTGCAGAAGAATTGAGATTATCGTTGGAGACATGCATTAGGGTATGTCAAGGTCAAAGGTTCGATGCGGTAATTCTGGATCTGCAAATGGAAAGGCCTAAAAGAAAGATGTTCAAGTCTTTAAATCTTTACCTCGATTCCGTTAATATCCTGAGGGTGGGCGGTAGATTGGAACGTTCCGATCTTGACATGGATCGTAAAAATCCAATGTTAATTCCAAGTGATACTAATTTTACCAATCTTCTAATCGCCGACGCACATCATAAGAATCTTCATGGCGGTCCGCAACTAATGCTGAACTACTTAAGCACGAAGTATTTTATTCAGGGAGCTAAGCGGTTGGTTACTGCATACGTGCGAAAATGTGTAACTTGTTTACGTTATGCAGCATCTACAAACCCTCAATTAATGGGTCAGTTACCACCTGCACGGGTTACCCCAAATAGGCCATTTAGGAGCAGTGGGGTAGATTATGCTGGTCCTATTCAGATAAGGACATCAAAGGGTAGAGGTCACCATGCGTATAAAGGATACATTTGTTTATTTGTATGCATGGCGACTAAAGCTGTCCACATTGAGGTCGTAAGCGACCTAACAACAATGGGTTTTCTTGCCGCCTTTAAAAGGTTTGTGGCAAGACGTGGTCAATGTAGGGATGTATGGAGTGATAACGGAACAAATTTTCAGGGAGCTTCTAGGGAACTAGACACATTACTTCGCTCAGAAAATTCAGGTATAGCTAAGGAAATTGCTGCGGCTTTAGCTACTGAGGGTACCACATGGCATTTTATTCCACCACATGCTCCGAACTTTGGCGGATTATGGGAGGCTGGAATAAAATCCTGTAAGAAACATTTAAACAGGGTAATAGGTAGCTCTACTTTGACTTTTGAAGAGATCTCCACTTTATTAAGCCAAGTAGAGGCTTGCTTGAACTCACGTCCCCTGTGTAGACTGACCGATTCGAACACCTTTGACGCATTAACGCCGGGGCATTTTCTTGTGGGCGAACCACTTGTAAACGCGCCTGACCATAACTATGAAGAGGCGAAAATTTCTAGCTTGAAGAGGTGGCATTTAGTCCAACAGAAGACACAACATTTCTGGCGTCGATGGTCTGACGAATACTTGACCACACTGCTCCATCGTTATAAATGGTCTAAGCAAAGTCCTGAACCAAACGTAGGGGATATAGTTCTAATAAAAGAGGACAACTTACCTCCTTGTCGGTGGCTTCTTGGCAGGGTGGTTGAAAAACATCCGGGGTCCGACAATCTTACACGAGTGGTCACCCTTCGCACTAAAGATTCCATATTTAAAAGACCAACGTCAAAACTGTGTGTCTTGCCTATTGCCTAAGAATTTTGTTAGTATTTTTTTAAGTAGTAACTTTAAGCATTGTTTGTTTAGACATGTAAGTAATGTTAATGTTTAAGGTTAGATATTGTATGTATAAGGTATATTGTAAGGGTAATTGAAACTGTTTGATAAGCATCATATAAATAGCTTTGTAAAATGTAACAGTGGAAGGACATAATGTTGCACAAAATGTCCTTGGTGGGCGGAATGTTTAGCCACACAGAGACAATATCTGAAATCACCGCGATATAGAAATGTTTTGTTCAAAATTGTTTAGTTACTCTTCCCTAGATGGCGTTGTACCATTTCGTTCGATTTCTACATCGCGGTGTTAAGAGTCTCCGACGATATAGTATAAGGTTTAGGATTTAGAATGCTTGTTAACAGGCCAGTGGTCGAGCTACACGGTCATCAGTCCAGTGTCAGTGTAGTTATCCGCGCGGGCCGCAAATTTTTACTCGTTTCCTTTGTGTGTGTGCAGGTAACTTAGCCGGCACCTGTGCAGACACAGAGGGAGCCACCGCTGCTGCTCGGTGAGCTTGCTCACCGCAGCGGCCGCGGAGACCACCACCCGTCGAGATGCCGAAGCCCGACAAACGCGCCTCGTTTGGCCGCGATGCCGGACGCCCCGACGCCCGTCAGGCGTTGGACCGGGCGACGTCGCTGCCGAATATCGGCGACGCGGCGTCCGGTCCGCCGTCAGCCGGACCATCGCAGACGAGGGGAGAAGAAAGAAGAGGAGGGGGGAGAAGTGCCGCTGCTGCCGCCGGCCCGCCGACGTCATCGGCGCCTGCGCGTGTTGCGCCGACGCCATCGTCGAGCCGCCCGCAGGCGGTGCCTATCCGCCCCGCTGCGTTTCGCCCAGTGCCGATTATGGCCCCGGGGCCACTCGCGCATACTAGCCGCGCGACACCCGCCGTGCGCTCCGCTGCGCCGCCGGCCGCGCGCACCGCTGCGCCGCCAGCCGCGCGCACCGCTGCGCCGCCCGCCGCGCGTGCCGATGCGCCGACCGCCGCGCGCACCTCGGCGCCATCCGCCGCGCGCACCACTGTGCCGCCCGCCGCGCGCACCGCTGCGCTGCCCGCCGCGCGCGCCGCCGCGCCGCACGCGTCCGTACCATCCGCGCGCTCCCGCGCACTTCCCGCGCACACCGCTGCGCCTCCGCCGCGCTTCACGTCGCCGCCTGCGCCCGCGGGTGCAGCGGCTAAAGCTGTGACAGCTTCGCGCTCCGCCGCGCCCGGTCCCCGCTTCTCGCTGGCGGGACCGGCGAGTGCCGCGAATACTGACTTTAGTGAAGTGTTGTGTTCTCCACGGGCGCCTGACTCACCGGCGCCCCCCCGCACCTCCGCCCGCGACTCGCCTGCCATGCTATCGGCAGGTTCATCACGCGCGGGATCGAACATGTCGATAGTATCGGTGTGTTCGGCCGCGTCCGGTCAGGAAGACGTGTCGTCGGACACGACTCCGAGATCCGGACAGCGGCCCACAGATGGAGTAGGGGTTGAATTTATGACCCCATTGTCGCGGCCGCTGGGCTTTGGCTTCGAGTTTGACCTGGAGCCCAAACCCCAGCGAAGAAGAAGAAGTTCCAGCGACACCGAGGTGGAGATGGCGAAGCGGTCCTGCCTGGACTCACCGCGGTCGCCCACATTCGCCGACGCTGTGCGACACTCCGCACCCTCACCGGACATGACAGCTACAGGGGTAAGTGCTTTAACTTTTACCCCTGTCCCCTCTACCTCTCTCGCACCCCCTGCTACCACCCCCGGTACCGTAACGGCGACGACGACGGCGACGACGAAGACGACGACGACGACGACGACGACGACGAAACAACCGGGGAAGCCGCGATATCCGCCGCTGGTAGCAGAGAGGCTACCAAACTGGGCCACCCACTTCAGGGCCCTAACAGCAAAGCTTGGCCACCCTCCCAATGCTCGGCCATTTGGAACGGGCGTTAAATTCGTCCCAAATAGTGAGGACGAATACAGGGTGGTCCAAAGATATTTGACCAGCCTGGAAAAGGAGAAAGACAGCGGCGTCTCCTGGTTCGCCTACTCCCTACCAGCGGACAAGAAGTTCAAGATTGCCATAAGGGGGTTGCCGGCGGACACCCCCCCTCAGGAGATCGAGGAGGAACTCCGGGCGTTGGGGTACCAGCCGGAGTACGTGCGCCATATCAAAGGCGCACAAGGAAGACCCGGCTGCATATTTCACGCCATCCTCAAGAGGACCCCCGACGTCCGGGCCATATTCGACACCACCGTATTTTTATACATGCGGGGTGTCACAATCGAGGCTTGGCGCGGCAAACGTGGGCCCGCTCAGTGTCACCGGTGCCAACGGTTCAGGCACAGCTCGCACCAGTGCCACCGACCGCTCGCTTGCGTGCGATGCGGGGAGGAGCACGCGGCACGAGACTGCCCACGCCCGCGGGAAGAGCCGGCCACCTGCGTCAACTGCGGTGGCCCGCACCCCGCGAGCAACATAAAGTGCCCCGTGTTCCAGACGGAAATCAGGAACAGGCGAGCGGGGACTGTCGCCATCACGGCCTCCACACGCCGGCCCCGTGAGGCCCCCGAGAGGCAAAAGGAGATGCCAGAAGAGGCACAAGGCGCGTCATTGATGGCGGCAGCCAACGGGCCCACACAACGAAATGAAGCCACCTCCTCGAGGCGGAGGAAGAAGAGACGCGGGGGGAAAAGGAGAGGGAAGAAGCCCGAGCCCCCCGCGGCGACGCAAGCAGATATTCCCGAGGCCGACGTCCCTGCCTCAACATCGGGGGCGCAGGTTGTGAAACAATCACAGAAGGGAGAGGCTGCTACTACTAGCGCCAACAGAGCGCAGCGGCCACAAAAGGAAACCGCAAAATCCGCCATAATTAAAAAGGGCGGAGTCACCGACGCCAGCGCCACCTTAGCGCAGCGGCAACAGGGGGAACCAGAAAGGTTCCCCAAAGCTACGAGTGGCGCTACTAGTATGCAGCCACAAGACAAAGAAAAGAAGAAGCACTTCACAACCTGCGCTATACAGCTTTTGATGGACTTGATCAAGGCCATCAGGCAGGGACAGGATGTGGAGACCGTTATCCTCGATGGCCTGGCCGCCCTTCTAACGCTGTACCATGGCTAGCTCATTGAGGGTAATGCACTGGAATGCCCGCGGCCTCCGGGAAAAGGTCGCCCTCCTCCGCCATCTCCTGAGGGAACAAAACATCGACGTGGCGCTCATAAGCGAGACGCTCCTGGGACCTGGGGACAGGATTAGGTTCCCGGGATATCTCGTTTATAGACAAGATGAACGGTCGGCACAGCACAGGATATACCGTGGTCTGGCGGTACTTGTGAAGCGAAGAGTCGTTCATCAAGAACTCCCCCCGCCGTCACTCAGCAGTTTTTACGCGCTGGGTGTCCAGCTACATATAGCCGGCGAGGACATAGAACTTTATGCCTGCTACAAGTCGCCCGCGGCCCGCCTAGACCTGACAGAGCTGCGGGCCTTGCTGAATCACTCAACACACGCCACTATCCTCGCCGGGGATTTAAATTGCAAGCACCCAGCGTGGAACAGTCACACCACTAACGAAAATGGGAGACGACTCTTCGCGGATGCGGAAGCCTTCGGTTATACGGTGTCCGGCCCAGACACACCGACCCACTACCCAGATGCCGCAATTTTCATGCCAGACGTGCTGGACGTCGTAGTCCACCGAGGGCTACACCGTCAGATCACGCAGCAAGTGTTGGACGACGAGCTACAGTCGGATCACCATCCTGTACTCGTCGTCCTATCGGGGGTGCCGACCCGATTGAAGCCACTAGCGCCACGTCGATCAACGGACTGGACAGCCTTCTCAGAAAAAGTAGAGACCACTACGCCGACTCGGCCCATTGCCACCGCCGCGGACGTAGACCAGATGGCGGATGACGTCACTGCTTGCATACAAAGCGCCCTAGAAGCGGCGACGACCACAACGCAACCGCAGGGGGGAGGGCCATTGCCACCCCTGCCGACACACATTACAGCGATGATCGCCGTGAAGAGGCGCCTACGCAAGCAGTGGCAACAGCTGAGATGTCCGACGCTCAAGACGCAGCTAAACCGTCTCGCGGAGAGGGTGAAGGCCGAGCTACAGGCGCACACCGCCGCGGGCTGGGAGGAACGGATCGACGCCACGACGGATAACTGGCCGTCGATACACAAATTATGCAACCAGCTCACGAATACCCCAGCCCCGGTGCGTCCGCTACTGAATAGCGACGGGGCGTACAAGTACGTATCGGAGGACCGGGCGGAGGTCTTCGCCGAACACCTGGAGCGTCAGTTCCAGCCGAACCCGACCAGCGACCGCGACCATGTCGCGGCAGTTGAGAAACACCTGGGAGACTACTTCGCTACGCCGATAGCTCCCGATGAGGACCCCGTCTTCTTCTCGCCGGGCGCAGTCAGACGCGCCATCCTGCGAACGAAGCCCAGGAAGGCCCCCGGTGCGGACGGTATCACCAACACAGCGCTGCGCCACCTGCCGTTCCGTATGGTAGCGGCGCTGGCGCGCCTGTTTACGGGGATACTGCGCACGGGGGCCTTTCCCGCCTCGTGGAAGGAGGGGCGCGTCATTATGCTGCCCAAGGCGGGGAAGAACATTCTGAAGCCGGAGAGCTATCGGCCGATCACATTGCTGCCGACCGTCTCCAAGGTGTTCGAAGCACTCCTGCTGCGACATCTCCAACCCCACATAGCGCCACGACCAGAACAGTTCGGGTTCCGGCCGGAGCACAGCACGACGCTTCAGCTGTCGAGGGTACTGCACCACCTCGCAGCCGCGCTAAACAAAAAGGAATATTCGGTGGCAGTATTCCTCGACATGGAGAAGGCCTTCGACCGTGTGTGGCACGACGGCCTTATTTTCAAGTTAGCCACGTCAGACGCGCCCCGTCGCGTCGTCAAAGTGGTCTCTGCTTTTCTGTCTCACAGGACCTTCAGGGTGGTGGTCGACGGAGCGCTCTCCAGCGCTCGCCCGGTGCGTGCCGGTGTGCCGCAGGGCAGCTGCGTATCGCCGGCGTGTTACTCGCGTTACACCGACGACATCCCCACCACTGCCGACGCCATGCTCGCGCTGTATGCAGACGACGCCGCGTACATCACCACCTCGCTTAACGCAAAGTACGCGGCGGTGAAGATGCAGCGCGCCCTGGACCTTCTTCCCGAATGGCTGTCGAAGTGGCGGCTGTCGGTCAACGTGGGTAAGACGCAGGCGATGGTCACTGGTGCCGCGCCGCTCCCGCCACCCTTGAAGCTGCAAGGAGCCGACGTCGAATGGTCGCCCCGGGTCAAATACCTGGGGGTCGCTATCGACCGTCGGCTCTCAATGGAGTCGCACGTCCGCGCGGTCGCCGCAAAAGGTAGGGTCGCCCGCAACCTCCTGCGTCCGGTGCTCTCGTCCCGCATTCCGGCGCGCGTCAAGCTGGGCGTGTACAAGATGTACGTGCGCCCGATCTTGACGTACGCCGCCCCTGCATGGTTCGCCCTCACGAGCGAGACCAATCGCAAGATTCTACGTGCGCAGCAGAGCCAAGCGCTGCGCACCATCGTGGACGCCCCTCGCTTCGTGAGGAACGACGTCATCCAGAGGGACCTCGGGATTGAGAGCCTGGACGACTTTGTGCGGCGCCTCGCGAAGGGAATGTTCGCGCGTGCCGACGCGTCTGATTGGCCCCACGTCAAGCAGATCGCGCCCTGGCATGCGCGCCCCCCTGACGCGAGACGACCTTTGCCCCGCGACCTGGTCGCGGACGAGTGACTCCACACCGGACTGGACTTCCGAGTGAGTCGCCCTCAGTCTACACGCGGCTCACTTGTGACAAATAGACTCCACAACACTACATACACCTGCTGCGTGGCGCGTGCTAGGATAATTTAGGCGTGTCACGTAGTAAACATCAGACATTCACCTCTACACAGGCACTAAACACACATGCGAAGACGCAGCGCGGGCGTGCGCGTTTCTCGCATAGACACCGGGTGGCGCCACACAACACAATGCCACCCACACACCCACAACACGGTCCCCCTAACCCACGCAGGCTCGGCTCGCTCTGAAAGTGTGTTGGGCGGGGGCCACTCACCCTTCTGCAGGAACGTCGAGTCCGTACCTCTGTCGCTGGTCGCCTCCTGCTGGGCTTCACCCATGTAGATGGGGGTTCCACCTGGTAGGGGTTGACCGCCGGGGTACGGTGAAGAAAGCGGCGCTGACTAGCAGCGTCGTGGCGTGCCTGCAGACACAATTATAGCAATTATACACAGGGGCGCGATTAGCCGCGCCCCAGCATCTGTAGGCCGTGCTAGGCCGCCAAGAAGAGGGGCCCGTATTGACGGGTCACCGTGTTGCCTCCGCGGTCAGGGGGCTACGCCCCGGCACCGCCAGTCACACACCCCTTGAGGGGTGTCGCGACTTCCAAACGATGCTTGTTAACAACTACCACTACTGATATTCTAAGGTGTAACCACTACATCCACGAATAAATCAGACTTGAGGTCGTGTCGGTAATACTGGTCAGCTTCGCCGCACACCCAAGTAAAAATTCAATACTTTTTTGAATCCCAACCCCCAGTTACGAACCCCACGAAGTCGAGGGTTATTCATGACCAAACCTGAAATATCGAAAAAAAAATCAGCTGATCATTTATGTTCGCATAATTCGTCAAAATATAGGGAATGGCTGATTTTTTTTAGGGATCTCAGGTTTGGTCAACATTACGGCGGTGATTACGGCGGCGAAGGGAATTCTTATGTGAAACATGTCATAAAATTAATATTTTAAAAAATTAGGTAACATAGGTTTAATAAAAACAAAAGGTGTTGATTTTTAAAAACTTCCTTCTTTCAGCAATCCCAAGATTCCAGAAACTAAATAATAATGGTAGCATGATTTTCGCCGGGTACAAGTATGGTTTCCACTTTTCACGAACAAACTTAAATGACGTCATAGAAACAAGATGGCGCTGCAGTAAACATGTACTTGGGTGCAAGAGTGCATTTTACATCGTCAGAGGAAAAGTTATAAGATACGGTTTAGAAAAACATAATCATGCACCATCCTTAAGTTCCTTACGTTATAACTTTCGTGTTAGGAGCTGAAACTTTACAGCACAGACTTAAAAATCTTACGACAGCAGATACCCGTGTTATAAGGCGAAACCGTTAGTGTTTTTGCAATTTGCAGGTCAGTATCACTTTATATGTTGATCTAAATACGAGTATGATTCGCGGCTGTATCAAATATTTATTTATAGAACTAGCTTTTGTCGTTTTTCGTAAAAAAGTACCATATGTCCTTCCTCACGGTTCAGTGGTTTTGATGTAACAGACAGATTAACTTTCGTATTTTAGTAGGGAAATATAATATGTCAATCCACAATACTGTTGAAAAATATCGCAATAAGGAACCGCAGAATATTATTATTAATAGCTGTGCCCGCGACTCCGTCAGCGTGTAACTCTTTGTATGTTATTAAGTTAATGTATTGGACTGCTAAGCTATCGGGAGTTACACGTGTTATTGTGAGTCAACCATAAAAGATAGACATATGCTGTTGTGGGATATTTTTTAGATAATTTTATGTAGAACATTTCCTTCATAAATGATTTCTATGTAGCCATTAAGGCTGCACACGCGACGGAAGCTTAAAAAATGGAGCAACTTCTCCCGTTTTCCCAACATTTCCCTTCACTGCTCTGCTCCTATTGATTGTAGCGTGATGAAAAGTATACTATAACCTCCCCAGGAGTATGAAGAATAATTGTACCAAGTTTCGTTAAAATCCGTCGAGTAGTTTTTGTTTCTATAAGGAACATACAGACAGACAGACAAAAATTTTACTGATTGCATTTTTGGCATCAGTATCGATCACTAATTACCCAATGATAGTTATTTTGAAAATATATATCATGTACAGAATTGACCTCTCTACAGATTTATTATAAGTATAGATTTCTAGCTTTTGCCCGCGGCTTCACCCGCGTTTATTATAAGTACATATAAATCTTCCTCTTGAATCACTTTATCTATTTAAAAAATCCGCATCAAAATCCGTTGCGTAGTTTTAAAGATCTAAGCATACATAGGGACAGACAGACAGCGGGAAGCGACTTTGTTTTATACTATGCAGTGATAATCATAAAAATCATCAATACAACTCTCTAACTTCATATTACCCTATTGAATGACTATTTCGTGAAATCATGACATTTGAGGCCAATTCTGAGTTATTGAGTTGTATTGCAGTGCAGAGCAGTGGTGGCCCAGTGGTAACGGCCGCGACTTACTAGTTGTAGGTCGTAGGTTCGAACCCCGGCAGGCGCTTTACTTTGTGTAAATTATTTCATCACCGCTGCTCTCAAAACGGTGAAGGAAAACATCGTGAGGAAACCGGCATGTCCTAATGTGACATCTACCAACCCGTACTGGGCCCGCGTGGTGGATTACGGCCCGCTCCCTCTCACCGAGAGGAGGCCTGTGTCCCAGCAGTGGGAATATTATACGCTGATTATGTGAGTTTTATTGCTGATTCTAATGATTAAAATTCTGAAAAGCCATATTTGTTACGATCGCGAATCATTTTTTAATCAACATACAACCTGACCCTAATCAATAAAAGTATTATTTGTATGGCATCATTTACAGCATTTTACCTGATGATGTAAAAAAATTACCTGTTGCGACCTTTTTATATATATTTATGTTTTTTATTTTCTATTACATGTTCTCAAAATTAAAAGTCAGTTGTGTCCGCGATTCGTAATTTTATTGACCTATAAAAAATTTTTGGTTCTCAATTCAAGTCGAAGCTGCACAAATTCCTAGTGAATAAATGTTATTTTGTCAAGGAAGTACTCCTGTACAGGATAAAAATATATATAGATGCATTTAATAAGAACATTGAATAGGTAATAATTATGAGAATACAAAATAGTGTGACATGCTATAATAATTAATTTAATTTGGCATGTGTAGGTATAGTTTTATTTTAATTTGGACCAATGTTTTAATTTAACTTATTTAATTTCAGTCGTTACGGGTCGTCAGAAGCCCGAAAGTCTGACAACCAGTCTTACCAAGGGGTATCGTATTACCCAGTTACTGGGTTGTGGAGGTCAGACAGGCAGTCGCTCCATGTAAAATACTGGTATTCAGCTGCATCCGGTTAGACTGGAAGCCGACCCCAACATAGTTGGGAAAAGGCTAGGCAGATTGATTGTTTTAATTTAACTTATTTGATTGTTAAGTTTATGACATTTCTTGTAATTCATCGGACAATTTTTATTTTTAAACTTTTGACATTTTTTAACCGACTTCTAAATAAGGAGGAGGTTCTCAATTCGGATGTTTGTATTTTTTTTTTTTTTTTTTTTTTTTATGTTTGTTCGCGCATAACTCCGTCGCTTGCCAACCGATTTGAAAAATTATTTTTTTGTTGGAAAGGGTATACTTTCCAAATGGTCCCATTTTAGTCAAAATCCAGTTCTGATGATGGGATCCTGGAGAAATCGAAGGAACTCTTCAAATATTATAGGCACACCTATAGCGATTTGGGTATTTTTTATAGTAGCTTGTGCATTTGCTCTCGGAAAGCACCACTTGGTGAAGTGGAACTGCTGATGAAGACCACAGATGGCTACCGGAACTACTCAATGATAAATATTTCTCGGGTTGCGATTCGATTACTTTAATATGGTTGCTAAGCAATTTCCGCTCGTCACACAATGCGTGTGGTGAGTGGTTGTTGAGGAGTTCTCCTGGTTCTTACCAGCAGAACTCCTCAACAATTAACGTCCCAGCATCGGGAAAAGCAATATTTTGTAACATGTGATGAGCAATTGACATTAGACTATTGTAACTTATACAAATTATAAACAGACCCACTAAAAAGCGAGAAATAAAAACTTTTTAACAAAAAAAAAAAACCGACTTCCAAAAATCACTACAAAGTGAAAAATAACTTTGATTTCGGAAGTCGGTGGCAAAAAAAAAAGAAAGTAAATAAAAAATGAAAGACACCGACTTCCGAGATCAAAGTTATTTTTCACTTTGTAGTGATTTTTGGAAGTCGGTTTTTTTTTTGTTAAAAAGTTTTTTTGTAGTATTCAGTTTTTTTTTTTTGAGTATAATAATTTTGTAATATGATTTTAATAATTATATGATGATTATATTAACAATAATATAAATCTTTGCACAACTTACTAAGTAATGATACAGAGTACTTTATATTTACTATTTGTAAGATCTGTTTTTAACCGACTTCTAAAAAAGGAGGAGGTTCTCAATTCGGATGTTTGTATTTTTTTTTTTTTTTTTGTTTATGTTTGTTCGCGCATAACTCCGTCGCTTGCCAACCGATTTGAAAAATTATTTTTTTTTTTAAAAGAGTATACTTCCCAAATGGTCCCATTTTTGTCAAAATCCAGTTCTGATGATGGGATCCTGGAGAAATCGAAGGAACTCTTCAAATATTATAGGCACACCTATAGCGATTTGGGTATTTTTTATAGTAGCTTGTGCATTTGCTTTCGGAAAGCACCACTTGGTGAAGTGGAACTGATGATGAAGACCGCAGATGGCTACCGGAACTACTCAATGATAAATATTTCTCGGGTTGCGATTCGATTACTTTAATATGGTTGCTAAGCAATTTCCGCTCGTCACACAATGCGTGTGGTGAGTGGTTGTTGAGGAGTTCTCCTGGTTCTTACCAGCAGAACTCCTCAACAATTAACGTCCCAGCATCGGGAAAAGCAATATTTTGTAACATGTGATGAGCAATTGACATTAGACTATTGTAACTTATACAAATTATAAACAGACCCACTAAAAACCGAGAAATAAAAACTTTTTAACAAAAAAAAAAACCGACTTCCAAAAATCACTACAAAGTGAAAAATAACTTTGATTTCGGAAGTCGGTGGCAAAAAAAAGAAAGTAAATAAAAAAACGAAAGACACTGACTTCCGAAATCAAAGTTATTTTTCACTTTGTAGTGATTTTTGGAAGTCGTTTTTTTTTTGTTAAAAAGTTTTATACCTGTATTATGCAAATAAATAATTTGATTTGACACCATACTGATATTGACCTGCAAATTGCAAAAGCTTAAGAAAATTTGAATTTTGCGACATTAGCGCATCCCTCTTAAACATTTGACTTTGCCAAGTTCTAGAATTTATCCTATTCTAGAACTTGGCAAAGTCAAATATCTCACTGTTTTGTTTAATTATCAATAGGTAGGTGAAATAATACACTACAGCATGATTATGTAGGTTTTCTTAATATAGGATGCCAACCTTCTTCAATTAAATGGAAAATTGTACCATAAGAACATTAACCTGATTGCCCTTAACCTTATATTTTAAGGTTTTGAATACGAGGCTTTTGGTTACTTGTATTAGTGTGTATATTTTGTCTATTTTTTTATAATGTGGGCCTTTTTTGTGCAGAATAAACATTTTTTATAATTATTTATGGAGACAATACCAAAATGTCAGTCATACTTACCTTTATTTTTAAACACGGTTATTGTTGAATTTCGATTAGGTAAAAATTTTACATGATCAATTTTGTTACAGTTGCATCAAGATTCGAGAAGAACAGAGTAGGAGGACAGAATTTGATTGTTGCTGGTTACTCGTATAGCATCCATACGCGGTGCATAGATAATAAAGGAATCATTAAAACAAGATGGCGTTGTTCCAAGCATAAAAAGGGATGCAACGCCGTACTTCGTACCATCAACGATAAAATATGCAGTGATTTGCCGGACCATAATCATCCTCCTGAACATTGTGATTAGCTGAAACCGTTGCAATGGCATGCCTAGCACTTAAGGCGAAAGCGTCAGGGTAGCCCGCGAAATTCAAAATTTCTTACGTTTTTTGCAATTTGGAGGTCAGTGTGAGCTTGTATGTTGATTAAAATATGATTTGCGGCCGTAGCTAATATGGCTTTACAGAATTATAATCATTAGAACCAGCAATATAACTCTCGCTATATTTGAGGTAAATGCTAACTTATGGAGTTGTATTGCTGATTCTAATGATTATAATTCTGTAAAGCCATATTAGCTACGGCCGCGAATCATATTTTAACAGGTTAACTGCCACGCCGTTTACCGGTGACCTCAAACAATTATTTTTCTATTGTGTCTATTGTCTGGCAGCTAATGTGTTAATCAACATACAAGCTTACTGCTTACTATACTACTGTTTGTTTTCCCAAATGTAATAAATAAATAAATACAAGCTCACACTGACCTACAAATTGCAAAAAACGTAAGAAATTTTGAATTTCGCGGGCTACCCTGGCGCATCAGCCTTAAGTTCTGAGGGACAATTGCCTTATCAGTTTCAATTTGTCAAAAAAAAAAATACCTTTATACTCTTTCCAACCATTTATGTTACTTTTGCCAGAAGCACGTCTATAAAAATAAGTAAATAAAAAACATTTATTTTCTGTCTACAATGGCCCATAGACACCTTTGAAACTAACATATATAAAGTTTAAAACAAAACTTTGTTAATAAATATAGCTTAAAACTATGTTAGTAGCACTTCACTGCACTAGCTTAACCTTTTGCTGTCCCGTGGTACTAGTCTGCGGAAGCGACGGAACACCACGTCCTGCTGCCAAAAGTCTTCTTCCATGACGAGGGATAGATAACAATTCGGTACTCGCACCACGAACGCCTTGAAGTTGACGCTGCGGCGCAACTTCAGTAACTGCACCCTCGGCGTGTACCTCGTCTTCTGGCGTACGTACTCCACGATTCCTCCACCTTAGTGGTGTGGTGTAGGCGGGAGATGTAAAGTCAACGACTTTTGTGCGTTACCCCCATAAGGGCGCTTTTCATATGCACGGACCAGTGGCTAGTGGTCTGCATTGTTTTTGTCTACCAATAGCGCTTCGGCGCACATTATATAAAAAAAGTTTAGAACCATTTTTTTGTTACGAAACGTTTAAGAAAAGGGACATTGTTTATTTTAGGGTCATCCTTCTTAGGCGACATTCATCGTTCATTGGTAATTAACTTTGAAAAAAAGGCTCATCCTTCATTCATTGGTCAAACTAAAAAAGGGCTTTTCAAACTATGATTTCAACGTTCAACCAAAAAAGTTTCGAAAAGGGTGAGGCGCAACGGCTTTCGATAGTACACCGGTATGTTCGGCTTTGCGGCACGCAAGCTCACATCGGGCTCGTTTGTTTTGTTAATGAAGTGCCTTATTTATTGACAGGCAACCAACCATAGATGACAAAATGCAATACTACATGGACGCAATTTTTTCAAATCGATTAAAACTTCGTCATAAATAAAGTCGATTGTTTTAATAAATCGAATCGGTAACGCATTAGGACATCACTAATTGATTAGTACTCGATCTATCTTAAGTAAAATAAATGGTTGGAAAAATTATAATTTTGACATTCATTGTCGCTGAGATGACATTGCGACTACAGTCCATTGACAGTAATTTTACCTCTGATCTTGCATCACTCTCAAAATCACAGTGATCTTTATATCATTACACACACCTGTGACACACACACACGAGGACACGACGACACGGTTGGCGCAGTGGTTGAGCGATTGACTGCTGCGCAGCATGTCGCGGGTTCGATTCCCGCACGGAACAAATATTTGTACGACCTACAAGTATTTGTTCCGAGTCTGGGTGTTTTTCTATCTATAATATGTATGTATTTACAAAAAAAAAAATGTATATAAGTAGTTTATCAGCATCTCGTTACCATAATACATTGCTGCTGTCAGAGGTAAAATAACTCTGACCGGACTGTAACTCCAGGACTAAGGATATTGCACGGTGCTAATGATACAAAATATTAGAGGATTGTTATTTTATCGAAAAAATAAACATGTCGTATCTCTATATTTCAATAATGGAATTGTGGTTGATTTTTTTGTAAATTATTAAGCTGGACTTATAAGTCAAGTATCTGTGCGCTGGCGCTGCGTCAGTTCGACAGATCGGCAGATTTATGTAATAATCTTTATTATGTATTAATAATCGGTGTCTTTGGAACTGTATATAAATTTTTTGCCCCCGACATCTAAAATTAAAGATAAGTACTAGGATACTTTGTAGTGTTTTTTGGAAGTCGTTTGTTTTCTTTTTTTGTTGTAAAAAGTTTTAAAAAAGTTTATTTTTTATTTTTCACTTTTTATTATGACACCTACCCCCACACCAATTCGTATACCATTACTTGCTATATAGACAACAGTGACAGGAAGTATTATAACATCATCAAGATAATTACTTATACAAAGTGGATTAAATACATAATTATTATCGAAGCTAACTCAAAAACTACCCAAGCAAAGTGAATAAGATGTACGTATATGGGACCGTCGCGCAAGCTTCTTCTATCAAATGAAAATCGGTCCACAAAATTAAACCTCCTGCTTTTTTGAAGTCGGTTAAAAATGTAAGGAATGGAAGGAATGTAGCGTCAGTGTACAAAAAAAACACACGAATAAATATTATTTAAAAAAAAAAACAACATATTAAAAATTTTGTAGTAAAGGACCTAATTGGTTTTGATTTTTGGTATTATTTTTCCCTAACTACCTTTTCACAAAGTAAATCAAATTTTTTTTTCACTTCGGTACAGACAAGAAATATCTTGCAGGGACTCACTTTTTTATTTGCATTTTTGGTAGGTATACATAATACTAAACAATCTGTGGTAAGATCCGAACTCAAGACTTCTCCTTAATCGTCAGCATATTGGGAGCCAATATGCGCTTTTATAATTTCTAAAGTGACGATTTTATCGCGGACGTCCACGTTTACGATAATACGGTATTTTACTCTATATGAGAAAAATCTAAAAATATATTATTAACATTATTAGCTTCTAGGCAAAAAGCAGTCGGAAAATGTTAGTTTTAGTTCATAAAATAACAATATAAATTTTAAATTTCAATGCAAAGTTTTCGCTTTTTTAATCTGTTTTCTAACACCATGAAAGTAGCCGCCATGTTATTACGTCATACCGCTCTGTAAATTAAAAAGTGTCAATGTCAACTGTCAACTGATCAGCGTCAAGTGTTTGTTTACAAGGTGAACTGACGTCATGACCACAGAGTAATATGGCGTCCACTGCGTTCAGCGTTTTCGCGCGAAATTTGAAAATGTAAAATTGTAATGCATTTTTATGGCACTTATCGATTGAATAAAATTGTTGTGTTTTTTGGTCGCTTATTAGCAATATAGAATCTAATTGAGACACTTTTCAAAAATATTCTATACACGGAAGTAAAATGTATGGTCCACCACAACAACGTCGTCCACGATAACGTTATAACATGCACGTATTTCCACACATTTTATTGATGTGGACTTCCACGACAATGTGGTCATCACACTAGAACTTATAAAAGCGCACATTCTTATGGTGACGACGCGAAGTTACGACCGCTCGGCAAAAATTTACGCAAAATATTGTATGAAATGTAAAACGTCCATTGTCGGTTACTAAACTAATCTGGGGGTCTACTCCATAAGCAAGAAGCCCGTAGTTTTACCCCAGCGTAGCCCGGTGTTTCCTACTCCGTATCACCTACGGATGGATGATTGGTTCGGGGCCCGAACAAAGTATGAATCACAACACGATTTGACAGTTGCCCCTACTCCCGATGTGTTCTTACCCGTCCGAAAAATTTAACTTTTACACTTGTTTTGATGGATCGTTATGTCAGACGGACGGACTTAAGGAGTAGACCCCCAGACCCTTCTTATTACCGTTCGAAATTAAACCTTATTTCTTTATTACAGAAATGATATTTGAAATACCAAGATACGAAACAAATAGAAGAGGAAAACCGAAAATGATACTGGCTGGCTTCTCGTACAACGTTCATGTGCGGAGGCACACTGATTACGGAATGGAAAAAACAAGATGGCGCTGTACTAAGCATAAGAAAGGATGTAATAGTGTTGTTCACATGGTTGATGGTGAGGTGTGTACCCCACTGCCGACTCACAATCATCATCCTGAGTATGAAGAATAAATGAAATCGCGAAAAAAAAATCAGCTGATCCCTACATTTATGGAACAGCAGATTTTTTTTTCGCGGTTTCTGGTTTTGTCTCACAGTAAAAAAATGTTCATAATGAGAGGTTGTGCGTTATGCATAATACTTCTTGTATATATTTTCCATGACTGAGTGACCCTCACGTATTTTTATAAAAATACTGATGAAATGTACAAAACAATTTTTATTAAGTAAGTTTTTTAACAACTAACTTCTAGCTTGGTAATGTTGTTAATCCTAGCATTTTATTATCAAAATTTTGTTTTTATTTTCATTTTTACTTGCAAGAAATTGTAATGACACTTAACTATAGAAAAAATTGTATTAAAATAAGAATGTTAATAAGTTAAGTGTTTCTCTGACATAATTATGGCAAATGGTTATTAAAATAATTATGGTGTTGTAGCTTCATAGGTAAAGAGGCTGATTGTGGTTTTTCTTTCAGGTTTTAAACCTCAACGCGCTCCAGTAAGCATCGGATAAAATGCAGTCGAAGACGTAGGTAGAAAGAGACAAAGAAAGGTATTTACTATACAGACATAATAAATTAGGTACAGTGGGCTGCATCAATTGGGTACCCCTTTACTAATGGGGTACCCAATTGATGCAGCCCACTGTACATCATGATTATTAATGACTAGCTTCCGCCCGCGACTACGTCCGCGTGTCCAAAAGTCTGAAATCGCCAACTATTCTTGAACAAGCATGGTGATCAATTCTCGTGCCTTCTCTGTATGAGAAGACGCATTTTCCCTTCAGTAATAGGTTGGTATTATTATTATATTAAGTAGGACGTCTCTACCCTCATGTTTTAAACGCCGAGAGAGCCGAATTTTTTCGAACAAAAGACTTTGTTCGTTACTAACCTTAATTAAAAAAAGTCCATCGTCCTTTTTAAATGAAATTATTTTAAAATTAAAAATGGTTTTATTTTTACTAATATATACCTCAAACTCAAGCTGAGTACCTGTACCTATAATAAGTACAAAGAGAGAGAGAGAGAGAGTCTTATAATATCTAAGAGAATATCTAGCAATGGAATGGCGAATATGGGTAAACGAAGTCCAATACTTAATATTTTTGCATATCCACAGATCTGAAATTCCTGGTGTCGGCTCGAGGAAAACCCATGATCAGCTATCGTGGGTTCAGATACTCTGGAGTCATGAGTAGTAATTCCAGGGGCCGATGGTACTGTTCTTCACACCATGCTAAGGGGTGTAAAGCATACATTAGGACTATAGATAATGTCATAATAGCTTCTTCAGAATGTCATAATCATGAAGTATCACAAAATTATTATTATTCGTCGGCGCCTGTGTAAGTAGTATTAAAAATATTAAATTGAAAAAAAAAATATCTATGTACCCAGTTTATTTGAAACATGACAAAATTATTTTCTACAAAAGGTATTATGTGCAAAAATATAGTCCTAATTATATGCTTTTTGTAGTAAAATTTGAAGCAATTTTTATTTCGTTAAGATTTTGAAATATATACATAATTATATAAATTACCTAAATAAACTGAGTTTTGTTTAATAAAAAAAATTATACTATGTATTAATAAAAAGTCGTCTAACAATATTTTGGTGTTCAATTAAGTTAACCAATAGACTGAATATTTACAATATATTATTATGAATACAAAACCAATTTTATTCAATTACCCACTCTGGGAATAATAATAATAATTTTAATCAGTACCTAATAAAACTGGTCACAATGACCAAAAAAGAAGCATACAGTACGCTCAACCACCATACCACTAAGCCTGCCATTAAAAGTTGTTGACTCGGTAAAATATTTTTAACTGTATTATATATTATGTTGACTATAAATGTGTGGTAGTTACAAATATTATAGATTTTTTCGATTAGTGTAGTCAGCACGAACAAAGTACAACTTGTAAGGTAAGAATAAAATATTTAAAAAAAAGTCCTTTCTTCGCAGGTCCACTAGAGGAACCGACAGGAGTGAAAGATGCTGAAGCTAGTTTCGTTGCACAAACACTAAAGGAACCAACAATAGAGGAAGATGACGACGTTATTTTCATCCCAATACCACCACAGGAACCGATAATAGTCGAAGATGACGAGGATTCGACTGCAGATAAAAATCAAAACAAAGAAACGTGCTGCTACACCGGAGCGGCTTGTGTAAAGGCCAGGCCAGGTACAACAAATAAAAATGAGGCTTCTGCCGAAGAACCGACCACAGCGGCTTACGCAGGAGAAGTGATGAATACGGTTACCGTCGGACCAGCGATCGAATGGGGTTCCATGAGAGTGTGGCCTAAAGAGAATTCCATCATCATAGGGAACAGTGAGACTAAAGCGGCTTCCGCTTGCACAAATACTTGTGCTGCTTCCAATGACGCAGGCAATACTGCTGGTTACAATGCAGCCGAAATCAATGCAACTTTGGATGGTAAAGGGATCTGTGTAAATTCCACCAGAGCAGAAAACAGTTCGTCTACTGACCCCCTGAGAACCAATGAAGAAAATATCGTTGTAGGTTACGCAATAACCTGTGCGTGTTCCGCTGGAGCAGAAACCAATACGTCTTCTGCAATGACCGGTGCGGCTTTAAACAGACCGATAAATAGTGCAGAAACCGCTCTAGCAGAGACCAATGCGGGTTCTGCTATGACCAGCACGACTTTAAACGTAGCAGGAAACAGTGCGGGTTCCGCAATAACCAGTATGACTTTCAACGGAGCAGAGAACAGTGCGGGTTCCACACTAACCGGTGTGACTTTCAACAGAGCAGAGAACAGTGCGGGTTCCACAATAACCGGTGTGACTTTCAACAGAGCAGAGAACATTGCGGGTTCCACAATAACCGGTGTGACTTTCAACAGAGCAGAGAACAGTGAGGGTTCTGCAATAACCAGTGCGACTTTCAATGGACCGGGGAACAATGCTGTTACTACTCTTTATCTGGTTCCGGCTAATAAGGTCAAAGTCATACCCAAAGAAACTAAAGACACATAGATAAAAACAAAACATTAAATAAATCATGTAAAAATAAAAACATGAAATAATTATATTGGTGTTGTATTAGTCGATTAAATATGTAAACATGGTCATTTTAATATACTCAACCTTGATCTTCATCAAATTGTTTTAATATAAAAGAAGGCTCCGTGGATGCCAAAAAGCACCAGCTGTTTCTACCATAATATTCAAATACCTGGTCATTAACGTTTTAGAATTGTTGTGTTGGATACACACTAACCTTTTTAGATACTAGAATATATATATTTAGATACTATGTTGTCACTACATCCTCTTTTAGTCCACAGCTTTGTATTATCAAAAATCATTCCTCAATATATCATTCAGATTCACACTGTACATACTTAGAACAATAATATTTTATCTTCTATCATACATAATCGTAGATACTACCAAAACATTGTGAATTACCAGTTGTGCCTCTTTGGTCATCCACTGTTTATGTAAGTATATGTGGCATTGTTCTCTTTCATTTTCTCATGAACTCTCTATATTACATCTGCACTTACTAACTCTTGTAAACATATCATGAACTATTGAATGAGCAATATTTGTTTATAGGTAGTTCACCTCACAGTGATGTGTTGTAGTCGTGGCATATCGAGTATTCCTTTCAAGAATCAAATTTGTATTAATTACTTCTTCTCTCCAGGGCCGATGATCTTTACGACTCCTCGCGGCAAGCGCCAGCTATATTACAACGGCTTCAAATATTCTTGCCGTAATCGCTACGAAGGAAAGTCGGACATCCGTTGGTACTGCTCATCACACCACTCCAAAGGCTGCAGGGCATCTGTGAGGACCATAGAATATAAAATAGTTAGCCTGTCAGAAATACACAACCACGAACCTACCCTACAATGGTTCGACAAAAATAATATATGACCAGTAATATTTAGAGTAACTCTGTCTGTCTGTATGTTACCTTTTCACGCCTTAAAGTTTAAAATTTAGACGTTAAGCAAAATGACGTGGGCAAAATTTAATCGAAATCCATTCACACTAAATGGATTTCGATTAAATTTAGTATATAGAACACTTTTTATCTCGGTGGTAGTGTAAGTATTCCCGTGGGATAATTTACGGCATACACGCGGGTGAAACCGTGGGCAAAAGCTGGACTTAAATAAAATCAAGTGCTGTCCATCTAATGTGCATGCACTGAAATAGTTAATTGTTACTCATTGATGTATAAATATGGGAAGATAGCGTACTCTCTAATGTCACGTAAACATTATTGGACTAGAAACATTACATGTAAACACACCCACACAACTACATTTCCGGATCTCGAGCGTCATGTGCTCAACAACCGAAATAGAGTGTGTGTGTGTGTGTGTGTGCAGACACACACACACACACACACACGCACTACACGGGCTGTAGCGGGAACGAGATAGTTGTAATTGTCACTGTTACGTACCCATAACAAATCTACTACACGTCGCTTGCGCTGCCGCTTGTCTCTTCACACTCTTACGAATCATAATATTTCTATCCCTTTCTGCAAATGACCCAACGGCAATATTAATCAGGAGAATTTTAAAGATAATTAAGTTTTGATGTACTTACGAGTGAACAGTACTCCCGTGGAAATTGTTTTTGGTTTGTGAACTATTTGTTTACATTTTGAAACGCACGAAGGCATTGCTGCTGCTTATTTAGACGATTACGGTAATTTTACATAACATGCTACATACGTTATACCTTGCAATACCTCCTATTTATTTATTTATTTAATATGCTGCACAAACACCAGTTCGATTGCGACTAAGGTAAATTAGGCCCGTGATCACAATTTATGCGGTCCACGTCGAAGAGCGCGAACCATATCTTCCTTTATTTATACATCAATGTTGTTATTAGGTATAATTAAAAAATAAGAGGCTATCATTTATGCAGCTATATTATTTATAAATTATCTAAAAAAATCTCGTCTAGGACTTGAAATTACTAATGTGTTGTAGCGACACCAAATTGTGATTCTTATAAATATTTAGATGACAAATGGTGATGCCATATTATGTAGTCGAATAAAATATCTAGGTGCGAGACGTAAAACGTCAACTCTTTATAGTAATTGAACTTGTGGATGCCAAATGCCAAGCATTCAGTGAGTAGGGTTTATACCTACTTACATAATTTAGACCCTGATTTACACGAACGCTTTTTAAACTGTGTACATTAAGGGTCAGTTTCCACCAAACGGAAAATCCTCGCGGATGGTCAGACACTTTTTTAAATTTCACTGACTATGAAACTGTATCAATATTGTCTTTAAGTATACGCAGACATCAAGCGTTTATTAAGTGTGATGTCTGCATTGAATTTTGTACCGTCGTCAGTATTGATACAGTTACTTATCGAGCAGCTGCGAAGATTTTTCTGTTTAGTGGAATCTGACCCTAAGAAATAGCTAAATAGAGGACAACTATAGTTGTCCTCTATTTAATTTTACTAGGCCCATTCCCATGCATATCTCACAGTTGAGATTTTGTATTTATTTTTCAAAGTTTTATTTTGAGATTTTATTTAACAATGCGTTAAACTTTGTTAATGTTTTCTATTGCTGCTGTAAAATTGCAGAATTGACTTAAATTGAGCAAACAGTAAGTTATAGGTTATTTCTTGTTTTCCTTTCTAAATGTATAAAACAAACATATGTTAAACAAATGTTTTGTTAAGTTTGTTAGTTAGTACTTAATATATGTTAACTTTGTGTTGATTAACAATGATAATTAAAATGGGTTTTATATATTTTAGTGTTTATTATATATTTAATGAACTCTTTTTGTGAGTGAAAAAACAAAAACAAACTGGTTTTCTAAAAAACTTCTGAGGGTAAGATAGGTAACAGGCCTGTCTAATTAGAGATGCTATTTACTGCTACACACCGTTAGTTTACACAGTGCGAGCTGCTGACTAGACAGTAGACAGCTGCGTGTAGGTACTCGTATGTCAGTAGCTCGGCTTGTCTTGGCTGTTTACTCAGTGCGAGTTGCTGCACTGCAGCTTCTCGATTGGCCGACGAAAAATGTTGACGTTGAATGTCAAACTCGCATGTGCGAGTAACTCGTATGATACGTTCACACAGTGCGAGTTGCTGCGCTACAGCTGCTCGGTAGGCCGACTCGCAAGCTAGCTCGCACTGTGTAAACTAGCCATTAAGCTGGTGAAACGTGTGTAGATTATCCAAAACCTTGAAAAAATAAAAAAAACCTTTTAAAATCCCCAAAACACAAAGCGCAAATGCTTCCAAATCTTTCATAATTTTTTCTAAGTTGGTAGAAAATGCCAGAGGCATCTTCTTATATCGTATGAACCTCACCGGTTCAGACACAATGGCTTTTTTTTGTTTCTTTAATTACGACATACAAAAGGTTAAGTCCACCTTTGGTAGGACTTAACTATTTTTTTAATTCTGCTAAAGATCTAATAAATCAATAATGAATATAATATCCTTCTCTTTCTAGCAACTTTCATCACATCACGTCGTGGTAAGAGAATGATAAGACTGAAAGGACATAACTTCTACCAGGTTCGGGCCCAAGGAACCAAGATCCGGTGGGCCTGTTCCACTCACCATCGGCATGGCTGCAGAGCCGCCATCAGAACTATTGATGATGTCATAGTATCTGTTAATGACCACCATCAACATGAGTTACTGAAGGACGTAAAACTTAATTACACGTTATAAAATGATGAGCTGCTGTTGTAGCAGCGAGAAGACGAAATCAACAAATGATAGAAATAAAAAAACAGCCATGAAAAGTCATTTTTGTACAGTGGGCTGCATCAATTGGGTACCAACCCAAGTTGTATTCAAATTTTAATAGAACCGGGGTATCCAATTGATGCAACCCACTGTACAAAGATGATACCTAATGTACACACGTTGAAATCAAGGAATACATTTCCAGTATAAGCTGATTTCGAATTTTTAAAGCTTTACGTAGATTGAGAGGTCAGCTTATAAAATCAATCTGGCTAGCTTTTTCTCAACTATGTTGGGATCGACTTCCAATCAGGTAAACACGATGATGCCCTTTGTTACAGAAGTTATTAGACTTTCGGGCTTCTGACGACCCGTAACGATAGTCAAAGATCTACGAATAACAGCCGGAACCAATGGCTTAACGTGCTTTCCGAGGCATGGTGGACTTTCGGTATGTTATTTATTTATGGTCACCCATCCAAGGCAAGCATGGCTTGACTTTCGATCGATCCATGAGGCTGTTATTATTTAGCCCCGAGGTCATGTGATAATGGAAAATACGAGATATAAAGCTTGATTATATCGTCGTGCGTAGATTATTATTAAGGCGCGGACTGACTACGATTTTAAATGACACACAACCGCGTAATCTATTGTCACCATTAGCTGTCTTGAAATAAGGTTTAAAATTGAAAATAATATTGGTGTTGCCGAGATGTGACTAAGCTGCAAATGTGCATTTATTTTCCGGGTTTTTTTTAGATTATTCAGAATTTACATAGTAAATTAAATAATTGTCCGGTTAAAGTTTTAGAATAATGCTAATTCTATATATTTTTTTTTTTTAAAAGAAAGTCGTTATCGCTGAGAATATATACAGAGATGTTTAACGCAAAAGTTTACTTTTGTGGATCAACTTCCAAATTTTTTATTGGGAATATCAAACTATTTTTTACTATTCTATTCGGTAAAAATTTTTCTTTAAACCCTTCTCTGTCCACTGTATTTTTTGCGTCGGATAGTTACATTGCGTTACGTCATACTCGACAATCCAAGAAACCAATTTTTGTGAATATTGAGCTAATACCGCGCCTTAAGAGTGGAGTTGAGTGTATCGTTTTAAATGTAAGACATACTCAGACGAACAATATTCAAAGATGCATATCATGGTTTAAAAAGAAGTTATAATAAACTACTGGTTACCTATCTTGTTTGTTCAGTTTACAATAAAGATTTTTCACATAGTGACACTATTTTTATGCATGAAATCTTTATATTCCGACTGTAGATTTAAATTACATTAAAATATATCGTTCCTTGGGCTTCCTTTAAAAAAAATATGATAGAAAAAATTTACTGTTTTAGAAGGTCTGTTCCTTTAGATTTCGTACTTTTGTCTAATGGAAAATAAATTTAAGTAATAATTTCATAACTTACTTTTTGTGCCATTTTATTCATCGTGTGATTTTATAGTTGTAGTTCCATGTTTTTATAATTTAATTTAAATAAAAATACCTTTAGGTACAAGAGGCCTAAGTAGTGAGTGAGTTTTTTTTTCACCATTATCATTTATTTTATCGCAGTTCGCTTCATGCACATTCACAATGATAATATTTAAACCTCTATGAATAGCATTGAATAAAACATTTATAATATCCCATAATAAATAAATAATGTCCCCTATAAAATTAATTAACTTTCCTTGGGTAGTTCTTGAGTTAGCTTCAATAATACGTATTTTTCCTCCACTTTGTATGTGGACTACAATTTTTGTGGGATAGGTACCACAACTAAAAAGTGAAAAATATTTTTTTTCCACAAAAAAATACTACCGATTTCCAAAAACAACAACTACAAAGTGAAAAATAACTTTAATTTCGGAAGTCGGTGGCAAAAACATTTAACCAGACACCGACTTACGAAATTAAAGTTATTTTTCACTTTGTAGTGTTGTTTTTGGAAGTCGGTTGTAATTTTTTATAAAAAGTTTTACTTAAACATTAAAATCATCAATACAACTGTCTAAGTTCACATAATCCTAATGAATGACTATTTTATGAAATCTTGATATTTGAGGATTTATAGTAACTTTAAGGAGTTGTATAACTAATTCATACTTTATTCAACACTAGCTTTGCCCCGCGGTTTCACTCGCTTAGACCGGGATAAAAAGTACCCTATGTATCCAGGATATAAGCTATCTAAATACCAAATTTTATCCAAATCGGTCCAGCCGTTTGAGCGTGAAGAAGTAACAAACATACAAACACAGACACACTCACAAACTTTCGCCTTTACAATATTAGTGTGATACACCCAAACACTGAGCTGCGAATGTCATTCCTAATCATTACATATATTATTTTTAAGAGCGCAAAATGGAAATGATTAGAGGTAGGTACACATGCCTTTACATAACAAGTTATCACCTTATTCTAACCTATTCTTATTTAATTTTCAGCACGATTCGTACTTTCCCAGAGAGGCAGGCGAATGATCCAAGTAAATGGATTTACGTACTCATCACTGCCGTCAAAGACAAATAAAAAAAGATGGCGGTGCTCAACTCATTCACCAATGGGATGCCAAGCTCATATCTTTACCTTGGATGACCTTGTGATCGCTGTGAATGGGCAACACCAGCATCCTCCGCCGGATATGAGGAAATTTAATATAGCATTTCTTTGATAATTCCAGGATTGTTCGGCAATAGAATCAGAAGTGGGAAAAGGCTGTTGCCTGACCGTAAAATTGTTCTTGCAAACCTAATCATCATCTGCCTAGCCTTTTCCCAACTAGGTTGGGGTCGGCTTCCAGTCAAATCGGATACAGCTGAATACCAGTATTTTACATGGAGCGACTGCCTTTCTGACCTAACCCAGTTACTGGGTAATACGATACCCTTTGGTAAAACTAGTTGTCAGACTTTCGGGCTTCTGATGACCCGTAACGACTGTCAGATCCACGAATGACAGCAGGGACCAACGGCTTAGCTTGCTTTCCGAGGTACGGAGGGGTTTTGGTATGTAAAGATGCGTTGCTTAACCTGATCAATGGACTCGTGCGGCTGTTATTACTTAGCCACAAGCCCCTTCTTGCGAACCTAATACAGTGTTATAATAAATCTACAGATTTTTTTGCCCTTATAAGTAAAGTCGATGTTTTTAGGGTTCCGTACCTCAAAAGGAAAAAACGGAACCCTTATAGGATCACTTCGTTGTCCGTCGTCTGTCTGTCAAGACCCTTTTTCTCAGGAATGCGTGAAGGTATCAAGTTGAAATTAATATCAAATACGTAAGTCTATGGTCCCTAAGAGTGCTAAAAAAACCAAGCTTCTAAATCAACGCAGTAAAAAAATACGGCCATTGTTGCGACATATTTTGATACTCGCAAAGTCGCAAGTAAATCAAAACCTATAGGGTACTTGCCGTTGACCTAGAATCATGAAATTTGGTAGAAGCAAGGTCTTACAGCACAATTAATGGAAAAAGTCCAAAAATTGTTAATTTATAATTTTATCACATGAAAAAATATTTTTCAGTATGTCATCTGTCAAGGCCCTTTTTCTCAAGAAGAACGCCTCGAGGTATCAAGTTGAAATTAATATCAAATACGTAAGTCTATAGTCCCTTAGATTTCTAAAAAAATCAAGCTTCTAAGTTAACGAAATAAAAAAAACCCATTTATATTTATATACTCGCAAGTAAATCAAAACCTATAGGGTACTTCCCATTGGCCTAGAATATTGAAAAATGGCAAGAAGCAAGGTTTCACAGCACAGGTAAAGGAAAAAGTCTGAAAATTGATTATTTGTTGTTTTATCACATAAAAAAAATAGTTGTTAGTTTTCTTTTTCTGGCAAAATGTGGGTGTACTGTTATAGTTACACCTCTACCCAACCCTTCGGGGAAATAAGGCGTGCTGTTATGTTTAAGAATAGTTTTTTGCGAATACAAACTTAAATATGCAGTTGGAGAATTGTCCGTGACGTATATCAATGTATGGGAGAACATGTTTTTCAACTCAATGTTAAGTTTGTCTTTGGGATAAATTCTTTTCAACTACGGAACCCTTCATTGTGCGTGGTCCGACACGCACTTGGCCGGTATTTTTTCTTTGTTGTGATGACAATTATTGTAAATTTAAATATTTATAATTATAAGAAAAACATTTATAAATTCACGAATTGTTCCCATAGCCGTAATATTTTTGTATCTTTTTATTATTTACTAGCTGCGCCCCGCGGTTTCACCCGCGTATACCGAGATAAAAAGTAGCCTATGTGTGAATCCAGGGTATAAGCTATCTACATACCAAATTTCATCGAAATCGGTCCAGCCGCTGGAGGGTGAAGAAGTAACAAACATACACACACTCACAAACTTTCGCCTTTATAATGTTAATGTGATTATTATTATTCTTTTTTTGTTTTTATTATTAGACAAATTAGAATCGATAAAGAAAAACCTTAAATAGGCGAAATTGAATTCATGTGCTTCCTCTTAAAGGGTCATTGTACTTATCATTGTGAACAACTTTTTGTTATTCTTGTCTTAATAAACTGTGGTGTCTGTGTGTCTTTTCGAAACTTTACACAAAAACATCGAAACAAAGAGGCGTGGCTTACATATATTTGAATACTTGCTTGCTTGTTTATGAAAACAAATGAATACGTGTAAGGTTTTTTGTGTAAAGTTTCGAAAAGACACGCGCAGGAGACTCGGCTTTCAAATGTGGTAGATAGCTAAAATGTGAATCAAACAAATTTTAATGTTTTGTGTTTTTAATTTTAAGTAGATATATTATATACCTACTGTTTTTATTTTTGTAGTGGCTTTTATGTATGAAATTAGTTTTAGGTTATAGGAACATTGTACAAAAATCATGAAGACAAAAATTAGCGGTAAATTTTTCAAGATTAGAATTATAGAATTAGAATAAATATTTATAAATTTATAGTTAAGATACCTAAGTATTTTCACTGGACAAAAATGGACAGGCCCGATTTTTGTGTATAATTATTTTTAGACAGCCAAGTAAGTTATCTGTACCCATAGCCTATGTATCCTATAATCACTTCCATTTACTTATACCATATAGGATCTACCTCCTGTTTTTGTTCAGATTTTTAATGTGCCATGAAATAAATTAGTATTATATATTTTACTTACTTATGGGAAGTATTTAACTGATCCTCTAAAAACGTTTTGCGCTTTTTATGATACACACGTTTTTTAATAATTGAGCATCTTCTTAACTTTCTGGCCTTATCGAACAGTTGGTGGCAGTAACTAAGCTAGGGTACCCCGACTAAATGGGTTAGGTTAACTTTGACCGACAGCGCGCGAGGCGAGCGAGCGAAGCGAGTACACAACACACACAACAACGTACACGTGCCTTTACTTATCACCTTGTTCTAACCTATTCTTACTTAATTTTCAGCACGATTCGTACTTTCCCAGAGAGGCAGGCGAATGATCCAAGTGAATGGATTCACGTACTCATCACTGCCGTCAAAGTCAAAGAAAAAAAGATGGTGGTGCTCAACTCATTCACCAGTGGGATGCCAAGCTCATGTCTTTACCTTGGATGACGTTGTGATCGTTGCGAATGGGGAACACCAGCATCCTCCGTAGAATGTGAGGAAAGTTAATATACATTTCTTTGATAATTCGAAGATTGTTCGGCAATATAATCAGAAGTCGGCAAGGGCCACTAAAATAAACTTAACGTTAAAGTTTGCTCAATTATATTATAAGTATGTATAAGTAAAAAGACTTATATAGGTTACCTACCCAACATTCGATGTTCAAAACTGGCACAATGTCGCACTATTAGATGACACGTGGAAGTAGAAAGGCATGTTGTAATTATCGGGAGCGAAAAAGAGACAAGACGACGAAAGTGTGGCTAATTAGTCTGACTTTGACGTGCCACTTCTGGAGCGTGTATAACCTAACTACCTGTTTGTAGCGGTAGCTGGCGGGTTTTTTTTTATGAATATGAATAAGAATTACTTATTGCGAAACTGTGTACAATCAGATCTTATAATAGGAAAACGATCTCATAGGCATTTTATTTTTATAATTATCATTATTTTTAGTATTACTTATTTTGTTATTTTTGTCTTATTATGTGGTGTCTGTGTTCAACTTAAGCACGGTCTCTTGCGCGAGTCTTTTCGAAACTTTACACAAAAACATCGAAACAAAGAGGCGTGGCTTACATATATTTGAATACTTGCTTGCTTGTCTAAGAAAACAAATGAATACGTGTAAGGTTTTTTGTGTAAAGTTTCGAAAAGACACGCACAGGAGACTCAGCTTTAAAATGTGGTAGATAGCTACAATGTGAATCAAACAAATTTTAATGTTTTGTGTTTTTACTTTTATGTAAATATATTATATACTTACCTACTGTTTTTAATTTGTTTGAAATTAGGTTCAGGTTAGTTAAAATTAGTTATTTACGGTAAGTTTTTCAAGATTAGAATTATAGAATTAGAATAAATATTTATAAATTTATACAGGGTGTAAGTGTAAACAGTGGCAACCTTTTAAGGGGTCATTGTACTCATCATTATGAACAACTTTTACTATGGGACCAAACCTAAAATCGCGAAAAAAAATCAGCTGTTCAGTACATTATTTTAAGTTCGCATAAATTCGTCAAAATGTAGCTGATTTTTTTTTCGCGATTTCAGGTTTGGTCCCATAGTAATAGTTGTTCATAATGATGAGTACAATGACACCTGCTTAATAGATTGCCACTGATTACACTTACACACAGTTAAGAGGAAATGTGGGTGCTCTTTTCTCCATACAAAAAGATACAAACGCTCTCGCCTGTTTTCTTTCTGGTTAATGACCATAAAGCAATGATTTTTTACAGAAATATAAATATCAGCTACTTGTATGCCCCTATGTTTTCCTTTTTGATGATATATTATTTTTATAACAACTAGAACCCTCCAAAAATGCTCAAAATTGCCTATTCAGACCGCTGTCAACAGACGCCTAGTGTACCAATTTGACAACTATTAACCAAAAAAGAAAAACATAGGGGCATAGTATATATCCTTCTTATTCAGTTTATGAAATATCTTTTAAATTGGTCCAATATTGGAGGAGGAAATAGGCGAGAGCCAAACCTCGAAATGTGACTTTTCACATAGGCTATTTAGTCGGATCTGTCGGATCGGAGTCTGTCGGATTTATCGCACGAATTCGAGGGCGGAGCGCTCGCAGAGCGACAGCAATACCTTCTTAAAATACCTAATTTTCAAAAGTCTGGCCACCCGCCTTTCCTCTTAACATACCTAAGTATTTTCACGGGACAAAAATGGACAGTCCCGATCTTTGTGTATAATTATTTTTAGACAGCCAAATAAGTCATCAGTATCATAGCCTATGTATTCTTTAATCATTTCCATTTACTTATACCATAGGATCTACCTCCTGTTTTTGTTTGGATTATAAATGTGCCATGAAATAAATTATATTTAAGTACAGAATAAATAATCAGTTTTCTTGCTTATTATTTTCTTAATCTGTTTGATCTAGTGGTCGGAAGCGCTACTGCTGAGCATGAGGTCCTGGGTTCGATTCATAGATATCAGAAAGAAGATGTGGCCAGTATGTTAAAATGTATCGGAACCCTGTATCTCCACTTTTTCCCTTTGTCACTCATGATTTTAAAGACAAATACGGTAAAATACTTGTACTTACTTATGGAAAGCGATTCCATGATTTACATGGCTTCGGTTTTTACAAGAAACCACTGAACAACACGACATTCTTATAAATTGTCACGGTCACAGTCGAAAGCGCACTAGTTCGCGGAGACGGAATTTGTACTGTGAACGGCTCATACTGAGCATGTCGCGCGGCCAGATTCGTCCGCTTGCCACTTCTCCCGTTTTTTATATTTATATGGTTCGATTCCCGGGTAGGCAAAGACCCGACGCGGGATCGGGTTTTCCCATCTGGGATTTCTTAGTAGTTAGCTCTTAGTCTGGATTGTCTTATTATACCACGAAACTCGCTATTGTTTGTTTGGGTTCGCCGAAAAAATGATCATTAGCGCTTAAAGTACCCGTCACGAGAAGCTATAAATTATGTAAACAAACATCTTTTACTAAGTAAACATTTTATACTGCGAGATAATAATAAATTGACCATATTCAATCGACATGAAATATAGACGGGTTAAATGAAAGTAACAACCTATTTAATTTAGTCGGATCATATTTTAACGACGCAAAGCGCTATCGTTTGTGTTTCTTGGTACCGGAACGCGTCCGTCGCAGGGATTGTAAACTATCGGGACGCCATTTTGAAATAAACGCGTCATTCGAGTTTCGAATGCGTACGAGTTTGTTTACGAGGATTCTGACACAGAAATGGAAACATCTGAATCTGACTAATAATTATTCTTAAATAATATATGTTAATTAATATTTGTTACTTAATAATTTATTAAATCTTAAACAAATTCATTTTTTTTGTTGGTCCAAATGTTGTGAACTCCTGAACACTTGTTTACAAAATTTATAGCTTCTCATGACGGTTACTTTACCTACCGTTAAGACGCAGATATACAACATCGTGCTGCTATAGCGACATTAACTAAAGACACAGGTAGTGCTAGTAGCCCGTAATCATAAAAATTATAATAACATAAAATAATTACGGATAATTATAATAAGATGGGTAGGCCTCTGGTGTGGGACGCAACCTTGCGCCATCTCATGTTCCAAGCATGGCGGGCTGTCCTGGCGCCGCTGCTGCGGCTGCTGAGACCCTCAAGCGGCGCAAATACTGTAACCTCATAGGACTCACCCATCAATTCACATATTGAGTAATTAAGAAAATGCTCTGATTGTATATTTTTCCAAACTACTCGTTTAGACGTGATGTTCAGTTTAAAATCATTAAAAGTCGGTTATCGTCGCCTTAATGCTTTTGCGCACGGTAAACGAGACACAATAGTAGTTATTGTTATGACGTCTATAGACGTCAAACAGCGCGCGAATTTTTTTAAATTAATACACTTCCAATCTTATTCTAATGTTTTGTATTTTAACTTAGTTAATTTTTTTTTTGTTTTACTCTGTCTGAAGTCTATGATATAAAGTTTCACTTTTTGAAACTTTTTATCAATTGACCGGTACGAGTACCCGGTCCAAGACCCGGTACCTTACTATATCTGTGTTATCGGTACACGCCTATTGTCTGTTTAATTGAAGAAAAATACGTTTGATTTCAGTGACTCTACCAAAATACTTTAATTGGACCAAGAAACTTCTACTTAAAAGCAAGGAGGCCGAAGAACGTCGCCATCTTTTTGAAGAACTCATGAAAACTTTATCGAAAGAAAATATTGACTTTTCTGAGTTAGAAAATCGTATTGATGCTATTTGCTGGATGATTTTCATGAATTGAGAATTTTTCAACAATTACCCTATTATTAAGTATGTCGAGTTCTTCTTTACATTTTATGTATTAAAAAAAAAATGTACTACCAAATGTACCCCAATGAGTGTATTAAAATTTTAATACAACTGGGGTACCGAATTGATGCTGCCTACTGTACTTTTTGCCGCATTTACCGTTGTGTGTTGTGGCGCGTCATTTTAGAGTGGACAAGCTCTACTATACTGACACACATTAGGCCCTTATCACACGTTCAGCTGCCGGCTACAAGGCGTATGTATCCGAGTAAAAAGTAAAAGTCAGGCACAGAGGCGGTAAGGCTTAAATTGCTGTTTATAAACGAATTGTTTAATAACGACTTGGTATTTATATTTAATCTATTTATAAAATAAAGTAATTATTGTATTCATTAGAACTACCCTGTTTCGATATTTGACACCGAATATTCCATTTGATAACGGTAACCTTGAGGTAATTCCAATTTGATGAGATTAATAATGTACCTACATAACACCCACAAAATATGAATAATGATACCTAGTAGTCCTTGGTAAAATATACATAAAAATTCAGGTATCAGGTACTATACGTAATTTTAGTACCTGATAGGGGAGACGGTGGCAAGATGGGGTACTTAAGGTTTAAAGATCAATAAAAGAAAAAATTACATAGTGAGACAATCATGTTTATTTTTTAATTAACAACTAGTTATTACTCTTCAAATATTTGGTGAGATTAGGAACTTTTAGATACTTATCCATTTTAGAAAAATAAATCAAAATAAAAAAGGTGTTTTGCCCCGTCTTGCCCCATGGTGCTGGTAAGATGGGTTACCCCCCTGAGGTAAGATGGGGTTATGAGAATTATCAGAGAGAAAGATGATTATATGGACTGGCAGAACACGCAGACGTAGATGACTTCGTCATCATCATCCTATATTCCTGCACAGCTATTATGTGACCATCTTCCACAGTGTGAGCATGATATCCACCCTTCAATGGAAGCGGAATGTACTGGACTAATCATTACCCCATCTTGCCTGCCGAGCCATTTTCTACCAATAATCAAAGAAAAAAAAAACAGTTGGCAATCTCAAGGAAACAAACCCTACCTTATTATAGGTTAGTTTAAGCGTCAATCACAGCCACACCTCACCAGCTAGCATTATTTAACAAACCACAGTCACGTGTCAAACCAAAAGATAATATGATAAGCAATTTGCAGTAAAACAGTTTTTTAAGATTTTTTCGACACGCGTGCACTTGCGAACAATTAATGGCCAGCCGACTGACAAGTGTCATGGCAGGCATCGAACGATGCATGAACGAGAGTGATTAGTCAGTTTAAACAGTGAATTTTGCTGGGTACCCCGTCTTACCCGCTACCCCGTCTTACCTTCTTCTCCCCTACCTGAAAATTGGCCGTCGGCCCAAGGTAGCAGGTATGCGTATGTTCAAAGTACATACTAACACTACTCTATCCCATACATTTTGTTATTCAAAAAATAAGTAAGGTCTGGCGGTCCCGGGATCTTGCTAATCTAATACCTAAACAAATGTAAAGTTATCTCCTTACGTACACTTGGTGTTCGTCCGACGCGACGTTCTAAGCACAGAATTGTTGAATGTTCTTAAGGCGAAAGCGCCAGGGTAGCCCGCGAAATTCAAAATTTCTTACGTTTTTTGCAATTTGTAGGTCAATGTGAGCTCCATAAGTTAGCATTTACCTCAAACCTCATGATTTCCTGAAATCGCCACATTTTATATAAATGCTAACTTATGAAGTTGTATTGCTGATTCTAATGATTATAATTCTGTAAAACCATATTAGCTACGGCCGCGAATCATATTTTATATCAACATACAAGCTCACACTGACCTACAAATAGCAAAAAACCTAAGAAATTTTGAATTTCGCGGGCTACCCTGGCGCTTCAACCTTAATACATTATAGATGAAATGGCGACAGGCGGCAATCTGCGATTCCCAAACAATTAAAAAATAAAATCTGATCCCTGTTTTAATTATAATTATAATTATAATTCCTTTATTGTCAGGCAACTAAGGCCCATAGATAAAATACACAAATTACAAAATAATAAACTAATACATATCAAAAACATTAACAAACTTATTACTACTGGACACAGTATATTCCTGGATTTATTATTACAGCAGAATTCATAAGATCAAGAGAAGGGAAGCGTTTGATACGTCTTAGAGGGTACACGTACTATCAAAGGCCTTCTAAGACAAGCAAGCGGCAATGGCGATGTTCTACCCACTTATCGCGAGGATGCCGAGCAAACATCACCACATTCCATGAAGAAATAATAAGAGTACATGAAGAACACAGTCATCCACCTAGTTTGAATGCAATGAGGAAGCAAAAATTCTATTTTTGAAAAACGGCAACGTTCTGGCAAAGGCCAAAAGGCCTACAATGCTCTGTGGATCCAGTATAACAACGCATGTAAAGTGCTGTTGCGTCTGCCTTGGTTCTGTAGCGCGTAATCTATGTACGCTGAGGAACCGACTGCTTCAATGCTGTACGGCGTAAGAAAGCGGCTTCGCTGCTAAACAGACTCCGTGGCGGCCCCAACAGTAATCAGCACGCTATAGCCGGGAGACATGACAGGCCGTTGGTGACGTCACTTGTCATCTGTACACTGTCCGTGTTATTAATTAAGTACTAACATAGGTTAAGGCTATTGTTAGTAACCCAATGGATCTTTGTTATCTAAATAAATGAATGAATATGAAAGGATAAATATGAACTCTTGTTACAGACATTATCCAATTTTTTTACTGTAATTACAGGAACTATCAATGTTTTCAAAGCGTGCATCAACGCTTGTTACTTAGTTAAGTTTTTCGCGATTTTTGTTACGTAAGTGAAACTAAATTACATATTATTTTATTACTTTATACAAGTATTTCAATAAAAAGGTATGACCTACTATAAAACTTCCATTTTTTTAATTATAGGACCAATATATCTATACTAATAATCAAACTGAAGAGTTTGTTTTTTGTGTGTTTGTTTGTTTGTATGTTTGAACGCGCTAATCTCTGGAACTACCAGTCGGATTTGAATAGTTATTTTTGCATTCGATAGCCCAATTCTTGAGAAACACTATAGGCTATTTAACATAATGCTAGGACCCTTAGGTGCCGAGCAAAAAGAAAAAAAGTCAGAAAAGGCTAAGCGAAAACGAAGTACTTAATAGCGCCGGCAGGCCATCAATGCGACGGGGTGGGGCAGCAAGTCGTCAGACAACTGGATGATGTATAGACTGTGGTGATATGGTGGTGATGTGGCCTTTGCTTAGGTTACCTTTACTAACTAATATAATAAAATAATAATCTATTATTACAGCGGAATTCATACAATCAAGGAAAGGGAAGCGTCTCATACGTTATAGAGGTTACACGTACTTTGAAAAGCCCTCAAAAACATCCAGGCGACAGTGGCGATGTTCCACCCACTTAGCGCGAGGATGCCGAGCGGACATCATCACAGAAAATGAACAAATTACAAGAATACGAGAACAACACAATCATGCACCTAGTTTCAAGAAGCAAAATTCTTAACTTCTAAAGGCCAGCATCCCCGGGCAAAAACTGATGTAAACGTTATGTACACACAGCTCCATTAAGTCCTTACCCCACCAAAAGACATGTGGGTTCAAATACGTAATAGGCCGAAGTTGGTTTTTAACCGACTTTTCAAAAACAAAAAGGAGGAGGTTATCAATTCGTCGCGTATATATATATATATTTTTAATGTATGTACACCGATTTCTCCGTCAATTGTAGACCGATTTTGAAAATTCTTTTTTTATTTGAAAGGGTGTGCTCTCGAGGTGATTCCATTGTCACCAAGTCAGAATCTGATGAGGGGATCCCATTGAAATCGAGGGAATCCCTCAAATTTTATAGGCACACCTACAGCGATTTGGTTATTTTTTATAGTAACTCGTGCATTTGCTCCCGGAAAGCACCATTTGGTGAAGTGGAACTGATGAGGAGGACCACAGATGGCCATCGGAACTACTCAATAATACGTATTGTAGGTAGGTACTTGGGTTGCGATTCGATTACTTTAATATGGCACAATGCATATGGTGAAGTGGAGTTGATGGTGACTTCACCATCTTCAGTTCCAGTTTTCCTTGTTCCTTACTGGGATAACTCCTCAACAATTAACGTCCTTGTAAGTACGGGAAAAACCAATTTTTATAAAAGGTGATGAGCAGTTGACATTACGCTATTGTAACTTAGATAAATTACAAACTGACCCACTAAAAAGGGAAAAATAAAAAACTTTTTTACAAAAAAAATACAGACTTTCAAAAAAAATGCTACAAAGTAAAAAATAACTTTAATTTCGGAAGTCGGTGTCAAAAAACTAAAATACAGCACCAAAGACACCGACTTCCGAAATTAAAGTTATTTTTTACTTTGTAAATTAAATTAAATACCGAAATTAAAATAACTTTAATTTCGGAAGTCGTTGTCAAGAAACTAAAATTCAGCACCAAAGACCGTTGTCTTTGGTCTTCCGAAATTAAAGTTATTTTTTACTTTGTAGTATTTTTTTTGAAAGTCGGTTGTTTTTTTGTATTTTTTTTTATTTTTTGTATTTTGAAAAAACAATTTATTATAATATTGTATTGTTTTAGTGAATAATTTATTTTTAAAAGTCTGTTTTTATTATTGTCTTTTGCAATAAAACGTTAACACTTTTATTATTGCCTATAACGACAAGCAATAATAGGGATTTAGAAGCTGTGTGTACCATAGAGAAACTTTCCGGTGAACCACTTTTAAAGCTTACTGCGTTAGTAATAAGATCGAAAAGTTATCCACCGCAAAGATTCGCGATGCATGGGTACGTAAAACTTAAAATAATTGTTTTAATAGTGCCGTGCTTTCCTATAATTTAGATATTTATAAGATCTATAACTATGAATAAAAAACTGTAACCCGACAAATAAAAGCGATCTAAACAGTACCAAATAAGAAAATATTTCACAATTTTTTGTACCTATGTTTAGACAGAAATCAAAACATAGGTACAAAAATGGTCAAAGTAAAACCGTGGTCCAAGAATATGGGTGCCAGGAACACCTACAAAATTATAATGACGTGCGATGAGGGCTTTACCTTCACCATTTTTGTACCTATATCTAGATTTCTGTCTGAAATGTTTTCTTGTTTCGTACTTTTATCACTTTTATTTTTCCGTAGTCGGGTTACAGTTTTTTAAACTTAATTTTTATTTTATACTTTTTCGTTTTAACGCTTGATAAGAGAGATAACGATAAGGCGAGTAGTGCCGCCATTTTTGAAATTTCCTATGCTCACGTTTGTAGTCAGATGAGGTAGGTTTTTTTTGACCTCACCTGATCTACCTGATCTGACCAAAATGCGAGCATAGGAAACAAAATGTTCTATATCTCCAGACAGTCCGCCGTCATTAAGAAAAAAATATAAATCAAAATCATAAGGCAGCACTACCCGCCTTAAGATTTGATAAAATGCGCATTGATATCATTATAATCGACTTAGGTGACTACTCATCCGCAAATATTTCATCCGCGGATTGTTTTGTTGTATAATAGGTGTTAATTGACCAGCGCCGTACGTAGCTCAGTCTCAAAATTTGCTGGTTTTAACATATTTATTTACTTAGACAATATATTTATGTTATAGGTATATAGGGTGACCGGTAATTAGTGACCGATACTTAAACACATGATTGTACTCATTTTAACAAACAACTTTCCCAAAGAATTTTTTTTTAAATAATTTAGCGTATAACTCCAATCACTCCAATAAGATATTGAGCACCTATCAAGAAATTACACCATCAGCTGTTAGTTAATTAACCGACTTCCAAAAGGAGGAGGTTCTCAATTCGTCGGAACCTTTTTTTTTTTTTTTTTTTTTATGTATGTTACTCGATTACTCGAAAATGGCTGGCCCGATTTGGATTTTTCTTTTTTTGTTCGAAAGGGTATACTTCCCAAGTGGTCCCATGATCATCAAGTCAGGATCTGACGATGGGATCCCATGGAAATCGAGGGAAACCCTCAAATTTTATGGGCACACCTATATCGATTTCGATATTTTTTATAGTAATTCGTGCAGTTGCTCTTGGAAAGTACCATTCGGTGAACTGGAACTGATGATGAAGACCATGAAGACCAGAGGGCCATCGGAAATACTCAATTATATCTAAGTATATCACAGGTTGCGATTCGATTACTTTAATATGGTTTATGCTCGTCAAAATGCATAATGGTAATGGTGACTTCACCATGAGCTCCAGTTCTCCTGGTTCTTACTAGGAGAACTCCTCAACAATTAACGTCCCTGCATCGGGAAAAGCAATATTTTGTAAAACGTGATGAGCAGTTGACATTGGGTTATTGTAACTTAGATAAATTACAAACTGAACCACTAAAAAGTGAAAAATAAAAACTTTTTTACAAAAAAAAAAAACCGACTTCCAAAAAAAACACTACAAAGTGAAAAATAACTTTAATTTCGGAAGTCGGTGGCAAAAAACTAAAATACAGATCCAAAGACACCGACTTCCGAAATTAAAGTTATTTTTCACTGTGTAGTGTTTTTTTTGGAAGTCGGTTTTTTTTTTTAGTTACCTACTTATCCCTTTTTACAAACAAAACTATCCACTTTTACCGTGCGTTATCCTTTTTCATTCATTTAACAATAAACGTACTTACCGTGCGCACGCTATCACCCACCTGTCAGTCGCTTAACCCCGTTATTCTGTCGCATGTTACTTATTGGTAAAAGGCAAGGCATAAGGTGCGGTGCGGATTTGCGGATGGAGTAAACACGCGGAGCGCTCGGCTATGGCCGCGTGCCTCAAATAGGTCCTTTGATACCGCCGCCGCCAACGGAAACCGCATGCATTTCACTTTATTGTTTTTAAAAACTATTTTGAAAACACATCTTTACTTCGAACTATTACTAGTGTATTCCTAAAGAAATGCACATTTTGTCGTGCAAACCATTTACAAATTATAGACAATAGATTTTACTGCGGCCATAAGCAAATTCAATAGGTACCTGACTCATAAAACATCTGCTACTTTCTAAAGGTTATTATTTAAATGGTTGTTTTCCCAGAAGTAATACGTCGTCAGCGGACTTAAACGCCATTACCTACACTTTTTTCTGGAAACACTGACGAAGTGTTTGTAATTACTTTAGTAATACGGGTGCTGCCGACAAGGATAGACCATAGAACTCGTGCGTACGTCAACGGCCACGGCGCGCGGCGGCCAGGCGGCGCAGGCCTCCACGGCTGATGAGCGCGTTAGCGTGGGCGCTCCGCCCTACTCATTGTTATACGGCACGATATCGCGGGCGAGTGTGAACTTGTTTTAATAGTGTGATTCCGTAGACAGTGTTTTTGTCATATCGTTAATTATTATTATTAGTTACAACTGCTATTACTAACCAGAACTAGAATTAATCACGTGTGTGTACAGGTGTGCAGTGCCAGTGATACAGAATGGGGTCAAAGGACTATGCTCTGATAGTGCCGTGCGTGCCTACGTTTACCGGGATCGCTCCCCCCTGTGCCTAGACATTTCGTAGTTATGCGGCTGTCGTTGCATCTTAAAAGTGGAGTGCTGCTAAACACAGCGTTTTTGTAAGTTAATTTTTTTGTT
Organism: Cosmia trapezina; assembly: GCA_905163495.3. NCBI lineage: Eukaryota > Metazoa > Arthropoda > Insecta > Lepidoptera > Noctuidae > Cosmia > Cosmia trapezina. Next base: position 22,434,576 of record LR991029.1, read on the forward strand.
AACATAGCAACAACCTGAACATGTAGGTACACTACCTAGGTACACGGATGTGAAGTGTGTGGATGCTCTGCCCTACGTACTACACGGTACAATAGTACCTACATGTAACATGAGACATTTTATTTCGCAATTTCAGGTTTGGTCCCATAGTAAAAGTTTCTTGTCATCATGAGTACAATCACGTGTTTAAATATCGCTACCAGTCATACTATATAAACAAAATACAAATTGTTTTGTGAAGTCTTTCAATAAAAAGGTATGACATACACTAACACAAGCGTTTTATTTTGGAATCTAGTTAACTAATCGCAATTTTATTGCTAAATGTAGGACCAATCTCTTTTACACTTCAGCAACCAGATGTGAGAGCAGACCAGTGTGATCCAGTTTCAAGAATATGCTGTAGATACTCGGCCCATCAATTGAGCCTATCGCAGTTCACTTCTTGACATATGCTTCTCCTAGGTTCAACACCCTGTCCTCCACCTTCCGTATCCAGTCTGTCTCACTTAGCCATCTTTTTAAGGTCGTCGGTCCATCTAGCTAGGGAGCATCCCAAACGTTTTGGGAGGGCGTTTGAAAAACTTCGCCAAGTCTTCTAGCGGTCTATATCGCAATGTTTGAAGACCCTAGTCTTCAACCAGAGCATCTTGCCAGGTATGATACGGTGCCAAAACGTGGACACTGACAGTGGGGCTGGTCCACAAATTCAAGGTGGCTCAGTGCTCTATGGAGCGAGCTATGCTCGGAGTTTCTTTGAAAGATAAAATCAGAACTGAAGTTATCCGGAAAAGAACTGGAGTTACCGCCATAGCTTGCAGAGGAGCAAGCTGAAGTGGCAGTGGGCTGGTCATGTTTCTCGAAGGACCGATGGCCGGTGGAGCAGACGAATTTTGGAGTCGAGACCGCGTATCGGCAATCGTAGTGTGGGATGCCCCCAGCTAGATACTCGGTATAATTATATAATCATACCTATACCATATCCTTCAAAAACCACCTTAACCTTCCTTAACTGAAATGTCGCATATGTGTCTGTTCACATATGACATTTCAGTTTGGTAATCTTTAGTTAGATTCAAAAATACTAACATGAATTCAACCTTTAATGCTGGATTTATTATTACAGCACTATTTATAAAATCACAGAGAGGGAATCGTCTTATACGCCTTAGAGGATTCACGTACTCTGAACAGCCTTCAAAAACGACCAAGCGACAATGGCGATGTTCCACACACTTGTCGCGAGGATGCCGAGCGAACATCGTTACAATCGATGAAGTAATTATAAAAGAACGTGAAGAACATAATCACCCACCTAGTTTGAGTGCAATGAAAAAGCAAAAATTCTAACTTCATATTTCATTATGTTTTTCATAAAGACTTTCAATAAAAACCAAAGAATAACATTTCCGTTTAACTTTCAATATTCTTCTCAGCGTGGCGATGGTAATATAAATGGTCTCGGCCCAGAATCCGACTATGTGTTTGCCGCCATCACTATCGCCCATCAGTTCCTGTAACATGACAACGGGATATGATATTAAGTGTACTATTGTTTGTGGAACAGCACCACATTTACACTCCAAGGCGCAGTCGTCTATGAATCTCCACCTGAACAGGTTTTCCTTACTTCGGCCAACCTGGGTCCGGAGTCTGTTTTAGGACTTCCAGGTTATCCAAGGCAACTCATGTATAGGTGGGAAATCTTCAGCAAGTGGAACTAATGATTTTGAACCACGATGGCAATTCAAAGACTTTCAATAAAAACGTACGACTTACAATATAACTGCCGTTTAATTTTCGAACTCTGCAATACCTTCACCAGACCAACAAAACGTAGAACAAACGTAGATAGAACTATAGACACAAGAGACAAAAAAAAAACAGAAGCAATGGACCTTTGGTTGCCTTTAGGTTGGTATTAAAATACTAACTTGACTACAACCTTTAATCCTGAATTTATTTTTACAGGAGTATTCATACAATCTCAGAAAGGTAATCGTCTAATACGATTTAGAGGGTACACGTATTATGGGAGACCTTCAAAGACTAGGAAGCAGCAATGGCGATGTTCCACCCACGGGGCACGAGGATGCCGAGCTAACATCGTTACAGTTGATGAAGAAATTATAAAAATAAGTGATGAACACAATCATGCACCCAATTCAAAAGCTAACTGCTACTGTCTGAATCCCATGACATGAATATGATTGATGTTAACGGTATACCTATACGGATATTATAAAATTTTTAGCGTGCATTACGACGGCTCTGAACATTGGTCCCAACGTTGGGTCGTCGTCATTGGCCCACGTGGTGGCCACTGCTATTTCCGGGGAGGTAGATTATTGTCATGTGAAATAGAGAATAAATGTTTTTTTTTTTGCGATGTTATTATGATTTATATTACTTACATAAATACATTATTCTGTGCAATAAAAAATTCATTTGCATTTTTGTACGTACATTTCCCGTGCCTTCATCTGCAGCGTTCGCCCCCTTATTTCGCATATTGCCCCGTTTCTGGCCCTTAGTATAATTTCGAAAAACATAATCGTCTTTTATTTGTATATCTTTCAAGATCTACTTATTCATCAATGTCTATGCGTTTTGCTGTGTCAGTCAGTCAGACAATGATGCCTGCTAACTGATTTTCTATTGTTCCCGAGATTGGGAGCTTCGGTATACCGTTTTTCTAAAAGTGATTTTGGTTATTTGTTCCCGAGATTGGGAGCTTCGGTACACCGTTTTTCTAAAAGTGATATTGGTTATTTTTACAGCACCCGATTACATTTTATCAATGAGGGACAGAAAAGTGATGAAGTTCAAAGGACATACGTATTTTACTACTATGGATCATTCCTACAAGATTTGGTGGAAATGTTCCATGCAAAGCAACTGCAAAGCTATGGTTTATACTTTGGGGAATAAAATTTATGGGGCGAAAGGGGAACATAGCCATTCATACTAGAATACATTCAATTAAGTTAGAGATTTGTGATGTAAATACCGATAGTTTAATGCATGAATTTAGACTGGGAAAAGTTTCCTTATTCTATAGAGTTTGGAGCATTTACTACATGTCTCTACTTAACTACGTTTTAATCTAAATCAGTCAAATCAAATCATTTATTTGCTTGAATATGGGTAGGTAGTGTAGGTACATGAGGTGATACATTATTACAACAGTATTTTAAACCATATATACTACCATAATAGGTGTGCAAATCTCTAATTTAATAAAAACAATACACATGCACAAACTCGTGCCTTCTTCCCATGGGGTTAGGTTGCAAACATAAAGAAGCAGGTTAGGTACGACACTTGTACTCTTCAATTTAGCAACTTTATGATTCGTTTTATAACGTTCGTGTTAATAATTTTGATATAATTTTAATTTTATTGATAATTTTAATAATATTGAATGTTTTAATCTTAATTTTATTGAATGTGTAAATTATTATTGTGTGTGTGTGTGAGTGTGTGTGGGTGTGTGTGTGTACTGTGTGTGTGTGTGAATTTAATTTAATTTTAATATTTTTAATTCAGAATTGGTTGTTGTTTTTATGGATCTCAGTTATCTGAATTAAATGAATTTTATTTTTATTTATTTATTTATAACGTTGCTAAATTGAAGAGTGCTACTGCGTCGTAGCATGACGACTGAAGTGACAAGTATTACGTTTAGTCGATTAACCAGACACGTGGTTTGTTTTGTTCACCTTTATTTAATTACGTAAACCGATGGAGTATAGTAATTACTATACTTAGGTACTTTTTTCCCAATAAGTTCTACATAGGTATTATGTAAATATAAATATAACACAATTAGAAATGTAATTGAAGATCTGTTTTGTACTATTCAATAAATCAGTCAAACTTTTAAAACAAAAAAATACAAACTCTGGTTTATTGAAATAATTGCAAACAGTGTTTTCTTTATAACAAAACCTTCTAAAAGCAATTAATTCAGTCTACGTAATAATAATAACGAATCATTTTCAAACACAAAAAGTCTGTAGTCTTCGCTGCACCTTAAGTGGGGGACATAACGTCTACTTTCCTACAGTTCGGCCGACAGAATGATCGAAGATGTGCGTCGTGTGTGTTGAGTCTGCGTATAATCCGCGACGGACTTTTTGTGTGCCATACAGACATTTTGTGCGCCACAGACTCGATCGCACAAAAAGTGTGTCGTCTGCGTTGCACCTAAACGTAACCTAGAAGGTATTGTCCTTGGTCCTAACACATAATTTTCTTTTTCAGGTACAGACGATGAAATAGGACCAGTATTCGTCCTATCAATGAAAGGAAAGCGTATGTTGAAATTCAATCACTACACGTACTATGCTACTTCAGTGGGACCAAAAATCCGATGGCGTTGTTCAAGTCAGAATGGATGCAAGGCCACAGTACATACTTACGAAGACCATGTCATTAGCGTCAATGAGAATCACACGCATCCTCCGAAGTATATTCGTAAGTCTCGAAAACATCCACATAAGTTTATGTGTTAAGTTATAAATTGTTAAAATATAAAAGATATAATTATTTTTATTTGTGCTCATTGCGAATTAAGGGCCGGTTTCTTGATCCGTAGTTTACTCAACTAATGGTTAAACATAGTAACTTGTTTGAATTTTGGCTAAATGTGTGTGCCGAAATGCCATTATTTACTATTTTTTTTAACATGAATGACCTAACATGAATACATTCATGTTTAGCCTTTCACATTTAGCCAAAATTCAACCATTAGTTATTATTTTTAACTCGGATCGAGAAACCGGCCCTAAGATTTATTCAAATGGATAGCTAGGGATCAAGCTACGGTTTGCCAGAAGAGCGGCAGCCGTCACATAGCGTCCGTTATTTACCGGCGAATGACGTCACTGAAACGTTATTTATGAAAGTATGACTGTTTGACCTTCGCACCGGGAACGGGTTGTCAACGAGAAACGAGATTATTAGGCCATAGTAAATGTACTGTCACTACTTCGGCGCCGCCGTGACGTCATCTTTTTCTCGTTGACGTAGTACCCGGCTGCCATCATTTCCATGACAGCTGTCACTGTGGCCATTATGTGGCGGCCGCATAGACGTATAAAAAAGGAGGACTCCGCGCCACGCATATCGAAAGTGAAGCACAGTAAGTATGCCGGGACCGTTTGTACAAACACGCCTCACGCACACATTTACATCATAGTAAGCCGACCGGCCGCCATTACGTGACACAAGCGACGTCGTCTTTGCAGGTACTCAAATCACGCACACATAGATCGGTACGGTGCTTCACTTTCGATATGCGTGGCACGGAGTCCTCCTTTTTTTATACGTCTATGGGCGGCCGCCGTTCTTCTAGAAAGTCGTAGTTTTAGTGTGCTCATAATAATTAGGCATAATATGAATGACAACAGGAGCAAAGAGGGGCAATTCTCGTATTTTTAACAACGTTCGCAATATCATCTCAAGACTCAATCTGTCAAAAATTGTATAGCGTTTACCTACATTTTTGACATTTGATTGACGCTGGCATGAGATTGTGAACGTTTTTAGGTACGAGAATTGCCCCTCAGATGTTTGTATACAAAAGATATTTGAAAAAAAATGAAAAAGTTTATGACCAAATGCCTCTTATATCTTGCATTCGAATTGTTTTTTTTTATATTAAAAATGTTATAATTAATTGAGAAATTATAATAGTTATTAAGTAGAAGTAAGAAGAATATAGTGAAGGGATTGCCTAAAAAGAAAGTAATTATTGCAAAATGATCGTGCTGGCAAGTGCACATCAGTATACCAATGTAACTAGTTTTTCTATTTGTCTGTTATGACCCTGGGTCTTCACCTGGCTCATCGTGACTAAATGAGAACTGGTGCACGGGTCTTGTTTTTGTTTTTGTGAATGGCTTCTCGCAGTTGACCACGGGGGGTCGAGACTGTTTAACCGGACTTTCCTGTGGCTGCTTTAAGCAAGAGCTTAAAGCCTCCGGCCAGGCTTAAAACTAAGACTTAAAACTAGGGGTTTGAGCGACTCTGCACGTCGCTGCGGTAAGGGTAGGGAGGACAGCCAGAGGGTTCAGGCTGGGTCGTGACGCGATAACATCCAAGGTACGAGGTACGAGAATGATCGGTGGGCTGGTGCACGGGTCGATCGAAGGATCCATTATAAATATCAAGTCCCCTCCGTTCCTCAGAAAGCACACTAAGCCGTTGGCCCTGGCTGTCATTCGTAGATCTTTGACAGCCGTTACGGGTAATTAAGCCAGTAAGCCAGTAAGCCCAAAAGTCTTACCAAGGGGTATTGTAATACCCAGTAACTGGGTTGTAGAGGTTAGATAGAAACTTCCATGTAAAATACTGGTATTCAGTTGTATCCGGTTGGCTAGAAGCGGACCCCAACCTAGTTGAGAAAAGGATAGGTGGAGTGACCCAGGGTCTTTATCAAACGACATGTATAAGCTCAACGATCTGCGGTCAGTTAGGGCGTGCGCGCACTGCGGTGCGTTTCCGTTAGTTCTGCCGCACTGGTCGGGGCCTACTACAGTAACAAAACGCATGACCGCAGTGCACGCTCGTCCTTAGGGGATAACCCTAACCAGGTAATGTCTATATTTTACAGATATTATATTTGAACATTAAAAATATAGGTAATATATAAGGTCAACTGTTAGTACCTATAAATATTTCAAGGATAGATTCAATAACCTAAGATAAACATTTCTTGAAAAAAACATAGCTTTCTATACGCTAGTTTCCAAGAAAAACACCAAAAACCATTTTGTTAAAAAAGTAAAATTCAACACCCGTGTGTATCGGGGAATACCCGCTAACGTACTCTGAGGCAGATAACAAAGAAGCCGCGTTGCTTAAAATACCTAATTTTCAAAAGTCTGGTCGCCCCCATTTCCTCTTAATGAATTTTGACTTTTAAACACGCCAAGTTAATGCAAAACGTTAGTTAAATTTTATTGTTAACATTTTTACATTAATTCAGTACTACGTAATTAAGTGAATCAGTGTTTAAAAAAAAAAATTGGTGAGTTTTATTTATTAACAATTATACAATACTTATTTGTAAATTAGGATTTATTTCCGTATCTCGGGGTGGAGATAAGATCCTAAGCGAATTGTTACTTAGAAAGGAAGTCATAAAATAACGTTTGTTTGCAACACGTGCACAGGGTGATGACGCTTTTTTTGTCGCGCGCAGGACAATTGAGTCGGAATACAGGGTGCTTTTAAAAATATTGTTATTTTTGTGTTCGAAAAACTCAAAAAAAAAACTAGCCTGACTGAATATTTGAAAAAAAAATGCTAGGTATTTCTAGCGTATAGTTAGATGTTCTGTTTAAATACGAGTATTTGTACTTACTAAAAGTTGATCTTATATACAGGGTGATTGGAAGATGGGTGCAAAGATAGTACAGACAAATTCGAATCATTTAAGCCATGGTTGTCTTAGACGAAGTCTTACTATTTTTTTTAACCTAATTTTTATGTTTTTTTTTAGAAAATTCCCAAAATTTTAACTAAACTGCTTATTTATGGTGAAACTGAATGATAAATGTTTTTTTAAATTTTATTTTATTAAAGTAATGTGTAAGCAATCTAGCAAACATAGTTTAGGCCTCTGGGTCGTTAGAATTTTTTTTAGAGACGTTTAAAGTTCATAAAAAAATTAAAAATTCATAAATACTTTTTGTAAACCTTATTAAAAACAAAAACCGGAGAGTGTTTTTTTTGTTCAAACCTTTTTGAAAACATGCGTGATAATCGCTCTTTCTTTTGAAGTATCATTTACGCGGATATCTTACAAATGATTGAAATTAGGACCTACAAACCAATTTGAGGGAGAAATTTAAAAAAAATGTGTAACGACACTAGAGGCCTTATACATAATTTGCGTGGTCGTGTCAGATAGTATCTTGATCAAAGTATGATACGCGGCAATAAAACATACGTATTTGTATAATTTTAGCCACAAAAATCATCAATACATCTCTCTAAGTTACATTTCGTGCAGATTCGTCATACGAACGAAATCTAACGTATTGATGATTTTTATGGTTAAAATTATATAAATACATATGTTTTATTGCCGCGTACTATACTTTGATCAAGATACAACCTGACACGGACCTGCAAATTGCAAGAAAACCAAAAAAACATTCGCGGGCTACCACTGCGCATCATCCTTAACGCTTTGCATCCTCTTCCAATCACCCTGTATATTATAAAAAAATATATATAAAATAGTAGAACGCCTAAGTGTCATAATTTTTCTCGTCTATGCATTATAGTAGTTAGTTGTTAATTATTTAAGCAAATAGACATTGTTGTATGTTTATTCTCTCTTCATTAAACACGTACCGTCAAACGGGGCTACTTTGTGCAAAGTTTCGGTAATTTTCTGGTAGTTACTTTTTTGGAACAGCCGAGATTAATTTTGGTTTTGCTCCAACAGAACAATTTGTCCTTTGGCTATCAAAATCATATCAATATCAAACCCCACAGGCCACTCACAATTTTTTTATTTGAGCTTTGCAACTTATGTCAAAGATCTAAAGGGTTAAAGGGTTATTTTATCGTTTTGATAAAAAAATACTGTCGGATTGGTTGAGCCTTTGTTGCACATGCCAGTTTTTGCTACTGATGCAACAAATCCAGACAGCAAAATGGTAGTAGAACTGCAAGTCACATTTACACATGCTCCGTACACGAGTGTCTAAGTTGGGCTAATTTTAGACCCAAAACCCCAGCGAGTGGGGAGGGTTGGGGGTTAGTTGCGAACCCCATAGGTTCACAACTACTGATAATGATATGTTTTCCATCGGATGATGTTTTTTTACGTTTATATATACGTGATCTAAGCTTATTATATACCTATTATGTAAAGTTTTGTCCTTTTGCACACTGGTAGTAGAACTGCAAGTCACATTTACACATGCTCCGTACACGAGTGTCTAAGTTGGGCTAATTTTAGACCCAAAACCCCAGCGAGTGGGGAGGGTTGGGGGTTAGCTGCGAACTCCATAAGTTCACAACTAATGATTTGATTGGTTTTCCATCGGATGATGTTTTTTTACATTTATATACATGTGATATAAGCTTATGTACCGAACAAAAAAAGGGTTTTTTATGAACACATGGGGTGCATTCGACACTTGAAGGGTTAAACCATGTTTTGGCACGCTGTTAAAGTAGCCCCATAAACTGTCAAAGTTACCTTTACTGCTAAAGTAACCCTGTTTTGCCGGTAATTAATATTATTGTAGGCGTAAATCTTATCTCGTATTTCTATAAAATATAAACTTTTACCCTCTTACAAATAAAACACGGAATAAAGATAAATCAGGAATAACAAAGGAATAACCATACATTTTCATAGGTTTAAACTTGGAATAACTTTATTCTGTGTTTAGTAAGACGGTTATTGTATTTCTCTCGGCCAAAGGTATAACTATTATTAACTAAGTACCAATGTGATTACATTTGCTTGCTTGACATTTTTTGTGTTTTTTTTATCCTTATGAGACATGGGTTTTTTTGTGGCTAAATAATAATAGCCGCACGGGTTGATCGAAGGTTAAGCTACACTTATCGTGGTCGGTTCGTGGATGGGTGACCACGAAAACAACGGCTCCAAATTATTATATGGTTATCAGCAAAATACCCTTCTTGGCTACCAACTTAAGGCTCCTCCGCGCCCTGTTTGAAGAAGCCTTCAGTTTTGTAGACAAATTAAAATTTTGTAAAATAATCTATAATTCAAAAAAAATCCAAGAAATTATATTATAATATGGAATATAAATAAAATGATTTCATGTTTTGCAGAGTTAAAGTTCGCGTATTCAAAGCGAGGAAACAAAGTTCTTGTCGTCGACGATTATACCTTCTACCCTCAGATATCTACAAATAAGAGAGTAAGATGGCTGTGCACTTACTACGGAAAAGGATGCCGATGCACCATACATACTATAGAACATACTATTATTAAAACAAAAAATGAGCACAACCATGAGAAGCCACCGAAAGGGAATAGATCTTCGTTTATTTAAATGCAGGCATGATTTACAGGAAATTGTCGATTTAAAAATTTAAGGCCCTGGTTCCAACCTTGTTTTAGCTCGGTGTGTAAGTGAAATGGCGTTATGGCTGTCTAGTTTGACGCACGAGATAGAGGATTCTCACGCGCACCGGAATTATGTCGTAAGAGTGCAAATAAAGTCGTATAAAATTAGAAATTAACTATTTAATAAAAAATAATCCATAACTGGATGCAGTTTGGAATTTGACATTTCACGGAATATTTTTAATTATAATTATAATTGCTAATGAAGGGATAAACTGCTTTTAAAGATTATTAGGAGGTATGTTTAAAGATTTTTTTGGTGCATTAAAGTATGTTTAATTGTGTTGTGGCTTCCATCACTGTATGCGAAAAGGACTTGAAAATATCATATTTTTTTTTACATGTCAAAATTATTTACGATTTATGAGATACACAGCTTTAAAAAACCACCTTTTTGATCGTTTTCAGGAAATCTGCGCCTTATTGTTGTAAAAACAATTTTACTAAGCTTCTTTCCTTTTACCACTACGCTTTCATCATCATCTTCCTGCCCTTGTCCCATGTTACTTAGGGTCGGCGCAACACGTTTCCTTCTTCCATTCTCCCCTGTCAACCGCTACGCTATCATTCACTCCCTTCTCTTTCATATCATTCCTCACACAATCCATCCATCTTTTCTTTGGCCTTTCTCTGCCTCTCCATCCATCAACATGTAAGTATATTCATCACTCTTTTAGTCACAAGCGTTTCGTCTGTCCTCATCACATGCGCATACCAAGGCAAACGATTTCCTTTCAACTTTTCTGTCACTGGCGCCACTTTCAAACTTCCTCATCATACATTTCTTCATCTTTCTTCTTCATTTCTTACTTTATCCATTCTCGTCACACCACACATCCATCTCAACATTCTCATCTCCGCTGCATGCAATCTTTTTCACTGCCTTTTTGCACTTTATACTACAACCATTTACTGGGTAATATAATTATGTCTTTCATTAATTAAATGTGTGACTTGACTTAAAATTAAGGCTCTTTCAAACAGGCGCAATACGCGACACGACACCGCATGTCGTGCGACGAGCGGTGCCTGCGCCTGTTTGTAGGAGCATTTACGGTATTAAAAACATTATTAAATTGTTTGCACCATAAATAGGTAGGGTTTTTCATCTATTTTGTTGCATTTTATATCCTAACAGTTGTATATGCCATTTACTATTATTAAATTGTGTTTGTTCAATTATGGTCCTTTTTCTTAACATGTATAATTCTGTATAATCAGCCTGTAACGTTCCCACTGCTGGGACACAGGCCTCCTCTCTATGAGAGGGAGTGGGCCGTAATCTACCACGCGGGCCCAGTGCGGGTTGGTAGATGTCACATGTCTTCGAATTTTTGGTTCTAGGACATGCCGGATTCCTTACAATGATTTCCTTCTCTGTTTTGAGAGCAGTGGTGATTAAATTATTTTAACAAAGTAAAGCGTCTGCCTGGGTTCGAACCCACGACCTTACAACTCGTAAGTTGGGGCCGTTACCACTGGGCCGGCACTGCTGTTCCTTCTTAACATAACACAAGCTACCCATATTTATGTGCCTTAAGGCGAAAGCGCCAGGGTAGCCCGCAAAATTCAAAATTTCTTAGGTTTTTTGCAATTTGTAGGTCAGTGTGAGCTTGTATGTTGATTAAAATATGATTCCCGGCCGTAGCTAATATGGCTTTACAGAATTATAATCATAAGAATCAGCAATACAGCTCCATAAGTTAGCATTTACCTCAAACCTCATGATTTCATGAAATCGCGAGATTTGAGATAAATGCTAACTTATGCAGTTGTATTGCTGATTCTAATGATTATAATTCTGTAAAGCCATATTAGCTACGGCCGCGAATCATATTTTAATCAACATACAAGCTCACACTGACCTACAAATTGCAAAAAACGTAAGAAATTTTGAATATCGCGGGCTACCCTGGCGCATCAATAGTAAAGAACTACCGACCAGATATAATTCCTTGAGGTATGTATCCCTATGGTCTTCTACAAAACGTGCAGAACTACAAAAAATATGATTATGATATGGCACTGGAGTGTAAAAATTTATAAACATAAAATATTATACATTTTTAAGTGTTCACTCCTGGTGGGTAGGCACTTAGGCACCGGCACGGGGTAGGCCTTATGTTGGGTTAAGTCCCAACTCAGACCTCCACTCTGTGAGATCCTATAATGTTCCCAGTTACTTTGTAAATAGAAAACACACTGGTTACAAAATCTTATCATACAGGGTTACTGGTTATTGACCAATTATGCTCTTAAGGGGTCACTGTACTTTTTTAACAACTTTTACTATAAGATCAAACCTGAAATCGCGAAAAAAAATCAGTTGTTCAGTAGGTACATTTACATCAAACTCGTCAAAATGTAGGGAGCAGCTGATTTTTTTTCGCGATTTCATGTTTGGTACTCTAGTAAAAGTTGTCCTTAATGATGAGAACAGTAACCTCTTTTAAGAGGATATTGGTGAATAACCAGTAACCCTGTATAAAAAGAAAAGTCCTGACTGACTCACTGACTCATCAACGCCCAGCCCAAACTCTCGGACCCAGAAAGCTGAAATATTGCACAGAGGTTTCCTTTATAATATAGACAAGAAGTAAGGAAGGATTTTTCTTCCCGTAGGATATTTTCCGACATCCACGCGGGCGAAGCCGCGCGTGAAGTGTTAGTATATTATGTTAATTAATACCATCTTTTACAGGTCGTCCAATATACAGATATTCCAGACGAGGTAACAAACTTATTGTATGGGATGGGTATATCTTTTACCATCAGAAAACTTACCCTAATACCAAAACTAGATGGGCTTGCACACATTACCCGAGGAACGGATGTCGATCCTACTTACATACAATCCAAGAAACTATTATTAAAGTGTGTAACAATCATAACCATGCTGTGTAAAAAACTTTAAAAAAAATCGGTTTTCAAAAAGTTAATATTGAGTTACCCTAATTTTTGTTTTTCAATTTATTAATTATTTTATCTTATTATAATTTTTATGATTACTGGTCACTAGGCCTACCTGTGTCTTTCATTAATGTCGCTATAGTGGCGGCACGTTGTATATGTATAGAATCTATACAATAATGCCTACACTATAGTGTTAGAACACTGACTAATCACGCGCAAGCTGTATTGATCGCAGTAATCGTATGGCGTACATTAAATATTTAGTATTAATCAATCGTTTCAATTAATCATGAATTACAAAATGACTGATGTATTGACAGCTACGTAGTTTTAACTAGAAATCATTACATTAGACGTTAGGTTATCCGTCAATCACAGCTGTGTATGTGGCAAAACTGACAGCTAAACTTATCATCTAATGAACCCCTAATCCTACCTAGATTATGTAAATGCTATTAACACCTTCGGCACCATATTGTGAATCTTTTTGTCATATTTGTCTGAACAGTGTGTATCCAAAAGTGTACAAATGTTACTACTTGGTAAAAGCGTTGTGTATCTTTTAGGCACACGTTTTCTATACATTTATTATATGCAAAAAAATTAAAGCCCTGCCCTGTCGCATTTTTTCGGTAAAAGGTCTGGGAGTCGGTTCTGGCGCTGAGGGTGTTATGCTATACATAGGTAGTTATAATCTACGAATATTATAAAGAATACAATAATATGATAAGTGATGAGGATTATGATTATTTTTATTTCTGTAAGTAGGAGTATATACATTTTTACTAAATAATGTCGATGTTATTTATCCGACGACTCTGCAAAGAAACTCGAGAGCTCACAGTCACTCTTAAAGTCTAGACATAATTATATGAGAAGTTTTTTTCAGTTGGGGCCCCGGTGACGTTTGTGTACTCAAAACGAGGATGTGAAATGTTATTACTATCAGGATACACATTTTGCAGACAAAAGAGTTACCCTAGCGGGAAAGCAAGGTGGCGGTGTGCGATATATAATAAAAAAAGTAAATGCAGCACAGTAATCCATACATACCAAAACTGCATACTGAGAGCTACGAATGTACACAATCACGAACCACAAAATAACTGGGTCCCTTGAGACACTATTGAGCCAAACTGAATATTTTTAATCAAACTGTGGCAATTAATTAAGCAGTCCATAATATATAATATTAGATTATTCACCAAGGGGATAAAGTAGTGTCTTTTGTAACGGGCGCCACCTTTATCCCCGAGAAGATTACTCTACTTTTCACACCTGTTAGGTAATAATAAGCTATTAAATTTTCGAATGTGTTTTTATTTTATACGAATATTTAGCCATGGTTGTCAATTCAGATCACATTATTGAGGGTTGCGAATTATAATAAAATTCAGTGAAGTATTATTGCCCGGCTAGACCCAAAGGCTATAACGACTTACTTTGGTTAGGTTGACATACCTAATCGAACAGGTGTTGTTAAAAACTTTTATCAGTCACTAATGAACCGAAATAAATGTTTTTATCACACCCATGCTATAAATCCTCTATAAAAGTTTCTGAAACAGTTAGCTTATTGCCAACATTAAAACAGCCAGTGTCATAGTAACCATAATATCATCCAAACGGGTGTTATGTGTGTTGTAGTAAATTTCATTATGCAACTCCTTTGGTTTTTCGATCCCTTACTCACGTGGTATCTTTATGAATTTCTATCTCGTCAAAATGTAGGGAACAGACGATATTGTTTTGTTTTTTTTTGTGTGGGTGAGTGAGTGAGTGAGTGGGGTTAGTGAGTGAGTGAGTGGGTGGGTGAAGTGAGTGAGGAGTGGTTGTAATGTGAGTGAGTGGTGAGTGAGTGAGTTGAGTTGAGTGAAGTGAGTGAGTGTGGTGAGTGAGTGAAGTGAGTGTGGTGGTGAGTGAGTGAGTTGAGTGAATTGAGTGTAAGTGAGTGAGTGTGGTGAGTGAGTGTGGTGAGTGAGTGAAGTGAGTGTGGTGGTGAGTGGTTTTCGTGATTTCAGGTTTGGTCACATAGTAAAAGTTGTTCATAATGATGAGCACAATGACCCCTTATTAAAGGGTTGTGCGTTTAAATACAATTTTATTATTACCTATACCTACATTTGTGATATAATTATCACTCATGTGATACTATTATCACACTCGGCCCACATTCGTGTTTTAATACCCCTTATTATAAACAGTTGCAACAGTTGCATAAATAACTATTAATCAATCTGTTGCAATTAATTAGGTACGCAATTCTATTATATGAAAATACTATGCTAATAAATATTATGCTATAGGTAGTTGGAAATAATATAATAATATGTTTTTTTTTTCAGATTTTACCCCAGCGACATTTGTTTATTCTTACCGAGGATCTAAAATGATATTACTCTCAGGATACACATTTGAACGACAATTTGTTCATAATAAGAAGATAAGGTGGAACTGTGCAACACATCAGAAGAAAAGTGGATGCAAGGCAGTCATCCATACATACCAACACGTCATACTGAGAGCAACGAATGTACACAATCACGAACCTCAAAAGAACTGGGTCATTAAGACGCTTGAAACTTTATCAGTCATTAAAAGTCATCCGGTATAATTCATTAAGCAATCCTATAATATATACTGGATGACTTTTTTACCGTCTTGAAAAAAATAGGCTATAATTGGTGAGCGGAGTAGAAACCTACGACATACCTAATGTTTTTTTTTTTAATTTAAAACAATCAAAATTCAAATCATATACAGAGTGGTGGGGATAATACGACATTAATTGAAACCACTTAGTGGGTATCGCGTTAGTAGTAGGTACGTATACCAAAAATAATCAAATTATAATTAACGGTACAGCCGCAGGATTTTTTTTTTACAGGAACAATTTTAACACATCTTGTGAATACACCACGCAACTTCATTAGGTCATACACATAAAAAAAACATTTACATACATGCGTAAAATATAACCAAATGCAATGTGCGGCTCGCTACTCAGAAATAATGCAATACTGTGTTGTATTGCTGATTGAATTTAGACCTTTTAACTATAATGATAAAATTCCTATTAACATAGGCAAACAACGATTGGCGAGGAGCACCACACGTTTTGTAAACTGAGAAATAGCGACGTTGCCAATTCGACATTTTTGTCTAAACAAAGTAAGTGTAGGCAAAAATAGTTCGTAATCACTTCCGCATTCAGAAGATTTACTGTGCAAGAAAAGGAAAGAAATACATCTAGGGGTTGTGCTAGAGTTTGCTCCTGGACCACTGTCTAGTGCGTGACGTGCTACCCTTGTGAGAGCATGTTTTTTTTAATTTCGATGCGTAAGAGTGGTTTTGTGTAAAATGGAACATTTTTTTGTTGCAATTTCATACAGTACAGAGCTTTAATAGTATTACTGTTATGTTATTGATAATTCGATTGTGTATAAGTTTTATTTAAGTGTAGTAGAGTTTTTTAAGTTACGGTACCTACCTAATGTGTAAACAATAGTGTTGATAGTTAGATAGTTTGTGTTATTTTTTTGTAAGATCCCTCGTTAGAACAGATGCCTCGTTTCAATTACACTGCTATGGAGTATACCGATATGATCTTGATTTATGGTGAGTGTCAACAAAACGCGGCCCTAGCTATAAGAACATATCGTCAAAGTTATGGTGACTCCCGAAGATGCCCGGTAAACTCCCGCACAATTGTACAGGCTGTTCAAAGATTACGGGAAAATCAGCCTCTGCTCTGACTTCACGAGGGTGTTCCTGCGCAAGAAATAGCAGTGCCACTAGAAAAAAGAGTTTTATATTATTTTATGCCAGTTTCATGTACATCACAAAACTGTACTCAAAATATTGAGAAAAGATAAACGGTGGCCCATAGACTTATAAAAAAAGATGGACTCCGCGCCACGAATATCGAAAGTGAAGCACCGTACCGATCTATGTGTGCATGATTTGACTACCTGCAAAGACGGCGTCGCTCGTGTCACGTAATGGCGGCCGGTCGGCATACTATGATGTAAATGTGTGCGCGAGGCGTGTTTGTACAAACGGTCCGACATACTTACTGTGCTTCACTTTCGATATGCGTGGCGCGGAGTCCATCTTTTTTTATAAGTGTATGCGGTGGCCATACAAATACAGTAAAGTTCAGGCTCTATTATCGAGAGAAAGACCAATCTGAGAAGTATATTGCCGTTGATTACAGAGTAAAATGTCTGATGATTTATTTACAATGTAATGTGGACAGATGAGAGCATATTTACGCGAGTTTTGATTAACTAGTGGGGATCGTAATTTTATTTAATGTCGTTATGTCGTCACCACTCTGTATACACGTTGCATATGATTTAAATTTCGATATTTTTAAACGATTTATATTTTTCTTTTCAAAATTTCTGTTTGTATTATTTCAATATTAAAAGTTTACATCGAATTTGTAGTATTTATTGATACTTAGATATTGTTTTCTGTACTTATAAGCTATTAAAAAAAAAAAAAACTAAGTATGCCATAGGCTGCTACTCCGTTCACCTAATGTACCCTATTTTTTTCAAGACGGTTAAAAAAGTCATCCGATATAATATTAGATTATTCACTAAGGGGATAAAGCAGGGTTTTTTGTCACGGGCGCCACCTTTCTCCCCTAGAAGATTACTTTTCACACCTTCTGCTAGGTAATAATAAGTTTTTATTTTATACGAATATTTAGCTATGATTGTCAATTCAGATCACATTATTGAGGGTTGCGAATTATAATAAAATTCAGTGAAATTATTGGCCCGGCTAGACCCAAAGGCTATAACGACTTACTTTGGTTAGGTTTGTATGACATGTAATTTGACATACCTAGTCGAACAGGTGTTGTTAAAAACTTTTATCTGTCACTAATGAACTGAAATAAATGTTTTTAACCAATCTGTTACAATTAATTATGCAATCGTATTATTTGTAATTATTATTATGCTATAGATAGTTGGAAATAATATAATAATAATGTTCTTTTTTTTCAGATTGTTCCCCAGCGACATTTGTTTATTCCCACCGAGGATCTAAAATGATATTACTCTCAGGATACACATTTCAACGACAATTGGCTATTAACAAGAAGATAAGGTGGCACTGTGCGACACATCAGAAGAAGAGTGGATGCAAGGCAGTCGTCCATACATACGATGACGTCATACTGAGAGCAACGAATGTACACAATCACAAACCTCAAAAGAACTGGGCTCCTTGAGACGCTTGAAACTTTATCAGTCACTACCACCTTGAACCGAAATAAATGTTTTTAATCAAACTGGAAATTAATCACGCAATCATAAAATATACAGGGTGTCCGGTAAAGAATGGATAACCTTGAAATAGCATATAAAACACCTTATGGCCGTTCTAAGAAAAATACAAAAAAATATGCCAAGATTGCTTAGCAAAAAAAAAATGCCTAAATGTGCCTAAGATTTTTTACAAAAAAATACTAATTTATTCACTTTGTTTTACAATCTTCTTCACCACGACCGCAACTCAATGAATTCTATCGGTTATTTGTTGACTATGCTGACTGAGAGGCAGGAAATAGTATGGCTAGAAACTGTAACAGAACTATAAAGCAGGTCTTATGTTTTTTATTTTTTTTTATTACCTAATCTATCGGCACTCAGCACCGCACTCAGTCTCGCTCTCACTCAGTCCGCGAGCAGTATCGTGCGAGCGAGATAAAAAACTAAAGTAATATCATAGTATGGACTCGTATGTGTTGTCTACCTCGTATTTGCTTTATCACCCTAAGATTGCATGTCACTTGCACGTATTATAACGACAAGGTCTGTTAGATAGTTGGTTGTAGTTGGTTGATTGGTGGTTGGTTGTCGCACCAACTTTAAACAAACTACACACATTGAAAAAGAGAGCTTGACGCTTAGTAATAACAGCCGCACGGGTCGATTGATCAGGTTAAACTACGCTTACCGCGGACTTGCAATTTTGCAAAAAACTCAGTAAAATTTGAATTTCGCGGGCTACCTTTGCATATTCACCTTGATAAAGAGTTAAGGCTCTTACAGACAGAGGCGATGTCGCGAGCGATATTGCGATATTATCGCGTCGCAACACCGCTACGCGACACGTCACGACGCGATATCGCCTCTGTCTATAAGAGCCTATATTCTATTATATCCTCAAAGTTACATTTAAGGTCGGATACCTACACTATTATAGATTTTCATCTATATCTATACATACAGGGTGGAAGGGACATCGACGCGCAAACGGTTACCACGTATTCAGTACATCATTCTGAGCCCCATGTATAGAAATTTTTCATCGGTTATTGAAAAAAAATCTGCTCTTCCATACATTTTCACCGTGTAGGTATTGCACTATTGTAGGAATCTGCAGATTTTTTTTTCAATAACCGATGAAAACTTTCTATAAACGGGGGCTCAGAATGATGTACTGAATACGTGGTAAACGTTTGCGCGTCGATGTCCCTTCCACCCTGTATTATAGATTAAAGTCGCTATTCGTGTCTGTCTGTGTAGCCGCGTTGTTCTTCTAAAGTACTTAACAGATTTTGATGCGGTTTTCACAATTATTTATTTAATTTATTCCGGAAGGTTTATGCCTATAAAAAATCAATATCAAACTTACATTTTTATTAAAGAAATCTTGAGCAAGCCGTCAAAACCGTGCAAAGCAGGGATACGTCGCTAGTACACGGCTACACACCAAGCTATATATTTCCAGCTTATAACTGACCTCTCATTGTAAGGAAATCCTATACAATGCGAGATCAGCATATAATGTAGCCGTGCGTACAAAGAAACATTAAACTGTATTCTTTCCTTTACAGAATCATTTAGCTTCGTAAAAACTCGACGTGGACAGAAAATGATTATGATGTCAGGATATCATTTCCACCGGCAGAATTTATTTCCGAATCAAAGAGCTAGATGGAACTGCGCAACACATAAAAAGATGGGATGCAAAGCTTCAGCACATACATATAAGGATTCTTTAGTAAAAGCAAATAACGAACATAATCATCCGCCAAAAAAATGTGAATCTAAGAAAATTGTCATCTTAAGAAAATAGACGTAAATTGACCATTCTCCCCGCCCCCTTATATCCGAAACTACTGAGCCCAAAATTTTGAATAAAATACAGAAAATAGTTCTTTACCTGTAGATTACAGGAAAATGTATAAGAAGTTTGTGGTCTTAAAATAACATAGTAAATCTCTTAATATTGTGAGTACAAACTTTCATTTACTGTTGGAATGTACGGGAGAACATGTTTTTCAACTATAATGTTAAGTTTGTTCTTGGAATAAATTCCTTCCAAATTCCTTCCAACTACGGAACCCTTCATTGTGCGTAGTCCGACACGCATTTGGCCGGTTTTTATATTGCTATGGGTTATTATTATATTACTTACATGCGCCAACGTTTATGGAAACCTTATGTTGGGAACTTACCTGAATTACCCTCTTTTATTTTACACTAGATGACCCGACAGACAGTTGTTCTGTCTTAACTATGAATATTCTAATGTAAACGCGTGAAGTTAAAAAAGTCTTTATGTTTTCTCAAATGTTCCAATTTTCTGTGAAATTTTCTTATTTTTTTCTTTCATAAGAACCTTCTCGTGACAGTAATAAACACAACAAAAAAGAATTAGCTGACCCCGTATTGCAACCACAAACACACGCAGAAGAAGCCTAATGATTAACCATTATCGTATTAATAAAACAAGCTATTAGTCCAGGCAACGAATACTTGTGGATGGAAAAGTCGAAAGCAGAAAGTTATGACGCACATACATTCGTTTTTTACATAATCCTAAAAACTAAAAAACAATTGAGTAGCTAAATTTTAAACTTATAAACAAAAACAACAAATACTTAATTATGCGTCACTAACGCGCGAAACGGCTAACGCTCAGCATAATGCCGTGACCCGTGCACGAAGGCACGAGTCAAGGCGCTGGTTTTCAGCGTAAACCGGCGGCGTGTCGCCATCTCAGAACTCGTAAAGATTAGGTAAACATCGAACAAAGTATTATCTATGACCGAGGCCAGAACAAAAATACTCTTACAAGTTCTGAGGTGGCTTTTAGTATGTTTATCTCCTAACTAGTCCAAACAAAGTACCTAAGTCAAAATTTCTGCTTTCGACTTTTCCATCCACATGCTTCTTTTGAGCACTCATTGACTGGACTATATGGTTTAGGTGTGGGTTTCTTCTCCTTTGTTTACACTTGATTCAGGCCTGTGCTAATCTTATACATCGCTTTCCATTACCCTTAAGTAATACCTACACCAAAACAAATTAAGCAGTTGATGCAACACTATTTAAAAATTGATGCTAATGATGTGGTCAAAATATTAGGTAGTTGATGTAAAAACAAACAAAAATAAATTGTATTGAAAAACAAATTTCACAATATAATTTATTTTTACAACAACTTCTTCAGTTTCATGGTCATATTTTGGTCCCACGGAGAAAATTCTCAGCAAAAAATGTTTTGAATCGGTCATATTTTTGACTGACAGCGTTCCAATATAGGGAGGTACACACGGCTACATATGAAACTATATATTCCAGTATAAGCTGATCTCGCATTTTATAGGATTTCCGCTCAGTGAGAGGTAAGCTTATACTGGAAATGTATAGCTAGATTATGCAGCCGTGTGTATCTATACAATGTAAAGTTAAAATATCCTGTTTTAGTTCCCTGGTATTTAATTGACCAGTAGTATTTAGTAATAATTAATCTTACAAGCGAACTGTGATGTGCAAGTATTATTAAAGAAAGTTTGTGATTTTGCTTAATAAAGTTGATCTTAAGTAATAATGACTCTAAATGTGTCAGTGTCTACGAGTGTTTCAATATGGCATACTTGGATCAATTGCGTGGATGTCACGTATATTTTCTCCCAATTTGTTCCTTTATTTTGTGTATTATATCTTTGCGTCATGTTTACCGCAAATAAACGTATTTACTTTCTTTATTTCTTACTGCTAATTGGTGACATAAACAAATCTATATAAAATCTATTCTTCTTTGCAGGCGCTAGTCTTACATACGTCTACTCAAAGTACGGAAACGAGCTGATTTTATTAGAAGGATATTCTTTCTACCTTAATAACCGTTACAAACAAACTGTGAAACAAGTATGGATGTGTTCAGCTGGACATCACGGTGGATGCAAAGCTCGCATTCACATACTTAAAAATAAAATAGTGTTGCAAAAGTTGGACCACAACCACCAGCCTAAAAAAAACTGGTTTCATGAAAAACCTATACCTTATACCTTTATGTATACCTCATAATAACATAAGTATATATTTGTTCAGTTATAATTATTTAATATATGGGAAAATGTCTTAAATTGTAAAAAAAAAATATGACGGCCAACCTGTAAAGATTTGTGTATACAAATAAATGAATAACTTTTTAAAGTAATATTATTATGTGTGAATATTACGTCGAAGGCATTTGATTATTTTGAAAGTTCAATATTTGTTAACAAACTACTCACAAATTTTTCCTGTTGTCTCACCCAAAGGTCAGCCTTTGGGTGGGGTAGGAAATGCCCGTGGCATTAAATCCGCCTCTGTACATTTTTATGCATAAAGTTCAATAAGTAAACTAAAGGAAAAATAAGGAATTACCTTTTAAATTTCTTAAATCTAATTTTCATTAAAAACGGAAATCATTCCACAAAAATATTATTAGATCTAATAATTGACCCCAACTTAACCTTGAAAAGAAGAAAATGTTTAATAGTTCCTCAAACTAAAACCAAGTCCGCCCGTATACAATATCTACCAAAAACGCTCAGCTCAGCTATACAATACTTAGCAAAAAGATATACGTATACAGGCTGTTTGGCAGAACGTTGAACATACGAAAATGGTGGATAGGTGGGGACCTGGATATTAGAAAAAAAAAAATTTTTTGCTTTCTTCTAGCTAGTTTTACCACTTTCTTAACTTGAAAGTGTAATTTTTATTAAAAATGGGTAAAACAGACAATGTTTTGTTTTTGTGACCGCACCTATCCAACATTTTCTTATGTTCAACGTTCTGCAAAACAGCCTGTATAATAACAAACGAAATGAATGTAAAAAAATTGTAACTGATTGGGTAAAACCACTAACCTATGACGAAACGTAACCTCACGCATAAACTCTGATTCATTCATATTTATCACTCACACACATCACTCACACTCGCATTCACATTCACACACTCTCACTGTCACTTACACACTCGCATGCCTGCATACGGGCTGCGTTTTTTTTTTTTTTAGTTTCTTTTTTTAGATTTTTAACATAAACACGTTATCCTATATGGTAAGTGCTTTATTATAAACAGTTTGGTTCGGGGGAAAGATCTAGTTTTGTAAAATATCTAAACAGTTTAACATAACACACATAATGATTTATTTCCGACAGGGTCCATAATTGATTCGATGTTTAACATACCAACTATGACCACATTATGGAATGCAATAAAATATTGAGTATTGAGTATTGAGTATTTTTACAACAAATTGTAAAACTTCTTTTGTTTGTGATTTTGCTTAATAAAGTTGGTCTTAAGTAATAATGACTCTAAATACTTGGATCAATTGCGTGGATGTCACGCATATTTTCTCCCACCTTGTTCTTATTTTGTGTATTATTTCTTTCCGTCATGTTTACCGCAAATAAACGTATTTACTTTCTTTATTTCTTACTGCTAATTGGTGACTTAAACAAATCTATATAAAATCTTTTCTTCTTTGCAGGCGCTAGTCTTACATACGTCTTCTCAAAGTACGGAAACGAGCTGATTTTATTAGAAGGATATTCTTTCTACCTTAATTACCGTTGCAAGCAAACTGAGAAAAAAGTATGGATATGTTCAACTGGACATCACGGTGGATGCAAAGCTCGCATTCACATACTTAACAATAAAATAGTGTTCCAAACGTTGGACCACAACCACCGGCCTAAAAAAAACTGGTTTCATGAAAAACCTATACCTCATACCTCATAATAACTTTAAAAAATTGTGGAGCTTTTCAGATCGTCAGAACCTCTTCTTTTTTTAACAGACTTTAAAAAAAAAAGAGGAGGTTATCAATTCGTCGCGTATATATATATATATTTTTTATGTTTGTACACAGATTTCTCCGTCAAGTGTGGGGCGATTTTAAAAATTCTTTTTTTATTTGTTGTTAAGTATTGTTCAGTTTTAACTGTTTACTATATGGGGAAATGTCTTTAAATTGTATAAAAAAAAAAATGGCGGCCAACCTGTAAAGACTTTGAAATGTATACAAATAAATGAATAACTTTTTTAAGGTTATATTATTATGTGTGAATATTACGTCGAAGGCATTTCATTATTTTGAAAGTTCAATATTTGTTAACAAACTACTCACAAAATTTTTCCTATTGTCTCACCCAAAGGTCAGCCTTTGGGTGGGGTAGGAAATGCCCATGGCATTAAATCCGCCTCTGTACATTTTTGTTCATAAAGTATTAAATAAGTAAACTAAAGGAAAAATAAGGAATTACCATTTAACCTTCTTAAATCTAATTTTCATTAAAAACGGAAATCATTAATCACCAGAAAAATATTATTAGATCAAATACTTTGACCCCAACTTAACCTTGAAAAGAAGAAAATGTTTGATAGTTCCTCAAACTAAAACCAAGTTCGCCCGTATACAATATCTACCAAAAACGCTCAGCTCAGCTATACAATACTTAACAAAAAGATTTACGTATACTGGGTGTTTGGCAGAACGTTGAACATACGAAATTTGGTGGATAGGTGGGGCCTGGATATTTGAAAAAAAATTTTTTTGCTTTCTTCTAGTTTTACCACTTTCTTAACTTTAAAGTGTAATTTTTATAAAAAATGGGTAAAACAGGCAATAATTATTTTGTTTTTGTGACCCCACCTATCCACCATTTTCGTATGTTCAACGTTCTGCCAAACACCCTGCATAATAACAAACAAAATGAATGTAAAAAAATTGTAACTGATTGGATAAAACCACTAACCTATGACGAAACGTAACCTCACGCATAAACTCTGATTCATTCACATTTATCACTCACACACATCACTCCCACTTGCATTCACATTCACACACTCTCACTGTCACTCACACACTCGCATGCCTGCATACGGGCTGCGTTTTTTTTTTTTTTTAATTTCTTTTTTAGATTTTTAACATAAACACGTTATCGTATATGGTAAGTGCTTTAATATAAACAGTTTGGTTCGGGGAAAGATCTAGTTTTGTAAAATATCTAAAAATGTGCACAACTTTAGTTGACGGTTGACATACTCGTACGTCTCTCACTGCAAGTCAACGATAAGACTGCGCGTCATTTTTAGATATTTTACAAAACTAGATCTTTCCCCCGAACCAAACTGTTTATATTAAAGCACTTACCATATAGGATAACGTGTTTATGTTAAACATAACACACACAATGATTTATTTTTACAACAAATTGTACAACTTCTTCAGTTTCATGGTCATATTTCGGTCCCACGGAGAAAATTCTCAGCAAAAAATGTTCTGAATCGGTCATACTTTTGACTGACAGCGTTCCAATATAGGGAGGTACATATCAAGCTATATATTCCAGTATAAGCTGATCTCGCATTGTATAGGATTTCCGCTCAGTGAGAGGTTAGCTTATACTGGAAATGTATAGCTAGATTATGCAGCCATTTGTATCTATACAATGTAAAGTTAAAATATCCTGTTTTAGTTCCCTGGTATTTAATTTATTAGTACCAGTAGTATTTAATAATTAATCTTACAAGCGAACTGTGATTTGCAAGTATTATTAAAGAAAGTTTGTGATTTTGCTTAATAAAGTTGATCTTAAGTAATAATGACTCTAAATGCGTCAGTGTCTACGAGTATTTCAATATGGCATACTTGGATCAATTGCGTGGATGTCACGCATATTTTCTTCCAACTTGTTCCTTTATTTTGTGTTTTATTTCTTTGCCTCATGTTTACCGCAAATAAACGTATTTAATTTCTTTATTTCTTACTGCTAATTGGTGACTTAAACAAATCTATATAAAATCTATTCTTCTTTGCAGGCGCTAGTCTTACATACGTCTACTCAAAGTTCGGAAACGAGCTGATTTTATTCGAAGGATATTCTTTCTACCCTCAGAAGCGTTACAAACAAAGTGAGAAACAAGCATGGAAATGTTCAACTGGACATCACGGTGGATGCAAAGCTCGCATTCACATACTTAACAATAAAATAGTATCGCAAAAGTTGGACCACAACCACCAGCCTAAGAAAAACTGGTTTCATGAAAAACCTATACCTCATGCCTTTATCTATACCTCATCATAACTTTAAAAAATGGTGGAGCTTTTCAGATCGTCAGAACCTCTTCTTTTTTTAACCGACTTTTAAAAAAAAAGAGGAGGTTATCAATTCGTCGCGTATAATTTTTTTTTTATGTTTGTACACAGATTTCTCCGTCAATTGTGGGGCGATTTTAAAAATCCTTTTTTTATTTATTGTTAAGTATATTTGTTCTAGTATATTTGTATAAGTGTAACTGAACAAATATAAGTGAATCACTTTTTTAAAGTAATATTATTATGTGTGAATATTACGTGGAAGGCTTTTCATTATTTTGAAAGTTCAGTATTTGTTAACAAACTTTTCACAAAATTTTTCCTATTGTCTCACCCAAAGGTCAGCCTTTGGGTAGGGGAGGAGGCCATGGCATTAAATCCGCCTCTGTACATTTTTGTGCATAAAGTATTAAATAAGTAAACTAGACGAAAAATAAGGAATTACCATTTAAACTTCTTTAATCTAATTTTCATTAAAAACTGAAATCATTAATCACCAGAAAAATATTATTAGATCAAATACTTTGACCCCAACTTAACCTTGAAAAGAAGAAAATGTTTGATAGTTCCTCAAGCTAAAACCAAGTTCGCCCGTATACAATATCTACCAAAAACGCTCAGCTCAGCTATACAATAGACTTAACAAAAAGATTTACGTATACAGGGTGTTTGGCAGAACGTTGAACATACGAAAATGGTGGATAGGTTCCTGGACATTAAAAAAATTTTTTTTTTGCTTTCTTCTTGTTTCACCACTTTCTTAATTTTAAAGTGTAATTTTTATTAAAAATGGGTAAAACAGGCAATATTTTGTTTTTTTGACCCCACCTATCCACCAGTTTCGTATGTTCAACGTTCTGCCAAACACCCAACAAACAAAATGAATGTAAAAAAATTGTAACTATGTAATTGGATAAAACCACTAACATATGACGAAACGTAACTTCACGCATACACTCTAAGTCATTTACATTTATCACTCACACACATCACTCACACTCGTATTCACATTCACACACTCACTCTCACTCACACATTCGCATGCCTGCATACGGGCTGCGTTTTTTTTTTTTTTTTTTTAGTTTTTTTTAGATTTAATTTTAATTTTCTTTTTATTTATAGAAAACAAGTAAATTAAACTTATTGATATTGGAAGAACGAAGTCTCCTAACACAGGCTTATTTGCTTACAAGGAGGCTCGAATCACTAGTTGTTAGTATTACTTGTGAAAATAATAAACCATTTTTCATTTTTCATTTTTTTTCACTTTACATCTAATAATCTACATGTACATCAAATAAATGATTGCACTACTAATTAACGCTGCTGCAGGTGCGGAAAACCTCAAATGGCGCAAATACTCCAATCTTATTGGGACTCATATGTTCGAGCCGTTTGGGGTTGAAACACTAGGGCCGGGTCCGAGTGCCATTTTAGTTTTTCGGGACATCGCCAAGCGGTTGGTCGACTCTACACGTGACCAAAGGGCTGGCCTATTTTTTGGCCAAAGAATTAGCATTGCCATACAACGTGGCAATGCTGCCAGCCTTTTGGGCACCTTTCCTTTCGACAGCGATGCGGATGAATTTTTCGATGCTCTATAATTATTTCCCTTCCTTTTTGTATTACACTTGTAAATATTATTTTTTATTTGGTTACTTACTAAGAATATAATAAAGCAATAAATTAGGAACTGAAAAAAAAAAAACTAATTGAAAATCAAAACTTGTACAAATTATAATTATTTTGCACCCCGAGGTTCGGTTTAGTTAGGTTCCTTTAAACCCTACAGACAGAAATAGGAGCCCCGCACAGCGGCGCTCCGTTGACCTGACGTTAAATTTAATTTATTTACATGCAAATTTTGTTGTGCAAACAGTATTTTTGATTTACGTATTCTGTTGGGAAAAAATGGTAATTTTTGATGTGCGTTTAAATACTACCCCTTTTGAAATGGTGGAGAATATTCCATTTGTGATAGAGGGCTGTACTTATAAGGCTCGTCTTAGCCCTCAGTCCATAATTGAGAAAAAGAGACAGGTAGCTCCCGCGAAGAATTAAGACTGGATAAAACATCGCATTGGGGCAGGTGGGCCGACAAAAAACAAAGATGCAAGCATCCTGACTGCACCGGATTCTAGTATAGAACTTGCATAAAGTGCCAAGTGGCACTTTGTGTCACAAGACATAAATATTGTTTCTATAGAGTAATATAAGAGTATCACCACGATTATAAAGTACCTACACCCATCATAATAACTGTGCTTTATGAATCATTCCTTCTATAGTCTGTTCCAACAGTATAAATAGAGGATCTGATAAAAGTGTAAACAGAGTATCTGTTTACACTTTTAACAGATACTGTTTTTAAGGTATTTTTTTTACGCATGTACTCACTAAAGGGAATTAGTAACACAATCATCCGTATTTAGTAGGTTCCAAATTTATATCTCACCACTTTTTCCAACAATTATTGGTTAATAACATTGTTAAATTGTAATTGAAACACTGACGAAAATTGAAGTTACAAATTCAACTTCAATTGTCAAATGAGAAACACATTTAAAGTGATTTAAAATTAGAATTTTGGGTTTATGTATTCAAATCAAATTAAAGCACTCAATTTGTAAGTGGCACTATAAATTGGCATTCACGTCAAGTACGTTTTCTGACTCATTTGTTTGCATTTTTTTTAGATATTTTGGAACAGACTATACCACAGATTAATACAGATGGGACACTCCGCAAAATCATTTAAATAAATAGCAACTCTTGCTACGACACAATAAAGTGCAATTCAGGTCGCACAACGCTTATTACCTACAGTTATATTCAACTACAAGTTGCCTCTCTTTCTATCGCGTAACTCTTATACCTTCTGACCTACTGAATTAGCCCCGCGGACGGGGCCAGCCGCGTACTTCTTCATACCTAAACTATGGAGTGTTCCATCTGTATTAATCTGTGACCATACGTCGATTACCGTTGTGTCAACTTTTGAGTTTTATCATATCCATCATAATAAAACATAATCCATCCTCTATAGTTTCACCTTGACATCGACTGCCAGGAGAAAAAAATGCAATTACAACGTCCAATGGCACCGCACTGTGTGGCACGACATATAATTTTATTATTTTAAAGAATATTTTGGCCGCGTCGCCGGTGCTCCGAAGCATAGCAGTTTAAGTATGGTCTTACTCGCCACGCTCGCGAGTATGGTCTTGGTCGCTTCTTAGTGTGACTTTCACCAATGAAACCCTACGCGATCAGCATAATATCTAAACTGCGTTCAAGAGCTGTAAATGTCAATAATCCACAACAATGATGACACTGACAGCTCTCGAACGCGGTTTAGATGTGCTAATCACGTTCATTTTCAATGGTGAAATTCGCTCTTACTATCGAATGAATGTGCAATGATTATTAAAAACCACATAGGTAATAAATTATTCTCTTAAGATTTTTTTTTAAACTGAAAACAGATAGTAATCAATTAATTAAAGAAGAATATGTTTAGAGTGCCACTAGGCAGCATGTTTGGGCCATAACTTATTTATTTATTATTAACCAACTTATATTTACTGATACTTACTAACTTAAGTGAACCTTTATAAAATCCATTCTTCTTTTCAGACCCACTTACATACGTCTACTCAAAGCGAGGTACAAAGCTACTCTTACTAGAAGGATATTCTTTCTACCGTCAAGAAACGTATTCCAGTAAGAAATCAAGATGGCTGTGTTCAACTGACCATAGAAATGGATGCAAAGCTCTCGTTCATACACTTAACGATAAGATAATATTGCAAAAGTTGGAGCATAGTCACGCGCCTAAAAGAAACTGGTTTTCAAAAAATCCCTGTTGTTAAGCTAACTTTTATTGGTTCACAGAACTACGGCTACGGACAGACAGTACCTACATGCATATTACCGAACCTTCCACAACACAATTATTTTAGCTTATTTCTTTGTAGATTTTTCGTCAAGAAAATAAACGATACGTGCAAATACATAAAAATGTATATATATGGGTAAATATTTCTGAAACCTATGACATTTTTTAAAAAAAATTTTTTTTTCTATTTATTTATTTATTTTTTATTTTTTATAGTTAAAAGTCCGGGCATAGATACGCCAGGAAAAGACACGCAAGTTCAAATCCCACATAGCTGGACAACAACTTCTTGTATTTTTACAAAGATGTTTTATATAATAAGTATATCGGCAAGCAACTATATAGAACTAATATAGAACAACTTGCAGCTCACGTAAGATACGTGCGAATAAATAAAAATACATAATGTTTATGGGAAAATATTTCTATAGGTAGGTACTCTAAACGCAAAACACATTCGACTATAATCGTTGGCGCACAATGTAGCTTGACTTTTGTTGTACGGCGAAGAGTCGCATCATCGCAAGTGACAGGTGACATAAAACGACCGTAACATTATCAGTCGTTTGGAATCCCTCGCCGAAATAACACGTGTTGTGTGGCTTAGTTGTACCACTAGTATAATATATAAAACTGTAAAAATTGCGAATTTTAAGTGGGTGACATCAAAAATTTTGCTGAAAACCTGTGACTAGAATAATATATGGGATCTTCTCGTATCAAAAACTTTGATATTGAACCTAAAAATATTAGGTTAGTAATTTTGTATTCCTAAAATTATTCATATTAAACAAATAAAAGAATCTCCGACATGATATCCTAATCCTTATCCTTAACTAATATTATTAATGTGACAGTGAATTTGTTTGTTTGTTATGCTTTCACGCTTAAACGGCTGAACGGATTTGTATGAAATTTGGCGAATGTGTAGACCATGACCTGGATTAGGACATAGGATACTTTTTATCGCGCTAGTCCCGTGGCATAATTTCCTACATCTCGCGGTCAAAAGCTAGTAAATTATAAATTTATATTTTTACCCTGTGGAATATTCATAATATTATTATAACATGATTGGGTCTGAGAATGAAATAGTGAAAGTAAGAAGAATTAAAAGAGATCGGTTTATTAAAAGTATTTTGTATTCCACGGGGCCGTAAAAATAGGGTGGCAATGCATGTAAGGGTCCAAAAGTAGTAAAAAAAAAACAGGTAACTACAGTTCACTCAGTTGTTCGAACTAAAGGATTAATTCTTTTAAAGGCCTGTTACACTTTATCACCTCTCTCGCTCACACGGCCCCGAATTTTCAAGAAAGTTGAATACAAATATGCTTTTTTGAAAAGTGTAATCGATTATTTAGTGTTAATAAATAATATTAATTTAATAGGTGATTATTAAAAACACATTTTTATTGTGTTAACTAATAAAATTAGCTCAAAAACAGATCATAGTACTTATTGTGCTGATTTTATTAGATAATAATGTCTTTCTTCTTCATCTATTAAATTAATATTGTTTATTAACAATATTAATAGATTACATTTTTCAAAAAAGCATCTTTTTATTCAACTTTCTCAAAAATTCCGTCCCGTGTGAGCGAGACAGGTGATAAAACGTAACAGCCTCAAACAAACAAACAAATAAAATCATTTTTTAAAGAACGCAGGCCATCTGCCCATCCTTGTGTGGAAGGTATCCTAATGAAAACATAATCAATTAAGTACACGTTTTGTTCAATAAAGTGTTTAATTATGTTACTACACAAACTGTATTATAAATGTGAATGTAATTTTCTGTAAATATTTATTACACTGTTCATATTGTCTAAATTAATTAAGGATCTAAATTAATTAAGTACCTAATTTAATCTTAAATTAAATTTTAAAAAATGTAAAAATGTGCGGCAAAAAACATAATCTCAATCTCATCTCTTCTAATTTTAAGGTTATTTGTCGTTGACTATCTTCTAAAATTCTAAATGAAAAAGAGAACATGTGTGTTATGTTAACAATATCGTCCAGTACGAGTTTGAGTCATGTGTGCTAAGCACACATGATTGTATGTTGTATATAAAAAAAATTAAAAACTGCATATGAATTTATTTTCGAGTTATTTTTGCCATCGACACGCTAAGAAATAGCACACAAAAGAGCTAAAGAAACGCCAATTTTTTTTTAAGGGGAGCCATTTGTATGATTTCGGTCCGCGAGCTCTAATCTAATCACACTGAAATCGGGAGCTTGTCGCCAACAGTGTAGCCGATACTCCCGACGACGGCGCGGCGGTGTCAACCGACCCTCCGACAAGGTCACTTCTGCAGAAAGGCTTGGTGACGATCGTATGGCACCAGCTTTATGCACGAAACTGCTTTACAATAAAGACCCTAACCGTCTCATAACCAGTTCTAACCTTCGAGCCAGATTTTGTAGATAGGTACCTACTGGTTTTCTTAATACAAAATTGACGACTAAACACTGCTTTTAATTATAAATTTAACTTTGTTCCGAAAGTTTAAGCTGGTACACACGTCTACAAATAGCTATACATTTCCAGTATAAGCTGACCTCTCACATTGCGGAATAAATAGCTTGATATGTAGCCACTGATAAGCAGTGTGTACTCACTAAAGTCAGAACTGGTTTTGCAATAGGACGGTAAGAAAGACGTTGTTCAAGGACGTTATCCCCACTCCAACACAGTCTCGTCAGGTCGCTTTCAACAAGGTAGAGAAGTCAGTGTATCGACAGCTACGACCGGTGGACAGAGTCCTATAGTTTTGTTTTTTTTTTTGATTTTGTTACAAACTTTTTGAAATCCCGGTAATGTTATGGTGATACAAAAGACGGCAAATACTGTTTTATTCTCATAATGTGTTTAATAAAATTTATGACAGAACCGGTTTGTGTAAGTACCTACAGAAAAAGTAATAAGCCGATGAAGAAAAAGGTATTTTAGTTTAAGACTTCGACTAGTCATATTTTTCTCTTCTTGTTCTCACACACTATTGTCTACATTTCTTTTCATTTCTCCTTTCGCAGGTCTGCTGGAAGAAATTTGTATAGAAATAAGCAGTACCTTTGTACTCCTAATTTATAAGTATCATGTATATCTATCTATTTTTCTGTGTGTACATAAATTGTAAAATAAATAAATAAGGCACCTAATATTAAGTACCTACAAGTGAGTTTTATTTAGTTTTACAGATTTCATAAAATAGCAGTGCGATGATAACTTAAGATACGTGACTGGAAATAGCAGTACGATTTTTTCAACTATAAATCACATCTCGAAAACCCCTTTAGTAGCACTCACCGTTAATAAAAGTTTAGTAGAAATAGCCAGGTGTTTTATTTAACCTGACAAAAAACAACGAAAGAAAACATTCTCAAGTCATAGTCAAATTAAATAAGCTAGAGAAACTCCGCAGAAGTGATGGACATCGAAATCTAAACACGACAAAATAAAAATATAAAACATTTGATGTTTTTTTTGGGGACAATGACCGCTGGTAGTGTTGTTAGTGAAGTGTGAGTGAGTCATATAATATCAAAGCCGGCAATCTCCAGTTTTGGTTAAAAAAAAGTTATGAATGTAAACACTTTCTCTATGGTCAATTATCCATATTGTAAAACAAAATTCACTTCAAAAGCGGCATTCTCTCATAGAAAACGCGATCGAAATAAGAGTGATGGTAACAAAATCGGCAATCTCCAATGTTTCTTTCTGAACAAAAAAGTTTTTCGTTGATAACTCCAATTTGTGGCAAGTGGAGATTGCCGGCTTTGATATTATATGACTCAGTTGATAAAATCTATTTTAGCGTGTTCAGATATCGATACCCAGCAAGTCTGCCAAGTATACACAAAAAAAAAACTGATATTTTAAGTGACTACACTACCGGCGAAAAAAAAAAACATCAAATTAATTTATTTTTTGTTAATGTTGTTTCGCTAGCTATTTTAATTTGACCCTGTAATTAAATTACCAAAACAAACATTTATAAATAAGTCATAGCTAAGCATGAAAATCGGACAGAATTACTCGTATTTATTCCTTACCAAACTGGTTTCATAAACAAGTTCTTCGGAATAAATAGTTCGCAACATGCAAAAAAAAACATGAATTGAAATCAGGTTTAGCCGGTAACGTACCATATCTAAGTTTATGACTCATTTTTAGCAATAATAAAATTGTTGTAATTTTTTTTTTACTAATGACAGTACATTTTCTAGGTACGGATACTGCCGTCGCTGTAAAATACGTCTACTCCGGACAAGGAGAGCAATATATACTTGTAGCTGGTTATTCTTTCCAACGTTTGAGGACGTACAGCACCAGGGTGACTTCCTGGGCCTGTTCCACTCACTACAAAGAAGGGTGCAAGGCTAAGGTCCATACATCCGGGAACCGTATAGTCTACAGGAAGTTCAGTCATCACCACCAGCCAACAAAAAATTGGACTGAAGAAAAACCGCAATCAAGGTGTTATAATAAATATCTCTCAACTGACAACAACCCCGTGGTGTTGGAGTGACACATTTATTAAGAATAGGCACATTTTGCTGACAATCTTATAGCTATTTGAAACATTTCAATTCATTTTGATTACAGTAGTACCCAACTAATATGGCATAACGATGTACCTGCGCAGAAGATGAATTTTTAAAGCGCGGGAAATGCTATTGACCAATCGGCACGCTCCACGCTTTTTCCTGTACCGCTATTGGCCGCCATGTTAGCGCGCGTCGCTTGACAGCCGCCATACTTGCGAGTGAGACGGAACTAACAGCTGCAGTGTATTAAGAACCTTATAGTAGTGATCTAAGGTTGATTGTCAATTTTAAGCATTCTCGTTAATCTTCGGGGCCATACTTTCTTTTCTGTGCGAACGAAGATTCACGACGCGCCTTATCAGTTGGGTACAACTGTAATATATTAAGGGTCAATTTCACCAATAAAACTAAACGTGATTGGCACATAGCAACCGCGTTCTAGCCCTGCCAGTATCATCATTGAGTATAGGTATTGACACTGACATCTCAGTTTCATTGTTGAAATTCGTCCATAGACATAAAGAATGGACTGAGCGTTAGCCTCACAAAAGTGACCACTCTCTAGAAAGAAACAAAGTGACTTTGCGGCCAATACCTGTCTCTTTTTTGCAAGCCACAGGAAAGGCGTAGAAAGAGATAACTACTGGCCGCAAATTCGCTTTGTCTCTCGTACTTTCCGGTCTGTATTCACTGCACAAATGAATACGGAACGCTCATCCCTTCTCTGTCTATGAAATGTAGGATCCAATAGCTCTAAGAATTCATTAATAAATGTATCTATTCATGTTTTTGCTGATAAATGTAAGAAATTAAATATCTTCCATGCTACACAGCTGAATTAATCTTGCTTATTTTAACTTTTTGACTAGATATAGTAATTTTTACGTATAATCATGGTAATTGTAATAATGTTAAGAAAAATAATAAAATTTCGTGTTTGTATTAATTTGTTGTTTTTATTTTTTATAAAAGCAACCGCCTTAGAGAGTCTATAACTAGCAAAATTATTGATTCCGTTTGCCTAATAAAAAAAAATCGAAAAAAAAAGAGGAAAAATTTCGTGATGGGTACTCTTATATAAGGAAGTTCTAGGTATCAGAATATTCTTTTAATCAAGATTGGAGTCCAATAATTGCTTAATCAGATGGGTATGTCAGGGGCTCATGCTAAATAATAACAGGCGCACGGTTGATCTTCAAGGTCAAGCAACGCTTACCGAGGTCGGTCTGTGGATGGGTAAACACCTAAGTATTACATACCGAGACCGAAAAGCAGGTTAAGCCGTAGCCGTCAGTCGCAGCTGTCATTTGTAGGAGCCCGAAAGTTCGACAAACAAGCTTACCAGCAACTGGCTTGTGGAGGTCAAATAGGCAGACACTCCATGTGAAATAAGGTGTTCAGCTGCATATCCGGTCAGACTGAAAGCTGACCCCAACATACTTGGGTATAGGTTAAGCAGATGAGATGGGTATGTCTCACACGTCATAGGAAAGGGTGCAAAGCTAGTGTATAAACATTAAAGGATCAAATAGTAGTAATAGTACTTTCGCGGTTTAAGCAGTCTCATCACCGATGACCGTGGGTGATGCATCCGATTTGCCGTCATCAGTGTTCGGACCCTCCTATCCAGGACGTCAAGTTCCGTCTGGGTCCATTTGAGTATCCCGAAAGAGTACATCAAAGCCGGCATGACCCAACTATTTAATACTTTATTGAGGCGGCCAAAGAAACGCGATTGTTTCATGTCAGCAACGTTGACGCCTAACGCTTCCGACATACCCAAATAAATAAATAAAATAAATAAATATCCTTAGACATTTCACACAACGCCATCTAGTCCCAAGCTAAGCAACCTAATGCTTGTGTTATGGTAACGAGATGGCTGATAAATACTTATATACATTTTTTTTTTGTAAATACATACATATTATAGATAGAAGAACACCCAGACTCGGAACAAATACTTGTAGGTCGTACAAATATTTGTTCCGTGCGGGAATCGAACCCGCGACATGCTGTGCAGCAGTCAATCGCTCAACCACTGCGCCAACCGTGTCGTCAAATACTTATAGGTTTCGAGTGAGGAGAGGGATCTTAGGTGTATGGAATCCGAGAGTTGGGTTTTCTTGGATTCCACAATGTCGCTTTACATGCATGACCGCACATTTGTCCACACCAAATTCCATCCTGATGACGCTACTGAAAGTTTTTACTTAATTATTATTATTTTGCAGATATTGATTACGTTTATTCAAAGCGAGGCAATAAGCTAATCCTAATATCAGGCTACTCTTTCTACCGCCAACGGACTTCCAATAATAATAAAACAAGATGGCTGTGTTCCACGCATCAAACTCGCGGATGCAAAGCAGTTGTTTATACAGTATATGATGAAATAGTATCCTGCAATTTAGAACATAATCATTTGCCTAAAGTCAATTGGGTAAATGAGAAACCCGAACATTGTGTGCGAGTTTTTTGTACAACTTAATAATTTTTAATACATAATTAATAAATAATAATTTAAAATACCTTATAAGTGATTGTTATTTAATGTATTTAACAAACAATTAAAGACTTTTCTACTACAAAAAAGCTATTACTATAAGGGTATTTCAGAGTGTCGAACAGACAAAGTATTGATATACTTATATAAAGATATTTGTTTCAATTACGTGTCTTATTTGCCTTTTATTTAATTTTTAGATTTTTTAGTTCACTATTGATATAATTTATTACTACTCTTATAATTTTGTCAAAGAAATTTTTGTGTTTTAAGTGTCTAACATGTCATCAAGATTTGCCTACTAGATACCTGGTACCTAGTAATTACGATGGAAAACTATACATAATATATATTTGTCATCGTATTCCTACAATTAGATAATGTTCATAATATCTATGCCTAACAATATTCTACATGTATCTACACTAGTTCCAAATACGGCGCAAATACTCCAATCTTATTGGGACTTATATGTTCGAGCCGTTTGGGGTTGAAACACTAGGGCCATGGGGTCCGAGTGCCCTTTTAGTTTTTCGGGACATCGCCAAGCGGTTGGTCGACTCTACACGTGACCAAAGGGCTGGCCTATTTTTTGGCCAAAGAATTAGCATTGCCATACAACGTGGCAATGCTGCCAGCCTTTTGGGCACCTTTCCTTTCGACAGCGATGCGGATGAATTTTTTGATGCCCTATAATTATTTCCCTTCCTTTTTGTATTATACTTGTAAATAGTACCTACTCATTAAAGTTGTTCCAAATCAAATTAAAAAAAAAAACATTTATTTCAATCCATTGATCATAAAATAAGTTCAAATTAATTAATAATATAAATAAAATTAAAATTGTAACATTAAATCAAAATAAAATAAAATAAAATAAAATCAAAATCATTAAATTAAATTAAAAACCACAAAATCAAAATAAAATTAAAAAATTAAATGAAAATTTAAAATTACTAATAATACGCCTGCCTCTGAGTCATTTGTTTGTTTGTCATTACATTAACCATATAGCAATGGTTAATATACTGACAATCAAACCTGTTCGCAAATACGCTCAGGATGGTGTTGGAGGTGGTCCGGAGCCTGCGCCCCAGAGATGTGCACCGTTTCCGCATCGTCGTGTAGAAACAGTCGACACGGGCGTTGGCGAACATCCCCGAGTTTCGTTTATAGTTTACAACTAAAACAAACTAAAACTTACAATAAAATCTTCTGTAAACAAGGTTTGCAAAAGAATAGTCATAATAATAATTAATTTTTCACAGGCACTGTAACATACGCATTCTCAAAAAGAGGTAAACAGCTAATCCTGGTTTCGGGGTACTCTTTCTATCGTCATCGGACTTCTGTCAACAAAAAAACAAGGTGGCTGTGTTCTACACATCAAAGGAGAGGATGCAAAGCTGTTGTCTATACAATAGATAATCACATAGTATCTATGAATATAGATCATAATCATTAAAGGATACAATGATAATTTTGTGTTTAATTAAAATTCCTATAAAACCAAATGTATATACATAGTGTTTTTTTGATATCCCATAACTCTAGGGTATTAATGAGACCATCATTATGAAAAACTTTTACTATGGGACCGAACCCAAAATCGCGAAAAAAAAATCTGCTGCCCCCTACATTTATGTTCGCCTAACTCGTCAAAATGTAGGGAGCAACTGATTTTTTTTTCGCGATTTTTCCTTTTTTTTTTCTTAGAGTTATGGGATATCAAAAAAAAAAACGCTGTATATGGTTAAATCATTTGGATTTTCTATATCATGTGTTATTTGACTATACTGTACTAAAACCGAAACATGATAACTTGCAATTTTTTCAATTTAAAAAAAATCCAAAGTAGCACCGCCTATTTTCTGTTTTACACGAATATACGCTAAACTCGAAGGTATTTTCATATGTTAAGAACTTCCTAAGCTAACATTCTGTCATAAATCTACATATAAACGATGTGCGTTTAGTTCCGGTGCGCGTGAGTGTATTCTATCTCTCTCGCGTCAAACAGCCTTAACGCCATTTCACTTACACACCGAGCTAAACCACGCTGCAATGTATCCTCTTAAGGTTATAATACATCGTCTGCTCTAACTTCAGATCCGTGGCGCTTCAAAACCTTTTTTAAGATTTGTTTACCTTTTAATTACCTAAACCGATCGAGTATAGACGAATATTGAAACTCAAACAAAGCATTAAGTAGTTTGACAGGCTTTTTTTCCAAAAGAATATACTTCATTATGGTTATTGAC
The DNA here is from genome assembly GCA_905163495.3 of Cosmia trapezina. Classification (NCBI taxonomy): domain Eukaryota; kingdom Metazoa; phylum Arthropoda; class Insecta; order Lepidoptera; family Noctuidae; genus Cosmia; species Cosmia trapezina. The sequence continues at coordinate 22,474,254 of LR991029.1, forward strand.
GACACGGTTGACGACAAGGTTGGCGCAGTGGTTGAGCGATTGACTGCTGCGCAGCATGTCGCGGGTTCGATTCCCGCACGGAACAAATATTTGTACTACCACCAAGTATTTGTTCCGTTTTTTTTTTTTTTTTTTTTTTTTTTTAATGTATGTTCCCCGATTACTCGAAAATGGCTGGACCGATTTGGATTTTTCTTTTTTTGTTCGAAAGGGTATACGTCCCAAGTGGTCCCATGATCATCAAGTCAGGATCTGATGATGGAATCCCATGGAAATCGAGGGAAACCCTCAAATTTTATGGGCACACCTATATCGATTTCGGTATTTTTTATAGTAACTCGTGCATTTGCTCTCGGAAAGTACCATTCGGTGAGCTGGAACTGATGATGAAGACCACAGAGGGCCATCGGAAATACTCAATTATATCTAAGTATATAACAGGTTGCGATTCGATTACTTTAATATGGTTTATGCTCGTCAAAATAATGGTAATGGTGACTTCACCATGAGCTCCATTTCTCCTGGTTCTTACTAGGAGAACTCCTCAAAAATTAACGGCCCTGCATCGGGAAAAGCAACATTTTGTAAAACGTGATGAGCAGCTGACTTTGGGTTATTGTAACTTAGATAAATTACAAACTGAACCACTAAAAAGTGAAAAATAAAAACTTTTTTACAAAAACAAAAACCGACTTCCAAAAAAAACACTACAAAGTGAAAAATAACTTTAATTTCGGAAGTCGGTGGCAAAAAACTAAAATACAGATCCAAAGACACCGACTTCCGAAATTAAAGTTATTTTTCACTTTGTAGTGTTTTTTTTTGGAAGTCGGTTTTTGTTTTTGTAAAAAAGTTTTTTCTATCTATAATATGTATGTATTTACAAAAAAAAAATGTATATAAGTAGTTTATCAGCCATCTCGTTACTATAACACAAGCATTAGGTTGCTTAGCTTGGGACTAGATGGCGTTGTGTGAAATGTCCAAGGATATTTATTTATTTATTATTTTGCAGGTATTGCAGATTACGTTTACTCAAAGCGAGGAAATAAACTAATCCTAATATCGGGCTACTCTTTCTACCACCAAAGGACTTCTAGCTGCAAAAAAGCGAGATGGCTGTGTTCCACGCATCACACACACGGATGCAGAGCTGTTTTGTACACAGTATTTGATGAAATAGTATCCTGCAATTTACATCATAATCATTTGCCTAAAGTCAATTGGGTGAATAAGAAACCCGAAGATTGTGTGTGAGATTTCTGTACAACTTAATAATTTATAAGCTTTTATATAACTAATGAATAATAATATTAAACACCTTTTTATGTGGTTTTTATTTCATGTATTTAAAAAACAATTAAAGACTTTTCTACTACAAAAAAGCTATTACTATACGGGTATTTCCGAGTGTCGAACAGACAGTGTTGACATATAATATATTTTTGTTATAGTAACATTTCTTATTTACATTAATTTTAACATTTAATTTAATTTTTATATTCTTTTAGTTCAGCATTGATGTTATGTTAATGATTTTTTATAAAAACTTTACTCTTTTATGTTATTGATTTTTTATAAAAAAATTGTCTTTGAAACTTTTGTGTATTTAAAACTACTTCTACTCTTCTCTCTTCTCTTCTTTACTATTTTACTTACTTTTTTGTGTTTAGTTATTTAAAATTTGCAAAATTCTTCCAATCAGCGTAAAACATAAATACCTACTTCTGGTTAACAGTCATGGCAACTGGCAGGGAGCGTCGCTCGTTAGTTTCATATAACCACGGAACTGGGATGGTGTCGGCTGGTAAATTTAATGTATACCTAGCATAAGGAATTATTTTGGCGACCGAACGCTTGATAAAAGAGTATACCTTCTCAACCAGTTGCCTGCTCATATAAGAAGTCAGGAAAATAAAGGTAAATAAAGGTTTGCAAAAGAATAGTCTTAATATTAATAAATTTTTTACAGGCTTTGCAGATTATGTCTACTCAAAGCGAGGCAATAAGCAAATCCTATTATCAGGCTACTCTTTCTACCGCCAAAGGACTTCCAACTCCAAAAAAACGAGATGGCTGTGTTCCACTCATCAAAAACACGGCTGCAGAGCTGTTGTGTACACAGTATATGATGAAATAGTATCCTGCAATTTACAACATAATCATTTGCCAAAAGTCAATTGGGTGAATGAGAAACCCGAACATCGTGTGGATTTTTGTACAACTTAATAATTTTTCAGCATTTATATTAACAAGTCTTTTATTATAATTAAAGACTTGTCTACTACAAAAAAGCTATTATTATATTTTCGAGTTTCCAACAGACAAAGTATTGATAAATATTTTTTGTTTTATTTACATTTTATTTTAACATTTAATTTAATTTTTAGATTTGTTTAGTTCATTACTGATGTTATGTTTTTGATTTTTTATAAAAAAATAACTGTTGTAATTTTGTCTTTGAAATTTTTGTGTTTAAGTGTTTAACATTCAATCAATATTTGCCCACTAGATATACCTGGTAGAATATGATGGAAAACTATATGTATTTGTCATCGTATTCCTACAAATAAATAATATTCTTATTCTTAACAATATTCTACATGTTGTATCTACTAGTTTCGGTTATAGTTTACACCTAAAACAAGCTAAAAATTACGGGCTTAAAAATGCAATGAAATCTTCAGTAAACGAGGTTTGCAAAAGAATAGTCTAAATACTAATTCATTGTTACAGGCTTTGCAGATTATGTCTACTCGAAGCGAGGTAATAAGCTAATCCTAATATCAGGCTACTCTTTCTACCGCGGACGGACTTCCAGCTGCAAAAAAACGAGATGGCGGTGTTCCACACATCAGCAACACGGATGCAAAGCTGTTGTATACACAGCATATGATGAAATAGTATCCTGCAATTTAGAACATAATCATTTGCCAAAAGTCAATTGGGTGAATGAGAAACCCGAACATTGTGTGTGATATTTTTGTACAACTTAATATTTTAAGCTGTTATATTCATTTATTTATATTATTATTTCTGTACACACAGTAAAATACATAGAGATACAACATAATTATAATTTGGAGTACAAAAGTACTGACTCAAACAATTTTATACCAACCAACTTCAGAACGTGCCAAAAAGTTATGTCATTTGATCACAGTCGTTCATCGGTGACTTCTATCTTTATCACAAAGTGTTTTGGATATTGTTTTACTGTTGTATGGTTTGTGTGTTAATTATAAGTGTTAATGTTACAATGATGAAAGGCACGATGGGGTTGACATATCAAGATAAAAACCCCAAAACAAATAAAGAGGAAAATTTATTTTTGTTTCATTCATCTTACTACTTATGGTAGAGCGGGGCACAAAGGTATATTTTCCACATATTGCCTTGTAGGTAATTAATTACTTACATGGTCTGTTCTCAAAAGTATTACGAACAATCTTCTGTAGGTAACAAGTTTTGTAAAAAAATAGTCTTAATATTAATTCAATTTTTACAGGCATTGCAGATTACGTCTACTCAAAGCGAGGTAATAAACTAATCCTAATATCAGATTACTCTTTTTGCCGCCAACGGACTTTTAACAGCAGAAAAACGAGTGATAAATAATTTTTACGCTATTATCTAATTAATAACTTTTTTACCACATGAGAGCAAAAAATATTTTTGAATTTGAATTAATAAATAATAATTAAGAATACCTTTTCTGTGATTGTTATTTCATGAAACATCTTCTTTTTATTTTATTTCATTCATCTTAGTAGGTAAGATAGAGGGGGCACAAATGCATATTTTTCACATCATGGCCTTTTATGTTATATGGTTTATTCTTAAAAGTTTTACTAACAATCTTCTGTAAACGAGTTTTGCAAAAGAATTGTCTTAATATTACACATTCATACATTAAACTCTGCTTCCCTGCAACGTGGCTCAAAATGGGCCTTATTAGAAGGCTACAAGTCACTCAAAGGGCAATGGAGAGGGCTATGATTGCAGTTTCCCTATGTGATTGAATTAGTAATGAAGAGATCCGCAGGAGAATCAAGGTAACCGACATAATCCGAAGAATTGCCAAAAGTGGGCAGGGCACATTGCTCGCAGAACAGATGGCCAATGAGGTTTAAAGGTTCTGGAGTGGCGACCGCGTAACGGAAGACGAAACTTTGGAAGGCCTCCCATAAGCTGGACCGATGACCTACTATAGACCGCAGGAATCCGCTGGATGCGGGAAGCATAGAACCGGTCGAAGTGGCTGTGTTTGGAGGAATCCCATGTCCAGCAATGGACGTCTTTCATCGTTCTTTCGTCTTTCGTTATCCCATGGGGGTAGGCAGAAACTACAGAAAGCCACCTGCTACGATCCCTACAATCGCCCCCTATCCCTACGATCCTTTGCCTCGTTTATGTCCATACATCTGGTCATATACGCATGCCGGTTGTGAGTACTACGAACCTGACCTTTCTGAAGAACATCATCAATATGTCTTCCTAGGGCGTCCCTCCCAGCGTTTCTACTCACATCTTCCTCTTCTTCTTATCTTCTTTTGTTAGTCGCCTTTCATTCATCCTCAATCATCTAAGCATACTCTTTTAAATTGTCTTAATATTAATTATTTTTTACAGGCATTGCAGATTACGTCTACTCAAAGCGAGGAAATAAGCTAATTCTAATATCAGGCTACTCTTTCTATCGCCACCGGACTTCCAATAATAAAAAAACAAGATGGCTGTGTTCCACGCATCAAACTCGCGGATGCAAAGCAGTTGTTTATACAGTATACGATATAATTGTGTCCTGCAAATTGGAACACAATCATTTGCCTAAAGTCAATTGGGTGAATGAGAAACCCGAACATTGTGTGCGAGATTTTTCGTAACTTTACCATTTATAAGCTTTACTTTAATTAATAAATTACTATATATAATTTATTTGTGTTTGTTATTTCAGCCTTGCCTACAATACTTACCCTTTCGTGTACCTAATAATTGCTTTTTCATTCTATTTCTTTTCTTGTCAACAATCTGCTGTTGCTAGATAGATAGATAGAATACTCTTTAAAATTCTCTTTTTTTATTTTTCTTCTTCTCTCTTTCCTTTCTCTTCTTCTTCTTCTCTCTCTTCTTTTTTTCTTGTATGTTGCTAGTATTTTGTTTGGGCCCAATAACATTTTCTAAAGTGTTACTTTAAGTTTTTAGGACAACTTAGCTGGTGAGTTATGCACCCGGATTCAACACATAAATTACTGCTATGAAGTCAAACTCACGCCAAGTGGTTTTTTTTTAATATTAGTTTTGCGTGATAGGCAGTTGTTATTTCAGTCAGCCAATAACAACACTATCACGACATTGGCTGTCTCTTTTAGGCAGTACAATGCATGAGAAAACAATGACTTTACTACTAATTTAATTTGTTTGCAGACATTGCAAATTATGTCTACTCAATGCGAGGCAGTAAGCAACTCCTGATATCGGGTTACACGTTCTACCGCAACAGGTCGAACTACAACAATCAAAAGACAAGATGGTTATGTTCCACGCACCACGGGAAGGGATGTACAGCAACGGCCCACACTGTAGATGATCGGATAGTCTACTCGAAGTTAGATCACACACATGCATCGAACAGAGAACTCGATCGTGCAGAGCGCGGGGAAAAAACAGAGTCAAGTGTTTTACCGATTACGTCTATTGCAAATTATGTCTACTCAATGCGAGGCAGTAAGCAACTCCTGATATCGGGTTACACGTTCTACCGCAACAGGTCGAACTACAACAATCAAAAGACAAGATGGTTATGTTCCACGCACCACGGGAAGGGATGTACAGCAACGGTCCACACTGTAGATGATCGGATAGTCTACTCGAAGTTAGATCACACACATACATCGAACAGAGAACTCGATCGTGCAGAGCGCGGGGAAAAAACAGAGTCAAGTGTTTTACCGATTACGTCTATTGCAAATTATGTCTACTCAATGCGAGGCAGTAAGCAACTCCTGATATCGGGTTACACGTTCTACCGCAACAGGTCGAACTACAACAATCAAAAGACAAGATGGTTATGTTCCACGCACCACGGGAAGGGATGTACAGCAACGGTCCACACTGTAGATGATCGGATAGTCTACTCGAAGTTAGATCACACACATACATCGAACAGAGAACTCGATCGTGCAGAGCGCGGGGAAAAAACAGAGTCAAGTGTTTTACCGATTACGTCATCGGTAGAATAGGCAGATGTTATGTAAACAAGCAAGTTTTACGACGTCGTTTCTTGGAATAGACCTAAAAAGTGTATACTTTTTGTTATTGTTATTAACAAAGCTTTTTAGTGTGTATTTTGTTTGAATATTGATTGTAAAGATTTAGAAAATTGGTTCTAAATGTAAACAAAGAAATTTTTTTATCTTCGATTTCAAATAAATGGTTGTAGTTAAAAAAAACAAGCGATGACCTATATGTTTTATTCTTAACATAAATAAAATAAAAAAACCACATTGCATAGCATTTACAACCATCCGAAGTTGGTGAGACAACATTGTTGACGCGCCCGCCGTTCGGACGAAATATTTTTTCCTAATTTTATCTGATACGTAGAAGTTTTGAAATATATCTTAATGTTTTTTTCCAATTAACAGACTATTCATATAAATAATAATATTTAAATGATCAAATCAATAATCCAACAAGAATCTAATTAGAATGACGTGTCACTCAAAACAATAACAAAGCATTTCCGAGCTTGTACCGGTTGAAGAAAACAACAAAAATTTCTTACTTCTAACACTTACCGACTTGAATCCTGCAGTAATCCTTTTTGACGATATTCTTGTTAACACAAACAAATAGTTTATTACCCGGTTTCCCCATAAAAACCACAAAATAACAAACCTAACTAGATATTATCACTCTAGAAGTTAATGTCATCGGTGTTCTTTTGTCTTAGTTTATTACCCGGTTTCCCCGTAAAAACCACAAAATAACAAACCTAACTAGATATTATCACTCTAGAAGTTAATGTCATCGGTGTTCTTTTGTCCTAGAGTCATTCGTTCGAGATAGCGTCATTCGAGCTTCCTGCTAAAATAGACCTACCCTACCTATTTGCCGCAGCCCCGAGGCATATACTGTTTTTATTACTTTTTCACGTAAGTTAAAATTACGTTATACTTACCTTGTTCCTTGTTCGTGGTCAAATAAACTTTTTTTTTGTACTTAATACTTTTCTAATACTTTAGTTGGGCCTATAAATGGGAATGTTTTCGTTATAAATATAACACACCTATGGTGTTGGATAGTTGGTAAGATTGAATAAGAATTTAGTTTATTGTTACTAATATGACCTTAACAAAAACATAATTACACACATCTCATTTTTTTTGTTACCCTATATTGTGTCAAAAGCCTCCCAGTTTTCCTTCCAATCCCTGTCTTGTGCGATCTCTGATCATGTTGGCCCTGCAAACCTCGACGGCAGCGGCGATGTCCTCCTTCAGGCGTCCAGTGAATGAGCATCCTTGCCCATCTGTCCGGGTCCGGGTGCATTCGCGCGACGTGTCCCGCCCACTCCCACTTCAGCCTGGCTTTTTCTCCAATATCTAATTGATTTATGGAGCGCAGAGTGATGTTTGTTACTATCTTAACAAACAGTTTATTTGGGCGGTCCCCAAACTGGGTAAAGTACAGCCATAGACTTATAAAAAAAGATGGACTCCGCGCCACGCATATCGAAAGTGAAGCACCGTGCCGATCTATGTGTGCATGATTTGAGTACCTGCAAAGATGCCGTCGCTCGTGTCACGTAATGGCAGCCGGTCAGCATACTATGATGTAAATGTGTGCGCGAGGCGTGTTTGTACAATCGGTCAATACTTACTGTGCTTCACTTTCGATATGCGTGGCGCGGAGTCCATCTTTTTTTATAAGTCTATGAGTCCAGCCAAAATATCTCGGCGAGTCTGAACATAAGCCCTTCTCTTTTTCCTTCCCTTTGTCTTTTTATCTCTTTCTTTTTAGGTTTCCGTACCAAAATGGTAAAAAAGGAACCCTTACGGTGTGACTCAGTCTGTCTGTCTGTCACAGCTGGATATCTCAAGAACTACTAATGCTATCAACTTGAAATTCGGAACAGTTTTAGATGACGTTTACCCAACTGTCTTGCAAATAAGAAAGAAGTAAAAACATTTATATTTTTTTTGTAACAGGTACTGAAAGGGGGTCTTAAAAATTCAAAGTGGGGCTACTAGGGCATTTGGGGTATCAGATGAAAGACCGCTGTTTGCACATTTTCAAACATTTTTTTATTTTTTTTAGGCCTCATAGTTTTTGACATTTGATGAAAAATGTAAAAAAAAATACCGTTCCCCTTCTCCGTTCTCCCCCTATCTCCGAAGTTTGCAAAGATAAAAATCTGAAATTATTCTATGTGATAGAAGCTTATGTAAAGATCACAGGAAAAATAAAACGATGTCTCTAAATAGCACGCTTTTTCAGAAATCGGAACGGAACCCTCGGTGCGCGAGTCCGACTCGCTCTTGACCGGTTTTTTTTCCTTTTTCTTCTCTTTTTCTTTTTTCTGGACCTTCGCGCGTGTTCTCTCACTCACACTCGCCTCATATTACCATATGATTCCTAGAGAGTGTTACTTGCGCAGCCTTTTACACGAAGTTCGGACTCGCCAAGATATTTCGACCATAGTGTAGTTTCCTGTATCTTGTAGCCCTATACTGATTAGATAGTTTTGTTCGTGCATGCACATGCATCCGATCAGGCCAAACTGACATAGGTCCACTTGTTCAGTTTGGCCTCTCTGGGTATGGACTTTATATTTTTTATTTTTACAGGCTTTGCAAGTTACGTGTTCTCGAAGCGAGGTAATAGGCTACTTTTAGTAGCAGGGTATTCCTTTTACCGCCAAACGACTAACAATAGAAAGACAAGATGGGCGTGTTCTACGCATTCAAGTAAGGGATGTAAAGCTGCTTTATATACTATTGGAAATTTTATAGTACCAGGTACCATTAAATTGGAGCATAAACATTTGCCAAGAGTTAATTGGTTGTACGAGGATCCTAATGTGTTTGATAGATTTTTAAAGATTGATAATGTATGTTCCGTACGACATCTAATTGATTAAAGTATACATTTTTGTCTCTGTGTTCCTTTTCTTTACCTACTTACATGTTTTTATTTTTTTGTTATTGCTTACCCACTTAGCCTGCTGAGTTCGTTTTTTTTTTTTGCAAGCACCAACAGTTTGGGTACGACTACGAGCTAATAGACCTTGCAGATTAATATTAGTGCAAGGTGTCGCAGCATCGTGCTGAATTATGAGCCTTTTGACCTCGCACAGGACTTTTTTTACCCGACTGCAGCGAAGCCCAAAAGGAGGGTTATGTGTTTGAACTGTATGTATGCATGTATTTATGTTTTATGATTGTGTTTTGTGCAAGTCCACATAAAAATGTTTTCTTGTTTTCTTTGTACAAAATAGTAATGACTTTTTAATTTTGCTGACTGCTCCTCGGATATTGGGCCTCTCCGACTGGAGTAGGTTAAAATAGGCTCTTTTTATTTATCCATGTTATCAATTCTTTAAAAAAGGTTCTGAAACAGTTTTTTGCAATACTCGTATCGAACATGGCGGCCGGCGTCATAATATGCGACGTGAATTCGAATAAGTTCTTTAGTAGTAGTGAAACGCGCGTGCACTACAATGTTCTTTTTTTGAAAACGAGTTGCATTATGAAATTCAGTACAACATTAAAACACCCGTTTGGATGCTATTATGGTTACCATGGTTACTATGACACTGGCTGTTTTAATGTTGGCAATAAGCTAACTGTTTCAGAAACTTTTATAGAGGATTTATAGCATGGGTGTAGATAAATACCTAAACATATTACTTATTCCTTTTTATTCATGAATGTGTGTCAATTTTGTATATTTTTTTGACGAAAATGGGGCATTGCCATTAATTTAACCATATTTATTAAATTTAAATATAGTTACGGTTGGTTGTGGTTGGTTGGTTTTTTATTTATTTTTTATTTTAAGTATTTTTTTTTAATTTTTTTATTATTATTTATAGTTACTAGTCAAACATAGAATAAAATTGATATTTCATTGGGAAAAAATCAGAGAAAAACTCAGTAGGTTGTTTTACATACACAGATCTTAAAATTGTTTTAATTATTTACAGCCACTGCAAACTACGTCTGGTCAAAGCGTGGCAAGAAGCTAATCCTATTATCAGGATACACCTATTATCGGCACTTCAAGAACAACAAACAGAAGACGAGATGGATGTGTTCCACGCACCGCACGAGGGGATGCAAGGCTGTTGTCCATACAATAGAAGATCGCTTAGTCTTCTTGAAGACAGTCCACAACCATCTCCCAACTGATGGGCAATACCAATACCTTCATAGTAATGCCAAGTCATAGAATAAGATAACAGGAATGATGCCTGGGTTAAAAAAAAATCTATTTAGTCAACAAAGTATTAGACACGTATTTTTTGATTTATCATAAAAAAAAACAAAAATTATTTAATAATAATATTATATATATTATATTATTTGTTAATTATTATTTTTTAATTACTTAGATAAAACGCATTAAAGTTGGGGAGTGGGGGCTCGCTACGTCACAACTAAGTATAAAATCTAGCAAGGCGTGACGTCATGACACATTACAAGTCAATTTATGTTTGATTACCAACGTAAAAAAAGAGAAAATACCGTGTCCAATATTTTTTAATAAAAAGTTTTGGGTCATCATCTTTGTAGAAACAAAAGTCATGGAACTTTCTAGACCCGGCTAGCTCTAACGTAAATAAATCTTTTAGACATACGCCAAAGAAAAATAACAAAAAAATAATAATAATTAATTATACTTACAAAATTAGCTGCGGCATTGTTTCATTACCTTCCAAATCCCAAATCATTACCAGATTTACTTTTCTCTCAATCATCATCATAACCATCATACAAATAAATTACTTTAAAACATAATTAATTTTAGTTTAGATTCGGATTAAAATTAAATTAAAATAAATAGTTTTAAAAATAAAAGTGGTATTTTTTTTTACAGAAATGGCTCATTACGTTTACTCAAAGCGAGGCAGCAGGCTAATCCTTTATTGTGGATACACCTATTGCTTGCACAAGACGTCCATCAGTCAAAAGTCGAGATGGATGTGTTCCACGCATCATAGGAAAGGGTGCAAGGGTGTTGTCCATACACAAGACGATCGCATTGTTTACGCGAAGACAGCTCACACTCATCCTTCCAATGGGCACTACCGATTTCATGAGCAAATTGCCAACCCATAGAATAAGAAATCCGTGCAGAAGCGCAACTCATATTCTGTTCTAGACAGTGACGGACACGAAACACGTTTGAGTTGGCTCGATTTGTAGACAACGTGTGAGTCGTGATCGTGAGTTATATTTTGTGCGCGCAAGTGCTGCTCACCGCCTGAAGAATGTGAGCGGTGAGACGGGGAAAGTAGACAATAGTCAAAGCTAACACAGTGTGCCAATCGCGCCCCCCCCCCCGTCTCACCGCTCACATACCTTAGGCGGTGACTAGCAGTTGCGCGCGCATATACACGAAATAGAAAGGAGCGAGGAGAGCGCCGATTTCGGTCATTCTGCGCTCCCCGACACTCCGCCCGGCCTCGACGCAAACTCAAGGTCATAAGCCGACGTTCGCACGGACGTAAAAATATCGCGGCGGGATTTTATCGCGCACTGGATTTTCAACGCCGCATTGAGCCGAGCATTGAGAATCCAACATAACAACAACAGAGTGCATTCTAGCGTGTCGAAAAAACACTCTGTTGGAGTTTCAACTCTCGGCGCTAATCAGAGCTTTGAAAATCCAGTGCGCGAAACAAAATCGCCGCGATTGTTTTACATCCGTGCGTACGTCGACTTACTATATTTTAAGCGCTGACTATATTTTAAGCTAAATAATGATAATTGTGTTTATGTTTCTAAGACTTAAGTTTTTTAGGCTTAATAGGATTTGTAGACCATTTTTTATTTTTTAAGTCTGGAGATATCTCCTGACTTATTAATTTTTGTCTCAATGGTAGCGCTGTTAGCAGCTATACTCGATCTGTAATTTGAAAATATTATAATGTTATAAGCCAATTATTTTTATTAAAACAGTAACCATGGAGTTTCTTGCCGGCTCTTCTCCATAGGAAACGACTTCTTGGAACCGTGCACCATGCATGCATATAGGTTTAAGTGACATAAAATATTTAGATTTTTATTTTGTAATTATTTAGGTAAGACGTAAGGCCGTGTCTTGGTCATGCCTCTCCCGTGCCAGGGTGTCTACTCCCTAAGCATGTAGCCCGTATTGTCGGCCTTCGTTACGGGTGTTTCCTACTCCTTATCACCTACGGATGGATGATTGGTTCGGGGCCCGAACGAAGTATGAATGACAACACGATTTGACACTTGTCCCTACTCCCAATGTGTTTTTGCCCGACCGAAAAATGTAACTTTTACACTTGTTTTGATGGATCGTATTCGTTATGTTAGATGGACGGACTGACCGACGGACGGACGTACTTAGGGAGTAGACCCGCTGTTCCACGTGGCACGACTCGGACCCGATTCGCTCTTTATGTCTTCTTGCTTATTCTATTTTTAATTTCAATAAATATGTAAAAAACATTACTTGCAGTATTATTCTTTACTTTTCATAACTAAAATAATTGCATGATTTACTTACCTCATTATGCATCGTGAATTATGCGTATATTTTTTTCAAATAAATAAATAGATACCTTATCTAGTTTAGGCTTAACACAGATTAAACTAGGAGTAGACAATAAATTATGAGCAGTGGTGACCCAGTGGTAACGGCCCCGACTTACGAGTCCTGTCGTGGGTTCGAAACCACAGACGCATTACTTTGTGTAAATAATTTCAGCACCACTGCTCTCAAAACGGTGAAGGAAAACATCGTGAGGAAACCGGCATGTCCTAGAACCAAAAATTCGAAGACATGTGACATCTACCAAACCGCACTGGGCCCACTCCCTCTCGAAGAGACAGGCCTGTATCCCAGCAGTGGGAACATTATAAGCTGATTATGCTTAATGCTTATGCAGATTAAACTAAAATACCACCCAGTCTTGAAGTCAAAGGGATACCTGAGAAACAATGATCGTAAAATGTATTTAATTTTTTAAGGCATTGCAAATTATGTCTACTCAAAGCGAGGCAGTAAGCTAATCCTAATATCGGGATACACTTATTACCGGCACCAGACATACGGCAAACAGAAGACATTGTGGATGTGTTCCACGAATCGCATGAAGGGATGCAAGGCTGTTGTTCACACAGTAGACGATCACATTGTCTTCTTGAAGAAACAACATAATCATCCTACTAACGGACAGTACCAATAGGGCAGCGGCAGGCTCGACTTGTCGACCTAATCCAGTGTGGGCTCGCACGTTAGGTCGATACTCGCTCACACGCCGCGTCGTAAAAGAAGACAACCCTAACGAGTTAGAAGGTACTAGAGCTACGCGATAGAAACAGCAACTTCTAGGTGAATAATACCTGTAGGTAATTAACGCTGTGCGACCTGAATTGTACTTTATTGTATCGTACCAAGAGTCGCTATTTATTAAAATGATTTTGCGGAGAAAATCTTCTGTACTGTACTTGTACTATTATGATTGTACTCTGTGGCAGCGGTAGCTATTGGTTCTTATTTTTCTGTTTTCATTTGAATAAATAATACAACATTTCCGGCACGTTTTTTCTTTGTTTTTCGTATGTCAGATTCACTTTTCTCAATTACTTCATCCGTATTTTAATCAACTTCTTTCAGGACTTACTGTTTTTATATGGAATCTTTATGATTTTTGCGTAGTCTATAAAAGTTTACTCTTCATAATAATACAGCTAGTTTGTACATAGAATGAACAAAAAAATGATCAAAATCAGAAAATTGTCTACTGGAACTTGAGATACAAATGATAAATTTAAAAAAAAAAATGTTAAATTGTTTGTTTAATTTACAGCCGTTGGAGACATTGCTAATTTCGTCAAATCAAAGCAAGGCAAGAAGCTTATCCTAATATCCGGATACACCTATTATAAAAACAAGACATCCAAGATGCAAAAAACGAGATGGATATGTTCCACACACCACAGAAAAGGTTGCAAAGCTGTTGTCCATACAGTAGCTGATCACATTGTCTTCTTGATGACAGACCACACTCATTCTTCTAATGGGCAATACTAATAAAATACCTAACAATATTAAAGGTTTCTGCTGTTGCTGTGCTAAAAACGCTGTGGCTCTGTCTCGAGGGTCACAGCAATATGCTGAGCGATGGCCGTTTGTGACGCATATTTTCCCACAACTTGTTCTTTTTCTCTGTGCACCTTATTATATATACTATACCAAAAGACCATTTCAGACAGCAATCTACATGGTCTTCACATGATCTGACCAAGATTAAACTTATCTGAACTTCAAAAGGGACTGTGACCTCTGAGTTTGTTTCGGCCTTTCTTCTCAGAGTAGTCAGATAGGAAACGCCAACCTCATCTAGTTTTTAAAAAATATGATTGATGTATAAAAGTGTTTATCTACACCCATGCTATAAATCCTCTATAAAAGTTTCAGAAACAGTTAGCTTATTGCCAACATTAAAACAGCCAGTGTCATAGTAACCATAATAGCATCCAAACGGGTGTTATAATGTTGTACTGAATTTCATAATGCCACTCGTTTTCAAAAAAAGAACATTGTAATGCATGCGCGTTTCACTACAACAGCGCCGTAATTTAAAAAAAGAACTTATTCGAATTCACGTCGTATACTATGACTCCGGCCGCCATGTTCGATACGAGTATTAGTATTGCAAAAAACTGTTTCAGAACCTTTTATAGATGATTCATAACAAGGATGTAGATAAAGTCTTGTATGCAACTGTACATAATTAGGTATTAAAACACTCATGTGATACTATTATCACACACACACATTCGATTCCCACATTCGTGTTTTAATAACCCTTATTTTACGTCAGTTGCATAAATAACTATTGTACAAACCTACTTACAGAAATAAATCATTTATCATTTATTATGACCACCACAAAAAAGTTGTAACATACATTTTTTTTTTTTTTTGTGTAGGTATGTGTATTTTATTTGCGTTATATTTTACTGCAAATAAACTTATTTTCTTCTTTTTTTCTTGCAAAAATTTCAAAACATCTAACAGCATTATTAATAGATGTTTTATCATACAGTGCAAGATTTTATGGCGGACTCTGTCCTAGATGATATCCAGATTAATAAAGGATGGTTTTAATTTTTTTTTTAAATAATTTGTTGTTTTTATCTGAATAAATTGTTCAGCATTTCTTGCAGTAATCAGATTTAATTTTATCATTAATACAGCGGTATTATAACAGACTTCTTTTAGGCAATATTTTCAGGAATTTTGTAATTTTTGTGAATTTCGCGTACCTATGATTTTTAATAAATGGGTTTGAAAGTAAACTGGTCGTAGTTTCTAATTAACATATAATAAAATAACATGTGATATTCCACGCCTTTCAAAAAAGCGCTATACCAGAGAATTACTCGGTAGTACCTACATGACATAAAATTATCGTAAAATTGTTTGTATTATTTTCAGAAATTGCAAAATTCATCACATCGAGGCGAGGTAACCAGCTAATACTATTATCCGGATACACTTTTTACAAGTTCAAGACATCCGGCAATCAAAAGACTATGTGGATGTGTTCCACGCACCGTGGGAAGGGATGCAAGGCTGTTGTACATACAAAAAACGATCAAATTGTCTCCTTGAAGGAAGTACACAATCATCCTCCTAATAGCAGTACCAATATGAGTAGAATGTATTACCAAGCCATGGAATAAGGCATCCTTATAGAACTGAAGCTCATGATCTTTCCAAGACCGTGACGGGCACGAGCCGCGTCCATGTCGGCACGATTCGTAGACATCATGGCCGTACCAGAAATAGTAGTAGCAGGGAGCTGCCGCTCCTTAATACGAATCTAATGTCATTATCAGATTTACTGTTCTCATTAACCTATTAGGCGATATTTTGTGTATTATGTAATCTTTAAAACGTTGTGTATAATAATTTCAAATAATTAAAAATTTTAAAATAAATTTCAAAAAGTAAACTGTATAAAGTTTTTGATTACTACTTAATGTAGAACAAAATATAATTCATAAAAAGTACCATATCAGAAAAATACTCAGTTGCTACTTGAGATAAATTGATCGTAAAATTTTCGGAATTATTTTCAGCCGTTGCAAATTTCATCACATCAAGGAAAGGTGCGCAGCTAATCCTTTTATCGGGATACACCTATTATCGGCACTTCAAGACAACCAGCAATCAAAAGTCAAGATGGATGTGTTCCACGCACCGTGGGAAGGGATGCAAGGCTGTTTTACATACAATTAACGATTGCATTGTCTCCATAAAGGAATTACATAATCATCCACCTAATGACAGTACTAATATGAATGTAATGTGATAAGAAATGTGGAATAAAATATACCATGGAATAAAAAATACATAAAGAACTGAAACTCATGATCTTTCCTAGACCGTGACGGGTACGAACCGCGTCCGCGTCGGCACGATTCGTAGACATCATGACCGTGCCAAAAATAATTATAGCGTGGAGCTGCCTCTCCATAATGCATCATTACCTAAAGCATTTATTCTTGGCCTTACGAATTGAATGTCATTATCAGATTTACTTTTCTCATTAATGTCTAATGGCAATATTTTAAGAATTATGTTATCTTAGAATGTTCTGTATAATTTTAAATAATTAAAAATTGTAATATAAATTTCAAATAGTAAATCGCATAAGTTTTTCATTATTGTAGAATAGAATAAAATGTGATACCAAATATAATCATAAAAAAGTACCAAATCAGAAAAATACTCAAATTGGTAACTACTTGAAATAAATTGATCGTAAAATTGTTTGTATGTACTTACTTATTATTTTCAGCCATTGCACATTTCATCACATCGAGGCGAGGTAACCAGCTAATCCTTTTATCCGGGTACACCTTTTTCAAGATCAAGACATACAAACAAAAGACGCTATGGATGTGTTCCACGAACCGTGCGAGGGGATGCAAGGCTGTTGTACATACAGTAAACGATCGCATTGTTTCCTTGAAGAAAGAACACAATCATCCTCCTATAGACAGAACCAATATGAATTGACAAGTTATCGAATAAGAAGTCCATAGAGAAGTGAAACTTATGATCTTTCCTAGACCGTGATAGGCACGAGTCGCGTCCACTTGGGCACTATGCGGTAGACATCGCGGCCGTGGGAGACATAATCAAAATCATTGTGAGGATCCAGCACCAGCTCTTTAATTATGTTTTTATTTAAATTTTGAATAAATACATATAGCATATAGCATACATATGCTATACATATAGCATTTTTTGTTTACCTTTCGTAACTGATGTCATTATCAGATTTACTTTTCTCTTTAAAATCATACGTACGTGAACCGACTTCTATTAGGCAAACTTTTTGAGAATTTTGTATTCGTAAAATGTTGCGTTTAATTTCAAATAATAAATTTCAAAAAGTGAACTGCATTTAGTTTCTGTTTAACATGTAATAGGTAAATACTTAAACAAGTTAGTGATATTTCATTATGAAAAATAAAACACAAAAGCAGAGAAATACTCAGTAGGTACTTGAGATAGAATGATCGTAAAGTTATTTGTTTTATATTATTTTCAGTCATTGTAAATTTCGTCAAATCAAGACAAAGTAAGAAGAAGCTAATCCTATTATCAGGCTATACGTATTATAAGCACAAGACATCCAGCAATCAAAAGACGTTGTGGATGTGTTCTACACACCGTGGAAAGGGATGCAAGGCTTTGTTACATACAGTATTCGATCAAATTGTCTCCTTGAAGGAAGTACACAATCATCCTCCAATTGACAGTACCAATATGAATCGAATGTACAGCCAAGTCATGGAATAAGAAATCCGAAAAGAAGTGAAGCTTATAAACTTTCTTAGACCATGACGGGCACAAGTCGCATCCCTGTGGGCACGATTCGTAGACATAGTGGGCACGATTCGTAGACATAGAGGCCGTGCCAGAAATAATTAAAATCATAGCAGGGAGCTACCGCTCCCTAATACAACATTAACTGCAGTATTTTTTCTTGGCCTTTCGAATCTAATGTCATTATCAGATTAACTTTTTTCATTAGCATCATACGTATTTTAACTGACTTCTACTAGGCAAATTTTGAGAATGATGTAATCTTAAAATGTCGTGTATAATTTCAAATCAATAAGAAAGTTAATTAATTGCTTAAAGTTTTTGATTGATGCAAAATAAAAGAAAATGTCATATTTCACTCGTGAAAAGTACCAAATCAGAAAAATTATCAGCTGGTACTTAAGATCATATGTTCTTAATTTTTTTGTATAATTTTCAGCCATCGTTAAATTCGTCGAATCAAGACAAGGTAAGCCGCTAATCTTGTTATCCGGATACACCTACAATAAGATCAAGACAACCATGAACCAAACAAAGATTTTGTGGATGTGTTCCTCGCATCGTTGGAAGGGATGCAAGGCTGTTGTCCATACCATAAACAATCGTTTTGTCTTTATGAAGGAAGTACACAACCATCCTCCAATTGACAGTACCAATCTGAGAAGATTAAATTGCTAAGCCATGGAATAAGGAATCTAAAAAGTAATGGAACTTATGATCTTACCTATACCCGGGTCTCGTCCGTGCCTCATGACATGCCTCGGACTCGGCTCGTCCTGGCATAAACAATCTTGAGTTTGAGTTTGAGGGATTTTAATTTTGATAACACAAAAAATTAGTCGCTAATTAGTCGAAATTTGCCGCCAAATATCAGCTTTTGTCGGTCACTGTATAGTCCAAGTGCTGATTTTTAACCGACTTCTAAAAAAGGAGGAGGTTCTCAATTCGGTTTTTTTTTTGTCGTAAACTCTTCGATCTAGCTCTTGGAGTATATTAAAAAAATTAACTCATTATATCTTCTAAACTAAGACCCAGCTAATTCTGTGACTTGGCGAAAAGTTGCGACTAATTAGCGACTAAATTTGGGAGGAAACAGATCTCCGCTACGTAGTGTTTTTGAGATATTAAATGTGGAGATGTCCTCCAGATCGGCCACCTATGAACCCTTATAACTTATGAACCAGTGACCGACATATTCTGATATTTGGCCGCAAATTTCGACTAATTTAGCGACAAGTTTTTTGTGTTATCAAAATTAAAATCTCTGATAGTGGCCATGCCAGTGTCAGTCACACTAAATAATCCTTAAAGGCTCTTACAGACAGAGGCGATATCGCGGTCGCGACGCGATATTTCGATATTATACCCGTAGAAAAATATCGCGTCGCGACGCGATATCGCCTCTGTCTGTAAGAGCCTTTATCCGGGAGCTAATGCATGAATTACCAAATAACACCACCAATTATGTATAAGCAGAATAAGAGGCAGTCACTTTAGCATCCTGAAGGCTGTGGCGGCAGATTCTTCCTCCGCCATAACAAGGCAATTCGTGAGAAGACTTATACCATAGTTTCCAATTCTCGTTATGCCCAGTTGATGGGTGGTCTTCTCATTAATTCGTTTTTAGTTTAAGTTACTAACAATAGAGGTTTAAGTGCATACTTACCTGTTACTAAGAATGTATGAATCTCTTACTGCCGGGTTATGGTGAATTCTTAAACGGAGTTTAAACTCTCAATAGCTATTGATTCGACAAAATTATCTATTTAAGCGAATTCCTTTCTTATTTGAGCTCGGCTTTTGAGGTTCTCAGATAAGCCCTCGATAGTAATTCACTTGACTTATAAGCTAAATTCTTGCACAACGAAGTGTTCAGAAATACGATATCGAACCAATAAGTCGAATGGATAAACTACTCAGAAACCCAACCAAACTAAAATAAAATGTGTTTTTTTTAATTTATTTATTTATTTATATTATAGCTGTACAAGGATCTTTTGGCGCGTGGCCGAAACTGGAACTAACGTCGCCATCTTGCTTTTTCAATACATTTAACTATAATTGTACAAAAATGTTTACCCACAGCGCCACCCTGTCGGCCATCCGAGTGCCAAAAGATCCTTGTAGCAGTAGGTACCTTAGAACACTACTTTAATCTTAATTATTTATTTATCACCAGTTATTAAGGCGAGTATTGCTGCTAACCGGCAGCGGCACCATTGAAAAAATAATGACATGGAACATTAAAAAAAAAAATTTTTTTTCTTACTAACGGCGCTGTTAGCAGCTATACTCGTCTTAAGTACAAATGATCGCCTGGGAGGCTAGTTTATAAATAAATCTAAATTTTGATTTAAAACTCAGGCTTATAATGATTTTTTAAAAAAGGTTTCCGTAAGGCTGTCAGAGCTTTTCTGAAAAAAAAAAGGAAAAATTGAAAATGGTTTTTTTTTCAGAGAAGCTCTGATTTTACCATAAATTAATCTTTAGGCAGGTTTTAGTGCTTGACTGACCGTCGGTGCGTACGTCGGTCGCGCTTGTCATTTGTATGAAATTTCACAAGTCGTGACAGTGCTCGACCGACCGTACGCACACGTATAACGCGTAATTTTCATACAAATGACAAGCGCGACCGACGTACGCACCGACGGTCGGTCGAGCACTAAAACCGGCCTTAATAGTATTATACCTTCTGACACAGCCTTACGGAAACCTCTTTTAAAAAATAATTATAAGTCTGAGAGTGCTGATTTTGATATATAAATAATAATATAATTTATGAACTACCAAATACAAAGCAAATAGTAATTTTTGCTAAAAAAAAAATCTATTAACGTTCAGTCAAAAAATTTACCTTCTAATACTTCTAATGATCGCCTCCCAGGCGATTGCATAATCACTAGATATCTCGGTACAATAATGGTGTAAACTATCCGTAAGCCGCAAAAAAACCGACTGCTGCAGGCGGCTTCTCATCGATGATACTCTATGGTTAAGAATATAAATGTGACATTTGAGTTTGATTATTGACATTGATTGTTTTAAAATTAAATTTTATAATAATAATTATTATCTATGGTACTTATGTGAAATAGCCCATTGCCCATTGCCCATTGGGTAGATTTTTGTGCACATAAATATTTTATGAGACCCAGTAACTGTACTTAGTACCAAAAATCACACTAATGAATTATATATTTGAAGGAAAAAATGTCAGGGAAATAAATAAGTACCAATCAATGCACTGGGTACCGCTCCTTATTTTTCATTAATTTATGTTTCTATTTGAAATTCGAATAAATAATACAACAGTACCAAGAGCTTTTTAATTTGCCTTTCATAACTAAAGTCATTACTACATTGTTAGAAATCAGCGAAATGACTTGTTCTAAAACAAAATTCTTAATCTACCCAAATCACTTTAAGAAACAGTAATTAGTTAACTATTACCTCATAGAAATATTTTGCATAGAAGCCGTGTATAGGTGCACCCGTTGCGCGCCGACAAAAAAAAAATCAGGGGCGTGTCAAGGGCATCGCGCGCGCGCGGTAATATATAATATAATAATAACATTATCTTGATCATTCTCCTGCCCTTATCCCAATTTATTTGGGGTCGGCGCAACATGTCTTTTTCTTCCATACTTCTCTGTTAGTCGTCCTCTCGGTCACTCCGTTTCTAGCCATGTCATCTTTCACACAATCTATCCATCGTTTTTTTCGTCTTCCCCTACCCGTATAGCCATCCACATTCATACTCAAAACTTTTCTGATGATATTTTCCTCATTCCTCCGATTGACATGCTGGCATGACAATAATTATAATCACACTAATATTATAAAGGCGAAAGTTTGTGTGTTTGTATGTTTGTTACTTCTTCACGCTCAAACGGCTGGACCGATTTGGATGAAATTTGGTATGTAGATAGCTTAACCTTGGATTAACACATAAGCTACTTTTTACACCGGTCTACGTGGGTGAAACCGCGGGGCGCAGCTAGTAATAATATGAAATTGTTTTTTTTTTTTACAGAAATTGCAAATTACGTCCCGTCATTGCGTGGCGGTAAGCTAATCTTACTGTCGGGATACACCTTTTACCGGAACCAGAATTCCGCTAGTCAGAAGATACGATGGAGGTGTTCTACGCATCACAGGAAAGGCTGCAAAGCTGTTGTCCATACAGTGGGTGATCAGATTGTCTTCTCTAAAAAAGAACATAATCATCCTTCAAATATGCAATACAAATAAGTCAAGTCATGCCATAAGAAATCCACAAACGATGGGACACTTAGTATCCTGTCCTACACGTCACGGAATTGCTAGACGCTAATGAAGACGCCAAAACCGTATCCAAATTCTGCGGGGTAGTTGCGAAATACACATAAAATTACAATTGATTGCAATGTGTTTCATTTTGATAGCTCACCCACGTTCATTGCGTTATTTACGTTGCTGAGCAGACGAATTTTTCAAACCTATGAGGTAATGGATTCGCAATATCCTTCAAAACTCTCGGATTGTGATTGCAAGTGTGTTGAAAACACTGGTCCGACTCTGTACTAAGACTATAAGAACTCTGTAAAGAAGCGAAACTCCTGTACCTACTTTCTTTTAAGGAATACTACAATTATACTATCTAAAATTATATTATCTTATCTTATCTTATACTAGACCTGTGACGGATGCGAGCCGCGTCTATAATACCGTATTCAGGGAGCCGTGAGATAAAAGGTAAACAAACCATAAAAGTCCGTTCAACCGATTTTGACTTCTATTGCGTTGGTGGCATGACAAATGGCAGCTGCAGTAAACACTTGGTGTTTTAACCACTTTTTTGCCTTTAATGCCATCCTTAAGCCTATCGAATAGAAGTCAAAATCGGTTGAACGGACTGTAAAAAAGGTTTGTTTCAATGTCTCATCTTATTGTGAATACGGTTATAGTCGGTTCGATGGGTACAGTAGGCCGTACATTAGTGTTAGTGGTAACAAAACCACTACTACGCTGACCTGGCATTTTATTGTAACTCCGTACTACGTTAGCCGCTCGTCTGTCGACCGACCTCTACGAGGTCGATGTCAAAACAAATCGCTTTTGATTTCAAATTGGAATTAATATTATATTACAAGTTAAAACTGTACTATTCCATTTTTAAATGTGTTAGCTTATTTCATAACGATTCCAACGACATAAAGTCAGTGAAGTTCTAACAGTGCGTAAGTCATTTTATGAGTGTTTTGAGATTTGAATGTCATTGGATAAAGCTTAATGGCGCGCATCGTATCGACCAATCAAAACACAGTAAACTGACGAATACGAGTGCGTTATTTGAAAAATAGTTACACTGCGTATCTCAGTTGTTGGCGCCAACACTGCATATGTCAGCCGTTCACGCAAATTCGTCGTGCATCAAGTGCTCCGATGTTGAAAAAACTGTATGAAATGAATGTAACTCACGCTTAAGGCCACATTATGTTCAATTATTAATACAATTTTTTTATTAATAATTAAACACAATATGGCCCCAAGCGCAAGCCCCATTAATTTCATTCAGTTTTTTCACTCTCCTGTAAAGTATGTATATGTATGTAGTGTGTGTGTGTGTGTGTCCTGTGTGTATTTTTGACTTCCGTACTGTTAGAACTTCACTGACGAATTAAGTTTTATATGCAGCTCCCATAAAAAACTTTAGAGATATCGTAATTTTAATCACACGTGCCGTTGAGATAATTCGCGCAAAATGGCCGCAATAACAGAGGGGCTAGGCCAGCTCCAGGAGAAAGTATTCTCACCAACGACATCGTCGCGATGTGCGGTCTATTGTTACTGCTTCTTAAAAAGTATTCGTAGCATTTTTAAGTCCGTGCATCACCCGTGCCCCGTACCTCATGATACGTCTCAGGTACCCGACAAAGAAAGCTGTAAAGATGCCATATTAGTTTTGTCCTACATTTCAATTAGATAAAAATTATGTCATCGTACAAATTATTTTTTGCTTGTAATGGTAGCCATAATTGTTCCTACTCCTGGTCCAAGGCACCATTCCATGTTTTTCATCACCCGCGAACCCGCGCTGCCTTTTCCGATCCTTTAGAATTGTATCCAATTTAACACACTTCCTTCCGAGGTTTGCCACGACGCCAAACAGCAAAAAAAAACGCAGGTTCAAAAAATAATGTAGAAAACAGTAAATTATCTTTTCATTTGTTTACAGATATGGAGTTTTTAGAAATGGTATATAAACGTCAAGGGCTCAAGAATTCCACAGTCTGGAAAAATTTCCTCAGAAGCAGAGATGAAAGTTGTGCCAGATGTAAACTGTGTTTTAAAATATTAAAATGCCACTCTGGTTCTACAACAGCATTACAGAGACACTTGGCAACCCTACACAACACAAAATAAGAACCTTTTAAAAAAAATCCTCTGCCTACTTAAAAATTGAAGGCGACATGCCAAAACAAATAAGTAATAAACATTCCACCCATAGATATAAGAAAGAAGGAGATGTGCCTAGTATGTTAAAATGTATCGGAACCCTGTGTCTCCACTTTTTCCCTTTGTCACTTTCATGATTTTAAAGACAAATAGGTACGGTAAAATACTTGTACTTACATTATGGAAAGTAATTCCATTCCATTTCCAAACGAAGCCATGTATACAAGGCTTCGGTTTTTACAAGAAACCACTGAACAACACGGCATTCTTATAAATTGTCACGGTCACAGTCGAAAGCGCACTAGTTCGCGGAGACGGAATTTGTACTATGAACGGCTCATAATGAGCATGTCGTGCGGACACATTTTCGGCCGCTTGCCACTTCTCCTGTTTTTTATATTTCTATGATTCCACCCATAGTGCGCTTTAATTATTTCTAACGTGACGATAATATTATCGTGGACATGGACGACCGTGGACGGTATCACGATAACACAGGGGAGTAAAATGTATGACGACGCTTTTTTTCCGTCTAGGATTACGTTATAACGAAGAGCTCGTAATAGCCGCACGGGTCGATCCGTCAGGTTAAGCTAAGCTTGCCGGTATTGGGCCGTAGATGGGTGACCATGTTTACCTACCGAGACTGCTACGTGCCTCGGAAAGCACGTTAAGCCGTTGTTGGTCCCGGCTGTCATTCGTGGATCTTTGACAGTCGTTACGGGTCGTCAGAAGCCCGAAAATCTGACAACCAGTCTTACCAAGAGGTATCGTATTACCCAGTTACTGGGTTGTGGAGGTCAGCTGCATCCGGTTATACTGGAAGCCGACCCCAACATAGTTGTGTAAAGGCTAGGTAGTTTGATTGATTGATTACGTTATAATGTGCATGTATTTCCATACATTTCATGGACGTGGATGACCACAATAATATCGTCACGCTAGAAATTATAAAAACGCACTGGGTAGATACTTGCATTTAGAATAGAATAGAATAGAAAGCGTTTATTTCGACCAACAAAGGATCATAGTCTTAAAACTAAAACAAAAGAAATAAAATAAAGCACACACAACGAAATTACAAATCTCGATTACTCAGTATGTGAACCATACAGCAATGGTTCAGGTACTGACAATCGAACCTCTGCGTGAATGCCCTCAGGATGCCGTTGGAGCTGGCCCGAACCCTGCGCACTAGAGATGTGCATTGTTTTCGCATAGTAGAATAAAAACAGTCTACTTGCGACCCGGCGAACATCCCTGATGCGCTGCAGAATCGGGGCAGCCACCCAAGCACCCTGAATGCATTATAGCATAGCATCGGGTATTCTGGTACAGATCGGTGTAGGTTGATGTTTGGAAAGAAACTGTTACAATGTTTTACCTTTTTCTATATGTGTAGGTGCATAACTTAGTACGGGGCTATTTTACGGATGGCGCGGTATTAGCTCAATATTCACAAAAATTGGTTTCTTGGATTGTCGAGTATTACGTAACGCAATGAAACTATCCAACGCAAAAAATACAGTGGACAGAGAAGAGTTTGAAGAAAAATTTTAACCGAATAGAATAGTAAAAAATAGTCTGATGTTCCCAATAAAAATATTTGAACTTGCTCCACGAAAATAAACTTTGGCGTCGAACATCTCTGTATTTTCAGTATAACGACATTCTTTTTTTTTAAGAATTTAACAGAATTAGCATTTTTTTTAAACTTTAACCGGACAATTATTTAATTTATTGTGTATATTCTGAATAATCTAAAGAAAACCCGGAAAATAAATGCACATTCGCAGCTTATTCACATTTCGGCAACACAAACTATTATTTTAAATTTTCAACCTTATTTTAAGCCATCTAATGGTGACAATAGATTACGTGGTTGAGTGAGTGCGGTAATCGTAGTCAGTCCGCGCCTTAAAGCACCTGTCCCACCTTCTGCGATTAACGAGCAACTAAAAAACGAGTTGGTGAGCAACGAGCAGCGAATACGCGACGGCGACGAGAGGTACGCGCTGGTATGCGTATGTATAGTTCGCGTTACATAAGTTTTCCGCTCTGAAGTAAGCTACAAATGACTGCGCAGTAGTCAATATCTATACTAAACAGCAGCGCGTTATGCCATGCGCATCGAAAAGACTGGTTCCAGAGCGGCAAACTTAGTTGACACGAACCAACCAAAATATACCAAGCGTAAGTTTCTCAGCAAGTGTTCTGCCCGATAGAAAACTCACTGGCGCGGCGTGAACAGTCAGCTATCAACGTGTCTTGAGCGAGAAAATCGTTGATAACTAATCGCTTCCTCGTCGACCGTCGGACAGGTGCCTTACATGGAACCCGCGCCTTTATGCAAGCACCTATAAGTATTACTTATGACTATTTGGATCTCGACTGAAATTAAATATTTATTCTTAACCGAGATGTCTTGACTAATTTTTATGTTCACATTAAAGACAAATGTAAATTATAATACATACTATCATAATATGCTTCATAAGTTCCTCTTCGGGATTATCTTTACATTTCTGATCTTTTGTAGTTCTGGTATTGAACCTGGTAATATTGAAAAACTGTTAGTAGATACTAAAAATAAAAAAAGAAATAGAACAATAATTGCCTTTTTCTTCTAAAATAAAGTTTTGGGGCCTAAGCAATAATATAATAAACAATCATATTGTTAATGGGTACAATAGAGCAGTGGAGGTCCAATGGTGTCGGCATCGAGTTACGAGTTATTATAGGTCGTGGGCTCAAACCGAAGCAGGCAAAGCGCCGTAGCTTTGTGTAATTTTTTCATCACCACTGCTCTCAAAACGGTGAAGGAAAACATCGTGAAGAAACCTGCATGTCCTAGAAACAAAAATTGGAAGACATGTGACATCCACCAACCCGCACCGTCACACTTACAGAGAAGAGGCCTGTGTCCCAGCATTGGGAACATGATAGGGTGATTATGCAATAATGAATAGACATATACTAATAATATTTAAGTAGGTACTAGGTATGTATATTTTATCTTCTCTTTTTTTCACAGAAAAGGAGATCTCACATTGCGTTATTATTGAGAACAAAGAAACTTCATCAGTTTGGGAGCATTTCCTTAGAAACGAAGATAAATCAAATGCTGAATGTAAATTATGTCATGAAGAGGTTCAATGCGACGCTGATTCTACATCGGAATTGGAAAACCACTGGGCAACAAGACATGAAGTACAATTCAAAAATGATTATATTGTTGAGATTAAAGTTGAAGGTTGGTATGGATTTCATTTTTTTTAATTAGCATCATATGTTTTTTCTAGCTCTAAATAATAACAGACGCACGGGTCGATCTTATCTCTGCTGGGGAGTTTGTTCCGCTACTTCTTCTTCCCAGCTAAAGCACTAGGAAGTGGTGAAGGGCGGGCGTTTTGTGGGGACTGTCTTACTGTAATTTTGACGTTCAAAAAGTGCTGATTCTCAGCCTAATTTGAATAAAGCACTTTTGATTTTGATTTTGATTTTGATTCTTAAAGGTTAAGCAACACTTGCCGAGGTCGGTCCGTGTATGAGTGACCATCCATTACATATTGAGTAGAGACTATTGTGTTCTTTTATTTACAGAAGATGCAGAAGGAGAAGAGGAAATTAAAGAATTAACTAAAGAAATGGAGTTTTCAGAATTCAAGCCTGATAGAAAGGCATTTTCCGCAGTTTGGCAGCATTTTCTTGTAAGCGAAGACAAATCTTACGCAAAATGTAAATTATGTCTGAAAGTTCTCAAACGCTATGCAGGGTCTACTTCAGGATTACAGAATCATTGGGCAGCAAAACACACAAAAGAAGGAATTATCAAAAAAAAGAAACCCGTCGTGTTAAAATTTAAAGGTGAACTATTATAGATTTCATAAGATTACGGTATCCGATATTTTGTTTAACATTAATTTTATTTCTCGATAGAAATTATTTATTATTTTTATTTTTTTAATTATTATTTTTTTTAATTTGTGATTTTACAATTTATCGTTGAATAGAAAAATTACAAAACTCAAAGCAATGAAATGTTTAAATGATAAAATCTACCATTGAACAAAAATATTAAAGCATACTTTTCTTTGCAGACGGCGAAGAGTTACCCGACGGCGAACTAACGAGTACCCGGAGGTATACTTCTGCAGTCTGGAAAAGTTTTATCAGAAGTGAAGACAAAGGTCACGCTAAATGTAAAATATGTGGTCGAGTGATAACATGCCACAAAAGTTCCACTTCAGGATTGTCGTCCCATTTAATGAGGCATCATAATTTAAACAACTAAAACCATGCTATTTTTGTTTTGTAATTCTAGTCATGTGCATACCAGCACCCTAATTGCGTAACACATTATCAATCGGAGTTGGTTTCATTTTGACAGTTCAACAACATCCATTACGTTATTTACGTTGTCGAGCAGACAAATTTTTCGAACATATGAAGCAATGGATTAGCAATTTGTTACAAAATGATTCAAACTCCGATTGATAATGTGTTACGCAATTAGGGTGCAGGTTATACCAAACTGTCAAATTTCTCCAAATGATTTTAAGGATTAAAATTTTGAATTTCGAATGAGAAAATTTTACAGTTTGTAGTAACTTGACCTGCTGCTGTGTGTAACTAAATGTAAAAAAAAGAAAGAAAGAAAAAGAAAGTTCAATTACGTAGTACGAGTTCGCAACCGGCGTGCGTGTATGACCAGATGTATGAACGTAAACGAGGCAAAAGGAGTTTGTAAGGATCGTAGCAGGTGCCGTTCTGTAGTTTCTGCCTACTCCCACGGGAAGAAGGCGTGAGTTTAGTATGTATGTACTCAAGTAACTTCCTCTCTCCTACTATTTTGCTGTGCCCGACAGGGCCCATAATGATCTCATTCAATTTTAAGGTACAACCTTAGTATGCATTGTGCAATGCAATAAATGATTGAGTATTGAGTAACTGGTAATAATTAATAATATTACGTAGATAATAAATTAAAAAAGGAAAATGAAAATTGCGTTTTATTTCTAAAACCCACTATGTTTTGGGCTCTAAGCTATAATTCATAGACAGGAACTGATAATTTTAATAATTGTCAGTTCCTGTCTATGAATTAGAACCTAAATTTTGTTTACATATCCAAACAATTTTCTTCTTTTTTTTTACATTTTTGACATTTTTTTTGTTTTATATTTGGCAGTATTTTTTTTTAAACAAAGATACATCAATTTTAGAATGAATTATGTCATGAAGAGTTTAACAACAAAGCTAATTCTACATCAGAATTGAAGAACCACTCGGCAACAAAACACAAAATAAAATAATTATGTATGATACTATCAAAAATGTTTATTTTGTTATGTCATATTTCTAAAATTGTATTAGCAATGATTATATCTGTTTTGTTTCTTGATCAAGGTGATAACAAAGTACATACAAATAAATAACAGCAAATGTCAGCAAATAATACCTACTGCAATAGGTACAGTATATTAGTGATATTTTTCGGTGACAGAGTGAGTATCGTTTACCTTTTATTTACAGAAGACACAGAAGAAGGAGAGGAAATGGAAGAGTTAACTAAAGAAATGGAGATTTCAGAATTCAATCCTGATGGTATTTTGCTTTACAAAATCACATCTTTCTATTCTTCTATTCATCTTCTATTTACGTACATGACATGAAAGGTGCTGGTGTGTTCAGTAATTCTTGATATGATAATATTCGGTTAGTCATTGCCTAAAGCTATGTTTTCAGGTCATGAAATTGTATGTCATCCATCTAAACCATATTTTATACTTTTATTAATACTACCAACTCTGGAAAGCATACCATTAGTTATTTCTCTTTTATTTAGCGATATTCTCATAATTAATTTCTAATACTTTAACGTAGCTGTATCCATCATAAAAAATTGTCATCTGTCACATTTCTTTTTCTATGTAAAATCTTTATAAAGTTTCTGAAATATCAACAAACCTTTATGAAGTTTAAGTAATGAGGTCTGGTTTCACTGTAAACCGTTTTATTGTTACTGGCCGATAATCAATTTATGAGTAAGTTAAATTATTTTCTAAATGTTTGACAGGGGACTGTAAAATCAGGCGCTGCTCCTAATAAAACTAGTTCTACTCCAGTTTTTCATCTACCTTCAATAATTCACGAAGTTATTATTTTAATTCGACCTCAGGGGACCAGTGCCCTTTTTGTCTCAATTTGTTTTGGACTCTAAGCAATAATTCATAGACAGGAACTAATGATAATTGTTAACATTAAGTATGTTTATCAAAATAATTCTTTTGTTTTTCACAGAAAAAGAGATTTCAGAATTCGTAAAAGATTTAAAGAAAAAAGAATCGTCAAAAGTTTGGCAGTATTTTCTTAGAGACGATGACAAATCGAATGCAGAATGTAAATTATGCCATGAAGAATTCGAATACAAAGCTTCTACATCACAACTAAGGAAACACTTGGCAACAGAACACAAAATAAAATTGGAGACTATCAAAAATTTTTATTTTGTCGAGGTGGACGTTGAAGGTTAGTCTTAATTTTCTAAATTTTTATTTATTTTTAATTGCAAATGTTGATTTAAGCAAATAATATTACAGTACAGCTTATCTATTCACATCCATTCCATACGCTTCCGTGCCGAATCGATCATCAATCAATGTCATCGAAGGAATCCTCTAAACGCTATTCATAAATCCGAAACTTGAAAATTTTAATTGTTTAACTAGTCGAATGTCGTAATTACAGGTACTATTAAAATGTCATTGTGTCTCGTGTGGATCCATCTTCCGGCACACAAAGGGTTAAATCAAATAGACGACAACTATTTTCTTTCGACACCTATTTT
This sequence comes from Cosmia trapezina, assembly GCA_905163495.3. Lineage (NCBI taxonomy): Eukaryota > Metazoa > Arthropoda > Insecta > Lepidoptera > Noctuidae > Cosmia > Cosmia trapezina. The sequence continues at coordinate 22,505,650 of LR991029.1, forward strand.
TTTCTGTCGGGGCAAGGGAAATCAGATAACCGAAAATGTGTCATTTTCGACACAGCAGCCTATCGAATGTTTTTTGTTTGTTATTAGTGTTATTGTCCATGGCGAAGTAAATATTGTATTTCTTTTATTTACAGAAGAAGAAAATGGAGGGGTAGGAGAGCAGAGGGGTGTGTCAACCGACGTCGCACCTACTAGTACCCGGAAAAATGCCTCTGTAGTTTGGGATTATTTTGTCAAAAGAAAAGACAAGCGTCATGCCAATTGTAAAATATGTCACAGACAGTTGACATGTAGAGCTGGTTGTACGTCAGCATTACGGAATCACTTAAAATTCATACATAACATAACTCAATAAACCAATGATAAACGATTACTGGAGACAACAACAAAAATAAAATTGTAAAAATATACTTAAATAATGTAAAAAAAATATTTCACTTATTTTTTGTCTAAGATTTAGCATCAAAACACAAAATAAAGTGAAAAACTATGTTTAGTTTCATTTTATAGCATGTAATCCTAAAATTATTTTAATTTATATTATAAAAATCGTGTGTTAACTTGAATAGTGTTAATTTATTTTATTTTTAATTATGTATTATCTAATTAATTATCTTTTTTTACAGAGAAGAAGATTTCAGATTTCGTCAATGATTTAAAGAGAAAAGAATCTTCAGCGGTTTGGGAGCATTTTCTTAGAACCGAAGATAAATCGAAGGCAGAATGTAAATTATGTCACGAAGAGTTTAAATACAACGCTGGTTCTACATCAGAATTGAAGAAGCACTTAGCTATACAACACAATATAAAATTGAATACTATCAAAAGTGTTTATTTCGTCGAGGTTGATGTTCAAGGTTAGTATCTAATAATACTGTCCCACTGCCGCTGTACTACTGTCTGTCTGTCTGTCTGTCTGTCTGTCTATTACTGTCCCCCAGCAGAGCAAAGGCCTCTTCTCATACAGAGAAGGCACGAGCATTGACCACCACGCTTGCTCAACACGGGTTGGCGATTTCAGACTTATATTAATAAGTTCAGGTTTCCTTACGATGTTTTTCTTCACAGATGTCAGTGAAGTGAGTGTCCAAGTATCTAAAGAAAGTACGAATTTAATAAAAAAAACCGGCCAAGTGCGTGTCGGACCACGCACAATGAAGGTTTCCGTAGTTGAAAAGAATTTATCCCAAAAACAAACTTAACATTGTAATCCCAAAAAAAATGACAAATTAACATTTTTGGACTTTAACCTTTACTTGTGCTGTGAGAGCTTGCTTCTTGCCAAATTTCATCATTCTAGGTCAACGGGAAGTACTCTATAGGTTTTGATTTATTTGCGAGTATCAAAATATGTCGCACAAATGGCCTTACTTTTTTTATTTTGTTGACTTAGAAGCTTGATTTTTTTAGGTCTCCAAGGGACCGTAGACTTACGTATTTCATATTAATTTCAACTGGATACCTCCACGCGTTCCTGATAAGGAAAAAAGGATCTAGACAGACTGACAGACAGATGGACAACGAAGTGATTCTATAAGGGTTCCGTTTTTTCGATTTGAGGTACGGAATCTAAAAATGAATTGAAAAAGTCACATTGGTACTTGCATGAGAGACAACGAACATTTCTAAAATTTGTATTTGGTATTCCTTTTATTTACAGAAGATAGAGAAGAAGGAGAGCTCAGGGAGGAGTCGAATGGCAACGAACCTACTAAAACCCGTAAAAACGCTTCTAAAGTGTGGAACTATTTTGTCAAAGAAGACATGTCTCATGCTAAATGTAAATTATGTAACAGAGTATTAAAATGCGATAGCGGTTCTACTTCATCATTAAATTCACATTTACGTTTAAAACATAAAAAGTAAATTAATATTTTGTAAGGGGTAATGGAGAACAATAAATATTTTGGATTATAAAGGTCACTATAAGATTATTTCCCCCTTTTTTGAAGACGGTTAAAAAAGATCTGTGTCGGCAATACAGGTTTGTTAACATTTTTATCAAATTAGATTGGATTACAGTTGACATTACTTACCTAAATAAATTCATTGTTCACAGAAATGATGTTTTTAAGGCTTCAAACAAGCTTTTACGGGGAATTTCAGTAGTTTGGCAGAATTTTGTGAGGGGAGAAAATGAATCTTATGCAAAATGTAAACTGTCTCAAAGTATTTAAATGCAACACCGGTTGTACAACATAAGGATATTTAAATCATATTATTTTCAAAACATAATATAACTTTGTAACATATTATTATCATGGAAACGTAAATAAAAAATAATTCAAAAAAATAAAAAAATACCACTGTCTTCCTCGGTCTATTTATCATTTGATGAAAAACATGAAACCCTATTGATCTTTTACTAAACTATTATTTTTTACGGAACCAGACATCTACATATTTATGGACATGTATTTATTAAAGTATCGCTACTAGATCTTATTTTATTTTAATTTGTTATTAATTGTTGTCGCTTCGAAGACAGACATTATTTTATAACAATTCTGGAGATGTTACTCGCACTAAGTCAGTAAGACTTAGTGCGAGAAACATCTCCAGAATTGTTATAAAATAGTGTTGTTATAGTGTGGTTATATTTTAGACCAGAAAATAAAGTTATAAATATTATTTACGTGTGCGGTTTGATTAAAGTGTATTACATAACCTATGTTAATGTGTACAATACAGGTTATTGTTATGTGGGATACCTTTTCTCCTCCATAACTTTCCACTGTTCCTTATGTGTTTCCTTCTCCAGCCAATCTTCTGGCACCCACTGCGTGCCGATTCTGGCCCATCTGTCTCGATGCATCCTACATTAAATAACCAGGATTTTTTAATTTACAGAAAAGGAGTTTTCAGACGTCAGAGAAAATGTCTCCACAGTCTGGAAGACCTTTCTTAGAAGCAAAGACAAACTCTATGCGAAATGTAAACTGTGTGGCAAGGTGTTAAAATTACACGGTACTTCGTCATTACGACGTCACCATGAAGCAAAACACAAGAAACGAGGAGATATCGACGATATTGTGTATTTTGTTGAGGTCGATGAGGAAGATACAGAAAATGAAGGTATGTAACCTTTCGTGTTGTGTGCTCTCACAAATATCAACATGTCATTTAGTATTAGACATACGTTTATTTTTCAATTTATTTGGGTGTGTACTTAGATTATAGAATGTGTGTCTGAAAACCATTATTATAATTGTCATCCTTTAAATGTATAAGTTTAAATAAATAAATGTAAATTTTAATTTTTTTAAATTAATTATGTCATTGTACTGGTCTATAGAAAAAATTTGTTTGCATTATCATATTTTATATGGCGAGTACATCACTCACCTTTGGTTTGCCGACGATATAGTAGTCATTGCTGATATTATGGAGGACCTCAGTACAATACTCGATGACCTCAGTAGAGCTTAAAATGAACATGGATAAGACAAAGGTCAAATGCCCATGTAACACCCACTCTCATGAGGACGGGAGACGCTACACTTGAAGTTGTGGACGCGTATGTTTACATATGACAAACTGTCCAGCTAGGTTGGTCCAACTTCGAGAAAGAGGTCAATCGTCGAATCCGACACGGCTGGGCAGCGTTCGGGAAACTTCGCAATATCCTCTCATCCCACATACCGCAGTGTCTTAAGACGAGTCTTTGACCAGTTTGTGTTTTGCCAGTGATGACCTACGGCACTGAAACGTGGTCACTCACAATGGGCCTTATTAAAGGCAATGGAGAGGGGTATGCTTGGAGTTTCCATACGTGATCGAATCAGAAATAAAGAGATCCGCAAGAGAACCAAGGTAACCGATATAGCCCGAAGAATTACCAAACTAAAGTGGCAGTGGCACACTGCTCGCAGAACAGATAACCGATGGAGCCAAAAGGTTCTGGAAAGGCGACCGCGTACCGGAAGACGTGTCGTTGGAAGGCCTCTCACAATGTGGACCGATGAACTTGTGTAGGCCACGGGAATCCGCTGGCTGAGGGAAGCACGGAACCAGTCGAAGTGGCTGTGCTTGGGGGAGGCCTATGTCCAACAGTGGACGTCTTTCGGCTGAAATGATGATGATGATCATATTTTCAACACAAAAATTAATACTTATAGAACGGTAGCAATATTTTTCATTGGTCAAAAAATCTCTAAGCACTGAACTAGTATCTTCCTGCATAAAAACGTATTTTGCCTTATTTACAGCTGATACGGAGTCATCTGACGAAGAACTTACTACCCGGAAGAAAACTTCCAAAGCCAGGCATAAAAAAATCAAAATCGACGGCAAACATCATGTTGAGGTCGAGTTTGATGAGATTGTAAATCAAGGTATGTATAGAATTCTAAAATCCGCGCAGGAATCGCTCGCGCCGATTGTATCAATTAATTTGTGTTCAAACGGGCGCGAATAGTCGCGTGACCTAATCATCAATCAAATAAGTACCTGTGTTTAGCAAATACATATTCATTCATTTATTCATCCATCCATTCATTCACTCAGTCCCTCTTATTTATAAACGTTGCTTAAAGTTATGAGACTTTAAAACGTCAAAATGTGGCGCCAGTGAAAGAAAAGTTAAGGTTCTACTATTCAGAGGCTATTAACTCATTAATTAAGAGTTATAAACTACATCTAAAAGCATATCTTATTGCACATTCTACATTGCACGTTCTCATTTGTTTTTATGAAATACATTTAATCCTTCTTGCAAAAAGTGACTAAAATTATTGATTGCATGCGTCATTTGCTAAAGGTGATGTTCTAATCATTTGAGGATTACAAAAATGGATAGATAATTTAAAAATCAAAATAATTTACGGTTTATTTTATTTCAAAACATTCTTTTTTTATTAAAATAATTCCAAAAAATTTGTGAAATCTATGATAGAGGGGATTGTGCAAGAAGCGGGACAGAGTGAAACTGAGCGGTGGGACAGAGAAGGACCGAACGCTCAAGGTGGTTTAGTCGGGGTAGCGCCTTAAATGGGAATTGTTTGTCCTGAGGGCTTAGAGTGGTACGGAAGTGGCAATAGCTTTCAAAGCGTTTCGTATGTCGACTTTCAGCGGGATTGACATAAGCTTTTGAGGAGCTCGTGGCTAAGTAATAATTGCCGCACCGCACCGATTAATCCATCAGGTTAAGCTACGCTTGCCGGGGTTGGTCCGTGGATGGGTGACCATTTTAACATACCTACCGAGATTCTTCCGTGCCTCGGAAAGCACGTTAAACCGTTGATCCCGGCTGTCATTCCAGGATCTTTGAAGTCGTTACGGGTCATCAAAAGCCCGAAAGTCTGATAATCGTCTTATCAAGGGGTATCGTACTACCCAGTTACTGGGTTGTGGAGATCAGATAGGCAGGCGTTCCATTTAAAATACTGTTTCGTACTGACGGTAGGCAGTGGACAATGGAACGAGAAAACGAGTTGCGCCAACCCCAAATAACATGGGACAAGAAGATGCAGCTTATTTAACAGGCTTTTCTTTTATCTATGATCTATTGCTTGTTACTAAGCCTAAGTTAAGTATCTAATTATTTCCTTTCTTTCACAGAAAATACGTTTTCCAAATGGATCGGAAATTCAAGCGTCTGGCAGAATTTTCTTAGGAGCGAAGACCCATTTAGATCTTTCGCAAAATGTAAATTATGTAACAAAGTGCTAAAATGCGAAGGTGGTTCAACTTCGGCATTAAAAAAACATTTAGCAGCAATTCACAGTATTTTTTAAATGACATAAAAATGTATATGTTTATAAAAATATTAGAAAACTCATTGTGATAAACTCGACCACATAAACTTATTTTTGTAATTTTATTAGACTTGGTAAGTATCTTAGTACCAAAATTCACAATGCACATTGTGCTTGTGTGTCTGGTCGCGTTTTTTCCATGCCTTAATTTAGTATATTGTATGTTATGTATGTCAACATAATTTTGTTAGGTTATACTTATTGTTCAAATTAATGTAATTTGATTTAAGTAATAAAAAGGTTTTTCGATTTTAATTTATCTTTATTATTTCATCTTTAGTGTTCAATCCTATATAAAATATGCAGGGTGTTTGGTGCATCGTTAGCCAAGTGAAAAGTGCGGATAGGAGGGGTGATGTATCCTCAGGCTCCAAAAAAAATTCTTGGTCTCACGGGATTTTTATATAAATTTTTATTATTATTTTTGAAAAATCCCAAAGTCAGCCTTTCAACTTGAATAAAAAAAAAGTTATTGGTAAGAATAGCCTCCTATTTTTTTTATTGTAATGTGTAATATAAGTACCTAATGTTGTACGATTCTATCAAAATCAAAATTACTTGCAAGTACATACTTATAGTTTTTTTTTATTGACTCACAAAGGATTTTCATGATGTAAAAAATAAAGTTAAAGGGTCAACTGTACTCTTTTAAAAAGTTCTCTAGTCTATATTCTTTCTTTAACTAACTTCACTAATTTGCTAATTTGTGTATCGGGATCGGGACGCATTAGGCTGATATTCGGACTACAAGATAAAAACTTGTTTTTTGTAAATAACACGCGCAAAGCTGCCAAAAACTGTTATCTCCCTCCTTGTTATACAGTAGAAGTGCATCATCTGTCTCTCTCTCTCTTTCATCAATTTTTCAGTCGAGATTTGACGGTCTCTGGTGATTGGCGTCTGTTACTACATCACAGCGCCGCGAATCTATAGATTCAGATACTGTTATTTGTTTTGTATGAACCAAGAGGGATTGTGATGCGACACAATGTTGAAGTCGATGAGCAGTCATTGTGTCGCAACAAAATCCCTCATGGTTCGTACAAAACAAATAACAATCAATAAACCCTTCGTACGCGCTTCACCGAACATACCAGACGCGAGGCACCGCCACGGCAGCCCCAACAGCATCCTAAAAGTGTTTGGGTGCGCCAGGTCTCTGTAGGATCGCTGCGTATGTTTCACCTACAGGCCTCTCGAGTAGAACGACAGTGTTATTTTGGCCTCGTTGGCAACGTGCGAACTTGCGAGCGAGCATATCTATTGCCTGTCACCGCCAAAGCCCTGCGCTCCCTCTCTATATCCTCGTCATTCTTAAGAGGAAATGGGGGCGAAAAATTAGGTATTTTAAGAAGGTATTGCTGTCGCTCTGCGAGCGCTCCACCCTCGAATTCGTGCGATAAGGACAACTGCAGATTCGACTAAATAGCCTGTGTAAAAAGTCACATTTCGAGGTTTGGCTCTCGCCTATTTCCTCCTCCAATATTGGACCAATTTAAAAGATATTTCATAAACTGAATAAGAAGGATATATACTATGGCCCTATGTTTTTCTTTTTTCGTTAATAGTTGTCAAATTGGTACACTAGGCGTCTGTTGACAGCGGTCTGAATAGGCAATTTTGAGCATTTTTTGAGGGTTCAGTTCTTATAAAAATAATATATCATCAAAAAGAAAAACATAGGGGCATACAAGTAACTGATATTTATATTTCTGTAAAAAATCATTGCTTTATGGTCATTAACCAGAAAGAAAACAGGCGAGAGCGTTTGTATCTTTTTGTATGGAGAAAAGAGCACCCACGTTTCCTCTTAAGTTCACCTGTTACCAATCTGTGCTTCCATGGGACCAACATCGTAATCGCGGAAAAATTTTTAAATGTCCCATGGAAAACTTCAATACCTACTCGACGCAAATGTATGGGACGGCAGATTATTTTTCCGCGATTACGATGTTGGTGCCATGGAGAAAGTTATTCGGTTTACCACACCCTTTTTGACGAGGATGCAAAACAACTCGTGACCCAGATACTTACACTGATATACTGCTAAGGTTTATCTTATTGTTAGTTTTATTTGATTTTGGTAAAGATAAACTAAAGAGCTCCCACAGATAAAAATCAATCAATCTGCCTAGCCTTTTCCCAACTATGTTGGGGTCGGCTTCCAGTCTAACCGGATGCAGCTGAATAGAAGAGAGCTGAAAAGAGCTCCCACAGAATAGACACGAAATAAGGAACAGTGGTGACGGACGCGACTTACGAGTTGTGTAGGTCGTAGATTCGAACATTGGCAGGTGCGCACTTTGTGTAAATTATTTCATCACCACTGCTCTCAAAAACGGTGATGGAAAACAGCTTGAGGAAACGTCAAATGTCCTAGAACCAAAAATTCGAAGATATGTGACATCTACCAACCCGCACTGGGCCCGCATGGTGGATTACAGCCCGCTCCCTCTCACCGAGAGTAGGCCTGTGTCCCAGCAGTGGGAACATTATAGGCTGATTATGCAAGAAACAGTGTCAGTGTACATGAAATTTAAAACCCCAGAACTGGACAAAAATATGCAAGGATGATTTCGTTTGCGTGATTCACTTTAGATGTTCTTCAAAAATGACACAGTTTACCAAATCCCGCCTGTTCCTTATTTTGTGTCCTTCACTGTGAACCAAATTGTTCTTATTTATGTTTGTGTTTTTCTTTGCGTCATGTTTTACCGCAAATAAACGTATTTTCTTTCTTTGTTTTTTTCCTTTTTAACTAAAGAGGGAATGTGACTGAAACAAACGGACCGAAAGTTGGTAGGGATTCCAAAGGTGGCATCATAGGTCTTTTTTTGTATATATTTTGGATGAAACAAAAATTAAAGGCAATCAACATTGTCACTACCTAACTGTAAGTAAATGAGCCTCAAGATCCGGCGAGAAGCGACATTTAATAATTAAATAATGTATTAATTTTATTGTGTTTTTATTTATCTTAGTACTTACATATTTCATTAAAAATTCCATAAAAAAATCCCGCAGTATTTCTAGACAACTAAAATTTTATGAATGATGAGTAGGTATTCCTAGATTAATTACTCCTTTTATTTTTAGATGAGGAAGAATGTGACAACAGCTCCACTCCAGGATTACTGGGGCATTTACCAAAACATTTAAACAATCTTGAGTCTATGGGAAAATGCCCTGTAATCGAGAAATACATAAAAAAGGAAGTGGAAGGTAATGACATTTTTTAAAAATAAAAAGTAAATGGCTAAATATCACTTTAATTACTATATTGATAAAAGATGTAATTGAAATAACTGTAAATCTCTTAAGGGGTCAATGGAGGAGGAAGATGTTAACATTATTTTAATTATACCTTGTATGTAAAAATAATTGTTGATATCAATGATATTGATTTAGCGCTGAAATTTCCATAAATATGGTAGATATTTGTGGCTCTGCTTATGATGCATGATAGCACTATTCCTGTTCCACTATTTTGCGTCATCTTAGGCATCAATGGTGACGGCATAGATTTCAAATTCATACTTCAAAATATTTGTTACACCTTTTGCTTTCAGATGATGTAGAGGAGGAGATTTCAGACGCGACACTTGATCACCCGGAGACGGACATGAAAATGAAACTTTTAGACGAGGAGGAGTTTTCAGACCCAAAACTTAATCATACGAATACTGAGCCATCTCCAGTCTGGAAATATTTTCTCCGAAGTAAAGACAAACTCCGGGCAAAATGTAAAATTTGTAGCAAAGTGATAAAATGTGGCAACGGCTCCACTTCAGGATTACTGAGGCATTTACCAAAACATTTAAACAATCTTGAGTCTATGAGAAAATGACATGTAATCGAGAAATACATTAAAAAGTACGTGGAAGGTAATGACATTTTTTAAATAAAAAGCAAATGGCTAAATATCACTTTTATTACTATATTGATACAAGATGTAATTGAAATAACTGGAAATCTATTAAGAGCTCTTGGAGGAGAAGGAGGTTATCAGTTATTACAATTACACCTTGTATGTAAAAACAATTGTAAATAACAACAACAACAACATAACAAACAAATGTAACAAACGTATTGTAACAATTGTAAATTGTCAATGATATTGATTTAGCGCTGAAATTCCCATAAATATGTTAGATATTTGTGGCTCTGCTTATGATGCATGATAGCACTATTCCTGTTCCACTATTTTGCGTCATCTTGGGCATCAATGGTGACGGCATAGATTTCAAATTCATACTAAAAAATATTTATTACACCTTTTACTTTCAGATGATGTAGAGGTGAGTTTCAGACGCGACACTTGATCACCCGGATACGGAGATTTCTTCAGTTTGAAAAAATTGTCTCATAAACAAAGACAAATGCCGAGCAAAGTGTAAAATTTGTCACAGAGTGCTAAAATGCGAAAATGGTTCTACTACAGGATTACGAAGACATTTGGCATCAAAACATTGTTTGTATAACTAACATTAAAATTAAGATTTAAAAAATAATAATTTTATGAAACTGTTTTTGTAACAAACTAGCTTTTGCCCGCGGCTTGGGCTGTGTGGAAGTCGGAAAATATCCCACGGGAAAGTGCTACCTGGAAATCCTTCCTTATTCCTTGTCTGCATTACAAAGGATACCTCTGTGCAAAATTTCAGATTTCTAGGTTCAAGGGTTTGGGCTGGGCGTTGATAATTCAGTCAAATCAGTCAGTCAGTCAGGACTTCACTTTTTATTTATATATATATAGAAGAAGATAGATACGATACATAAATAAATAATTTTAAATAACACAAATTTTAAATTTTTCTGTGTGTACATAAATTGTAAAATAAATATATAACACGTTCAATTGCGTTATTATATGTCCTTTTATTTAAAGAAAAATGTGCCAAATTACTAATCTTTTTTTTTTTTTTTTTTTTTTTTTTTTTTTTTTTTTTAATTTTATTTAAACGTAAATTTGTTAAATTAAATATAAAACTAAAACTAAACCTTAAAAATCTAACAAAAGTGGGTGTCCATGAGGCATGGTACCAAGAACACTGGCTGCATTTCCGCGTTGAATAGCAATAGCTATTCTCTGTGCGAGAAATGCGCCAGCCCTCCTGTCACCAGCGGCGTCGACTAGACGAGGAAACAATTGTTTGAAAAATTTTATTGTACTGGGACCCCAAGGACCAAAAGTTTCGAAGCCAAGCGGTACAAATATGTAGTCGCTAGAAAGCGTCACATATTTGCGTCGCTTGGCCTCTTCTGCGGCTTCCGCCGCGGCTCCGGCCCTTAAAACCGATCCGCTGAGATGGGAAGGGGCTAACGTGTCGACACATGTAGCGTCCCAAACAAGAGCCCTTCCCCGCTCCCAGGGGATCAACGTCAGGCCGTCCGGACGCCTGCCATCATCACGAACCATCCCTAAAGGTTCTAATAGAGAAGGAACATTGATGGTGGCAAGCGTCCGTTTTATGATGTCGTTAATGGAGCCGTGGCGGGAAAATCTGCCAGCACTGCGTTGGCAGTATGGTCCATGGAGTCCGTTCTTGTCGACGTCGCTGCCACATGAACACCGATGACGCTCGACGATGGCAGCACCCAGTCGGAGACCGACGGCGATGCGGAAGCTGCCATTGTCGAACAGCGTTCCGAGGTTGACAGACGGTAGAGCGTGTAGCCACTGTCCCGATTCAAATGTAGAGACAGCCAGAAGTCTTGCGCGGTGTTGGTCACTGAAAGAATTTTGAACCAAATTTTTGTGGACTCTCTGCACCAATGGAACATCCCAAAGTTTTTGACTCGTTGGTTCCTTCGGGAAGTTTTCATTGGGGCAGAGAGTTTTCCACGCCTCTATTGCGTCAGATGCACAGTGCAATTCAAGTGTTGGCGTATTCAAAATTTGAGAACACAAGTTTGTTACACTGTGCACCGACGAAAGGAAAGCCGGAAGAGCTACACTAGAAATTTTTCTTATTCCGATGCCACCAGATCTAATAGGTAAAGTGGCTTGAGTCCAGGAATTGTCCTCGAGGTTTAAATTTAGAATTTTTTCTAAAGCATTTTTGAGGGTGGCATCCAAGTTTTCTAATATGTCCGTATGTTTCCAGATTGGGCATGCTCTGAGAATATATGTAAATTTTGGTACAAAAAGGCAATATTTTAAAATTGTGTATGCGATATGAGAATTTAATGTGCCCAATCTATTTACGTGTTCCGAAAGTATTCTTGATTTTTCTTCCAAAAGAGGTCTAACACTCTCCTCGAGTAACGGAGCCCCTAGAAGGTAAAGTGAATCCATTTGAAGAATTTTTATTTCCGGTGAGATTTCTTGAAAATTTTGAATAAGAATTTTTCGATCACAAGGGTTGAATTTGTCAGATATATATAGTTCACATTTTCCTAAATTTAGATCCAAATTTAAGTTTCGAAAGTTGTTGATAATATTGATAAAATCATTTTTGACCGTGTCAGCTTTACCTCCCAAGGTTCCGTCGTCCAGGTACCAGGTATAAAAATCTTTTTTGCCAGATAATGTCTTTTTGTATTGTGAAGTGATATATCATCTAATACAGAAGTTTGGTCCGTCTAACGAGGCTCGTGATCCGAATAAAGTTTAGAAGCAGCGGTTGATGCTGTGATTCGTGATTAGATTTCAACTTAAGAAGCTTCTGATTGATTGGGATTCTAAGGATCGACCCTCAGAAATCGTGTGGGACTTAAAAAAAATTCTTAAGTTTTTAGGAAAACCAGCAAAAACTGAACGAGATCAGGAAAAAAGGACACCACCCATTTCGGAGTGAAGAAAATTTTCGGTAACTTTTAAATATTAGGTTTTATTGTGATCTCAAAGCTACAATTTGTGTTGCTATGCTTTAAATTTTGTCAACAGTTATATTACGGCGATTTGTCAACACAACACTGCAATAATAACTATTATTAAAAAATAACTACTTGTAAGAAGTTACCTATAACCTATAACTGTTTTGATAATAAATACGACGCACATGAAGAATTTCAAAAAACGTACAAATGTGTTTTTATAGAGCTGGAAATTATCCGCAGTTTTGGTACAGATACTGCTAGGGTTTCTCATAGATATACCCGTTCTTATATTTTTTATTGATTAAGTATGTCATAAGTTTTGGTTTTCACAAATTGCAACATTTCCGATGTCCACCACGTCACGAATGTTACTACCGAGATAAAAAGTATGTCCCACACTCAGCCAGATATAGACTTTCTCTTATTGTTATTTTATCGATTTTATTCGGTTTTGGTAAAGATAAACTAATGAGCTTTTACAGAATAGACACGAAATAAGGAACAGTGTAGCTGTGCTTGAATTTAAAAACCCCAGAATTTGGACGAAAATATGTAAGCAAGGCAACAAGGATGATTTGGTTTAGGCGCATTAGGGCTAATTCTCATTTTGGCAACCGACTCGCTAATGGACTACTTCTCATTATGGCCACTTCTCATTTTGGCTACTTCTGATTAGGGCTACTTCTCATTAGGGCTATTACTCATTAGGGCTACTTCTCAAAATTAGGTAATGTTTATTGAAATAAGTACTGTCTTTATGTATTTATACATGTTTATTCCTTCATAAGAGATCAATTACATTATTTTAAGAATAAATCAACATTAATTAAACCAATGTAATAGGTAAATATACAATGTTATAAGTATTACTTCTTGTAATTACTTTAGGTCTGGTTTGAAATTAACATTTATTTATTTATAACACACACAAATCAATAGTTACAGGATAGGTAAACATTACTAGGTGTCACTTCTTTTAATTACTTTAATTTCAATAAAATCAACATAAATCCACAGAATACCTAATCAACAAACAATATTAATTAGGTATATCTTTATATAAGCATAAATTAACACAATAATTAACAATCAGTATTAATTAGATTCCTTTATTTAAGATGCTGGTAATAAGTCATTTTCTTAAAAAATGTAATAACTGTTATTTGACCATTTTTTAGTTTCGTAAGTACTTTTTTATCCTTTTTTTAGAAATGAATGTACTTGATATGCCGTTTTTTTGTTGTTGTTTGAATATGGCTGTTCTTGAGTTTGGAGTCAAAATGCTTGGCTTCTTTTCGGAGCTTCTGTAAGAATAAAAATAAACTTGGATGCTTGGGAATTTTCACATTTATCCGATGGTGCCACGCCTCAAGAGCTTTGTTAGTGCGGTGGCGTTGTCCAGAGCAACTAAGAAGCGCAGGGTTCATTCTTGGATACCACTGTTTTGCAAAGTATTTTAAAAACGTTTGAAACAATGCTAACAACGATTCATTTTTAATAATCTCTGTTATTTTTTGGCAACCCTCTAGAATATTTTCTGCGGGTAAAAGTGGTAAAATAGCTATTTTTCTTATAATCTGTAATTATAATTTTCTTTTAGTCAAATTTAATTCTTTCGCCTTCTTCCAGATAGCTTTTTGATAGTGAAAATAACACCCGGTTATTTGCGCATCAGGGTACACGGTTTTTACCGCGTTCATTATACCTAATTCATAGTCACATTTAAAGTTGGTAATATTTATTTTCAATACACTTTTCATTATGTTGAAAAGCCTTATATACGTCTCTTGATTTTTATTTGGAAGTAACACATACACTACAGGTACAATTTGTGTGCTTTTGGAATCAGAACATAAATCCACATGTAAGGTAAAAAGTTGGTAGAACGGCTTGGGTACAGATTTAAAAGTGCCATCTGCGAAATATCGGCGGTAATGTTTACGTCGAGCGCGCCGCAAAAATTTTTTGGAAATATTTGATGCGAAACCAATATTTTGTCGCTTTCTCCATCATCTGCCACTAGAAAATCATCGCTTAAAGCTTCAAGTATGGACACTTGAGCCAAATCTTGAAAAATCAGATGATCTGCATGTAAAATTTTTTTTCTCGCTCGGTACAATCTTTTTTTTTCATGAAAAGTCGGAATTGAGGCTTTAGATGTGCTCGGTTCAAAGGTCAAATTATCTAATTTATTAATTTCTAATTATCACTTTGCGTGATTCACTTTGGGTGTTCTTCAAAAGTGACACAGCTTAAATCCCGTTAGTTAGGACTGAAATAAATGGATCGAAAGTTGGTAGGGACTCAAAATGTTTCGTCGTTTGTCTTTAGTGCATATTTTGTATGAAATAAAAATGAAAGCCTATAACTATGGAAATGGCTAAAGGTTCTTTATTATGAACACCATAAAAAATAAATATGTAAATGTAGAAATTTTCTTTTTTTTAGGTAAATGAGCCTCAAGATCCGGCGAGAAGCGACATTTAATTAAACAGTGTGTTGATTTTATTGTGTTTTTATTTATCTTAGTAGCTACCAACATTTCCAAAATAATTCTCACAGTATTTCTAGACACCTAAGATTTTATGAATGATGAAATATTTATTACTGCTTTTATTTTCAGACGAGGAGGAATTTTCGGACGCAAAACTTAATCATCCGAATACGGAGCCGTCTCCAGCATGGAAATATTTTCTCAGAAGTAAAGACAAACTCCGTGCAAAATGTAAAATTTGTCGCAAAGTGATAAAATGCAGCGGCGGATCCACTTCAGGATTACTGAGCCATTTACCAAAACATTTAAATAATCAAGGATATTTAAGTAAATGCCCTGTAATCGTCAAACACATAAAAAAGGTTGATGTGGAAGAGGAAGGTAATGACATTTTTTTAATAAAATCATGGCTAAATGTCACTTTTATTACTATATTTATACAAGATGTAATTGAAATAACTGAATACCTCTTAGGAGGTCAGTTTATTATTTATTTATTTATTTAATAAGGCACAAAGTCCCATAATACACATCACATAAAATTAACTCAATGTCAAAGGGTCAATGGAGGAGGAGGAAGTTTTCAGTTATTTCAATTAGGTACGTACACCTTGTGTATACAGGGTGTACAAAGACACACCACAAAGCCGTCAACTATGCATACTGTACATGTAAGTAGCTTTGCGCAAATGTTATTGCTGGGAACATAGACTTATAAAAAGAGATGGACTCCGCGCTGCGCATATCGAAAGTGAAGCACAGTAAGTATCGGCCCAGGTCCATTTGTACAAACACGCCTCGCGCACACATTTAGATCATAGTATGCCGACCGGCCGCCATTACGTGACACGAGTGACGGCGTCTTTGCAGGTACTCAAATCACGCACACATAGATCGGCAGGGTGCTTCACTTTCGATATGCGTGGCGCGGAGTCCATCTTTTTTTAGAAGGCTGGGAATCTACTTTTATTTTTAGGTATAAAAAAAGCAATTTTTATTACGCGCAATGTAACGCAAACCCAGGCAAACGGAGTTAAGCCCCGCCCCTTCGCTCTACGGTGCGCGTAGGTACTTGTCGGAAAAAGTTTAGTATAATTGTTTTATCTCACGAAAGAGCCATACTTGTATGTGTAAATGTTACATGCACATTGTCTTTGTGTGCGTAAGCTCGGGAGCGCGCTACCTGCAGGTAGGTACGCACACAAGAGCGCGTGTCTATACGCATTACATCTACAAGTATAATAATAACACTTGGAATACGTTTTAGTAAAAAAAAATGCTACTTTGACCTTCAATATCTCCGGAACCAGTGGATTCCCAGGTATGGTCTAGAGGAAAAAAACGATCCAAATAATAGGTAGAATATGTAGCTTTCGGCTTCGGCAAGTGTCTTTTTACACCCGGTATAAAGAATTGTTGATATCAATTATATGGATTTAGCGCGGAAATTACCAAAAAATTGTAGATATTTGTGGCTCTGCTTCTGATGCATAACAGCACTTTTCCTCTTCCACTATTTAGCGTCATCTCGTACATAAAAGATAACGGCATAGATTTTAAATACATTTTATTAGTAGCCTTTTTCATAGGACAAACATTAAATTAATGTAGTCATCAGTCTAATATTTGGCGTTTGTTTAGGTTTTGTATGCCTGTTTGCCAGTCGAAAAGCCCTCCTCCAAACTTCTCCATTCCTGTCTCTCTCTGGCCACTCCTGCCCCATGTTGTTGTGGCGATCTGCCTGATGTAATCATACCACTTTGTTTTGTGGTCTACCTCTCTTTCTTTGGCCGTTCTTTGGGTACCACTTGGAAACTATTTTGCTCCATTTGTTCTTCCCTCTTATCATGTGTCTAGCCTATTTCCACTTTAGTCTTCCGATTTTTAGGGTTGTGCCCAGAACCTCGGTCTTGTGCTTGACGGTTTTGTTTCTCATTTGTCAGATTTCTTGGCTCCTAGCATGCTTCTCACCATCGTGTATATTTTGTTGTGTAGTAGCAAGTTTATTTGTTGAGTTTCTTGTTAGAGCCCATGTTTTACTTCCATACATTAATATCAGTAGTATGCAGGTGTTAAACAATTTACTTTTTGTTGATATATCGTACCCTTATTGCAAAAACCGATTATCTGCACCAAAATTTGACCAAAATAATTTTGAGATATAAGTACTTGAAAGTTTGAAGACACAAAATTATAATTATAATAATGTAAATTTTAAACGCTTGTAGTTTTTAAAAACAAGAAACTATTCAAGCAGTATTTAGTAGGTTAATAATTGAAGAAAACTTACTAGATTTTCAAGAAAAATAAGAAAATAACCAGTAAGGAGCTAATTTAGTTGGTTTTTCCTGAATGTACAAAAACTACCAAATTTTCAAAATTACCCTTTTGAGAGCTCTACTGGCAATTTTTATTTAATCGCTTATTTGTATTAGTCATAATCATCAAGACAAAATTCGCTTTAATACGACTATAGCCACTACAGATATACAATCAATATCTTTAGTTGCTTTTGGCTGAATATAAAGATGATTTTATTTTACTTAGTAGGTACTACCTAATTTAATAAAAACAAAATGCTTTGACAAAATCTTTATTTTAATTAAAAATAAACAGAGAAGATTAAACATTGTCTTCTGAAGAACATGACATGTCATCAGTGTCAGAGAGACTCGCAGCTGGCAATCGGTCAACACTGGTAGCTTCAGTAGCCAGAGAATGGAACCACCCATGATACTCTTCCGGTATTACACCTTTATTACAAAGGTTAATAAGATCCTTCTTCTTAGCTATAGATATGAGGTTCGCTGTAGAGTTGGTGTAAGGGCGGAAAGATAACACTGGAACTGGTTGGCTGCACAGTTATTTCTTCAACAACTTCTTGTTGCTTACGCTTCTTTCTGGTTGCATAACCATGGTTTGGATAAGATGTAATGGTCTTAATTTTGCCCGAGTCGATTTTCATGGATGAGGTGACATCCAATGTCATAAACTTATTAGACATGTCATAGTTGTAGTAAATCTTGTTGTCTCCTTTCATATACTTCATTCGTTTAATCTTGAGCCAGTTCACTTTTTCGCCGTCTGTGTTTTTATTTCTATTTATGATAACTGTCTCTCCCAATGCCTTTAGATCTTTGAATTCATTGTATTTGAACTCTTTAACATGATAAGAGTTTTTTGTCACTTTCTTACCATCTTTTTTATAGAGTCTTTTAGATCTAGCCCGTTTAAAAACGTTCATCCAGTCAGACATACAGTATATGTCACAATTTTTTTTTTATGTTTCTATGGCGCTGTGCATGGAGTCAGCTTCCATGTAGCTGTGTCCGGATTCGAGGAACTTGTGTTCTATTACATCCAGGTGTGTATCTTGCATCATAATCCACAATAGTATGGCGGCAATATGGATAATAATTATGTCTGACTTAAATAAATAAATAAATAAATAAATATACTGATTACGGTTTTGGCCGCCACACGTGTCTGAAAACAAGCTGACTTCTTTAATCTCCTTTGGCACGCATGTGGTTAAATAATGATGTAAAATCGTTCCGATTTCATCACTACCTTTTTTACCATGCACCTCATTCCATGCAAAACAGTATGCTTCATTGGGAAGTGCGTTTTCGTATATTGTCAAATTGTATACAATCAACTTCCTCGTATAGTAAAGAAGACCAACATCAGTACTTGGAATTTGTAGAATCGCTTGCAAATCAAATGAAACAGTCAAAAAATCTGGTTCTTGTTCCGCCCTTTGTTTGTCTTTTTGTTTTTCCCGATTACATCTTTCCTTCCTTTCTATATGTTCATCATATTCTTTTTGTAATTTGCTTTTTTCATCACTGTCGCCACGCTTGAATTTGGTGCATATAAGACATTGGTCTTTTTTAGGCATAAAAAAACCTAAATTAAATTCTGTGGAGAAAATCCTTCGATATGTCATTTCTGATACAGCTGGTTCGGTATTTTGGTTTTTGCATTCTTCTGTATAGAGAGCATACATTTTGCTTAATGTAAGCCCAGTATCTAAATATTTTCGTTTCAACTTCTTTCGCACATAGTGGCTTTCCATGCTAGGAAATGATGCTATGTGCTTTTTAACAGCATCTACCACCTCAGGCGACGTTTTATTTGGAGGCTCACGACGTCCGCGCGGGTCCTGTTCTTTTGAATATTGTCCAAAACTGTCGCGGTGCTTTACAGCATTTGCTATCACATGCGGTGAAATGCTTAAAGTTCCGCAAAAAAAATCTTGGCAAACATTTTTTTTCTCTCCTTCGATGATAAAGAAACATTGCTTAGCATACTTGCGCTGTGTAGATCTTTTTCTGTTCAAAAGAACCCTCTTCGTCGGTTTGACATCAATAAGACTCAATATAAACTGCTTTTTCGATATGTAGTTTAGGTTCCAATATTTTCTGCACAATTCTTTCCGAATGTTTTCGGTAACGTGATTGTTGCACTCAAATTTGCATTTAAAACAGTTTATAGGCTTAGGGAGTTTTGGATCTCGACATTTCGTTTTAGTTACGTATGGAAGGCCTTCAGCTCTACGCCTTTTCGCTAGATTCTTTTTCCATGTAGCTGGATCTCGTTGACTCCATCGAGCGCGTGGTTGTATAATTTTCCAAGTAAGTTTAAATATATCTGCCGTTATTGCTTGGGCTACATACTTGGATTCATTATCATTTACAACAGGGAGTTGTTTTGGTTTGCCAAACAATGATGCTATAGCTTTACGTCGCATGTTTTTAATTTTTTCTTCTTTAGTTAAATATGTGTCCGGATTTAACAACTCATCCAATTGTATTAGTTCTGAATCCTCAGATTCAGGTGTAGTAGGACGATCTAGATCAGCAGGTAAATACAAAGGGTCTTGATCAGAAAAATCGCCATCAAAGAGTGATTCATTTTCGCTTTCTTCAATTATTCGTTCTGATTCGACATCGTGATTTTTCGTGCTTTGTTTTGAAGAAATGTCAGCTGTAATTGAAAGTAAAATTAAGGTAAGTGAGATGTAATAAGAAAGTTAAATTTCAAATTAAACGGTCCATTAGATTCGGTGCAAATTGGCTGTGACAGACGGACAGACAGACAGACACACGAGTGATCCTATAAGGATACCGTTTTTTCCTTTTGAGTTACGAAACCCTAAAAATTACCTGAAAGCCAGTTTGAATAACTTTTGACGTAACTAACTGAATAAGCTGACATTCTGTCAGTTTGTTATGAACTTCTCTTGAAGGCTAAAAGACGTCAGTATGTCTGGTCATTAGCCACTCGAAAATAAAAATAGCGACATCAACACCTCAAGTCATTTAGAAAAAAAACTTATTGTTCTTCTTATTTGCTTCTGGCGTTTTAATTGTAAATATAATTAAGTGGAAGATTGACTTACTAGATTCTGACTCTCCAGGATTATCGCCAACAGGACCTAGCTGATTCCTATTAGTACCAGCACTATCTCTCTTACTTTTCTTCTCGACGTGACTCGAGCAAGCAGCATCTGTATGCAGATAATTATAGTGAAAAATAATGGGTACGTATGTACGGTCAAGGAAGGAAGGGCCAGAAAACCTCCTCGTGTGCCCAATGGCTGCTGGATAAGTCTGTGAGGAACAGCAGAGTGCACCGGTACTCTGAGCATGGGCAATACATCTTCTTCGGGGGACCGTATTGCCGGAGGGGCCCGATCTGACCCAATAGGGCACTATCCCGCGACCCTCTGACGTTAGCAGAATATCCTACGCCCCTGAACAAGGTAGTTAAGAGGAACACCGTGGTGATTCTAGTCGGTAAGAGTACAACACCGGCTTCGCCTACTCCAGGCGGAGTGCATACCTGAGGATTTCCTCCCGGAATGAAAACGGCTTTAGCATTGGGCCATTTAATATAATTATAGTGATTGTAAATTAAGTACCTACCTTCTTTTGTCGTAGAAATTGGCAAATCATACATCAAGACTGTCGGTTCCGACTGACTTAAATACACATCATAAGCTTGCGACAATAAGTCATCATCACACCAAAGGTCATCTGTAAAATGAAACATACTAGAGAGAAGAATACTTTACAAATTTGTTAGTAAAACCGGCTAACGGCTTTAGTAACCTCAAAATTTAAATAATTTGATTTAATTACCTTGGTTTTTCGAGAAATTTTCAAGTGTTTTTTCTTTATCACCTCTAGAGACACTCATTTTACTATATTTCACAAAAATAACGAGTTAAACTTTGTTTTTTATTCAATAAACACGAGACAATTACAACACTCGCCGGCCGGCACACGATTACTTCGACAACAAGAACCGCGTATTGGCGCGTATGATGAGTGCGCGTTGTATGCTGCGTGCGAAAGAGAAGGCTATACATGGATAGGCGCTTTTAGCTGAAGCTAATTTAAAAACTGTCTTGCGTGACTCGTGAGCCTAGTGATTGAAAGAAAAAAGTAAACACAGATAATTGATATTAGCTGAAGAAATTCTGAAAGCGTCGAGCCCAGTTATTCAGCGAAAGTAAACTATATTTATGTAAGTTCTTTTACCTGCAATAATCTTAAACAAATACGGTGTTCATTTTTCTGCAAAAAGCAACTAATGTTGTTTAGTTTGTTTTACTTGTTTATACATCAGTCATTTCTAAAAAAATAATAAAAGCTAGAACCAGCTACCGCAGGTTAATATGTATTAACAGAATAATGTTGGCACATTATAAACCAAGCAATTGCATCAGAAATGTGTTATAATACGAAACATGGTTTTCGTGGTATACATTTATAAATCTAAAGGAATTAAATGAGTTTAGTTGTTTTTTTAAGAAGATCATTCAAGCATCCTTGCAGGTAGTTGCTTTTTACTATAGGTATCTCCGTAAAAAAGCGTCGTAGCAGATAATGGGTTTTACCTGTAGCTTCATCGTGACTGGGAGAGTCGATTTTTATATTTAACTTAATTTTGGTAAAAAAATGCAGATAATCGGTTTTTGCAATAAGGGTACGATATTATAATTATAATAGATATTTATTCAGTATAATTAATTTACAAAGGAATTATGTAATGTTAGATCCCTGTAGTAGGATAAACCTGTATCACAGGCGGCATGAGCTTATACTTTATGGTAATTGTAGGCCAGTAAAATTCTTAACAATATTTAACATTAGAAGTATTGAAAATGACAAAATTCAATTAACTCATAATTTTATTCCTAGTTTACTTAATACTATTTATTTACCTTTTAAAATAAAAATAACAAAAAGTCATAGGTACTTATACAATTTCTTATTTAGTTTGGGAAAAATAGTTTTTTTGCACTTTATAACCTAGTTAAACACATAATTATTATTTTGCGTCAGCAGAATTGGTAAGTGAGTAATCGAGGGTTTGTAGGTCAGTGCAGTGTTTTGTTGAGTCAATAGCAGCGTCTGACCTTGAGGATGTCGCTCTAGGCGCCCTCATAGTCGATGATGTACCTGTATTCCGCTATTTTTCTAGCAGGTTTCTATCTTTCATCACTTTTCTCATTATGGTTTCTATCTTTCATCACCTTTCTCAGGCCCCAGCTGTTTGCTATTCTTCTCTCAATTTCTTTATTTACGGCGTCTTTTGGTCAGCCATTCCACATATAATTTATTCTTGCATATAATTATTTGTGTTTCGCTTAAGCTGATGGTAGGAAAACTCGTCGTTGGTCATAAATGAAAGACACATTTGTCATCACTACACTGCTTAGTAATTATTATTTAAAACAACCACTTGTTGTAAAAAAAAGTTGTCCACTAATTTAGCTGTCTAATTTTCAACATTTTTACAATTCACATGGTGTACATAATAAACAGTATTCTGTTCTATAACTATTTTGGTAATAAATACGACCCACATCAATAATTGCAAAAAGAAAAATTGTTTTTTCTGCACAAATAAAACGCTCATTAAAAAAAAATACAGAATTTGCATGGTGTGTACCATGCAAATGTATCCAAGTTGTCAAAAGTGTGCAATTTTGTTATTATTCAACTTAATGCCAAAGTACTGGAAATTATCCGTATTTCTGGTACGGATAGGTACTGTTAGTTTCACATAGACCCGTAAACGATATTTTTATTGACTATAATTTATTATGTACACCATGAAAAATACAGATATAAATGTAGATTTTTTTCTTTTTTTTAATGAGCCTCTAGATCAGACGAGAAGCGACATTCAATTAAATAATGTATTAATTTGTGTTTTATATACCTTAGTAGGCACCAACATTTCTAAAATTAATATCGCAGTATTTCTAGACAACTAAGATTTTATGAATGATGAAATATTTATTACTGCTTTTATTTTCAGACGAGGAGGAGTTTTCAGACCCAAAACTTAACCATCCGAATACTGAGCCATCTCCAGTCTGGAAATATTTTCTCAGAAGTAAAGACAAACTCCGGGCAAAATGCAAAACTTGTCACAAAGTGATAAAATGTGCCAACGGCTCCACTTCAGGATTACTGAAGCATTACCCAAGACATTTAAACAATCGAGAGTCTACGAGCAAATGCCCCGTAAACGTGAAATACATAAAAAAGGTCGACGAGGAAGGTAATGACATTTTTTTACTAAAAATCAAATGGTCAAATGTCACTTTTATTTAGTAATAAATATTGATACAAGATGTAATTAAAATAACTGAAAATCTGTTATGGGGTCAATGGACGAGGAGGAGGTTATCAGTTATTTTAATTACACCTTGTATGTAAAAAGAATGGTTGATATCATCATTGATATTGATTAAGCGCTGAAATTACTAAAAATATGGTAGATATTTGTGGCTCTCACCCTGATGCATGTCAGCACTTTTCCTATTCCACTATTTAGCGTCATCTCGGGCATCAATGGTGGCATAGATTTGTTAGCCGTAAGCGAGGTTGTTTTTGAGCCGAGAACTGCAATAACAAAATGTCCACGAGTATCAAACGACGTTTTTCAATACACTTTTGAAGAAATAAAATAAAATAACGGAAAATATTTTTGTCATGAATTATTAGGAAACTATGATTTAAATTTTCTTTTTTTTCGCGCTTTGCTTTCGCCAGGTTGAAGGAGAAGCAAAAGTATAAAGCCGATAAACAGCCTAATACGAAAAATAGGAAATTCAAATATTTTCGAGTTTAGAACACAAGTAAAAATGTTAATTTGTTCATAAACGTTTTCTTATTGTAATAATCATAGTTTTTGATGATATTCTATTTATAAACATTATTTAAATATTAACGCCGTAAATACGCATACCTCTTTGCCGAGATTAAAAAAAACATTCACCTCCGAATAGAGAGTTGTGAATAGAGGCATTGAACCAATTTGGACTAAGTATAGGTATACGTTATCTGTGGCAATTTTTATTCCCGCACACGTGCGGGAAAATGAAAAATCGCACGCGTGCGAAATACATTGCGTTGTGAACCTAATCGTAGTGCGATATGAACCAGTTTTCGAGGAAGTGTATTGAAAAATACTTATTACACTTTTACTTTCAGATGACGAAGACGAAGAGTTTTCAGACGCGACACTTAATCACCCGGAGAAGGAGATTTCTTCAGTCTGGAAATATTGTCTCATAAACAAAGACAAATGCCGAGCAAAGTGTAAAATTTGTCGCAAAGTGTTAAAATGCGAAAATGGTTCCACTACAGGATTACGAAGGCATTTGGCATCAAAACATTGCTTATATGTATAACTAACACTAAAACTAAGATTAAAAAATAAAATTTAAAAAAAAACATCAATGTTATCAAAACTGTTTTTGTAATAAATACGATACATAAATAAATAATTTTAAATAACATATTTAATTGAGCTATTATTTAACTTGGTACCAAAGTACCAGAAGCTATCCGTATTTCCGGTACCAAATGAAAAGTACCTAGTAACTTTCTTCAATTGTGTTATTATTTATTCTTGTACCAACAGAATAGAACAGAAGTAGGTTTAAAACCAAGTTGTACCATTGTTGTAGCGAGATATGGTCGTAAAATGATCGGCATGTCGGCTTATCTCGTTAGTGTGACACACAAAAGAACTTGCACATGCTATCTCACTCCTGCACTTTTTTTTACCTGCGCTATAGGTAAATCGCCGTAAACTTGCCCCTCCTGATGGTTTGCGGGCGGAGGTAGCGCACTGAGTGTCGGCGAAGTACCTCACTTTCTTTGTTGAGATCTGTGCGTTTTATGTTTACTTCTCGATTTAACGACGATTTGACTCATTTTTCTACCGTACTTTCGATAACTTGCTTTGTGATTGGTTGTTAAAATGTTAGACAGTAATTGTGTTATATGTGAACGGACACTACGTCGTCGTCGGCGTCATGTGCTTTCTGTACGCTTAATGGAGACCAGAAGGGATTTTTGTGGAACAAATGTTACGCACCATTGGTGGAGAGGTATGTACTACCTACCGTTGTTTTAACTACTTGTAGATTTTTGTATTATTTATTTCACTGTGGTACTGATTTATACTTTGTAGCTTGCTCACAGTACTATCCTTATAATATAAACGACTTACTTGGTCTAGATAAAAAATGCTTATTCTAAACAACGTGTTGTGTATATATTGACCCTAGTATATCTGCTAGTGGGGGGTTTTCTTTTTCCACACGCTTATATTATTTAGTTTCACTTGTAACTATGCAATTAAATCTTAAAATCCGATTTTAACCTATTTATAGTACGCACGGCTACAGATCAAGCGATAGACATTATTACACATAATAATAATAATATACATTTCCAATATAAGCTGATTTCGCATTGTATAGGATTTCTTTACAGTGAGAGCTCAGTGTAAACTGGAAATGTATAGCTTGATGTGTAGCCGTGTGTACCAAGTCGTTTCGATTTGTTTGGCAAGCAAACCTAAGTATTTCGAAAGAATACAATAAAGTACCGGTGGCCAGTGGAACTCTTCAATGTCTACTAAAGTCCGGTCGCGGAGCAGGAAAAAATTCGTACATTAACCAGTGGCGGATTTACACATTTGCCGCCAGTAGGCTATTCAAATTTTGCCGCCCCTACTGACCTCTACAATTCGATACCCTAGTTTCGATAACCTCTATAAGACCTCTATAGAACCTCTATAAGAGGTTAATGTCATTAACCTCTTATTACCTGTCTCTGTAACTCCGCAATTTAACTAACGTACTTAGTAAGAAACACAAATATAGACATCTCGCTCTTTTAGGGAGTGCAGGAGTATGTTATCATGTGCGAGTTCTTTTGTATGTCACACTAGCGAGATAAGCTGAAATGCCGATCATTTTACGACCATAACTCGCTACAATGGTAGGTACCTAATTTGTTTTTTCCATTGTAATTGTCTTTACTAAAACTGAGATATAAAGTAAAGCTACATAATTTGAATTCTGTAGTTATGGGTAGGTAATAATAAAACTTAAGAGTTTAGGTGGAATTAGTTAAAAAATAATATTTTGCCTTACGAAGGCAATTTAATAAGTTAGTATATGTTCAGTTTGCGCCGCGCCTGGGTAAATTATGGATCGTGACCATTCTTCTTTCTTTTTTTTTTCCATTTTTGCAATCTACACATATCTGTAAGTAAATGAGCCTCAAGATCCGACGAGAAGCGACATTTAATTAAATAAAGTGTTAATTTACCAACATTTCCATAATAAACATCGCAGTATTTCTAGGTACTTAACCAAGATTTTAAGAATGAAGAAATATTTATTACTACTTTTATTTTCAGAGGAAGAGGAGTTTTCAGACCCAAAAATTAATCGTACGAATACTGAGCCGTCTCCAGCCTGGAAATATTTTCTCAGAAGTAAAGACAAACTCCGGGCAAAATGTAAAATTTGTCGTAAAGTGATATGCGCTAACCGCTCCACTTCAGGTTTACTGAGGCATTTACCAAGACATTTCAATAATCAAGAGTCTATATGAGAAAATGCCCTGTAATCGAGAAATACATAAAAAAGGTCGACGTGGAAGGTAATGACTTTTTTTTACAAAAAGCAAATGTTAATTACCACTTTTATTACTGCATAATGTCGATACAAGATATCATTGAAATAACTGAAAATCTCTTAGGGGTCAATGTAGGAAAGAATTGCTGATATCAATAATATTGATTCAGCGTTGAAATTATCAAAAATATGGTAGGTAGTGTGGCTCTGTTTCTAATGCATGATATCATTTTTCCTGTTCCAATATTTAGCGTCATCTCGGGCATCAATGGTGACTAGTAATAAATAATTTGAAATAACACGTTCAATAATCTGCGTTATTATTTAACTTGGTACCAAAGTACCAGAAGTTATCCGTATTTCCGGTACCAAATGAAAAGTATCTACCGAGTAACTTTTTCTTCATTTGTGTTATTATTTATCCTGGTACCAACATCACCAAAATTAACTTTCTTCAGTATTTCTAGACAGCTTGGATTTTAAGATTTTATTATTCAAATGAATTATATAGTATTTCGGGAAAAATGGGATGCTTGGAAGGATTTGGGGGAGCCGTTGCTCTGTAGTGGGACGGTGTAGGCTAAAATAATAAAAAAAATATTCAAATTATTATTTCGTTTATTTCATTTACATAAACAAATAATTTACATTTTAAATATTTTTCTAAAAACATTTTAAAATATAAAAAAATGTATGTAGCCCATCGGCATCAGGAACAGGGTCCAAGCTGCCGGTGGTCAAGGCTCTAGAGAGAGGAAATATTATTCAAATATTTTCACTTTCAGATGAAGAGGAGTTTTTAGACGCGAAACTTATTCGGGATAAGAAGCCATCTGCAATCTGGCGATATTTACTCAAAAGCAGAAACAAACGCAAGGCACAATGTAAATTATGTTAATGCGTTAAATGGTGCCAACAGTATTGCGGGATTACAGACACATTTGTCATCACTACGCTTCTTATAACTAATTATTATTTCAAAATAACCACTTGTTGTAAAAAAAAGTTGACCACCAATGATTGTGTCTATATATTTTTCAACATTTACATGTGTAATCCACATGGTTTACATGATAAACAGTAACCCTTTCTATCTACTTTGTTAATAAATACGACCCACATAAATAAATGCAAAAGGCGTGCAATTGAGTTATTATTGAACTTGATGCGGTACGATATTTCCGGGTACGGATAAGCACTGCTACAATTTCTCATAAACTCGTAAATGTATTTTTTTTACTGATTTTATCTAGTTTTGGTATATCTTTCACAAATTGCAATATTTCCGACTTGTGTAAAGACTACCACGTCACGAATGTTTCACAAAATACCTACTATACTTATTTCAGCCCAGCTCAAGGAATCGGATAACGGAGTACCTTACACAACCACAAAAATGATGCTCAGATCCGAGGCGAAGCGGCTTACATCCAAGAACAGTTTAGAAAGATTGTTCTACCAAGAACGACAGAGTGTGGAGGATATGCGTAGGGGTCTTTCAAAGTTTCGGTGTAGAAAACCGGGTTGCCCAGCCAGAATACATAGGTTTAGAGGCTGGCCAGTTTTTGCAACCTCACACAACTTCCATCTCCGAAAGAAATGAGCTACATTCCTATTGGATGACTCGAGCAGCAGATTTTGTTATGCTTTTTTATTTTTAGGTTTTGCCGGCGGCTTTGTCCGCATTAAGTTCTGATTATCCTACAAGATCGTACTACCGAAATAAAAAATATGTCCCACACTTGTCCAAATACAGACTTTCACATTATTGAAGTTAGTAGGAAGTAAGATGGGGTAGTAGAATATCATAGGATGGTAGGGTAAGATGGGATAGACGGATGGGATACGAAGTGGGATCTTGGTAGGATAATATATGTTTTTTTTTTCATTCTTTAATTTTTGTTTTACAACTCTTGCCCCTAAGATTCAAGAGCGCTTTTAGTTTGCAAGGCACAGTAATTTTATCAAGAAGAGAAATATTTTTTTATAATATTGTACACGGCTAAAACGAACAAAATTATGTTAGACTTACCACTGTTTTAAGGTGTGTAATTGTGTGTTTTTCATTTATTTTTTATGTGAAAATTTTAGAATTTCATTTCTTAAATATTCACAATCTGGAATGGGATTCAGTGAACCGCGGTTTCACCCGCGCGCGTAGACCGGTATAAAAAGTAGCTTATGTGTTAATCCAGGGTATAAGCTATTTTTATACCAAATTTCATCCAAATCGGTCTAGCCGTTTGAGCGTGAAGAAGTAACAAACATACAAACACACACACACGTTCACAAGCTTTCGCCTTTACAATATTAGCGTGAACATGGGAGGATGTTAGGGTTATGTCTTTAGGGATTCTTTAGGGTTTGTTAGGATATTTTGTTGGTAGATTACTCAAGTGTTTCAACATCTAGACAAACCTATTAAGGTTATTGTGATATTTATGTTTTCTTTTTGTTCTTGACCAGCTGTTGCCCGCGACTTCGTCACCAGTCGGTGATGAAAAGTAGCCTTGTCCTTTTCCAGGACATGGTCTATCCATATGCTAAATTTCATCCAAATCCGTTCAGCCGTTGTAGCGTGAAAGCGTAACAATCAAGCAAATAAACAAACTCACTTATAATAATGGTTAGGATTTATATTCCTATCCTTATGAGGTATAGAAATTCTTTTCTTGTCTTACATAAAAACAAA
This sequence comes from Cosmia trapezina, assembly GCA_905163495.3. Lineage (NCBI taxonomy): Eukaryota > Metazoa > Arthropoda > Insecta > Lepidoptera > Noctuidae > Cosmia > Cosmia trapezina. Next base: position 22,535,379 of record LR991029.1, read on the forward strand.
ATCGTGGCATATTGTTGCAACAGCGTCAACATTTGCATTAAGAAAAACAGGTCAATAGCGAGGGACTCGCGCACCGAGGGTTCCGTTCCGATTTCTGACAAAGTGTGCTATTTTGAGACATCGTTTTATTTTTCCTGTAACTAATCTTTACATAAACTTCTATCACATAGAAAAATTTAGTCCCTGTGTTGCAAAAAATATGTATACAGGGTGTAAGGGACAGCCCTCCACAAATTAACAGGGTGCATTCAGCTCCTTATTGTGAATCATATTCCACCGGAAATTTTCTCAGGAAAATTTTAATTTTTTTTAACGGTTTTTTGGCTAATATTCCTTCATTTCAATGTAAAATTACATACTCTGTTTGCAGCACTCCATTTATGTAAATAAAACAGCTAAAATCCAAAAAACAGCAATGAATGTCGAAATACTGTAACGAACTACGCGCGAAATCAGCTGTTCACTTTCTGCCTAGCTTCAGAGTTCATCAAACTCACCGCATACTACTTGCCAACACAGACACGCGAGACGCTCCGATTTACCGAGTCGCAACAGTATTGCAAACTTATGAGACCTCAATTTGTGAACGAAAATGTGAGAACTAACTTGGTTCACATAAGAACTCCTCTAATGTTAAATGCAAATCTTTTCGTCCACTTAATTTCTAAAGGAAAAACGCACTTAATGTGCCCTTGAGTATTCGTGGTAGGTACATACCTAATTACTTAATTAATTCTACTTTTCAAGCGATCACTGGATCCAGTTTCCAAGCCAACCAAGGGCCTTTTCGAAGGGCCATCTACCGACTGGTAGTCGAGTCGCGAATCGAACGTAAGCCCTCTGCAATGGAAGCCCAGTCTTCTATCACGCTGGGCTTTTGCTTAGCATAAACTTTGAATTAAATTGACAAATTAATCGTTTCATTTCTCCAAAAAAAATAACAGCTCTAACATTTAGTCAAGCTTAAAATAGTGGTATTTTTGTACAACATTTTTGCAAGAAACATGCAAAATTTGAGTAGTTGACAACACTGTTTTTGTGTGTGATTTTTCGTGTAGTCATTAGTACAGTTTAGTTGTCCTGCGACTGTGTCCTGCGCAGTATCGCTCGCTGTTGTCCACGCAGTCGCGTCGTGAAGTTTACGTACTTACCCATTTGTGTTGTTGTCTGTGAGAAATGGCTACATTTAGTGCTCGTGAATATGGCGAAATGATAATGTGCTACGGGGAAGCTCGGGGAAATGCTAGGGAAGCGCTCAGAAATTACATCGATAGGTATCCCGACCGTCGGCATCCATTAGACTCCCGGATACTTACCAATGCCTATCAACGAGTGCTAGATAACCAGCCCATAGTTCCCAGTCAAGAAGGCGCCGGAAGACCACTTCGCGGCGCAACTGTAGAAAGAGTTTTAGACCTGGTCCGTCAAAATCCACGCCTAGGCACACGCACTGCAGCTCGACTATTGCGCCGGAATCATGGAGACCGCGTCTCACACTTTTAGACTTCTTTTTGTGGGGCTACGTAAAGGAAAAAGTGTTTGTTGGTGCATGTGCGAGTGAGGAGGAAATGCGAGATTGCATCACAGACATATTCCAGCAGCTGCGCTACAGCTGCAACGAAGATCCCAACTTGCTGACCCGCTTACACGGGGAGACCCTGCGCCGTGCCAATGTGTGTGAAGGTCTCGGTGGAGGTCATTTCGAGCCGTATCTCATACGACCGGAGCGATTCTAAGGTAGGATTAATTTTTGATACCTATTGAAATAAGACTGATTGATTTACATTAATTTTCTATGTAATAAGCATTGTACTTATGGTAAAAACACATAACGGTCCTTTTTTAACTTGCCGCAGTCGGGTAAAAAAACGAAAACCACTTCAACGTTAGTTGTAGCTATTGTTTGGCACAAAATTAACTCTTGCTTATTATTTTGTTATCTTTACTCGCTTTACCAAAGCGGAATTCCCGCTGTGTGAAAGGGCGGCTAATGAGAAGCCTGAATGCATGTTTGCAAGTACTTAGTATTTTTTATTTTTATTGACTGTTTGTTTCATCTGCTTGTTATTTTCGTTAAGTTTTAGACTGTTGTTGGTTGAGCGGAAAATACTTTTGTATTAATTTGTAAAAATGCCTCGCGGACGATACAACGTTTTACGTAGGCAAGCCAGAAAAGATAAAGGTTTTTGAGGGAATACAGCCATCATCGTAAATACAAAATAAAAACATTATTCCTTATTTCATAAAACCTACTTATTTTATTTTTCATTGAACCCTACCCGTACTTGACAAACTGACCAATAAGTAGGTACCATACACCACTTAAAACATTCAAACATCTTTCAGTTATAAAAATAATTAAATGAAGCCTAAATTATTGTCGCTTTTACTGTACCTGCGCGTAAGTATCTACCTACTCAACTAACTTGTGCACTACGCTGTCGCTAGTTTAAGCCAAGTGGCGCGAGAATTGACCCCGTGGCGGGTGGGGCAGCCGAAGACTCACTGCGCTACCGTTCGCTACGTGCGTTTTGCCACGGAAGCAATACATTGCGTGCGAGGTAATAAAACAAATCAGGTTTATTGGATTCCCATAACGTTCCTGAAATAATTTCATGTACCGGTAATCTTAGTATGATGTACTGAATTCACCCTATCAATCTGCGGAGGGCTGTCCCTTACACCCTGTATATATATCTTTCTTATTTGCAAAATAGTTGGGTAAACGTCATCTAAAACTGTTCCAAATTTCAAGTTGATACCATTAGTAGTTCTTGAGATATCCAGCTGCGACAGACATACTGACTGAGTCGCACCATAAGGGTTCCTTTTTACCATTTTGGTGCGGAACCCTAAGAAAGGTTTGTTTTTTGCAGATATGTCTTTTTGTATTGTAAAGTGATATTATTTATTACAGAGCAATGTACTATGTAGCCTGGTCCATCTTTACGAGGTACGTCGTCGTGGTCCCAAGAAAGCTTAGCAGCAGCGATCCATGCTGTGATTAGTGGTCAAATGTCAGCGTATAAAGCTTCTGAGCGATATGGCATTCCAAGATCGACCCTCAGAAGTCGTGTGGGACTTAAAAAAAATTCTTAAGTCTTTGGGAAAACCAGCAAAAAACTGAACGAAATCAGGAAAAAAGTACATCACCCATTTCGGAGTGAAGAAAATTTTCGGTAACTTTTAAATGTTTGGTTTTATTGTGATCTCAAAGCTACAATTTACTTTGAATAGATAATATTTTGTATTTTAAATTATTAACAATAACATCACGCCGTCCCCGAAGGGTTAGGCAGAGGTGTGTGTGGAGTGTGTGCAATTGTGAATTTTCTAAATGTGTCTTTGCACTAAAATATTATGTACAATCTTTTGTACCACATTTAACGCAAATAAACGATTTTATTTTATTTCCCATATCTTTTTCGTACGGTAAAAGAGACCAAGGAGCTCGTGGCTAAGTAATAACAGCCGCACGGGTCGATCCATCAGCTTAAGCTACGCTTGCCGGGGTAGATCAGTGGTTGGGTGGCCATCTTTACATACTGAAACTCAGGAGGAGTTTCAGTATGTAAAGATGCCTCGGAAAGCTCGTTAAGCCGTTGGTCCCGGCTGTCATTCGTGGATCTTTGACAGTCGTTACGGGTCGTCAGAAGCCCGAAAGTCTGACAATTTGCCAGCCATTTTGCGCTGCCATTTTGTTGCGCGTGTTCCTTGCAGTATTCATAGTTTATATTTTTAGTTCTTTTTTCGAATGTCATTTTAGTTTCTTAAACAAAATACTCTTTCTATCATTTTTTTTTTTCTTTTCAGCCAATGAGCTAATGTTTATGATGTCAAAGAAAGGGAACGTGATGCTAACTTACCGTGGCTACACATACCATCTAAAGTACACAAGAAATATGAAGAAAACTTGGAGGTGTTCAAGACATTGCTCCTTTCATTGTCGAGCAACTGTGACCACTATAGACAACAGAGTTTGTAAGTCTAAAAACGAGCATAATCATCCTAGTGCATACTTGTAGGGATTCTTGGATTTGGAAGGCCTTACAACGTTCATGCTGGTTGAGCAACATGATCAGACAACTGACGGTCAAGCTCTTGGAGCCAAGTCTGCTATTTTCAATGATTGGTATACGATACCAAGGCAACGCCATTATCATGGTGCTAAAAGATTGTAATCTCCTTAAATCATGATAACGTGTCACTGGTTAAAATAAATGCCAAATACTTACGAACAATGTTTAGTGGCGCGCCATCGGAAAATCTTAACGACGCCTTTCAAAATTACTACATAACCGAAACCGTCAAAATCTACAATTAAGGCGTTTGTCCACCGCATCCATCACTTCATATGAGTTGTCTTGCCCCCAGCGCCAAGCACAGGAAATTAAAAAATGTCTTTGATAGAATACAGCATAGGTAGTGAATATTTGTCGAATTAATCCGACATAAGCGGTTAAAGGGTTAAATTACGTGTTAATGGTTAAAAGAAATGTCAAAATAATAGGAGAATACGACATGTCATTATGTACGAGATTATAATATACTTACGAACAATGTTTAGTGGCGCGCCATCGGAAAATCATAACAACGCTTTTCAATTAGTAGGCACTAACCAAAAAAGTCAAAATCTACAATTATGGCGATTTCCACCGCATCCATCACCGGAACGTCACTGAGAGTGTGTGCCGCGTTTTTCGTGTGTCCACCGCAACCGAACTCGGCGGATCACTATTGTATGATTATGAATCACTTATGAATTTATGATAGACAAACAAAAAACCGTTTTTTGATTTTTTTTATTAATTCCGACACAATTGCGTTAGCACGTTTGGCCCCCTGGTCACGCTGAGGTGAATCCTACTCGGGACGTGACGGCGCGCGTCCATTGTTTTATAGTCCAAGATCTTAGGGTCGCCAGACCTTACTTATTTTCTGATTAACAAAATGTATGGGATAGAGTAAAATTAGTATGTACTTTGAACGTACGCATACCTGCTAGCTTAGGCCGATGCGACGGCCAATTTTCAGGTATAAGGTACTGAAGTTACGTAAAAATATGAGACTTTTTACTACCACCCCCCCCCCCCGGACATAATTGACTGTATCTGGGGATATTTGACCGGTAAGATTGATCTGGCTACTTACAAATAGTGCCTACTAAAATATGTAGTTCCCCGAATATCATTATATCACAATTAGGAGTCAAACTAAATTTATGTAAGATGACGTATTTTTTTGTGAGCTTTAAAGCGTCTGGCGGAAAAAACCGCCGACGGGAAGCGTCTGACAGTATTGATTATTAATTATTAACAATATTCTGTAAAACATACATAAAAATCAACAGTCAGTAATATTTTTACGTAACTTTGTCACCTGATACCTGAAAATTGCCCGTGACCCTACGCTAGCAGGTACCTATGCGTACGTTCAAAGTACATACTCCCATACATTTTGTTAGTCAAAAATAAGTAAGGTCTGGCGGCTCTGGGATCTTGCTCTATTAATGATTAGAAAGTTACGCGACTATTCGCGTCAATTTGGACGAAATTTTCTCGAACCGACTTGTAAGTTACAAGTCGGCTCGATTAAATTTCGTCTCGATCCCGCACGGGATTTGGTTCAGTTTGGCCAGATCATCTGTAGAGTTTTGATGCGACTAGATTTTTAAGTTGATAAATATGATCCCATGTTACTTGGGGTCGGCGCAACACGTTTTCTCTTTCCATTCTCCGCTGTCAACCGTCACGCTATCATTAATCAAATCAAATCAAATGACATTTATTCTCTCTTCACAAAGCAGACTTATTGTAAATGTGTACAAAAAAAAATGTGTCAGCTGTATTCCACCTTTGTGAGAGACTGGTGCCCGATATAGGTTTTTGGGAAAAACCTGTGTTACAGGTCACCAGGCCCCCTGCCACGGCTAGATCATTCACTCCTTTCTCTTTCATATCATTCCTCACACAATCCATCCATCTTTTCCTTGGGCTTCCTCTCCCTCTCCATCCATCAACATTTATATTCATCACTCTTTGAGTCACATGCGTTTCCTCATTCAAATATTTATAAATAATTACATAAGATAAGTAAGTACTAAGAATATAATAATGTGTTGGGTAATCATTAGGTAGTTAAAATTATTTGGACTATTGTCGTTAAATAGACATAGTTTGATTTAGCTTAAATATAGTGTAAAACACAAATACTTAAATTATCATGAATGCCTTAAAATACTTATAGATACTTATTAAAATAATATAGAAAATTTAATATATTTTAAAATCTACTATAGGCGGACCCTAAACGATCAATTATATTAAGTATAGAATATTACGATAGACGAATATTACGAAGCAAATTGCCTACAGACCGGTGTCGAGAGAATGCTGAATTATTGACAGCTGTTAGTTTCATACTAACGAATATGTGTTTTGTGAAATTGATCCTTATTATTACTAGAAGTTTTCCAACTAACAGCTGTCAGGAACGCATTCTCTCGACGGCCGGACTGTACAAACTTAAATTGTCCTTATGTTATTCAAATCACAGCTGTCAATATTTGACAGTTGTATGAAATGGCTATAACATGACAAATTGGCGTAGGGTGTTTAATTGTTTAAACATGAATTTCCCTGACTGCGGACCGGGAATTTTGAGTTTTATCTGTAATTAAATCTATTTATAGTTAATTATATAAAAGTGCCTCTTATTTATATAAAATAAATGATATTTTTATGGAGAATTGTGTTCATTTAAGCGTCCTTAAAATAATTAAATATTTATAGCACTCTGTGGAACTCTGTTATACTTACGCCCGCCGCCGCCGCGGCGCTGGGAGCAGAGAACACTGCTTCACCGACATTTAGCTTGCTTTTGTCCTTTAGCTTGGGCGGACCGACAGTTTTACCATTGGCTGACTGTCGGGTCTTGCTGTTCACACTATAAGTTGCCGATTCGACCTAATGTGAACACCACCGTCTTTACCATCGATTAACCGCACCCGGCTCTTTAAAAAGCAGTAGTATGTTGGCTTTTGTGTACAAAGGACGACGACGACGTTCTGGTTGTCATGTGGTATTTAAAGAGAACACAGGAGAAAAGAAAAATAAAATATTGGGTGCATCCAATCATTGCCGAGCGTGTCTTACGCCACTGCATACAAGAGAAATGAAAACTTCAGTATTTATTCGCCCTCCATAATTAAACGAGTCCTCTCTGCATACACACGGCTACACATCAAGCTATACATTTCCAGTTTACACTGACCCTCATTGTAAGGAAATCCTATACAACCCGAGATCAGCTTATCATATCATATCATAATCATTTTATTATCAGGCAACTAGGCCCATAGATAAAATATCTTAAACAATAATAAACTAATACATATGAATAAATCTTATTAAAAACTATAACAGACTGTACACGTAACGTTGTCGTTGTTGTGGTTGTCGTTATTGTCGTTGTCGTTGTTGTTGTTGTTGGTTGTTGTATACTGGAAATGTATAGCTTGATCTGTAGCCGTGCGTACACGCCACTGAAGTCATCAATAAAGATGCCATTAAGTATCCAGGTCTATGAAATGTATGTAAATACGTTTAAGGATATTTTGAATTTCGCGTCTACTAATGCGGATGCCCCGCATTAGTAGACGCGAAATTCAAATTATCTGACGGTTTTTGCAATTTGCAGGTCAGTGTCAGGTTGTGTGTTAATACAAATATGATAAGCGGCCGTAACTTATATGTATTTATATAATTGTAACCATAAAAATCAAGATAGCTGATTAGAAAGAAAGAAAGAAAAAGTATTTATTGGGACTCGCACAGAACTAAAACTAAAACACAAAATAAAAGTTGAAAACAAACAAAATATGTATAAAAAAAAAAAATAAGTAAATAAAACGCAAAAAAGTCCTGTACGAGGCCAAAAGTTCCCTATCTCAGCATGATGCTGCGGCACTTAACATGAGTGATTCAATCAATGTTCTCTTGATTTCGGAAATCATGTTATTTTGGAACAAATCTAACTTAGAAAGATGTATTGATGATTTTTATGGTTAAAATTATGTAAATACCTACATATTTGATATGGTCGCGTATCATATTTTTATCAACATACAAACTGATAAAATCTGCCTAGCCTTTTCCCAACTATGTTGGGCTCGACTTCCAGTCTAACCGGATGCAGCTGAATATCAGTATTTTACATGGAGCGACTGCCTATCTGACCTCCACAACCCAGTAACTAAAAGGTAAAAAAAGGTAAGACAGTAAAGGTAAAAGGTAAGGTAAGACTGGTTGTCAGACTTTCGGGCTTCTGACGACCCGTAACGACTGTCAAAGACTCATGAATGACAGCTGGGACCAACGGCTTAGCTTGCTTTCCGAGGCACGGAGGAGTCTCGATATGTACAGATGGTCACCCTTCCACGGACCAACCCCGGCAAGCGTAGCTTAACCTGATGGATCAAACCGTGCGGCTGTTATTACTTAGCCACGAGCTCCTCATACAACCAGAGGGGCAATTCTCGTATTTTTAACAACATTCGCAATCTCATCTCAGTCTCAATCTGTCAAAAATAGTATAGCGTTTACCTACATTTTTGACATTTGATTGACGCTGGCATGAGATTGTGAACGTTTTTAGGTACGAGAATTGGGCATCTGATACCGACCTGCAAAACAAAAAACGTAAGAAAATTTGAATTTTGCGGGCTACTACAATCACTTTAAATAACGTGATCGTGGACAGAAATTTAAAATCGCTTTAATTTACGAGTATATTTCCTTAAAATGTCATTGTTATTTCCCTGTGCTATCGTGATGCCATAACATGGACGTCGGTCCACGATAATCGTTACATTAGAGATTAAAAAAGCGCACATTGAGTCCTAGAATAACGTCTTTATCAAAATTCCAGGACAAATATTCTTCACACGTTCAAGCAGAGGTGCCCGTATAATAAACGCAAATGGATACAAGTTCCTGAAGCAGAGGGAGTTTGGTCCTAAAGTGAGATGGTTCTGTGCTCAGCAGCAAAATGGGTGTAAAGCAGTCATATACACGATTGCAGATACAGATGAAGTGGTTTCTGTTAAAAATTTGCATGATCATCGGCCGCCATCTTTTTTTTAACCTTTTGACCGCTTGGCTAAATATCAGTTGCCTAGCGCGCAGCTACAAATCGATAAAATGATACCTGGGTCGTTCTTCTTTTCTACCGACAACACCTCCGTCACACTGGACGTTCTGTTCTACCGACAACACCTCCGTCACACTGGACGTTCTTTTCTACCGACAACACCTCCGTCACACTGGACGTTCTTTTCTACCGACAACACCTCCGTCACATTGGACGTTCTTTTCTACCGACTACACCTCCGTCACACGTCCAGTGTTCTTTTCTACCGACAACACCTCCGTCACACTGGACGTTCTTTTCTACCGACAACACCTCCGTCACACTGGACGTTCTTTTCTACCGACAACACCTCCGTCACATTGGACGTTCTTTTCTACCGACAAGACCTCCATCACATTGGACGTTCTTTTCTACCGACAACACCTCCGTCACACTGGACGTTCTTTTCTACCGACAACACCTCCGTCACATTTTTGAATATTATGTCACAATTATTTTGTAAAAAAGCACTTATAGTAAAAACGGAAGTGTTTAAGTTTATTTTAATGGTTGTATTGTCAAAATAATTTTTGTGATAAAAATTATTGTGAAATTGAATGTTTAGGAAGAAAATCGATTTTTTTTCGGAGGGGACATGTCATTGTCGATGAAAAAGAAGAACGACCCACCTACAATAAATAAGGAGGAGCAATTATATATCTATTTAATAATGGTTTTAGATGTACCACGCAATTAATAGGACGAAAATAGAACGAAAAAGTCATGCATGTCTCTGTCGCAGAAGTACGACACGAGCGGTAGGGCACGGAAATATGTGTCCCATAAATTCGACACAAGCGGTCAAAAGGTTAAGGATTGACTTTTTGTAGCTGATAATTTATTTTTGTTCGGTTGAATGAACCCGGCACAGCTGGGTGGTAAAATCGAATATAATTATGTAGTTAAACATTTTATAACATCACGCTAATAATTTTCGAATGGTTATAGGCTGAAGTGTAGGTACCTTAGTTCACTCAAATTTCGCTAGTTGGAACGAAGTTCTACCGCAAGAACTTCGTGTTCTTGCGGTAGGAGTTAACTGGCAGAAATCGTCACGTAACGAAAAAGCGTTACGCCGTCAGTGTCAAGTATCAAAAGTTTTATTTTTTGTTTTTTAATACAGATCCATCTAGTATCATTTTTAGCTAAGAACTCAGAGTGTTCCAATCGATCAAAAAAAATTCCCTCTGCTGTTTATGGTATTTGTCGATCAAGGGATGCATTTAAAATGCACGAGTAAAACTCCCACGTGTCAATTTCAAATACCTTTTTTTTTAAACAATGATGAAGTTTAGGTGACCTTTTCATGAAAGAAATTCAAATAAATTCTGAAAAAGTAATCGTGCTTTTTTTATAAAAAAAAAAAATATTTGAAATTGTCACGTGGGTGTTTAACTCGTGCATTTTAAATGCATCCCTTGAGTGATAAATACCATAAACAGCAGAGGGAAATTTTTTTGGTCGATTCGAGTACTTTGGAACTGTATTAATACATAACATAAAGGAACTTCGTTCTATCGGGTGTCCCACGACACCTTCCGTCTTTTTATGTTTAAGTCTCATGTAATAGGCGGCGAGCCTATTGCCATCAACCGCGCACAAATCCAGACTTCGGGCTGCTACTGAGAAATTCCCGATAGAAAAGGCCAATAACACTTTGCCCGACCTGGGACTTAAATCCAGGACCTCATACTCAGTAGTAGCACTTACGACCTACTCCACAGAATACATAATAGTTAGGTACAAGTACTACTACCCCAACGAGGTGTAGGTAGGTCTTTTAAGGGGTCATTGTACTCATCATTATGGACAACTTTTACTATGGGACCAAAACTGAAATTGCGAAAAAAAAATCCAACTGTTATTGCTGTTGTGAACAATGGCCCCTTAAAAGATTGCCACTGTTTACACATACATCCTGTATAAGCTTGGAAAAAATCCGCTTGGCGTAGCTCGAATTATGCTGAGCTGACATGATTAAGCGAAGGTGAATGCCGAACGCAGTTTTCCGATATCGAGCCGAATGATACTTCGAATCGGCTAGGCTGTTGAATATAACTGGCGACCTTTTTATTTTCTTTTGTGTTAATTTGCATCCTAATTTTTTTCTTGAAAATACATAGACTTTATTTTGCAAGAACAGTTGTTTTTACTTTTTTTAATAGTGTTCCTATTTTCACCTCTATTACAGAATGGGTAGTACGAAAATGTACCGAATTACCTACAGATATTTTTATAATCTGTTTAATAATTAAAAGCGGCCTTCACTAGGTCATCAGTCCACCTTGTGGGACGCCTTCCAACGCTACGTCTTCCGGTACACAGTTACCACTTCAGAACCTTTCGGCCCCATCGGCCATCTGTTCTACGAGCAATGTGTCCTGCCCACTGCCACTTAAGTTTATCTTCATTTCTGATTTAATTACGCAGGGAAACTCCAACAATTGTTTAATTACACTTTTAACGTTGTACGTTGTTGTTGTAATTATACCTATTTGCATACTGCATAATATAATAGTTTACGCTTGCAACTGACGTATTTGCTAGCTGTCCCCTACCCCTACGAGCTATTCCTGCTGCGTTGGAAGACCGACCTATCTACTTGGCTACCACCCATCACCTACGTGCCTACTGGGAACTTCCAGGACAGTGGTTTTCTCTAGGCGGTCTAGAACTTTACACGCGCTCGATATTGAGTACTCACGCTAGGTACTGCTGGAGTTAACCTAATTTGATTTATTTATTATTTTTTTATGAAATAAATTACTGTAACCTACCTTTTCTAAGTTTTAATTTTCCTGCCCTAGCAGGGACGTTACACACTTTATACTTGTACGGAGCCTAGACTAGGAGGAACTAGCCATGGAACATTTTTTTTCTAGCATTAACCTAATTTCTTCTCCATTTTCAGATTATTCTGTAATATATGAAGATGGCAGATTTCTATCGTTCAGAGGATATAAGTTCACACGGCATAAAGTAAAGGGTCACAAGATCAGATGGCAATGCTCCAGACAGAGGCACGCTCGGTGTAGCGCGGCGGTATATACTATTGATCAAATTATTATTAAGGGTAATACTGAGCATAATCATCCACCGCCTGATAAATGGTGAAGAATGGAAAAATAAGGGAGAATGTGAAGAAGATAGTGCTGATGATGATATTAAGAGTAATATCAGGCTAAAGATCAACAGCACTATATTCTTCACATCAAAACACACACGCCTTGAAATTAACCAAAAACTCTTCTTTGGTTAATTTCAAGGCGTTTATGCAAGATTAGTATAAGTAAGTAGGTACTTAGATATTGTTAAAACTGAACTATTTTGTTAAAACACTGTTGGACAAATGTTGCTCATGATGGCGACGAATAATAGGTAGGTAAATCAAAATATAAATAAAATACGGTCGAAGTCTCGTTTAATAAGGTAAAACTTTTTAAGCAGTGTGTAAATTTTCATAGGATGTTCTACCCATGAATATGAACAACTTTCACATGGTGTTCTACCCATGAATATGAATAAATTTTACTATGGACCAGCTCTGAAATCACGAAAAATAAATCAGCTGTTTCATACAAAAGTTCAATACTCGACTAAAATGTGTGAAACAACAATTTTTTTTTCGTGATTTCTGAGTTGGTCCCATAATGAAAGTTGTTTATATTCATGGGTAGAACACCATGCAGCCTGTGAAAATTTTCACACTGCTTAAAAACTTTTCCTGTATGAACGCCATGCTGTATTTCACGTCCATATTTTTTTATATGTTTCCACCGAAGTTTCAGGTAAACAAACTACCAAAATGACAAATAATAGTTATTTATGCAACTGACGTATAATAAGGGGTATTAAAACACGAATGTGGGTTTATCACACGAGGCGAAGCCGAGTGTGATAATAGTATCACATGAGTGTTTTAATACCTAATTATGTACAGTTGCATACAAGACTTTATCTACATCCCTGTTATGAATCCTCTAAAAAATGTTCTGAAACAGTTTTTTGCAATACTAATACTCGTATTGAACATGGCGGCCGGCGTCATAGTATACGACGTGAATTCGAATAAGTTCTTTTTTTAAATTACGGCGCTGTTGTAGTGAAACGCGCGTGCATTACAATGTTCTTTTTTTGAAAACGAGTTGCATTATGAAATTCAGTACAACATTAAAGCACCCGTTTGGATGCTATTATGGTTACCATGGTTACTATGACACTGGCTGTTTTAATGTTGGCAGTAAGCTAACTGTTTCAGGAACTTTTATAAAGGATTTATAGCATGGGTGTAGATAAATAGTTTAATAATTTTATGAACGAAGTTCCTTCACGTACATTATATTCTGCACACTTGGCGAATGAGAGCTAGACTTAAAAAAGTGTAACATGTTGACCGTCAAGCCGTGTACGCACGAACGAACAAAAACATGGTGAACACGAACATCGAGCACTTTAAATGTTCAACAGGGTCCTGAGTTTGTTCAGATGATCCATGTTCGGTGGTCGTGTTCACCATGTTTTGTTCGCTCGTGCGTAAACGCCTTTACGACACTTTTGTTACGTAACAACATTGTAACAACGTATGTAACATGTTTTGCCACCTGTGTAAAAGCAAAAAGAACTTCGTTCCAAGCGGGTGTCCCACGACACCTCACCACTGTTTTTTTTTTATATTTATAAAGAGTTCTCACGAATAGATGTAAGTTTTTTTTTTGCGTATATAAAAACGCAATTTTTATTTTTTTATATTGGTTTAGTTACACATGGATATTTTTTTTTATACTTAATTCGTAATTATTTAAATAAGTTACTAGTAATTAGGTTTATGTATCAGAATACTCATACTTTTTTTTATAATAATTTGCTTTACGAAAAGTTTAATATAATAAATGTGCCTACATAATAAAATAATAAGACTTATTGTAGTAACACTACTTCTCTACCATCACCCGCCTTCCCTATTCCAAACTATCACAGCATTTAGTCACAAGTTGAATAATAAAATAATATCTACTTGATAGGTCTCTAGATACTTGTCTCAACCTTTTTCTATATTTTTTTTATTATAAGAAAAATATAAAATAGTGAATACTACGATCAGTTTTTTCAATTAATTCAAATTTAACCTGATCCCTAATGATTTTCCTCCCTTTCAGGCTGTATCGTCAATTTCCAAGGCCGAAGATTTCTCTCCTATAATGGTTACAAGTTCACCCGCCACAGAGTGACACCAACTACCACGAGATGGCAGTGCTCAAAACGAAGCAAGGGAACTTGCCGCGCCGCCATTTATACTAACAATGAAGATGTCATTGTTAAGGCATTTGTTGAACATAATCATCAACCACCTTATAACGTATGGAATAATAAATATGAAAAAATTCTAAAATAAGTAGTAAAATAATAAAATAAAAAACTGGAAGTAGGTATAGTTGTCGCGTTTTAGAATGGCAATACCGGTCATTGACCCACAGCTACATTTTCTAGCATTTTTTATTTCAAAATCTGAAAAAAGTCCGTTAACGTACTGAATCAATATTTATCACGATCTTCAACATGTTCCAATAACGGAAAACTATACATATTTTATTGTTTGAGTTCCTGAGAAGAGATATTAGGGAAATGGCAATAACAGCTATTGCCAAAGTGAAATGTGAAACGTCTAAGAAGTATTCTACGTCTAGGAAATCGCCTGTTAATGCGTGTTTCCTAGATCTTTCCAAAGCGTTTGATCTGGTGTTGTACAAATTGCTGTGGCAGAAACTGTTGAAATAATTCAATGGATACAGAAGTTATATTAATTCTACGGTTTTGGTATAGCAAACAGATCAATTGTTTAAGGTGAGCAGGCTCGTTATCGGATGTGTATAGGCTGGAGTGCGGGGTGAGGCAGGGCGGCCTGACTTCCCCTCGCATCTTCAGTCTGTACCTACATAAACCGGTTGATCATCGAGTTCAGCAACACCTATCACCTATTATTACTAACACAAACGGAATATTTACCTTGTTTACTGTTAGGTTCGAGTTCCCGATATCCGTGATCATGGTGCTTGCAACATTGCCAAAATATCGGGAACGCGAATCTAACAGTAAACATGGTAAATATACCGTTTGTGTTAATAATGACCATGACAGTTTAAAAACTTACCTATCAGGGTTGTTATACAGACGGAGTTTACGTCAACAGTATTAGTTATGCTGATGATATGGTGTTGCTGAGCCCTTCGATTAACTCAATGATAAGCCTGCTTACAATATGTGAGAGGTACGCGAAGGCTCATAGGCTTAGATACAATGTTTAGAAAAGTGAGGTACTAATCTTTAAAGCATACACTAAAACCTACCCGACTGGATCATAGTTGAAACTTTGCGGAAGTTCTTTAAAGCAAGTCACTACTTTCAAGTATCTGGGCCACTAGGTGAGCGTGAGCTCAGGGCGTTGGCTGGCAATATGCTGGCTTGCAGATTTGCTAAGTGTACGACTGAAGTAAAAGCTACGCTATTCACAAGCGTACAATACGCGCCACGAAAGATGAGACTTGACCGCGCCTCTCGCGCTCTTTCCGCCGCCCCGATGATACCCGGTCCCTTCCCGCGCCTCAGAACTCATATCACTAAAGAGACCTAAAATCAGTGGGCAATAATGCTTTCAGGGTGTGGGGTTGCCGCGCTATTGAAGTGCTTCCGGTATATTCGCAAAGGCGAGAAAACATGGTTATCAGGCCATCATGCGCAAAGTTGCGCTTCCATTATGCGTAGGGTACGCGCCAGTCCTAACAGCATCCTGAAAACTATTGCTGATGGGTGGCACAGCCTCATACTGTGGGACATTGGATACGCCTACACCAGGGGTTCCCAAACTTATTTTGTCTACTGCCCACTTTGTCACCAGCTCAGTCGGTGTCTAAGGGTCCTCCTAGATGAAATTACAAATCGCCCCCTAAGCCACACGACGCACAGTGGGCTGGAATTTAATTTTTTGGACTTAGCAAATATGAAGCACATATTCGTGTTGTACGCTTTTTTTTTAACCTTTTATGTTAGGCGAACTTGTTCGAAAACTTAATATCTTGAGAGTTGCAGAACAAAGAAGTTTACAAAATTCATTATGAAATGTGAGTCTTGGTTAATGTTCCCAAGTGTTCTCGGACTTGTTATTTTGCGTTTATCCCTAATATTCATTTGTTCTTTATTCCACATCACCCGAGAGGTTAAGAAGCAGATTTTTCTTTTAAAGTGGTGTCCCCAGGAGGCCTAATCCACTACAAAGCTACTAACATTGAAATTAAAAGTAAGCGAAATGTGAACGATAAATTTCGGTTTAGTTTAAAGTATTTAAATCGCTGTCGTTGTCACTTTCTCTATCGCTCAATGCAGTATCAACGTCAACAAAAGCAACTTTTTCTTTATCTGCTTCTTCGGTATCATGGTCGAGCACCAAACTTTGTGCTTCTTTAGACAACGATTTGTGTTTTCTACTCAACTTCGGCCTCTTTGTAGAAACGAATGGATCAGATGTAACTAGTAAATTGTGAAAAACATCCTCATTGGTCGCTCTTCTACAAAATTTCCTAAAATGGTGTTCTCGGTACATTCTGAAATCCTTATTCCTGGATTCGGCTGCTTCCTCAGACAACTTTCCCACTGGAATAAGGCCGAGATTTTTAATGATGTCTGCACCATGCACTAGAATTTTGTGCACGCTCGCAGGCATGTAATACCATTTATACAGTTGAATGTATATTGCAATAGTCTTCTCTCTTCTCGGTCGTTCCCATCTGCAAATTCCTTGAATTTGTCTGTATTTATGGGAAGGCCGGATGAGATTGTTTCTAATATGATTGAAAACTTTCTTATTAGAGTTTCGTCTACTCCAGTAATAGAAGCAGTAGTTGTCACGTCCGCAAAAAATCTCCGAGCTGTGTTACCGACATTAGTGGTACCATGTCCTGTTTCACAATATCAATAAGCAACCCGCATCTATTTTTAAAGGCTTCTTGGATTACCTTTTTCCTATTTTCCAATTTAACTCTATTTTCGCCTTTGGCTATCCAAGACTTAAACTCAAGTCTGTAAGAAATATGTAAAATGCACTCCATAAATCTGATCCAAGCATGGAGTGACGAAATTCCATATTTATAAATGTCAGTGTTAAGTACTTTGTGATATCAAATTTATTTCGTTCATTTCTTTGGGAGTGGCTTTACATATATCACAACTCTGTGTTGAAGTCTCGCTCAGTACTGATGTTATTTTTCCATCAATCATTGTGAAAAACAATTTGTGAGATATGGATTTTCCTTTAACAATAGTATCACTTAAATTATTGGCTTCCGAATCTAACCTGTTCATCTCATTGGTGATAGTTTCTCGCGTTTCTTTAATAAATTTGAAAAATATTGGACGACAAAGGTAAGTTGAATTGGGAGTTTCATTTTCCCATACAACTTCTTCACCACACATCAGTTTTATAGGAACCAAACTTCCCATAAATATACTAGAATCATCCTCATTGGTCTCGCTTTTTTGTTTATAGTTAGACTGATTTGATGCACCATCGAAACCATATTTACTAATTAACTCTAATTTGTTTTTATCGTATCCAATTTCGACAATTTTTATAAGTCTTTCAACAGTTTTATCTAAAAGAGACTGTATTTTTATCTGTGCAGACATATCTGTTATTTCAATATCCTCTTTTGGCGGGTAGCATTCGGATTTTGCTTTTTGAATAGACTAATAAGACGGAAACATATCAAATCCTTCTTCCTGAACCGATTTTCTCATAGTATTATATTGCCGTTTCGTCAGTTTTAAGGACAGCATGGCACCTAAAGCCTTTTGAGAAGACATCACGTTTTGTTTCCCAGAAAAAATAAAATCTTTGACTTGATTAACCTTCACAGGATTCTTTAAGAGGTAGTCTAATATATCGGCCACAAGCCTTCAATGAAGACATATAAATTAACGTTTGTTCTTCATAAGAAAGAGTAGATGCCAAATCATCAACTCTTCTCTTCTTCTGTTTAGGTCCTAAATCAGAAATTTGTTTTCTGGGACTAATTTGAGTCGAAGTTCCAACATTTCTAGAAGCTAAAATACCTTCTTGAGATGAACCAGCTATGGGTTCGCTAGCAGATACTTAAATAAAGTCAGGCCAAATTACATCTGATCCAAGCCAATCACTGTTGTTTTTTCAAAAATCAGCGCCTTTGGAACCCGATTTTATCCACCTTTTGTTAAGATTATAACAGTATGTGCTACAAAACGATTTAAGGACTTTCTTCTGCTCGTCACTCAGTTCTTTCTTTAAATTTAACTCCATAAAGTTGTACATACAGTTGCTGTCTTTAACACTTCCACTTTCTTTTAATTTCACAAATAC
Source organism: Cosmia trapezina (assembly GCA_905163495.3). Lineage (NCBI taxonomy): Eukaryota > Metazoa > Arthropoda > Insecta > Lepidoptera > Noctuidae > Cosmia > Cosmia trapezina. The sequence goes on from LR991029.1 coordinate 22,553,953, forward strand.
GTCGAGGGTAGTTAATTAACCCTTCCATGGCAGAAGTATGGTAGCAAGGACGTCCATTAATTGCAAAGACAAGAACAAGACTGATGGATTACTGATTGATCGGTGCAAGTGAGAGTGCTGTGATTGGTTAAAGCTGTCTTCTGTTGTATTCTGATTGGCCCGTGGTATATGACGTGTCGTAATAGCACTCGGAAGTCGCGTAGTTAATTGATAAGGCCATAATTATTTTGTTTACGCGTTAAATACCACGTAGTCAACAATATATGACGTCATTTTTTATGCAAACTGCATTGTGTTAATTACAAAATGGCAACGTTTATTGTAATGCTTGTGAAAAACAAGTCATTTTACTAAATTTTGGGAATAAAAAATGCACTGTTCTTAACCTCTTCGATGTACAAACATTTAAAAGAATAAAAATATTGAAAGTTCAAAATAGCGCGGTTCCGAGGGTTTCCGAGATACAAAATTTTGTACAGAAATTACTAATAATACACATTTATTGATACTATAAAAATTTCTATAAGGAAATTTGAGGATTTCCATTTATACCATTTTTTATTTTCAACTCCATACAAAAATTTTAATAATGACGTATAACTTTGTAAATAAATTTTTAAACAAAAAAGTGTAATGTTAACAAATATTTGTATTGACTAGTAGAACACGTTTACGATATTACTTTTCCAAAATAAAATAGTCGATTTTCGGGTATCGCTAAGTCCATTGAGATTAGTTTTCGGCCCACTGTGCGACGCCCCCATTTTTTTTTTCTGGGTCTCTTACTGCCCCCCTTTAGGCTTGCAGCGCCTACAAGGGGGCGTTAGCGCCCACTTTGGGAAACACTTGCCTACACTGTGGCGTAGTAATTAATAGTTTGTGTTGTTTTTCTGGTAGATGTAAGTACTAACACTAGTTTCTAAGTCATATGAATTTATTTATTTATTTTCAAGAAGGCTTACAGACTAACAAACCAATAACAAAAATAATGTTATATTAAAAAAAATAGCTAATAACAAGCCTCCACATATAGTAAATGTAGGTATACTAATCAAATGGGTGGGTTCCGAAGCAAAAAATTTTAATTTTTATTTTTTTTATTTAAAACGCTTAAACTATGGGCAGTTACTAAAAAACATTAATTAAGTTTTCCTTTCGACAGTGTTAAATTTTTTTGAGTTAAGATTATGTGCGTTATCAATTTAATTCCAAATTCAGTTTTTAAATTTAAAAAAAATCAGTAGGAGATTTGTATGTATTTGTAAATCCTAATCCTTACTAATAATAAATGCGAAAGTGAGTTTGTTTGTTACGCTTTTACACTAAAACGGATGAACTAATTTCTATGTAATTTGACACATGGGTAGACCATGACCTAGATTTGCCTAGATTAGGACACAGGATATTTTATATTGCGGTAGTACGTTCCCGTGAGATAATTTCCGACCTCCACGCGAACAAAGCCGCGGGTAAAAGCTAGTATTATAATACGTGTGATGTGGCTGTAATTTTCTTAGAAATAAATAAATGTAAAAAAATGTTACTGAAGGTATTTTTTATTTGCTGTCCTTTTTTGCTGGATGGAAAAGTATCAAATGACTTCTCCGGCTCTGGGCGTAGCGGGACAGTCAGACTTTTACTGACTAAAACCCACCCGTGTTCCTTCAGTTGCCTGTGCCAGGGCCACGGTATCTCTTTCGAACAACTCGCGACCCCAGCGGCATTTGCTCTGTGTTTGGATTTTTTTGTAGGTACTCAGTTGACGGAACAAACTTCCCTTATATTAAAAGGGACTTATAACATACTTAACTGGTAGAATGAGGGTGTTAAGCACTGCAGACCTCAGCTTACTAGAAAAACAATCATGATATTTTAATTTATTTCCAAAATCTATTTTACATTTGAATTTTCCCCAGATTCTTCAGTGTTCCTCTCAAAGCAAGGAGGTCTCCTGTTGACGTTCTCAGGTCACCGGTACAGTGTACACCGGAAGAACAAACTGACCATCAGATGGAGATGTCTAAACCGAAGATGTAAAGCATCCATTTTTACCAGTAGCTTTGGTGATTATGAAGTTGTAAAAGGAAAAGGATGGGAGCAACATAATCATCCACCTCCGGATTTATGATGGAGCAGCTTTACTTTCTGAGAAAAAGATTTTAAAAATCTTCAAAACGCATCATACCTACTTCATTGTAAATTAATTAATAAAATAAGAAATAATAAGTGACCACTGATTAACATTTTAGTAATAAAATTCATAATAATTTACCCGCTATGGTTGTATATGAGGTCAGATTGGCAGTCGCTCCATGTAAAATACTGGTATTCAGCTGCATCCGGTTAGGATGGAAGCCGACCCCAACATAGTTGGGAAAAGGCTAGACAGGTGGTGATTATGGTAGATAGTACAGAATGTTCTATCCTATTCTGTTACTAGCTGGCCCGACAGACTTTGTCTTGTCCGAATAAATATAAAATCCCATAGAAAAAAGCACTTTCACTTTTTCCCAAATTTTCCATTTTTCCAGAAAACTTTTCTGTACCTGTAATTCATATAATATGTTGTAGTATATACTCGTACTACATATTATATGAATTACAGATACAAATATGGAAAGTTTACATCCGGTGACACAATTGGCGGTCTTATCGCTAAAAGCGATCTTTTAAAGACACTCTTTGCATGGATTAAAGTGAGAAGAAAGAATGTATAAGGTGTTAAAAATTAACTCTAAAAACTTTAAGAAGTGCTAAACCATCAAACTGAATAACTATTAATATGCTATGGGACCAACATTGAAATCGCGAACAAAAATCAGCTGTTTCGTACATTTACGAAAAAAATCAGCTGTTGCAACATATATGTAAGCAACAGCCAACGAATTAAGAATATCATTCTTAATTCGTTGGCAACAGCCGATTTTTTTCTGCACTCCTTAATGTTTTTAGAGTTAATTTTTTCAATAACTTTTAAATAAGAATAATTACAGTAGGTAGATACTATAAAAGATATCTTATAAAAATACACCTATGTCTGGTTGAACAAATATACGAACTTTATGTTAATTGACTTTAATTTCGTATTGACAATAAAATTAGAAAATATTAATTGGGTCATTATCATAACCTTGACCTCTCGAAAATAAAACCGGCCAAGAGCGAGTCGGACTCGCGCACCGAGCTAATGAAACAACTCAAAAAATATAGAATGTTAGAAATAAGTAAATATTTAACTCTAAGTCTTAGCTATAATCTACAAAATTATTAATCTGTAATTTACCCACAGTAATAAGTTGAATGATTAAATATTGGATTTGTTCGATTACATTCTTCATTTTATTGAGTACCGTTAAGTTGAATTTTTCTATAACTAAGCGCTTTGCGTATAACAATGCTCTGAAATACAACGACTAAGAGCCGGCAGACCAACTCGTTTCACCCGTGGAGACACCATACTTTGAATAGGAACTAAAACTGACCATTTCTCTTATTGACACCTTGACACCTCTAGCTTTTTCCCTATTCCTTTACAGGGGGGCCGGTCGCGCAGCGGGGTGTTGCTCGGCACAGGTGTAGGGTGGCGGTATGACACCGGCCGGCGTGCACTTGAAAAATTCGCCTATTGTCCCCTTTTTCGATGTATTTTTTAGGCTTTCTCCACAAATAAGCGTCTTGCATACACAACGATTGCTCTGAAATACAACCACTGAGAGCCGGCAGACCAACTCGTTTCATCTGTGGAGACCCCATACTTCGAATGGGTACTAAAACTGACCATTTCTCTTATCGTTTTTTTTTTCAACAATGTTGCGCGCATCATAGCTCTGAAATGCAACCACTCAGAGCCGGCAGACCAACTTGTTTCATCTGCGGAGACGCCATACTTTCAATGTGTACCAAAACTGACCATTTCTCTGATCGTTTTTTTTTCGCAACAATGACGCCTCTTGTAAGCGCTATAACTCGAAGTTGCAACCACTCAGAGCAGGCAGACCGACGTCATTTGCATTAGGGGACTACTCTACAACCCATCGAAGTAAATCAAACCGTATCCATGATCGTTATGAAAAATCCTGTCACCTCTCGGTCTACTAGGTTATTCCCTTTTATGTAGGTTTTTTTTTCTTATATAGTCGTTTTTACATTAGGTTCAGGCCTGAAACCCAGCGCAATTTACGTCGCTGAAATTGAATCGAGAAACGCATGCATCGTTTTCAGAGCCAACGTTCACAACCTCCTCCCGTAGGGGTTGGATTCTTCGATTGGCAGGTCACAGAGCACTACTCAAGGCATGGTAAAACTAGATGGCAGTACTCGACCCATATGAATAAAGCATGCAGGGGCATCATCTACCTATACGATGATATAGTCGTCAAAAGCAAGCATTTACATAACCATTCGCCTGTAAAAAATATGGACGATTGAGTGAATTCTTTCTTTGTGATTCTTTGTCAGATGGAAGGTCTGCTATAGCTAATGTTGCTGCGGAGCCATCCCAAGGTCCACATCCTACTTGGAAGTCTACCAGGTTGGTGGATAGACACTTTCATAGGAAAATACCACCGACTGCAAAAAGCACAAAACCCACACGAGTCTGCTATAAAAAAACAGACAGGCATTCGGGGAAGAAAGGAAACTACATTTTACTGTCAAGAACGTAATATTCCACTCTGCCACTATCCTTGCTTTGAAAAGTATCATACGCAGAAAGATTACACGGTGTAGGACAGAAAAACCACACAATCACGGACTTGTGTTTATGTGACATGACTACTTTTGTTAGCTTGGGTATTACCTGTTAAGACAAATGTATGTGTTAATTGATAAAAATAAATAAATAAATAAACATCACCCTGCGGCTATCTACAGTATGCCATGAGCTTTTTCGGACATATTATGCGTTCACCTAAGCATGGTCTGGAAAGGCTTATGTTACTGGGACGGGTGGAAAGAAAACGCGCACAAGGCAGAGCACCGGCAAGCATCAAGAAGGCTGTTGGAGGTAGCATCTACTTACCGTGCGGTCCATGCTGCAGAAGACCGCATAGCTTGGAGATGCGTCGTATGTGGTCGCGATCCTCAGCATTGAGAGAACGACGAACAAGAAGCTCATGCGAGGCGAGCACTAGCGTACCAAGTAGGGACGCGTGCACTAATTTTAATAGTTAATATTAAAATTAGTGCACGCAATTTTAATGTTAACTTTAAAGCACGTATTATAAATCACGTTGATTTGAGACCAAACAAGTGAAACTTAGCGCAATTTGCGTCACTGAAATTGAATGAATTGAAGACCATTGAATTTGAGTTTGCTCATTTTGCGTCATTTTTAGGTCCAATCTTCACAACGTCCTCCCGAGGGGGTCGGATTCTTCGATTGTCGGGCCACAGACTCAGAAAGGACTATTCAAGGAGCGGTATAACTAGATGGCGGTGCTCGTCAATGAATAAAGGATGCAAGGCCAACGTCTTCACCCTTGACGACGACGATACTATCGTCCATAACAAGAATTCACATAACCATTCGCCTTTAGAATATGTGGATGATGTTTAATATATCCAAAATTCTCACTATTGTACCTTCTAAAGTAGATAATAGTTAGATAATAGATTTCTTTTTATTATGCAAGTAATATAAAATCTAGTTGAGTGCAAACTTATTGTGTTGTAATTTAATTGATGTAAAGTTCTTTTTTATAAGTAATACAATTACTTGTTTATCACATCATTTGACTGAGATAAACACCTAAGTGCAGACACATACGTGCCCCTATTTGGTACTCATGCGAGGTGAGCAGTAGCGTATCAAGTAGGGACGTGTGCACTAATTTTAATATTAACATTAAAGCACATATTATAAATCACGTTGATCTAAGTGAAACCCAGCGCAATTTGCGTCGCTAAAATTGAATTGAGAATCACAACATGCTTGAATTTGAGTTTGCTCATTTGGCGTCGTTTTCAGGACCAACGTTCACAACGTCATCCCGAGGGGGTCGAATTCTTCGATTATCAGGTCACAGATACAGACAGCAGTACACAAACCACGGTAAAACTAGATGGCAGTGCTCGACCCACATGAATAAAGGATGCAAGGCCATCGTCTTCACTCTTGACGGCGATAGGATCGTCCATAACAAGAATACTCATAACCATTCGCCTGTACATTTTAATGACAATTTTTGAGATATCTAAGCTTCTCACTATTTTATCTTCTAAAGTAGAATAATGTTTTCTTTTTACTGTGTAATATAAAATCTAGTTGTGTGCAAACTTATTATATTGTAATTTCATTAATGTAAAGTCCTTTTTTTATTATAATTAATTACAATTACTTGTTTATCAGTGCAGGTACGTACGCGTCCCTATTTGGTGCTAGTGCTCATGCGAGGCGAGCACTAGCGTATCAAATAGGGACGCGTGCACTAATTTTAATATTAACTTTATTTAAGTAAAACTCAGCGCAATTTGCGTCGTTAAAATTGAATTGAGAAACATAAGACACTTGAATTTGTGTTTGCTCATTTGGCGTCGTTTTCAGGGCCAACGTTCACAACGTCCTCCCGAGGGGGTCGAATTCTTCTATTATCAGGTCACAGACACAGACAGCAGTACACAGCCCACGGAAAAACTAGATGGCAGTGCTCGACCCACATGAATAAAGGATGCAAGGCCATCGTCTTCACTCTTGACAACAATACGATCGTCCATGGCAAGAATACGCATAACCATTCGCCTGTAAAAAATTTGGAAAATTTTTGAGATATCTAAGCTTGTCACTATTTTATTATCTTGTAAAGTAGAATAATGTTTTCTTTTTATCGTGTGATATAAAATCTAGTTGTGTGCAAACTTATTGTATTGTAATTTCATTGATGTAAAGTCCTTTTTTTATTATAAGTAATTACAATTACTTGTTTATCTCATCATTTGACTAAGACAAACACCTTCAAAGTACATGCTCATGCGAGGCGAGCACTAGCGTATCAAATAGGGACGCTTGCACTAGTTTTAATATTAACTTTAAACCACATATTATAAATCACGTTGATTTAAGTAAAAGTCAGCGCAATTTGCGTCGCTAAAATTAAATTGAGAAACATAAGACACTTGAATTTGAGTTTGCTAATTTGGCGTCGTTTTCAGGGCCGACGTTCACAACGTCCTCCCGAGGGGGTCGAATTCTTCTATTATCAGGTCACAGATACAGACAGCAGTACACAAACCACGGTAAAACTAGATGGCAGTGCTCGACCCACATGAATAAAGGATGCAAGGCCATCGTCTTCACTCTTGACAACAATACGATCGTCCATGGCAAGAATACGCATAACCATTCGCCTGTAAAAAATTTGGACAATTTTTGAGATATCTAAGCTTTTCACTATTTTATCTTGTAAAGTAGAATAATGTTTTCTTTTTATTGTGTGATATAAAATCTAGTTGTGTGCAAACTTATTATATTGTAATTTAATTGATGTAAAGTCCTTTTTTATAAGTATTACAATTACTTGTTTATCAAATAATTTGACTGAGATAAACACCTTCAAAGTGCAGGTACGTACGCGTCCCTATTTGGTGCTAGTGCTCATACGAGGCGAGCACTAGCGTATCCAGTAGGGACACGTGCACTAATTTTAATATTAACTTTAAAGCACATATTATAAATCACGTTAAACCCAGTGCAATTTGCGTCGCTAAAATTGAATTGAGAAACGTAAGACACTTGAATTTGAGTTTGCTGATTTGGCGTCGTTTTCAGGACCAAGGTTCACAACGTCCTGCCGAGGCGGTCGTATTCTTCGATTGTCGGGCCATAGACTCAGAAAGCACTACTCAAGGAACGGTAAAACGAGATGGCAGTGCTCGACTCACATGAATAAAGGATGCAAGGCCATTGTCTTCACCCTTGACGACGATACGATCGTCTTTAACAAGAATTCACATAACCATTTGCCTGTAAAAAATATGGACGATTATTGTAACTTCTAAAGTAGTTAATAATAAATTTTGTTTACTAAATGTAAAAGTTGTGTGCAAACTTATTGTGTTCATTGAAGTCCTGTTTTTATAAGTAATAACAACTACTTTTATTTATCACATCACTAGCTGCGCCCCACCCTCGCCCACCCTGCGGTTTCACTTGCGTAGACCGAGATAAAAAGTAGCCTATGTGTTAATCCAGGGTATAAGCTATCTACATACCAGAGAAAAGCCGTCCAGCCGTTTGAGCGTGAAGAAGTAACAAACATACTCACACACGCTCACAAATTTTCGCCTTTATAATATTAGTGTGAATAGTGTGATTTGGCTGACGTAAAGTTGAGCAAAGTTGAGGTACGTACGTAACGTTCGCACCCCTAATTGGTACGCTAGTGCTCGCGTTAGACGAGCACTAGAGTACCAAATAGGGTCGCATGCTCTAATTTTAATAAACACGTTACTTAAAAATCACGTTGAGTCAACTCAACGTGATTTTTGCCAGACGAGTGAAATCCTCGAATTGAGTTTACTAAATGTTTGTCATTTTCAGGGCCAACGTTCGCGATGTCCTCCAGAGGGAAGCGAATTCTTCGTTTGTCAGGTCATCGGTTCAGTAAGCACTACTCAAAGAGCGGTAAAACAAGATGGCAGTGTTCCACTCACGTCAATAAAGGATGCAGAGCTATTCTCTTCACTCTTGATGATGATACGATCATCAAACGCAAGAATATGCATAACCATTCGCCAGTCGAAAATATGGACGAGTACTGCTACTATTAAATTAAGTTAATATTAATGTTACCTTTATTAAAAGCACAATGTAAATCACGTTAGGTTGAGGGCAGACGAGCAAAACCCAGCGTAATATTCTTCGCTGAAAATGATGACATCATGACGATCATCATGATGATGAATGATGATGATGAAAATGATGAATGATGGCTGATGATGAATGATGATGATGATGAAAATTATGAATGATGGCTGATAATGAAAATGGTGAATGATGAATGATGATGAATGATGATGATGAAAATGATGAATGATGGCTAATGCTGAAATGGATGACATTAAAATTTCGACTTTACTTAGGTACTTACTTTGCAGCGAGAGCAAAACACAACATTTACGCTCGTTTATGCTCAACCGTACATAGGCGGACTTAATACCTCAGGCAATATTGTATGACAACGTAAACAACGTCGTCTCGGCTGCTACCTAAACTTATGTCATCTAGTTTTTAAAAATATGATTGACGTGTAAAAGTGTTTGTACAAACAGAAATATCGTGTATCATTAAAGGGCCCCACACATTACACAGTCCGCCGGCCGGCGCCTGCCGGTGTGGAATGCCGGTGGACTGTAAATGTGTGGGGGCCCTTACGCTTGGTCACGCTCGTTTGGACCACTTTAGGGCCATAGCACACCTCCGCCACGAAACCATAGCAGCGAAAACGCAGTTGTTCAAGGAGGTGTACTAAATCGCTCATTGGTTTAAAACAGTGCCATTGTTTTACTCTGCCCCCGATAATAAGAAAGACGTATCTAACAAAAAGTAAATACGGAGAAAAAAATGTTTTTAGTTGTCGCATTTATCAAAATTCTGTGAATGTTTCATTTTTCGACCCATATCTCTATAATTTAGTATTATAATATTTTAGTATTAATAATATATTTTAAATAGTTTAAAAAGAAAGCGTTTGTTTTAAGCAAAAAAAATCCGGAAAATTACCTAGAACTATGTAGGAAAGCCGTAAAATACCATATGCGCCCTTTCAATGTAGCACAAATATTTTCATAATATTAAGTTTAAGAATAAAAGGCGCATTTTCTTATTTACGATTTTCATCCTTAGTACCTTAGCTGTTGCGGCTGTTCAATTAATAGGATAAAGAGTATCTATCACATATCTTTCACACTGGCTCTTGAACGACGCGAGGAAGCTATATACCATAACCAGTTGGGTTTTCGCCATGGGCGCTACATCGGACTCCATCAAGCGTGTGTCTTGGTCTGCAGAGGAAGCAGTTGCACAGAGTGGTCGGGATATCACCAAAGCCTTTAACACCTTGCCCTGGAGTTGTATAAGATAGGCAGGCACACGATGTTATACGAGTGCCTCACTCGTATACCATCGTGATCCTGCCTATCTCAGTAGCATTATGGACGACTATTGGGCGGAGAGAACAGTAATTTACCTGGTGCGGGAAGGATGGAGCCGGGAGAGACGTCGTGCGGTGTCCCACAGGGCTCGGTCCTGGGGCCGCTGCTTTGGAACATTAGTTACGCTTACGACGGGGTGCTGCGCGGTGCACTTCCCTACGGCGTTGACGTAACCAGCTGCGTTGATGACATACTGGTGACGGCCGGGGGCAACCGCACCGGCAATCGGCCATACTGGCCACGGCAGGGTTTGCGCAGGTCGTTGATAGGATCCGGCGTTTGGGTCTCGAGGTGGCTTTGCACAAGTCTGAGGCTCTCTGTCTCCATGGGCCTCGGAAAAGCCATCTTAGGATTTACACAAAACACAAAGTTGTAGGAGGCATCAGCATCTGTGTTGAGTCGACGATCCTGACCTGGGATTCGTCCACGGCAGCCGGTGGGACTTCGGTCTGCACCGGCTAGTCCTCAGGTTGGTGAGCGTTGTAGCTGCCCTTGCGCGGCTGCTACCCAATTTGGGGGGGCCCAACTCCTTCTGTTGGGACTTGCCCTGGGATTTGGACGCAAAAATCGTTGCGTCCCTCGAGCTCCGTCAGTTCCTAGTGGCTGAATGGAGAAAGCAACTTGCACAACCCAGGTGGGGGCTCGCCACAATAGTGGTGGTAAAGCCTGTAATGGATCAAAGGCTGGAAAGGCAGCATGGCGCCCTCAGTTACCAGCTGACGCAGGTGCTTACTGGACACGGATGTTTCGGGAAGTATCTGCGTCGCATAGGTTGAGAGTGGATGCCCGCTTATCATCAATATGTGGACTGCCCCGAATACACCGAGTGCGCAGCTTGGGCCCAACAGCGCTGTGCCCGCGTCGCGACAATTGGTATGGGTGATCTCTCGCTTCTGGCCGTGGTTCAATTCATAGTCGGAAGCGAAAACGCGTGGGATGCTGTCGTCTCTTTTTGCGAGGAGGCAATGCATGCAAAGGTGGCGGCGGAGAGGGAGAGAGAGCATCTCTCACTTAACCCGCACCAGAAGAGTAGTCGGCCATCGAAGGACGCTAAACGATCCCCGGCTACCATAAAAAGGGCCCTGTGGGCGGTGAAACTGACAAATATCTCCCACAACTTAGAAGGAATAGTGGAGTGTTAGTCGGTAGGAGTACGGCATAACCCAGTCCGTTCTCCCTAGACGAAGGGTATCCATGAAGACTTCCCAAAGAAAAATGAAAGGCACTACCTATCAACAAAATCGCGAAATGATCGAACTGTATGTCAAACTAACGTTCATTCATTGCATCTATTAACGATATACAGCGGCTCAGGCGCAACTGAAGCGTTCTCAAACATTTCCCTTCCGCCGCGTCCTTTTGCATATAGCGAAACGAAGTACAAAAGGCCCTTCTACTCACTTGCGTCTTTTTTTATTAAGTATTGATTGATACATAATTTCGTTCCACAAGAAAATAAAACGCATCTACCACATACGTCCGTTGAAAGAAGTGGTGTACTAAATTGAAAAGACGCAAGTGGTAAATAGGCCCTTTTCTCCTAGTATTAGCCCTTATTTTCAAATGAATTGAAAGGCGCAATAGCCAGTTACGTCTTTTCATTGTCACACGCGGAAATTAATGAATAGATGCGCCTTTTTACTTCTCGATCAAAGTAGTTTTTCATCTACGCAAATACGTCTTTTCATTTTACTTCCATCAAAATGTGTCCTTTCATCTTATTTAAAGTATAAATGATGATGGAGATGAGACATTCTTCACTGTGGTAAATCCGAAACTAAAGGAGCTAAAAAAAAAATACATCACCAGATACGTCTTTTTTTCCTCATTCCGGCAATATATATGACTCAATTTTGGAAAAAATGTTAGATACGTTTTTTTTACTATCGGGGGCAGTACTAGTAATCATTAATCTGGAAGAAAATTCAGGTGCTCAAATTAAGAATGATCTAAAACTTCCAAAACAAGTTAAACAGCATCTTCGAAATGATTCTTAAAAACATTAAATTAATATTAACTTTCAAAGCTGTTAAGAAAAAAAACTTTTTCACATTTTTAGTATTTTTTCGTTTACGACGCGTTACAGTTTCATCGCTCGGAATTGTGTTCGTCATAGCAGTAAAGTTTATTTAAAATAATTTGTTTAATAACTTATTTACTTTGATTTAAGTTGTAATTAAGGTTGATGCGCCAGGGTAGCCCGCGAAATTCAAAATTTCTTACGTTTTTTACAATTTGTAAGTCAGTGTGAGCTTGTATTTTGATTAAAATATGATTCGCGGCCGTAGCTAATACGGCTTTACAGAGTTATAATCATTAGAATCAGCAATACAACTCCATAAGTTAGCATTTATCTCAAATCTAGCGATTTCATGAAATCATGAGGTTTGAGGTAAATGCTAACTTATGGAGTTGTATTGCTGATTCTAATGATTATAATTCTGTAAAGCCATATTAGCTACGGCCGCGAATCATATTTTAATCAACATACAAGCTCACACTGACCTACAAAATGCAAAAAACGTAAGAAATTTTGAATTTCGCGGTCTACCCTGGCGCTTTTTCGCCTTAAGACTATGTTATAAAACAGTCGAGAGGTGTCGTAAGACACCCGGTTGGAACGAAGTTCTTTTCGCTATTGTACACTTGGCGATCGAAAGCTGGACTGAAAAAAGTGTAACATTTTGACATTTTGCAGAGCATGGGCGCTTTTCCACTGGCCGGGACGTCGCCGGCATACCGGCACCGATATCGGCGCCGCCGGGCATCGCTGCGTTTCATCGCCGTGCCGATGCCGGCGCCGGCAAGTGCTAAAACGTGCTATATAATTTCATACAATTTTGCTTCCCCAGCGATGCAGGCTCCGATATCGGTGCCCGACGACGGGTGACGTCCCGGCCAGTAAAAAAACACCCTATTACGTGCTTGTGTAACTTCGTTCCAATAAATCCTGACTCCTGACTGACTGATCCTGGGTGTATACTCTGAGCAATGTGCCCCTGCACACTTGTTATTTTGTTACTGGTTTTATGTGCTCGGGGCACTAAATAAGGGGACAATTGTAAAGAAGATGAATCTAGTCTGAAGGCAGTTAGGCACCTGTCCCAACGCTGGCGAGTAACGAGAAGCCAGTAGAGCTAGTAACTAGAAACAAGTTGGCGTGCAACGAGCAGCGATTGCGCAGCGGCGGCGGCGCGCCGAATGATTACTCAGTGTTATGCGCATAGAAATATAAAAAACAGTAGAAGTGGCAAGGGGGCGAACTGTGTCCGCGCGACATGCTCAGTATGAGCCGTTCATAGTCAAATGCCCGTCTCCGCGAACTAGTGCGCTTTCGACTGTGACCGTGACAATTTATAAGAATGCCGTGTTTTTCAGTGGTTTCTTGTAAAAACCGAAGCCAAAATAAAAACTATGTAAATCATGGAATCACTTTCCCTAAGTAAGTACAAGTATTTTACCGTATTTGTCTTTAAAATCATGAAAGTGACAAACGGACAAAGTGGAGACACAGGGTTCCGATACATTTTAACATACTGGGCACATCTCCTTCTTTCTTATATCTATGGTTATGCGTATGTTCAGCGAGTGTTCTGCCTGCCAAGCAAGCGGCGCTGAGCGAGTACCTAATCTATTTCATAGCTCTTGTCGCTGCGACAAACGAGAAACCGCCGGCTGTGAACAGTCAGTTTTCAAATCAATATTTATATTTCTATAAACAACTAGTTGACCCGACAGACGTTGCCCTGTCCAAATTTTATGTATGAGAATAGGAATTTTCTTCATATCTTTTTTTTTTTGTGAATTTTCCCTGTGTTCTAATAGTTATTCTGCTATTCGGGGCGGAGACAAATCCAACAAATGAAAGATCGTAAAAATCGGTCTAGCTGTTCTTGAGTTATAAATGGTGTAAATAACCCGACTTTGTTTTATAATTAACCTCACCTAAATATTTTTTTGATAACCGATAATAGATTTGGTTAACCTCAACTAAATATTTTTTTAAATTTTATTCACTTTACTTTTTCCACGTTCATTAGAAATATCGCATGTTTTTTAGTAGGACTATATATTTAAGTCAAAAAAATAAAAAAAATAAATTTAAAACTTTTTATTTCAAAGAAACATTACATAGTTTAGCTTAATCACACATCGCACGGAAAGATTATGTGCGAGTGAGGCGTCTTGCTTGTTTACATTAAAATATTTTGTTATTAAAATTAAATTATTTATGTATTTGTGAAAGATCGTAAATTTTTGAGTTAATACCCTGTTCATCCAAATGAACGACATGTATCTCTTTTTTTAGTTACAATCTTTTGTACACACAGTAGTAGGTCGAGTTACTACAAACTGTCAAATTTTCTCATTCGATTTTGAACTTAACCCTAAACATTTTAAGGCTTAAAATCATTTGGAGAAATTTGACAGTTTGGTTTATCCTGATGGTGCTGTTGTCTGTACAATGCTGAGCGAGTAAATTGTTGATAGTTAGTCGCTTCCTCGTCGGTGGGACAGGTGCCTCAACCACGCTTTGTCTAATTTTATGTATTGTAAGTTTATTGTATACTTAGTTCTGGATTTAATTTATAAGAAACAATAAATGAAACAAAACAAACCAGTGGAGGATTATTTAAAAACATAAATTTGCTCACTAGTGCCCGGTTTGTGAAGAATTCTCAAATACTCAAATACTCAAACATTTGCCATAATAATTAACATATTGCCTTATCACACCAACCCCGATCAAGCTTATACTATACTATTTAACCTCATCAATTGTGAGTTTAGGAAGGTATTCACATCAAAAACATTACCTGTTTGTGACCGCGTTATATTGAGTGATTGGGCAACACCAGGTATTTATAAAAGTAGGCAGAAATTATATGAATTGTACCATGAAAAAACCTATAACTATGATGAAACATTTAAAGAATTTGTTAAAAATTACTCTAAAACTTTTAAAAAAGCCTGTTCGTCAGCAAAAGCCATACACATTAAAAATAAAATAAAATGTTCTGGAAATAAAATTAAAACAACTTGGAATATTATTAATTCAGAAACGGGAAGAACGACAGTTCGGAATCGTGACTTCCATCTAAAAATCAATGATGTAGATATTAAGGCAGACGTGGAGGTGGCTACTGAGTTTGAAAATTTCTTCACTAATATTCCCATTTTAACAACCAAAGCTCTGTCATCGTCGTCCTCCACTTCTGCTTACTCAATACTAAAAGAATGTGTACCAGAATGTGATAAACACTTTAAATTCGCAATTGTTACTGCTAAAGACGTTATAGATTCTTTTAAAGATCTCGAGGTAAAAAAAACTGCTGACCTTTGGGGGTTATCAGTACATACCATGTCTTCAATAATTGATATTATTGCACCCTTTTTATCAATTGTTTTTAATTCTTGTATTGCATCTGGTGTATTTCCTGATCTGATGAAACTTAGCAAAGTGATTCCACTGTTCAAATCTGGCAGCCCGACTGATCCCACTAATTTTCGGCCTATTTCGATATTACCTACATTGAGCAAAATCTTTGAAAAAATAATTTTAAAACAAATGTTAGGACATTTCAATACACATAATTTACTTCATCTGAAACAGTTTGGTTTTACAAAGGGTCGTTCAACTACAGACGCGGGCGTGGAATTACTGAAGAGCATATTCGAGGCCTGGGAGGAGTCGCAGGATGCTCTTGGCATTTTCTGTGACTTGTCCAAGGCCTTCGATTGCGTAAATCATGATACACTCATCAGGAAGCTGTACCACTATGGTATAAGGGACAGGGCTCTCGACCTTCTGACTTCTTATCTGAACAACAGAATTCAAAGGGTAGATGTTAATGGCAAGAGATCTGCAGGATCTGCGGTCACTATGGGCGTTCCACAGGGTTCAATTCTGGGTCCTTTCTTGTTTCTTATTTATATAAATGACTTACCTTATCACATAAGGGACAATCACAAGATTGTATTATTCGCAGATGACACTTCCCTCATTTTTAAAATCAAACGTCAGTTAGTCAACTTTGAACAAGTTAACGATGCACTCTCTAGGGTTGTCCATTGGTTTAATGTAAATAATCTTCTCCTGAATGAAAAAAAGACTAAACTAATCAAATTTTCAACGCCAAATGTCAGGCAGCTAACTACCAATGTTCAACTTAATGGAATAGAGTTGGACCCTGTTGAGTCGACAGTTTTCCTTGGAATAACCATTGACGGTAAATTGCAATGGGGCCCACACATAGAAAAATTGTCAGGAAGGCTTAGTTCGGCCGCCTATGCTGTTAAAAAAATTCGACAGATAACTGATGTGGATACAGCCAGAATTGTTTATTTTAGTTATTTTCATAGCCTTATGTCTTATGGGATTCTTCTCTGGGGAACCTGTGCGGGCATTAATACTATCTTTGTTTTACAGAAAAGGGCTGTTCGAGCCATTTACAATCTAGGTCCAAGGGATTCCCTTCGAGAGAAGTTCAAGGAAATAAATATTCTGACTGTAGCCTCTCAATATATATTTGAAAATCTATTGTATGTACACAAAAATATATCCAATTTTAAGAAGATGTCCGATATTCATAGTTTAAATACTAGGAATAAACACAATCTTGCTGTACATCGCACTCGTCTCCACAGAGTAGGCAACTCGTTCATGGGTCAATGTATATGCTTTTACAACAAACTTCCCATTGACATTCGAAACTTGCCCATTAAACGATTTAAAAGCTGCATTAAAACCAAACTTTGTAAAAAGGGCTACTATAAAATTTCTGATTATTTAGAAGACAAAAAAGCTTGGGTTTGAGCTATTCAATCAACTTTGTAATATATATAATACCAAAACTCATTATAATAAATAAAATGACAAACCTTTGTTAAAAAATCAATGTAAATTGTTAAAAAATTAAAATTATTGTAAATGTGAGCACTATGTGGATCTTTTTTTTTTTCTTTTTTAGTATTATTGATGGTCTGATATTTTTGAGTACTGTATGCGACCTACCCAAACGTCCTTTCTTTGGTATTGTTCGTCGAGTTATTGAGCTCCTGAAATCCTGAGTTGAGCTGCACGATTGTTGACAAATGCTTGCACTGACTGGACAGGTCCACTCAAATTTTTATGGTTCTTTCCTCAAAAGACCATTTCAGACTGGATCTACATGGTCCTCACATGATCTGACCAAGATTATGTCTGGACTTTAAAAGAGACTTTGACCCCTGAGTTTGTTTCGCCATTTCTTCTCAGGGTAGTCAGATAGGAAATGTCGACTTCATCTAGCTTATTTAAAAAAAAAAAAAAAAAATATGACGTGTAAAAGTGATTTCGATATCCTATTTACAGAATAAACAATTTCATTTCATTTCATTTCAATTTCATTTCATTTCATTTCATTTCATTTCATTTCATTTCATTTCATTTATTGCATTCCATATTATGTAAAATAAAAAGATGGTATAATACAGTAAGATATCAATATGGACCCTGTCGGGCACAGCAAAAATTAGGAGAGAGGAAGAGGGCAAGTACATAATAGTTGAAATTTAATTAATTCTATATTATTATAAATTATATAAAGTATTTAATTGGGTGTATAAATTATATAAGTATCTATATTATTAGTTATTTTAATTTAATGTATTGCATATGAATAGTGTAGGTAATTAGTATATATATCTTAGAGTAAGTACTTAATTCCATTAATAATAAATTATGTTATTATTTATATTTCATATTTATATTTGATTTTCTATAAGTATTTTCTATATTTCATATTATATTATATTATTATCTATATTTCATGACGTTTGGTGTTTATAACAAAGAATAATTTTATTTTGGAATTGATTTGCTATCTAAAAACTCTTTTACTGAGTAGTATGACTCTGATTCCAGAAATTGTTTCAATTTATGAATAAATACATTTGTTTTGTTTACTTCTCTAATATCATTTGGCAATTTGTTATAAACTTTAATGGACATAACTAAAGGGCTGGCTGAGTGCATTTTGAGTCGGGATTGAGGTATGTTTATTTTGTTTTTGTTGTGTCGAAAAGTGTATCTCAATCGGAGTTTAAACTCTTAATTGTTATTGATTCGACAAAATTATCTATTTAAGGTTGATGCGCCAGGGTAGCCCGCGAAATTCAAAATTTCTTACGTTTTTTGCAATTTGTAGGTCAGTGTGAGCTTGTATGTTGATTAAAATATGATTCGCGGCCGTAGCTAATATGGCTTTACAGAATTATAGTCATTAGAATCAGCAATACAACTCCATAAGTTAGCATTTACCTCAAATCTAGCAATTTCATGAAATCATGAGGTTTGAGGTAAATGCTAACTTATGGAGTTGTATTGCTGATTCTAATGATTATATTTCTGTAAAGCCATATTAGCTACGGCCGCGAATCATATTTTAATCAACATGCAAGCTCACACTGACCTACAAATTGCAAAAAACGTAAGAAATTTTGAATTTCGCGGGCTACTCTGGCGCTTTCGCCTTAAGCGAATTCCATACGCTCGGTCCTCAAATAAACCCTCGATAGTACTGTCACTCGACTTTTAAGCCAAATTCAATTCTTCCTTAACGAAGTATTTAGAAACACGATATCGAACCAATAATCACTATCGAATGAATAAACTCCGTTTAAAACCTTCAGAAACCGGCTTAGATCTAGTATAATAGTTATTTATGCAACTGATGTATAATAAGGGGTATTAAAACACGAATGTGGGTTTACCTAATTATGTACAGTTGCATACAAGACTTTATCTACATCCATGTTATCAATCCTCTATAAAAGGTTCTGAAACAGTTTTTTGCAATACTAATACTCGTATCGAACATGGCGGCCGGCGTCATAGTATACGACGTGAATTCGAATAAGTTCTTTTTTTAAATTACGGCGCTGTTGTAGTGAAACGCGCGTGCATTACAATGTTCTTTTTTTTGAAAACGAGTTGCATTATGAAATTCAGTACAACATTAAAGCACCCGTTTGGATGCTATTATGGTTACCATGGTTACTATGACACTGGCTGTTTTAATGTTGGCAATAAGCTAACTGTTTCAGAAACTTTTATAGATAATTTATAGCATGGGTGTAGATAAACATAATTATTAATAAAACTCTCGTTTATACTTGCAACGTAATTGCGTCACACACTCATAATGATTCGCTTTCAGTTTAACACTTAAATTCTATGTCAGAACAAACAAACAGCCGTGTGATTCTGTAAGACCTCATTCTAAACTTCGAATCTGAATCTTGATTGGCATTCTAAAAACTCGGTTGATAATTCGAATTTACACTAGCGCTACCCTTGCGAGCGTGTCAGCTAGTTGAACTAAATTGACCGTGAGATTTTGACAGATAAAGTATGAGATGACGTAAGAAGTGGCATTCAGTAAGGTAATTTCCCTGTCACTTTGACGCTCACTTCGCACTCGAACCCGATTCAAAGTGTCAAATAAAAAACAAGTGAGAAGAAGTGATGCGAAGTGAGAGTGAATAGCGATGTGAGATGCGAGTTGTTGTTTGAATTTTACAGAGTCGACGTACAGATCTGTCAATGGATTTTGTTGTACTTACATTGTTAAAAAAAGTCAGTGTGTTTCGCAATTAAGGTCTGTTACCATTTGAATATAAAAGTTTTCTTGTAACAATAATGTTTGTTCATTACAGGTGTATTCTGTGAAACGAAGAGAGGGGCTCGTGTTTTAATAATAGGTGGATATATGTTCTATCGCCATCGAGACACGGGGGAGAAGACACGATGGTACTGCGCAACGCACTACAGACACGGGTGCAAAGCTAAGATATTCACCATTGTAGACGACATCGTTAAAACTCATAATGTTCATAATCATGCTTTTGTCGTAGAATAGTGTAGATATAAGTTTCTATAGCCACACTGAGGTGAATCCCGGGATGCAAGATGTGACTACGCGCGTCGATCGTTTTAGGGCCTTATAGCAGCGAAACCGCATTAGTTCAATTCAACTGACTCGCTTGGTGTTCCGCTTGGTGGTCACTAACGCGATCGGCCCCCGCGTTACGTTATCACGATTGTTCGAGACTTATGTCGGCGCGCGACGGGGTGCCTAACCACTTATACACAGCTTCTACACAAAACATTTGTATGAATGGATATGAAACCAATTACTGTTTCACAAAGTGGATAGACTAGGCTAGATTACGAATTTTGTTTTAGAACAATAGATGACTTAGTTTATTTTCAGTAAAAAAATAAAAAACAGTTTGTTTATATTACCACCAATAAAAAACCATTAAAAAAATGATTTCAAAATCTAAAGCGATAACCCTATTTTTTTTGCCTAAAATATTGCCTGTGTCAAATAATCAAATGACATCATAATATATTTACCTTTGTTCTTCCAAAGTTTTGAAGTACGAACAATAATATCGGTAAATAAATGCACCCCGCGCGCGCCTCTCATTCCGAAAACTGATTTTCAACCACAGACTAACTTTGTTCGTACTACCGATACAACTTCACGGCATGTGTCAAAAATATACCGTACTTAACCACCTTTCCAAAGAACCTAGAACGCAAGGGCGTTCTAGAAAGTTAGTCGTTTTAAAGTTAGGCGTTAGTAGGTCCGCAAACAAAATTACAAAAAATAAAAAAGTAACAGTCGGACGTTCGGGTACAGTTTCGTGCATGTTGTCGCACGAGTGGCTCGAGTAGTGTGGTTTCGTGGTTTCTCGGTGAAGGTGTGCTAAGGCCCATAATGATTAAAAAGTCAAGCAACGATTCGGAACAGTTTGAACACCACAATGCAAGTTAGTTGACACAGTCGCCGCGAGCGAACTTCGTCCCACAAACTGCGCGGGATTCGCTTCACTGTGGTCAAAGCTAATTGTACCTAATTAATGTTTTGTATAAATTCTTTTTGCAAATAAAAATATGGATTTTCCAATTTAATTTATGGACGCTAAAAACTAATCATAGTGATATTAGCACTGGTAGATGTACATTTTATCGTAAAAAAATAAAAATTGCTCTAATAACATTAACCGGGGAGAAAACACAGGAATGCGTTTTTATGGAATGAACGCCAAAAATCTCGTGACCGCCTTTTGTTGTAATTCGATCAAATTGAAGTAAGCAATAGGTATATTATAAAATAATTTAATTTGATCAGTTTAGTAGTAGTATACTGTATATATATTATATAGTTTGAGTTGTAAATAAAAAAAATGTGAAACCATTTAATTTATGTTTCATTATTTAAACTTCAACGCGGTAGGGGAGACCGGGGCTGGTTGACCAGTTTTTAACATTTTTGCATAGAACTACGAAACTAAATTTGATACAAAACTATATAGAACAGTTTTAAATAGAGCATTTTATTGATTATTAACGGTGGTTATTTGAAGTTTCTTACTTAGTAAGAAGATGGTTAATTTTTGTTTTTTCAAAAACAAGTCTAGTTAGTCAACCAACCCCGACAGCGGGGTTGTATGACTCACGATATGGGGTAGGTTGACTATACTAAAAAACCATTGGATACGACTGATAAATCAAAACTTCACATAATCATCGTTTTTTATTTGTTATTAAACAAGTAGGTAACACAAGTATTCCTTCCAATTATATTAGGACTTGCCTCTTTTTGTACTTAAGCAATAAACTCACAAAAATATCAAATAGTATACCAAAATAATATACTTGTTAAATATAACACTTTTTTATATAGTAAGTCATGTGGGGATCTCTTGAGGTGGTTCTCTTCTTACATTGATAATAGGTCACAAGCAGTAGTACTCAATAATTATATGTCTAGTTGGGTAAACGTGCCTAGTGGAGTGCCTCAGGGTTCGTTGCTTGGTCCTTTTTTATTTGTAGTCTATGTGAACGACATTGATCAGTGCCTCCATTCATCTAAACTATTATGCTTTGCCGATGACATGAAAATCTTTGCCACTATTTCAACGCTCGAAGATGGGCTAGCACTACAGGCTGACTTGTATCGGCTTGAAGAGTATTGTCGGGCTAATAATCTTGATCTCAACCCATCCAAGTGTTCAGTGATTACTTACACTAGAAAACATGCAGTCCTAGCCACTACTTATACTTTGGCGGGCCAGATCTTGCCAAGGTGCAATGCTATTCGTGACTTGGGTGTCCATCAAGACAGTAAATTAGTTTTTGACATACACATTGATGCAATTGTCAAAAAAGCCTCTAAACTGCTTGGCTTTATAATACGTCTCTCTAAGTGTTTTACTGATTCTAAAACACTAAAAATATTGTATTGCACTTTTGTAAGAAGTCAGCTAGAGTATGCGTCTCAGATATGGAATCCACGTTATCATAAATACATCGACCGCATGGAAAACATCCAAAGACGGTTTATAAAATATCTTTGCTTTCATCAAAAGATTCCATATCAGTCAACCAATTATCTTGGACTCTGTAAGAAGTATCACCTGCTACCATTGGTAGATCGACGTAAAATTGCAGACTGTTTATTCCTTTTGAAGATCCTCAATAATAATATTGATAGCCCCGAGTTATTGTCAAAATTTTATTTTAATGTGCCGAGTAAAGCACTTCGTTTTAATCAACCCTTACGTATACCTCACACGTCTACGAATTATAGGCAGAATAGTTATATCGTGCGCGCAAGCAGAGATTTCAATGATATATGCAAGGAATATGATTTTGATCCATTTACAATTAGTGTGAATTCGGCCAGAAGGTGCTTAAGCCTTAAATTTTTCAAGTAGCGATAGGTTATATTATTTGTTTTTTTTTTAGTAACTTATAATTTTCTCAGTCATTTAATTGTGAACCAAGTATTTAAGTTGGTTATTTGGGCGATGTGTGTTTTGTTTTTGTGCCCACACCATAAATTATTATTGTAAATCTATAGGTGAGGACTTGTAATTGGCTTTTTGGTACTATTGTTTCCTTTTTGTTTGTTTTTATTAGCTGTAAGTCCTCCATGTTCTAAAATAAATAAATAAATAAATAAATAAATAAATATGTGGCATTAATCTACAGTCTAATACCCATACTTCCCGATGATGAAAACTACAAACCTTACGATATATGTTGTTGCAGTCATTATAATTAAAAGGATGTCGCTAAAAATATTTACGTTTTCCCTTGCTTTTTTTAAATGTCGCCGTTGCTCCTAAAACGCGTCCGTCTCCGGCGCACCGAGACACGTAATTGAGCGTCGCCTTACTTTAAACTCATAATAAGATGGACATCGTATTACGACGAATATTTTAGAAGTTATTCCCCATTACTCAACCTGCCCCTATGGTCTACCAACCCCGGTCTCCCCTACTGGTGAATTGAGCAAGAACACACACACGCACTATGAGCTTAAACCTCTGTTCCCATTTTCTTCTAAGTAGCATGGACGGCTTAGACATGGCGCACACTATGCGCCATGCGACTGCGACACCTTGGCGACTAGACGCAACGACAGGTTGCGGCCGACATTTTCATATATATTACTCAAAGCTCCGCACCACAGATATCCACAGATATGCCTTCAATCTATATTTGTTCAAGTGTCGCCAGCTCACACAGAAACAAAAGAAATAGATACGGCACACATGATAAGTTTTTCGACGCAACTTATTGCACACGTGCCCGCCCCTTTGCTTACCACCATCGCGCGTTTATTATGGTCAGTTGTGACCGCGTGGTGGTGACATGTGCCACGCCTCCATGACATATCCCTCGATATCCGTGCTCCGCACACTATTTGGCGTGGAGTTGCAGAGTCGCAAAGACAGACTAGGGGAGTCGCACACCCTCGTTACTCGTCGCAGCGAAAAGACGCGTGCACGCGCACACCCGACGACTGCCACATGCGACAGGTCAGCGTCAGCCGTCAGTCTGGCTGTGAACGCTGAGTAAGGGTGCCTGTCTGTCTGTATTGTACCTTCGCCTTTCAAAAAAAAAACCTAAACATTTTATCTCACATAAACCTACATGGGCCCTTATGAAACGTAGAAGCTAGGTGCACGGTTCCAAATTAGTCGTTTCCTATGGAGAAGAAACTCCATGGTTACTCTTTTAAAAATAATTGGCTTTTACAATATTTTCAAATAACAGTTACTAAGAGGACAATGTAAGCCTTTCAAAAACTACCAGGTGTTTACAAAATAGAAAATAGTCAACAAATGTACAGTCTACTAGGCCTGTAACGTTCTCACATTCACAAAATAGAAAATAATCATAGTAAAAGATTAATAAAAGAATAAAAATAAAAACCTATGACATGCTACAAATGATAGGATTGCCATCCATGATAAGCACCAAGGCAAATGCAACTAGAGGCTCCATGTTTTATTGACTAACAAGATGAACAAAACTTTAGAAGCATGAGGAACAGGGTGTAACAAGTTCACTCATCGTCTATTGAAAAGGGAGGATCCTCCGACCAGACGGGTGTTGTGTCTGGTGGGCTACTGCCCGACCGTTGATGTCGGGACGTTGTATATATGCTAATCGCGTGGTAAACTCTAATTGCGCGATGCAGTTTTGCGTGACGTCATGTCATTGATGCGTAGTTCATATGTGGCGATGTAGATGCCACCACAAAACGACCGTTTCTCTCGAATACTCATAGAAAATTATCGTTTTTTGCACGACGCGACGTCTTCGTCTGTCGTACGTAACAACTAGTCGCAGACGCAAACGATTTCAATGTAGCCCGTGAAATTCAAAACTTACGTTGTTTGCAAATTGCGGTGCTCTGTTTTACGTTGTATGTTGAACAAGATTTATTACGCGGCCATTGTGTTAAACTTCATTAATAAATTATTTAAAACATTAAAACATCAATAAAGCTCTCGATATTATATATTATTATTATTATTTAAGCCTTTTATTTCCCAAAAAATACATTAAAAATATTAATTTATATAACAATAGTTCATTCATATTAATTTAAACATGCATTATAACAACAATTAGATAAATAAAAATAGATTTTTAAATAGATTAATTAATTAGATTGAATAAAATAAAATAAATAATCGCTTGTTCAATTAATATTAAGTATTGGGTACCCATTTAAGGGCGAAGGCCTCCTCCATCTTTCGCCATACCTCTCTGTCTTGGGCTATTCTAGTCCAGGTGGGGCCGGTTACGGCCACAATATCGTCGCACCACCGGCGCCTGGGTCTACCTCGAGAGCGTGGTGCATCGCGAGGGTACCAATGGAGAACTCTTTCACTCCAGCGTCCATCTGTGGCTCTAGCTACGTGTCCAGCCCATCGCCATTTCAACTTGCAAGCTAATTCCACAGCATCTATTATTTTAGTACATAATCGTATGTCTTTGTTTCGTTTACGGTCTCGGAGTTTAATTCCTAACATACTCCTCTCCATTGCTCGTTGGAAGGCTTGAAGTTTGTTTGTAACTGCCTTTGTTAGTGTCCAACTTTGACAACCGTAGAGTAGAGTAGGTAGTATAATGGTGTCCATAGCTTTCTTTTTCAAGCGTATCGGGATGCGTGATTTAAACACTTCTTTCAACGACCAATATCTTCGCCATGCACTCTTTATTCTGCGATCTACTTCACTTTCTGTCGGTGTGCTAAATGAAATGCTTTGCCCAAGGTAAACACAGTTTTCCACGTACGCGATTGGCTTGCTTTGTATGACCGTTGGTACTCTTGTACTGTTGGTTAACAGGCATGTTTTTTCGGCGTTCATGTGAAGACCACATTTTCGGCTCTCCTAATCTATAGTCATCAGCATGCGTTCGAGATCTGCATGTGTTGTATATAATTGCTGCAAATCATCTTTTTACAAAAATTTCCATCAAATATGATTTCGAGAGCGATTTATATGCATGATACCAAATCAAATAAATCGTTACTTAAATTAAATTATTTTCCTTTTTCACCGACTGCAAAAAGGAGGAGGTTATGCATTCGCCGAGTTTTTTTAATGTATTTACTTGTGAATCGAGTAGATATTGCACAGCGAACTAAGTCTCTTCCCTGCCGTGTGAATCTGTAAGACCCCATTCTAAACTTGGAATCAGAATCCGCTGAGTTTCTTGATTGGCGTTCTAAATTCAAAGTTTCAAATAAAAAACCGGTCAAGAGCGAGTCGGACTCGCGCACCGAGGGTTCCGTCCCGATTTCTGAAAAAGTATGCTATTTAGAGACATCGTTTTATTTTTCCTGTAATCTTTACATAAACTTCTATCACATAGAATAATTTCACATTTTCCAAGAGACTGGTGTTCTGCGTGTGCGCCAATTATACATTCTGGCAGTGGCACTGAAGTACCACAAAACTGCCAATAGCGCGTTAACATACACCAGCGTGCACTCTCTAAGAAATGCAAATAAGCCCAAATGGCTTAAAACTAAAGTTAGACTGTTCTTCGGCAACAAATGCTTTCTTTAGATGGGGCCATTTATTTACACTAAGCTCAACAATGAAATGAACATACTGGAGTTGACTAAGAATAAATGTAAAAATCATCTTTCCAAACTGCCACATATGGACTATGAAAGCACGGAGAAGTTCATTAACTCATGAGCACAACACACACACATTCATCACACTAATACATATAAAGATCGATGTGGACCAAATGAGCTAATGCTTTTTCTGTTCCCACTTGTTTCCGGATTCTTTTTGTTGGTGTGCTCATACCCACAGAAATGTTAGGGATACAGGAATGAGATTGCTGTCACCCTTCCTCTGGTTTCTGTCTTCATTTGGTTCAAACCCACCTTAACTCACTCATTCATCACACACCTACACCACACATGTATAAAAATTACAATAGAATACACTATACTCGTTTTATTTTGTCAATTACTTATTATGTTTGTATGAATACCTATCGACCGATTATGTACCTTATCTTGTAAGACGAAGGAGACTAGTCTCCACGACACAGGGAATCCTAGTGTGGAGGCTAGTGTTATGAGAATATTGAATGCTTAATTCTTGAACAATAAAGTTTTTACTATTTTTTATTATTATTATTACATTTTTATCTTTGCAAACTTCCGAGTAAAGGGGGGGGGGACGGTCTTTTTTTTTATTTTTCCTCAAAAGTCGAAAACTATGGGGTCTAAAAAAAAATAAAAAAATGTGTGAGAATGTGCAAACAGCGCCCTTTCATATGATACCGGGACATGCCCTAGTAGCCCCACTTTCAATTTTAAAGACCCCCCCTCAGTACCTGTTACAAAAAAAAATATAAATATTTTTACTTCTTTCTTACTTGCAAAATTGTTGGGTAAACATCGTCTAAAATTGTTCCAAATTTCAATTTGATAGTTTTAGTAGTTCTTGAGATATCCAGCTGTGACAGACAGACAGACAGACAGACAGACAGACATACAGACAGACAGACTGAGTCACACCATAAGGGTTCCTTTTTTACCATTTTGGTACGGAACCCTAAAAACAAGTGAGAAGAAGTGATGCGAAGTGAGAGTGAATAGCGATGTGAGATGCGAGTTGTTGTTTGAATTTTACAGAATCAACGTACTGTTCTCCAAGTTGAAGCACGGCTTAAAGAAAAATGTTTTTTTCTTTCAGCGAATGCGGTCTTTACAACATCGAAGAGAGGCGCCCGTTTAATCATTTTGCATGGGCATAAATTCATACGCCATTTGGAATCGGGGATCAAGACTCGTTGGTATTGCTCAAATCATAAAAGCAGGTGCCGCGCAGTAATATTCACTGTTGAAAACATGATCGTAAAAGTCAACAAAACGCATAATCATGACCCTGAATATGCAGGATACTTAGCGTCGTTGCGACTTTAAGTCCTCTTGTAAAATTCAACTTTATGAGAAAATCGATAAAAACCGTCTACTGAAAAAAATATAATGAATCCAAATAAAACAAAAAATATAAGTATTAGCCACATGATTTCTTGCTTTTTATTTTGCTATTGTTAATTGAAATTAAAAGTAATGGGTCTTTCAACAAGGACGAGTCGATGTTGAAATTAAATAAAACAAGCTGTATGTAAGATATTAAAGAAATTATTTTTTTATTTTAAGGGCCCATTTATGCCATTATTTATGAAATATGACATCGTTTAAATGTCCACCGCGGCTTCAAACTTTGGCACGGATCCGAGAGGTCCAACTTTCAATTACTCTACGGCATAGATCCGGCTGAATCTGAGCGATGGCCTGCGTAATGTTGACTTTCAGGGCATCGGTTGATTGCGGATTATTGGCTTAGACCTGCGACTTGAGAAAACCCCACAAGAAAATGTATAGCGGGGTCAAATCGCACGATCTTTGTGACCAATTCACGTCACCAAGAAATTGTTATTCATTGATCTTTAGCGGTCGCCGTTGACAGTAATGGCCTCGCCGTCATCGTTTTTGAAAAAGTGCGGACCAATGACGCCGCCTGTCATATTTCATAAATAATGGCATAAATGAGCCTTTCAAATAAAAAAATAATTTCTTTAATATCTCACATACAGCTTGTTTTATTTAAATTCAACATCGACCCGTCCTTGTTGAAAGACCCTATAGTATGATAGCTAAAAAAAAAACAGTTTCAGTTGACACATAAGAGATTTTCATTGCGATTTAGGTGTTACATCAGAGCTTTTGGACAAAAATGTCTATAAATATTAAAATAAAAACAACTAGTTTTAATGAAAAAAATATATATTTCTCAGAAAACACTAATAAGGGATTGCAGTAGAATCAAACAAAAATTAGAATAAAATAATATAAAAGTTACAAATCAGCATATTTTTTGTTTGAGCTAGAGAGACAGTAATGGCTCGGCACTTTTGGTAAAATATCCAGCCATGTCTTAACAGTTCCTGTCAACTCAACATTCCTTCCTGGCCTAGCAATAATATTTGAAATTGATGCAGTGTATTCTGCAGTCTGTTCCTGATCATCAATATTTTCTTCGAAAGTATCAACCTCTCTAGTCCAGCGGCGAAAACTATCTTCTCCAATGCAAAGTGTATTAAGAAAAAATAATTTGCACACTCTCACTCTAGTGCATTTTGCGTCCAATTTATTAATGAAAATATCGTGGCCACTTTGGTTTTTGCTTGTAGACCTATGTTGAGATTTACGTCGTCGTCTTACACCTTCTCACTGCTGATGCTTTTATAAACGCCATCTCCTCTGGCCAAGTCTTGAGCTTCCAAAACTGTTTATGAAGCTGTTAGCGTTCTTCATCGGATACAAGAGCACAAAGAAAAGAATTTCTAGATTTTGGTGCTAAGCAACGTGGTTTCACAATTCTTTCAGACTTCTCAACGCACGCTGTCCATTTGCCAGCTAACTTTCTAAACCCAAGGTACGATTTACCGGCAGCGCGGGCTCCTTTATTATCTTTAACGGTGCATGGAAGTGGTCTTTGTACAGACACAGAGGTATTACCATCAATATTGTCAGGCAATGATACTCCACTAACATTGTCATCACTGTCACTATCTTCTTATTCCAGAGAAAACAAGATCCTCCGTCTTTTTTAAAATAAATTCCTGATTCTCTTCAAATCTTGCACAGACAGCGACCTGATACTCTCATCGATATCCAAATGTTCTTCAACCTGGCTCAGCAATGGATAGAAACTCCGTCTCCGCCGCGAAATCACTGGAACCCAATCTGGATAGTTATTGGTGATAGCACTTGGTTCGATTCATATGCAATAATCAGGTCTTCAGTGGCATGCAGTATGCTGATGCTATGATCATGAAGCATTCGTAATGTCATCCGAATCTCCAGACGCAATACCCGGGTCTTGAGTGGCATGGAGTATGCTGATGTTATGATCAGATGAAGCATTAATTGTAACGTTATCTTCAGACGCAATACCCTGGTCTTCAGCAGCATGGAGCATGCTGAAACTTTGATCAAATAAATCTTCCGTAACATCATCTTGATTATTCAATCCTAATGATATTAAGCCCAAATCTTGTGGCGTAATAAGGGAACCGATAGAATAGCGCTCCACCCTTGGAGGTTCCCCCGAATCAAATAAAGTACTCGATTCAGAATCACCTGTATTTTGCTGATTCAGTAATATCTCGCTTGGACATAGCCGCTTAGTCATTTTTTATGTTATCACACTCACAAATTAAATTAAATAACTTTCTACGCGACGCGAATTATGTAACGACCTGCACGCACTGACCAAATGCATTTTAATACCTACAATGAGCGATATCTATCATCTACGATTGGAGAATAATCACACGATGTATCTGTCTCGCTCGCCCCTGTGATATTATTGGTTTAAAGTATTAGGCAAATAATTTTAAAAAATACCCGCCGTTCTCTTCCTGATGCACATAAGATGTTTTGATCTAATAATTGCCTAAAGGCCCCGAGTATGACATAGAACTAAAAACTCGAAAAGTGATTTTGCCAAAAGTGACACATAAGAGGTTTTGAAGTCGCAAAGACGACATAAATGGTTAAATTAAATTATTTGTTCTTTTAACTGTCGTGTGATTCTGTAAGACCTCATTCTAAACTTCGAATCTGAATCCGCTGTGTGTTTCTTGATTGGCGTTCTAAATTCAAAGTGTCAAATAAAAAACAAGTGTGAAGAAGTGATGTGAAGTGAGAGTGAATGAAGTTGTTGTTTGAATTTTACAGAATCGACGTACAGACTTCAAAAATGGTAGAGTTTTTTAACGGTTGTCATCCCGTAAAATCGCGGTTACTGTCGAACTGCATATAAAAGAATGAGAAGCGCGATAACAGAACGCTGGTAATTTATTAGGTACAAAATATGAATCAATTATCTTTTTACAAAAAATCTGTTGATTGGACTAAAAAACCAATGACATTTGTAAACTAAAATAGATTTCAGTTATTGTACATTATTTCCTGTGTATTTTTTCCTATCACTTAGTTTCGCCGTGTTTTACGGAGGACAAGCCTTAATTTTAATTATTTGTTTATTTCAAAAGAGTCTTAATTTTTATATGTATAATGAATTAATGATACTCGGGAAACTATTTCAATACTATTTGTAAGCAGCCAAATCAATCGTAGCGGTCAAACATACCCCGGACACAATATTAAGTACCTACATAAAAATTAGGACTCAAGTTATAAGTAACATGACGTCATTTTTTGTAATTTTTTTTTTGCTTGTAAAATTATATTGTGATGTGTGCTGTGTATAAATAAATGAGTAAATTCTTTTTGTCTATAGTTTTCCTCCCAAATACAGGGCAATATTTATTTAGTAAAAAAAAAAAATTTTTTAGACTTGATGAGTAGCGGCATCTAATTTTTTTTAAATTATTCTTTCAGCCAATGCGGTCTTCACAACATCAAAGAGAGGAGCCCGTATAATAATTTTGAATGGGTATACGTTCACACGGCATTTGGACTCAGGGATTAAAACTCGCTGGCATTGTTCAAACTATCAAAGCAGGTGCCCTTGCCGAGCAGTAATATTCACTGTTGAAAATATGATTGTCAAAGTCAGTAATGAACATAATCATGACCCTAAACAGGCATGATATAAATAAATTGTTAAATTAAATTGTTTATACCATTCCGCCTCTAAAAAGCTTATGTTATTCACTGAAAACAGTGAATAAAAAGCACTTTTACTCACTGTTTTGATGTTTGAATTTGGAACATAGCAATGTATTCGACCACAGATTTAGAGTACCTAGGCTAGATACGGCATGTTATTAGATAGTATGAAAACCGAGCGTGTCATCTTTTTTATACCTACGATAACTTCACTCCAGCCATTTAGTGATGTGCTCAACGTAAACAGAATTGTTTCAATCGCTAAGCGTCACTGAGCTAACAGACTTTTTTTAGTACAAACATGCAGGGCACGCTTGGTACGATGGCTTGCGATATCTAGCTATCTAAGGTCCGTATTACAGAACGTCACTCAAGCATTGATCTCTGTTTAAATCTAGTTTTAAGTCAAATTTTAATTTTAGAACGTTCCTCAAGCATAGATTTACTGATCATAGTTCAGCTGAGTATGGCCTTATTTTAGAACGTTACTCAGTTCGTGAATCGAACCCAAGCAGTGATTTGACCCAAGCGTGGTCGAGACCGCGCTTGAGCATAGATTGTCATGTCAATTTTTGGTTATTTTCAAGTTTATCTGCGTTGTCATGGTTACCTATATGACGTTGTGCAATCGAAGTACCTAATCAAGTCGTATCAAAATGGATATAATTATTACAATCATTTATTCAACGATGATTAAAATAGAAGGTTGAACTTTAGCGTTCTCTCAGGCATTTAGGAGATAGGTTCAAATAATAATAATAAAATATTGAGTGTGCAAGTCACCCCCTGCCATTATATAACATTGTCAGGCAGGGGACATAGTTCTACCATAGTTCAGGCTACCCAATCCACTATAGCCATCCAAACCCATAGCCTATTTTGTTTCCATGATCTGCAATGGTCCTGCACCAACCAGGGATTGTCCTTGGGTGCACTTGCATAGTGCATACAGAGATAATCGTCGACTGGTGCCTTGTGGTCATTTAAAATTGTCTAAGGGGCCTCTGCGAGTTGGCTCCGGCCCCCCGTGCGCCTTCGAAAGGTCCGGGGTCCAAAGATATGTCAAATAATAAAAATAAATAAATAATAAAACGTTTATTTTCAGGCTACAATGTCCCATAGACCTTGCAAACTAGCATATATAAAGTATAAAACAAAACTTGTGTTAACAAATAAAGCTTATAACTATGTTAGTAGCACTTCACTTCACTAGCTTGTCCTTGTGTAGTCCTGTGGTACTAGTACGCGGAAGCGACGGAACACCACGTCTTGCGGCCAAAAGTCTTCTTTCAAGACGAGCGGCAGATAACACAGTTCGGTACACGCACCACGAACGCCTTGAAGTTGACGTTGCGGCGCGCCTCCTGGCGCCTCCAGTAACTGCACCCTCGGCGTGTACCTCGTCTTCTGGCGCACGTACTCCACGATGTCCGCTGCCTGTGGTGTAGTGTAGGCGGGGGATGTAGGTACACCGGTGTGTTCGGCTTTGCGGCACGCAAGCTCACTTCGGGCTCCGGGCAAAGGACCCAATGGCTACCTTGTTGGTGACAGTGGGCTAATTCACCTACTTACAATGTTCTTGTTGTAGTAATTATGGAAATGAATCAAGTTTTAACATTGAATAATTATTATTATCCTTTCTTCTTGTTAGAAAGACAATTAATACGTTGCTAGGCAACACAATAGCGGTAGCGCAGGCTGCACAGATTAAGTAGTATTGGCAGGCTGGCGCGAACTAGCTAAAACCACAGATTATATTTGAACACGAAATACCATAGTTTTCTAACAGTTTTTTTGGCGTGTGGTCAAAATCCGAACTAACGCTGCCATACCTGTAAAAAACTCACAAATGTTTCCCAACAACGCCCCCCCGCCAATGTCATTTAGGCGCCAAAAGATCCTCGTAGCACTCTACAAAGGTCGATAATTTTGCTTACAAAATGACTTCAAACAGATTTACTTATTCGTGGCTGACACAATAACGCTGATTTACTAATTAATTGGGTTCATAAGGTATGTTTTAATATTTCTAATCCTATGAAGACCAAAACAGAGTAGGTAAATTAAATAAATCGTAAACGAAAACAGGCTGATGCATAGACAATAGACATCTCTGCTTGAGGCCCGATTTGAGTCTAGATTTAGCTGAGTATAGATTGATTACCGTTCTGGAATAAGAACGATGCTCGAGTACTGATTCTATACATAAACTGTGATCAACTGATCGGCGATCAAACTGGACTTGAGCAACGTTCTGTAATACGGGCCTTAGTCTGTGTATTCGACCTATATTGGTGTGTTCTAAATTCAATTTGATTGGTCGACATTTTCGACAAGCAGTTTAGCATTAGAATACAAACTGTTTTGTGTTCTTTGCTGTCATTAGTAAATTGCCGCTATTTTGAATAGGCTGTATGAACACAAAGTTTAGTGTTCAGTACTTAATAATAAATCGATTAAAAATTCTAACACTTATGAATCACTCCCTACGGTCGTGATTCAGTAGTTAGATCCTTCACTAGCTCGCGATTCATCTATGGCCCTCGCTTTGAATCCGTCCTTTATTCACTAATTGCATAATATACCTACTATTGTCTCTTTAACAGACTTTAAAAAAGGAGGAGGTTATGCATTCGATTTTTTTTTCATATTATATTTTCACTGTTTTCTATTGTATTTTGATGTACTTATTAATTTGTCCCTGTATAACAAAGAAGCTTTTCGTGACTATCTTTAGATATATCGTCGCTAATCTAACTGAATGATGGCTTTGTCCGAAATTATTGAAATACATTCATTTCGGACAAAGCCATCATTCGGTTCATTTTGGACTAAGCCGACCTAACTAGTAATTTGATACATTTAATATTTATTAAAACAATATTAACACGATAACAATAGTAATACCAACATAAAGATCTTAATCAGAACTACACACGTGCTTAATTTTGTATCAGTAGAATTTATATAGAGCAAGCATGAACGAATTAACCACTGAACCCGACATAAAATACAAATGTATGAAAACTCGTTCAACCACATTACATTTAATTAAATTTTGTGATAAATAACAATAAATGTAATAAAATAATGTACTTACAAGTCAAAGGAAACAGTGCTGCTTCCGCCGCTATAGTTTTACACCATTTAACTGAACATTTTGTCATTTTTTGGGGATGTTTTGTTGACAAGTAAGTGCTTGAGACTGTAGCAAAAACAAGCGACCAAGGCTAGAATTTCCTGGTTACTGACAAGACCGGTAAAGATACGTCCGCTTATATTATGTCGGATCCAGTGGTTAATTCGTTCATGAGAGCAAGCTATCCTCAATCATCAACTGCAAAAGCTTGCCCTGTAAAATATGCTTCGAATCAGTTACGTCACCTATCTAGATTAGCGACGATATGACCGCATACATAATGGGTTTTGATGCGATTTTTCAATCATTTAGAGCATTTATACTTATTCCGGAAGGTTTATGATTATGATAATGTATTAATACAATTTAGCTTAGATATCAACTTAGGCTATCTTAGTCCACTGTTGGACATAAGCCTCTCACAGGCCAGCTTAGATATAGCACAGAAATATCAATGTCACCATTGCATCCGTATGAAGGTACGAATCGCTTGTCAAAATTTATTTTGATGTACAATCGCGGACATTAGCGGTGAACCACTTTTCAACCTTATTATCTTAGCAATAAGGTCGAAAACTGCTTCACCGCAAATGTCCGCGATGGTACGTGCTGTTTATAAATAAATAAGTAAACTAATTATGTCTGTAATTTTCGTCCTAAATACAGGGTTTTTTATTTTAATTAATTGCCGAAACTTCAGAAACATAGGTAATATGAGGATTCGAACCTCACAGCTACGCTATAAATTAAAGAGGTAGAGTGGTAAACTAAGGGATATTATTAAATGACAGAACTTTCCCAACAACCACCTCGGCCGCCTGACCTCTTGGTTTGGGCATTGGTATGGGCATGTGATGAGGAGGGACGAAACGCATGTGACTAAAAGAGTGATGAATATACATGTTGATGGAT
Organism: Cosmia trapezina; assembly: GCA_905163495.3. Lineage (NCBI taxonomy): Eukaryota > Metazoa > Arthropoda > Insecta > Lepidoptera > Noctuidae > Cosmia > Cosmia trapezina. The sequence goes on from LR991029.1 coordinate 22,589,689, forward strand.
GGAGAGGCAGAGGAAGGCCAAAGAAAAGATGGATTGTGTGAGGAATGATATGAAAGAGAAGGGAGTGAATGATAGCGTGACGGTTGATAGGGGAGAATAGAAGAAGAAAACTTGTTGCGCCGACCCTAAGAGCGCCTTCACATTACGTCGCAAGTAGTGTGGCAGCAGCGCGACTATAGCAGCGCGACAGACGCGCTGTTCACAGGCGGCTAATTCCATACTAAAAAGTAGATGTAAAAATGTAGATAAAATAATATGTAATATTATATATATTAATATTACTACATAATATTTTTTATCTACACCCATGCTATAAATTCTCTATAAAAGTATCTGAAACAGTTAGCTTATTGCCAACATTAAAACAGCCAGTGTCATAGTAACCATGGTAACCATAATAGCATCCAAACGGGTGCTTTAATGTTGTACTAAATTTCATAATGCAACTCGTTTTCAAAAAAAGAACATTATAATGCACGCGCGTTTCACTACAACAGCGCCGTAATTTAAAAAAAGAACTTATTCGAATTCACGTCGTATACTATGACGTCGGCCGCCATGTTCGATACGAGTATTAGTATTGCAAAAAACAGTTTCAGAACCTTTTATAGAGGATTGATAACATGGATGTAGATAAAGTCTTGTATGCAACTGTACATAATTAGGTATTAAAACACTCATGTGATACCCACAATCGTGTTTTAATAGCCCTTATTATACGTCAGTTGCATAAATAACTAATGTAGCAGCGCGGCTGCCGCGCTGTTTGCGACGTAATGTGAAGGCGGCCTAAGTAACATGGGATAAGGGCAGGAAGATGATGAGTTTGTTTCGTTTTCTATTAAAACATCCACGGAGGTTACATACTAAAACGCATAAGGCACAAAGCCTCTACGGTACATGAATTAATTAAAACATTCAAAATTATTATTTCAGCTAATGCGGTCTTCACAACAAATAAGAAAGGTGCTCCTAGAATATTTTTATATGGGAATACATTCACACGCCATACGGTCACAGGGATCAAAACCCGTTGGGCTTGCAGTCAAAGGAACGGGTGCAAAGCTGTATTATTCACTATTGAAAATACGATCATCAAAGTCAATAATGAACATAATCATTCCCCAAAATAATCATGTGAATGTAATCTTAACTTTAGCATTATGTAGTCTAGGGTCGGTTTCTTGATCCGTAGATAACTCAACCTTTGGTTAAACGTAGTAACTAATGGTGGAATTTTGACTAAATGTGAAGGCTAAACATGAGTAAGTGAACATGAATGTACCTATGCATGTTAACTCATTCATGTTAAAAAATAATAACTAATGTCATTTTGGCAAACATATTTAGCCAAAATTGAACCATTAGTTACTATGTTTTACCATTGGTAGAACGTAGAAGTACGGATCAAGAAACCGGCACTTAGTTGATTTTTGATTGACTGTAATTATTAAAATTAAAAAAAAAAAATCGGTTATGTCTTTCTTTATTTAGGCCACCAACAGCGATACACATAGTATGTTACAGAGTATGTGGATTACAGCAGTGCGATTCTGTAACCATCTCACCGTGAAAACTTAGGTGAAGTGAGCGTGGAGTGAGCTGTCAATAGTGTCAATTCCTAGCAAAAACAAACTCACTTCACCTAAGTTTTCACGGTGAGATTTTTACAGAATCGACCGGCAGTATTGTATAGCTAATAATAGGTTTCCCTGTATAACTAGGATAAGTATAAAACATGCGAACGGTCTGATAATAAATATTTTTAAATTCAAAAGATGCAATTTTAGGTATATTGCTTATAGTTAAGTTTTAATTTTAAGGAAAAAAAAAACCATTAAGTTCGTGTCCCCATGAGGTGCAAAATGCTAAAACAAAGTGTGAGTGAGTTGTTGTTGTGAATTTGTGTTATGCGAAATACAATTTCTTTTTCTTCTTTCTTTCTTTCACTTTACTATAAGTACCAGTATGAATAACACTATCGTATTTTTTATGGTTAATTGAACTTACCTTAAGTGAACTTCAACCAAAATTATATGAAGTGTTGCATCCGAAGAGATTTAACGTACATTGTAGTCCGTTTCTCGTTGTACTACATTGCCACACTGTTCAAAGACTAGAAAAAAAAATAAAAATAATTTGATAGTCTATGTCATCTGTCAGCTGTCACCTCATTCGTTTTAGAGCTCACTGCCTATTCCATTCCACAATAATAAGGGGGTAATGATTACATGGGTGGGTAGGGTGTTAAATCTCTTCGGATGCAACACTTCATATAATTTTGGTTGAAGTTCACTTAAGGTAAGTTCAATTAACCATAAATTATACTTCAGTGTTGCATCCTCAAGATTTAACGTACATTGTAGATGTTTAGAGCATGTTTATTGTGGAATGGAAAACCTATAATGTTCATGTTCACATGTGAGTACTTCGTAAATTTAGTATGAAAACATTATGTCCATGGAGTACTTAGTTTTGGCATTTGTTTTTAAAACAAAACAAATCCGGTCAGTAATCACAATCAGTGTTATATTAAAAAGCTAATACTTGGTAACAAACACATAACAAAGCGGATTATGAATAGAAGATTATTCTTACAGACTTAATAATTGAATATGCCATCAGCAAAAACCTTGTCTTTTTCAGAATCAATCACACGTTGGTTGGTTGGTTGTTGGTTGTAAAATTTTGCAAAATGTATTGACGTACCGTCCAGTCCAGCCAGCAGTCTTTTTTATTATTTCCATTAGGATCTGAAAGCCACTGACATCGGTGCATGCCTAGTGCTGTAGGCAGTGAACTTATTCACATTCACGTCACTATCACTAAGCGTTTTTTTTTGATCTAGCGGCTGATGGACTAGGAGGTACAAGTTTGTATTGATTTATCACAAAATTTCCCCATGTAAGAAGTTCGGGTTTCTACTGGACATAGAGATTGTTTATTATTATAGAAAGGTAAAATCAGGCAAAATCTGTTCGGTGCTGAAGTTTTAATAATGTTTCAGTTACATGACTATCATTAATTTTGATCAAAGATAACGTTTGCATCTGTTGTCCAATGGACAATGCAAGCAAAGTAACAAGTTTTTAGAAATTTCTTTTTCGGATATATGGTCTAGGTCCAGATTAGGATACCAAGTAGCACATATATAATACTTAAGAAAAGTAGGCTTAATTTTAAAAACACCTTTAAAACATCTCGAATATAATGATTTTCTATTTGTCTTTTTGGTCAAAATAATTTTTAATGCAGAGCGAAATGAATTTATCGTCCCATAATGCATCTTTGTTAAATTCCTCAGTTAAAAGTTTTAGGATATATATTATTGAGCTATTGAAGTAATCAATATTATTAGTTTTACAAAAGGAATACCAACGTCTAAGAGCAACATTATACTGGCTCTAATAATGATTAATTATTTGTCCAATGACATTATTAGAAAAATAATTAATCATAATTTGAAGTTTTCTCCTTATGTACGATTCCTTGACAATATTTCAGAATCAACTAGTTTACTGAATAACGGGAACCATGGTTAGCTAGGCCATTATAGAACTATAGTTATGCCAATTACTTTGTCGTTTATGATTTATAAGACCAAAATAATGGTAGAAAGGCATAGAAGAGGTAATTGTTCCAAGGTATTGTATACGCGTCTATATCATAGGTGTCTGGGTCACGTTTCCAGGATAAATATTTAGTGCATTTTTTGTTAAGGCGTGACGCAAACAAATGAATAAAAGGTTTACCGAACTTTTTCGTAATAGATTCAAATAATTGTGAATCTAATTCCCATTTGGTATCAACATTAGTATACACAGATCATATGTTCGTATACCTAGAAGCTTGGTCCGCATCAGTGTTTTCTCTGGGCTTAATAAACAAAGAATAAATAAATATTTGCTGCCACATTTGCCGAGTGATACGATTTAAATGCGGGAATTGTGTGCCACCCCTTTTGTTGACATATGCAGTGGCAGTGGAAGTGGTATATCTGTTCTAAATATAACATCTACATTGGTTTTATTTTTACAGAAAATTTTTAGGCCCATAAACGCTGTAAGAAAGTTAATGTGGTGTTTTCTTTCCTTCATTGACCAACTACCTCTAGTAATTTCTCCCTCACAGGCTGCCCTCCATCCTGAGAGTGAAGAGTCAGTGAATATTTCCAATCGGAAGGAGTAAAAAACAAAGTTTGTTCATGTTTCGGTGCGATATTTGACTCCACCAAGTGAAATCTTCTTGTAGAGAGGACTAACAGTCATTTTTGCATTGTCATTTGACTTCAAAAGTGCTAAATATTTCTCCCAATCTAGTTGTTTGGTGTGTATACCCAACCATACGTTATGGCTGAACACGCTGCTGATAACGCACCGATAGTTTTAACTGTAAACACATAGACTGCGAGTTGATGAGAAATCCTAAGAATTTGCAAATCTGATTTGGTATAAGAGAACTTCTTCCTAAATAGACAACTAAAGCTAATTTTACAGAGGTTTGAGTAATTTTGTAAATACTAGTGCGCCAGGCTGAGGCCATATGGCCTCTATTGAATTATTGAGCTATTGAATTCATTGAAAATTTTATTATAATAGAAACCCAAATATTTTTTATGTGAGATATTTATAGGCATTAGAAAAAATAAGATCTATTGTTGCCATGAATGCATTATGTATTATTATTTTTGGATACGGGACGTATAGGTATTTTCCATTTTAAAATTTCGGGTTGGTTAGAACGTTACCACATAAGTATACATTATGGTAAAGCAATAAAGATATTGAGTATTGAATAACTTATTAAGGTTCTTCAAATCACACCAATATTACAAAGGCGAAAGTTTGTGAGCGTGTGTGCGCGTACCCGCACGCTTGCCACCTTCTCACGCTCAAACGGCCGCGGCCGGACCGTCACGGATGAAATCTGGCACGCAGACAGCCCACACCCTAGACCAACACACAGGCCATCTTTTATCACATCCACGCGGGCGAAACCGCGGGGCACAGCCAGTTTAAGATAAATCTATAAGCGCCTGTACGTTATAGATTATAGGCGTTAAGAATACCGACGAAATAAACTGTTGTGGTAGATCAGAACATTTAGAAATCGCCCTTAAGTCAATAAGTTAGGAAATTGCACGATCCATTTCTCCAAGAGGAGATGGTGGGTTTTTTGGTTCAGTGTTTTGAACCACTTTCCCAATAAACGAAATTTTATAACCACTAACATAACTTAATATGATAGGATCATCAGTTAACAGCATCTAATTTTTATAAAATATCTATTTCTACCGGAGCGTGAGGTACCTCTAATAGTCCCATTTGCCGACTGCATTGAGTTGTTGGTCCTCCTCGCCGAAGAAGTTGGTGTCAGGCGTCGGCTGTGGATGGCGCTGCAGTCGCATTGTTTGCTCGTCGAAGAGGACCCCGCACATTTCACGCCTGAAAACCGGTTCGCCGGTTGCCTGCAGTATTCACTGGAGTCGGTTTTTTAATTTGTAGGCCCGTTCTAATACAGGTATGACAAGTTTTCGTCTATTAAATGTCAGTTCATGTCAATCAAGAAGCAATTGACTGATTTCTGATATACTTTTCAGAATATCTAATGTGTCTACCGATTGGGCCCGTATGAGGTCTTTTGTTAGGTTGACGAGGCCGGTGATTCCAAGTACCAAGTTTGTGGCCTTTGTCTTATCCATCAAGCAGTATATTTCCCCATCGTTCAGCAACTTCATTGGGTATTTTTTCCCCGAGAGAAGGATCAATTTCTTTGCTTGACCAAGTAAGTCAAGAATTTCTGTAGACACATCCGCAGTAAAAGTTTCAACAGAACTTTGGTATGCATCATATGGCGATAAGCTTATAGATCGCAATGATGAGCTTTTTTGAAAGTCGAAACAAAAAAAAGCAAAGTTACTTTCAGAATAGTATCACGTACTACCTCATTAAGAAAGAACTTATTGTATTTCTGGATAACATCGCGTGTTACCTCGCTAAGAAATACCATTTTGTTAACAGTATAACATCAGGTGTTACAGAACTTTGGTATGTATCATATGGCAATAAGCATAGGTATAGATCGCAATGATGAACTTTTTTGAAAGTTGAAACAAAACAAGCAAAGTTACTTTCAGGATAGTATCACGTACTACCTCATCAAGAAAGTACTGTATTTCTGGATAACATCGCGTGTTACCTCGCTAAGAAATACCATTTTGTTAACAGGATAACATCAGGTGTTACAGAACTTTGGTATGCATCATATGGCAATAAGCATAGGTATGATAAACTTTTTTGAAAGTCGAAACAAAAAAAAAAAGCAAAGTTACTTTCAGGATAGTATCATGTACTACCTCATCAAGAAAGTACTGTATTTCTGGATAACATCGCGTGTTACCTCGTTAAGAAATACCATTTTGTAAACAGGATAACATCAGGTGTTATCTCATTACAATATTTAAAAAACATAATAGTCTTAACTTTTAAAATAAGGGTGCCATAAGTATGGCGTCTTACTCACGTTCTTTGCGATTTTCCCTTAATTTATTTCCGTAACGTTTGATCTTGCGTCTAAAAATATTCTTCATAACTTTTGTTTTTCCTTTTCTCATGTCTAATTCTCGCTAAAATAACACTTTTCACTATGAAACTAGAAAGATTTTCATGGATTTAAAATTAAATTGAAAAATTAACAGCGTAGCAATGCAACACACGAAGAACGAATGAGGTGACAGCTGACAGATGACATAGACTATCAAATTATTTTTTTTTTTTTTTTTCTAGTCTTTGAACAGTGTGGCAATGTAGTACAACGAGAAACGGACTACAATGTACGTTAAATCTTGAGGATGCAACACTGAAGTATAATTAGTGTAAATACAATGTATAAAATATAAATAACGTATTTCAAAACTGTCTTTTTATTCCTTTAACCTAAATCAAAACTCTTATCAGACTGTTTGTGCCTATTTCTATACATATATGTATCTTCAAAAATTCCACTACAGTTTTAGAGCCTACTTCTCAACAATTTAACATTTAGGCCCAAGATTATCATCAAGATCTCGGATTTTATTCGGACGCAGTGCGCAAACGCTCTTAAAAGTTTGAGTTTGACAAAAAAATATAACTATCCCCAATGACAGCGATGCGTACGAATTTATTGGTGCCCAATCTGGGGAAGATTGGGCACCAATAAATTCGTACGCATCGCTGTCATTTTACATATTTGTACAAAAAAATATCAATAAAATGTTTTTGTTTCAGCGGTATTTACAAAATCAGCGAAGGGAGCCCCGCTAATAATGCTAGAAGGGTACAGATTTAGCCGTCATTGCATCTTGGGTGAAAAAACTCGTTGGTACTGCACTACGCATCACAATAGAGGGTGCAAAGCTGTTATAATGACCATAGGATATGTCATCGTTAAAGTAAACAGTGTACATAGTCATGATATTGTTAAAGAAAAAAAGTGGAAATCTATGTTTTGACAAAATAAAGTTATTTGTAATGTGAAATTATTTTATTAACTTTTATAATAATTTCAACACACAATTTCGATGCCATAAGTGGAATATCTTAGGTGCCGTTCGTTCAAGAATGGTTGAAATCGGTGCTCAAAGTGGAATAACTCATCTTTTTTACGAGCTGTAAACATTTGTTAGTTTATTTTAATATGAATTTTCGGTGGCAATTTTTTTTTACAAACGATTTGATGAGGCAGTCAGACGTATGACGTATTACAGACGTATTGTAACGTTGAGATTGTATAGCAATACGCAGGTAGGTACTATCGAGGAAACTTACATCTGACCGATTTCAAAACAAAATCCTGTGCACACGATGACCACATCTGTTAGCAAGCGTGACTATAGCGGCCGAGAGTACCTATAGCTAAATATTTTTTGTAATTATTGTAATTTTATGTTATTCTTACAGGTGCAGTGTACGCGAGATCTAAAAGGGGGGCTCGAGTCATCATACTAGAAGGGTTTTCTTTTTATCACCATCGTACCATAGGACTGAAGACTCGTTGGTTCTGTGCCAGCCATCATAATAAGGGTTGCAAAGCAGTCATCTTTACTGTGTGCGACGAAATCATTAAAGTCAATAATGTACATTATCATCCGGCTTACGATGTGTAGTGTGATCTTATATGATTGAAACTTACAAATTTTAAATAAAAAAAAGGAAAACTGGTTTGTAATCGATGCTTTTTATTTTAGGTTATTTTTCAGCATCATATATTTTTTAGAATAAGTCATTTCGATTAGAACAAGTATAATAGGTATTGCATAATATTATGTATCTCATAATGTAAGTACTTTACTTATGTTATACTTGTAGGTATGGTTTGTACTTACTTGTAAATTACCTCAAAAATAGCATTTGTATAATAAAATTAAATTGGTAAACTTATCAAATCTTTTTATTATTTGTATCATAAATAAAATTGACTGCATCGCCAGGAATCTGGATAGTATTAGAAAAAACGAATACAAGATATTTTATTATTTTTAAACATTACTTTTTCCTCGACATTTGAATGATCTTTTTGATGTACTGCGCGTATCAAAAAGGTGTGATGAAAAAGGGTGTGGTACAGACCATCAAACTGAACAATTTTCTCCATGGCACCAACATCGTAATCGAGAAAAAATAATCAGCTGTGTAATCATTTCAAGTAGGTGTTGAAGTTTTGTATTTACGTAGGAAATGATATTTTTTTCCGCAATTACAATGTTGATCCCATGGAGAAAGTTGTTCAGTTTGATGGTCTGTAAATTTTACGACACCTATCCGATACATTATGTTTATTAAAAGTTATGCACAATGAAGATTAAAATGACTAAAAACAACTAGCGAAAGGTAGGCCTGGAACCTGAAATCGTGCTCAAAATAATTGTGTTAGTAAATATTTAAGGTATGTTTTTGATGTTTGAACTACATACGTACTATCAGCAAAAGCCAGGCCTTTCCAGTTTTGAAACAATTTTGCTTGCAAGCTGCAACGGCACAAACCCCGGGTCTTTTAAACAATACTTTTTAGTAGTTGCTGTTAAAGATGGATACACCTGCTATTGGTATTCAGCTGCATCAGGTTAGACTGAAAGCCGACCCCAACATAGTTGGGAAACAAACGATCGAAATAGTATTTTTTGTCGATCCTTGAAATTTATCGGTCGGTAACAGGCGATAGCAGTAATCGATAAAATTGAGCAAATCTGTAAGATGCTGACATATTTTATTGCACTGTCTGTTTTTTCTTTTTCTTTTATTTCTATCGTAGATTCAGTCAGTAAAATATTTTTTAACATTTCTGAACTTTTCATTAATTAAGTTACAAAGTGTACTGTGCTACCGTAACATACGTAGTGGAATCAAGTGTAATAAAATTGTCGTTCTTGCGAGTGCTTTTCAAATGCACTTTGTTACTAAATTTTCTTTTGTTATCTGCCTAGGTATGGGAGCTGTATTTGCTAGAACTAAGAGAGGGGCTGTAGTAATCGTGTTGGATGGGCACAATTATTCCCGCCAGTTCGTCAATGGATTGAAGACCCGATGGTTCTGCTCTACTCATCATTCTAAAGGATGTAAGGCCGTAATTTTTACAATGGAGAACACAATTGTAAAAGTTAACAATGATCATAATCATTAGGGATTAGGGGTTATTAGTAGGTGTTGAAGTTTTGTATTTACGTAGGAAGTGATAATTTTTTCGCGATTACAATGTTGATCCCATGGAGAAAGTTGTTTAGTTTGATGGTCTGTAAATTTTACGACACCTATCCGATATATTATGTACATTAAAAGTTATGCACAATGAAGATTAAAATGGCGCCCTACAGCTCCCTATTGGACCTAAAAACAACTAGCGAAAGGTAGGCCTGGGACCTGAAATCGTGCTCGAAATTGTGTTAGTTAAGATTCAAGGTATGTTTTTGTTAACAACCGTCCCTTAGAGTGTGTCCGTAGACTAGTCCGTCTACGGACACACTCTAAGTCACGGTTGTTTCAAACGATTGGTTAACGTAACATACGTACTATCAGCAAAAGGCAGGACTTTCCGTTTTGAAACAATTTTGCTTGCATGCTGCAATTGGATGCGGTTGGCCCTTTATTTAGTCCACCAATTAGGGTCTTTTAAACAATACCTACCTACATTTTGTAAAGACATTTGTTCCTTTATTTTTCCTTTTTATTTTTTTCTTACTGTCGAAACCTGACCGTTTCGGAGAGAATTTTAATTTTTTTCCTCAGAGATGAAGAAAATAATACCAGTCAAATGACTGAAGAATTAAACATGTCGGTAAGTAATCCCAAGTAGTATTATAAATGCTAAAGTAAATTGTTTGTCTCGCCTTTACTTTTACTTTAATCGATGCTGATCGTCAAATAATGACGACGTAAGATGTTTAACGTTTGTTAAATACAAAGCGAAACACACTGCATAAAAAAACCGATTGTCTGTGAAACAACGCTGTTTTTGGTTTGACGATAGTTGGCGCCACTTTTGACGTATACTTTGGACGTGAAACAATCTGCCCTTAGGGCCCTCGCTCACGGCGACTTTTTGTAGCGATGCAGTAGCGATGTCGTCACGCGTTTGCATCGATACCTACAGTCGCGATGCGGTTTGCCCTCGCCTACACCACGATTCGATTCGAGTAGCGATGCTGTCGCGCGTTTACGAAACGCGCGACAGCATCGCTACAAAAAGTCCCTTAGACGGGCCGTAGTTGCTGTAAAAGATGGATACACCTTCTATTGGTATTAAGCTTCATCAGGTTAGACTAGAAGCCGACCCCAACATAGTCGGGGAACAGACGATCGACATAGTATTTTTTGTTGATGTTATTTATCGATCGGTAACAGGCGATAGTAATCTATATATTTAAATAAAAAGAGAAGTCCTGACTAACTGACTGATTGACTGACTCATCAACGCCCAGGCCAAACCCTTGGATCTAGAAAGCTGAAATTTTTGCACTGAGGTTCCCTTTATAATGTAGACAAGAAATAAGGAAGGTTTCCTGGTAGTAAGTTCCCATGGGATATTTCCCGTCGTAAAGGCGGGCTATGTAAGATTCTGACAGATTTTATTGTCCTATCTGCTTTTTCTTTTTTTTCTATCGTAGATTCAGGCATCTAATAAAATATTTTTTTAACATTTCTGAATTTTTCATTAATTAAGTTACAAAGTGGACTGTGATACACACAATCCACTTTGTGTGGATTGTGTGTAAATGCGTAGTGGAATCAAGTGTAATAAAATGATTTTTTTTTGTTATCTGCCTAGGTATGGAAGCTGTATTCGCACGAACTAAGAGAGGGGCTGTAGTAATCGTGTTGGATGGGCACAAATATTCCCGCCAGTTCGTCTATGGATTGAAGACCCGATGGTTCTGCTCTACTCATCATTCTAAAGGATGTAAAGCCGCAATTTTTACAATGGAGAACACAATTGTAAAAGTTAAAAGTGATCATAATCATTAGGTATTAGGTAGGAAAACAATAAAAAAAATGGACCGACGTGCTTGGTCATGTCTCAGTCCGTGTCATAGAGAGGAGGACTGTGTCCCAGCGGTAGGTGGGTGTGTTTTAGACACTTAGCATCTCCCACCTCTATTTTGGTTGCTTATTATTTTTCTTACCGCCATTTTCGTGTCGCCATTGTGATTTTTTTTTTTGTATTAATTACCTACTTTTTTATTTTGTAGAATCATTTTCTTTATGTTAATAATTTTATCAGTACCAGTATACCATGATACTGGGATTCCAATAAGTAATTAGATTTTTATGTTTATTTCCTATTTTTGTGTTCCTAGTTTTGTGCATTGTATGCTGTGTAAGAATAATAATGTTCTATTTCTCTGTGTCAAATTTATTGCATCGAATAAAAACACGTAACAAAGTGTTTCGATGTTACCAGACTCTTGACTGGTGGATATTAGTCTGGGTTAAAGCTGCATAAAAGGATTTTAAGCTAGATTGTGATATTTTTTTTAAGAACATGGCTTGGCTTTCTAAAAAACATAAACAAAATGAAATCATTGAATTTTTAATTTAAACCCATTTTTATTTGATGCCCATTACTTGTAATAGTCCTCAGAGACCAGCCTTCGGTGCGACAAATGTGTGCGCAGACACAGGTGCGCTCTCTCTCTCTCTCACTCACACGATTAACCGTTGGTCCTGCACCTGATCTCTTTCCGGTCGTGTTGGATTGCCGTTCAATCGGACTATGAGAGTTAGGGAAGAGAGAGACATAATTATAAATGGTATAGTAACCCGCCTATTTACTAAAATAATTATTTTGTTACAAGTCGTACACTTACAGAGGACGAGGAAACTGTTCCACCATGATACAGTTCCGTTCAAACAACCATAATAAGAACATACAAATCACAACTTTAATTGTGATTTAATAATACTAACCGAGTGCTGGTTATCTAATCGCCAGGATAACCTCCCAGTAATACCTGGGTACAACGTATCATTTACCAGAATCAATAACAATCAAAATGATGGTGTGGTTGTCTATTCAAAAGATTATTTAATGGTCACAGTCGAGGAACCCAATCTACTCGACTGTAAGAGTAATTGCTTGATTATCAAAATTGGTACAACCGCTGCAATAATTGCTATATATAGATCCCCTTCTGCTAGAAACTTGGATGCTTTTCATGCTTCTTTAAACCAAATTTTTCAATCAGTGAGTACTTTTAAGAATGTTATACTAACAGGAGATATAAATATAAACATTAACGCTGATAACTGCAATGCAGGGATCCAAGACTATCTTAATATCTGCTCATTCCATGGTTTCCTCCCCGCACATACACTGCCTACTCATCAAAGCGGTTCCTGCCTCGATCATATGATAATCAAATCCAGTTTTTCATTTATTACGCTTGTTACTAACTCTACAATTACCGACCATCACGCAGTTTTATTGACCCTTAACGCTGCCTAAGCAAAATCGCCCACAGACCAAAACGCAACTAAACATAAACAAACTTGAATATGATTTATGCAACATTGATTTTAGCCCAGTTTTCAATACAGCTGACGCTAATTTTGCTTTATCGTACTTAATAAAACATGTTCAATCAGCTATATTACGCAACACGGCCGTTATTACAGTAAACAAGAAAAATTATAATATTAAACCTTGGATTACTCCTGGCCTAATTCGGTGTATAAGACAGAGAGATAAACTTCATCAAAGATATAGGAGGGACCCAGATAATATCGTCACTAAAGTCACCTATACCAGATACAGGAATTTTTGTAACAAACTCCTAAAGGATTTAAAGAGAAGTTACGATAAAAATGAGTTAAATAGAGCGGGAAGCAATAGCAAGCAACTTTGGAAACACATTAAAAATGTCACCTATATGTCAAGTCAGCGTGAATCAAATTCGAGTTTACTGCTTTTTAATCCTTCACCTATCCTGTCAGCAAACGACGTGAATAATTTTTTCGTAAATGTTGGGAAAACTCTTGCCGAGCAGATTCCAAAACCTGACTGTGTTCATCATTCTTCCCAAAAGTTTGAAAATAGACGTACCCTAAAATCTTTTGCCTTGCTAGATACCGACGAAGATGAAATTACCCGAATAATCTGTGGACTAAAAGATGACTGTGCTGTTGGATGGGATAATATTAGCAATAAGACCCTTAAACTCTTTAAGCATATCCTTGTACCTCCCTTAACACATATTTTTCGAATGTGTTTTTCTGAAGGCATTTTCCCTAAATGTCTAAAAAAAGCAATTGTAATCCCTATCTTCAAATCCGGAAACAAAGACCTAGTTAACAATTATCGGCCAATATCACTACTCCCCTCTTTATCTAAAATACTAGAAAAAATTATAAACAGTAGATTAGTTAACTATCTAGAGAAAAATGAATTCTTATCATCTGCGCAATTTGGTTTTAGAGCCAAATTATCCACAGCCGATGCAGTGCACAGTGTAACAGATTATGTCTCAGAAGAACTTGGTAAGGGAAACCAGACCCTGGGGATTTTCCTTGATCTGGCGAAGGCTTTTGATACAGTGTCCGTTTCTACGCTTTTGTACAAATTAGAGGCCTTAGGAATAAGGGGAACGCCGCTGAAACTTTTTGCTGACTACTTAGACGATCGATATCAATGTGTTAAAATTGACAATATTATTAGCGACGAGCAAAAAAACACAAGTTTTGGTGTTCCCCAAGGAAGTATTTTGGGCCCCACCCTTTTCCTGGTTTACATTAACGATTTGTGTAATTTAAATATCAAACAAGGCAAAATTATATCGTATGCAGATGACACGGCGTTAATTTTCACCGCTAAAACAAATAGCGAATTGTACGAATATGCTCAAATAGGTTTTAATACTGTATCTTACTGGCTTCAAAGCAACTTACTAACATTAAATGCCGATAAGACAAAATATATTCACTTCTCCATCCGCAAACCGCTTCTTAACATTACTAACTCTCATTTGTATGCTCATCGTTGCGGACTCCGCTCAGTCAGCGTATGTAAGTGTCCTTTTATCCTCAAAACATGTAACATGAAATATCTCGGGGTTCTAATAGACGAGTCGCTCTCATTTAGACCACATATTGACAGTTTGGTTACAAGAGTACGCAGGTTAATTTTTGTTTTTAAAAAACTGCGAGCAATTGCAGATAAAAAACTTATGTCACAAGTTTACTTGGCCCTAGGTCAATCTGTAATACAGTACTGTATTACTTCATGGGGTGGAGCACCAAAAACTTACTTACTGCCTCTTGAAAGAGCACAGAGAGCTATTTTAAAAGTAGCAAACTTCCATCCCTTTCTCTATCCTACAGATCTGCTATACAAATCTTGTAACGTGCTGACTGTTCGCCAGCTTTTCATATCGCACTTGGTATTAAAACAGCACACCATGCTCTCCTATAACTTTGAAAGTACTAATAAGAGACGGAATGATATTGTATGTGAGTCAAATGCATCATCTAAATATGTCTTTGTAAACAGATTTTATACATTTTTAGGCCCATTTCTGTACAATAAATTAAATAGGAAATTAAGTATCTATAAATTAAATAATTACGACTGTAAAAAGATTATTCTGCAATTTTTACTTAGCATACCATACAGTGAGACAGAGGATTTACTCGTTGTCTGTAAATAAAACATGTTAGTCTTTTAAGTTAATATTTAAGTTTTAAGTAGTCTTGTACGTTGTTAATTTTATATTTTATAATTCTAAGCACCTCTATAGCCTGAAACACAGGTTCTACCTAGTTCAGGCAAATGAGCAACTGTGTCCTCTTTAATGTTTAAGATAAGTTATTGTAAATCTGCACCTTTTCATAAATAAACGATTTTATTATTATTTTATTATTATTATACAAAAAAAAAAAATACATAACTTTGCCTACTGCTTATTTGTAACTTATTTGAGTTGTGCAAGGTTGTTTGAGATATTTTATTTTGGCAATTAAAGATCTTTTTTTTTTGTTTGCAAAATGTATACCTACCCATTATTTTTTCCGTTGGTGTATTCCGGTTTAAAGAGTCAAGCCTTGGTGCACACGGGCCACACGCCACAGCCACAAAACGTCGCCACCGAGCTACGGACTACAGTTTTCGTACATTTTATAAATGTGAACTCGCCACACACGGATAATGCCTATGGTCACAACACTAATGTACGAAAATTGTAGTCCGAAGCTCTGTGGCGGCGTTTTGGCCTAGTCAAAAAAGACATACTAGCTTTGTGCTTAGGATGGCAACGCATCTGCGATGCTTCTAGTACTAAGATGGTCTTGGGCTTATTTGCTCCAAAGGCCGAGCGAAAATTTTATTTCTAACGACAAAAAAAGAAGAAAAATTTCTTATGACAAAAAAAGGACATATCAAGCTACACATTTCTAGTATAAGCTGATCTCGCATTGTATAGGATTTCCGTACAGAGAGGTCAGCTTATACTGGAAATGTATAACATGATATTATTATATAGCCGTGTGTAGGTACCTATCTAAACTTTTGAAGTAATATTATAAAGAGGTAAAATTATTGGCTTGTTTGTAAGATCTCTGAAAGAACTTTACCGATTACTGCCGAATATTGCTGAGGTGCCAAAGATTATGTTTTATAGTAGATAGGTATAATTGACTTCTATGACGACGAAGTTGCAGGCAGAAGTACAGAATACATAAGAGTACCTACAAGTACAGAAGATTCTCTGATTTTTAAATAAATAGCGACTCTTGCTACGACACAATAAAGTGCAATTCAGGTCGCACAGCGTTAATTACCTAGAAGTTGCCTCTCTTTCTATAGCGTAGCTCTTATACCTTCTTCGTTAGGGTTGTCTTTTTTACGACGCGGCGCGTGAGTGAGTATCGAACTAACGTGCGAGCCGGCCGGTGCGCGGCAACCCACACTGAATTAGCGCGACAAGTCGAGCCGCCGCGTACTTAAAGCTTCATACCAAAAATGCGGAATACGCCTGGCTTGGCAGAAGTTTTTGTTCTATATTCACAACTCATTCACTATCATTTTATTTCCAGAACCTGTATTCACATATTCTAAGAGAGGCGCCCCTATGATCCTTCTAGCTGGGTACAGATTCTCTCGCCATTGCTTCTTGGGGGTCAAGACCAGGTGGCATTGTGGAACTCACCATAATAAGGGCTGTCGAGCGAAGATATTGACTATCTGTGACGAATTAGTCAGAATAGATAATAGACATAACCATCCAGCTGTGAGTTAATGAGTTATTTCCATTGATATATTAGAGGGTTATTTCCCTATTAAGGCCCTATGATAAGGCTCGAGCCGCGTACTGAACTGAAGTAGGCTCGCGAGTGGTTGTCTCGCGCATATGGTAGGTATTTAAACATAATAATTATTTTATTAATTTTCACGACAAACTCAGCGAATTGCGCTAAACAATCTGACTACCTTTCCATTTATATAAAAAATAAGAAAAAAACGGCTGTTTTGTAGCTATGAGATTGATCAAACATTACGAAAAGAGATAGCTTTAGGATTTTTTTCCATCCAGCAAAGTAAATCTAATCGTGTTATTAAAAGCGACTGGCTATCCGCCAGATCCTAAAATAAGGTATACTCATTGACTTATAAAGTAAGGACCGGGCCAACCACGCGAAGAAATGGCACCAGCGCAGGTTGGCCCTAAAATTTCATTTTAGGGCCAACGTGACGCAGTAGGCCGCGGTCCGCGCGCGGAAAAGTCACTCTGTAAAAAAAATGCCAAGCTGCGTTGTAAGGCTGCAAAAATTACGATACTAATATTAAAAAGCAACATAGGGTATCATATCATCCGTAGGTAACCTTATATTACTTTTGTTACAATTAAATTATTAAATAAACAAATCTTTAAAGTGATAATTTGACTACCGAAATCCACAATGGCGGCATGCGCGCGCTGCTGTCATCGCGCATGTAGTTAACGAAGTAAGCAGTAGTTCGAATGAGTTATGACAGATATCACAGATGGCGCTACTTTTTGCTTGTATGAAGAAGGTTTAGGTGAAATGTTCAAACAGGCGTATCCTTACTTTTGAAATCATTGGGTATACTTATGTTTTTCAGAATTTTATAACACTGTTTTTTATGCTTCCCATGGATTCAAAAAACTAGTAAGCGCAGTCTCTGTCGCGTCATAGCGCCTTAACTTTCATTTTGTTCGAAGTCCATGGCCAAAATCCTTACGTCTATTAGTTGTCGCGTTTTAGCATGGCAATAGAGGTTATTGCCCTTTCGTTAGGGAAAGGGCAATGGACCTCTATTGCCATGCTCTATTGCCATATCTTCGTAGGAACCCAAACAATAAAGTCTATGTATGGTTTTTCGTTATCGGAACATGTTGAAGATCAATAGATTCAGGACGTTAAAAGGACTTTATTTCAATTTATGAAATTTAAAATGCTAGAAAATTCATGTGGGTCAATGACTGTTATTGCCATGCTAAAACACGAAAATTTTAGCTTACTAGCTTGCATTTTTGTGAATTTGTGTTTTGTTTGATGAAGAAAATTTTATTATAGATCTCTTGAAAAAAGATGCTTGCTTTTTATTGACGACCTACTAACACATCACTAACATTGTTAGCACAACTTATAAAGATGAAAAAACTCAGTTTTATCTTAAATTTTCGATCACATGTTCTGAATCTAAATAATAACAACCGCACGGGCTGATTGAAGGTTAAGCTACGCTTGCCGCGGTTGGTTCGTGGATGGGTGATAGGTACATATTGAGATCCCTTCGTGCCTCAGAAAGCACGCTAAGCCGCTGGTGCTGGCTGTCATTCGTTCTTAGATAGTCGTTACGGGTAGTCAGAAGCCCAATACTCAGACAACCAGTCTTACCAAGGGGTATCGTGTTACCCGTGGAGGTCAGATAGGCAGTGGTATTCAGCTACATCTGGTTAGACTGGAAGCTGACCCCAACATAGTTTGGAAAAGGCTAGACAGAATAATGTTCAGTAGGAGTTACTATAGGAAGTAAAACCTTTGTTTTATTACAGACCCAGTGTTCGCTCGATCCAGACACGGAGGCCGTATTATCATAGTTGCTGGGTACACGTTCATCCGGCACCGCAGCAATGGAGTCAAGACTAGATGGTACTGCAACATGCACACCAGGTCCTGCAGAGCAGCCCTCTACACTATTGAAGACGAAATTGTTAAAATTAATAATGAGCATAATCACTGATTATGATACCCTTCTCATTTGTGATGTTTTGCCAATTAATTTTAAAGTACTCTGTATAAAAATATTATTGCCGATTGAATTATGTCTTAGAGCGTTTTTCAAGGTCATATGTGGCACCCTAAAATAGTAAGAAGTATGGAAATAAAACAATTGAGTTTCTACAAATATAATATTGTACTACAGTTATTGTACTACCGCTGTACCGCGTCTTAGACAGGGGGCAGTGCAGGCTGCTCCTCATTCGTCAAAGCACACGGCGGCGGCGTCCCGGCGCAAATTCGTCAAGGTTCCCCCACGACTCGCCGCACATTCGTCAAGGTTCCCCCGACTCGCCGCACATTCGTCAAGGTTCCCCCGACTCGCCGCACATTCGTCAAGGTTCTCCTCCGACTCGCCGCACATTCGTCAAGGTTCCCCCGACTCGCCGCACATTCGTCAAGGTTCCCCCCCGGCTCGCCGCACATTCGCCAAGGTTTCCCCCCTCGCCGCACATTCGTCAAGGTTCCCCCGACTCGCCGCACATTCGTCAAGATACCCCCACGACTCGCCGCACATTCGTCAAGATTCCCCCCCACTCGCCGCACATTCATCAAGATTCCCCCACGACTCGCCGCACATTCGTCAAGGTTCTTTCGACTCGCCGCACATTCGTCAAGGTTCCCCCCCGGCTCGCCGCACATTCGCCAATTCCCCCACCCCCTCCTCGCCGCACATTCGCCAATGTTCCCCCCGACTCGCCGCACAATCGTCAAGGTTCCCCCCGGCTCGCCGCACATTCGTCAAGGTTCCCCCCCGACTCGCCGCACATTCATCAAGGTTCCCCCGACTCGCCGCACATTCGCCAATGTTCCCCCCCGACTCGCCGCACAATCGTCAAGGTTCCCCACGACTCGCACGCATTCCCGTAGTACAGCGGTCTCGATCGAACTAAAATAAGAGATTGTGTACATAATGATTACAATAAAATGGTAAATTTCCTATTTTTTCGTTCCTTATTTAATTACCTGTGAAGTACTGATACATCACATACATCAGTAAAGTACCTATTTAACAAAATTGAAACTTGTCATCGCCATTTTTCTATTATTAAGCTAAACATAAAAGGCCTCAGTTCTTCATCTGCCTAGCATTTTCCCAACTATGTTGGGGTCGGGTTCCAGTCTTACCAGATGCAGCTAAATGCCAGTATTTTAAAAAGAGTGACTACATAACTCACCTCCATAACCCAGTTACTGGGTAATACAATACCCCTTGGTAAGACTAGAAAGCCTTGGTTCTCCATCATTAACAGTGCAATTCAGTTTCAGTATCTAAGATTTTCTTTTCAGGACCTGTATTCACTCTATCTAGAAAAGGGTCCCGTATTATATTATATGCTGGCTACCGATTCTCCCGTCACCGTGACACAGGATGCAAGACTCGTTGGTATTGCTCGACCAACCATCATAAAGGGTGCAGGGCAGTTATATTTACTGTTGGCGATGAAATTATTCGCATAAATAATGATCATAACCATCATACTGTTGTAGAGAAATTTGGCCAAGTTTTAAGTGTAGAATAGCATTTTGTGTGACCGTATAAACTTTTATTTCAATTTTTATATATTGATGTATCACTTTATACTCGTACAATGTGTAAAAAAAACTGTGCAGTTAGATTAAAACAAGAAATTATATTTTTTGGAAGTAAACTTAGTGATTTTAATGGATATACGTTGCTATTCAGAACCCTATGTATTCTGGAATGTACGCGAGACAAAAGTTTTTTTTTATTGCGGCATACGAGTTAAATACTCGTATAAAAAAACTTTCACAATTTATTTCTGTCTATGTCACCTTCAAACGATTGATAGAAACAAACTGATGTTTTAAACAAAATTATTTATCACTGTTTTCCACTATTAAAGATTCAAATAAGTTCAGTCCAGTACCTACATTTTTTGAAAAAAAAAAAACTGTTGGGGTCGGATTCCAGTCTTACCAGATGCAGCTGAATGCTAGTATTTTAAAAGGAGCAACTACATAACTGACCTCCACAAAGTTACTGTGTAATACGATACTCCTTGGTAAGACTAGAAAGCCTTGGTTCTCCATCGTTAATAGTTCAAATCAGTTTCAGCATTTAAGAATTTTTTTTCAGGACCTGTTTTCACTCTATCTAAAAGAGGGTCCCGTATTATAATATATGCTGGCTACCGATTTTACCGTCACGGTGGCTCAGGATGCAAGACTCGTTGGTATTGCTCGACAAACCATAAGAAAGGGTGCAGGGCAGTTATATATACGGTTGGCAATGAAATTGTTAGCGTAAATAATGTGCATAACCATCATACTGTTGTAGAAAAATTTGGCTAAGTTTTAAATGTAGTATAGCATTTTGTGTGATCGTTTTATACTTTTATTTCAATTTTTACATGTTGATGTATAATTTTATACAATGTGTAAAAACTCTGTGCAATCCGTGAAATTAGATTAAAACAACAATTATATTTTTTGGAAGTAAACTTGGTGATTTTAATGGTTAGACGATGCTATCCAGAACCCTATGTATGCTGGAATGTAGATCTACGCGAGACAAAAGTTTTTTTTATTGCGGCATACGAGTTAAATACTAGTATGCTGCAATAAAAAACTTTCACATCATCATTATGTCCATGTCACCTTCAAACGATTGACAGAACAGAGTATTTTAAAACGAGCGACTACATAACTGACCCCCACAATCCAGTTACTGGGTAATACGATACCCCGTGGCAAGACTGGAAAGCCTTGGTTCTTATCACTAACGGTTCATATCAGTTTCAACATTTAAGATTTTCTTTTCAGGACCTGTATTCGCTCTATCAAAAAAAGGGTCCCGTATTATAATATATGCTGGTTACCGATTCTACCGTCACGGTGGCTCAGGATGCAAGAGTCGTTGGTACTGCTCGACAAACCATACGAAAGGGTGCAGGGCAGTTATTTATACGGTTGGCAATGAAATTATTCGCATAAATAATGAGCATAACCATCAAACTGTTGTAGAAAAACTTGGCCCAGTTTTAAGTATAGAATAGCATTTTGTGTGATCGTTTTAAACCTTTGGTTAAATTTTTACATATTGATGTATCATTTTATACAGTGTGTAAAAAAATCTGTGCGATCGTGAAGTTAGATTAAAACAAGGAATTACATTTTTTTGGAAATAAGCTTGGTTATTTTAATGGATAGACGTTGCTATTCTGAACTTTATGTACGCTGGAATGTAGATCTACGCGAGACAAGTTTTTTATTGCGGCATACGAGTTAAATACTCGTATGCCGCAATAAAAAACTTTCACACCATCATTCTGTCTATGTCACCTTCAAACGATTGACAGAAACAGTGATGTTTTAAACAAAATTATTTAAATTATTTACCACTGTTTTCCATCATTATAGACTCAAATCAGTTCAGTTCAGTTCCTAAGTTTTTTTTTCAGAACCTGTTTGACTCTATCTCATAGACGCGGGTCCCTTTTTGAGATAGAGTGAACACAGGTTCTGAAAAAAAAAACTATGTTGGGTCGGAAACCAGTGTTACCGTATGCAGCTGAATACCAATATATTGAAAGAAACTACTACATAACTGACCCCCACAATCCAGTTACTGGGTAATACGATACCCCTTGGCAAGACTGGTAAGCCTTGGTTCTCCATCATTACATAACGGTTCAAATCGGTTTCAACATTTAAGATTTTCTTTTCAGGACCTGTATTCACTCTATCTAAAAAAGGGTCCCGTATTATATTATATGCTGGCTACCGATTCTACCGTCACGGTGGCTCAGGATGCAAGACTCGTTGGTACTGCTCAACACACCATAAGAAAGGGTGCAGGGCAGTTATCTACACGATTGAAAATGAAATTGTTAGCGTAAATAATGAGCATAATCATACTGTTGTAGAAAAACTTGGCCAAGTTTTAAGTGTAGTATAGCATTTTGTGTGATGTTATTTATGTAGACCTTTGTGACCCTTTCGGAACTTTAAGCATTGTATGTAGGTAGGGAAGAGACCGGGGCTGGTTGCATAGAGGGTTAGATAGACTAATTGCGAAAAACTCGACAGCAGTATGAGTTTTAGATCATCGAATCACACTCGAGGACGCACATTTCGGCACCTTCGACATTATTTTTATTTTGTACACATCTGTGCAGGGCATCTCAGTCACGCGCTGTTTATTTGTGGTACTCGGAGTAACATGTTTTTGATTTATCATACTCGAAAGTAAAATTTGACTATAGCATAGGTACTTTTTCAGTTTGTAAAATCAATTTTGAGGGTTAGCCAAGTAATCAAAGAAAAAAATGGCACGCGTTTGTTGACTAACTTTATGCGGGGCAGGTTGACTGATAAGAAGAGATGTTGTAAAAAAAGTTTGTCACCTAGTTATTTTTGTCAAAAAAAGTTTTAAAGCGGTGGCAAAAAGCGTTGGACTTTTAAATGAAACTTTTAAATAATATAGATACGTGATGAAATTAAAAGAAAAACGAGTCTTAAAATGAGAAAATCAGTCTGTCAATTAATGAAAAAGTATTTTTTTGTTATGAACGTTCTAACTTTAGGATATGTTTAAGTTTTTTTAGGCATATTCAATGAAAATATGGTTTAGTACTCACACTTTTTTATCATTTAACACTTTCATAATTACTGCATTAGTCAACCTATCCCAGGCCTGTGCTCAGCCCACAGAACACTAAGGTCAGCCTAACCAGATCTCCAGGACTGGTACGTTGATTAAGATTTCTTGTTCTGCGAGAACCAGTAAATAACAATAACTACGATAAATTATGACATAAAGTGTTAAATATTTCATCAGGCTAATAGTGTCACTAGCAATTAAAGTCATTATTATACGTGTAAATTATTAAAACACAATAAATATGTCTATATTTCTTGTGTTTTAATAAGAGAACGTTAGTCAACCAGACTCGGTGTCCCCTACTACTCGTAGAACCCATCCCCGCTCAGTCCCAGCTAGTACTACATGGTACCATACAAGAGTCAATGTTTTTTTTTAGTCATATGTTTCCAGTTCTCTTTATGTGTTGCCTTCTCTGGCCAATCTGTCAAGAACGGCACCCTAATTGCGTAACACATTATCAATCGGAGTTGGTTTCATTTTGAAAGTTCAACAACATTCATTGCGTTATTTACGTTGTTGAGCAGACGAATTTTTCGAACATATGAAGCATTGGATTAGCTATTTCTTTCAAAATGAAACCAACACCGATTGATAATGTGTTATGCAATTAGGGTGCGGGTCAATGAAATTGAGTGTATGAAAACTTTTAAAAACTAATTAAAACAAGGAAATACATTTTTCGGAAATAAACTTGGTGATTTTAATGGACATAACTATGCATAGACGTTGCTATTCAGAACCCTATGTACGCTGGAATGTAGATCTACGCGAGACAACGTTTTTTTAATGCGGTATACGAGTATTTAAAACATCATTATATCATTCTGTCTTTGTCACCTTGAAACGATTGATAGAAATTGATGTTTTGAAATAAATTATTTACCACTGTTTTCTATAATTAAAGGTTAAAATCAGTTCAGTTCTAGTATCTAAGTGTTTTTTTTTTCAGAACCGGTGTTCGCTCTGTCTCAAAAAGGGACCCGTATTATACTATATGCTGGCTACCGATTCTCCCGTCACTGTGACTCAGGATGCAAGACTCGCTGGTATTGCTCAACACACCATAGGAAAGGGTGCAGGGCAGTAATATTTACTGTTGTCAATGAAATTATTAGCGTAAATAATAAGCATAACCATCATGCTGTCCAAAAAAAACTTGGCCCAGTTCTTACAATCACACAAAATGCTATATTATACGTATAGCATTTTGTGTGAGTCAGGCCTAATCATTTGATAAGAATAATTTTATTTCAATTTTTACATTTTGATGTATCATTTTATATGTGTAAAAAAACTTTACAAATCGTGAGAGTGTTGTTAAGAATGTGGATCTGCGCGAGATGTGTTTTTTTATTGCGGCATACTAGTATTTATTAAATCTACCACTGACAATGTTTTTAAAAAAAACTTTTCAAATTTATTACTATTTATAAGATATTATACCATTAAGGACTATTTAGAAGACAAGTCAATAGAATCTGTAATTTGTAAGTTAGAATAATTGACAACGCTGATTGCAAATACATTATTTACACGCCATTTTATGGCAGGATATGCTGAAACAATTTTTCTGTAACATCTTATTATGTACCATATTCAAGCAAATAAATACTTTGATTTGATTGATTAAAAATTCATTCTGTCTCTGTCACCTGCAAACGATTGATAGAAACAGAGCGATGTTTTAAACAAAATTATTTACCACTGTTTTCCATCAATACAGGTTCAAATCAGTTTAGTACCTACGTTTTTTTTATTTCAGTTCCAGTGTTCACTGTGTCTCAAAAAGGGAGCCGTATTATATTATATGCTGGGTATCGATTCTCCCGTCACCGTGACAGAGGAGGCAGGACTCGCTGGTATTGCTCGACAAACCAGAATAAAGGGTGCAGTGCAGTTATATATACGGTTGGTAATGAAATTGTTAGCATAAACAATAAGCATAACCATCTTTCTGATGTAAGAACACTTGGCCCAGTTCTTACGATCACAGAAAATACTGTTCTACACAAATAGCATTTTGTGTGATCATTCAGAGCTGATCATTTGTTAAATATGCTTTTATTTAAATTTTTACATTTTGATGTATAATTTTATACCTACGTTATTTTATAAAAAAAACTGTAAATAATAAGCGTAACCAAATAAAAAAATAGCGTGCTATTGTAAAAAAACTTGGCCGAGTTCCTAGATACATTAATACAGTAGATAGTAAGACCGCCATACCTACTCATCACGCACGTGTTTTCTACGAACGGCTTCCGCACACTATTTTGTCGTAAAGACACTCATGCAATTGGCTGATGACGAAGGTGACAAATATGCCAAAGCTGCAAAGATATTGCGCGAAGACTTTTACGTTGACGACGTTATGTCCGGAGACGATGATCTGGATGGAACAAGCTATAAAAATCAGTCAAGATCTCAAAAAGCTACTGCGTCTAGGTGGCTTCGAACTCAAAAATGCTCTTCTAACAACCTTGATTACATGAAAATCATCCAACACACATTTAGAACTAAAGATTGATGGAATTATTAAAGCCTTGGGAAAACACCAATTCGAAGTACTGAGAACAATCACTTACTGCCAAAGATTCCTGCAACAAAATGAATTAAAAGCATTATCAATCACAGCTAAAGAACTCCAAGTCTCCCTACAAACCTGTATAAAAAGAGAATAAGAGTAAGAATTTAAAGAAGAGACAGAAAGCATAAACAGAAAGAAAAGACTAAAAAATCAAGCAAATTAAAACCGTTATATTCTTACATCGACGAGAACGGTGTCCTCCAGAACTCTGCGTTCTTGAGCGACCGGCTCAGGAACGCAGAGTTGAGTGATGAATGCAAGCAACCAAACATTCTGGGTCGATACAGCAAACTAAGCCCACTCGAAGTCGTTGCATGGAGGTAATATACAGTTGATGCTTAGTTACCTCAGATCCAAGTATTGGATACTGCGAGCAAAAACGCTGGTCAAACAATAGAATCTCACGGCGGGAAAATGGTCCATGGGACGCATCACCGATAAGCACCCTGGCCCCGATGGTTTAACCAGAGTGTATACTACCAATCGGTACAGTAGTAGATGGAGATGCGATGATTGTTTAGCTATAACGTATCAGCTTTATCTTACATATAAGTTAGTAAATTATTGTTTTAAAATGATTATAATAGTCCTTTGGTGGGCGGCTTATGTTAACGCCAATTTAAACTATGTAAAGAGACGCATGTATATTGATTTAGTTGCCAATAAACCTCATAAAGGACAGACGCATTTCATTGATACAGTGCTAACAAAAGTCAACCTTATCACCTACAGTCTGCCTAGCCTTTTCCCAACTATGTTGGGATCGGCTTCCAGTCTAACCGGATGCAGCTGAATACCAGTATTTTACATGGAGCGACTGCCTATCTGACCTCCACAACCCAGTAACTGGGTAATACGATACCCCTTGGTAAGACTGGTTGTCAGACTTTCGGGCTTCTGACGACCCGTAACGACTGTCAAAGACCCACGAATGACAGCCGGTACCAACGGCTTAACGTGCTTTCCGAGGCACGGAGGAGTCTCGGTATGTAAAGATGGTCACCCATCCACGGACCAACCCCGGCAAGCGTAGCTTAACCTGATGGATCGACCCGTACAGCTGTTATTACTTAGCCACGAGCTCCTCTTAGCTCTTAGCCTCAACCTTATCACCTACAATAAGACGAAAATTGAAATTGAGGAATACACACTAAGAGAACTATGCAAAACATCGAATGAAGAAGCTGCACTCAACGCATATCACGGCTACGTATGTACGTCTGTATTGAGGTACGGTTTACTCCTACGGGGTAGGTAACTCGTCGTCACATATTTAAAGAGCTTTCATAGCTGGTGCGCTTATATGAGTGCTGTAGAATAGAAAACTTTCTTCCGAAATAGTCTACATAATAAAGGACCTAGACAAAGATCGTTAGAAACGAAAGACAAAATTACAAATTGTGGAACGATTTCTACGGTGCGATGTCAAAAATGGAGAAACGAAATGTCACTTTTTATAGAAAAAGGTGTGTCTATTTTTCGTAGAGATAGAAGTAGTCATGCTACGCTGGTTATATTAAAGTATTTCTATTTATTTTTTTAGAGCAAATTTTTTTTGGGTACGAGTACATAACGTCGAGGAATGGGAGGACAATGATCCTCCGAAACGGGTACAGATATAGTCTGCAAAGGAACAAAGACTACAGATGTAGACTACAGACCAGCGCTGGGGCTCCATTTCGCATGGGGTCGCAGCATTATGCTGAGCGGTGGCCGTTTTGCGTAGATGTGACGCATATTTTCCACCATATTGTATTTAAATAGTTATTTTATTTTATTGCAGTTTGTGTCATGTTTACCGCAAATAAACGTTTTTTCTTTCTTCTTTCTTTCTTTCTTTCTAGATGTCGCTGGTACTGTTCCACGTATCATATAAGGGATGCACAGCTAATATACATACAGACCATGGTCGAATTGTTAGTATAAATGAGAATCATAGTCATTGGCAACAATGATTTAGGCAAAGCCACAATTGCATGCAAAATAATTGAACATATTCATTAAAATTTTGAGATATCGTCTCTCACTGAGCACGGGCTGGGCAGACTTTTTTGCACGCAAGTGTAAAACAGCAAGTACCATAAGTGCATCTGTGGTTTTGTCTACAAGCCGAGCACTGGCTACAAGGCTTATATGGCTGTGATTATTTGAATAAGGATATTATTTTTAAACTTCTTGTTTTGTAATAATTTGACAAAATGGTAATTTGCTCCTGAAAATGTTGACACTAGTGGTCTTATTACAAAACGAGGTTCTTCTTCTGTCATGGTTTAAACCATCGAGCCAGTTTTTGCGTTTCTTCCTCGTGGTCAAACTGATTTAACCACGAGGAATTCTGTTCCGGATAGTCAAACTACATAGTTTATTGAAAAGTATCCACCCTTTGTCCGTAAATATACTTGTACTGTCATTAACAAAAATAATTATCTTAGTTTATTTAAAAAGTTCCCAACACTTATATCGCCATGCATTAATAAAATTGCAGCTAACACTTCATTATGAAATCATCTCGACATATTTGGTCTTGGCGGCAGAGAGATACTTTTTCATTAGAAGATTTTTCTTTTTGTATTAAGGTTTCAAGGAAACGAACAACAGTAATTTGATTACGACGTTTCATGGATTTGTTTAGTTGGCCGTTCCAACTTTAGATCACATTGTTTGTGCGATGTCTCTGGCCATAAACAGACCATTTTTTTAAATAATATTTTTATTTATTTATGTAGGTACTTATACAGCTTCATAAAAAGTTTAAATAGCCACCATTAAATTGACCACGAGGAAGGAAATTATTTTTGTTAATGACTGTACAAGTAGGTAAACAAAGGGTGGATATTTTTCGTTAAACTAAGTAGTTTGACTATCCGGAACAGAATTCCTCGTGGTCAAATCAGTTTGACCATTAAATTTGACCACGAAGAAGGAACGAGTTTTTGTAATAAGAACCTAGCTGTTTTAGAAATACAGTTCTTTATACAAAACTGACAACTTATTCCGGTACATCTTAATGTGTCGGAATAAAGTTCAAAATTCAAAAAAGGGTCCATGGTTTAAACCTGGGTTTGAAGATGAACCTTGTATTGTAATAAGACGGTAGGTGTTCATTTGTACACTATAATTTCGCCGAAAAGTATGCGGTCCTTTTTATAGAACTTATGTAGTACGCGAATGGCATTTGTTTGACTAAAGGCGAAAATACACATTCCTGTAACTTGAAAGAAAGAAAGAAAGAAAGAAAGAAAGAAAGAAAAAGTATTTATTGGGACTCGCACAGAACTAAAACTAAAACACAAAATAAAAGTTGAAAACAAACAAAATATATATATAAAAAAAATTAAAATAAGTAAATAAAAACAAAAAAAAACAAAAAAAGTCCTGTACGAGGCCAAAAGGTCCCTATCTCAGCATGATGCTGCGGCACTTAACATGAGCGCTGGTATTCTGATAGGGCCCGCTGTGATGTCACGGGCAGATATACTAAAATACATAAATAATTATAAATAGATACAAATAGATAAAATGTAAAACGTTACAAACACAAATAATAAATATTAAACAAAAAAAAAAACTTAATTCAGTCCGCGTGTGAGCGCCCCGCGTTACCACATTACTTGTCTACCCACAAAGTATCTGTGGCATTACCAATACTAGTTATAATCTGTGGGCACAGTAATGACAAGCAAAGGAAC
Organism: Cosmia trapezina; assembly: GCA_905163495.3. NCBI lineage: Eukaryota > Metazoa > Arthropoda > Insecta > Lepidoptera > Noctuidae > Cosmia > Cosmia trapezina. The sequence continues at coordinate 22,619,365 of LR991029.1, forward strand.
GCGAGTGCCAGTGCGCTCACGACGCATAACAACACAAAATAAATAAATGTAAAACATGACGGCTGTGTAGTGTAAACAATAATTAATGTGTTGAAGTAGAATATACAATAAAAAATTAGTGTTACGTGGTAATTATTAACGGTATTGAAGGTGAAATAAACTAATGAAGAGAGTGATTGTAATTACAAACGCAAAATACAAGTGACAGACAACGAAATGAAAAGAATGCAACCTGAGTCTCGTTTACCATCCGATCAAGTATTGAGCAAGGAGCAAGTAAGCTAATAACACACAGAAAACAAGTGCTGCGCCTAAACACTGAACAATGACCGCCAAACGCTCGGACCACCATTGCCAGCTGCGTGCATACTAAGGGTAAGTTCAAAATCAGATGGAATCTTTTTGAAGCTGCAGTAAATGTTGTTTATATTTAAATCTAAAAGTACCAACTGTTTTTATAGCACGGAAAGGCGGTGGCAAGTCATTCCAGCAACGAGAGGCAGCGAATTTGAAGCATCCACGAAATGCAGCAGTTTTATGCGATGAGGCCAACATGAGGTATGAAGATGCTCTGGTTTTAAAGTTGCACAAAACTATGCAAGAGTATGCCGTGTACCATAACAACTTCTGATTGGTCAACGTCACAATGGCATGCCAGCTACTTGCATAGTTTTGTACCAGCTACAGGCATGTGTATTTGTGACCTTCCTCCAAGCTTCCAAGGGGTATTTTTATTAAAAACGTTCGCATTTCTGTCTCAATTACTCAAAAATAAATCGAATTTAACTAGTTTTTACATAGACTGTCGCTGAGATGAGATTTACACTAGATGTTGAACGTTTTTAATTACGGGAATGGGCTTTTGGGTTATAAGTACCGAAAATTCCTAACAAAAATCAAGTAATTTAAATATGTGGAACTCTTAACTAAAGACGCATTTGCTACGAATCTAGAAAAAAATAAAAAATGTTTATTCACAGAAATATTTTTTTTTTCCTCTTTATTTGTTTTGGGGTTTTTATCGAGAAACATTTTTTCTACAACAAATATTACCTCTGCCAAATATGGAGTTTGTTAGCGGACGTAGCTCCTTTTTTTTAGATCATCCTAACTATCTGAAAGTTTTTTTGTAATTAGATGTAAGGTGGCAGAACATTTTTTGACAGTAAATTCTTCGAGAAAATAAACTTTATTTCATCGAAAATAAAAGCATTTGTTTTTATAACAACCTGTAACTTTTATCCATCCATACTACACATTTTTTCTCAATAATTATTTTTTTTTAATTTTATTCCTGGTCTAAAGTCTGTATAATTGTATATACAACTTCATTTCCAGGCTTCGAGTACACTACATCGAATCAAGGAAGAAGAATGATATCCCGTGGAGGCTATAAATATTGTCTACAATTAAAAAAGGGCGATAGATGTCGCTGGTACTGCTCCACTAACCACACTAAGGGTTGCAGAGCAAACATACATACATATTATAACGATATTATCAAGATAAATGATACACATAACCATGCACCTAAGGAGCCGTGTGGAACCGTTAATAAATATTATAAAGTCTTGTAAAAATAAATAAAAACCGGTCAAGTGCGAGTGGAACTCTCACACGAAGGGTTCCGTAACACAGTACAATTATATTTAAAACTACATATTTAAATAAAATATTTCAGTTTAAACTTTATTTAATTTTTATTATTTTCTGTCATAGCGGCAATAGAAATACACAATCTGTGAAAATTTCAACTGTCTACCTATTACGGTTCATGAGATACAGCCCGTTGATAGACAGAAGGACAGCGGAGGCTTAGTAGGGTTCCGTTTGGCACCCTTCAGGTACGGAACCCTAGTTACTTCCACATTTATAATATTATGTAAAGTGAAATTGAGGCGCTTAAGGCAGTTTGTTCACCGACACCGTCAGCGGATCGTCAACGAGAAGTGAGATTATTCGAACCGAACGAAACGTCCCGTTGATGGCGATCGTTTGTCTACCGCGACCGAACTCGACGACTGGTATGTTAAGCTGTTATGTTAGGATAGACAAAACAATAGCCGGGCGAACGGCGCCGGCCGGTGCGACGGCAATGTGTGGACACGATCAAACGTGTTTTGTATTGCCGGCACATCGACCCGTCACAATCTCGGTCCAAGTTCTAGCGGTTGCGCCGAACTATAACTTATACTCGAAAATTCGTGAATGACGGACGTGCGGTGGTCACGCAGCCATAATTAAACGCATGTATCGCTACTTCAGGGGCGTCATCCCGCTGTCGGTAACGTCCCGTTGATGGTGGCGGTGGACAAACGGCCTTACGCTTTTACTAGTAAGTTCCTATATTGCTAAAGCTTTGTGTATTTTCTGTGAATTCTTGAAATAACCTTAGACCTAGACTTAGGTATTCTACTTTAGTCGGAATGTTATGTTATAATTTTTTATCGAGATAAATACTAAGGTTTCATTATATTTAACAAGTCAATTATCAGACAGTGATAGGTCCTCCTTGTAGAAATGTCGTATTAAAATTAATTTGTTTGCAACAATTAAAAGCGGCCTTTATATTCAATATTTAACATGATAACGTAAATATTATTTATACCATGTAAGTATGTATTATAGCTGTATGGTTTTCAATAAAACATTATGACATTTATGACGGCCATTTTTTTAATAAACCTGTTCCAGAACAAAAAAATAACCTTCGAGGTCGTGAAAATGAGCTGGGCTGGCCTACAATGAACCCACTCAATCGATCTGCCTTTTCCCAACTATGTTGGGGTCGGGTTCTAATCTAACCGGATGGAGCTGAATACCCGTATTTTACATGGAAGGATTGCTTATCTGACCTCCACAACCCAGTAACTGGGTAATACGATACCCCTTGGTAAGACTGGTTGTCAGAGTTTTGGGCTTCTGACGACCCGTAACGACTGTCAAAGTTCCACGAACAGCCGGGACCAACGGCTTAACGTGCTTTCCGCTCCATGTAAAATACTGGTATTCAGCTGCATCCGGTTAGACTGGAAGCCGACCCCAACATAGTTGGGAAAAGACTAGGCAGATTGCAGATTGACCCACTTGACGAACAAAGACCGCACCCTATTTTTTCGGTAGAATCTAAACTGGAATAAAACTGCTACTGCCACCTATGATTTTGTGTTGTGAACCTTTTCGAACGAACGCCCCACGCTCTCTTACATTTAAAATGCTACCATGTTACAGTACTAGATGGCGCTATTGCTACAACCCTTATTTGCAGACCCTCCTTACAACTTGGCAAGAAACAAGTGCGACTTAAGGCGCTACTATCGCCAATGTAAACTCGAAAAGTTCAATGAGGCTTCTATAATGACTTCTTTGGTAAAATTTCGGATGGTATTTTTGAGACAGAAGCATGTTTAAAATTAGGTAAGAATAATATGTCCAATTATACAGGTTGTATCGGAAAGGTGTGGTCAAATTTAAGGGTGTGGTACAGACCATCAAAGTGAACAACTTTTTCCAGGGGACCAACATCGTAAGATATCGAGAAAAAATTATCAGGCGTCCCTTAAATTTTGGTCTCAGGCGTATTGAGGGGTACAGGACAGCTGATCTTGGTTCCATGGAGAAAGTTGTTCAGATTGATGGTCTGTATATTATACACCTTGTGTGCTGCTTCAGCAAGACTTGCTTTGGGCTTTGACGTCTTACATCCGTTTCTCAAATGCCAACAAACACAAAAAGCTGACAGATTGTCAAACTCAATCAGACAGTTTCAGATACAATCTGACAGATTGTCAGCAATTTTTCCTGTTGATAATCTTTTCAGATGGACTGGATCTGGTAAAAGCTGAGCGTCCACTGGTCCGTGCCGGCCACAATGCACGCACGACACGCAACGGATTTTGGTTTGTTTGTATGCAGAAGTGAAAATGCGGGCGGTACAGGTAGCGGACGCAGTGCTATATGAATATATACAAAGCAAACCGAAATCCGTTGCGTGCCGTGCGTACGTTGCAGTCGGCACGGACCAGTGGACGCTCACCTTAACTATTCAATAAACATTTCCATTTATATTTTCATTTATTTTTTATTTTTTTATTTCCATTTTTTTTTTTCATTTTATTAACCTGTGACGGACCTCAATTGTTTTCGTACATTTGTTTTTAATTTTGGAGCGCATCGGAAGCACCCAGGGTACCTACTCACTCAAGTTTTTTTGTTTCAGGTGCAGTGGTCACTACAACCAGCAAAGGATCCAAGGTTGTCTTCCTAAACGGCTTCAAGTTCACCAAACACATAGAACAGGGCTCGAAGATTAGGTGGCGCTGTAGTCGCCACTACTCACACAAGTGTCCCGCTACTCTTTATACTTACTTAGATAAAGTTTATATGTGTAAAAATAATCATACCCATTTTCAAATTGTAACGTAAGTTGTGTAGGTGAAGTGATCTTGAAGTGAGCTGTCATTCAAGCTGATGCTAGGGATGTGAAGTTTGTGTGAAGACAGCTGTCAATAGTGTCTGTTGACAGCCGACTTCACATAAGTTTTCACGGTGAGATTTTACATAATACACCGGATGTATTATTTGTATGTGATATGCACACTGTAGTGCAATAAGGATAGGGTGTTAATTTAGTCACCTGCATAATTTTCAGGTGACTTAAGGTGAGCGTCCACTGGTCCGCACCGGCCGCAACCAACGTACGGCACGCAACGGATTTCGGTTTGCTTTGTATTAATTCATATAGCACTGCATCCACTACCGGTACCGCCCGCATTTTCATTTCTTCATGCAAACAAACCAAAATTCGTTGCGTGCCGTGCGTGTGTTGCGGCCGGCGCGGGCCAGTGGGCGCTCAGGTTAAATCAACAGCCTATATAGTTTGGCAGTTAGAGTTGTGCTGTGTATCGTAATAGCAATAAAGACTAATTAAGATAAGAATCAGAGAATAAAATTTAACTGTCAATGTGCACTTTTATAATTTCTATCGTGACTTTACTATCGTGGACGGTCACGTCCATGAAATGTATGGAAATATCGGCACGATATAATGTTGTCGTGGATGGAAACTTAAAAGCGTCTTCTTAAATGTCCGTACTTTTAACTTACCTGTGTTATCGTGATGCCTTGATGTGCATGTCCACGATAATATCGTTACAACGTGTGCCTGTGTGTAATCTTACTTTAGCTAGTAATATCTGTATAATCTTACTTTAGAACTAGTAATATCTGTATAATCTTTCTTTAGAACTAGTAATATCTGTATAATCTTACTTTAGAACTAGTAATATCTGTATAATCACTAAATTATGTTATGTATGTTCTTTTTAGATTTTTTTATAATTTTTTCGAATAGGTAATCTTTGAGATAAGTTTTGGCTATCAGTAAAATGCTGATGAGTTGATGACTCAAAAAAACGATTTTTTCATTAGAATGTCTATACGTAATATTAGTAGTACCTACCTACTTTAAAATGATAATGGCACCATGGTTATATTATTGTAACTCTGTTTCTCACCTGACGTTTTCTAGGTAAATACAACCCTTGATTCTTCAGAAATTCCAGTGGGAAAAAGGTTTTGTTGCTAAAAAAACATCAGTGAAACAGAAAAAAAAATATTCATAAATTTAAAAAAAAAGTGTAATAAAAGAGGTTTATCTTTTACAGGTACTTCCACGTGACTGGATATTTTCATACGGGTTTGAATAATTGATTTTAAACATAAGGCTAAGCGCCAGGGTATCCCGCGAAATTCAAATTTTCTTACGTTTTTTGTAATTTTCAGCTCAGTATCAGGTTGTATGTTGATCTGAATATGTTATCGACCGTAACAAATCTGTATTTATAGAATTATACAACTCTCTAATTTCATATTAACCTATTGAATGACTTTTTCACGAAATCTTGACATTTGAGGATTAACCTATGGAGTTGTATTATTGACTAGCTTTTACCCGCGGCTTCGCCCGCGTTGATGTCGGAACATATCCCCACGGGAACATACTACCGGGAATTCCTTCCTTATTCCTTGTCTACACTATAAAGGGAACCTCTGTGCAAAATTTCAGCTTTCTAGGTCCAAGGGTTTGGGCTGGGCGTTGATGAGTCAGTCAGTCAGTCAGTCAGCCAGTCAGGACTTATCTTTTTATTTATATAGATTTTAATGATTATAACTCTGTTAATACTTACATATTACATATTTGTTCCGGTTGCAAATCATTGCTTTTTTAAACAAAAGTATGTTTATTAAATAAAATGCTTTGCATTCTTAAAATGTTTTTTGGCCGAATTTGTTGATAGATGTGCAAGATACGATTCTGAACTATAAATATATTTTATGTAAATAGATTTTGCGGTAGTTATTTTACGAGGGCTTAGACAAAGCTATCTATTAACCTTTTGAATGCCGGAACGTGGATCCACACGAGACACAATGGCTTTTGGCGAATTTTAATTGTGTCTGTAATTACGGCATTCGACTAATTAAGCTATTAGCTCTAGTTATTTTTTTTAAGCTAGGTGTTTTTGGGACACCCTGTATGAATAAAAATGTAACTGTACTACTGAATGAATAAATAAATAGGTATTTATGTTTTTCTACAGGCACACGTTATACTTCAAATGTAGATAACATAGCTCAAACACTAGGGAAAATAAAAAAACGTAACCACCGAGATATTTTAACAAGATACAAAAACAGAAACAAGATACAAAATTTAACAAGATCTTGTAGCACGAGAAAAAGCACGTAGGGAAGAGAAAGATACCGAAAGAAAAAAGAAAGAGGAATTGTTAAGCTCATCCAGGATTATACAACTCAAGAACAAAAACAAATACGGCTTAAATGTAAAATGTCGGCAAAAAGATATAGGAGAAGAAAAGCTAGGGATAAAAAGTTTGAAGCTAAATATGATCAGCCTTTTCCCAACTATGCTGCGGTCGGCCAGTCTTACCGGATGCAGCTGGATATATGAATATGTTATAAATAAATATGTTCCTATTAATAGATCCCTCCGTGCCTCGGAAAACACGTTAAGTCGTTGGTGATTCGTGGGTCTTTGATAGTCGTTACGGGTCGTTAGAAACCCGAAAGTTTGAAAACCAGATTCACCAAGGGGTATCATATTACCCAGTAACTCGGTTGTGGAAGTCAGATAGGCAGTCGCTCCGTGTAAAATACTGGTATTCAGCTGCATCCGGTAAGACTGGAAGCCGACCGACTGGATGATGAAATGTTCCGACTAAACTCCAAGAAATTATTCAAATCAGTTTTGTTTACTAGAGTTAGTTTAGTTTCAAGACTCTAGAGTTAGTTTAGTTTTAAGACTCCCGCAGAAAGTCGCGACACGACTAGTAGAACAATTTCTATGAAAACTTCAAGGAAATTGTTCCACCAGATTCGCATAGCACCGTCGCGTCGCTCCTTTATACGGGGAGCCTTTATTGTAAAAGTTGTTCATATTCATTAACTGGATAATTATCTGAATCTCTGCCGATTGATTCAGATCATAATTTCTTTTAAAATAAAGGAAATGACATTAGTGGGTAAACTACTGATTTTTTTGTTTAAAAAATATTTTTGTTTGTTTCTGAGCGGAAAATTTATATTTGGTTTTTATGATGTGACTTTACCGACGTATTATTTAATATACATGTCACTAATATAATGTAAATTTTATAACTGTTTCATTTATTAATTATTAGAGAATTATCAGTTTTTTTTTATAGTTTCATATTATGGCCTTGTATGAACACGATTTGTAAAATAATGTCCGCCTATTATTTAAATATTTACCTGTGTGATATTTAATTAGGTGTTTTGCAATTAATAAATCTTAAAAAACGATTTGAACGCACTACACGAAAGACATTCACCTTGAAAAAAATATTGCAGTAGTTTCCTAAAACTGTACCTGCTTACTATTTTTAATTTTGATGGGTAGCAATGATTATTTATTTTGTTACAAAAAATATTAGAAAGCGGTAATATCGTAATATCGAAAATTGTTTGTCGAATTCCGAATGTCTTCGAAGTGGAATGCCGTACCTGCTATAGTTAACTATAATTACTCTGATAATACGTCATGTATTATCAGACCATGTAAAATACTGGTATTCAGCTGCAGGCGGTTAGACTGGAAGCCGACCCCAAAATAGTTGGGAAAAGGCTAGGCAGATTGCAGATTGACCCACTTGACGAACAAAGACCGCACCCTATTTTTACCTACCTACCTTAGGTATAGAGTATTAAACAAAAGTCTAATAAAATGTACCTAACAGTAAACACCACCTAGTTTAATTGGACCGATTTAAGCAAAAATGTTCCAACCCACAACCTCGACAATTTCGAGTTTTTGTGAAATATGTACTCCAAATAAGGTATATTTTAACATATCAAAGACTCATGAGGTTTGTGTGATTTGGAACATTTTTGCTTAAATGGGTCCAATTTCAAACCTGTCGTCGAATGTTTACAAAATTAATGGTTATGGTTATGCAAGACTGCGTGCTGCTCGTGCCAACACCTTTCACGCAAGTATAACATAACTTAAGTGTAGGCCCCAATATAATGTTAACTTGCATGCAAGTTGCGTGCAAGCAACCTTGCATGCTGAGAATATGGTATTATTTTCTAGTAAAAACACAAAGTAATAAGAATTATGCCGTAGTGAATGTAAAATGTGAGCAGTGGTGGCCCAGTGGTAATGGCCCCAACTTATGAGTTAGGGCGTGGGTTCGGAGCCAGGCAGACGCTTTACTTTGTGTAATGTTCCCACTGCTGGGACAAAGGCCTCCTCTCTTCGAGAGAGTGTATGTCACGTATCGGTTGCCTACTATTACTGGGAACATTATAGGCTGATTATGCTATGATTATGAATGTAAGGTAGGAAGGTTTAGGAGCAGCAGCCATTATTACTAGGTATTTCAGATGTGTATGTTTTTGTTTCGTTCTACGTGGCAAGTAGAACAAATTATATAATGTTTCGTTCTACGCGGCAAGTAGAACAAATTATATAATGTTTCGTTCTACGCGGCAAGTAGAACAAATTATATAATGTTTCGTTCTACTTGGCAAGTAGAACAAATTATATGATAGGTACATTCTTGATTCTTAATTGACTAATAATGTCCCACAGTCCTGCCACGTCAAAAGCGCGGATGTCTTGCGAAAAACCTATCAGAGGAAGAAAAGATAGCTAGAAAAAGGGAACAAGAAAGACTTAGAACGCAGAAAACGAGAGAAAAATGGAAAAAAGATCATGCATTCATGGAAGAGGTACGAAGGAAAGATAGAGAAAGATACAAAAAGAAAAAAGAAAAAGGATTAGTTAAGTTCATAAACGATTATACACCTGAAGAACAAAAAAAAATACGAGAAAATAACAACAAGAAGAAAAGGAGATACAGGAAAAGTATCCGTGAAAGAAATGAAGCTCTAAAAGCTAAACAAAAAACCAATTAGGAAAATCTAATGATAAAGCTAAAAAAAAATAGTCAATTGCTACTAAGAATATGAATGGATCCAAAGTCAAGAATCGAGTATCCACTCGATTCTTGACTTTGGATCCATTCGTATTCTTAGTAACAATCATCTACTCATGAATAAAAACAACTTTTATTAGGGGACTGACACATAAACATCGAAATAAATAATATCTGTTTTATACAAAAATACAATACTCGCTGCAACGAATGTTGTTTGTTCAGAGTTTGTTTTAGGTATTGTAAAAGTTTTCGTGAGTATTTTCACCCCCTGTTAGACGGCTAATGAATTAACATCAGCCTGTATAATGACCCCAGCGGCTGCAGTAGTTTAGAGTATCATCATCATAGAGTATTATTGGCAACCTTGTTTTACCCCGTGTTGAGTATAGGCGTCCTTCCTTTTGTACCATGATTCCCGGGTCTGTGAGAGAACAAACTATCAGTCACTCTGAATCTGAATGATTTTTTCTTCATTATTTTCGAAAAATTTTGTCTGCTCAACAACGTAATTACCGCAAAATGAAACCCATTCCCACGGTAAGTGTTACGCATTTCATTTCATTACCACGCTAGTCTTCCCCGCGATCTTCTGTATGTAATGTAATTTAGAGTAAGTTTACGATTATTTCAGGAATGACATTAATGCCCCAACTACTGTCATTTCTGTGAATAAAAGTTTTTTTGAGAGGTTATTTTGTTTTTTTGCTATGGTTTAACTGTTACCGATAGACTGCAGGAATGCTGAAATGGTGGTGGTGCTTATTTGTAATTAAATATTAAGTTTCAGATATGATTTTAATCTTTTTTTAGTTATAATTTACGATTGTTAAATTTGTTAAATGGTTTAGGTTTTTTTTTTTTTCTTAAAACAATGAAAGAAAACATTATCTTAATTATTTTTAATAGTGTCTAGTTGTATTTTTTTAATAAGTTTAGTAATAAATAAATCTTAAAAAACCCCCAAATTTCAGATTATTTTTTTATACTAAAATACTTTTTTACAAAAAAAAAACAACCGACTTCCAAAAAAATACTACAAAGTGGAAAATAACTTTATTTTCGGAAGTCGATGTCTTTGGATCTGTATTTTAGTGTTTTGCCACCGACTTCCGAAATTAGTTATTTTTCACTTTGTAGTATTTTTTTGGAAGTTGGTTGTTTTTTTATTTTTTTGTAAAAAAGTTTTTTATTTTTCACTTTCTAGTGGGTGACGTCTGTAATTTATCTAAGTTACAATAGCCTAATGTCAACTGCTCATCACCTTTTACAAAATTGCTTTTCGAGATACAAGGATGTTAATTGTTGAGGAGTTCTCCCAGTAAAGAACCAGCAGAACTGGAACTGATGGTGAAGTCACCATCAGAGACTAGCATAAATTGCTTAGCAATAATCGAATCGCAACCCGTGAAATTTGTCTTATTGAGTAGTTCCGGTGGTCATCTATGGTCTTCCTCATCAGTTCCACTTCACCAAATGGTGCTTTCCGGGAGCAAATGCACGAGTTACTATAGCATGCATGCTGCCCATACCATACCATATTCTACATGTGAGCAGTGGTGGCCCAGTGGTACCGGCCCCAACTTATGAGTTAGGGCGTGGGTTCGGAGCCAGGCAGACGCTTTACTTTGTGTAAATAGTTTCATCACCATAATCAGCCTATAATGTTTCCACTGCCGGGACTTCTCTTCGAGAGGGAGTGGGCTGTAACCTATCACGCGGACTCAGTGTGGGTTGGTAGATGTCACGTGTCGGTTGCCTACCAGCACTGGGAACATTATAGGCTGATTATGCCATGATTATTACTAGGTATTTCAGATGTGTATGTTTTGTGAGCTTCTACGTGGCAAGTAGAACAAATATAAAATAGGTACATTCTTGATTCTTAAAGTGATTGCGCTGTGTAGCCCGCGAAATTCATTTTAGATTCGTCAAACGAACGAAATGTAACGAATCTGCACGAAATCTTACTTAGAGATGTAGTGATGATTTTTAGGGTTAAAATTATTTAAATACATATGTTTTATTGCTGCGTATCATGCTGTGATGAAGATACAACCTAACACGGACCTGCAAATTGCAAAAAACTCAAAAAATATTGAATTTCGCGGGCTACCACTGCGCATCATCCTTAATTGACTAATAATGTCCCACAGGCCTGCCACGTCAAAAACGCGGACGTCTTGCAAAAAACCTATCAGAGGAAGAAAAGATAGCTAGGAAAAGGGAACGTGTAAAACGTAATATGCAGAAAACCAGAGAAAAACGAAAAAAATATCCTGCAATTTTGGCAGAAGTACGAAGGAAAGACAGAGAAAGATACAAAAAGAAAAAAGAAAAAGGATTAGTTAAGTCCATAAAGGATTATACACCTGAAGAACAAAAAAAAATACGAGAATATAACAAGAAGAAGGCTTGGAGATACAGGAAAAGACTCCGTGAAAGAATTGAAGTCGATCCACTCGATTCTAGACTTTGAATCCACTCGTATTATTAGTAGCAATCATCTACTCATGAGTCATGAATAATAACAACTTTTACTAAGGGACACACATAAACATCGAAATAAATATTATCTGCCGTTTTATACAAAAATACAATACTCGCTGCAACGAATGTTGTTTTTTCAGAGTTGGTTCTCTAGGTATTGTAAAAGTTTAGAATTAACATCAGCTGTATAATGACTCTAGCGGCTGCAGTAATTTAGAGTATCATCCGCATAGAGCTTTATTGGCAACCTTGTTCTACCCACCTGTTGAGTATAGGCGTCCTTCCTTTTGTACCATCATTCCCTGGTCTGAGAGAGAACAAACTATCAATCACTATCTGAATGTTTTTTTCTTCATTATGTTCGAAAAATTTGTCTGCTCAACAACGTAAATAACGCAAAATGTTTTTTTTGCTATGGTTTAACTGTTACCGATAGACTGTAGGAATGCTGAAATGGTGCTGGTGTTTATTTGTAATATTAAGTTACAGATATGATTGTAAATCCGTTTTATAGTTATTATTTACGATTATTTAAACGAATTTTCAGCTCAGTATCAGGTTGTATGTTGATCTGAATATGTTCTCGACCGTAACAAATCTGTATTTATAGAATTATACAACTCTCTAATTTCATATTAACCTATTGAATGACTTTTTCACGAAATCTTGACATTTGAGGATTATACTAACCTATGGAGTTGTATTATTGACTAGCTTTTACCCGCGGCTTCGCCCGCGTTGATGTCGGAACATATCCCCACGGGAACATACTACCGGGAATTCCTTCCTTATTCCTTGTCTACATTATAAAGGGCACCTCTGTGCAAAATTTCAGCTTTCTAGGTCCAAGGGTTTGGGCTGGGCGTTGATGAGTCAGTCAGTCAGTCAGTCAGCCAGTCAGGACTTATCTTTTTATTTATATAGATTTTAATGATTATAACTCTGTTAATACTTACATATTACATATTTGTTCCGGTTGCAAATCATTGCTTTTTTAAACAAAAGTATGTTTATTAAATAAAATGCTTTGCATTCTTAATATGTTTTTTGGCCGAATTTGTTGATAGATGTGCAAGATACGATTCTGAACTATAAATATATTTTATGTAAATAGATTTTGCGGTAGTTATTTTACGACGGCTTAGACAAAGCTATCTATTAACCTTTTGAATGCCGGAACGTGGATCCACACGAGACACAATGGCTTTTGGCGAATTTTAATTGTGTCTGTAATTACGGCATTCGACTAATTAAGCTATTAACTCTAGTTATTTTTTTTAAGCTAGGTGTTTTTGGGACACCCTGTATGAATAAAAATGTAACTGTACTACTGAATGAATAAATAAATAGGTATTTATGTTTTTCTATAGGCACACGTTTTACTTCAGATGAAGATAACATAGCTCAAATAATAAGGAAAATAAAAAACGTTTTATGCACCGAGATATTTTAACAAGATACAAAAAAAGAAACAAGATACAAAATTTAACAAGATCTTGTAGCACGAGAAAAAGCACGTAGGGAAGAGAAAGATACCGAAAGAAAAAAGAAAGAGGAATTGTTAAGCTCATCCAGGATTATACAACTCAAGAACAAAAACAAATACGGCTTAAATGGAAAATGTCGGCAAAAAGATATAGGAGAAGAAAAGCTAGGGATAAAAAGTTTGAAGCTAAATATGATCAGCCTTTTCCCAACTATGTTGCGGTCGGCCACCAGTCTTACCGGATGCAGCTGGATATATGAATATGTTATAAATAAATATGTTCCTATTAATAGATCCCTCCGTGCCTCGGAAAACACGTTAAGTCGTTGGTGATTCGTGGGTCTTTGATAGTCGTTACGGGTCGTTAGAAACCCGAAAGTTTGAAAACCAGATTCACCAAGGGGTATCATATTACCCAGTAACTCGGTTGTGGAAGTCAGATAGGCAGTCGCTCCGTGTAAAATACTGGTATTCAGCTGCATCCGGTAAGACTGGAAGCCGACCGACTGGATGATGAAATGTTCCGACTAAACTCCAAGAAATTATTCAAATCAGTTTTGTTTACTAGAGTTAGTTTAGTTAGTTTAGTTTCAAGACTCTAGAGTTAGTTTAGTTTTAAGACTCCCGCAGAAAGTCGCGACACGACTAGTAGAACAATTTCTATGAAAACTTCAAGGAAATTGTTCCACCAGATTCGCATAGCACCGTCGCGTCGCTCCTTTATACGGGGAGCCTTTATTGTAAAAGTTGTTCATATTCATTAACTGGATAATTATCTGAATCTCTGCCGATTGATTCAGATCATAATTTCTTTTAAAATAAAGGAAATGACATTAGTGGGTAAACTACTGATTTTTTTGTTTAAAAAATATTTTTGTTTGTTTCTGAGCGGAAAATTTATATTTGGTTTTTATGATGTGACTTTACCGACGTATTATTTAATATACATGTCACTAATATAATGTAAATTTTATAACTGTTTCATTTATTAACTATTAGAGAATTATCAGTTTTTTTTATAGTTTCATATTATGGCCTTGTATGAACACGATTTGTAAAATAATGTCCGCCTATTATTTAAATATTTACCTGTGTGATATTTAATTAGGTGTTTTGCAATTAATAAATCTTAAAAAACGATTTAAACGCACTACACGAAAGACATTCACCTTGAAAAAAATATTGCAGTAGTTTCCTAAAACTGTACCTGCTTACTATTTTTAATTTTGATGGGTAGCAATGATTATTTATTTTGTTACAAAAAATATTAGAAAGCGGTAATATCGTAATATCGAAAATTGTTTGTCGAATTCCGAATGTCTTCGAAGTGGAATGCCGTACCTGCTATAGTTAACTATAATTACTCTGATAATACGTCATGTATTATCAGACCATGTAAAATACTGGTATTCAGCTGCAGGCGGTTAGACTGGAAGCCGACCCCAAAATAGTTGGGAAAAGGCTAGGCAGATTGCAGATTGACCCACTTGACGAACAAAGACCGCACCCTATTTTTACCTACCTACCTTAGGTATAGAGTATTAAACAAAAGTCTAATAAAATGTACCTAACAGTAAACACCACCTAGTTTAATTGGACCGATTTAAGCAAAAATGTTCCAACCCACAACCTCGACAATTTCGAGTTTTTGTGAAATATGTACTCCAAATAAGGTATATTTTAACATATCAAAGACTCATGAGGTTTGTGTGATTTGGAACATTTTTGCTTAAATGGGTCCAATTTCAAACCTGTCGTCGAATGTTTACAAAATTAATGGTTATGGTTATGCAAGACTGCGTGCTGCTCGTGCCAACACCTTTCACGCAAGTATAACATAACTTAAGTGTAGGCCCCAATATAATGTTAACTTGCATGCAAGTTGCGTGCAAGCAACCTTGCATGCTGAGAATATGGTATTATTTTCTAGTAAAAACACAAAGTAATAAGAATTATGCCGTAGTGAATGTAAAATGTGAGCAGTGGTGGCCCAGTGGTAATGGCCCCAACTTATGAGTTAGGGCGTGGGTTCGGAGCCAGGCAGACGCTTTACTTTGTGTAATGTTCCCACTGCTGGGACAAAGGCCTCCTCTCTTCGAGAGAGTGTATGTCACGTATCGGTTGCCTACTATTACTGGGAACATTATAGGCTGATTATGCTATGATTATGAATGTAAGGTAGGAAGGTTTAGGAGCAGCAGCCATTATTACTAGGTATTTCAGATGTGTATGTTTTTGTTTCGTTCTACGTGGCAAGTAGAACAAATTATATAATGTTTCGTTCTACGCGGCAAGTAGAACAAATTATATAATGTTTCGTTCTACGCGGCAAGTAGAACAAATTATATAATGTTTCGTTCTACTTGGCAAGTAGAACAAATTATATGATAGGTACATTCTTGATTCTTAATTGACTAATAATGTCCCACAGTCCTGCCACGTCAAAAGCGCGGATGTCTTGCGAAAAACCTATCAGAGGAAGAAAAGATAGCTAGGAAAAGGGAACGTGTAAAAC
Source organism: Cosmia trapezina (assembly GCA_905163495.3). Classification (NCBI taxonomy): domain Eukaryota; kingdom Metazoa; phylum Arthropoda; class Insecta; order Lepidoptera; family Noctuidae; genus Cosmia; species Cosmia trapezina. The sequence goes on from LR991029.1 coordinate 22,635,338, forward strand.
GTAATATGCAGAAAACCAGAGAAAAACGCAAAAAAAATCCTGCAATTTTGGCAGAAGTACGAAGGAAAGACAGAGAAAGATACAAAAAGAAAAAAGAAAAAGGATTAGTTAAGTCCATAAAGGATTATACACCTGAAGAACAAAAAAAAATACGAGAATATAACAAGAAGAAGGCTTGGAGATACAGGAAAAGACTCCGTGAAAGAATTGAAGTCGATCCACTCGATTCTAGACTTTGAATCCACTCGTATTATTAGTAGCAATCATCTACTCATGAGTCATGAATAATAACAACTTTTACTAAGGGACACACATAAACATCGAAATAAATATTATCTGCCGTTTTATACAAAAATACAATACTCGCTGCAACGAATGTTGTTTTTTCAGAGTTGGTTCTCTAGGTATTGTAAAAGTTTAGAATTAACATCAGCTGTATAATGACTCTAGCGGCTGCAGTAATTTAGAGTATCATCCGCATAGAGCTTTATTGGCAACCTTGTTCTACCCACTGTTGAGTATAGGCGTCCTTCCTTTTGTACCATCATTCCCTGGTCTGAGAGAGAACAAACTATCAATCACTATCTGAATGTTTTTTTCTTCATTATGTTCGAAAAATTTGTCTGCTCAACAACGTAAATAACGCAAAATGTTTTTTTTGCTATGGTTTAACTGTTACCGATAGACTGTAGGAATGCTGAAATGGTGCTGGTGTTTATTTGTAATAGTAAGTTACAGATATGATTGTAAATCCGTTTTATAGTTATTATTTACGATTATTTAAACGAATTTTCAGCTCAGTATCAGGTTGTATGTTGATCTGAATATGTTCTCGACCGTAACAAATCTGTATTTATAGAATTATACAACTCTCTAATTTCATATTAACCTATTGAATGACTTTTTCACGAAATCTTGACATTTGAGGATTATACTAACCTATGGAGTTGTATTATTGACTAGCTTTTACCCGCGGCTTCGCCCGCGTTGATGTCGGAACATATCCCCACGGGAACATACTACCGGGAATTCCTTCCTTATTCCTTGTCTACATTATAAAGGGCACCTCTGTGCAAAATTTCAGCTTTCTAGGTCCAAGGGTTTGGGCTGGGCGTTGATGAGTCAGTCAGTCAGTCAGTTAGCCAGTCAGCCAGTCAGAACTTATCTTTTTATTTATATAGATTTTAATGATTATAACTCTGTTAATACTTACATATTACATATTTGTTCCGGTTGCAAATCATTGCTTTTTTAAACAAAAGTATGTTTATTAAATAAAATGCTTTGCATTCTTAATATGTTTTTTGGCCGAATTTGTTGATAGATGTGCAAGATACGATTCTGAACTATAAATATATTTTATGTAAATAGATTTTGCGGTAGTTATTTTACGACGGCTTAGACAAAGCTATCTATTAACCTTTTGAATGCCGGAACGTGGATCCACACGAGACACAATGGCTTTTGGCGAATTTTAATTGTGTCTGTAATTACGGCATTCGACTAATTAAGCTATTAACTCTAGTTATTTTTTTTAAGCTAGGTGTTTTTGGGACACCCTGTATGAATAAAAATGTAACTGTACTACTGAATGAATAAATAAATAGGTATTTATGTTTTTCTATAGGCACACGTTTTACTTCAGATGAAGATAACATAGCTCAAATAATAAGGAAAATAAAAAACGTTTTATGCACCGAGATATTTTAACAAGATACAAAAAAAGAAACAAGATACAAAATTTAACAAGATCTTGTAGCACGAGAAAAAGCACGTAGGGAAGAGAAAGATACCGAAAGAAAAAAGAAAGAGGAATTGTTAAGCTCATCCAGGATTATACAACTCAAGAACAAAAACAAATACGGCTTAAATGGAAAATGTCGGCAAAAAGATATAGGAGAAGAAAAGCTAGGGATAAAAAGTTTGAAGCTAAATATGATCAGCCTTTTCCCAACTATGTTGCGGTCGGCCACCAGTCTTACCGGATGCAGCTGGATATATGAATATGTTATAAATAAATATGTTCCTATTAATAGATCCCTCCGTGCCTCGGAAAACACGTTAAGTCGTTGGTGATTCGTGGGTCTTTGATAGTCGTTACGGGTCGTTAGAAACCCGAAAGTTTGAAAACCAGATTCACCAAGGGGTATCATATTACCCAGTAACTCGGTTGTGGAAGTCAGATAGGCAGTCGCTCCGTGTAAAATACTGGTATTCAGCTGCATCCGGTAAGACTGGAAGCCGACCGACTGGATGATGAAATGTTCCGACTAAACTCCAAGAAATTATTCAAATCAGTTTTGTTTACTAGAGTTAGTTTAGTTTCAAGACTCTAGAGTTAGTTTAGTTTTAAGACTCCCGCAGAAAGTCGCGACACGACTAGTAGAACAATTTCTATGAAAACTTCAAGGAAATTGTTCCACCAGATTCGCATAGCACCGTCGCGTCGCTCCTTTATACGGGGAGCCTTTATTGTAAAAGTTGTTCATATTCATTAACTGGATAATTATCTGAATCTCTGCCGATTGATTCAGATCATAATTTCTTTTAAAATAAAGGAAATGACATTAGTGGGTAAACTACTGATTTTTTTGTTTAAAAAATATTTTTGTTTGTTTCTGAGCGGAAAATTTATATTTGGTTTTTATGATGTGACTTTACCGACGTATTATTTAATATACATGTCACTAATATAATGTAAATTTTATAACTGTTTCATTTATTAACTATTAGAGAATTATCAGTTTTTTTTATAGTTTCATATTATGGCCTTGTATGAACACGATTTGTAAAATAATGTCCGCCTATTATTTAAATATTTACCTGTGTGATATTTAATTAGGTGTTTTGCAATTAATAAATCTTAAAAAACGATTTAAACGCACTACACGAAAGACATTCACCTTGAAAAAAATATTGCAGTAGTTTCCTAAAACTGTACCTGCTTACTATTTTTAATTTTGATGGGTAGCAATGATTATTTATTTTGTTACAAAAAATATTAGAAAGCGGTAATATCGTAATATCGAAAATTGTTTGTCGAATTCCGAATGTCTTCGAAGTGGAATGCCGTACCTGCTATAGTTAACTATAATTACTCTGATAATACGTCATGTATTATCAGACCATGTAAAATACTGGTATTCAGCTGCAGGCGGTTAGACTGGAAGCCGACCCCAAAATAGTTGGGAAAAGGCTAGGCAGATTGCAGATTGACCCACTTGACGAACAAAGACCGCACCCTATTTTTACCTACCTACCTTAGGTATAGAGTATTAAACAAAAGTCTAATAAAATGTACCTAACAGTAAACACCACCTAGTTTAATTGGACCGATTTAAGCAAAAATGTTCCAACCCACAACCTCGACAATTTCGAGTTTTTGTGAAATATGTACTCCAAATAAGGTATATTTTAACATATCAAAGACTCATGAGGTTTGTGTGATTTGGAACATTTTTGCTTAAATGGGTCCAATTTCAAACCTGTCGTCGAATGTTTACAAAATTAATGGTTATGGTTATGCAAGACTGCGTGCTGCTCGTGCCAACACCTTTCACGCAAGTATAACATAACTTAAGTGTAGGCCCCAATATAATGTTAACTTGCATGCAAGTTGCGTGCAAGCAACCTTGCATGCTGAGAATATGGTATTATTTTCTAGTAAAAACACAAAGTAATAAGAATTATGCCGTAGTGAATGTAAAATGTGAGCAGTGGTGGCCCAGTGGTAATGGCCCCAACTTATGAGTTAGGGCGTGGGTTCGGAGCCAGGCAGACGCTTTACTTTGTGTAATGTTCCCACTGCTGGGACAAAGGCCTCCTCTCTTCGAGAGAGTGTATGTCACGTATCGGTTGCCTACTATTACTGGGAACATTATAGGCTGATTATGCTATGATTATGAATGTAAGGTAGGAAGGTTTAGGAGCAGCAGCCATTATTACTAGGTATTTCAGATGTGTATGTTTTTGTTTCGTTCTACGTGGCAAGTAGAACAAATTATATAATGTTTCGTTCTACGCGGCAAGTAGAACAAATTATATAATGTTTCGTTCTACGCGGCAAGTAGAACAAATTATATAATGTTTCGTTCTACTTGGCAAGTAGAACAAATTATATGATAGGTACATTCTTGATTCTTAATTGACTAATAATGTCCCACAGTCCTGCCACGTCAAAAGCGCGGATGTCTTGCGAAAAACCTATCAGAGGAAGAAAAGATAGCTAGAAAAAGGGAACAAGAAAGACTTAGAACGCAGAAAACGAGAGAAAAATGGAAAAAAGATCATGCATTCATGGAAGAGGTACGAAGGAAAGATAGAGAAAGATACAAAAAGAAAAAAGAAAAAGGATTAGTTAAGTTCATAAACGATTATACACCTGAAGAACAAAAAAAAATACGAGAAAATAACAACAAGAAGAAAAGGAGATACAGGAAAAGTATCCGTGAAAGAAATGAAGCTCTAAAAGCTAAACAAAAAACCAATTAGGAAAATCTAATGATAAAGCTAAAAAAAAATAGTCAATTGCTACTAAGAATATGAATGGATCCAAAGTCAAGAATCGAGTATCCACTCGATTCTTGACTTTGGATCCATTCGTATTCTTAGTAACAATCATCTACTCATGAATAAAAACAACTTTTATTAGGGGACTGACACATAAACATCGAAATAAATAATATCTGTTTTATACAAAAATACAATACTCGCTGCAACGAATGTTGTTTGTTCAGAGTTTGTTTTAGGTATTGTAAAAGTTTTCGTGAGTATTTTCACCCCCTGTTAGACGGCTAATGAATTAACATCAGCCTGTATAATGACCCCAGCGGCTGCAGTAGTTTAGAGTATCATCATCATAGAGTATTATTGGCAACCTTGTTTTACCCCGTGTTGAGTATAGGCGTCCTTCCTTTTGTACCATGATTCCCGGGTCTGTGAGAGAACAAACTATCAGTCACTCTGAATCTGAATGATTTTTTCTTCATTATTTTCGAAAAATTTTGTCTGCTCAACAACGTAATTACCGCAAAATGAAACCCATTCCCACGGTAAGTGTTACGCATTTCATTTCATTACCACGCTAGTCTTCCCCGCGATCTTCTGTATGTAATGTAATTTAGAGTAAGTTTACGATTATTTCAGGAATGACATTAATGCCCCAACTACTGTCATTTCTGTGAATAAAAGTTTTTTTGAGAGGTTATTTTGTTTTTTTGCTATGGTTTAACTGTTACCGATAGACTGCAGGAATGCTGAAATGGTGGTGGTGCTTATTTGTAATTAAATATTAAGTTTCAGATATGATTTTAATCTTTTTTTAGTTATAATTTACGATTGTTAAATTTGTTAAATGGTTTAGGTTTTTTTTTTTTTCTTAAAACAATGAAAGAAAACATTATCTTAATTATTTTTAATAGTGTCTAGTTGTATTTTTTTAATAAGTTTAGTAATAAATAAATCTTAAAAAACCCCCAAATTTCAGATTATTTTTTTATACTAAAATACTTTTTTACAAAAAAAAAACAACCGACTTCCAAAAAAATACTACAAAGTGGAAAATAACTTTATTTTCGGAAGTCGATGTCTTTGGATCTGTATTTTAGTGTTTTGCCACCGACTTCCGAAATTAGTTATTTTTCACTTTGTAGTATTTTTTTGGAAGTTGGTTGTTTTTTTATTTTTTTGTAAAAAAGTTTTTTATTTTTCACTTTCTAGTGGGTGACGTCTGTAATTTATCTAAGTTACAATAGCCTAATGTCAACTGCTCATCACCTTTTACAAAATTGCTTTTCGAGATACAAGGATGTTAATTGTTGAGGAGTTCTCCCAGTAAAGAACCAGCAGAACTGGAACTGATGGTGAAGTCACCATCAGAGACTAGCATAAATTGCTTAGCAATAATCGAATCGCAACCCGTGAAATTTGTCTTATTGAGTAGTTCCGGTGGTCATCTATGGTCTTCCTCATCAGTTCCACTTCACCAAATGGTGCTTTCCGGGAGCAAATGCACGAGTTACTATAGCATGCATGCAGCCCATACCATACCATATTCTACATGTGAGCAGTGGTGTCCCAGTGGTACCGGCCCCGACTTATGAGTTAGGGCGTGGGTTCGGAGCCAGGCAGACGCTTTACTTTGTGTAAATAGTTTCATCACCATAATCAGCCTATAATGTTTCCACTGCTGGGACTTCTCTTCTAGAGGGAGTGGGCTGTAACCTATCACGCGGACTCAGTGTGGGTTGGTAGATGTCACGTGTCGGTTGCCTACCAGCACTGGGAACATTATAGGCCGATTATGCCATGATTATTACTAGGCATTTCAGATGTGTATGTTTTGTGAGCTTCTACGTAGCAAGTAGAACAAATATATAATAGGTACATTCTTGATTCTTAAGGTGATTGCGCTGTTACAGCCCGCGAAATTCATTTTAGATTCGTCAAGCGAACGAAATGTAACGAATCTGCACGAAATCTTACTTAGAGATGTAGTGATGATTTTTAGGGTTAAAATTATTTAAATACATATGTTTTATTGCTGCGTATCATGCTGTGATGAAGATACAACCTAACACGGACCTGCAAATTGCAAAAAACTCAAAAAATATTGAATTTCGCGGGCTACCACTGCGCATCATCCTTAATTGACTAATAATGTCCCACAGGCCTGCCACGTCAAAAACGCGGACGTCTTGCAAAAAACCTATCAGAGGAAGAAAAGATAGCTAGGAAAAGGGAACGTGTAAAACGTAATATGCAGAAAACCAGAGAAAAACGCAAAAAAGATCCTGCAATTCTGGCAGAAGTACGAAGGAAAGAAAGAGAAAGATACAAAAAAAAAAAAGAAAAAGGATTAATAAAGTCCATAAAGGATTATACACCTGAAGAACAAAAAAAAATACGAGAATATAACAAGAAGAAGGCTTGGAGATACAGGAAAAGAATCCGTGAAAGAATTGAAGTCGATCCACTCGATTGTAGACTTTGAATCCATTCGTATTATTAGTAGCAATCATCTACTCGTGAGTCATGAATAATAACAACTTTTACTAAGGGACACACTTAAACATCGAAATAAATATTATCTGGCGTTTTATACAAAAATACAATACTCGCTGCAACGAATGTTGTTTTTTCAGAGTTGGTTCTAGGTATTGTAAAAGTTTAGAATTAATAGCCTGTATAATGACTCCAACGGCTGCAGTAATTTTGAGTATTATCATCATAGAGCTTTATTGGCATCCTTGTTCTACCCTGTTGAGTATAGGCGTCCTTCCTTTTGTACCATCATTCCCTGGTCTACAAACTATCAATCATTATCTGAATGATTTTTCTTCATTATGTTCGAAAAATTTATCTGCTCAACAACGTAAATAACGCAAAATTCCTACCCATTCCTACTGTAAGTGTGTTACGCAATTCATTTCATTATCCCGCTGGTCTTTCCCGCGATCTTCTGTAGGTAATGTAATTTAGAGTAAGTTTACGATTATTTCAGGTATGACATTAATGCCCAAACTACTGTAATTTCTGTGAATAAAAGTTTTTTTTGAGAGGTTATTTTGTTTTATTTTTGCTATGGTTTAACTGTTACCGACAGACTATAGGAATGCTGAAATGGTGCTGGTATTTATGGTATTTATTTTAAATATTAAGTTGCAGATATTATTGTAATCCGTTTTATAGTTATTATTTACGATTATTTAAACGTTTTGGTGATTTTTTTTTTTAACAATGAAACAAAACATGTTCTTATTTGTGTTTAATAGTATCTAGTTGTCATTTTATAATACGTTTAATAATAAATAAATCTTTAAAAAACCCACAAAACCCAGATTTATATTTTATACTAAAATAGTTAAACCAAAAATCCAATAAAAAATTTTGACGATCTTTTCATATTATTTCAAACCTTACCTACTGTAAAGAGAAGAACAAAATTATCGAATGATTACCAAACTATCGAGTTGTTACTATTATGTAAGGTTGCGTATTCGTTTACCTAATAGTGAGCTGAAAATTGTAAATTTGAATTCAAATTTACAATTTCCAGCTTCGCGGTCTATTATTGCGCATACTCCTTTAGATAGACATTTAATTTGCGTTAATTTTTTTGCTGAGTGAAAGCCTTCTTGTCACACTCACGATGTCTAATAAAATAGTCCTACATACTACTATTTTATTTCCTTTATTTTTCACTAATAAACATATAAATTACATTTTTAAATATTAGAATATAAAAAATATTTTATTTATTATTGCTTTTCTTATTACTCGATTTAATTATATTTTTGTATGCATGTGTTTCTGTGACAAATAAACCTTTTTTTCTTTCCTTCTAGTTAATTTAACAGCAACCTTTTTATTACAGAAGCTCATCAGTACACAATTTCTACCCGTGGTTCATTGCAATTATTGTTGAACCAGTTCATGTATTATTGTCATCATGAAGCATGTCAGGGTCGCAGGCGGCGGTGGCGATGTATAGATTACAGAAAACTGCAATGTCCGGGAGTTATTGATACGGATGACGACAATATCATCTACAGGGCTGAATATCACAATCATCCATACCATAAGACAAAAATATTAAAGAAATTGGGAAGTAAGAAAGTATTTACTTCATTGTCAGAAGCTGAAGCCAATATTCCGAGAAAACCTATCAGAATTAGAAGGAAGACAGTGTTTCCAACGCGACAGGCTAAATTAACCAACAACCCTTGTAACATCTCTATAGTCGAAGTTGCCTCCCTGTGTGGACTATCAGCCTCACCACGACACGGTACGACATATTAAGATCAGTAAATGTAAAGGTTTCTTAAGAGGAAACGTGGTCACGTGGTTGTGGCGGCATCTATATCGTAACATGCGAACTACGCATCACACTGACGTCACGCAAAATCTTGCATCGCGCAAGCAGAGTTTACCGCACGACTAGCACATATACAGCATCTAGACATCAACCGTCGGTCGGGGGTTGCCCACCAGACACGCCACCCGTGTCTGGTCGGAGGATCCTCCCTTTTGTATGGACGATGGGTGAACTTTACACCATGTTCCTCATGCCTCTTTAGGGTATAACTTTAGAAAAATATATATGTCACCTTAGATTATGAACTTCGTTAGTTTATAATCTGACTCTGTTAGTTTATGATCTGTCAATAAATTATGACTGTAACTGTAACATACTGCTTACAATATAACGTATTAATTTTCGATATTTATAATCTATCCATGTCAAACCATCAAATTGTGAACTGTCATCATACTTGAATGCGACGGAAAGCACCTTGCGCGCTGATTGGTTGAACGTCATGTGCCCCGCGCCGCTATCTTTGGCTGTCATCTGTCATTCTCTGACATTCGTTAGTCGCTGAACATACAAACAGATATTTTTGTGGTTTTTAATAGTGTTCGTGTTGAAAATATTTAACAGTAAAATAAACTAAGATTAAACAAACAAATGAAGTTTCAGTGATAAATAACTTTTCTTCTTTTTTTCTTTTCTTTTTTTTTTTTTTTTTTTTTTTTTTTTTTTTTTTTTCTTTTTCTTTTTTTTTTAGTCGCCGATCATAACCTAAGTTACGTAATGCATACGTAGTTATTTAAAATTATAATTTTTTATTAAAAAAATATATTCATTGACATACTCGATCTCAAACAATTAAATGTGCATTTCCTTTATTTGACACTTTTGTTTGTTTTCTAACTCTATAGACACAGAACGAGCTTTTATTTCACATTCCTCGTAGGGGATGTGCTTTTCGCGCAGCAAGGCCTGGTATGCCGAAAAACACGATTATTGTCAGTATAATAATTATAAATACATTCAATTGTTTGTTTTTTCAACGAAGAAGTATTAAAATAATACTCCTTGTAATAATACTCCATGTAGTCGATAGTTATTATGTCAATCACTAGCATTTCAATGACAAGATAAATTTAGACGAGTCAAAAAAGGATGTCAGCCGTTTGACGTTTGTAAAAATTCAAAGTCCTTACCAGTTTTCGCTTTTATTGACATATATAATAGTGTACTTAAAAATTTAGACACAGAATGTAAAAGTGAGTGTGATATATTAGGTCGGGGAAAAAGTTCCTTCGTATTTTATATACAAATTCAAGACATTTTTTTTTCAAAGTTTATTATTTAGTTATGTGTCATTTGCCAAATGGATCAAAACTATTTTGTGATCAATTCGCAGTTCTTTAGCTACGTCGTAACTACTGTTATGCCGATTTTGCTCCACTTTTTCAAAAATGGCATCCATTTTATCCCTAATAGGGCGACCAGAGCGACGTGCATCTTTGACATCAAAATTTCTGGATTGAAAACGAACCAAATTTGTGCTACTCTCACAGACACTGCACTAGGTCCATAAACATCGCAAATTTCTTTCGCGGCTTGCGTTGCATTTTTACCTTTTTGTAGTAAAATTTTAAAATGTATCGAATTTCTCCATTAGATTCACTCATCTTGACAGTACGAAAAACAAATGAAAATCACACAATTTCTTAATATGAATTTGGAATTATGTTCTTTAAAATTTAAACTTTCAATGATACCAAAACCAGCCAGATACAAATACACTCCTTTGCAAAAAAAACGGGCAGTTCGGATTTTTCTACATTATTGGTAATCATATAGTTCTCATGAGGTTTTAATAGGCAAACTATATTCCTGGCACATAATAAAGAGTCTGGGTATGAAAAAAAGTTAATTTCAAATTCAGAACTGTTGTTTTTAATAATAATAATCCCTTTTTCAGTTTATGACTTTTTACTTACTATTCGCGGGTTTGCGGTTAAATGGTTATCAGGCAACTAAAACTAACTTCTCGTTATTTTTATTAGAATAATTTATGTTTGTCGCATAATCCTGCCTCATTGTGACTTAAAACAGATATCTTTGTGTCGATTATAATGGCAGAAAAAGCAACAAGAGCTAGTAAAATTATAGTGCTGCTGGAAGTGGGGTGTAGCCAATGTTACGGTTCACAGCCGTTAAACGTGAGTGGTTCCACCGTCCAAAGAACATGGACTCGATACCAAAAGACAGGTTCCGTTCAAAGAAGGCAAGGTTGTGGGAGAAAACGTTGCACACAACCACGAGACGACCGTTTTTTAGTGACTCAGGCATTGAGTAATCGCAAATGCAGTTACATAGACCTCAAAAGAAACCTTGAAGAGGTACGAGGAGCACAAGTTAGCCTATGGACAGTGAGGAGGAGGCTTTTAGCGGTTGATATACGCAGTCGACGACCAGCGCGGGCCCCCAATTTACTCCGTGAGTACCGGATTGCTCGACCGAGGTTCACTAGAAATTGTCTATCTTGGACACTAGGTAACTGGAGTAGCGTACTCTTCTCCGATGAGGCTCGAATTTGCCTGAATGGTGAGGACCGACGTCGGCGAGTGTTACGAAGACCAGGGGAACGCTATGCCGACGTGTGTTTTGAAGAAATCACCCCTTATGGTGGAAGGTCCGTTATGTTTTGGTCGGGCGTAACTTCCAGCTATCGTACCGAGATAGTGTTCATTGCAAATGGCTCACTAAATGCGAAAAAGTACATAACAGGAATAATTTGTCAACATGCACAGCCCGCACTGACTGTAATTGGTGAAGATGCCATTTCATGGACGATAATGCTCGGGACCACCGTTCTGGCGACGTAGATGCTTATATGCAAGAGGTCGGTATTCGTCGTCTGGATTGGCTAGCGCGGAGCCCCGACCTTAACCCCATTGAGCACGTCTGGGACCTCCTAAAACGGCGAGTACGACCTGTCCAACGACCTTCCACAAAACATCAGGTGTGATTTCGGCTGAGTGGGAACACATTCCACAGGACACCATCAAAAACCTGGTGGAAAGCATGCCAAGACGATTACATGCCGTAATTGCTGCAAGGAGAGGTCATACTCGTTATTAATTTTTATTTTTTAATGTCTTTTTTTATTAAAATACCATGAAAATACTCGTAGTCTTAATTTAATTATACCCTAAAAATTTCCATTTTAACACGACTTTCTGTTTACATTGACTAAAACACCGATTCCAGGATTTAAGGGTTAAAAACTATATTCTCAATGATAATAAGAAATTTCTAGTCATTTATGCTAACGACATACTATAAATATTAATATTATCCATAGAAAAGCCAATAACTGTAAGGTGCCCGTTTTTTTTGCAAAGCAGTTTAGTATAGCCAAAGATATTTTATTACAAGTTCATATAATACGAAAAAACTTTTTCCCCGACCTATTATGATAATAATGTGTACCATATTAATATTATAATGTGTACTACATCAGTGACACGCAGCTGTCGCGTTAAATTCCCAGGCAAGTTCAATGATATTGATTTTGGTCGCCAAATCCCGATTAAAAACAAAACATAGAGGGACTTGACAGTGGTAGATATACAATAAATCGTAAACAAAATTGGACTAGTATCGTTAACCAGGGAGAAAACAGAGGAATTGACTTCGTGCACGGCATTATAGACAGCTGGCATGCGCTATTCGGGATTATGTCAAATAATGACATTCAAATATTTTAATTTTTCTTTCTCCAGAATCAGCTTACATAATAACAGGTTATATGAGTTAAGTACTAAAATTGTTTATTTTATTTGACAAAAATATAATTTAATGTATTGTGTTGCGTAAATTATTTTGCATAGGTACTATTGTATAGAATCTAGTTCTTCTAACTGAACAGACAGCTGTGCTGCTGGGGAGTTTGTTCCGCTACTTCTTCTTCCCAGCTAAAGCACTAGGAAGTGGTGAAGGGCGGGCGTTTTGTGGGGACTGTCTTACTGTAATTTCGACGTTCAAAAGTGCTGATTCTCAGCCTAATTTGAATAAATGACTTTTGATTTTGATTTTTTTTGATTTTATAGTTTTCTAACATTTTTATTAATTAAAAGATAGTATAAAGACGATAAGTAGGTAGTATTTTTAGAGGAATATATTAAAAACATAAGATAGAAATATGCATATTATTATAAAAATTGATTTATTAATATCGTAATTTAAAGTTTATCGCTTACTTTTTCCTTTTTACAGTAGCTATCTATTTTTATTTCTTTGATCTAATTTTCAGGCCGCTGCTGTAGGGAAAATATAGAATTTACACCGACTCTTTGTGGCGTTATTTTTGCAGTTTACAACACAACAACAATTAAGACCCATTTCAAAATATAAAAAAATTGTAGGAAATCTTAGAGTAATTTTGTTCGACTTTGACAAACTATCCCGAATTGTTGCGAATTTTTGCCACGGCATGCGCTGCGATCGCTTTACCCCACCATGCACTTCGCACATAGCGAATACGTTAGTAAGGAACGAATGCCAACGACCACGTGACAGCGTTTCCTCTTAATAGTTACCAGCCACCTCAAATGATTGATTATGAACTTACCGATATTAATAACTCTCTAGATATACCACTTATACTCGTATTAAGGCCTTATTGGTGGAGAACGATGATTTGATGGCGGTCATGAGCAGAAATGGAAGGAGTCATGGCAGAAAGTTTTAAGGCTTTTGGCTTCGTTATAAAAACACAAAAAAAAAATATAATTAAAATTTATTTTGTACAAATAAAATCCATATGAATGGATTATGGATTTTATTTTATTTGCAAAATAAAATTTAAAAAAAATTCAATCTAATCTATTTTACTGTTTTGATTTAAAAAACATTAAATGAGGATGTTTTTTATAATGGTATGACTATTACCGATAGATTTTAGTTATGTCACTAATGTATTTTTTATGTATCAGTTTTCGTTCTATTATTTAAAAATAGTAGGATGTAGGTTTTTATTTCGTGATTTTGCTAACTAATAACCGTTTTAACCATTTGATGTAGCTATAATTCTATTCTTCTTTATAGTATCTGTTTCTAGCGAATTTTAATAATGTGTACGTACCTAAATACCTACTATAGTATATGTTTTTAAATACAGAATTTATAAAAACAAAAAAGTTGAATAAAATGAAATATCACACCATCGCGGCATCGCCTCCTTTTATTTCACTTCTATTTTAGTCAACACATGAGTCAATCTTGTGAACACTAAAATAATAATGTTTCCTGACAAAAACATTTTATATTTTTATAAATAGGATGTCACTTTTTGTTATATCTTGTAATAAATTAGTCTTAAAAACCGAAAATCTGAATTTTTATTACTGTGACTCAGAAAAATTGATTCTACATACTAACCCTTGCTTCGCATGAGTGCAATCTGCTATTGTGGCGACATGTCATGAAACATTCAGATTTTTATATGTACTAAATCTAAGTTATTTATGTTTACTTATAATTTTTTTTATATATATTTTTTTTTATCTAAACGTTCCGGAAAAATTCCTCTAAATGAACAATCATTTGAAAACCAAATGAAAATCCATTGTGTAGTTTAGAAGAACTACGTAAGCGGTCACACAGACAGTCACGACTTTGTTTCAAATCAATCTGTCTGGCTTTTTCCCAACTATGTTGGGGTCGGCTTCCAGTCTAGCCGGATGGCTGTGTATCTATTTCTATACTGTTACTGCCTATCTGACCTCCACAACCCTGTTATCGGGTAACACAATGATATTAAAAAGGAAAGATATGCCACGTTCATACTGAGCGGCGTTCGGATATTGTTGCGTTGTTATTACAAATGTACTTACATATTATAGGTGTATAGTAGTTTTTAACTGCGACTGCGATAGATACTACGGAACGTATGTTATAGAAAGAGATAGCTTGGCATCTTAGACATACTGTCACGCATGGGCGTACCCAGCTTTAGGCCCAGGGGGGGGCAAACCAGAAATTTCTTAAGCCGGGTCCCCCACATGTTTTTTTTTTTCGCCTCATCAGTCTGCTGTCCTCGGGAAAATCTTTGAGAGACTTATTTATAAACGCCTCAAAGATTATGCCGAGGCCTAATTCCTAACGAGCAGTTTGGCTGTCGAACCCAACACTCTTGCGTACCAAGTCCACCACATAAGCGTTGGTTTCTAACGTGGTTCGATGACGGGTGCTGTTTTCTTCGATAAAGCGAAAGCGTTTGACAAAGTCTAGAACAACGGTTTATTATAATAAGCTTTACAAACTCGGTGTGCCAGACCTTCTCGTGCTCATCTTACGAAACTTTTTGTCTTTCCGCACTTTTCGCTAATGTCATATCCAAGGAGCGCTGTCGCTCGCACTCTCCAAACCGCAGTCGATAAACTCGGCGCGTGGTTTCGAAAGTGGAGAATCGAAGTCAATCCCGACAAAAGTCAAGCGGTTCTCTTTTTGAAACCGCGTCTCAATCGATCTCCCCCCACCGACCAATCACCATGTTTAGCAAGCCGATCCCTTCTGAGAAGCGATCCAATCCAAAAAAATCAAATATCCAGGTGTGACCTTGATGAGACCTCTAAGCACATAATGAAGTCTCGTTCTGAATGCACGTAGTAAATTGTCACTTAAGTGCAAGTTGCGCATCTATACAGCGTGTACATTCTCCCAATCATGACCTATGCGGGTTCAGTATTTCCAACCGCAAAGTCCCGAAACATCCATATGATGCAGACCATACAAAATCGTTTCCTCCGAACGGCTACGGGATCCCCTTGGATCGTTCGGAATGAAATCCTCCAACTAGACCTTAAAATCCCAACTATCAATCAATTCTTTTCTTTTTTCTTCGATACCCCCGCGAAACATCGCACCCCTCTGGTCGTATCCGATAGTTATATCGCCTCTAAAATCAGTAAAATCCGCCGTCCAAGGCATGTTCTCACCGACCCCGATGACCCCTAAACCCTCTTCCAGGAGAAAAATAGGGCCACCAGTACAGTTTACAAACACAAAAATTCATTCCGACCTCGCCGCCGAGGTCCCTTGCGATGACGACCGCCACGTAATTCCCCCGACCCTTGACCGGTGAAGGAGTGCCAGCTGGTGGCGTAGCTGAGCCTGTAGCAAGCACATAATAATTATCCAGCCTGTTCCTCCTTGCTGTACTCCCCCCAGTGAAGCCCTAAGCCGAAGTACGTACCCCACAGGGGGTGCCCTTAGCATGCAGTCGCTTAATTCATAGACGAATAAAGGCAGGTTTATGGCCGCGCAGCGCGGTTTTTTCTAAAATTAATGCTTCATATCGTACTTAATTGTAAAGTAAGTACACGACAACGACGACGACAACGTGACGTGGCTCTAAAATAACTTCTTCTTCTTCTTCTTTTTCGACAACATTACTTAGGCATACAAGATCCAGGGGGGGGCAGCTGCCCTCCCCTGCCCCCCCCTGGGTACGCCCATGCTGTCACGCCACGGATTAGCCGACTGAATGAAATGACTACAATTGTCTACATTTGGCTGCAACAATTTGCGCGCGCTAGTGCCATATCTACCTCTTTATTATATAATGTCATTGGGGTAACACGATACTTTTTCACAGACTTTCACGCTTCTGACTACCCATAACAACTGTCAAAAATGACTGTTTTGTTTTTTTTGTTGTTTTTGACATTTACATTATGTTTATTTTATTTTTATTTTTTTATTTTATTAGGAAACTCAACAGCTTATAATTAAACTTACATGCGTTATGAATGTTCACCCCACTATCAATGAAACAGCTCAATGCAGTTGCGCCAATGTTACAACAACTTATCATCATCTTACAGACTGCATACACTGCTCAGTGATAGCGAGATGATGACAATTATCACTTAAGCCAATAATAGAGTTTCACGGCATTGATAAAACTAGGTTAACTAGAAAGTAGCGAGAGAAACAAAAGAAAAAAACTTAAACAAGTATAGCCATCAATAATAGGTAAAATGCGGTTGTTGACATATTACACATTCAATTAAAGTTAAAAGTGTGTAAGTGTGTGTTTATTTTTACATTTCTCCAATCTTCATACACTAACCTTTGTAATGTTCTAGAGGCGCAGTTCATCACAACGACCCGCGGGGCTCTGACGATTTTGATAGGGGGTTACAAGTTTCTCCGCCATAGAACCACGGGGCTCAAGGTGCGGTGGTACTGCGGAACCCATGGCACTAGAGGGTGCAGAGCGTTTATGTACACCATCGTTGGAACAAATGAGATCATCAGTTGTTTCAACGAGCATTCTCATCCGACGCCGGTTTTGTTAAATTTGTAAATTATTTTTCATTATTTTATTTTTGTGTTTTTTTTTAAATAAAATTATGGTAGCTTCTAAAGTAGTGTGATGGGAAAAAGACCAGTCACTAAGGTCAATAGTGAAACTTCCCAGTGAGCGTATTCTTCTTGTCTTCTTTTCTTGTTCTTGGTATTTTTTTTTTCTTTTTTTAATATGCTAGAGATCTCTTATCGATGACTGAATCTCGAAACTCGAGGTACCTTGATTATAAGTTATTTTGAGTATCAGCTACCTACTATGAAATGTTTTTTTTTTTAGTTTAGTTCAGTAAAATTAAGGTGTAATGTACCTTGAGTTGAATTAGTTTGTAATAATTATGTGCCCGACAGGGTCCATAATGATCACATATTTTTAAGTTACCACCTAAATACACATTGTGGAATGCGAATAAATGATTGAGTATTGAGTAGGTATTGATAAAGTTATCGATTCACGGACTTGCAAAAAATGTTACCAACTAAAAAAGCGAAGAATCTTTTCATTTCTAGTATTATATTATAACATAACCTACGCACTGCAGGTACCTATGTGTTTTTAAGTTTGTTGAGTTGATAATAATGAGTATTTTTAAATAAAATACCATGAAATTGTATTTTAAAGGATCTGTTGATGTTTTGTTCAAGTTTTTCTATTATGGAAATGTTTGTTAAACAGAAACCTATACTTAAACCTGCCAGATATACAGTTTCTTGTCTAAGGTTCAACAAAAAACGCAACAATTACTACCCAACTAGCTGTTGCCCACGACTTCGTCTGCGATTCAGGAATGTAAAGTACTTAGCTTATATCCTTTTCCAGGTCATGGTTTATCCATGTGCCAAATTTCATACAAATCTGTTCAGCCGTTTTAGCGTGAAAATGTAACAAACAAACTCACTTTCGCATTTATAATATTAGTTAGGATTAAGATACAATAACGGACAACCTCTTTAAGGGGTCATTGTACTCATCATTATAAACAACTTTTATTATGGGACCAAACATGAAATCGCGAAAAATGAAAATTTGCTGTATCCTACATTTATGTTTGCACTAGCTTTTGCCCGCGGCTTCGCCCGCGTGGATGTCGGAAGATATCCCAAGGGAACCTACTACTGGGAATTCCTTCCTTATTCCTTGTCTACATTATAAAGGTAACCTCTGTGCAAAATTTCAGCTTTCTAGGTCCAACGGTTTGGGCTGGGCGTTGATGAGTCAGTCAATCAGTCAGTCAGGACTTCTCTTTTTATTTATATAGATAGATAGATAACTCGTCAAAATGTAGGGAACAGCCGATTTTTTTTAGCGATTTTAAGTTTGTTCCTATATAGAAATCCTTTGTTTTTATAGTAAAAGTTGTTCATAATGATAACTAGTAAGTACCCGTAGAGAGGTTGTCCGTTATTTCAGTTACCTACACCTTTTTATTTAGCTTTTGTTACAAAAATAATGTAAATAGACATAGTACGCGTCAAAGTTTATGGCGGCTCTGAAGTGCACTACTCGCGGCGCAGTACCGCACCCCTCACCCCCGCTGACACATGAATTTGATACTGCGCAGTGCACGCCTCATGTTCCAAGCCGCGCCTTACGGTCTTATTACAAAATAAAGCGCCGTTTACACGGTGCAAGTTTCTGGAACGTTCAAGAGCAATAATTGCATGCCATAAAGCACGTTCAAGTTTTTTGACATTCAAGAATTGCATGAAGTGTTTACACGCATGCGATTCCATAAAATGGCATGTACAATAATTGAATGCAAGTTTTTCCATTCAATAAAATCGCATGCGACTTAAACCAGGCAATAAAATTGACAGGCGATTATTGCATGCAAGTTTTGCCTAGAAATTATATTTCATCTAATTTTATTGAACGTCTTCTCAAGATGTTTTTCAAGTTGTTCTTGATTTGATTTCTTGCCTCAAAATAGCAACAACGATTACCGCACCCTCACTCACCGCACTCATATTTCAATGACAGCACAAATGTCAGATCATGCCAGAATTGAATGCGATTTTATTGTACGAGCAATTATTGTATGTGCTGTGCGATTTTATTGTACGTGTTGTTTAGACGGTGCCAGATATTTGCCCTTCAATTTTATGGTATGCCACAGGCAATAAGCTTGCGCCGTGTAAATGGAGCTTTAGGGTTTTCTTCTGTCATGGTTTAAGGCTGCTCCTTCCTAAAATACGGCGAAACTAAGTAACTTTGTAACCATTTTTTACAGTAACTGTAGCATCTTTCTGATAGGAAAAAATACACAGTAATCTACAATACATAAGAAGTGATTTCATGTGTGCTGAAATCTATTTTAGTTTGTAGAACTAAGGAAAAAAAAAACCTAAATCCAGGTCTATTTCGGTCTATTTTTTCGAGTTGTTACCATATTACTCCTACAGTTTTCATTAAAAGTGTTCATAAATGTATACAGTTCTTTACAAAATAATAAGTAATGATTTCTTGTCATTAGTTTTTTAGTTTAATCAACAGATTTTTTGTAAATCGATAATTACTTCATATTTTGCAAGCGTTGTGTCATCGCACTTCTCTTTCTTTTCTATGCAGTCCGACAGTGACCGCGCTTTTTGCGACGGACAAGCCTTAAACCATCGAGCCAGTTTTTGTAATAAGAATCTAGCTGTGATATAAATACAGTTCTTTATACAAAACTGACAACTTTGTTCGGTACTAAGTTGTCAGTTTTGTAAAACTTACAATTGAATGTGTCGGTGTTCGAAATTCAAAAAAGGGTCCAAGAAGAGGGTTGAAGATGAACCTTGTTTTGTAATAAGACGGATATCGTTTGCATTGGGGTGTACTAGGACTTAATTTCTCCGAATATTTAAGTTAAGCTACAATTTAAACAAAGAATACTATTGTGTACTTCTGAATTGGTATTGGTACCGTAAGGGTGGGTTACTTAGACTCTAGGGCATAACTTTTGCTCAAATCGAGATAGATGTTTATTGTCACTAAATCCACACAAAGTTCTGCAATTAGTCGTCTATATCGCGTCTATTAGTTACACACATACGACCGACGTTCGGTTCTGTGGTCGCGACATTTCAGTTTCAACAGTTGTCTCGATTTGAGCCAAAGTTATGGCCTAGAGTCAAAGTAACCCGCCCTTACGGTATCTTTTTTTAATAATTCTGATAATACTATTTTAAGATTTTAGCTACGTAAATTTTTGTTGATAACAACATTTTTTTATTATTAGATTTATCAATTAATGTAAAAAATCAATGTTATTTTAGCAACAATGTGACTTCAGATTTTTATCTATTACACATTATTTTATGGAAAACATTTGTTACTGCAATTTTAATTTTATACCCCATGTTTGCAACATCTAATTCCAAAAATAGATTTTTGGAAATAGATGTATTGGATTGTTAGCAGAATCTACAAAAACCAGGTAAAAAAAACTCACAGTCATAGAGTATCTGGGTAAATACCTCGTTGGCTTAGTGGTCGCAAGAGCTAAGTAGCATGAGGTCCTGGGTTCGATTCCTAGATACGGCAAAGTGTTATTGTGTTTATCCGTATACGGGATTTCTCAGTAGCAGCCCGGTTGATGGCAATACTAGTAGGTTGTCGGCTGCTTAACCGGATTTTCCTGTGGGTGCCTCAATAAAGGCCTCCAACCAGGGCATAAAACTTAGAAACTAAGCGATTACTCGCTAAGGGCACCCCCTGAGGTGTACGAGCCTCGACTTAGGGCGTTGCTGGTGGGAGGACAGCAGGGGACAGGCTGGATTGGATCATTGATGGCAATAGGCTCGCCCCCATGGGACAAACTCGTCAACTCGTCAAATTTCAGGGTGTAGTACAGAACATCAAACCGAATACCTTTCTTTATGGGACTAACATTGTATTCGCGAAAAATATTTCAACTGTCCCGTAGAAATCTTCAATATACTCGACGCAAATGTATGAGACGGCTGATTATTTTTTCGCGGTTACGATGTTGTTGCCATGGAAAAATTTGTTCGGTTTGATGGTCATGATGGCCACATCCATAAATTTTACGAGGATGTAAACGACACGTTTTATAACTGGCGAATTGCGGGTGTACTATAGGTGCGGTACCTGTGCTTAAGAGGAAACGTGGGTGCTCTTTTCTCCATACAAAAAGATACAAACGCTCTCGCCTGTTTTCTTTCTGGTTAATGACCATAACGCAATGATTTTTTACAGAAATATAAATATCAGCTACTTGTATGGCCCTATGTTTTCCTTTTTGATGATGTATTATTTTTATAAGAACTAGAACCCTCAAAAAATGCTCAAAATTACCTATTCAGACCGCTGTCAACAGACGCCTAGTGTACCAATTTGACAACTATTAACGAAAAAAGAAAAACATAAGAGCATAGTATATATCCTTCTTACTCAGTTTATGAAATATCTTTTAAATTGGTCCAATATTGGAGGAGGAAATAGGCGAGAGCCAAACCTCGAAATGTGACTTTTTACATAGGCTATTTAGTCAGATCTGCAGTTGTCCTTATCGCACGAATTCGAGGGCGGAGCGCTCGCAGAGCGACAGCAATACCTTCTTAAAATACCTAATTTTCAAAAGTCTGGCCGCCCCCATTTCCTCTTAACACTTGGGGATTGATGATGTTATGTACTATTATGTACAGTGGGCTGCATCAATGGGGTACCCCAGTTGTATTAAAATTGTAATACGATACAACTGGGGTACCCAATTGATGCAGCCCACTGTACCAAGAGTATCACTAAACAAAGGTTTTACTTCCCAGGTCCAATATTTTCAACCACAGCCAGAGGAGCCAGGGTCCTCATCTTATCAGGTTTCAAGTTCTACCGCCACCGTTTCACAGGCTTCAAGACCAGGTGGGCTTGCGCTACTACCAGCAAATGCAAGGCTGTGGTGTACACTTTTAAGGAGGATGAGATCCTCCGCTGTAATAATAACCACTGTCATCCACCACCATATTTCTCTGGTAGCTGAATAATTTATAAAAATTTCAATAAAAATGCACTTTTAGTTTTCCCGAATTTTCCACTTTTTCTCCTCATAAGAACCTTCCTCAGACTTTAATGAATATTTGAATAAAACAACTGGCCGAATTGGTCCAGCCTTTCTCGAGATTTGCGCTTAGCATTATCATTTAGCCATTAATTTTAATTTAAGGCTTGTCTTCCCTAAAATACGGCGAAAATAAGTAACTTTGTTTCCATTTTTTACAGTAAATAAATAAATAAATAAATATTCTTGGACATTTCACTTCACATTTCATTTACAGTAACTATAGCACCTTTTTTATAGAAAAAAATACAAAATAATCTAGAATACATAAGAAGTGATTTCATGTGTCCTGAAATCTATTTTAGTTTGTAGAACTACAAAAAAAATAGGCTAAACCCAGGTCTATTTCTGTCTATTTTTTCGAGTTTTTACCATATTACTCCTACAGTTTTCATTAAAAGTGTTCATAAATGTATACAGTTCTTTACAAAATAATAAGGAATGATTTCATGTGATTACTTTTTTAGTCCAATCCCTAGATTTTTTGTAAATCGGTAATTACTTCATATTTTGCAAGCGTTGTGTCATCGCAAAAGAAGAGACGAATGCCCAATCCCTAGAGTAAAAAGCAAATTTGCCCAACATCACTATAACAATGTAGCACCTAGATTGCACAATAAACTTAATATAGCTCATAAAACCAAACAATTATCTAACTATCAGTTTAAAAATAAAATAAAATTATGGCTGAAACCATTAAATTACGACGAAATAGAAAATCTATTCCTAATTTTAAAATAAAAATAAAGCAGTAAAACACAAAACCCACTCTCACATTGCCACATACACACACGCACTCCCACACCCACAAACATGCACATGCACACACACACACACACACACACACGCACTATTTTTAGTTCGCAGATTGTAAACTTTTGGTTATAAACTTAATTAATAGATAAATTATTATAAGTTATGATTGTAACACTTTAGCTCGACATATTTATCTGGAAGGATCTGATTCCCAACATACAGCTCACGCTAGTTTGGGAAACAGGGCTTGCACATGATATGTAAATTCTTGTTGTTGCAATAAAGATTTTGTATTTGTATTTGTATCGCGCTTCTTTTTCTTTTCTCTGCAGTCCGACAGTGACCGCGCTTTTTGCGGCGGACAAGCCTTAATATGGATTATTTATTTATTTATTTAAGAAAGTTATCGTTAGAAAAATAAATTAAACTAACTTCTGCCCGCGACTTCGTTCGCGTGGAAGTCATGAGACACCACAATATCCAAAATAACAGTCACATTTTTATATATTTTTGTAAGTACTACGTTTGTAGTTTTGGTCTCAGCAGCCATTTTTTCAAAAATATTCAATGTACGGTGTTGACTTCGCTACGATTTTATTACATATACAGGGTGTAAGTGTAAACAGTAGCATCCTTTTAAGGGGCCATTGTACTCATCATTATGAACAACTTTTAATATGGGACCAAACCTGAAATCGCGAAAAAAAAATCTGCTGTTCCCTACATTTTTGAATAAATATGTTATGTGAACATAAATGTGTTTAACAGTTGATGTTTTTTTCGCGATTTCAGGTTTCGTCCCATAGTAAAAGTTGTTCATAATGATGAGTACAATGACCCCTTAAAAGGATGCTACTGTTTACACTTACAGCCGGTATATAGAAGTTAAATGACAAAATTTGTAAATATCTATTTCATACACCTTCACTGCGAAGTATTATATTTTGCATAAATCAGTACGTTTTTTTTTCAATATTTCAGTGTTTGTCTCATAGCAGAACTTGTTTATTTACATGTGTGATTGTATAATAATAATATGAAGTGTTTTACGTATGATTATGTGTTGTTATAAAATAGTAACTTTGTTGTAGTAGCGTTTAAAATAGTAAATAGAAGTGAGTTGGAGAGAAAATATAGTATGCGCGCAAGTGCTAGTCACCGCCTGAGTTATGTGAGGGTGAGACGGGGGAGGTAAACAAACGTCAAGCATGTGCTTCTTGTCAATCGTGTCCACCCCGTCTCACCGCTTACATACCGCAGGCGGTAACTAGCACTTGCGCGCACACTATAGTATGATGTAGGTACAGTCAACCGCACGTCAGTGGTAACACTAGCAATATATTATAATATTTAGTAATTCTCATAACTCATTAAAAACTCAAGATGAAATTGAGCCAAGAACTTAAAAATAAATAATACTAAACTAATCTTGTTTTTTATTTTAATTTGAACAAGGCTAAAAACAAAAGGGAAATGACTTTTTACTGCCTATATTGAATTTATTTTTGTCGACATTGTGTTTCTTATAATTCTGAAACCAAGTTCTTAATAAAAACTTAGATAATATATGTTTTTTAGACGCATTCTTCGCTACATCTTCAAAGGGAGCTCGCATGATAATTCTGAAAGGTTACAAGTTCCTAAAACAGGGTCGGTCAGGTCGAGATGGCGTTAGATGGTGGTGTGGTAGCCACAGGAAGAGAGGTTGCAGAGCTTCAATAATTACTACAAAATATGGCAAGATAAAGATAGCCAAAAATATACATAACCATGACCCCCCAGTTTTCCTCTCTGGATCTTCTTATTTCATACTTAACCCCTCAAGTGTCGAATAATAATAATAATAATATCCTTGGACATTTTACACAACGCCATCTAGTCCCAAGCTAAGCAACCTAATGTTTGTGTTATGGTAACGAGATGGCTGATAAACTACTTATATACATTTTTTTTTTTTTTTTGTAAATACATACATATTATAGATAGAAAAACACCCAGACTCGGAACAAATACTTGTAGGTCCTACAAATATTTGTTCCGTGCGGGAATCGAACCCGCGAAATGCTGCGCAGCAGTCAAACGCTCAACCACTGCGCCAACCGTGTCGTCAACCCCATCTTCGTCGAATTCACACCATGTGTGCATAAGGAAAAACCTTTACATAGTGGTATATAAGCTTATATCGCATATATATAAACGTAAAAAGGACAGAATAGATAATTATACCATTTTGGAATCTTGGATAGACGCGTCAAATTTAAAAAAAACTTGCCATAGTAGTGTCCATACATTTTTTTTACACCACGATAAGTGAAAGTGGACTGAAAGTAAAAATCTCCCAAAATTTTAGGGAAAAAATTATTTTGATTGATTTTTGTGTAAAAATTACAGACATTCTAGAATTTTTAATTATTATGGTGGATAGCAGTGCTACTTAACTTGCCGATACAAAAAAAAAAATCAGAAATTTTTGAAGAATTGTGGTCATGGTAGATAAAAATATCTTGAGAGATGTCAATTTCAGAAGGATTTTATTTTCTGTATGTAATTTTAAAAAAAATTGAGATTTTTTTTTTTTTTTTCCTCGAGTAGTCATGAGCAGGTTCACCCTCTGGTGGCTTATCGTTGAATTTTGGGACACGTTGTATATAAACGTAAAAAAACATCGTCCGATGGAAATCCAATCATCATCAGTAGTTGTGCACCTATGGAGTTCGCAACTAACCCCCCCTAGGCCCCCGCGTGTCAAATGCACTCCATGTGTGCATAACGACAAAAGTTTACATAGTAAGTATATAAGCTTATATCACATAATATACCGGATGACTTTTTTTACCGTCTCGAAAAAAATTGGGTATATTAGGTGAACAGAGTAGAAGTCTATGGCATACCTAGTTTTTTTTTTTTAATAGCTTAGACAGAAAAAATTATAAACATCATCCGATGGAAAACATATCCTCATCAGTAGTTGTGAACCTATAGGGTTCGCAACTAACCCCCAACCCGCCCCACCGCTGGGGTTTTGGGTCTAAAAATAGCCCAAACTCAGACATGTGAGGGGTTAAGGAAGTTTAGAGAGTTGGTGTTAACGATTTTGATTAAAAAGAGTGTCCATGGAGTTTCTTGCCTATAGGAACCTACGTTTTAGATTGGTCCAATAGCTTCTCTTTCTGGCAGGCACTTTTGAATTGTCAAGGGTTCAGTGAGCCTTTTACAATTTTAAAAGTGCTTGTAGTTAGTTTGAGTTACACCTTCTTGTTACCGATGTTACCAATTTTTCAATATACGCGCTTATTACTAAGTACATAGGCTAGCTTATTTCTCTAATTTATTGTTTTTGCACATGTTGTCTTACCTATAATATACTGATCCACTGTTATTTTACTTTAAAAAATGTATTATGTGTTTGTATCTATAAAATAAATACTTATATACAATGATATTATAAGTAAAGAGACGCAGATAGGTCACCTACACGATATTCGATGTTCAAAAGCGGCACAATGTCGAAGTGTTAGATGACATGTGGAAGTAGGATGGCGGGTAGTAATTTATCGGGAGCGGAAAAGAGACAAGACGGCGAAAATGTGGCTGATTAGCTACATTTTGACGTGCCATTTGCGGAGCGTGCATAACCTATCTAGCTCTTTTTATTACTTACTAACTTTTGCCCGCGGCTTCGCCCGCGTGGTTGTCAGAAAATATGCCATAGGAACAAAAATATTGAGATAGCTTCTGCCCGCTACTTCGTCCGCGTGAAATTCCTTGTTCCCCCGACCCACCCCGTCGCATCGCATTGCCTGCCCGCGCCATTACTTCGTTTTCTTAGCGTTCTTTCTGACTTTTCGCTTGGCACCTAAGAGTCCTAGACTGATGTTAAATATGCCTATAGCCTTCCTTTAAAATTGGGCTATCAAATTCAAAAATAATTATTAAAGTCCGACTGGTAGTTCCAGAGATTAGCGCGTTCAAACAAAAAAAAAAAAAAAAAGTGTGTGTGTCAGTTCCGACGCACGACTGGAGTTTACTCTTGTTTTTTGTACCGATCCGAGTTCCCTACTTCCTTTTTTTCAGTAATTTCTGTCGGGCTTAAAAAAAAATTACTAATCCTTTTCACCTCCTTAGGGGTACATTTTCGAAAAACCCTGATATACATTAATCTTCATTTTTCGTCTCAAGTATCGAGTTAATCGGACCGCGCGTTAAAATTCCTCCATACAAACTTTGACACCTCCCAATCCCTTCTGAGAGGGTAGTTTAGAAAAACTAAACTACATTATAAAGGAAATTTTGTACAGAGGTTGTACAAAATTTCAGCTTTCTAGGTCCAAGGGTTTGGGCTGGGCGTTGATGAGTCAGTCAGTCAGGACTTCTCTTTTTATTTATATAGATAATATCATTGCTTATACAAATACAGGAATCAGTGTTATGTTATATTATATCCTCATGGATACTCTCCATTTGCGAAGATTATGTAGGACTGATGAGTCATTATACAAATAAAAAATATAAAAGAAAAATGTGTGTTTTATTGTCTTAATAGTTATTTATGCAACTGACGTATAATATGGGGTATTAAAACACGAATGTGGGTTTATCACAAGAGGCGAAGCCGAGTGTGATAATAGTACCACATTAGTGTTTTAATGTGCATTATGTACAGTTGCATACAAGACTTTATCTACATCCATGTTGTCAATCCTTTGTAAAAGGTTCTGAAATAGTTTTTTGCAATACTAATACTCGTGTCGAACATGGCGGCCGGCGTCATAGTATACGACGTGAATATGAAAAAGTTCTTTTTTTAAATTACGGCGCTGTTGTAGTGAAACGCGCGTGCATTACAATGTTCTTTTTTTGAAAACGAGTTGCATTATGAAATTCAGTACAACATTAAACGAATTAAAGCACCCGTTTAGATGCTATTATGGTTACCATGGTTACTATGACACTGGCTGTTTTAATGTTGGCAATAAGCTAACTGTTTCAGAAACTTTTATAGAGAATTTATGGCATGGGTGTAGATAAATATATTTTTATAACCTGTACGACCACGTAAAAAAAAATGTGTAACGTACTCAAGATTGTGTTTTTTTCAGCGGCAATATTTAGAACCCAACGAGGTGGTCGAATGATTATACTGGATGGTTACAAGTTCTTAAAGCACAGCCTAGTTGGAAATAAAATACGTTGGTTCTGTGAGAGACATAGGAATGAGGGGTGCAATGCCGTTGTCTATACTTACGAAGACATAATCACAAAAGCCAAAAATGTACATGATCACGACCCTCCGCTTTTGAATGCTGATGGAGAGTAATTTTAATAAAAACATCATTAAATTCAGTCGTCGTTATCGCGTTAGCGCCTGATTTTTATTTATAATATAAGAACTTTAACGTACGCGTATAATCTACTTGCGTACTTATTCCGTAAAAATATTTTTAAATCAATAAACAATTGTGTTTTAACCTGTTCTGTTAAAATATAAAAATCTACTTATTAAAAATCCTAAATTCTTTCATTCATTCATTCCTTCACAGACAGACAACGCATAGCAGCCTAAACTGCTGGGTCTCTAGGCATGAAATTTTGCACAAGAGTTACAGGGTGTTCAAAATCATGATTGTGTATGGCTCAAATACTCTAAACTGTGTCAACTATCACCCCTTAGGGCTTTGCATCTAGCTTCCAAGCACCCTGTATAACGAAAGTGAACACAATATTTTTTTTTACCTTTTTTGTCCACTGCTGGGCAAAGGTCTCCCCGCTTTCCACTCCACCCTGTGTGTTGTCTCCTCCGGTCAATTTCCTATAAATGCCTCTAAATCATCACGCCAGCTTTTCCTAGACCTCCTGTTTAGTACTGCCATACTAATTTATAATTACATCTATCCATCCTTTTCACGCATTCTCTCTTTCTCTAATACAGCCATCATAAAACTGTGAAAACAGTCGACTAAATCTAACGAAAAAGTGTTTAGCAACGTAAGAACAATAAATAGTAATCTGGTGTTAGTGTTACTATCAAGCAACCTTCAGCCACCAGCAAACCTCAACATAATTTGATCCTTCAAGTTTCTCCGAACGCCATTAGTGATATTGATTGGGGCTTGCGCCAAGCCGGCAGTCATCGACAAGATCGTCGAAAGTCGGATAGTTTCGGGTCGCATCGTGCCACCTCGGACCTCTTCGGCATACATCGCTAGCGCCGCCTACGAAGACGCAAGTGCTGTTTTATCGACAGGGCCGGAGAGAAGCCTCCAATCGGCGATCGATATTTTAAGTTGTCGATATAGCAGACGACATACGGCGGATTCAACCAATCCCACTGCTTTAGAATTTTGCTACCATCCTTCCTCAGCAACGACGACGCCCGTCTTTTGGCTCCCAATACGTGAACACTAAGACAGAAGTTTTGAAATTTCATCCCCTGAAGGAGTTAGATAAATGAGTGTTTGGAAGTTCGTGCTCTATATTAATAAAAAGAGAAGTCCTGACTGACTGACTGACTGATTGACTGACTCATCAACGCCCAGCCCAAACCCCTTGAACCTTATAGGAAGCTGAAATTTTGCACAAAGGTTCCCTTTACAATGTAGACAAGGAATAAGGAAGGAATTCCCGGTAGTATGTTCCCGTGGGATAATTTCTGACATCCACGCGGGCGAAGCCGCGGGCAAAAGCTAGTATCTTACAATGGACAATCCCTTCGCGAACACGCCGTGTAAAAATAAATGAAACTGTGTAGGCTGATTTAACATTAAATCAGGTATCTACAACAACACCCACGGCTACATATCAAGCTATACATTTCCAGTAGGTATAAAGCTGACCTTTCATTGTACGGAAATCCTATACAATGCAGGATCAGCTTATTACTGGAAATGTATAGCTTGATATGTAGCCGTGTGTAACAACCTGATTTATATAACGGTTGGACAATCCGCTAGACCTAATTCAAAGATTAACCGTACAGTCCATGTAATATGCGTGCCAAATAAGAATACTACAATAAGAATACAACTTCACACGATAGCTGTCAAATTATTGCCATAGTATTGCGGAACAAAATGGCGTCTTGACAGTACTATTCTTATTTGGCACGCATAGTACTTGCCTACGGTCAAGGAAGTTAATTGTTTACCAAATTGACACACCACGTCAATTTATTGTCCGTGATATTATACCCATTTCATACAACAGCTGTCAAATAATGACAATCTGTTGTGATTCAAATATACGGGCAATTCAAGTGTTTGGTCAAAAATAGTTTACCTGCCTACTTATACTACTATCCTAATATTTGTACTTGTAATATACTATAGTTAATTAATATGTATTGCAGAGCCAGTATTTACAAAAACGTCTAGAGGAGCCACGGTTATCTCAATAGGTGGCTATAGATTCTACAAACAAAGAACGTTTGGTGGTAAGTCGCGATGGTGGTGCCGCAACGTCAACCGTGGATGCACGGCCGTCGTGTTCACCATAGGAGATATTATTGTTAAGTGCAATAACAACCATAACCATCCACCTTAAGACTTTAATTTGAATGGTATGGTAATACTTATACAGGGTGTAAGGGACAGCCCCCGCAAACTAACAGGGTGCATTCAGCTCCTCATTTTGAATCATATTCCAGCGGAAATTTACTCAGGAAAGTTTTCATTTTTTCAATATTTTTTCAGTTACATTTTCTTTATTTCTATGTAAAATTGCATTCTGTGTTCGCAGCACTCCATTTATGTAAAAAAACTGCAAAAAAAAACAGAAAAAAACCAGCAATGGATGTTGAAATACTCTAACAAACGACGCGTGAAATCAGCAGTTCACTCTGTGTCTAGCTACAGAGTTCATCGAACTCACCGCATACCTATTACCTACCACTCCCAACCAGTAACAGACGCTTCGATTTGTGCACAAAAACACAAAAAAATCAAGTTTATTGGATTCCCATGACGTTCCTGAAATAATTTCATGTACTGTTAATCTTAGTATGATATACTGAATTCACCCCATCAGTCTGCGGAGGGCTGTCCCTTACACCCTGTACTTTGTACAAAGAAAGGCCATAAATAGTAAATTAAGAAAGTCAGTAGTTTGGATTTGTGCCCGTTTGATGGCAATAGGCTCGCCACCTATTATATTGGACTAAGAGCGGTTTCGCACTACGTCCAATCCGAATCCGACTTCAAGATCCGAATTCAATCCGAATTGGGAATGTTCAAAATTCGGACGGACAGAGTTCGGATCTAGTGCGGAACCCTTCATACAAATAGTACTGTGGCTACTTCATTTCTCGGATTCGGATCGGACGTAGTGCGAAACCGCTCTAACATTTATTTTAATTCGTAAAAAGTTTGTTGCTTATAATGTGTGTGTATAACTGTGTATTAAGTATTATAGAATTAAGTTAACATTTATATTCACTCATTATCACAATACTTTTAGAAGATAATATAATCTATTTATACACGAAATCTCTTAAGGGGTCATTGCATTGGATTATGAACAACTTTTATTATGGGACCAAACCTGAAACCACGAAAAAAGAATCAACTGTTCCCGTAAAACTGTACTGAACAGCTGTTTTTTTTTCGCGACACAGTCATCACAGTGCTTGAAATCTCTTCTCCGCTCCGCCTGCAGGACGTGCAGGAATCGTCCAATCACAGACGAGTCATCAAATGCGATGAGGATTTCAACCATTATGATTGGTCGATTCCTGCACATCTCCGCTCCACTACGCCCAGCTCCGCGTCAGTGGAAACGCGCCCTTACTGTTTCGTTGCTAAAATTAACGTCGTCAATATTTTGACCTTGACCTTGTACATGGTCAAGGTCAAAATATTGACGACGTTAAAATATTGCAAAATATTGCTACTAATATAAATACCAAGAAATGAAATATGTCCTACTGCTTTAAACATGTTTGTGCTTACTAATAAATTGGTAGAAAAATATTCTTGATTTTTTTTTTCTTTATTAAAATGAAAGTGTATATTTGAGTACAATTTAGATATTTTAGAAATCTTTTGAAAACCCCTCAAAGTTCTAAATAATCATCTAGCACTTTGAGGGGTTTACAAAAGATTTCCGAAACGGTTAGGTTAGTTAGATGATTAGGAATCAGGCAAATATGTGCTTTAAGTTAAGTTTTCTTTTTAATTTCAGGTCCTGTATACATAACTTCTTCACGAGGAACTCGAGGCATGTATATTGGTGGTTATAAATTGTTTAAACATTTAAAATCACAGTATGGTAAAACGCGGTGGCGATGTTTGAAATCAGGTTGTACCGCTGTTGTCTACACCTTCGAGGATACTATTATTAAGTGCAATAATAATCACAACCATCCAGCCCCGACAAAGTAAGCTTATATTGATACCACTGCTGTGCCTCAGGCTGACATCTATAATTCTACCTAAAACATTCTTAGCACCTATTTTGGCTTACCTAGCTGATCTATAAACGTTACCACAACGTTCATCTCCTGCGATTGGACTCAGTTTATCGTGACCACGACCGCTCTGTCATGAGCGAAGCGAAGAAGAAAAATAATGTTTGACCTTGACTTCAAAACGATCATTTTTAGCAGAATTGTAAAAGAAAGGTTTTTTCTATGAAACGTTTTGCTGTTTTACAAAACTTCAAGAAGTAGTTTTACTGTCTCTGTATTGTTTAAGTACCTAATAAAATATTTAATTCAAACTCAAACTCAAAGCATTTATTTCAAATAAACCAATTTCAGGCACTTTTGAATTATCAAGGCGTCGGTCACTCAGAAAGATGAAGCTAGTTGCCCATTCCAAAGCGTAGTAGGTTCCTTAGGAGAGGAACGAACAAGAAACTCCACGGACACTCTTTTAAACCAAAATATTGGTTACATCATTCATGTTGCAAATATACACGTGAGAACATTGTGACACGTGCACGTTAAAAGCGTCCATAGTAAAAAGATAAAACTAAGAACAACTAAATCAAAATTATCCGTGGCAGCTAAGAGATGACTAGTCCCTACTGACGGCGCCCGTTCACGAACATGACGCATGGATCAGCACCACTTAGCTCAACCATTTTGAAGGGAACTTAATGATCCAACACACCACCACCACCAGCGAGACATTTGAGTGAGCATGACATACTAGTGAGCATATATACTCAGCCGCCAGGGCACATTTAAATCAATGAAAAATGTACCCAGTAGTTTTATTTTAAATTCTAAAAGAATCTCATTCATTATGCTTGTTTGTAAGTTACATAAGATGCCGTTCCTGTCCTCTGTCGACAACACTGAAAAGTTGACCGGGAAAATTTTTTAGCCTCTCCCTGGTCAACCATGGGGCTAAAATTTTTTCGGTCAAGTGTCGTTTTTGACTGATGCGGTGAACGCCAGTAAATACTTATTTGTTATAGTCGCGAATTACATTTTAATTGATAACCTGCAAATTGCAAAAAAAAAACGCAAGAAGTGTGAATTTCGCGGGCTACCACTGCGGATCCACCTTAAAGGATTTGGAGGTTGGCAAATCTGAGAGGCAACTGTTGTATTTTGAAGAACATTCAAATTGTAATTGTAATCTCAAACTCAATATATCAAAAAACCTTTAATTTACTTACAATTTTGACAAGTTTTTAACATTGTTTGTCGCTGAGATGAGATTCCAACTTGAACTTGAACGTTGTAGTAAGAGAATTGTCCTTCTGTATTTATCTATTGTTTTGAGTTTAGTTAACTTGTTATGTTATGTTTTATTTCAGAGCCAGTATTCGTAACTTCATCCCGAGGAGCCCCAAGGATTGCTATTGGTGGTTATCACTTGTATAGACAACGGTCAAATAGTTGCGGTAAAACTCGGTGGTGGTGCTGGAAACCAGGTTGTACCGCCTTTGCCTTTTCCATCCAAGATACGATTGTTAAGTGCGATAACAATCATAACCATCCACCCAAAACATAATTTCATGAACAGTTAATGTTGACACTGTTGGCTGCTATATGGGCCGTAATCCACCACGCAACATTTCTGCCATAAAAAATATATTTTTGCTAAAACTTACCTTGTTAGTGCTGATCGATAAAATGTTTGACTTTGAGCTTGAACTCGTAAAATTATTAGAATTGTGAGACTAAGCCTGTTTTGCTTTTGTATTGTTTTATAGCTTGTCATCTTTTCGGTACGTCTAACAATAATTTGTAAATCATAATAAAACATGTTGACCTTGAGGAGTCTTTTTAACCCGAAATCAAACCAGACGGTAAAAGGAATCAAATATTAAAATAATTTTTATATTAAACTTTTTAAACTTTCGCGATTTGTACACATTAAGGCTCTTACAGACAGAGGCGATATCGCGTCGCTCCTGTGTGTATGGTCAAGCGCGATTCCATAGAAATTGTTCTACGGATATAATATCGCAATATCGCGTCGCGACGCGATATCGCCTCTGTCTGTAAGAGCCTTTATAAAGCAGTATCGAGAACAGGTCTTATCGCGATATTCCTTTTTTACGAGGTAAACAGGTACCTACTTGTTTCCCGACGTCGGGAAACAAGTAGGTACCTGTAATATCGCGATAAGACCCGTTCTCGGTATTCTTTCATAATTTTTATAATAGGGGTTAAAGTATGAAATTGCCGTTTTATTGTATTAGGTAACAAGGTAGGAATTGACATAGAACCTTCATGGTTTGAGATTTTTGAGTAAAACTTTTTCAAATGGTACCTATGAAGTTCTTCTTTTAAAAAATGTACATTCAATTATCGACTTTCAGTTGTTTTATTTAATAAAAACAGATGCTTAGCAGAAAGATGGATACTTCGAAAATTCGAGTTATTTTTGAATACGAGTTCCGACGCATAACTAACGCGGCAGAAACAGCTCGCAATATCAACGTTGCGTTTGGAGAGGGGACAGCTTTCGTGATGGAAACTTTGATTTGAAGAACGAACCACGTGGAAGACCGCCCACAATGGTGAATAACAATGACTTGAAAGAGATGGTGGAAGCCGATCCGAGAAAACTACCCAGGAATTAGCGGCATGGTTTAACGTTACCTTACCAACAATATTGACTCATTTGCGTCAAATCAATAAAATAAAAAAATATGAGAAATGGGTGCCTCTTGATTTGACAGATCTGCAGAATGAAACGCGTGTTGAAACTTGTGTTGCCTTGTTGAATCGATACAGAAATGAAGGAATATTGGATCGAATTGTGACATGTGATGAAAAGTGGATTCTTTACGATAACCGTAAGCGAAAACTGCAATGGCTCACCCCAGGTCAAACGCCGCAACAGTGTCCTAAAAGAAAAGCTTACCAATAAAAAGGTAATGGTAACTCAGAACTAAACTCCGAACAATGATGGCAAAACTAGCAGTGAAACAGCCCCGACTCAGGAATCGATCTCCACTATTATTGCTCCATGATAACGCGAGACCTCATACAGCACGAGAAAACGTTTTAACTCTACAGGAACTGCAATTAGAAACCATTCGTCACCCTCCGTATTCGCCAGACCTTGCTCTAACGGACTACCATTTTTTTTCGTGATTTGGACAATTTTCTACGTGATAAAAAGTTTTCTTCTCAGGAGGCAGTACAAAATGCTTTCACACAGTTTGTCGAATCTAGATCACGAGAGTTCTATCGCAAACGTATAAATGACCTTCCTATTAGATGGCAGCAATTTAATAATAATGGTAATTGTACACCCACCCTTAACAGATGTCACGTAAGGCCGCAATACTGTTAAGGTGCGATGGTACATGTAGCTATGTGATAAATTACGGGAACCTACTAAGACCTACAAGCCTAACGGTACCTACGACCCTAAGCCCTATAAGCCCTACAGCCCTAACCTACCATATACCTAATATGTGATACATAAATATATAAATAAATTCAGGATGTCTGCACCATGCGACCTAAGGTAACAGACGGACAGTAGACAGGAATCCGCAGTCCCTCAGACTCACGAGACTGATCAGAGATGGCTAATGGTGTCTTGGCCACAGTGAGGGGTAATGAGACAAGAATATAAAATTCTAATCTGATTTATTTACATAAAGATTCCGCTTATATACTACTTTTACCTAACACACACTATTGCACAAAATCTTTGTGTTCCATGCGTGTTAGATGCAACGAAATCACTTATTTTTATCTGGGCCGCGTGCTGAGTCAATGTCCAAAGGTAGCATTGAACAGTAATTATTTTGATTAA
Organism: Cosmia trapezina; assembly: GCA_905163495.3. Classification (NCBI taxonomy): domain Eukaryota; kingdom Metazoa; phylum Arthropoda; class Insecta; order Lepidoptera; family Noctuidae; genus Cosmia; species Cosmia trapezina. The sequence goes on from LR991029.1 coordinate 22,671,550, forward strand.
ATAAATATGTTAATTTAAAAAAAAAACGAATTTCAATTTTTCAGTACAAATCGGCAATTTCATACTTTAACCCCTAATATTTATTTGTTGGTTTGTTATTTCAGTGCCAGTATTTGTAACTTCATCCCGAGGAGCCCCAGCAATTGCTATCGATGGGTATTACTTGTGTAGACATAGGTCAAGTAATGGTAAAACAAGATGGCGCTGCCGGAGACCAGGTTGCACCGCCGCTGCTTATACCATTCATGATATTATTGTGAAGTGCAATAACAATCATAATCACCCAACAAACATTTTAGCCGTATAAATAAAAATTACGCGACTCTAAATGCTATAAAAATCGTACTAAAGTAATTTCATATCTTATTTCTTAATCGGGCACAGGGAACTATTTTACCGAAATCAAAGTTTTTTTAAATTAATTAATTACTTGACCCATTATTTTTCTACAGAATTAGATTAATTTAACATGTATTTAACATTTTCCTTAGTCACTATAAAATGTGTAGGTTTGGTTTCATTGCCAGTTATCGGAAATCCGCAACCAAAACAACGATTCGCGCGTAAAAAGTGTGTGGATGTCCATGGCCATCTCAAAAACATACGTTTCATTATGATAAAATCTGTTTTGGTTAAAAACTTATCGATGTCCATAAAAAATGATATGTAATCATTTTTCATTATAACCGAGACCACCAATAAATAAACCACTTGTTTATGTATGTATTTGAAAATGGTTTTTTCCCACGCGATTGAATCCAAATGAACCCTTATTTCGTTAATATGGCTGATAATATACAGATAAAAATAAGTGCACGGAATGAAAAGTCGTTTAGATGTTATGTTACGGTTGTGTCGTTAATCCTAAGTCGTATTAAGGTAACTGTTAACACTTTCGTCAAAATATAGTGTAAAAATATTGCTTTATTTAAAGAATTTATAAAGCGCGTCCATTATATTAAGAAAACTATCTAATATTACTCGATAAAATTAATTTCCCAACAGTTAATGTACTCAAACATGAGTTATAAAATGGCTGTACTCCCCTTTCAATGATAAAAAATATTACTATATTCTAACACAGTACAAAAGTTGTTCGGTTGTAAAGTTTCAATTCACTACATTAATGTAATCACTTTACATCAAAATCCCTTATAAAAGTCGTGATGAATACTAGTTACTCGATAAAATGTCGCAAAGCAGTGCTAATAGACATCATTACTCGACGAAAAGAGGATCTTACGACGTCTGTACGACCACTACTCAACCAGATAGTGATTAATACGACTGCTACGTAACTCTATTACGACACTGATTCGTATAAAATGGGCCTATTCTCGGTCATATCAACGTGATAGCGATGTATTTACGACCAGCGTATAGAACCAAAAGTTAAAATCAGCACGTCGTCGTGGCGACCTATCAAATGTTTGTTGAGCATCCAAACTTTTAGCAGCATAAACTCTAAAGGCTCATTATCACTAATAATCTAAACTAATATAATTATATACCTATGTTATAAAGACGAAAGATTTGATAAATGGCCGAACCAATTTTGATGAAGTTTAGTATGGAGATACTTTGAACCCTGCGGAAGAACATAGGCTACTTTTTATTGACATAAGTACCACGCGGGCGAAGCCACGCACAAAAATATTTTATCAATGTTAGTTGTTTCAATCTGACCTCTCGATACAAAATCAATTTCAATATTTGACCTTCACCTTGTACTAAGAAATTATCAGAACTGTGAAATTTAACCTGTCTTGACGCTTACTATCAATCCTTCTACACGTGGATCATGTGAGTCAACTTCACTGAGCGGGCATACAGCGATTGTTCAATATAATAAAGCACTGAAAGTCCTGCTGCGGCTGTATCAGGGATGTTTGATAATAATATTGATGGTTTTGATGCAATTATTAGCAAAAAATGTGCATCCCCGATGACGCGAGTTCGCGGCAGCACCTACAGTATTCTCAGTGTGTTTACTGATCGGTGGGAGTCCCCGATGCTGCGGGGGTGGATGCAGCTCCACGCTGAATTTCAATTGTATGTTAATCTATCCGTACCTACTAACACTAGATATTATGAAAAATTGTTGCTAACACTATGGGACTCAGTCTAAAATAAAAAAATAAAAGTAAAAAATAATTTGTTTATTGTACAAATAAATTGCAAAAAAAAATTGTGAAGCAATAATACATGTCGCTTAACGTTCCCAATTTATATAAATTTTCGAAAGTAATAAAAGTATTTGGAAATAAAAACAAATTGGATTGAACTTTGAGTAGTCTTTCTAACCAAAAGCTATTGGTAACAAGCATCGAATATTAATCAAGCAAATCTAAACCATAATAAAACTTTAACTAAAGTTTATTTTTCAATTTCAGTGCAATACATAACAACGGCTCGGGGTCGTCCAGCGATTACTATTGATGGTTACAAAATGTTAAAACAAAGCTCGAATAATGGAAAAACGCGATGGGTTTGCCGGAAACCAGCTTGCACTGCGGTTGCTGTCACCATCGATGATTCTATCGTTAGGTACAAAAACGAGCATAACCATCCACCACCGCTTACATAATTTATTCATTTTAGGAATTATCAACGATAGGTACATACCAATATCTTCTACAAACCAAAACTTGTACTGTATACATTCTCAATTACAGGTAGCCACAGCTTACACATTATCGAGTATACAAATACATGCTTTGAATGTATATAAAATAATTGACAAGCTGTTATTGACGATTAAAATGACATGATTACAATACCTTATAGTTTACCTTTCATATTTACCTTACCTTATTATTCGCGAAAGCGCCAAGGTAAACCGCATAATTCAAAATTCTTACGTTTTTTTTTGCAATTTGCAAATCAGTATTAGGTTGTATGATGATCAAAATATGATGATGACATAGTATAGTTATATAATAACCTATAAACTTATACATAATGTTCCCACTAGTGGGACCTATGGGACTAGCCTTAAGATATTTTTCTATACCGACTTTGATGCAGTGATTTGCACTTTGAAAAGTGCTTATGAGTGGAAACGCCCTAGAAGGACATATAGTGACCTTATTGGCGATGTTCTTCAAAATGGTCAGGTGCGTAGTACTAGCAACCGGCTTATGACCATGACTCTATGAACGTAAACGAGGCAAAAGGAGTATATAAGGATCGTTTCAGCTGGTTCTGTAGTTTCTGCCTACCCCCATGGGAAAAAGGCGTGAGTTACATACATTTAATAATGTATGTAAATTGCGTGTCTGTCTGGATATGACCCCAATAACGATTCTTAAGGCGATCTTGTGTTGCTCCCACGCAATGTGTGTGCGTATATGTTTGTGCATCAATAAATTAGAATATTATTTTGTGTAATAATATTAATAAAATGTTATGTTAACTGCCATTTATTTGAAAGTCTAGTTAGAAAATAGAAACATTTAAAAAACTTTGTGTACTCTTTTAACACAAATACGCTTGTTAACAGAAATTTAGCTAATCGACACTTATTATAATGCTATGAGCATTTTAATGAGTGTTGATTTTAATAATGAGTGTTAATTCTAATAGGAATGATTGATTAATTCTTTTCTTACTATTGATTATTAAAAAACATTGGACATTTTTTTTTCTTTTTTTACATAACCAAAAGATTACGTCGATACATTGAGTTAAAATATGACATGACGTCACGCCTAGCTAGATTTTATACGTAGAAGTGACGCAGCGAGCCCCCCCTCTCCAATTTTAATGCGTATTATATATGTATTTTTTAAATAATATGATACTTATAGCCAAAAATACGTGTCTAATATTTTTTTTCTTATTTTTACCGAGGCATCATCCCAATTTAAAGGTTTATTTCATTACAGTGCAATACATAACTACGATTCGAGGTCGACCAGCTATTACTATTGATGGTTACAGAATGTCAAAACAGAGAGTAAGTAATGGTAAAACGCGATGGGTTTGCAGAAAAGCAGGTTGCTCAGTCGTTGTTTATACCGTTGAAGATTATGTAGTTGTGACCAAAAACGTGCATAACCATCCACCGCCTAAATAACCAGCCGACCTATTCTGTAAAAAATCGTTCCGTGATAACCTAGGTAAAATGACTTGTGTCATTTCACCTATGGATCTGCCATCTGACACTATTGACAACTCACTTCACATATTGTCATGTTTATGGTAAGATTTTTATGAAATTTTAGAATAACACTACTGCTTATTATAATTCCATTGCTGGGACTCATGATCGAGTAGTGCCGCCAACTAGCGACACCAATGAGAAAAAAATCATAGGTCTAGGGATATGGAACATTTTGAAATTTCCTGTGTTCACATTTTTAGTCAGATGAGATAGGTTAGGTGAGGTCAAAAAAATCAACACTAAAGATCCTAGGTGCTAAGCCTCAGCAGTTATCGCCAAAAACGGCCGTTTTTGACCTCACCTGACCTACCTCATCTGACTAAAAATGTGAACATAGGAAATTTCAAAATGATCCATATCTCCAGACTTATAATTTTTTTCTCAATGGTGGCCCTAGTTGGCGGCACTACTCGCCTTAAGATAACGTCATGAGATCCTGCCCTGTCCTGGGTCCTGCTTTAAGATGTCGTCGTCATTTTGTGTCAATACACATTTTGTATAAGGTCTGTCTATTCATACACAAAATCTCTTAAGGGGTCATTGTACTCATCATTATGAACAACTTTTACTACGGACTAAACCTGAAATCGCGAAAAAAAATCAGCTGTTCCCTACTTTTTGACGAGAGAGGCTATTTCAGATTTGATCCGATAGTAAAAGTTATTCATAATGATGAGTACAACGACCCCTAAAGAGATTACGTGTATGAATAGATAGACATTATATTACATAATTATTTCTTTTTTTACTCCCTACCTGGTTATTATTAAAATATTTGTGTAACTGTTTGTTTTTCCGAATAAAATAAATAAGACACTACACCGGTTTCCTAAGGTCGCGTCTTAATCAAAAGCGACGTCGCCTCCATTTGTCACTTTTTGCTCGCTGAACCAAAACGCTGGTCGCGCCGACAGAGGACGCCTCCGAACAAAAATTGAGCTAGGAAAAACATGGAGACGCCTAGTTATTCTATAAATACATTTGCTTACACCAATATGAGTGAAAAACGATATAGAATGTGAAATGTCGTTTTGTTTCATTCTTTCTAATAATAATAATCATAATTGTTAAAAGAGACCAAAATCTTTAAAACGTTAACTGCCAACCTTCGAGTATACTGTTACTACGAGTATACTGTTACTACGAGTATACTGTTACTACGAGTATACTGTTACTACGAGTATACTGTTACTACGAGTATACTCGTATGGCAGTCAACGTGTTAAGTTGTTGGCAACATTTTCGTGACGTAGTGACAGTTGTAGGTAAGTGCCATAGCGATGAGTTTTATAATATTACTTAGTCTGTGAGTTTAGTGGTAGTTTTGTCGTCAAATGGTTTGCTATGGAATTGCTAGAAAATTACGACGAGTTTACCCTTAAAACTGCATGTAAATGCAACTTTAGTTATAGTAACAACTATGTTACTTGATTGACACAACCCAATACAATACACAATTTAGCAATGGCAGCCATTTTATGAGACATTATAAGTTGTAGGTATGCACCTTTTTCTTTGTAGGTATTTCCAGTCCATATACTTTTAAGTCTGAAAAATTGACATATGATCGCGTCAATCGCTTTGATTAGGACGCGTCCTAACAATGGTTGCCTAATTCTAATAGTAAACCTTTCGTATTATTTCGTAAGTTGTTCTTTTGTATTAGTTATGTATAAAATAAAGTATTATAATATGTTTTGAATGTTAGGTTCTACTACGTTGGAAAAATATATCTATGACTAATTTTTGTATTTTTTTTATTGGAACGCATACCACATTGACTTTTCGTAAGTACCTACTTCTAATTAATTAGATAGATATGGAATAAAAAATACTGACTTTATCAAGTCTTAATTTAACATTAATGACCGGTTTCTGATGTTCTCAGAAAAATGTCAATACTTCAATAGCGATTGATTTAACAAAGTTATAAATATATTTTGCTTTTGCACTTAATTTGTGCAAAAGCAAAATATATTTATAACTTTTTGCTAAAATTTTGGTGTAAGTACATTTTTTACGTAACAAAGGTTTAGCAAAAATAAACATGTATCAAGGGATCAAACCTACCACTATCGAATACATAAACCCTAGACAAGGCTTCTAGAGAAAACGAGCATTAGTTTGTTCCCAGGCGTCGAATATAAACCGAGCAAATATGTGAACTTTCTTTTATTATTTCAGCGCCTGTATACACATCATCATGCAGAGGAGGACCAGCCATATTTGTCGATGGCTATCGATTGGTTAAACATAGAACGCTGAGCAGTAAAACAAGATGGCGCTGCTGGAGGGGTGGTTGTTCCGCGGTCACCTTCACCATCGATGGTATTGTGGTTAAAAGCAATAACCAGCACAACCACCCACCGTCGTCCACCGTCTTCTATACTGTGAAGAATAGAGTGAAAAGAAGAAAAGTATCTTAAATGGATACTGATGATATCAGTCTTTATTTTCCACTTTTCGTGCTTCAAGCCAGTCCCGGCTGTCATTCGTAGATCTTTGACCATAGATAATATACATCTAGATGGAGCCACCGCGTGGCCGGTCATGAGACAGCAATATAATACTTTTTCTAGGTTATGTGGTATGAGAAATGAAGTTTAACGTAAGAAATCTTCCATATTTTGGACTGAAACCCATGTCAATGTGCACAATGCAAAAACTGTCCAAAAAAAGTTAAATTAATCGACGCAAGATAAATTTTTTAACAGTGAGCACTTTGTTTGGCTAACATTCAAAAGTTCGCCAATCAAAAATACGGCACGCCGTAAGAGACAGAAGATAAGATGCTTTGTCTCAATTTTCCTATTAATTTCGTATATGTGTCTCACTTCCACACTTCACACTGAAATCATGGCAACGTCTAGAGGTTCAATGTCTTTGATCTTTGACAGTCGATAGTCCGACAAACAGTCTTTCTAAGGGATATCGTGTAACCCAGTTACTCTAGCAGTTAAGTTGCTGGGTTGGCAGTAGCTCCATGTAAAATTCTGGTTGTCAGCTGCATCTGGTTAGACTAGAAGCTGACCTAACATAGTTGGGAAAATATGTTCTTTTTTCCTACCTTGTATAATTATTACTCTAGTGTACAGAAGTCTTTGCTTCCAGCAGCACAAAAAAATATCGATTCTGAGTTAGATTGCATATTAATCATTTACCAGAATTACTAAATAAGAGTAGGTGAGGAGCTCGTGGCTAAGTAATAACAGCCGCACGGGTGGATCCATCTGGCTTACCGGGTTTGGTCTGTGGTTGGGTGACCATCTTTACATATCGAGAGTCCTCCGTGCCTCGGAAAGCACGCTAAGCCGTTGGTCCCGGCTGTCATTCGTGGATCTTTGACAGTCGTTACGGGTCGTCAGAAGCCCGAAAGTCTTACAACCAGTCTTAACTAGTTACCTACTGGGTGGTGGAGGTCAGATAGGCAGTCGCTCCATGTAAAATACTGGTATTCAGCTGCATACGGTTAGACTGGAAGCCGACACCAACCTAGTTGGGAAAAGGCTAGGCAGATTGATTTGACTAGATAAGAGTAGGTAACAATAGGAATGACCTTATTTATAATGTAGAAAAATAACCAAGTATGTAAGAAATGCAGTGTGATTGTTATTCAACATTCTCATGATCATAAAAGCTCCCATTGAAACAATTTAAAATGCGTCTTAAGATTCCTGTACTAATTTAATAGTGATAGTTTGATAATTAAGTTAGTACTTACTTGTGTGCATTAAATTGATATTATATCTATTATTAGCTGCGCCCCGTGGTTTCAACCGCGTAAACCGGGATAAGACGTATCCAGGGTGTCAGCTATCTCCATACCAAATTTCATCCAAATCAGTCCAGCCGTTTGAGCGTGAAGAAGTAACAAACATACAAACACACACACACTTTCGCCTTTTGTGTGATTTGTCGAAAGACGTTCATTGTTAGACAGGCTTTCCCTCTCAAGTATTTTCATATACCTACATAATTTGTAATGTTATATTTATTATGTACTTACTACATGCGCCCTGCGGTTTCTCTCGCGTAGACCGAGATAAAAAGTAACCTATGTGTTAATCCAGGGTATAAGCTATGTGCATACCAAATTTTATCCAAATCGGTCCAGTCGTTTGAGCGTGAAGAAGTAACAAACATACAAACACACACACACTCACAAACTTTCGCCTTTATAATATTAGTGTGATGTCAGATCCACACAGGATCGTAATTAGACACATGTAGTGTCTGCTATAGCTATTGTGGGCGTAGAATTGGGATACAGGTTGCCTAGAAAAATAACTTCTTATTATAACGTCAACACTGTTTAAATAATTGTTACAGAGTCAATTAAGGGAAATAACTAATTCTCTGAACGTAAAGCAACACTATGCAGTTCCTAGGCAGTATGTGTCGACTTGCGACCACGACTCAAAGATCACTGTCACTCTTAGTCCTCGACTCCATGCCGGTAGACTCTGCACAACGCCAAACAAAGGGTTTGTGTCTCGTTTTTAAGTGCATTCTCATGTAAGATCTGACATGTAGGTATATTTTATGCCTTTTTAGCTCAATGGTGTAAAAAAATCATTTCTAGACATAGCAATAGATGTTGATAAAATTGTTAAAAATGTTTTGTCTTATGGCAATATTACACGGTTTACTAATACCTACGCAATTTGGATGTCAGCAACTAAATGTCGGCCACACAATTGTCGGCGCCTTTCAATTTGGTTCAACCGTGTAATATGGCCATAAGATAAAATATTTTTAATCATAGCATAAGCAAAACTAGCTTATAATGTTCCCACTGCTGAGACAGAGGCCTCCTCTGTGCTCTCTGTGAGAGGGAATGGGCCATATATCCACCACTCGTGTGGGTTGGTGCATGGAAGCATGGAATGCTTATTATGTTTTTATAAAATAATTTGGAGATAAAATAAAAAGCATTTATTCAGAATACATGATTTTATTTTTAAATGGTACCATGGTTAATACAATAATGACTATATTGTTAAACATAGTTCTGACTAGATAATATGCAATATTATTAAGATAAATAACACATTGAGATTGCCATGTTACAAAACAGCTTAATAGACATCAAGATGTTAATTAATAAAACTTATTTTCTACCATAAAATAACTAAGACTAGAAGTTAAATCACTTGCTTACTGCCTTTTTCACAATCTCCGGATAATTTTCAATGAACTCTTTTTTTGGCAGATAATTTCATACAATTTCTGTTCCAAGTTTAAATGACGACTTTTTGGAGAACTGTGAATCAGGCCAGTAGTATATAAATAACCTAATTTTTTTTCCAGCGGATCGCCCGATTTTCTACACATCGGAGATTGGCGCGAAAATTATGAAAATTCGCGGGTACAGATATACGCGGCATTCGGTCTGCTCATCTCGAGTGAGATGGTTGTGTGCTGATAGCAGATCACGGGACTGCCACGCCATCGTGGTCACCATAGGACACACAATGGTGGACAAGCATAATAAGCATACACATCCTCCTAGCTAAATTGTTCATATTATGTAAAACTCATAATCAAACTTGAGATTAACTTGCTTACTATAGCCGATCGAGTAAATTAGACAGAAATATTTGAAATATTTCTGTTTAATTTACTCGATCATCGTCATCCGGAAATATTTGACGGATTTGATCGGTACTTAGAGGAACGCGGGTCGTTAAACACTTACCTAACTTAGCCAGTTGGTCGTTTAGAAATACATATTACAGATAACAATTTATGTCTTTTTATTTCTTATAAATAGACCTTAAGCAAAGAAACTGTTTTCAATACATTTCCTTACTTTGCTCAAGTTTACATTCGTGAAGTTGGTATATTGCCTTATAATTTCAAAATAGAAAAAAAATATACTATGTATGTACGTTTGAATACAGGTAAAAGTTACTATTCTAAGTTCCTTAAGTATGTTTAATAATGGATGTATATTTACATTTAAATATGAATGTATTTTTTATTAGTTTAAGTACATACGTATCTAAACATTTCTCAGATCATAGAAAGAAGGAATACATCAGTTGTTTAAGTGCCAATTTTCATAATCATAATTTATTATTTGACAAAATTATAATTTAATAAATATAGTAGAATATTTATTCATGTTGTCTAATTTAACGAATAAAATAATAATTTATTAATAAATCAATATCGTTCGTTAGTTAGGACAAAAGTTTAGTGAAAATAGGTATTAAAATAAAAATATATAAGGTGCTATAAAAATATCTGCCACGGCTTCAATGGGAGATAGTATTTTGTATGAATAGATTACAATAGTGAAGAAATTTCGTACCCCGGAACAGTTAAATCAATTTTAGAAAATAAAATAATTAAATAAACATTTACTTTAATTTGCATAACGTGGTTCACGAACTATACGCGATATGTCGCTTCGTCAATGAAAACAATTGCTACTTCTTTCTAACTGTTCTGTGAATGAACACTAATTACTACACGACGGTTTCATACAAATAAACCAATTCAAATTTATACGCACATTTTTTCTTATGAAAAAAATTATGAAATATGATCAATATTTATATTCACTATTGTAATCTATATACACAATACTGTCTCCCATTGCAGCCGTGGCAGATATTTTTATAGCACCCTATTAAATGTATTTTCTAATTTAATTTTACACACATAACATAACGTCACGCCTATTTTTCCCAAAGGGTTAGGCAGAAGTGTGACCTAGGTATAATAGGTCAGATCACACACATATACACACAGGTTTTATTTTAATATATATTATTATAATATGCCTACATACACAAACAAGCTCGATCATTAACAGTAAATAAGTACACGCTACAGGTACATTTATAAAAGGCATCATCAGCTACAAATGCTGTCAGCGGAAAAAGATTTATTAAAATATTTATTCGTTTTAATTATTATATTTATTGGTTAACACACAAAACAAGTTTATATACACACACGGTAACACTAACAGTTAACACACACCTACTGTTACACATATTATCAGAATTAAACGTTTATAAAGAACTAGCAGACCCGATGTCTGAACGATCCTAGAACCCGACTGCAGCGCCTCCTACCGGGTCCAATTGTGTTTTCAAACAGTCCAGGAACCCATTCGAATATACACACAAAATTTCATATAAATCGGTCCTGCCGTTGTTACAACACGTTTTATACGTTATTTTTAAAAGTATCCTATGTCCGTCTCCTGGTTCTAAGCTGCCTCCCCACTAATTTTCGGCCAAATCGGTTCAGCCGTTCTTGAGTTATAAATATTGTAACTAACACGACTTTCTTTTACATATTTAAATATAAGAGAAAATGATTTTGTAAACCTGTAATTTCTTTTATCTGCAATACCATCGGCCTTTGATCCCGTAATCAGTTGTGTTTAGGAATGTTTTTGTTTTCTGTTATCATCATTAGATATCGATATACATCACCCGCTCTATTCTGTCTGTGCAACGCAAGTGCTAGTCACCGCCTGAGACAAGTGAGCCGTGAGACGGCAGAAGTAGACACATACCGAGTTAACTTAGTCTGCCAATATTGTCAATTACGCCCTCCCCCGTCTCACCTCTCACATACCTCAGGAGGTAACTAGCACTTGCGCGCACGTTGATGTAAAATGATATATTTACATCAGCGACATAACCTGCATAAATGGCAGCCACCTTTTCTGTAATTGTTTTATTTTTGTTTCATTATTTTGATTTTTTAAAGTGCATATGTGTTGTTGTTCCTGGATAATTTTACCGTCGTTGTTAGTAAATATTGTTGCGTTACATATGTCTTCTTTAACGCATTGCCATACTATATTCCCATTACTCAATTCAGACTTATATCTATATTGGTGGCCAGAGTTGCGGTCTGTAAGGTAGGAGTCTTTGTTAAACTTATTTTCATTTATAGGTATGTTATTTGGCCGATTAGTTAAGGGGACGGGAGACGTATTCCGATTTTCATTTACAGATCCGGAATTAGGTCGATTGGTTAATGGTAGAGGAGACATATTCCGATTTTTATTAAAAGGTCGATTGGTTAATGGTAGAGGAGACATATTCTGATTTTCATTAACAGGTCTGTAAATAGGCCGATTGGTTAAGGGCAGTGGAGTCGTATTCCGATTTTCATTAACAGGTCGGTAAATAGGCCGGTTGGTTAAGGGTAGAGGAGTCATATTCCAATTTTCATTAACAGGTCGGTAAATAGGCCGATTGGTTAAGGGTAGTGGAGTCGTGTTCCGATTTTCATTAACAGGACCGTAAATAGGCCGATTTCTTAAGGGTAGAGGAGTCATATTACGATTTTCATTTACAGGTCGATAAATAGGTAGAATAGTTGAGGGTAGATGAGACATACCCTGATTTATAACAGGTCGAGTGGTTAACGGTAGAGGAGACATATCCTGATTTATAACAGGTCGAGTGGTTAACGGTAGAGGAGACATATCCTGATTTATAACAGGTCGAGTGGTTAACGGTAGAGGAGACATATTCCGATTTTCATTTACAGAACTGTAATTAGGTTGATTGCCTGGGGGGACAGGAGACATATTCCGATGTTCAGTCACAGGTTGGTAATTAGGTGGATTGGTTAAGGGTAGAGGAGGCATACTCCGATTTTCATTTATTGGTCTGTAATTAGGTTGATTGGTTATGGGGACAGAAGTCACATTCTGATGTTCATTTACAGGTCGGTAATTAGGACTGCAACTAGATCCACTATGATGTTCAGTCAGAGGTTGGTAATTAGGCGGATTGGTTAAGGTTAGGGGAGGCATACTCCGATTGTCATTTATTGGTCTGTAATTAGGTTGATTGGTTAAGGGGACAGAAGTCACATTCTGATGTTCATTTACTGGTCGGTAATTAGGACTGCAACTAGATCCACTATGATGTTCAGTCACAGGTTGGTAATTAGGCGGATTGGTTAAGGGTAGAGGAGGCATACTCCGATTGTCATTTATTGGTCTGTAATTAGGTTGATTGGTTAAGGGGACAGAAGTCACATTCTGATGTTCATTTACTGGTCGGTAATTAGGACTGCAACTAGATCCACTATGATGTTCAGTCACAGGTTGGTAATTAGGCGGATTGGTTAAGGGTAGAGGAGGCATACTCCGATTTTCATTTTTTGGTCTGTAATTAGGTTGATTGGTTAAGGGGACAGAAGTCACATTCTGATGTTCATTTACTGGTCGGTAATTAGGACTGCAACTAGATCCACTATTTACGGAGATAGGAGACATATTCCGATTATCATATAAAGGTTGGTCATTAGGTCTGCAAGTAGGTTCATTGTTTACGGGGACTGGAGATATACTCCGATATTCAGGCACAGGTCGGTAATTAGGTCGACTGGTTAAGGGTGCAGGAGACATACTCCGATTTTGATTAGCAGGTCTGGAATTAGGTTCATTGTTTACACGGACAGGACACATGTTCTGATCTTCATTGACCAATTGATAAGTAGGCCTGCAACTAAGTTCACTGTTTACGGGGACAACAGACATATTTCGACTTTCATTTACAAGTCGGTACGTAGGACTGCATCTAAGTCTCCTGTTTGCGGGGACAGGAGAAATATTTGGTCTGTAAATGGGTCTATTAGTTACGGGGACGTGAGACATATTCAGATGTTCATTGTCAGGTCGGTAATTAGGTCTATTATTTACGGGAACAGGAATTATGTAAGCAGGATCATTGAGTACGAGATAAGAATTTAAATGACTGTCAAATAAAACTTTGTAATTAGGTAAGAAATTAAATAATGGTGGCAATGGACCTCTATTGCTTACGGGGACAGATGACATTTCAGAGGACTCCTCCTCCTCCTCCTCCTCCTCCTCCTCTTCCTCTTCCTCCGCACTGTCCTCCTCCTCGTCATTCTCACCCCCCTCTTCATCCTGCTCATTTTCCCCCTCTTCCTCGTTTCGGCCCTCTTTCTCATTCTCTCTCTCCTTTCTCTCTTTTGCATTTTCCCCCTTTTTCTCATTTCTCCCCTTTTCCTCATTTTCGCTCACTTTCTTATTCTTCTCCTTTCCATCAGGAGGTATTTCTGAAATCAACCATTATTTGTAGGACTTGTTGGATACCTTTTAATCCCATGCCTTATTCTACTGCCTTAGCGACGAGGCTCGACAACGTCGACTAACAAAAACATTACAGTACAACGTTCAAAGGTATGGAACCTTTATCTTTGGAAAAACCGCAATATAACGAAAAAATGGATCTGTCGCCCAATAGAAATTGATTTATATTCCCACCTAAATTATTATAGATTGACGCACTAATTCCTTCACTCCCTTATTGGACCAGTCACATTTAATTCGGCAAAGTTCGGTTTTTCCGAAGTTAAACGATGGAACCTGTAAAGTCCAGAAGTGGTATACGTTTTCGTGAGGTGTTTGTACAGTCAACTGCACGATGGTGGTAACACTTTAACGTAACGTATTAGGGGGTGCATCAACAGAATAAGAGGGCAGCTTTTACTGGTTTTGTTACCACTAAAGTGTAGCCTATTGTACTTTAACGGTTAAAAAAAACTTGTCTTCCGGCTTTCATTGTTTATTGGGTTGGAGATTCAGGTTTTATTAGACGAGTTGGCACTTAGACATATTTCATCATATTATTATAACAAACATGACATTCGTCATACTCTAGTTTCGACATCTTCCTTTTTTCTACCGTCCGAGATCTTTCATTAATTTCTAAAATATTTTGTTCTTCGCTATAAGTACCTTATGTTCCTATGATGTGAAATCTCAGTTTAAAAAGTAAATATGTATAGAATTCTTAATTATAAAATAAATGTACCTAATAAATAATAATAATGTACAGTTGGTCAAAATGGCATCAATTTATAATTTTTAATTACATACTGAAATAATTGTTGTGAAATTAATTAGCTGTATTCCAATTTGTGAAACCTACCATTCCTTAAAGCCCAGCCCAGTTTGTAAAAATGTGTAAACTTAGATATTATGTCAGTTTTACTGTTGTCTCCGTAGTTAATAATATATGATATACTGACGGACGGACGGACGGTCAGGGGGGCTAAAACGGCCACTTTGGCAGAATCATAATAGGATAATAGGTATTTATGAATCATATTTGAAATCGTAAAACGGTCACAAACTGACAATTCATAATTTATCTGCGTACAAATTCATATCACGCAATTCATCTGTTTGACAGTTTTGTATGGAGGTTCGTAAAATGGTCCAAAATGGTCCACAAATTATGAATTGCTTTATTGAAGTTTAATGTCAAATAGCACAATCATAATAAATTGCTGGGAATTCAGGAAATGAATCGCTTTTAGAGGAATTGCTTAATGTGGCCGTTTTAGGCCCCCTGGTCACATTGAGCAGTATCAGTTTTAACACCTCCATGCAAGTGCGTTCTCACAATCGGCGCGAGCGCATTAGGCGCGGGATTCGCTTCAGTTTGCCCAGAGCTTTATACTGATTACGTTACACGGCATAAATGTTATGATAAATGTATAAAACGTAAGTATATTAAATGTATAGATGTAAAATTGTAAATGTACAGGTTGGTTATTTAATGGAACATGTAAGCTTGAGAATGCCATAAGAACTGTTCCTGGAACGCGTTTTTCATATTTATTTTTTTTAATTTTTGGCTGCATTAAAAAACTGAATGTAGAAAAAATAATTTAGAACCATTATTTCGTTTTATCTCTTAACTTCTCATTTTATCTTTTGCAAGAGACAACTTAGATTTACAAGTTCGCAATAATGGTAATAAATACATCTTTTCCTAAGGGGCCGCCTCCACGAGCGTGAAAATCGCGGCGATAATCTCGTCGTGCCACCAAATTCAATAGAAACTCTATGAATCAATCTCCACGCGGCGATATCATCGCGGCGATAATTTGTAGGCACAGCGTGACTATCGCCGCGATTCTCTCGCTCGTGGAGGCGGCTCCTAAGAAAGCGATTTCTACTAAATCCATTTATCTTATGATGACCGTGGCATCCCACAGATTAATTATTTCAGGCTTACTTGTTTAAAAAATATACTCTGTAAAAAATTATGCAAGTAGTTAAATGGTTGTGGAAATTCAGGTCCAAATGTTAATATATCCTGACTACGTAATGTTAAAGGTTCAATATTTGGCTAGTGATTATATGAATAACTGTTAAGATCTCACTTTAATGTTAATTTGTATGTAAATATGTATGTACTTAAATTGTAAATGCTTATGAAATTCAATAAAGTCCATTTAATTTTATCTTCTTTTGTTTCTCACTCATTTATGGAATTATTGGGTAGCTATGATTTGTTGCTAGTCCAGTTTTTATTCGTTTTTAATCAAAAAGTTTAATAACGAACGCGATCTCTGAATTAATTTTAATGCTCGTTGGCTCAAGGCATCCTAGGTTTAGATAACTATGTATATAATTTATTTGTTTTTTTTTTTAAACGAAGTTCCTTCACTCTGCACACTTAACGATAGACCAAAAAAAGTGAAAAAAGAAATGAAGAAAGAAAAATTGTTTATTCTGCACAAATAAGTGTAACAATCTAAATGTTACACTTGTTACCTTCACAAAACGCAACAAAAGTGTCACGGCGGTCAAAATGTTACACTTTTTCAGTCCAGCTTTCATTCGCCAAGTGTGGAAAACTTCGTTCGAACTTCGTTCCAACCGGTTGTCCCACGATACCTCTGGACTGTTTTTTTATCCTCCTAATAGAAGATTAAATGAAACTGATAATGACAATCCTAGTTTTAGAAATTGTTGACCAAGCCGATGTAGGTACGTAACCAAAACTGCAGGAATATCGAGCCTGAAATACGCGATCAGCCGATCTATTCTGTAAAACTCTCACCGAGGTAAATAAAATAAATAAATATCCTTATACATTTCACACAACGCCATCTAGTCCCACGCTAAGCAATCTAATGCTTGTGTTATGTTAACGAGATGGCTGATAAACTACTTACATACTTGAAAAACACCCAGACTCGGAACAAATACTTGTAGGTCGTACAAATATTTGTTCCGTGCGTGAATCGAACCCGCGACATGCTGCGCAACAGTCAATCGCTCAACCACTGCGCCAACCGTGTCGTCAAAAGTGGTGAAGTGATGTTGAAGTGAGCTGTCATTCCACCTGATGCTAGATGCCAAAATAAAGTTAAGTATTTGAATTCTATGTAGTTTATTACTCAAATAAATAACATTTAATAACATAAGAGTTAGATCTAACAAAACTTTACAGAATATACAAAAAACTAAAACTAAACTTATAAATTACTTAAATAAATAATATAAATCTATGAAACCGCTACCAGTTGGCAACGTACCCAAAATGCTGGCAGCATTGCCACGCTGGATGGCAATGCTTAATCTTTGTGCAAAATACAGGCCAGCAATTTGGTCACGTGTAGCTTCGACCAATACGTGCCGAAAGATCTTTGAAAATGTTATGTGCTCCCGGTCCCCACGGACCCAGCGTCTCTACCCCAAAAGGCTCAAATATGTATCCACTATCAAGGGAACTATATTTGCGCCTTTTGAGGTTCTCCGCTGATTCCGCCGCCGCACCAGTCCTATTTTGTGTTCCAGGAAGATGTGACGGCGCAAGAGTGTCTACACAAGTAGCGTCCCACACTAAAGGCCGCCCCATCTTCCACGGAATAAGGGTCATTCCGTCAGGTATTTTACCGTCGTCACGTGAGAGACCACGAGGTTCTAAAATAGCCGCACAGTTTGCGGTGGTAAAAGCCCGACGGATGACATCATTAAGGCTAGCATAGCGAGGAATTCGTCCAGCACTGCTTGTACAAGACAAGCCGTGGTGACCGAGGCGGTCGACAGCAGTGCCACACTGGCAACGGTGTGGAGCACAACACGATGCTCCCAAGCGAAGCGACGTTGCGAGACGGAAAGTCGACGTGTCCATTAAGGTGCCAGTATTCGGTGACGGAAGAGCCTGGAGCCACAAACCCGATTCCCATTGGGCAACGGCTAAGAGGCGGGCACGATCTGCGGAGTTCAAGCACGTGTGTAGGAGTTGCTTCCGTACTTGTTCGCAGAGCGGCCCGTCCCATAGCCTCTGTGATGTAAGCATTTTTGGGAACTCGGTGTTTGGGCAGGCTAACAACCATGCATTCCTGGCTTCGTTAAAATAAGTTATTTCAAAACTGTCCAAAGATGCCGCAAGAACTTTTTTTGATAAATTTTGAGTGCTATGTATGGAGGACAGGAATGCAGGGAGGGCTACAACAGAAATGGACCGGACGCCTAGACCCCCAAT
The DNA here is from genome assembly GCA_905163495.3 of Cosmia trapezina. Taxonomy (NCBI): domain Eukaryota; kingdom Metazoa; phylum Arthropoda; class Insecta; order Lepidoptera; family Noctuidae; genus Cosmia; species Cosmia trapezina. The sequence continues at coordinate 22,690,018 of LR991029.1, forward strand.
CTCACAGGGAGTGAAGCCTGTAACCACGCCCGCTCTTCTAAATTTATATTCAAAATAGATGCCAAAGTAGTTGAATTTGAATTCTTAACAATTTTGCCATTTTCATACTCCAGGAGCTATTTATTTACGCCCAAAGAAGCGTTAAAATTAGTGTTGAAATATGTAAGTTTCGACGCTCATAACTTCCAAACCAATATTTTTTTTTTCGATTTGTTTTTTTTTTTTTGACAATATGCTACTGGCTATAATATATTTTTATTTTAATTAAGTAGTCACTTTTTGTTACCTTTGATCCGCAACGATATTTACTTACATAATAACGTTAATTTTGCAGATGGACCCATATTCTTGACGACAGTGCAAGGAAAAGAGAACCTTATTCTTGACGGATACAAATACATTCTTGTATGTCATAAAGGTCGAAAGCCGTTGGATAAAAAGAGGTGGCGATGTTCTAAACAAAGATATAGGAATTGTAACGCAACTGTGTTTACAGTAGAAAATGAGGTTATTGGTTTTAAACATTCTCATAGTCATCCTCCTGCGGGAATGGATATTAATAATTATGAAAGTGCAAACTACTAAATATACCTACCATCTATTCAAATATAAATAAAATTGTAGTGTATGTTTGTAAAATATCAAAACAACAGCTTTTTAACGCATATGAAAATATATGCGGTAAGTAATACTTATAACAAAAAAACTATTTTTAAAATGTTTGTCTGTCTGTGTGTCCGTTTGTTCCGGCTAATCTCCGAAATGGCTGAACCCATTTTGACGGGACTTTCACTGCCAGATAGCTGATAGCTTAGGCTACTTGTATTTTAGAAAAATAATTAGGGTTCCGCGCAAAAAAAATAAAACCCATGAAATTGTGAACAAAATCCGATTCAAATAAGGCAGTTGTTTTCTGACATCCACGCGAACGAAGTCGCGGGCACAGCTAGTATACAATATATAAGTATGTTAAATTTTGTATGAATTCAGAAAATAAATAAACGTTTAGATTTTGGATTGTTCTGTGTTAACTGGATATTTTTTTAAATCTATGTGCAAATTGTCAATTACCATAATTTTCAATAAATCGTGTTAACAATGTTTTTTTTTCTTTGCCCTCTGTTCAGTCACCTATGCTAGCCGAAGATCAGTAGTAATTCTGACTTATATTACATTGGTTAAAAAGAAAAATGTAAATCCAAGGTGGTTACTAACAATAACTTACTTAAATTCCAGATCAACCGAGGATACTAAAAAGTGACAAAGGTGATTGGGATTTGATTCTTGGAGGTCATAAATATAAATTAAAAAGTGGAGAAGGATCTTCTACCAAGAAGTTGAAATGCACCGAAGGAGCAAAGGTAAGCGCGGGTGAAGTCGACAATGACTAAGATGTTGTCAAATTATCTAAAAATTGCAAAAAAAAAAAACACTGTATTTCGGTAGAACATTTGGTGGCTTAAATTGTTGCATTTTAACCTATTCCTGCAAGGAATACGTCGAATTACAAGTAACCCTGTATAGATTTGTAGTGATTGCATGAACATAGTTTTTATTACAGAAAATCATGGGTGATAAACACTACAAGCAAGAGGATATGTTAAAAGCTGTAGAGGCTGTAAATCAAGGTGCCACAACATCAGCTGCAGCGAGGAATTTTAAAGTGCCAAGGACCACCTTGATTGACAAAATTAAAGGCCGCAGTTCGATCGGCTGCGCTAAAGGACCAATCTCCGTTTTAACCAAAGAAGAAGAAAATCAGTTAAAGAGTTGGTTAATTTTCATGACAGAAAATGGTTTCCTTGTTACCAGAGATCAGTTGTTAGATAGCGTTAAATTATTAGTTCACAAACTCAACCGTAATACTCCATTCACAAACAATAGACCAGGTCGGCATTGGTTTGAGTCATTCATAAAGCGCCATCCTGAAGTGGCTCAGACGTTATCTCAAAATTTGAAACAATCTCGTGCTGTGGTTAACGAAGAAAATATTCGTACCTGGTTTAAAGAAGTTCAGGACTATTTTACTACTGTCCAACTACAAGCAGTTTCTGAAGACCCGCGTAGAATTTTTAACTGCGATGAGAGCGCCTTTTGCTTGTCCATGACAGATAACAGGGTCTTAGTGAAACGTGGCTCCAAAAATGTTTACAACAGCCCTAGCGGTGAAAAAAAGTGTGTAACAGTTCTCGTAACCGCTAATGCGCTGGGCGAATTGGCACCGCCGATGGTTCTTTTTAAACTAAAGTCAATACCACACAAAATATCAAAATCAGCACCCAATGATTGGGGATTAGGGCACACAAAAAAGGGCTGGATGACAGGCGAAGCCTTTTACGAATATATAACGAATGTTTTCTACCCTTGGGTTATAAGAAGTGGCATCCAGCTACCAATAATATTTTTCTTGAACGGTAATTGCTCACATACAACTCAACCATTGAGCAATTTTTGCCGAGAAAAAAAAATAGTACCCATCGCGCTTTACCCAAATGCTACCCATATTCTCCAACCCATGGATGTAGCAGCTTTTAGGCCTCTAAAAAGTATATGGAAAAAAACTGTATCTGACTGGCGAAATGAGAATGACTTTGTAAAACTAAAAATGGAAAATTTCTGTCCCCTGTTAGACAAGTCTCTCAAACAATTGGACCAAAACTCTATTGTAAATGGATTTCGTAAATGTGGTTTGTCACCATTTGACGCTAATAACATCGATTACACTGAATGTATCACAAGCCAGTTAAGTCAGTCCACCCAGAAAAGAACAACAGCTCCTATGTAAATGCAATGCAACTAAAGTCCAACAAACAGGCTAACCTAAAGTTGTATCGTTATGTTTTTTATTTATTTTGTTGTTCTGTGTTGTCCGGATGTTTTTTTTAGAATCTATAAGCAAATGTAACATAATTTTTTTTTTAACAAATTGTTTACAATAAAAATGGCAATTTTTAGCGTTAACTGCAACTTTGAACCTACGAGGTTTAGTGTTGATTTTTATGATACAAATGAGAGTATAGGAAATTTCAAAATGTTCCATATCTCTAGACTTATTAATTTTTTTCTCAATGGTGGCGTTGTTAGCAGCTATACACATTTTAAGTTACGGCTTCCTAGAAGAAAGGTGGCCGCCATAATGCGTCTGCAATTTATCGGATAATGACGTCACTGAAACGTTATAAAAGTGGGTATGTTTTCCTAGGGAGAATTTTTTGACTCCGTAAAGTCAAACCCCGATGCCATCATTTTCATGACAGCTGTCACTGCGGCCATTATGTGGCGGCCATTGCTCTTTTAGGAAACCATAGCTTTAACGCTTGGGTACTATCAGTTCATATGAGACATTTGTCCGTGGTATTTATATTGAACAAACATAGACTTATAAAAAAGGAGGACTCCGCGCCACGCATATCGAAAGTGAAGCACAGTAAGAATGCCGGGACCGTTTGTACAAACACACCTCACGCACACATTTACATCATAGTATACCGACCGGCCGCCATTACGTGACACGAGCGACGGCATCTTTGCAGGTACTCAAATCACGCACACATAAATCGGTACGGTGCTTCATTTTCGATATGCGTGGCGCGGAGTACTCCTTTTTTATACGTCTATGTGAACAAACTAGTGTTTAAAAAAAACTACATTCCATGTAGCAAAATAGTTGTGGAAATCCACGTCTTCAATATTTGTTTAGTTCTATGTAATACTCAATGTAACCGTAAGTCAACTGTACTTAAATGCTTGTATACAATTCAATAAACTCCTCAATTTCAGCCATTTTCAGCCTTTTATTCTGACTGTTTTTCCCTTACAAAAACGATATCTGATTTATGCTTACCGGATTTCAGATATCATTTTCATACAGCGAAAACAGCTAAACCTTTTTACTACAATTTATTAACATTATATGTAGACGATTTTTCAATCAGAAATCTAATGCATGATCCGTTAGTTAGTATGTGCAAACATTTCAGCCTTAAGGTAACCTTAATTTTTTTAGAATGTCCATCCGATGAACTACAATTACATCTGTTTCTTTTCCAGTTATTGTGACGTACTTAGGAACTAAGCAGATCATCCTGGATGGGAAAAAATATAGCCTCCTGACCATGAACAAGGGTCGTGGTAGATGGCGATGCGTCAAACAGAGGAAGGGGTGCAAAGCTATACTCATCACATATGAAAACACTATTATAAACGTTAAGAATAGTCATAACCATGAGTAGGTAGCAAGTGTACTGTAAAATAGCTTACATAGGCCATCTGAGGGGCAATTCCCGTATTTTTTAAAACATTCAATTCATTAATTTCAGTCTCAATTCGTTAAAAATACTTCTAAATCTCTACATTATTGATAGCGATTGTCTACTCGATTTTGAAAGTTTATTACGATATACCAATGCGGCAAATGGATTTCTTGGCTCAGCGTCCATATTAAGTGAGAGCATGGAACAATGAGTGTGGCGGCATCTACAACGCCACATGCGAACTACGCATCACACTGACGCGAACGTCACGCAAAATCCTGCATCGCGCAAGCAAAGTTTACCGCGCTACAACACAACGTGCGCCGTCTATCTTCGGGCGTCCGAATTCATAGGGGCGCCCATATTCGCGCCCAATCATCCACTGGCCGACACAGGCAAATCAGTTGAGGGGCCATTGACAGGCCACTGTATAGTTCCCGCGGGAGGGAGGTCACGCCCCGTGACCGTCCAGTCACACCCCCTGACCGGGGTGTCATGACAGCCGAACAACTCGGGCGTCCGTATCTTTGCCGCTGGTTCTGGCTGGCTTCCCTCAGGTAGATGAGTGTCTCACCTGGTGGCGGTGGACCGCCAGAATACGGTGAAAAAAGCGGCGTTGTGCATCAACGCCGTGACGTGCTTACGAACACAGAAACAGAAACCATTCTCATGAGCGTGTGTAAATACCGCCCAATCATCCACACACCAGTGGCGAACCCAGGGGCCCATAGTTACGGACCAACGTATAGCGTCCGCGGAAGGGGAAATATGCCCCGAGACCGCACGCCACACCGCCGGAGTTGTAGCGACATCTCCATTGTATTGGACGATATGACGTGTAAACAAGTCAAGGTCCAAAATGTAGACATACATTGTTTTTACTGTTCTTGATAGAAAGCTGACGACCGCCCTACCCCTGATGTATCCAGCACCCTGACCCTGATGTGGGGACGATCAGAGGATGATAGTCGTCAAAAATATGTTGTTTGTGACTTTAATTCCTTGGACGCATTCTACGTTAAATTCAAACTTAATTATCCTAAAATCATTAGCGATTGTTTATTGTTTCTTGTGCTTTAACGTGAAATATACTTAGAAACTATAATGTAAGTAATTTATGTGTTTTCAATTGTATTTGCGTTGAAACGTAATAAATGTGTAAAAACTTACTTCTGTGTATTTCTTTACTTTTCCTGGCTATTAATTATCAAGGGCCTGTTTACACGGCGATGATCAACATGATATTAATTTTGGGATCACGTGCCAGTAATGATCTTTTTTTTAAAAAAAATAGCCAGTGTCACTAAGGAAGATGTTAGGATTCTAACGATACCTCATAGATCTAAATCTGTTTAGGCATTTAAAAGTTATGGTGGAATAAAGAAACTCACATTCATACATACAAACATACATGAACCTTAGTTAGTTTTAATGATAGCTATGTTTTTATTTCCAACTAGCATTTCCCGCGCGGCTTGGCCCGCGTGGATGTCGGAAAATATCCCACGGGAACAAATTACCTTCCTTATTCCTTGTCTACATTAGAAAGGGAATAGAACCTCTCTGCAAAATTTCAGCTTTCCAGGTCCAATGGTTTGGCTGGGCGTTGATGAATCAGTCATTCGTCGCTCCACTTACCCTGAGGGCATCCTACCTTACGTTAGCGGATTCGCGATTTTGCCGCCCGGTTATACCGATTCATGGTGACCCGAACAAGAACGGTAAGTCGAGGTCACTCTTTGACTTATTTTAGACGAACGTCTAGTCGTCGTCGCTTTACAGACAAGAAATTGTACGTTTTTAGGGTTCCGTACCTCAAAAGGAAAAACGGAACCCTTATTCACTTGTTTGTCTGTCTGTCAGTCTGTCAAGACCGTTTTTCTCAGGAACGCGTGAAGGTATCCAGCTTAAATTAATATCAAATACATAGGTCTATGGTCCCTTGGAGTTCTAAAAAGATCAAACTTCTAAGACAACGCAATAAAAAAATACGGCCATTTATGCGACATTTTTTGATACTCGCAAGTAAATCAAAACCTATAGGGTACTTCATGTCGTCCTAGAATCATGAAATTTGGAAAGAAGCAAGGTCTTACAACACAAATATAGAAAAAAGTCCGAAAATTGTTAATTTGTAATTCTGTCACTTAAAAAAATATTTTTACAGTTGTCAGTGTGCCAAGACCCTTTTTATGAGGATCGCATAGAGGTATCAAGTTGAAATTAATATCAAATACGTAGGTCTATGGTCTCTTGAAGTCTTAAAAAACTCGAGCTTCTAAGTCAACGCAATAAAAAAATACGGCCATTTTGCGACACATTTTGAAACTCGTAACTGTCGCAAGTAAATCAAAACCTTTAGGGTACTTCCCGTTGACCTAGAATAATGAAATTTGGCAAGAAGCAAGGTCTCCCAGCACAAGTTAAGAAAAAAGTCCGAAAATTGTGAATTTGTAATTTTATGACATATATTTTTTTTTGTTTTGATATTCGATGTTAAGTTTGTTTTTAGGTTATTTTTTTTTCAACTACGGAACCCTTCATTGTGCGTGATCCGACACGCACTTACTTGGCCCGTTTTTTTAAAAATTTAAAACTAGCTTTTAGCAGCGGCTTCAGCGGCGGAGGATATCCCACGGGAACGTAGTACCGGCAATTCCTTCCTTATTCATTGTCTACATTATAAAGGGAACCTCTGTGCAAAGTTTCAGCTTTCTAGGTCCAAGGGTTTGGGCTGGGCGTTGATAAGTGAGTCAGTCAGTCAGTCAGGACTTCAATCACTTTCACTATTTTTACACTGGTAGTCAACAAACTGAAATTTATTGATATGATCATCACTTTTCTCTCCTTTTTGTGAAGTTTTAGTTTGAATTTTCTTTTGTGTTGTAGTTCTGTTGCGTCGGCTTCGTTTCCGAATCCTCTGTCGGTCCTTTAGCTTCTCTAACTCCTTCTTTGTGGGATCTTCGCGTTGTTTTCTTTTGTTATTCCTCCATTTTTCCCTTAGTTTCTCTTTCTGTGCATCATCTAACTCTGCAACCTTCCTTGTAGGATCCTCACGTTGTTTTCGTTTGTCATTCCTCCATCGTTCTCTTAGTTTCTCCTTCTGTGCATCATCTAACGCTGCAAACTTCGCTGTTGTGTTTTCACGTTGTTTTCGACTCTGAATCAATTCTCGATGTCGTTCCCTTAGTTTCTCTAACTGTGCATTATCTAACTCTGCAACAGTCTTTGTGTTGCATTTTCTACCCCCTTGGTCCTTTCTAGGTTGCCGTTCGTATTTTTCAGGGTCATCTTTTATTCGCCCCTCATGACCTTGATCGACATTGAGAGGCCTCCTTCTTAGCCCTAGAACCAGTAAATAATTTTAAAGTTCAGGTTTCAGGTCACCTACATTAGCCAAAAAAGATGTATATGTCGCAAATGGATTGAAAAAGGATTGGAATGAAAAAGTTCCGTTATGTGAAACCTTCCATAACCATCCACAATACATATAAAGGTGAGATATACGTAAATACCTAATTAAGGCGCCACCTCCACGAGAGAGATCGCTAGAAAATCGCGGCGATAATCTCGTCGTGCCACCAAATTCAAAAGAAACTTCACACGGCGATATCATCGCGACGATAATTTAAAGGCACAGCGTGACTACCACCGCGATTCTCTCGCTCGTGGAGATGGCGCCTAAATGTGATTCTAACCTAAATGTTATGGGATAATCCTTCTCACATTATAAATGCGAAAGTGAGTTTGTTTCTTTGTTTGTTACGCTTCCACACTTAACCAATTGTGATGAATTTTGGTATAGAGATAGACTGGCCCTTGGAGAAGGCTACCTTCTATCCCGGAAAAGTTAATAGTTTCCGTAGGAATAACTATAATTGAATTCAACGTGGATGAGTAGCTACTATAGTTAGTTATAGTAAACTTTTTTACTACGTTTTTGAAGCTATGAGTAGGAACGCACCTTACTTTGACACTCGATTTTCTGTTGCTAAGCTGCGAAGTTACAATTTTGAGTTGTAACACTTACTCAGTTTATATTGGCATTGCATAAGTTTTATTAGTTGAATATTTGAAGGGTTCTGATTCGGGTCTGATTATGATTATGATTATAATGATTCAGATTCTATAAGTAGCAATTATCACAACTTGTGCCATGTGATAGATGATGTAAAGAAATTTGGTGCACTCCCAGGAAAAAGTGCATATCAGCTCGAAAATTCACTTGGTGAAGTAAAGTCACTTGTGCGATCAAGTAAACAACGCTCACGCAAATAGCTCGCTGGATTCCAAGAATATCTAGATGAAGAATTCTCAAGAAGCTATTTGAAAGGAAAAACGAGAGATGGAGTTTACAAAAGGATTTATTTCAAAGATTTTATTCTAAGCAGTGATGACAACAATTCTTTTGTCAAAAGAAAATTATATAGGTACTAATAGGAAGTAAAGTTACAATACTTTTCTCAAAAAGCGAATAACATTTACATAACAGGAAATCCACTATAGACAACAAGCAAGATTTTTTTACTTCGCCATTCAAGTCTTCAAAATTAAATAGGTATATTTAGTACTGATTGTCAAACTCAATCTCGAGAATTTTAACATACATTTCTTTCACAAAAGCGATAGGATATGAGAGAAAGCAAATGTAAGTTGTTTCATTTTACATATAGGATCAAAACAGTATTTTTACCTTTGTTACATTACTCAATGAATATATGTTAATTTACAAAACGGTCGTGGATGTTTATTTCCACTAATTATATTGTGAAAAAAAGGACATTTGAATCAATCTTATTCTAACGTTATTTTTCATTTGGCGCAAAATGCAAATGTGTATGATACACAATCTAAATGCACAATTAAACAGTAGTTTTTTACTTAACCTCTTATTACAAATATTGTTTACACAAACAGTTTTAAAACTACCTTAATTACTAAAAATAAAAAGATAGGTATACAACGTGTAACGTTAAATGCGCAAAACCTCTTAAGGGGTCATTGTACTCATCATTATGAACAACTTTTACTATGGGACCAAACCTGAAATCGCGAAAAAAAAATCAGCTGTTCAGTACATTTTGACGAATTATGCGAACAGAAATGTACTGAACAGCTGATTTTTCTTTTGCGATTTCAGGTTTGGTCCCATAGTAAAAGTTGTTCATAATGATGAGTACAATGACCTCTTAAGAGGTTTTGCGCATTTAACGTTACACGTTGTATAGTTATATTTTAAAAGACATGCGATTGTTTTGTTGGCATAAGCTTTTTATTTTCGAGTTTTTTTCTTTCCGCCAGTGCCCTTTTTTTAGCATGTTTTAACAACGCCTCGCTAAAAAGTTTCTCATTTTTCTCATACGACCATCTTGAGTCCGCTTTAATCATTACTTTATAAAACAGCGTCACGAGGTTTTCAAGAGTTTGGAATGGAAACTTCTTTTCATATCCAGCCGATCTAGAAATTCCAGTCCAAGACATTTTTGTCATTAATTCTCGGGTCATTATTTGTTCTGCCATTTTTTTCCCAAGAACTTCTCCCCTTCCATGACCGTCAGTCCCAACAAAACAACCGAAATGTGTAAGCTGAAAAAAAAATTGCACATGTTAATCCATAATCCACTTCGCATTATATTTTCTTATAATATTTATTATATTACCTGAATATAGGTACATACCATGGCTGAGAAGTACTTATAATTGCCTAATTCTTTGTCCATATCTTTCAAAGTACTTAGGTCATTCACTGGCAGTATATATTTTGTCAAGGTATCGTTATCTTCCACATTTTCATACCGCTCTCCTAAGTTTTGTTTAAACGCTATGGCGGTTTTACATTCCTTTAACATGTTATCTAATACTGTCATGATTTTAACTGTATCTATATGTTGCTGCTGGTGCAGAGCGGCCAACGGTTGTTTTATTTCTTCTACGACAGCCTGCAGTTTTTCAAGCTTTATGTGCATAACTTCGACTTGAGCTGTCAAAAATAAACATGTTTATTTATTTTGTTAAAACACGTTAAAAAATAGCAATGGCGGAAAAGAAAAAGATCGAAAATAAAAAAGGTATGTATATATTATATACAAAGTTGACTTTTTTGAGCTTTTCCTTTTCCTCCAGTGCCCAAAGCAAATAAATGCAAACATTCTACCAGAGCTGAAAAATGTTAATTTCTACTACTCGTATATGAAAAAAATCAGAGATGTCGCCTATTTTTCATTTTCAATGCACCTTCGAGGTGCATTGAAAATGAACTCAGTTATAGCATTACGAAAAGAAATACACAACAAATATATAGAGTTTTTTTACTGTCCCAAAATACAAGAAATATTAAATTTATATTTTTAAACTAACTTTAATCATAGAATACAAAAAGAACCTTATCCTAAATGTTTAAATAAAATATTTAAAATTAACATTAGCAATGTTATACTTGTAACAATTATTATACTCGTAAAATATAAAAACATCTACTTTGAAAAAAAAAAGTTTTTTATTAGTTTTTTACAAAAAATATAAAAATAAATTACATTATCTTTGTATTTATAAACTGCTATTATACACGAGTACATTCACATTTTACGGCACGAGCGAAATCGTGAAACGGGCGATTTAAAAAAATTCATACCTTAAAATATTTTCACTTTTTTCAAAAATGAGAAAAAGACTCCAGAATCTTGGGTCTTTGATTTTGAGTGAATTTTCAATATAAAAATGAAAAAGTTTACAAGTTTGTATTTCGTAATATGTTTAAAAGTGACCTTACTCGCTAAAAACGGCCATTTTTTCTCAAAAACCATCAAACTTTTTAAATTTATTTCTTCACCATCTTGCAGTAGCCCTTGTCAATACGCGTTTTATATCACCCCAATCATTCACGTACCTCAAACACATGACACCAGGGTGAATTCGCACTTTCGCTGGAAATGGGACCCTACTAAAGCGTTCGAAAAAGACATTTTCAATGTTAAAACGCTGTAACCCACACCATTTATTTTGCATTATGGAATGACTGAAAAACGCCGCTCTCAGCACAACTGCCGTCAAGATCGGTTCCATGTAAATCTATGCTATTGGATCAAGTCGCGTGACGGCGTGATAGATAAAGTGTCGTCACCATAGAAATATAAAAAAAAACATGAAAAGTGGCAAGCGGGCTAATCTGTGTCCGCGCGACATGCTCAGTATGAGTCGTTCATAGTAGGTACAAATTCCGTCTCCGCGAACTAGTGCGCTTTCGACTGTGACCGTGACAATTTATAAGAATGCCGTGTTGTTCAGTGGTTTCTTGTAAAAACCGAAGCTATGTAAATCATGGAATCACTTTCCATATGTAAGTATTTTACCGTATTTGTCTTTAAAATCATGAAAGTGACAAAGGGACAAAGTAGAGACACAGGATTCCGATACATTTTAACATATGGGCACATCTCCTTTCTTATATCTATGGTCGTCACCCACCGCACCGTCGCCCTCTGTCGTCCAGTTTGCAACCTTTTAACAAGGTTCTGCTGTTTCACCACATTACACATTAGCGCGGCTTGGGGACAGACATAAAACAGCTAATACTCAGTGGGCGTCAGTAAATTTTTTTTTTCCAAAATTTTATTTTATGTAGATAATTAATTACGAATATACAGTGGCCTGCAAAAATAAGTACCACACTTTTAAAATTGCAATAACTTTTTAAGTACACAAGATATACTGTCGAAACAAAAAGGACTCAAAAAAGAGTTTAATTTTGTACATAAAAATTGGCACGCGTGGGATGAGCTAGGGAGGCTAGTCAGAAGCCGCAGACCACCACCTACCGGGCAACTTTCAGGGCACTAGAACAGGCCCTGATAGAATAATGGGAGAATATTCCCCAAATAATAAATAATAATAAACATCGGTCCGAAACCTCGTGTTGAGTACCTATGCCAAATCGACTCTAAGCTGTAAACAGAGCCCGAGGAGGCAATACCAGTTATTAAAAAATAAATAACATGTAAAACATACTTGTAAATGTTAATTGAGTTTTATGATACTAAGCTAAAAATGACTATTTTTATTGTTTTATCTTTTTTTAGACTTCAAAATGTTACTATAAACCGTTTTTTTATTTTAAATCTCTAACTTCCATATTTTAGAAAAGATTTAAATTTTAAAAGTGTAGTACTTAGTTTTGCAAGCCAGTGTAGTTTGTAAACAGAGAAATAAAAGTACCAAAACAAGCATTTAGAAATTTTAATACTTTTGTTATATGTGGATTATTATTTGTTGTCTTTATTCTACATAAAAATTCTGTGCACGCAACTGGTAGCTAGGTATAAACGTGGTCAGTTAGCATCTAAATATTATTTAAAATTTACTAATGGTTACAGCTTCTGTATAGTTTTACATTTTTTACTCAATCTCTGCTACACGTACGCACTTTAAACACACCAGGAATCCCATGAGCATTTTTGAACGAAAAGCCAAAATAATGCACGAAAAATTTTTATTCGCACAAGATTTCGAAGCAATAGGTGCGAAATCAACAAAAAATTCATTGAAAAAATTCATTAAAGAAATATTCTTGGCCGCCATAATTGTTAGAGTTTAAATGTTTTTTGTCAAGTCAGATATTTTGTACAAGAGCGAAAAAGAAACAATGTTTCCTTCTCACTCAATCACAAATTAGATAAGAGATTTCATAAATCGACCTTCATAATTACAGTTTTACTGGTATATTGAAATATATTATTGTAATTATCAATTAACATATATAACATTAATAAGTAAACACAATATTAATAATATTGATAAAAGAATATACAATTAATTGCACTAACAAAATCTTACTCAATCTGTCGATCAATCTGCCTGTATAAGGTGTAACTTAAATAACACACAACTTCTTGGGGTTATTGTACTCATCATTATGAACAACTTTTGCTATGGGAAATCGCGAAAAAAAATCAGCTGTTTAATACATTTATCTTCGCATACTCCTCAAAATGACACTGACACTCCTCAAAATGAGACAGCAGAGTCCCATAGTAAAAGTTGTTCATAATATCATGAGTACAATGACCCTTTAAGAGTTCGTGCGTTATTTAACTTACTCCTTGTATATTGATAAATTGTACGCTACGTAGGTCTATTATTATTTTTATATTCCCATAGCATAGACACAATACTTTGAGAAAACTTCATGTAACCTCTAGGTGCGAAGTCGTTGTGAATTATACTATTATATTTACACAAGAGTTTACAAAACAAATAAAGACTTTAAAAAAATGTCATCTACAGTAAAGATTTAATGTCTATAATAACGTAACTTAACCATTAGCAGAGTTTGTAATTTCAACAGGTAACTATCAGGAATGTGAGTAACAATATCTAATAATGTACAGTTACACCATAGACTCCCTATGAAAATCTTTGCTATACAACTGACAAGTAACGAGATTATCAAGACAAACTGAAAATGTTTTCAACGTTTTCATGATCTATTTTGGTCTATTAGTTTTAAGAGGCCTGTCGCATTTTATCACTTCTCCCGCTCGCTCACACGCGACCAAATTTATAAGAATGTTAAATGAAAAGATTCTTTTTTATTTAAAAATGTAATCAATAATAAGATATCTTATTTATAAAGCCAAAATTCCGAAGTAAGTTTTCCATAAAATGCGCGACTGCATTTTTTCGAGCTCGTGGATTGAGGTACTTAGGTACGCAAATGAAATTAAAAATATATATAATCATATCTCTTAAATAGTGGTTTAGTTTATAGCGGCTTCAGAATTTTGAAATATGTGTGGAATATCTACGTAATATTAATAAGTTCAAGAATAAACGTTAGTTCACAAGAAATTAAAATTTCATACTTAAAACACCAGCGGACAATCAAGACGCTTCTAACGATACCGCATTTGTCAAATTATGATAAGTAGTTTAGAAGTTATGAGGGAACAGATGAACATACATACATACATACATACCGGTCAAAATCATAACCCTCCTTTTTGCTTCGCCGTAGTCGGGTAAAAAAATATAAGACTCAAACAACTGCCTCACAATGCTACATAATGCGATCGCCGTGCTTCAATGAACCAAATCTGTCAAAACGCAATTTTGTGATAGGCCTCTTAAACACGATTTAGAATTTATTTATATTCTACTTAAATTGGTATTGAAAAAGCACTTAATCATACGTCTAAACCTATAAATTAAAACTTTCAACATTTTTATAACTGTATATTTGGTCATTTTATATTTTTGTTAAAACTACTTTACAAACAAGAAACTGTAACACCTATATTAAATCACATGAGTTGTGTTTGTATGTTTGTTACTTCTTCACGCTCAAACGGTTGGACCGATTTGGATGAAATTTGGTAAGTAGATAGCTTATACACTGGATTAACACAGGCTACTTTTTACGCGGGTGAAACCGCGGGGCGCAGCTAGTAAATAAATAAAATTGATAATTTAAAATGTCTTTCATTTATTTAAAACCTTTTTATACGAGTCTAAGACAAATAAATATAAAGTATGTATACGTACGATTTGCTCATAATTTGCCGGCCCAACAAACGCATGCCTGGGCTCGAAGCTATTCTAGAGTGCATTAATCTAAATCAATCAACTCAAACTATCCCAGTCCACTGCTGGACATAGGCCTCTGCCAGGCTGCGCCACAACACTCTGTCCTCCGCCTTCCGCACCCAGTCTGTCCCAGCCAACTTTAAGGCGGGCATCACACCTCCGCTGCTAAAACAGCAGCGAAACCGCAGTAGTTCAATTTCATTGACCTGGGCCTCGGCGGCGCCTGCTAAAGGCGGCATTGTCAACACTTTTCTTACAAACCAAGCGTGTCACAGTTTACTGGCACTGCAAGACATAATCAACTATGTTGGGGTCGGCTTCCAGTCTAACCGGATGCAGCTGAAAACCATTATTTTATTGAGGCGACTGCCTATTTGATCTCCAGAACCCAGTTACTGGGTAATGCGATACTCCTTGGTAAGCTGACGGCTTTGAATGGCGGTCATAACAGAAGTTGTCCGCTCAACGCACTGTCGGCGTCATAAATTTTCCTGAAACTGCGGTTTCTAGTCCGGCGATTTCGAGCTCTTCTTCTTTCATCTAACTAAACTCAAATCTATAATCGTGATTGATGCTTGAGCAACGATCTAGAATATACCTCCAATATTGGGTAAGCCGTAGATGAGTCGGTAGGTATAACTAAATAATTATTCATAAATAAATTACTTAGGATATCAATTATTGTAACTTAAACTATGAACAATTTCAAATAACAACATGGAAAATATTTCGAGCTTCACAAAGGCTTGTGGTCATCATTTAAGGCACTAGGTTAAAGGCCACAATACAAATATTAATTCTCTAAAACGGTAAATTTGCTAAATTAAGTGCTTACATTTAGGGCCAGTTCCTCGAACGAAAATTATCGCAACATTAATGTTACGCTCCTTAAGTTTTGAGTTGAGCTGCACGATTACTGACAAATGCGTGCACTGACTGGACAGGTCCACTCAATCTGTGTGGTTCTTTCATCAAAAGACCATTTCAGACTGCAATCTACATGGTCTTCACATGATCTGACCAAGATTATGTCTGGACTTTAAAAGAGACTGTGACCTCTGAGTTTGTTTCGGCGTTTCTTCTCAGAGTAGTCAGATAGGAAACGTCGAACTCATCTAGTTTAAAAAAAATATGTTTGACGTGTAAAAGTGTTTGTACAAACCTACTTACAGAAAATAAATCATTTATCATTTATCATTTACAAACTGTCTGGCCCGCGTAAACTGCTGCGATTGGCAAACAAATTACAAGTGCATGACAGTTTGTAATTTGTTCGAGAAACTGGCCCTGTGACTCGCGAGCTCATAATAAAGTTTTTAAGAGTGCAACTCGATCCCCAAAGAACTCTTATGGCGGCTGTACAAGCGCCTCTCGAAATGCGAAGCGACGAGGGCACCATGTACACACTCGTACTCGGCCTGTGTTTCAACGAGCGTGTACAGCCGCCATTATACTTAGCATAAAAACTTTTCTAAGATTATACATAATATTGTAAATAAAAAACAAAGCTAAATATCATTTAGCTTTTCCTCTATGGTCATGTATATTGTACATTTTAATGATAGCGTCTTTTAAAGTGGTCAGTTTTGCCTTGCAGCCTTTATCGCATTTGTTGCAGACCCAATGCGTTTCATGTTTCTGGTTTATATGTTTTGAGCGCTTCTTAAATCTATGCTCTCCTAGTATTATGATCGCGTTGCCATGCCTCGACCAGCTGTATCGTGGAATAATTCCTTCTGAAAACATAAAATAGAATCGTATTAGAAAGTAATTATATGGACTACGAATGTACTGAAACAATATACCTACTTTTTAAGTAGGTAGGTATAGGTAGGTACCAACGCAGACATTTGCGGTGAACCACTTTTGAACCTTATAACCATAATAATAAGGTCGAAAGTGGTTCACCGCAAATTTCCGCAATGGTAATATTTCGATTTCAACCCCGTACGCAAAATTACGTAGTCTATTTCCAACCTGCTATGATAGGTATTGTAGATTAGGTGCTGGTATTAATCTGTATCCGGTTAGTCTGGAAGCCAACCCCAACATAGTTGGGAAAAGCAGTCAGATGATAATTCATATTAGAGAACTTTACCTAAATAAAATAATTATTTTCAGGTGTAAAATTTTAATAATTAAGTACCTAATCAAATTATTATAACAGTAATGTACACTTAGGCATTTTTTGTAAATAAAATATGTTTGAAATAGGTAGATTGCACTGAATCAATTGCGTTTACGCCTTAAATAAGAGCTACCACCAAATTACACAAATATAGTCTAAAAAAAATGTATACAATAAGTAGGTATTTATTATTATTCTGTATCTATTTAATAGAAGTATATATAATATGTTGGCAACATAAACAAAGCATAGGTAGATATGTTTTCAGTCAAATATTTTGTTCCTAGCAACATTGACAAAGTCTTACAGTGGCTGTGCTATAAATGTTTACCATTAGTAAAATTTTAAATTAAGTTCATGATTTGATTCAAGAAGTAATAATCGCTAATTCTCGCTTTGCATAAAAGTCTATAAAACTTAAAATTACCATGACTGACTTAAATACAACGATAGAAATATTCAAAATATTTTCAGCTAAATATAAACCAGTAGAAATATAGTTAATTGAAACATTGCACATCAATAATGTGCCTTTAGCGACACGATTCCCAAAAACCTTTGGATTTAATACCTACCTACTAGCTGACCCGACAGACGTCGACCTGTCTAATTTTCAATAATTCATACAAAAATCCCATTGAAAAAAGGACGTTCAGATTTTCCAAAATTTTAAAATTTTTCTGGAAACTTTTCTTTCCCTAGAAACCTAATTCGGACTATTACGAACATTTTAAAACAAAAATTTGCCCAAACCGTTCTCAAGTTATGCTCTTACCGCATTTATTTTTTATTTACTTATATAATTATATAGATTAGTCAATTAGGCCGGCCATAGGTATATTTACGTTACAATTATTGTTACTTACATATATTTTATTTATTTCACAAGTGTAAAAACCTTAATAAAACATTTATATAAACATTATTTATCTAAGCTGCTTAAATATTGCTATTTTTCTAGATGCTGCCTGCATTACGATAATCATAATTTTGACAAAAAAAAACATCTGACATTACTCTAAGAATAAGATAACGTCAGTCGTGAAATCAAAAATATGAATCGCATAAAGGCATTGAAAAAAATAAAGCATAAAAAAATATTTTTGTTTATTTTTATCAATAACTTTATTTTTATCAACAATGCCCATAATCCTTTAAGCAATTAATTTTTTTTTGAGTTGTACTATAAGTGCCACGGTGAGTGAACTAGTTTACATCGTCTGCACCAGGCAGTTTTTAAAAATTGGTCCACAGAGTGCACACAGAAACTTTGCCCGTGGCCAATTAACAATTACACATCGTGCCGCTGCAATCACGACATTAACTTGACACGCGTTTTCGTTTTATATAGATATTTTAATTTCATTAAGTAAACGTTATTATTTATTGATTTATTTACAATTTTCTAAAATAGCATCTTGGAGCAACCTGTAGCGCAGATATGAAATTAAACGAACGCCACTCGACTTTTTTTCTGGAGGTTTAGCAAAAAATTCATTCATGAAGCTCCTCACAGCTGGGTCAGAACAATAAACAAACGATAAACAAAAAAAGGTGTCGGTCAACGACCTTTTACCAGCTGACCATAGAACAATAGCTTCATGAATGAGTCGTTTGCATAGAGTGATCCTAATTTTAGTTAGGTATTATTTTATTATTTAGTTTGTTGGAAATTATTATTTCTTTCAATTTATTACTTAACTATTTGATATCTTAATAATAATATTTATGATTACTGACCACTAGCCCTACTTGTGTCTTTACTTAATGGCGCTAAAGGCGGCACGTTGTATAAGGGTATACGGTGTTTCACCATACCGACTTTCATACCTGAACTTAAACATTTATTAAACCTACACAATTTGCACCAAGCCCTGGTTTGAACGTTGACCATACATTGCATATGCCCCGTACAGACATAGCTGTTCTCTCTCTGCAGCTGGACGGTCCTCTTGAAGAACAGTTTGCATGATTCGCAAGTCCTGGCTCCGTAGTGTAGACCCGATGTCATATCGCCGCAGACTGGACAATAGTTACCACTATTGTGGTAAACTGAAAATTCAAAATACGTTATAATTAATTGATTTTATTTTGTACTAGCGAGCGTCTTGCCCCTGCTACATATAGTTTTTTTTAATGATTTGAAAAACATTGAGATTTTTTTATAACATGTAACACATAAACCTTTTGGAATCAATTCATTAAATGATGGTTAAAAATCACATCAAAATCCGTTGCGCAGTTTAGAAGAACAACGCGGTCACAGAGACAGACACGGAAAAGCGACTTTAATCTACAGGGTGTAAGGGACAGCCCTCCGGAAACTGATAGGGTGAATTCAGTATCTCATACTAAGATGACCGGTACATAAAATTTTTTCAGGAACGTTAAGGGAATCCAATAAACCTGATTAGTTTGTGTTTTTGTGAACAAATTGGAGCGTCTATTACTGGGTGGGAGGGGTAGGTAATAGGTATGCGGTGAGTTCGATGAACTCTGTAGCTAGACAGAAAGTGAACAGCTGATTTCACGAGTCGTTGGTTAGAGTATTTCAACATCCATTGCTGGTTTTTTTTTGCTGTTTTTTTTGCAGTTTTTTTTTACATAAATGGAGTGCTGCGAACACACAATGCAATTATACATTGAAATAATGAAAATGTAACTGAAAAAAATATTGAAAAAATGAAATTTTTCCTGAGAAAATTTCCGGTGGAATATGATTCAAAATGAGGAGCTGAATGCACCCTGTGAGTTTGCGGAGGGCTGTCCCTTACACCCTGTATAATAATACTGGCGGACAGGCCCTGCTTCGCACGTTTTTTAAGACTTGACAAAACATGAAGGTTTCTATATTATACCATGTTTATAAAACCTTCCGGAATAAATTCGCTAAATGATAGTGAAAACCGCATCAAAATCCGTTGCGTAGTTTAGAAGAACAACGCGGCCACACAGACAGACACGAAAAGTGACTTTATTTTAAGGTGATCCACGCCGCAGTGTACAACGATTTAAAGTGGGGACAATAACTTCCCAGTTGCCACCCAGTGCCTGGGAAGGTATATTCACGTAGAAGTTGCCTCTCTTTCTATCGCGTAACTCTTATACCTTTTGAATCGTTAGGGTTATGTTCTTTTACGACGGGGCGCGTGAGTGAGTATCGAACTAACGTGCGAGCCGCAGCCCACACTGAATAAGCCCGACAAGTCGAGGCCACCGCGTACTTGTAGTAGCTTCATACCTAAAATGCGGAGTCCGCCTTGCCTCACATAAGTAAGTTTCTAGCTTGAACACACCATCCGAAGTTAGGTACCTACATATCTTTCCATACCAGACTGCACCTGTGTCGAAGCGCTTGCTAAACAACAGAACTAGACTTGGTATGTACTATAGAGGAAACTTACGTATGACCAATTTGAAAACAAAATCCCGTGCACACGATGACCACATCTGTTAGCATAGCGTTACTTACTATAGCGGCTGAGCGCTGCAAGCAAGAATAGTCCTTACGGTGTATAGATGTTCGTTTCTCCGATAGTACCTAGAGTCATTATGCCAATACCAAGCTCAAAGCTATTTATTATAAAGCTTATTTATCATTTTATACTGATTATATGTAAAACTAAACTACATTTGCCATCTTAGTTTGGAGGTGGTGTGGTTACTAACAGGTAAAATCCTAACCTCTAATATTTAATAACCAAGAAAGAACCTGAAGACCTGGATGTGACCCGTACAGACCAGGGATGCATGGCACAAAAGGGAGGGGGCCTATAGGTACTCAGCAGTGGGTGGAACAAGGCTCCCGATGATGATGATGATGACGATGATGATGGTAATGGACATTATTTTAATGATTTAAGGACCTACACACAAAAGCAGCATTTTATTTTACAAAAAAAAATGTTTGGATCGTAAAACATTAACACAATTTTGGATTATAACCGTAAGTAAAGCCAGGGGAATTAATTGTTAACCAACACAACTATCATTCTTTGACAGTTGTATGAAATAGCACGGCAAATTGACGTAGGTTGTTAATTTGCTTAACAGTATTTTTCCTTGAATGTACAGTGGGCTGCATCAAATCGGTACCCCAGTTGTATTAAAATTTTAATAGGCTCTTTAAATTTAAATGAAAAATACATTTGTATAACAGATAATTTATTTAAAATTAATACCTATACAACATTTTGTAATATTATAATTTACTCTAAAAATTATATAACGCTACAAAAAATTAAAATATTAACAACAAATTATCCCTTTAACGTACACAGTTATTAACACATTTTGTAATTCAAAAGTCGTTAATAAGCTGCAAATCAGTTTTAAAACATCTTTCATGCTTTGTGGATGTACCTAATATGGGTACGCCTCTGCTTAAGCCTTCGGGAAAATAAGGCGTGATCTTAATGTGTGTAAAACTGCTATCATTTTGCATTTGTATAAACAGTAGAAATTGGCTATAAATTAACTAATAATAATTATAAAAAAACACAATCACCAAAATAATAATCCTAATTCTATGAACACCGTGGGTATTATAGACAATAAAGCTAGTTGAAATATCCTTAAACATTATTCTTATATCTAAACACAAGATGTCAAAATTGACTTATATTTTTTTTTTAAGTATTGATTCATTGAATCACAAATACAGGGTGAAATTTTAGTGGTTGTTTTCCTCTTAAAGGGTCATTGTACTCATCATTATGAACAACTTTTACTATGGGACCAAACCTGAAATCGCGAAAAAAAATCAGCTGCTCCCTACATTTTGAAGAGTTTGATGTTGATAAATGTACTGAACAGCTGATTTTTTTTCGCGATTTCAGGTTTGGTCCCATAGTAAAAGTAGTCCATAATGATGAGTACAATGACCCTTTAAGAGCAGAACAACCATTAAAATTTCACCTTGTATAAGCAAATTCGACGTAAGTATTATAAACAAGATTAACAAAATATAACTACGCTGCCAATAAACTAAAAAGATGCCTAATAATTCTGTAAATACATATTTGTTACAGTCGTGATTCATACTTTATTCAACATGCCCAAACACTGACCTACAAATTGCAAAAATAGAAAGAAAATTTGAATTTCGCGGGCTTCCTTAGAGCTTCCCCTATACAACGTGTAACGCTAAATGCGTAAAACCTCTTAATGGGTCATTGTACTCATCATTATGAACAACTTTTACTATGGGACCCAACCTGATATCGCGAAAAAAAAATCAGCTATTCAGTACATTTATGTTCGCATAATTCGTCAAAATGTACTGAACAGCTGGTTTTTTTTTCGCGATTTCATGTTTGGTACCGTAGTAAAAGTTGTTCATAATGATGAGTACATTAAGAGGTCTTGCGCATTTAACGTTACACGTTGTTTGTATAACTTTATTAAGTATAGAAATATTTTTTTTTCTTATGTCACTACATTTAGATCATTAAGCTATAAAAAAAAAACTAACAAAAGATTTAAAACTTTTTGTATTACTACAAATAGGCCTTCTAAGGCTGCCTATCACCTGATTCCCGAGATTCGTTATACAATATCTTACAGCGATGGTTATAATATTTTGTACAATCATTTCATATTTTACAAGAAACCACTGAACTACGCGGCATTCTTAAATGTTGTCATGATCGCGGTCGAAAGCGTACTAGTTCCCGGAAACGGCCATATGCCTATGACATGAGCATTTTGATCATGACGCGCGGACACAGACACGCCCGGTTGCCACTTTCATGAGTCATGAGTTAAAAAAGATAGTAAGCTGCACGCGTGTTTATCTATTATGTTGTCTATACCTACATTTGTATAAATGTAGACATACAACAGTATTTAAGACTAAAAGCAATTCCACATTTTGTGCTACACTGGCACTTTTTTAGTCTCACGAAACTTTTATATACAAGCACTAGCTTGATTGACCCTTCCATTCCCTTTTATATATTTCTAAGTTGGTTTAGCTATAGGTAATTTTTATTATTTATTTTTTTCAATTTCTATACCAATTTAGTAACCTAAAGAAAATAATATTTTGGATCACCAACTGAAAGGTATGTGAGTAAACTTTTAAAAATTAATTATAAAACTCTATTTGACAAACGAACACTATAATAATTAATCATTAAAACTATTACTTCATTTATTTAAATTGAATCTGGCAGTGAATTGCGATAATAAGTAGAATACGGCCGATGAATCATTACGGCTCTCCGATCTTTCGCGCATATTCTCTCACTCACACTCATCTCAACTCAACTGACCATTTCGTTCCTAAATTATTGCACAGCCTTCTGCGCAAAGTTCAGGCAAGCCATGAATCATCGGCCGTATTGTAAGAGGACCAACAATTTAAAAAAATAAATAAAAAATAATAATAATAAAATCTCAAAAAGGTTTCAATAGTTCCTTTTTTAAATAAATTGAGGACCTGCCCCCGCGCTCCTTCTTTAGCCTCACCAAGGTTGGCAACATACCGACTTCAATACATTTGTGATACCTGCAAAACTTGCAGGATCTTCTATTAGGAGTTAAACTACATCCACCGGTCCTCTTCACACAGTCAAAAGTCAAACCCTTGTCAAAACTGATAGCTCTCTTGAAGAATGACTTGCAGGATTCACAGGTATGGATGCCGTAGTGTATACCGCTGACGATGTCGCCGCAAATTGGACATATCATTTGTATTGCTGTTATTCTGCCTGCTAAAAAAAGAAAAAAAATACATTAATTCGTAGTTTTGGTTAATTGTATAATTTAAAATTAAATGTGTTAGTTTCTCTGGTAGGTTTTGAGTTTTAAACATGAACAGATTTTTTTTGTGAGGTACTGGATACCAGCGTAATGTCTTAGATTTTAAGACACATTACAAAAACAAACTTTAGGAAGGAAATTATAAAGTACCTGGTTCGTTTTTCGTCCAGACATTTTAGGAAAATAAAAAACCAAAACGTATTTCATTATTATTTTTAATATTTTTCAATGATCAATAAATTTAAGAGTGGGTAGCAGACGATAAAAAGTTTTTCACACTGGAGGTTACATATTAAAATAATGTTGCTCAAGTTTGTACCCACACGAGAAGGTACAGCTATTTACATTTCACGAACGCGTGGCAATCATTCCAATTGATACCTTATGACAATGACATAAGATTACCAAAAAGAACAAGCCTGTACGAAGGTTAGGCAGAGGTGAGTACCTATAGTTCACCCAACAGTTTACAATTTCAGTCCCATTTAACAGGGGGCGAGTCCCGGGCACAAACCAAAAATATTTATAAATAAATTAATAAAATACTAAAAATCACAATGTACCTAATAATATCAAAGACATTTTAAAATAATAATAATAGTAAAATATATACTATAATGGTATAAGTACGTTGCACTCGCACAAGATTAGTGACGTCATGAAAAGATGGCGTGCACTTGTCCTACACGTTCGCGCCACATTGGCTGTCGACAATCTCAATGACGTCATTAATTTCTGATGCAAAGAATATGACATAAGATGACACATTTTTATGAAACGCTTTGTTAGGTTGGTGACAGTGACTCAATATATAATTATAAATAACTTAAAACATCGTATTCGTTGATTCCCAAAATCTTCAATCACAGTTCGATAATGGCAAGTATTAGCACAGATTAATACAGATGGGACACTCCACAAAATCATTTAAATAAGAAGCGACTCTTGCTACGACACAATAAAGTGCAATTCAGGTCGCACAACGCTTATTACCTACAGTTATATTCAACTATAAGTTGCCTCTCTTTCTGTCGCGTAACTCTTATACTTTCTGACCTACTGAACTAGCCCCGCGGACGGGGCCCGCCGCTTACTTGTAGCTTCATACCTAAACTGCGGAGTGTCCCATCTGTATTAATCTGTGGTATTAGCTAGGTTTTTCTTTAAGTATCACGGCTCATGATTATGAAAAGTATTCTGATAAGTTACGATCCCTTCTACCTTATGTAACACTGCTTTACACCCAAAATAACTTCTTCTGCTGCACTGCCACCGTTCCTTGGAGTTTCTGGAGTAATGGAGTGAAAACTTGTATCCGTCTACGACCATCACCATTCTGTTGTTTTTTGACCATTCATATGAAACTGTAAAAAAAAAATTAAATGTAACTGATTTTGATAGTTTAATTTATTTTTATGGTTCCGTACCAAAATAGTAAAAAGGAACCCTTATGGTGCGACTCAGTCTGTCTGTCCGTCCGTCTGTCACAGCTGAATATCTCAAGAACTACTAATGCTATCAAAAATTTGGAACAGTTTTAGATTACGTTTGCCCAACTATTTTGCAAATAAGATACTTAGATTTTTTTTTTGCAAGTGCAACGGACTCAAAGTGGGTCTTAAAAATTCGAAGTGGGGATACTAGGGCGTATAGGTCTATATATCATACGAAAGAGCGCTTTTTGCACATTCTTAAACATTTTTTTCTTTTTTTTAGGCCGCATAGTTTAGTTCGACTTTTGATGAAAAGTGTAAAATAATATAAGAAAAATCTGACATTATTCTATATGATAGATATCATTGGATAGAATGATGTGATGAATGAGATGTGTGTTTATGTAAAGATTACTTAAGTACAGGAAAAATAAAACGATGTCTCTAAATAACACACTTTTTCAGAAATCATCAACAAAAATTACATATACTTCGGTATATGATGGTACGGAACCCTCGGTGCGCGAGTCCGATTCGCTCTTGACCGTATATTTATTTTAAGTTGCACATTAGTTATACTTACTGTTGATCTACTGAAGAAACATTGTGTAACAGTACCTACTGTAAAATTGAAAGTACTCCTATATTACCGAGTCATTGTTAAAATTCGTTAAGGACCCGAGCACACGTAACCCAACCACACCAAAAGAAGCTGCGGCGACACTATTCACGTTGCGTTGTGGTAACTTCAAAATTCCCATGTGGTTGCGTGGTTTGCAGACCGGTCGATCTGTCTGATCGACCGGCTGTTACAGTAGTACCCAACTAATATGGCTTATCGATGTACCTGCGCAGAAGATGAATTTTCAAAGCGCGGGAAATGCTATTGACCAATCGGCACGCTCCACGCTTTATCCTGTACTGCTATTGGTCGCAGCTGCCGCCATTTTAGCGCGCGCCGCTTGACAGCCGCCATACTTGCGAGTGAGATGGAACTAACAGCTGCAGTGTATTATGAACCTTATTGTAGTGATCTAAGGTTGATTGTAAGTTTTAATCAATCTCGTTAATCTTCGGGGCCATACTTTGTTTTCTGCGCGAACGAAGATTCACGACGCGCCTTATTAGTTGAGTACTACTGTACAGTGTTGTTACGTCGACGCAACGTTGTGTTTGCGATGAGGCCGGCCGCTGGTGTGTGGTCTCGCTTGGTAGTTTCGTTGTGGCTGCGATGTGGCCTTAGTGTGAACGACCACACTAAGGCCACCGGTATCTCCCACACGGTTGATTTTGACGGCCAAATGTAGTCCGTGTGAATAAACTATTAATTTTCATACAAATTAGACGTGTTGTCGGTGTGGTGTGGTTTTGGTTGTGATGTGGTTGTGGTACGTGTGATCAGGCCCTAAGATTAGATTTGAAGATTATTAATCTGTAATCGATTAGAGTAATTATCGATAGATTCTGAATGACCTCTTCATTCAAAAAGTAAATAGGAAAATGAGCTTAAATAAAAATACGATTCAATTTCACTAAACTGTATTTAAGTATTAACCTAATGAATTCACTAATTCACATTTCAAGTAATAACGTACTCATTACCGCGGCAAAAATATAATGAGATCTACTTACATTTTACATTCTATGTTTCAGACTTTAAAAAAACTGAAAAAAAATGACAATACCTAGCCTTAACAAATTAAGTTATAATAAATGCTATTATTTAACTGCCGTTTCATTATAATTAGAAAAATATTATAACTAATACTCAAAAATGAGTTTCATAATATACTCAGTAAAAATAGCGTTATTATTGTTATTATTTATCTCACGTCTCTATTAAAAGGAAGAAAGTTCAGAAGGTTTGCATTAACACTTTTGAGTACCTAACTACCTACACTTCTCTTTCTTACTCTTGCATATTTCACGACCATACAATAGGGATGATGCCTGGGTAAAAAAAAAGAAATTCTATTTAGTCTGCAGTCAGATAATAAAAAAACATTAGACACGTATTTTTTGCTTTATCATAATAATAAAAAAATACTTAGATAACACGTATTAAAGTTGAGGAGTGGGGGCTCGCTACGTCACTTGTACGTATAAAACCTACCTACGCGTGACGTCACGCCATATTTTAACTCAATGTATCGCCGTAATTTTTTGATTACGTAAAAAAAGAAAAAATACGTGTCCAATATTTTTTAATAATCTCTATGACGGACAAAAAATAAATTTTTAGTCATCATCCCTATTGTACGGCCGGCTGTCATTCGTAGATCTTTGACAGTAGTTAGGGGTATCATAGTCAGAAGTCCAAAAAGTCGAAAAAGTCTGACAACCAGTCCTACAGTATCGTGTTACCCAGTAACTGGGTTGTGGAGGTCAGATAGGAAGTACCTCCATGTAAAAAAACTGGCATTCAGCTGCACTCGGTAAAGCCGACCCCAACATAGTTGGGAAAAGGCTAGGCAGATTTTTCTACTGTACGGTCAGGGGGCAATTATCAAATTCCTTTTCCACATAGCGAGGCATATCACCTTAATGAAATTAGAATTTAAATATTGGCAATGACGTAATCGGAAATATAATAAGGTGCAAGTAAAAATTAACCTTAACATGCTTAACATATTTGTTACTTGACTGTACAAAAACTTAAAAGGAAAGAATAGAGCCTGGGAGATATCTAAACCTAACCTATGACTGTGCCAGGCTTTGATAGGTTGACCAATCCTCAAAACTGGGTCGTTTAGTGAAACCGAGTCAATGTCATCATTGACTGTTGTGAAACCGGGATGGCGCTATTCGCCTTGTACGTATACCTCCATCTCGTTCTTGCACTAGAAAGTTATCATTATAACTTTAACGTTTAGTAAGTACCTAAGATCAAGACCAGCAGAAGTTACAACTAAGAGTATATTTTAACAAATGCTCAAAAAACAGAATAAAATTTCACAACCAAAATATCATCTAAAATTATTTTACTTCTATAGGAAACACCTTTATTGCATAATTTACAATTTTATCTATTGACGTTTGACTTAGAACCAATAATATCTTAAAATTTGACTAGTGACATGAATTCTTAGATCATGATACGTTATTTATTTCAACTTTCTAGTCCATTTTACTGATTAATTTTTCAATACCCTAACTTTCATTTTTTAAACTAGAAGGAAAGATCTTTTAGTGGAAGTGTAATGACATAGTTTCCACCAACTGATAGGGATACTAATTACTACTTCGCACATCTTATAATACTTAGGCGTTTAAAACTGGGCATTTTTGGACAAAAATGATCTACCAAATTGCTTTTCTATGATCATGTCCATCCAAAACATAAAGGTTTTGATCGATTAATCAGAAGTTCAGCTGCGTCGTGGTTGTGGACACCCTTAACTTCAATGATGCGTTTCCCTCGAGTCTTCAGAACACCCTTGCAGCATCTGTAGGAGTGGGTAGAACAGGTCCATCTGACCACACCATTCCGAACCGAGTGCCGGCAGTAAGTATAATTTTGATACGAAATTAGAGGTTTTCCTCTAAGAGATGGAATGATGTATGCTGCTTCGTGACCATTGAGGATTTTTTCTGTAATTTCATAAAAATATTAGCATTAGCCTCGCGAGTACATGACGTTTTGAGACTTGGGGAGTTTAATAAGCGTCTTTTATTTACAAAATTGCTTGCAGTCTTAGCTATTTTTTTTAGAATAGGCATTGTTGCACTCCTAATCATATGATTAGGAGTGGACTACAGCTTGACCGATACTGCTGTACCGCGCCATAGGAATGCGTTAAGCGGGGGACACCGTGAGCGTTGACGAATGACCGGCCTGCACTGCCCCCCGCCGCCGCTAAGGCGCGGTACAGCGGTATCGGTCAAACTATAGTAACCAACCAGATTTAACGTAAAGACTTGAACTGGTACGAGAGAGCCCAGTATCCTGGATGAGTTTGATCTAAGACAGGGAATTCTTCTACAAGAGTGTTTTTACTTCAAGCTGCTCAATTCTTCCGAATATTTCCAGAATTTACACCAGGTTTTTATGATTAATAGTAATAAGTGATTAATAAAGCAAGTACGATGAAGAAAATTTTGTTTGTATGTCCCTAGTAATATCACTTATCTACTAATAAAACCACATTGGAAAAGTCTGACCGACAACCCCCTCATCGCGGCCGTAAGACAGACACCGATGAGGGGGGGTTAGCGATCCAGCGATTTGAAGTGGAGGCAATTACTTCCCAGTCACCACCCGGTAGCAACTGGGAATTTTATTCCCGATTGCCACCTGATGGCAATCCATGTGGCAACTGGGAATATTCAAAATCTTCGAGCCACACAACCTGGTTTAGAGAAATAATAAAGCTCATAATTACACTTTCAAATATATTTTTATACAAAAATAGAGAGCAATGGAACACAAGTGCACTAATACTGAAAATACATCGAATATGCCACCACGTTTGTACTACAGCAACCAGTGAAAAAAGTAGGCAAGAATTTACAAAATACGCAGAGATCACAAAGTTGAGTTTTTATCACAAATTAGCACCTTACAGTACAAGATAGTAATTAGTTTAAAAAAATACTATACCTACTATAGAAACAAAAACGAACTGCCATTCATGAACGAAGACAAAAAAAAATCTCATAAAAAACTATGAGACATAATGACAGTCCGTTAATATAGACTCTTACTTATAGACTACATTTATATTTGAGCACCTTGTCTAATCCATTTAAATCTGTCCAAAGCCTCAAGAATACTACATAATAATAGAAGAAGAGCAATGGCTAGATTTGTTCTCTTTGGCTAACGCCTGACTGAAAATATGACATAGCGGTCGAAACATACCTTAGATAATATACATATCTAGATCGAGCCACGGCGCGCGGCGTGGCCGGTCATGAGACAGCATTATAATACTTTTTCTAGGTTATATGGTATGAGAAATGAAGTTTAACGTAAGAAATCTTCCATATTTTCGACTGAAACCCATGTACATATGCACCAGGGATGTTGCGAATATTCGCATCCGCATCCGCATATGCGGAACATCCGCATCGATTTAGACATCCGCATCTGCATCCGCATCCGCATAAATCGATGCGGAGCTGATGCGGATGCGGATGTGTAGCAGGTTGCGACAAGAAAGAAAGGGGCGGGCCCGCCGGGAGCCCGCTTTGATTAACACTCCACCATTTAAGAGGACTCATTTAAATTTTAAATGAGAGTCCTCTTAAATGGTGGAGTGTTAATCAAAGAGAGTTCAAACTATTATCTAAAATAGCACGCAAATTCTTATCAGCTCCACCAGCCACTGTTCCAAGTGAACAGTTATTTAGTAGCGCAGGATTAATATACGAACCCTTGCGAAACAGACTAGAGTCCGAAAAGGCGGCCATTCTACTTTTCATTAAATATAATGCTCCAATATTCAAATTTAATTACTAAAATAATGAGTCAGTAATAGTAATTCACTTGCTACTTTATTATTAAATAAAGAAAGAATAAATACCTATTACTGTATTTTTTTTTATTCTACCCACACTTAAGTTTCATGTACAGATCCGCATCCGCATCCGCGGATGTGAGCCTCTAATAATCCGCATCCGCAGATATGAAAAAATCTGCATCCGCAACATCCCTGATACGCACAATGCAAAAACTGTACAAAAAAGTTAAATTAATCGACCCAACATAAATTTTGTAACAGTAAAAGCACTTTGTTTGGCTAACATTCAAAAGTTCGCCATACAAAAATACGGCACGCCCGCGCCGTAAGAGACGGAAGATACGATTCTTTGTCTCAATTTTCTTACCAATTTCGTATGTATGTGTCTCACTTGCACACTTCACACTATAATCATGGCAACGTCTAGACGTTTAATGTCATTGAAATATTCCATATCTGTTTCCATTCATTAATTCGCATTGTCAGTCATTACACCCAATACATGAAGGAATTGAACCTTATACAACACAATGAACTTTATTTTAACACAAAATGAACAGGAGATAAATTACATAATATAAAATATGACACTAGGAAAATGAGAAGTCATTACCTACTACAATGCTGCTGTCTTATCTAACTCTGTTATCAAAACAAAGACAGCGACGAAGCTACCGAATCAAAAAAGATGGCAACACTATACACGCCGCTTGTTTATTGGCTAAGGAGCTGCCACGATTGTGTTGTACTCATCATTATGAACAACTTTTACTATGGGACCAAACTTGAACTCGCGAAAAAAAAATTAAATGTTCCCTACATTTTAACGAGTTATGCGAACAGCTTAATGTGGGGAACAGCTGATTTTTATTGTGGCCGCTCCAAAAACAGCGTGTGTATTCAATTATGCTGATCCTAAAACGAAGACGACGTCAAACAAAAAACTCCGTAGGCGGATGATTATGAAGATTTTTCGCATACATCAATCTATTTCGTTCAGTATACACTTTGGCAGGACAACCGTGAGTATTGTGGGTGTAACAAGACCAGTAGCAATGGTCTCCTTGGTATTGCATCCTGGTGAATGTGAAATCTCCCAGCTTCATCAGTCGGTCCCCGCCTCTTGAGATCATAAACTTTACTGGAAAATAAACGTAGTATGAGGTTATTTTATCAACAGTTACCTAAGTTTACCTATCGGACAGTTTGCTCCACAGCACAGCTCTCAGTCAAATGCAAAACCTACGAGTTGTTATGTCAGTGTTCTTATGACAAACAAGCATCAGCAACATAATGATTAGTGGTAAAACTTTGGTTCCCTAGGAAATGAAGCTCTGACATTTTTACCAGTATTTGACATTAAGTCAAACCCCGATGCCCAAAGATTTCGGGTAATCGCTAGATTTGCCCTCACCGTAGACACTTAGTCATGAGAAAAAAGTGTCCGTAGTGTCAATGAGCTCACACTTTATTATATAGCGTTACCATGACAATCAAGTCAAGCCACTGGGTCATTGTGTGTCAGAGGTGTTAAAACGAAACAACTGCTTCGTATGCGACTATTTTTTGACGCGATAGGGTGAATCTAACAATTTAAATCTTTGCCACTGCCATCATTGTTATGACAGTCGTCACTGCGGTGACAGCCACTGCTCTTTTAGAAAACTGTAGCTTTACCGAAGCCGATTGACATTGCAATACCTACCTGAAGCATCGCAGGTACCTACGTTGCCATTCTAGAGACAATACTGAAATGGTTTTTGTGCCTGTAATTACACCGGCACCCCTACCATTAACCAGGAACACAACAAGCCTGGTTGGCAGCAAAAACAGGAATGTTGATGGACGGTAGTTCCTTGGCAGAGAGCTCTGCTAGACGTTACAACTTACAACTCACAATATTATGAGAAAAATAAATAATTACATATGCAATGTTTAAATATTACAATTTAGGTACTCCATCCTAAATGTTCAATCATAGATAAATAAACAAAGGCCAATCATTAAAAAAAAACAAATTATGTATCTTATGGCTCAAGTTTGATGAAACACTTTGAAGCAGTTTCTGTACTTCGTCAGGCCCAAACTAATATCGCACATAGGGGAGACCGGGTATGGTTGTCTCACGGGGGCTCCACTGTACTATCACACCCGCGCGTCCGAAACTTCACTTTGGTGAATCATTTGGGTTAGGTTAGAATAGTGACCATTACCTCTATTGCTGGTGAATCATTTGGGTTAGGTTAGGTTAG
Organism: Cosmia trapezina; assembly: GCA_905163495.3. Taxonomy (NCBI): domain Eukaryota; kingdom Metazoa; phylum Arthropoda; class Insecta; order Lepidoptera; family Noctuidae; genus Cosmia; species Cosmia trapezina. The sequence continues at coordinate 22,722,889 of LR991029.1, forward strand.
GTTAGAACAGTGACCCTTAACGCGCGACGGCGAGCGAGGAAGCGAGCGGTGCCGCGGCAGCAGCCGCCGAGCGCCATATCCCCTCTATTTTTGGTGAATCATTTGGGTTAGATGAGGCGGTGAATGTCTCGTATATTAGACGATGAAAGCCTCAGGGTCATTGACCTTGATTTCAAGGTCAATGGTACTCGTACTGTAATTTTTTTTTTCGGGGTCTATTATTTTGCGCACTTTGTTGTTTTCAATAATACACTAAACAGGGTCTGTTGTACCCAAAAAAAATAGCTAGTATATAAAATCGCCGGGTGCGTTTGTAAAGTGGTTCCCTCACGGGTTAGTTGTCACAGCGGTCATGATAGAAAACTTTGATCGGCGTCGAAGAATCGAAAGGCAACACCTGGAGAGGGAGGTGAAACTGCCCGATGGTAGCCACATACAGGGCAAAGTACCGAAGTATTTTTGTGAGATTGTCAGCAACACTAGGGCGTAGCTGGCCTTCCGCGGGGAGCTGGGGTGGATTTTCCTACCTGTACGCAAAATACGCGCTTTCACGTAGAGTTGCGGTCAACGCGCAACTAAAGTGCGCAACATCTCTGTGTACGTCCTGACATTTGTCTCAATATAAAGTCTGAACTAATTGATTTATCTCACATTTTACAGCCTTAAAAAATAATAACAATATCAGTTCCGTAGTCTTTTTGTTTTATTATTATTATTTAATAAATAATAATAATATAAGTAATAATACAGTTTTTATTTATGCTTCACTTCAAGAAAAGGGTTTAGTGATTGGAGCCTCCGCTCTTCCATAGTACAGCATAATTCTTAATCTAGTAACAAAAAGGGTACCTACATAAAATAAGGATGTTAGTGATAGTATGATTCCAGAGAGAAATAAAACTCGATTGTTACCATAAAAAGCAAAATAAAACTCGATTGTTACCATAAAACAAAAAATATATTCCATAATAAATAAATAAAGAAATTAATTACCTACTTAAAATTATTTTATTATTAATTAATTTTAATTTTGAATTGTTAAAATTTTGTTTTATTTATTAATTATTATTATAGTAATTAGACTATTTGTGCGCCACTAACGGCAAGACATAGCATTCATTTCATTTTATTAATATTAACATCAGGGTATTTTTTGTTTACATAGGTAGGTACTTAATTATGTTCTACATATAAAAATATTTGAATTTGAAAATAATTCAAGACATATTAAGTTACTGTAAAAACTAAAATCTCATTTAGTCTTCTTACAAGTTTTACAACAAGTCAAATACATTTTAATAACTTCTTTGGAAACATTACAAAACTTAGTTTTCAATTCGGCATCCATTACATCTATATTTGCATGTTTGAACAATAAATGTATAGTGTGTAATACACCAAATAGGTCTTCAATAGGCACATAGAACTTAAAACTAGAATTAACTTCGGTCCTAGGCTGTATCAACCGCTCTCTACCATTCACGTCTATTATGTCATAGCTCGCAAGCATTTTATAGTCGTCAAAGTTTTTATTCCATTTGGTTTTTATTTCCTTCACTTCTTTTATGAAGTCCTGGTACCTTGCTGTGTTGATGAAGTATAAGCTGTTGCTTTTCTTGCGACCAACAAGGTGTTTTAGTTTATTGTTGAATTCTTCTTTCATTGGGATGACATAGTTTGTAGAAAATTTGTCTAAAACTGCAATTAAGACACATTTGTTTTTATAACATTTGAAATTTTTTATTTATAGTTTTTATAGTAATTTATTTCCACAAAACGGCATGGCAGTGCATACTTCGAAGACAAACATGGGAGGAGTCTGTGCGCCATCTCCGACAGAGACACCATTAATTAATATCTTTAAATATAAAGGTGACAAAGGTAATTACCATGAAGAATTAAATGAAAACAATAAAACTCTAAAGTATATTTTATTTAAACAACACAATACAACACTACATATTAATTAAGTATTAAATTTATTAAAAATCATTTTTGTCATCATTACTTACACATAACAATAATTTCATTATTTTCCAAAAAAAAAAAAACAAGGGAAGCACCATGAAGATTTAAAGACTATTACATTTTACAGAAGGCACTTACAATTGTCTTATCATTATTTATTAGGTACACATTTGATATACCTATCTATCAATAAACATCACCATTAAAATTATTCTGCATTAAAATTATTGTGAAAGTTTCATACTAACAGCTAATGCTTTATTGATTGAATTAGTATGTAACAGGGACCGTTTTTTTAAATTATATTTTATAAATAGACTGATTAGGCCATCCTCATTGATACAAACAATTATCCTACCTATCTAAATCCTATTTATATACAAGTCTTGCATCCTTTGACAATGGGGACACAAGAATGCTATTAAACCAACTAGGTAACAGAATAGGGATAGTTAATTTAGTAAAACAATAATATTAAATATCTGAATCTTATATGTATTCCGATATTCGTTAAAATATTCTGTTTATATCTTTACAAAGAACAAACAAGCTTACCTTAAATAAAAAGTAGGTCATAGGTGCTCTACTTAATAATTCATAATTAAAACTGTAAATTATAGTAAACAATTGTCCTGTAGGAATATAGGGATGTAATAGGGCATGATACGTTGATTAAATACCTTCTAAATATGAATAAAAACATAGAAAGTTAATAGTGAAACTTAGTACTAATTCACTCACCAAAACATGTTGATACAGCAATATTCCGTAAAACAATAGGTAAATCAAGTAAAGAGCATATACTAGCACACTTTAAATGTAACTAATCAGTATTATTGTGATTAAATAGGACTGTAAAACACATTACATTCTAAAACTTTTGAAACTCCGCGCACAATTTTAGGTTATGTTATATACACTGGCACTTTTATATTGTTCCCGCTTATAGAGACTAGAATTTTCACAAAAACCATACCACAGTCACTAGAATTAGGTCCATTTGGGGAATTTACAATAAATCCCAGTGTTTATTTTTGTTATTTTAATTGCCCGTCATCCGTCAATCTGACACGACTGTCATTGCGCTACGTTTCGATTCACTCGAAATAAATTGATAGCCTTCTTTGGCGCGTTGACAGTGGCGCCACCCCAAATAAACGACGGCAAGTAACAAAACATTTAGGCATAATTGGACGTAGTTTAGCAGTAAGGACTCATTCCACAATATGTCATTTGGTAAAACTTTAGTATTCGGTCGCACGAAAATGAGGGTGGGGGGTGGAGGGGAGGGGAGGGGGTGGTGCTACCTCCCTCCAGGTACCACTCCCATGAAAAGAGAACGCACCATTCCTGAGAAAAACAAATTATTGTAACCTAACCTAAAAACACTTTTGTCAATACAAAGTTGCTTTCTGCACGTCTCCGGCGCTGCGGGAAGTGCAGCCCCTTCGCCCTTACGTAACAAAGGACACGCACCCGAGCTCACCTCCGCGCCTCCGGATTTTTAAATACACTCTAGTGTGCCAGCCAAAAGACTACGTGGAGTCGGGGTGCCCCGATTCGGTTTTGGGACAGATTCGACCTATTTTAATCATAAAGTGGGGAAACACTAACTTCCTACTGAACACAATTTCTACTAAGTACTCACAGTTCTTTTTACGTTCCGTTTTATCAATTTTACACGACATTTTGCACCACAGACAATATACTGGTACAGATTTGGTTGTCAATCGCCCATTTTAACGTTTCGTTACACTTTTTATGTAATTTGAGGTTATAAACAATTAGTATAAATTTCTTTGCAATCTCTTTTAATAAGAGTGATATCGTTACAATCAGGGACCCAACCCCAACGACCTTCAATCACTTTCACCCCCATTTTCGTGCGACCGGGTATTAAAGTCAACCCGTCATTTTAAATAGATAATATGTTTAGTTAAAGTTTTTCTCATGATAATTATTTATTTAAAATGACATATTGTGTAATGAGTCCTTACTGCTAAACTACGTCCAATTAATGTTATTTGACTGGGATTAGGTACTACAGGATCTATATACATTAAGATGTTATTCACACTGCATAAGTACAAAGGAATCATGTTGTGATAAAATATTAATGTATGTAGCTACCTTCGCGTCGTTGACATTGAGCAATAGATTGACTTTTATCTACCAACACCACTGATACCGATTTCTATTTGTTACCTAGATGAGCTACTTAGACGTTTATATTACCTACTTACCTGCTCACCAAATATGAAATAGCACCTGTAGATTATACAGACGCATAATATTATCGAATTTCAAAGAAATATCATTAAAAATCATTAATTCATACCTAAGTAGGAGTAGGTACATAAAAAACCGAAGACAGTAAAAAACAATAGAAAATTCACAAAAATAAATTTATTACCGCACTATAAGTCACTTGACCGCTTGACGTGAAGCTGTCAGTGAAAACTATGGAGTATTTCAATAGTAGGTACCTTCTTTACTTATTTCAATTTTGTTGTCTCTAACAACTTTAATATCAGTGTGTGTGTGTGCCCATGTAAAAGCTAAAGATTAATGTTTCAAGTTTATAGTCTTTTGACTGACATGAATTCCTCTAATGATTATGATCAATGTTATATTTCCTGATATTGCCATAAATGTCAATGATGACCCTTGCAGGACACTTGAGCGTCTTCCTTTTGGAGCAGTACCAGCACCTGGACTTCCAGCTGTTGGAGAAGGTGTAATCTTGGAAGATCATCATTGTTCTGCCGCCAGGCGTATGCACGATCTCATAATGCAAATCTGAAAGATTAGGGAGTTAAGTAAGGACATAGTTTTTAATAAACATGTTTTTTCTCAGAATTAAGATTTATGGTAGGACTTTAAACTAGCTGCAGTCAATGACGTATTATAGATAGACGCGTCATACACGAACATCAGTGCTTTCAAAAACAGCGTAAGCCATGATGTACCAACATACCAGTATATACTGGCCGCAAAGAAAAGGAAAGACGCATGCCGATACCTGTTGTAAGAAAGAGATGAATATACTTATTTAATTACGTCACTAGCTGCTGCATGTTCACTGGCGCGCGTGCGTGACTGATATCACGCCGGGCAATTACCCTTCATTTAATTTCCCATTTTTGAGCCCGGGTAACGCATCTAAAGGTAATATATCATTGGCTGCAGTAAAATTACACTTCTTCTGTCACTTCTGCTGTCATTTCGCTATCAAAAGGGGAACATTTTTTAACGAAATGACAGTTAAGAAGTGTCATTTTCCTGCAGCTAATTAAATGTCCGAGCGAGATATTTTTTGTATCAAATTCGCAACATTATGCTCACAGATTAGTAGTATTATGCTTAGATTAGATTATGCTCCAATACAGGCATGACTGAGAAGTGTGCAACGCTAAAGTGGGACTGAATGGGACATCCTAACTACAGCAGGGTCATATTAAAAATCGTCAAATATTTTTTTTTTGTTTTATTAACTTAAGATATCGATACATATACGTCTGCCGAGTTTCGCAAAATAATTTAATTTGACCCTGTCACGGACTAGAATAAAAAAACCGGTCAAGAGCGAGTCGGACTCGCGAACCGAGGATTGCGTTCCGATTTCTGAAAAAGTGTACTATATAGACATCGTTTTATTTTTCCTGTAATCTTTACATAAACTTCTATCACATAGAATAATTTCAGATTTTTCTCTTTGCAAACTTCGGAGATAATTAACGGTATTTTTTTTTTACATTTTTCATCAAAAGTCGAAAACCATGCTTAAAAAAATGAAAAAAATGTTTGAGAATGTGCGAACAGCGCTCTTTCATATGATACCCCACATGCCATAGTAGCCCTTCTTTGAATTTTTAAGACCTCCTTTCAGTTCCTTGTTGCAAAAAAAATATAAATATTTTTATTTCTTTCTTATTTGTAAAATAGTGTTGGGTAAACGTCATCTAAAACTGTTCCAAATTTCAAGTTAATAGCATTAGTAGTTCTTGAGATATCCAGCTGTGACAGACAGACAGACAGACAGACAGACTGAGTCACACCATAAGGGTTCCTTTTTACCATTTTGGTACGGAACCCTAAAAAAGGACTCCGCGCCACGCATATCGAAAGTTTGTACAAACATGCCTTACGCACACATTTACATCATAGTAAGCCGACCGGCCGCCATTACGAGACACGACGGCGTAGGTAGGTACTATTTACGTGTAGTAATAAAATAAAATAATGCCATCTTGTGTTGTGAAAAGGTGTAAAAACAATTCTACATCCCAGAAAAAGTGTCAAGGAATAACATACTTATCACAGGTAAGGCACACAGATCGGTACGGTGCTTCACTTTCGATACGCGTGGCGCGGAGTCCTTCTTTTTTTTCTAATCCGTGGACCCTGTATACCATGTCGAGTGCATCAACACAGTTGGACTAGGGAAGAAACCTAGTACTACCAATAAATTGGTACCAACATTTTGAATACCTACCTACCTTGAATATGTAGATCTGTAGGTACTTATACATAATTTTTGCACTTGAAGTAGGTAAGTAGATATACTTAATCAATTGTGGACGTCTTTCGGCTGAAATGATGATGATGATGATTATGAAGTAGGTTTATACTTACTTAGGTACACAGGTATTTGTACTTTGTACTTGTACTTAGGTTCTTGATACGACAAAAACAGTGGAAAAATACTACCTGCAGTGCGATTCTGTAACCATCTCACCGTGAAAACTTAGGTGAAGTGAGCGTGGAGTGAGCTGTCAATAGTGTCAATTCCTAGCAAAAACAAACTCGCTTCACCTAAGTTTTCACGGTGAGATTTTTACAGAATCGACCGGCTGGTTCTGTGGATAAGGATACATACCAGACAAAAAAAAAGATATTTTAATTAATAAAAAATAATTGAATTTATTTAACACACATGTTATAACCTCAACATTATGAACAGTAAAAACATAAGGTAAGTCAGGGAATACAGCGAGACAATAAAGCGAAATTCATTAAATTATACCATAACAATAGATAATATTACACAAGAACTAAAAACAAAAGGCGTTCCGTTTATTGTTAATTAGGAATATTTAGTCATTCTTAACTATTGTGAATACATAGATCTATGGGTGGGTAAACCTAACCCGCTAATAAAATTTCAATTAAACTAATTTATGTAAGATATTGCTAAGATCATCTATTTTCATAGTTTAATGATAACCTAGACTAAGATTGCAATTCCATTGTATGAAAAACACGAAAACAAAATCCGAACCCCAAATACTTACTCAAAAAATCCTCATTGTACTATGTATGTCAATCATACAATGTTTTTATCCGACTGACCCAGAAGAGGGTAATGTTTTTCGCGCGTGTGTATTGTACCTATGAATGTATGTAAGTCCGTTCGATTGTAACCTCCTGTAGCCTAAACGGCTTGATGGATTTTAACATATGAAATGTCGTTAGATTCGTCTATTCGTCTTAATTGTGGGAGTGACACAGGCTATATATAATTATAATATTTATTTATACAACGTGTAACGTTAAATGCGCAAAACCTCTTAAGGGGTCATTGTACTCATCATTATGAACAACTTTTACTATGGGACCAAACCTGAAATCGCCAAAAAAAAATCAGCTGTTCAGTACATTTATGTTCGCATAATTCGTCAAAATGTACTGAACAGCTGATTTTTTTTTCGCGATTTCAGGATTGGTCCTATAGTAAAAGCTGTTCATAATGATGAGTACAATGACCCCTTAAGAGGTTTTGCGCATTTAGCATTACACGTTGTATATTGCATCTGCAAATACAATAAAAAGGGAGTGGAAAGTTTTTTAAAATAAATTGAACAATATTGGTACTAAATAAAAGCTAGTACAGTAGTACTCAACTAATAAGGCGCGTCGTGAATCTTCGTTCGCGCAGAAAAGAAAGTATGGCCCCGAAGATTAACGAGATTGCTTAAAACTTACAATCAACCTTAGATCACTACTATAAGGTTCATAAGACACTGCAGCTGTTAGTTCCATCTCACTCGCAAGTATGGCGGCTGTCAAGCGGCGCGCGCTAAAATGGCGACAGCTGCGACCAATAGCGGTACAGGAAAAAGCGTGGAGCGTGCTGATTGGTCAATAGCATTTCCCGCGCTTTGAAAATTCATCTTCTGCGCAGGTACATCGATAAGCCTTATTAGTTGAGTACTACTGTAATTAGTCAATTCCTTACCTAATAAAACTAAAAAGCTTGAAATAAAACAAAATTTTTATAAAAAAAAAAACCTGACTGTAAAAACACAACTGAAAAGAGAAAAAAAGCAATATAATTTATAGAATTTTGGTACCTATTGCATGCGCGGACAAACCAAAACCAAAACCTGAAATATGGTGTAGGTAACTTTAGTTTCTCCTCGCCTGCGATACCGAAAATCTATAGATGTTATGCTCGTTTTTCTCTTTTCAGTTGTGTTTTTGCAGTCGGGTTTTTTGTTTTTTTTTTTTTAATAATTTGTTTTAAATATTACCTATGCCTAGGACTAACCTCAAAAAAAAATCTCTTACACTTTTTTACATAGAACACGTAAAGTCAGGGAAATTAATTGTATAGCAAATTGACTACCATTTAAATTGTCCGTACATTTTAATCTCAACAGACTCTCATTCTTCAACATGTAAAATGGCAAATTGGCATGTGTGTCAATTTCATAAAATAAATAAATTATACTGAATAAAACATACATTTTCCTGACTTTACCTACTTAATGTTCGTTTTTAAATTCCAGATAAGTAGATAATTTGACATTTCAAATGTTCCTTAAATCATTATTTATAAAAATATAGTATGACATTTGCACCTGTCAAAATACTATCTGGGATTAAAAAACGAACTATACAAAGTTAAATCGCGGAAAACAATAACTAGGTCCTTTTAAAAACGCATTAATACCGAAATAAGCATGACAGACGTCATTTCAATATTCATAAAACGAACTGCCGATCTATTCTGTAAAAATCTCACCATTACAGGCTTGGGTGAAGTTAGCTTGAAGTGAGCTGTCAATAGTGTCAATCTCTAGCATCAGGTGAAATGACAGCTCACTTCACTCAAGAGTTCACAGTGACATTTACTACATAATAGACCAGCTGATACTTATGTGGTGTTAGCACTAAACTAAATACAAATAATATTGCTGAGAATATACAGAGTGTTAAAGTAATTGTGTGTCATAGCTTAGGGGTAGGTTCAGTATCGATAAAGGAACCCAGGAAAAATAAAACAAAAAATAAAATAAAAACAAAAAGAAAATTGCAAAATCAACGTAATTTAGTTGTCATTTTAATTCTAAATGATTGCTATTTTAAAATAGGTACCTACTAAATTAGGTTGGTCTTGCAATAATTTTTTTATGTTTTTTTTTTGTTTTTTTTTTTCTGTTTTCCTTTATCCATACTGAATCTACCCATAAGCTATTTAACACCCTGTAAAGTGTATTTTTACTATTAATTAATTACTATTAACTATACTAATACTACAGTTTCACGTAGCTTCCATCTTTAGTCTTAAAAAAAGCTGGCGCATCATGGTTATGCTCCAATTCATGGAAGATCAGCTTCCCAGAGTCGTTGAACCGCAGTTTCGCTGCACACTTTGCTGAATATTTACTACTGCAGTTCCAATATCTATGGTCACTCGTCGTTTGGGCAAAGGTATAGTCCTCGATCATAAGCAATGTTCTCTTTCGTTTCCCAACTTGGATCCTTTCGATATGGAAGTTATGGAGCCCTGGAAAATATGTGTGCTTAGAACTTGATTTTTATTTTATTTATTTTACTTTGTAGATGTGTGTAGGGGACCGCCCTAGGAGGACAAAATTATAGTGACCTTATTGGTAATGTTCTTCAGAAAGATCAGGGGCCGTACTCCCTAAGTCCGTCCGTCTTTCCGTCCGTCCGTTCATCCGTCCGTCTGACATTACGATCCATCAAAACAAGTGTAAAAGTTAAATTTTTCGGACGTGCAAAAACACATAGGGAGTAGGTACAACTGTCAAATCATGTTGTCATTCATACTTCGTTCGGGCCCTGAACCAATCATCCATCCGTAGGTGATACGGAGTAAGAAACGCCCGTAACGAATGCCGAAACTACGGGCTTCGTGCTTAGGGAGTAGGCCCCCAGGTGCGTAGTACTCGCCGGCGTGCGTGTATGACCAGATGCATGAACGTAGACGAGGCAAAAGGAGTATGTAAGGATCGTAGCAGGTGGCGTTCTGGGGCCACGTATTATGACCCATCATTATTCCCGTGTGAGAGATAGACGGAGCTATATATGACCGATAGCACCGTCCTTGTTTCTCAACGGAATCATGATGGTATTAACACGCCTATATGAAGAATAATGGGAAGAAGGCGTTAAGCGGCGGCGGAAGGGGTTTAGCGTATGTTATTTTACTTTAACTTATATTGGAAATAGTCAAATTACATGTAGGTAGTTGATGATTAATGGAAACGCTATTTTCAATTGATGGTGGTGGTGATGATTGTATTCCCTTTGTCTTAAGGCCGAACTATACGCCAATGACCTTGAGTGGTTAGCTTGCGCATTCTGGCCTGAGCTCACGCAACGCGTCGTACGTCCAGCCAGTAATAGGACTCGCCCATCAAGGAGCGCTGTCCCAAATTAGACGCATTTTTAATTTATTATAATAAAAAATATACATGTTTTTAAAAAGTAAAAGTAGTAAATATTTTTTTGTATTCTTTTGATAAAAAATGAAGGAGTAAAATGGAACTCAATGGAAGGAGTGGAATGGATGGAGTGGATGGATGGAGTGGAATGGAAATGGAATCTTAACGATTTGGAGGTGATTTGGGGTTTTTTTTCTTATTATGTGATACCGATAGAAAAATTATGGCTAAACCAAATTACGATTCATATCATGTAGCAACAACAAACAACAACAACAACAACACCAATAACAAACAACAACAACAACAATGTGTAACAATTTTTTTCAGATGTAATTTCTCTGTAGGTTCCGGCGAAAAACTGCTTCATCTGCACGCTGTTTTTAAGCTTTTTTCGAAAGAGTAGCCTTAAGATAAATACGCAAAGGTACCCCACGAAATTCAAATTTTCTTACATTTCCTGTTTTGTTCTAAAATGTCATGATTTCGGAAATCAAGATACTTTAGAACAAATGATGAATACGCATTTGTTAGTCGTGAATCATATTTTGATCAAGATACAACCTGACCTACAAATTTCAAAAAACGTAAGAAATTCTGAAGTTTGCTGAAAGCGCAAAGGCAGCCCGCGAAGTTCAAAATCATCCGGGTTTCCGAGGGTACCTTTTCGCTTTTAAAAAGCCCATAAAATGAATGAATTTAAGAAAGTTAAGTAATCATTTTAATACTTTTAAGTAGTGGAATGAAAATATTGAATAGTTTCTTAATGTATTTATTAAATTATTGTAGCAAAAGATACAACTTTTTAACAACTTAATCATAACATTTTTCCTAATATTAAAATACAGTACTAGTAATTATTTTTTGGCAGAACTTACAGTTTGGTAGTAATACCTAAATATATTATCTGAATCTGTTAGGAATAGCAATGAAAAAGCATTATTATACGTTTCTAATAGTATACAGGGCGGCCACTTTGGCAGAATCATAATAGGATATTTGGCGGAATCATAATATTATGAATAATGTTTGAAATCGTAAAACGGTCACAAACTGACAATATATTATGAATTGTCAGTTTGTGACCGTTTTACGATTTCAAATATTATTCATAATATTATCCTAATATGATTCTGCCAAAGTGGCCGTTTTAGCCCCCCAGACCTTCCCATTTCCATGGCAAAAGAGGAAAACAATGTTCATTTATTTAGACTTTTCCTCCGTGTGGCATGGCGATTATATAAAACTCAAACTTTTTGACTATTTTCTCAGTGCAAATAAATTGCACAAAGTAAAACTCCTGTCTGGGTTCAAAGCACGACCTAATAAGTCACAGCCGTTTAAAGTACCACTGGGCCACTGTTGCACTAATTAAGTAGGTATAATACACTCCCGGACTCAGTCTAAATCGAGACACCCTACATATTTTTGTATACAGAGTGTATATTACCATTTTAAATTAATCGTGAATTCAAATTTGGAATAATCATGACACCAAAGTGATGGCCAGTATGTTGACTTTTTGACTTGAAGATAATTATTGTTACCATCGCGGATAGAACCTGGATGAGGCTGCTGTGCCAGCCTCATCCTCATCAGAGCGTGGGGATTGGCACAAGAAAAGAGAGGCCAATGCTCAACAGTGTGTGAAGTCGGGCTGTGGGTGATGATTATGATAGTGTTGACTTCAGAACTGCGTTACTTTTAACTTTTTTTTTACACGACTGCCCAAAAAGGAGTGTGACGTTTTCAGGATTGATATATGTTTTAGGTTTGTGAGTTTCTTTATTCCACCATAACTTTTGAATGCCTGGACAGATTTCGATGTGTGGGGTATCGTTAGAATCTTTATCTACACCCATGCTATAAATCCTCTATAAAAGTTTCTGAAACAGCTTATTGCCAACATTAAAACAGCCAGTGTCATAGTAACCATGGTAACCATAATAGCATCAAAACGGGTGTTTTAATGTTGTACTGAATTTCATAATGCAACTCGTTTTCAAAAAAAGAACATTGTAATGCACGCGCGTTTCACTACAACAGCGCCGTAATTTAGAAAAAGAACTTATTCGAATTCACGTCGTATACTATGACGCCGGCCGCCATGTTCGATACGAGTATTAGTATTGCAAAAAACTGTTTCAGAACCTGTTATAGAGGATTGATAACATGGATGTAGATAAAGTCTTGTATGCAACTGTACATAATTAGGTATTAAAACACTCATGTGATACTATTAACCCACATTCGTGTTTTAATACCCCTTATTATACGTCATTTGCATAAATAACTATTAAATCATCCCAAGTGACACCCTGGCTATTTTTTTTTTTACTTTTTAGTTTGTTTTGTGGCATGGCAGTCGCGTTTTTTTATTTTTTTTAATTACTTATTTTTATTTTGTACATTTTAGTAGCAATTCAGACATTCGCAGTCTTACTAAAGTCTGATTAAATCGTTTGCAACCAAAGATGCAGTTTGTTTTTCATGAACACCCTACAAGTAAAATTTATAACAATAAATTATATAGCTGTGTTTGGAATGTGCTCATCAAGGCCTTCCATTTGATACCCATATTGTAATAATTTAAGAATTTTTTTTCACATTTGAAACTGAAAAAATACTGCCGCCATATTTATTATTATTTTTTTCCAAAAAAATAGCCACTCACTCGGGATGATGTAAATATATTCCCTGAATAAACAGATAAATAAAATTGTAATTGCAGTCGATTTAGATTTAAAAGTGTTTCACAGAACGGTCCCCCGACAGCAATGACAATTTTATTTAGGTATCTGTTTAATCTAATATAAACTTGTTTTTTTTTACTTTTTAGTTCGTTTTTTGGCATGGCAGTCGCGTTTTTTATTTTTTTAAATTAATTATTGACTCATCGTTTTTTTAAATGCACACTGGCTCGATTTAGAAGTCCAGGAGCGTTTACCTCATTCAAATGGCGGAGGGTGATTGTGTTCAAAATCATGAGGAAATACTAAGTCTTGTTTATAAGTCACTTTGGCTGGACATCTCTTAGACAGTCGACTTGAACAATTCCAGACATATGAGGACTTGTTGGACCTTGAGAACGTGTGGTTTTGAAACAGCAGCAGCTGGGCTCCTCGGGAAGAATGTATTATTCTGGCTGAAAAAAAGGTAAATAAGGAGAGATATTAATGGTCATCATCTATTGACTTATTAGATCAGTAACGCCCTGCCTCACGATAGTGTAAGAGAAAAATAGGTAATCAGCAGTGTAATTTTTGGGGGTACTTAAAGGGTACCTACTATGGGCCAAACTTCTGCAAGCTCACCTTTAAAGCGCTGACTGACTACGGTTTTAAACGTCACACAACCGCGTAATCTGTTGTCACCATTAGCTAACTTGAAATAAGGTTGAAAATTGAAAATAATATTTGTGTTGCCGAGATGTGACTGAGCTGCGAATGTGCATTTATTTTCCCAGTTTTCTTTAGATTATTTAGAATGTACACAATAAATTAAATAATTGTCCGGTTAAAGTTTAAAAAAAATCTAATTCTATTAAATTCTTAAAAAAAAAGGCCTTATCGCTGAAAATATGGAGATGTTCGACGTCAAAGTGTATTTTTGCGGAGCAACTTCCAAATTTTTTAATGGGAATATTAAACTATTTTTTTCTATTCTATTCGGTTAAAGTTTTTCTTTAAACCTTTAAACCTTCTGTGTCCATTGTATGTTTTGCGTCGGATAGTTTCATTACGTTACGTCATACTCGACAATCCAAGAAACCAATATTTGTGAATGTTGAACTAACACCGCGCCTTAAGACGATAATCGCATAGCACGGCTCGAACGCCCGATGCATGCGTTTTGACTAATAGGATGCACGAAGCGTATTTATTTCACTAAGCGTAGTTTTTTGTTTCACGCCTTGTACTCACACAAATGAAGGGCTCAGGGGAAGAACTGGCTTAGTCACATTCATTCAATTTTACAGTACATGCAATTAAAGTTGCGACAGCATTGTATGACTGACTCAGAAAATCAACTTATACACAAATAGTTGAATAAAAAAGTAAATTTAGTATACTACAAGTATGTGTGATAATTTTTTGTATAAAAATTGCCCAATAACAATAAATAACCGATATTTCATTAATACACCCCAACAGTCTGGGAAATAAATAGGTAAGTCCAGGACTTAGCCTGTTCTTCTCATTCTTTTCCTAGTTTTATGATCCATTACTGAGTAATTTTCTTCATCTTCTTCGCTCATCATGTTACTTAAAATAGCAAACAAGCACCTTTTTCTAATAAATAACAGCAAATTACAAATCCAATCAAACCAACAGACCGTGCGAAAAACAAACGTCACTTGTCAACGTCGCTCTGACATTTTCGTTCGTCGGATGCGTTCCGTTGTAGGGAAGAAATAGTCAAGTCATGGACTTAGCTGGTTATTCACTTGTAATTAAGAATACAGTAAAAATAAATTTGAGACACAGCGAGTTTTACTCTTGTTTGTGATAGCCATACGATGAACTAAGTATTTTTGTGGCCATAGATAAAAAAAAAAAACTATTTATGAAAAAATGGACTAAGCCACTTTTTCCCCTTAGCCCTTCAAATGCATATTGTTTCTAATTGAACGAAACCAGGAAGGTGTGGTCTGTCACTAGCTACGCTTCTGCAGGAAGTTTTTCCAAACTGAGTAGTGAGTACCAAGCAAAGACAGTCTTACTTTTGATGTGTAACATCTTTCCTCTCGCTTTCCAGAAATCTGTAGGGAGTGATTTCTTGAAAAGGGACGGAAGTGACGGAAGGTGTAACAAGTGAAAATGTTTTCCTAAAAGTTGTGAGTGACGAATTGAAATGTTGGTTGTTTGGTATGGAACTAGAAAGTACTTTAGCAAGGTGAGATGTCAGATGTTACACATCTTATGCGACTACAGTACCTCGGGCTCGCTCGTTTTTTTGTTTTTTTTTTGTAATTTCGAGTGTCACGACATTAACGGACGGTTTTTTTTACCTGCTAATTGCGCAATTTGTATTTTATTGTAATCCAAACTAATATTATAAATGCGAAAGTGAGTTTGTTTGTTTGATACTTAGTCACTCAAAAACGGCTGAACGGATCGTTATGAAATTTGTCAGATAGATAGCCTGGGACCCGAGGACATAGGCTACTTTTCATCCTGGATCGCAGACGAAGTCGAGGGCAACAGATAGTATTAATTTATTACAATACAAATAAAGGAAAGCAAAACAACATTAAAATATTTTGAATTGTTTTATTTAAGTGAAATGATTAAAAACTATTAACATAACTGGACAATAATTATGATCTTTATAGGTTAAGTTAATAGTTTAAAATTATTTTCTGTTGAGCATAACTCTTAAAATAATTGGCGTACAGTCAATATTTTGGTACTATTTTATAGGTTATCTCAAATACCTACTTTTGATTAAACATAAAAACATAAATATGTAACATTCCGGCGTTATTTTTGCACTAGAGTAGAAAATGTAAAAAATAAGTCATTTTTGTGTAAAATTTCGAAATTTCTTTTTTTTGGCTCATTTTTAGGGTTCCGTACCTCAAAAGGAAAAAACGGAAACCGTATAGGATTATTGATAGGATATAGGAGGTGTTTGTTACTTCTTCACGCTCAAATGGCTGGACCGATTTGGATGAAATTTGGTATGTATATAGCTTATACCCTGGATTAACACATAGGCTACTTTTTATCCAGGTCTACGCGGGTCAAACCGCGGTGCGCAGCTAGTAAATAAACAAATTCTTTATTGGCATAAAAAGATGTGCAAACAAAGTGAAGCCGAGGTTTTCTTTAGGTAAAATTCTCTATTGTGTATCTCTAACTTCTAGCAAAAAAAAAAGAGACTTAAAATAAAGGTTTTAAGTAGCCATACGAGTATCTAGCACATCCAGTGGTAAAAATAAGAGTACAATTTTTATCAACCACTTGTTTGCCTAATAAGGAAAGTTTCCACGTAAAAATACATAATTCATTTTACTTGGGGTTGCTGGGGAGATGCTCTACAGCAAGCCATAATTCAGTTGGCTGTACCTATTAACCTATTATGGTACTTATTTTTTTAAGTATGTACTAATTCTGTACATATTCCGTACAATTGTTATATGAATTTATAAACAGCAAAATAGATGAAGGGGAGCATGACGTGAGTAAGTGTGGGTTAGTGTATGTTTCTTTTTTTTCTTGTCCAATTATCGAATCGCCGTCTGTTATTAACCTGAAAAAGTCTCATGAAAATTTACTCAACA
Source organism: Cosmia trapezina (assembly GCA_905163495.3). Taxonomy (NCBI): domain Eukaryota; kingdom Metazoa; phylum Arthropoda; class Insecta; order Lepidoptera; family Noctuidae; genus Cosmia; species Cosmia trapezina. Next base: position 22,739,839 of record LR991029.1, read on the forward strand.
AATCAACTTGAATAGTGTGAAAAAAACTTACAATACTTCACTTAGTATAAAGCCAAGTCGCTTCCCGCTGTCTGTCCCTATGTATCTTTAAAACTGCGCAACGGATTTTGATGCGGTTTTGTTTAATAGATAGAGTGATTCAAGAGGAAGGCTTATATGTATAATACCTAAACGCGGGCGAAGCCGTGGGCAAAAGCTAGTAATTAATAAAAGTCAGGTGAATTGTGATTATGTACAAGGTCTTGAGGTACAAACACACTGTCTAGTTTATACGTCAGTTTGGCGTGGCAGTTCCTTGAAAGTCGCCTTGAACAATACCAGACGTATGAGGATTTGTTGTTTCTTGAAAATGTGTGGTTGTCAAACAACAGCAACTGGCCGCCCCGTGATGACTGAACTATTTTGAAGGCTGGAAAAAGGTAAGAACCAGGAGTTAGGGTAACTACTACAGTAAGTGGTGACGCTATAGTAACTGGCCACAAGGAAACTGGAAACAAGGTAATGCAAGCAAGCTCTTGAATTAAAAAGACAAAAAAAAATGTTTTGTGATTTTTATTCATGGGCTTGCTTCTTCTCCTTGTCCTCCCCACCTCCTCACCTCACCTCTTTTTTTTTTTTTGTTAAAAAATCTTACCTACAGGCGCTTTCAATTTAAACGTTTCGTGTCAGACCGCTGCGGTGCCGAAGCGGTGTGTTTGTCGTATTGCGCACGGTCGGGCGTTTGTATTCATACAAAGCGCGCGGTGCGGCAACAGTGCGACGTCGATAACGCGAACGCTAACTAAACAACAGGACGGCCACGTCGCAAACTCCACCCGCCTTATTACAAAAATATGTTCATCTTCAAACCCAGGTTTAAACCATGGTCCCTTTTTTGAATTTTGAACTTTATTCCGACACATTCAGTTGTCGGTTTTACAAAACTGACAACTTAGTACCGGACTAAATTGTCAGTTTTATATAAAGAACCGTATTTCTATCACAGCTAAGTTCTTATTACAAAAACTGGCTCGATGGTTTAAACCATGACAGAAGAAAAACCTCGTTTTGTAAAAAAAAAATGTTCATCATCAAACCCAGGTTTAAACCATGGTCCCTTTTTTGAATTTTGAACTTTATTCCGACACATTCAGTTGTCAGTTTTACAAAACTGAAAACTTAGTACCGGACTAAATTGTCAGTTTTGTATAAAGAACCGTATTTCTATCACAGTTAAGTTCTTATTACAAAAACTGGCTCGATGGTTTAAACCATGATAGAAGGAAAACCTCGTTTTTTAATAAGGCTGCACGTGTATAAAAACAAACGACGACAGTCCGTGCGCAATACGACCAACGCACAGCTTCGGCACCGCAGCGGTCCGACACGAAACGTCTAAATTGAAAGCGCCCTACATGTCGACTTGTCAATATATTGTCATATTCACACCTGATAGGATATTAAGAAAAATTTTAAGTCATACTGCATACACTTTTAATTAGTCATATTTGGTAGGTACTAATGTACATTGATATTATACAAATATGAGTAACTATATGTTCTTAATTGAAGTGGATACATTATTATTTTATTTATAAAAGTGTTATACCTACTTATACTTGTTTAGGTGTACCAAAATTAAATGTTATAATACGTAGTGACTAGAGAAAAAATCTTAATTAATAATTTATTTATTTATTTATTTATTTATTTATTTATTTATTTATTTATAGTTAATTAAAACGGTGCAACACCAATTACATTAATTAACGTAGAAACATACTTTACTTAAAAACTAACATGGTACAGTAGACTCCCTTGCATACTTTCTCTCACAGAACACCAGACATATACGCATAATTTTACTCCATTCATCCGCAAAAATATCACATTCAGGGTTGGCAGTCAGAAGGGCGTTGAGCATCTTCAAAGTACGACACACGGGGGATTCAGCTCTGGCGACAGTTTTGGCCGAAGGTTGCGCAAACAGATTGTGCCGGCGGCTCGGACGGTGCCCGATGTATTTGTCGGGCACAAATAGTCGACAGAAAAGGCCATGGAGCTCTGGGCAGTCTATACGTCCCCGTAAGGTTTTACAGGCTACCGCGAGCTGATCAAGGCCTCTTCTCACCTCCAACGAGTTAAAACCCAACATCCCTAAAAGATAGTTTGAAGGGTACATATAGGGAAAGAAATGATATAACCTTTGGAATAGGCATCTTAGAAAGGTTTTCTGCACCTTTTCAAGCATCAGAGTTTGGGTCGCGGTATAGGGGTGCCAAACACAGGCACTAGACTCGAGTTTGCTTCGAACCAGAGTGGTGTACAACAGCCTAATAACATTTGGGTTGTGAAAGTCACGAGCATTTCGCAAAACAAACCCCAGGCGCCTGAAAGATTCCTTTGCAAGGGTACAAACGTGATCTTTAAAAGTAAGACAGCGGTCGAAAGTCACTCCTAAGTCCTTTATGTTGGTGACACGAGTAATTACTTCACCACCCAAACTATATTCATAATGAATTGGTCGCAACCCTCTACCGTACGTCATGACGTAGCACTTGCTAGTATTGAAAAATAACTTGTTCACAGTGCTCCACTCAAAGACGGCGTCAATATCTTTTTGTAGGAGTTTGCAATCTTCGCTTGTTCTGATGTGTGCGACAAGCTTTAGGTCGTCGGCATATAGAAGGCACTTGGCAAACTTAACATTTGCTATGAGATCATTGATCATGATCAAGAATAGAGGCGGCCCTAACACTGACCCCTGACTCACGCCCGAGCGTGTGTTAAAAGGCTTGGACTCGAAGCAACCATGCCTGACAAACTGCTTGCGATCCCGCAGGTAGTCGGCAAAGAAGTTAAGAAGACCAGACGAGAAACCAATGGCCCCCAGTTTTGTCAAGAGCACATCATTGTCAACTTTGTCGAATGCTTTCCGGAAATCGAAATACAGAGCGTCAACCTGCGTACCAATGTCCAAGCCTTTGGATATGTAGTCTACATGAATCAGTAGATTCGAATTTACATAGCGACCCGGCCTAAAACCGTGTTGGGCATCAGAAAGAGACACATTTACGCGTTTGTAAATGAAGGTATGGAGTATATGCTCGAAAACCTTGGCAATGGTTGGCAAGATAGCGATGGGCCTGTGTTAATTATAATAAAGGCACCACATTTTTTAAATTTTGTTGGCAATTATGTTGTCCAAAGGTGCAACTTATCACGACTTTCTAGCTACTACATAAATGCTTAATTAAATCATGAATTAATGTTTAATAGAAAGTTTCTTAATTTGGATTTTTTTTAAGAAACTAGGTCATATAATTAATAACAATTTTAGAAAAGTTTCATTATTTAAACCTGTATAATTAATTTATTTTTATTGGTAATCAGTTACGACCTTATTTTTGCACTGTAATGTTATATTCCTTATTCGTGTCTTATTTTTTACGTGTACGTAAAGTACAACTATTTTCTTAATGTCCCTCGGCAAACAACGTGTTTCGTCAGTCGTCGCAGCTTTCCTACCATTTTTAAAATGTATATTTTAAAAATATTTTACTCTATAGACTTCCAAATCAATTGAGAACGTCCGGTCTGCAATAAGTGCAAAAGGCAACTGATAGAAATCTGACGACTGACGAAACACGAAGTTTGCCGAGGGACATTAAGAAAATAGTCGTACTGTACGTACACAAAAAAATAAGACACGATAAGATACAATACAATGTAAGATATGTAAGCTATGATAAGATACAATCTACATAGGTGTTTAAATTTATTAATTAAATGTTGCCATGGCTCAAAAAATATCAATAAATTCATATAGAGTTAAACTACACACTACAATATACAAAAAACACAAACATACTACACTAATGACTAGAGGTAATTACTGCATGGTCAAGTCAAGCTATTAACCATATTTTAGGTGACTACGCCAATAGGATACAAAATATATCGAGAGCTTATTATATTACTATATTAATATTATTTTAGGTGACTACGCCAATAGGATACAAAATATATTGAGAGCTTATTATATTACTATATTAATATTATTTTAGGTGACGACGCCAATAGGATACAAAATATATTGAGAGCTTATTATATTACTATATTAATATCATTTTAGGTGACTACGCCAATAAGATACAAAATATATTGAGAGCTTATTATATTACTATATAAATATTATTCATAAAACATGATTTTTTATTTTAAATATTATAAAGTTATGTCATTTGCAGAATAATGGCGATGTAACACACGTCCAAAAAACATTTCAAACACTAATCTACATGGTCCTCACATCATGGTTCGACCAAGTTTATGTCTGGACGTTAAAAGAGACTGTGACCTCTGGACTTTGTTTCGGTCTATCTTCTCAGAGTAGTCAGATAAGAAACGCCGCCCTCATCTAGTTTTAAAAATTTTATTTTTGACGTAACGTCAAAGTATTTGTAAAAACCTACTTACAGAAATAAAGTCATTTATCATTATCTCTAGACTTTCAATTTGGATGAAGCAATCAAATTGACCGTAATAAACATGAAAGATAATCAATCAAAACCATTGGGAAACCGCGTTAAAATAATTTTGGATTTACTTTTAATTTTAGTTTCTTTCAACTAAAGTGAATCAATTTGGTTGAACCGTGTAATATCACCATTATTCAATGTTGCTTACCTACGTACTATAGGAATGTAATAATAGTTGTTGGGAGAGTTGGGATAGTTGTTGGGAGAATTGGGATAGTTGTTGGGAGAGTTGGTATAGTTGTTAGGAGAATTGGGATAGTTGTTGGGAGAGTTGAGATAGTTGTTGGGAGAATTGGAATAGTTGTTGGGAGAGTTGAGATAGTTGTTGGGAGAATTGAGATAGTTGTTGGGAGAATTGGGATAGTTGTTGGGAGAGTTGAGATAGTTGTTGGGAGAATTGGGATAGTTGTTGGGAGAGTTGAGATAGTTGTTGGGAGAATTGAGATAGTTGTTGGGAGAATTGGGATAGTTGTTGGGAGAGTTGAGATAGTTGTTGGGAGAATTGGGATAGTTGTTGGGAGAGTTGGTATAGTTGTTGGGAGAATTGGGATAGTTGTTGGGAGAGTTTATTTATTTATTTATTTATTTAAGGATTACCAACGAGATACATTACAATTAACTTCTACAGTAACAAACATGCGTAATAAATACGTTATCCTGTAATGCGTACTCAATTACAGGTAACCACAGCTTACACATTATCGAGTACACATGCTCTGAATACATATAAAAAGAAAATATACATATTACTATGATTTACAAAGGTATGTACTAATAAAAAATAAATAAAAATTGCATCCATACAATACAATAAAACCAATTTCAATATTATATCTGAATTAAGTGTAGGAAAACAAAATAATAGTTTACAATTATTATAAATTAAATTAGTTTTAAAACAAAAAAAGAAAATAAAATTTAGTGATAAATGATTGAATTATTGGAATGATAAGTCAAATGTCCTCTAAACGAAAGTGCTTATATAATTTATTTTTAAAAGTGTTAAGACTATCGTGATTGATATCAATTTCAGCTTTGCGGCATATAGCATTATACAATTTGGTAGCCCTCGTAAGGGGAGAGTTGTCACCTAAGTTGGTTTTGTGCAAAGGTTGTCTAAACAGATTGTAGGTATGTGACCGTGGTAACCTGCTAGGCACATTAATACAAATTTTGAATAGTAGGTCAGTATTTAGTCTAGATGTCACTAACTTGTGAAGGAAACAAAGATCTAGTACTTTTCTACGATTGGTGAGGCTTTGTAGTCTAAAGTAATGAACACGTTCTTTATAAGATTTTAATTGTTTCGCGGTTTTGTTTTTTAAGGATAGATGATACAAGAATCTCCTTTGGACTCGCTCAATCCGTTGCTTATGAACGTTATAACGGGGTGACCATACCTGGGAACAGTATTCCAGATTACTGCGAACCAACGTCTCATATAGAATAATTTTGGTCTTTGAGTTGTTAAACGGCTTTGAAGTCCTTAATACAAAGCCTAGCATTTTGTTTGCGTTTGCTATTATCTTGAGATAGTTGTTGGGAGAATTAGGATAGTTGTTGGGAGAGTTGAGATAGTTGTTGGGAGAATTGAGATAGTTGTTGGGAGAATTGGGATAGTTGTTGGGAGAGTTGAGATAGTTGTTGGGAGAATTGGGATAGTTGTTGGGAGAGTTGAGACTGTTGTTGGGAGAATTGGGATAGTTGTTGGGAGAGTTGAGATAGTTGTTGGGAGAATTGGGATAGTTGTTGGGAGAGTTGAGATAGTTGTTGGGAGAATTGGGATAGTTGTTGGGAGAGTTGAGATAGTTGTTGGGAGAATTGGGATAGTTGTTGGGAGAGTTGAGATAGTTGTTGGGAGAATTGGGATAGTTATTGGGAGAGTTGAGATAGTTGTTGGGAGAATTGGGATAGTTGTTGGGAGAGTTGAGATAGTTGTTGGGAGAATTGAGATAGTTGTTGGGAGAATTGGGATAGTTGTTGGGAGAGTTGAGATAGTTGTTGGGAGAATTGGGATAGTTGTTGGGAGAGTTGAGATAGTTGTTGGGAGAGTTGGGATAGTTTTTACTGGATTTTATTATTGGGATTCGATAGCGTAGCAGCTAGCAAACTAACACTATTAGTCTTTAAAATTTTTTTTGAAACATCTGGAAAGATTGGTAATGGTGACGGTGGGGGATGGTTGTGAGTTAGGTCTACCGAAACGACATAATTGTCTTTGTTCAGACAAAGAGTTGCCTTACACCTACACCTGGCCCTCCCAGAACAATAGTACGTAGAAGAGTCTCCAGTCTCAGCTGCAAATCTGAATTCGTCAACTTGGATTATTCTAATATTCTCTACTGGCAGAGGACGCACAGGGGGACGCACGGGGGGACGCACAGGGAACCGTAGAGGAGGAAGCATAGGTAGACGTGGCTTGAGAGCTGAAATTGAATAACTTTAATTAGATCGAGTCACTGCATTCAATAATACCTATGAAAAAAAAAAATGAAAATGAAAAAAATATCTATGAATTTTTAAACTGTCATGGTTACTAACATTATTATTAACACAAACGGTATATTCACCATGTTTATTGTTAGATTCGAGTTCCCGATGAAAAAAATATCTATGAATTTTTAAACTGTCATGGTCACTAACATTATTATTAACACAAACGGTATAATCATCATGTTTATTGTTAGATTCGAGTTCCCGATATTTCGGCACTGTTGCAAGCATCATGATCACGGATAAAACCAGTTTCTCAAAATATCGGGAACTCAAAAACAGTAAACATGGTAAATATCCCCTTTTTGAGATCGAAACATACTTGTATAGGTACATTCAAAATTATAGTATGATATATTTATGAAATGATAACTTTTAATAAGAATAAAATTTGTCCTTTGTTACAAAGATGTTCTTATCTATTACATACTTATTTTGGTGTTTATTTATAAATGTTGATTAAAATTAAGTAATTATTAGCGACTGTTTAACCATACATCTCTTTACTTATAAATAAAGTGGTATATATGTATCCCACCAGAGGAGCTCGTGGCTAAGTAATAACAGCCGCACGGGTCGATCCGTCAGGTTAAGCTACGCTTGCCGGGGTTGGTCAGTGGATGGGTGACCATCTTTACATATCGAGATTCCTCCGTGCCTCGGAAAGCACGTTAAGCCGTTGGTCCCGGCTGTTATTCGTGGATCTTTGACAGTCGTTACGGGTCGTCAGAAGCCCGAAAGTCTGACAACCAGTCTTACCAAGGGGTATCGTATTACCCAGTTACTGGGTTGTGGAGGTCAGATAGGCAGTCGCTCCATGTAAAATACTGGTATTCAGCTGCATCCGGTTAGACTGGAAGCCGACCCCAACATAGTTGGGAAAAGGCTAGGCAGATTGATATGTATCCCACCAAAAACATTTTGCACTGTCAAAAAGTTATCAGATCTCATTTAGAGCCAAGCTTCTAACTCTACACGCCCTAATTCTACAAGCCCTAACTTCACAAATTCTATACCTTAATCAAAGTATGAGGCTTGGCCGTTTCCTTACTACAAAGAACTATTGTATAGCAGAAAAGTAATGAATAGTGAATAAATTTTTCACGTTACGCCCATGTGACGGTAGCGAAACGGCCAAGCCACATGATCTGTAATTATCTTTACAGTCAATTTGTTTCGAGTGTGGTCCCCAAACTAGTTAATTACCTGTATCTTGGGGACTTGAGTGTGTGAGTGTTTTTTGACAGCTGTCACTGCGGCCGTTACATGATTATGTGGCGGCTACTGCTCTTTTAGGAAACCGTAGCTTTAGTCGAACATTATTATTCAAAGAATTTTAAAAAAACGCAGCTTTTCTGCCAACCTAAAAAATGTAATAAGTACCATCGGGATCCCTGAAAACTTTCGGCGCGGGATGATTGTGACAATCCCGATAACTTGCAATGGTACCATCATCCCTTAAGGTCACTTTAGCTCGACAATTAATGGAACCCTTTTTGGAACAATACTGATTGCGGCTAGACCTACCCTTTCTGGAATAAGTGAAACTTTGGTACAGAAGTATCGGTTTTCCCTTTACGTTGATGATTTCGTATCCATCTGAAATGTTAAAGAACAGTTGTCAGTTCAACCCGGCGGCATATATAGAAATGCTACTTCAGTACGTCCCCTCAGGCGGAGACGATAGAGTCATTTCCAGGCGTTAAACACACGTAAATGCTAGTAAATGCTAATTCCGCGCAAATGATACTGAATACGTGTGTTTAACGCCTGGAAATGCGCTAACTCTAGGTATTGGTCTCCGCCTGAGGGGACGTACTGAATTAGCATTTCTATATACGCAACCCGGCGTGGCGCGGCGGCGTGCGTGTATGACTATATGCAGGGTAGCGTTCTGTAGTCAAGAAAATAGTAGTATACTATGTATTAACATACTCGTGTGATAATACCGAGGTGTATTACAGGCGAGGTTTTTAATAGTACCTACCTATCACACGAGTGTTTTAATACCTAGTTACGTGCAGTTTAAAACACTACTTTATCTACTCTCAATATTAGGATTGACCCTACTAAATAAAAGATCCAAGTTAAAAGAGTAAGACATAGTTAATTGGAAATCACAACTTTTTTATTAGGTATGCTATAAAAATGGCGCGCCCGTATATCGTCGCTAATCTAACTAAGTGACGTAACTGATTCGACGAAAATTTTACAGGGCAAACTATTTTACTTTTTTTTTAAAAACTATTGGTATATCGGCATAGATACAGATACGCCGATTAGACAGATCGATTCGACTTGAAAAATGTATCAAATTACTATAGTTAGGTCGGCTATCGGCTTAGTCCAAAATGTCAGATACGTCAGTTAGTTAAATTAGCGACGATATATTATGCGTTTTAATAGAAAACAATAATTGATGAAAACTCCTTGATTATGAAAAATTAAAAATATAATCATATAAAAACACTTTATCTCAAATGTTGTTTTAAAACATTTTTAACCTTTTTTCTGCACAAATTAATTGTGAGAACCATTAATAAAAACAAATCTAATAAATAGTTGTGAAAATATGTTTGAAAAAAATTATAAGCACACAATAAAGAAAAGAAAGAAATTTTGAGTAATTGCAACGTGTGCATGCTTGTGATTGTATAAGTAATAACTGTAGTGACCGCAACTCCCGCTGACACGTGAATTTGATTCTGCGCAGCGACCCGCATGATCCGAGTCGCCACAAAGTTTGCATCGGGCTGTACTTGGCACTAGTTTCAATTAGTCTTCTTTTGGCCGGTTTGCCCACAAAAACTCTACGAGTTTTCTTCTTACCGCTTCACCTTTCTGCAGTTCCATATCCTCTTCTTTTTTTCTTGTTCTGGAATACCCTGTTGAGTCGCTGCTGTCAGTGCTGTGTTCTTGGAGAGTGAAAATCGGACCTTAAAGCACAATTTGAATTAGAATCACGTCCCAAGCAGTCTCTTTAAAGGTTAATTAATAGAAATTATGTGGAGGCGCTTCTATAATTTCACACTATCCATACTCTATGCTAATATTATAAGTGCGAAAGTAACTCTGTCTATCTATCTGTTGCCTTTTCACCCCTAAACTGCTGAACCGATTTTTATCCCTCAAGATAGGTCGCCTGTGACCTGGATCAGGACATATTATAAGCTACTTTTTATTCAAAAACCAGCCAAGTGCGTGTCGAATCACGCACAATGAAGGGTTACGTAGTTGAAAAGTATTTATCCCAAAAACAAATCACTCACTCTCATTTTCAAATAGTTTCGTCCCGTTATCAATGGTCCAAACACAGCCCTGGTCTTCAACGCCTGAAAAATATCGTAATTATAAGTTTATTTATTAAATTAGCTTCAAATACAAAATGTTGTAAACATAGGAATAAATATAGGTACCAATAAAATCATTCTGTCCACTTGTAGATGCCGCCTCATCAACTACTACCACAACGGTAACGGATGAATCGTCTTCTGGAACAAAATATAAAAACACTTTCAATATTTATTGTTTTATTACCTTGAAACGATGAAACGCATGTGAATTACAGAGCGATGAATATAAATGTTGATGGATAAAGAGGTAGAGGAAGGCCAAAGAAAAGATGGATGGATTGTACGAGGAATGATATGAAAGAGAAGGGAGTGATGATAATATTAGATAGTTCTTATGAAAAAACAAATTGGTATTTTAATATTTCAACTATTTTATTATAATTTAAGGTTTTTTACACATAAATTTTCTCTATTTTTATTAAGGACTTCCAAAAAAGTCATAGACGATCGCTTAAGTATATAAGGACAGCGGGATACACAGATACTGCTGCGACTTACTGAGATACACAAGTTTGTGTTGTCACAATTACGAAAAAACACTTACGAAAAAACGTGAAAAAAAGAGGAAAAAAATGAATTTAAAACAAAACAAATACCTATCAATCAAAAGCGTAAGGCTCATTTTACAAAGCCGCGGAACGGAATGGAAGCGATTTTTTTTGTACAAAGCATAATGAACTTTATGTCAATAGTATAACGCACAAACTAGATACAAGACAAATATAGGTCGTGCGACTTCTGGAGAATTCTCGCGCATTCTCGGGAATTCCCGCAGTAATAGCTTGAATCTAGTCTGAGCGTTAGACAATTGACATAAAGTTCATTTTGATATGTACAATATCGTTACAAAAATTCATTTCCACTCCGTTCCGCGGCAATGTAAATTGAGCCTATAGTACTTGTATAAGCAGTGTTATGCGCACTTGCGCGACAAATCACTGAATACATTCTACATTTCATTCATTCATTCATTTCATTTTTTTTAATTCTAATTTTTATCTATCTTCATTTAGCGCTAATCAATTTAAAACATTGTTATTGTATATTTGTCAAATTGTTACAAGGCTTGATTGGTTCAACATTACCTTACTTCTCGAAACCTTAACGCAATAATAACAAAAATAGTACTTAATAACAACGCGATTTTAACGTATTCGGAAAATTAGACAATAGTCACAGAATGATACAGTAGTACGTCTTCATAGGAAACGCCTGAAACGACACGCTTCGAAATCTCAGTGACCAGTAGGCAAAAGTTCGAGTGTGCGGCAGTTACGCACAGACGGACGTGGATCTATCTAGATCCACCTAGCGGCCGTAGGACCCGTAGGTAATTCATACAAGGTCACTGCCCGGACGTAATGTGTTTCTATCCAGCTGGGCCCCGCGAGCTAGGCTCTTATAACTAGTAGCAATGCTTCGTTTGTTCAATGTACCTCATGAGTTTATCAACAAGATCCAATGTACCTCGATCATTTTGATAGAAATCACGATAAATCGCTTCATCTATCCAGCGGGGCCCTCGGCTATACTGCACTCGTAATACACAAAAATAATACTGATCGCATCTGCTCCTAATGTACCTCTCGATTCATGTATTAAATTCTAGGATTTTTTGATAGAACAGGAAAAATTCAGCATGAAAGTTTTGTGTTTCCAGCAGGGCCCTTTGTAATTAGAATGAATACGAACAGAAAAAGCGTACTATTTTTATATATTACCAATGTACCTCAAAGTTCGTCACATTTTACATAGTTTTGACACAAAATTATGATAATAGTAGTATTTGCTTGGTAAGGTCAACTAAATGGATATTTTTCGCAATGCGGGTAGGTGTCCTAAACTATTGATATTGCATCATTCTTATCAGTTTGTAAACAAAACTTGGTAAAACGTGAAGAACTTTGAGGTACATTGGTAATATATAAAAACGCTTTTTCTGTTCGTATTCATTCTAATTACAAAGGGCCCTGCTGGAAAGACAAAACTTTCATGCTGAATTTTTCCTGTTCTATCAAAAAATCCTAGAATTTAATACATGAATCGAGAGGTACATTAGGAGCAGATGCGATCAGTATTATTTTTGTGTATTACGAGTGCAGTATAGCCGAGGGCCCCGCTGGATAGATGAGGCGATTTATCGTGATTTCTATCAAAATGATCGAGGTACATTGGATCTTGTTGATAAACTCATGAGGTACATTGAACAAACGAAGCATTGCTACTAGTTTTATGAGCCTAGCTCGCGGGGCCCAGCTGGATAGAAACACATCCGGACGTAAGTACTACTGTAACTCTATTATTCTGTGCAATAGTGGCAATCGCTTTCAAAGCGTTTCGTATTTCTACAACGAGATATTTTATAGCTTATGTCATTTATGACTTTCCTCGCCGTTATCGCTGATAGAATATCATTTTGTTTATTCACAACCATTCGATACGCTTCCGTGCCGAATCAAAAATCAATCAATGTTATCACAGTAGTCTTCTAAACGCTGTTCACAAATCCAAAACTGGAAAATTTGGACAGTTTAGACGATCACTAGTAATCCAACGGCTATTTGCGGGCACGGACTACGGTTCACGAGCAAGTGCTAGTCACCGCCTGTAATATGTGAGTGAGTGAAACGGAGGAGGGCGCGATTGACTAGTTCAGCTGACGAAGTTAGCTTGACCATTGTCTACCTCCTCCATCTCGTCGCTCACATACCTCAGGAGACTAGCAATTGTGCGCGCACTAAAGCCAAATCAGGTAACCGAAATTGAGTAATTTTCTACTCGGAAGCCTGTCGAATGGTTGTGAATAGCTATGCTAGTGTTTCTTCTGTATATTAAAGGATGTATTATTTTTCTTTCTACGTTAAAATCTAACTTATCATACAAAATTATGTTGATGTTGTGCTACTGCGCTTCCTTATTGAAATCTAATTATAACCTAAAATATTGTCCAAAAGCTCCTTCAAACAGTTTCGGTGGTGGGTGAGTATGAACGTTATAAGCGTGCGCAAGAGTTCCATCTTTGTTCAGCTTGAGTTTTGCTTTGCAATCCTTACTCAGCTTCTGTGAGCAATACTGGTTACAATGCGACGCTCCTTGCCGCGAGAACGTAAAGTTTTGATATAAAACCGTCCTTTTCCTATTTAATATAATAACTTTACATTCATCTGAAAATATAATTAAAATAAATAAATAATCGTTTATTTTTATAAGGGCACATTTACAATAAGTAACTTAACAATTAAAATAAAGGTTTCCCCCACCCTATTACTCCCACATACCACCGGGTCTCGAAGGCTTCCGTACGTACAGTCCAACCCAACTGATGGTTGCGTTTTGAGGAATAATTTAGTTGCGTTTAGATGGTTGCACAGTTGCGCTTTGAGGAATAATTTAGTTGCGCTTAGATGGTTGCGATTAAAAACAGTTGCGCTTTGAGGAATACCCCGCTTAATTGCCTGAACTAGGTTGAGCCTGTGCTTCAGGTTAGGTGCTTATAGATTCATCAGATTCAGTCATCGGTTTCATCAGTATGAAACATTACCTATACTTTTATTTGCTGAATATGTTGCGTGCCTTTAATGCGTAAAAACCATGGAAACTGCTTAAAATGACATCAAAGGGAAGTTATAAACACGTCATACTAACTAAGCGGACGTCATACAAAGCACAGACTTAGAAAATAAACAACTTTCTATTTTTGTTAGGTATTTATATTATAGAGTGAAAAACTAAAGAAATTTATGTATCTATTAATAAAAAAAAGAAAAAGAAACGTGAGCTTACACATTAACAAATATATTAAAAACATAGAACAAAAAATGTAATAATACGAGTTTAAGGGCGCCAAACCATTATAAGATTTTAATTTTAAGCTTGTTTTGTTTATTTTGTACTTAATCCGACTTTCGTGTTATTTATTGAATTAATACTTGTATTTTCGGTTAAGTCATGTTAAATTTTTATTTAATCAATCAAAGATGCTTTTTTTTGAAAAATGTTATAACGAACTAGTAAATAATATTAATTTAATAAGTTACTAATTATTAAAAACACATACATGACGAGACGACGACGTGAGGGACGGTTTGCGGTTCGCAGCTCTTCCTGTGTCCATGAGTGAAAACAAACATAAGAGTCAAGTAAAGGAAATGCACTCATTTAATCAATATTTTTTTTAAAAAACAATATTAATAATCAATAACTAGGTACCTACGGTTACGTTATTTATCACTGAAACTTCACTTGTTTGTTTAATTGTTGTTTAATTTTACTATTAAATGTAACTCTATTATAACTTTTAGTTATTTTCATCACGAAAACTATTAAAAACCACAAAAACATATGTTTGTTTTTAATCGGCGACAAACGAACGAATGACAGAGATCGCGGCACGGGGCACATGACGTTCAATCAATCAGCGCGCAAGGTTCGTTCCGTCGCATTCAAGTATGATGCCAGTTCACAATTTGACGGTTTGACATGGATAGACTATAAACTAGCGAAGTTCATAATTATACGGTGACATAATTACACAACTATCAAGCCTCAGCATAATAACGCAATAAAAATAATTATTTACTGTTTCGCGACCCCCGGGGGTCTCATACATAATCAGCCTATAATGTTCCCACTGCTGGGACACAGGCCTCCTGTCTTTGAGAGGGAGTGGGCTGTAATCTACCACGCGGGACCAGTGCAGGTTGGTACATGTCACATGTCTTTGAATTTTTCGTTCTAGGACATTATGCCGGTTTCGTCACGATGTTTTCCTTCACCGTTTCTCATGAATGTCACGAATTTATATATCCTTTTTAGAACCTACTTATTTTAAAATATCTTCCATTGGACCGTACTATCTTCGGAGGAGGGTGATTATGAGGAGTGGAGGGCACTGCAAGAGATCCATCTTCGTTCAGAACCAGCTTGGCTCCACATCTCTGGCTCGCCCTTTGCGAACAGTACCTGTGTCGGGTAGATGAACTTTGTTTCGAAAATGTGTAGTTTTGGTACAGAAATAATGTTTTTCCATTAATTTCTATGATTTTACCTGAAAATGACACTGTGACATTATTGCGGGTACCAAATCGTTTATAAGCAATATGAAGACAAGTGATATATACTGACCTTATTGGTGATGTCCTTCAGAAAGGTCTCAAAGCAAGGTCTCAGGTCACAAGGTCTCGGGTCAGAAAGCAAAAGGAGTATGTAAGGATTGTAGCAGGTGGCGTTCTGTAGTTTCTGCCTACCCCCGTGGGAAGAAGGCGTGAGATTATGTATGTGTGTGTGTATGTATGAAGACAAGTGTATCCAGTTACTTTAAATAAAAGGAATGTTATATTTTCGCAGGATATTTGTTCAAAATTATTTTTGTATTTTTTTTTTTAAATAACTTAACGAAGGAGTTCGTGGCTAAGTAATTACAGCAGCACAGGTCGATCCATCAGGTTAAGCTGCGCTTGCCGGGGGCGTTAGTCAGTGGATGGGTGACCATCTTTACATACCGAGACTCCTCCGTACCTCGGAAAGAACGTTAAGCCGTTGGTCCCGGCTGTCATTCGTGGATCTTTGACAGTCGTTACGGGCCGTCAGAAGCCCGAAAGTCTGACAACCAGTCTTACCAAGGGGTATCGTATTACCCATTTACTGGGTTGTGGAGGTCAGATAGGCAGTCGCTCCATATAAAATACTGGTATTCAGCTGCATTCAGTTAGACTGGAAGCCGACTCCAACATAGTTGGGAAAAGGCTAGGTAGATTGAATTTTTTTTATTTTACATAACTTAACATCACGCCTAGTTTCCCGGAGGGTTAGGCAGAGGTGTACCTTTAGTACACCCACATTTCGCCAATCATGTTTAAGTCCCATGTAATAGTGGCGAGCCTATTGCCATCAAACGGACACAACTCCAAACTCCGGACTGCTACCACAGATTAATACAGATGGGACACTCCGCAAAATCATTTAAGGCCGAACTATACGCCAATGACCTTGAGTGGTTAGCTTGCGCATTCTGGCCTGAGCTCACGCAACGCGTCGTACGTCCAGCCAGTAATAGGACTCGCCCATCAAGGAGCGCTGTCCCAAATTAGACGCATTTTTAATTTATTATAATAAAAAATATACATGTTTTTAAAAAGTAACAAAACCAAATCATTTTCGTTTGTATTGCAAAGTAGTAGATATTTTTTTTATATTCTTTTGATAAAAAATGAAGGAGTAAAATGGTTTCATCTTAACGATTTGGAGGTGATTTGGGGTTTTTTTTTTCTTATTATGTGATACCGATACAAAAATTATGGCTAAACCAAATTACGATTCATATCATGTAGATTACTAACAATTTTTTTCAGATGTAATTTCTCTGTAGGTTCCGGCGAAAAACTGCTTCATCTGCACGCTGTTTTTAAGCTTTTTTTCGAAAGAGTAGCCTTAAATAAAAAGCGACTCTTGCTACGACACAGTAAAGTGCAATTCAGGTCGTACAACGCTTATTACCTACAGTTATATTCACCTACAAGTTGCCTCTCTTTCTATCGCTTAAAGGTCATAGCCCACTTACACACGACTCTGCTCCCACCCGGCAAAAAGAATATAATTTAAATATGGGCTTTAAATATTGCTCTTTAGATATATTTTACATTAGCATCATAAGTTAGCAGATAGCTCGCTGTCAGCGAGCTTACCGCCGTCAGACTGCTCGGTAGTTGACGCCTCGCTGGCCGCACGTTGTAGACGAGCGGTCGGTGCGGTGTCCGCGCGCTCACTCAGTGTTGCCACCTGGGTTTTTGGAAAGAGGCAGTCAGACAAGCTAGAAAGAGCTAGATTTGGCAAAAGAGGTGCAATAAAGGGCTAAAAACATAGATACAAATGTAAAGGGTTAAAAATTGTTTATCTGAAACGTATTAATTTCAGAAAGTGCAAACCTAATTATAAATAGGTAATTTATTAAATTGTTAAAAATCTGAGTTTTCATCGGAATCTTCTAAAATCATAACTGCCGAAAGCAGAAGAATTCCCACTCTTTTTTATAATGTAGTTTGTAAACAGTCTTTTTAGGGTTCCGTACCTCAAAAGGAAAAAACTGAACTCTTATAGAATCACTTCGTTGTCCGTCTGTCTGTCTGTCTGTCTGTCTGTCAAGACCCTTTTTCTCAGGAACGCGTGGAGGTATCAAATTGAAATTAATATCAAATACGTAAGTTTATGGTTTCTTGGAGTTCTAAAGCAGAAATAGTAGGTAGGGTTACCAATGTTACCATAGCAAAACTAAAAATATACCCAATTAGTGATCATATAGTGTGAACTGACGAAATCTATACTACATGACGCGCATTGTTTCATAAGTTCGTAATCGCGGTGTGAAGTTTCCGTATCGCTTGAAAAGAGCTAGATTGCTCTTTTCGGGCTAAAGCATGAAAAAACGAGATTACCTACAGTAAAAACTGCTAGATCTAGCCCGAAAAGGGCTAAGGGGCAACACTGCGCTCACTGCTAGCAGTCGCCGCGCCGCCGCCGTCGCCGCTCAGTCGCTCAAAGCGGTCGGCGGGTGGATAGCTAGCCGTCTGCTAGCTGTCGCCGCGTGGACTGCTGGGTGCCTGCTAGCTGTCACCGCGTGGACTTCTGGGTGCCTGCTAGCTGTCACCGCGTGGACTGCTGGGTGCCTGCTAGCTGTCGCCGCGTGGACTGCTGGGTGCCTGCTAGCTGTCACCGCGTGGACTTCTGGGTGCCTGCTAGCTGTCACCGCGTGGACTGCTGGGTGCCTGCTAGCTGTCACCGCGTGGACTGCTGGGTGCCTGCTAGCTGTCGCCGCGTGGACTGCTGGGTGCCTGCTAGCTGTCACCGCGTGGACTGCTGGGTGCCTGCTAGCTGTCGCCGCGTGGACTGCTGGGTGCCTGCTAGCTGTCGCCGCGTGGACTGCTGGGTGCCTGCTAGCTGTCACCGCGTGGACTGCTGGGTGCCTGCTAGCTGTCGCCGCGTGGACTGCTGGGTGCCTGCTAGCTGTCACCGCGTGGACTGCTGGGTGCCTGCTAGCTGTCACCGCGTGGACTGCGAGCAGTCGTCTTAGTTTAGGGCGGTGTTGGGTGGGAGCGGTGTTGGAGCAGAGTCGTTTAAGTGTGCTATGACCTTTACTCTTATACCTTCTGACTCGTTAGGGTTGTCTTCATTTACGACGCGGCGCGTGAGTGAGTATCGAACCACCGCCGCCGCATGTGAGCCGGCCGGTGCGCGGCAGCCCACACTTAATTGGCCCAGTGAAATGAGCCCGCCGCGTACTTGTAGCTTCATACCTAAACTACAGAGTGTCCCATCTGTATTAACCTGTGATGCTACTGAGAAATTCCAGACAGAAAAACCAGATAATACTTTGTCCAAGCTCGGAATCGAACACAGGGCCTCACACACTCAGCAGTTGCTCTTGCGACCACTAGATCAACCAGGCAGTAATAGTTTTTCTTTAAAAAAAGACCAACAAAACCAAAATTTGTCACTAATAAAATATTGAAAATGTATAGGTATTAGAAAAAAATAAAATTTAAAAAAAAAAACATTTATTAGCAGTAAACGTGGCGTACGAAAAACACATACACAATAAAAAAAAGAAAGTTAAAATACACGTAAACTCCTTTGCAAAAAAAACGGGCACCTTACAGTCATTGGCTTTTCTTTGTATAATATTTATATTTTTAGTATGTCATTAGCATAAATGACTAGAAATTTCATATTATCATTGAGAATATAGTTTTTAACCCTTCGATCCTGGAATCGGTGTTTTAGTCAATGTAAACAGAGAGTCGTGTTAAAATGAAAATTTTTAGGGTATAATTAAATCATGACTACGAGTATTTTCATGGTATTTTAATAAAAAAAAGACATTAAAAAATAAAAATTAATAACGAGTATGACCTCCCCTTGCAGCGATTAAGGCGTGTAATCGTCTTGGCATGCTTTCCACCAGGCTTTTGATGGTGTCCTGTGGAATGTGTTCCCACTCCGCCGAAATCACACGTTTAAGCTCCCTGATGTTTTGTGGAAGGGGTTGGACAGATCGTACTCGCCTTTTTAGGAGGTCCCAGACGTGCTCAATGGGGTTACGGTCGGGGCTCCGCGCTAGGCAATCCAGGCGACGAATACCGACCTCTTGCATATAAGCATCTACGTCGCCAGAACGGTGGTACCGAGCATTATCGTCCATGTAAATGGCATCTTCACCAATTACAGTCAGTGCGGGCTGTGCATGTTGACAAATTATTCCTGTTATGTATCTTTGCGCATTTAGTGAGCCATTTTCAATGAACACTATCTCGGTACGATAGCTGGAAGTTACGCCCGCCCAAAACATAACGGACCTTCCACCATAAGGGGTGATTTCTTCAAAACTCACGTCGGCATAGCGTTCCCCTGGTCTTCGTAACACTCGCCGACGTCCGTCCTCACCATTCAGAGAAATTCGAGCCTCATCGGAGAAGAGTACGCTACTCCAGTTACCTAGTGTCCAAGATAAACAATTTCTAGTGAACCTCAGTCGAGCAATTCGGTGCTCACGGAGTAACTTGGGGGCCCGCGCTGGTCGTCGACTGCGTATATCAACCGCTAAAAGCCTCCTCCTCACTGTCCATAGGCTAGCTTGTGCTCCTCGTACCTCTTCAAGGTTTCTTTTGAGGTCTATGTAACTGCATTTGCGGTTCCTCAGCGCCTGAGTCACTAAAAAGCGGTCGTCTCGTGGTTGTGTGCAACGTTTTCTCCCAGAACCTTGACTTCTTTGAACGGAACCTGTCTCTTGGTATCGAGTCCAGGTTCTTTGGACGGTGGAACGGCCCACGTTTAACCGCTGTGAGCCGTAACATTGACTACACCCCACTTCCCGCAGCGCTATAATTTTACTAGCTCTTATTGCTTTTTCTGCCATTACAATCGATACAAAGATATCTGTTTTAAGTCACAATAAGGCAGGATTATGCGACAAACATAAATTATTCTAATAAAAATAACGAGAAGTTAGTTTTAGTTGCCTGATAACCTTTTAACCGCAAACCCGCGAATAGCAAGTAAAAAGTCATAAACTGAAAAAGGGATTATTATTTTTAAAAACAACAGTTTCGAATTTGAAATTAACTTTTTTTTTATACCAAGACTCTGTATTAAGTGCCAGTAATATAGTTTGGCTATTAAAACCTCTTTAGAACTAAATGATTACTAATAATGTAGAAAAATCCAAACCGCCCGTTTTTTTTGCAAAGGAGTGTATAAATAACAATTAAAATAAATTAGTTTTATTTGTACGTATCTATTTATATTTTAACTTTTATTTCTTGTTTTTTTTTTTTAAACAATCATAATAATATCTGAATGCAATGCATGTAGGTATAGTTTTTTTTTTAATTTATTAATAACATTTACCTACTTATTTTACTCTATGATATTTTCCATCAGCTGACATGAATATTTTCGCGGGTGGGTGGTTGTGTGACGCGGAGACGCTTGCAAGACTGCCATCTTTGTTGAGCTTCAGCTTTGCTCTGCAATCTTTGCTTACCTTCTGCGAACAGTAATAATTCCACCACGAGCGGCCTTGTTGAGCAAACGTGTAATTTTCGTATAAAATTAACCTCTTTCCGTTAATTATGATGGTTGTATATTGACCTGAAATATGTATAATTTCACTACGTTTTTTTAAGACAACCAGTCACAGGACTGGTCGTAAAAAATCGTCTTAAAAATACTGGTATCTCTTTCGAACAACCCGCGACCCCAGCGGCATCGGCCCTAACAACTCTGCTGACATCTCAATCCGTCTTATTACAAAACAAGGTTCATCTTCAAACCCAGGTTTAAACCATGGACCCTTTCTTGAATTTCGAACTTTATTCCGACACATTAAGATGTCAGTTTAACAAAACTGACAACTTAGTACCGGTCTAAGCTGTCAAAATAAAGAACTGTATTTCTATCACAGCTAGGTTCTTATTACAAAATCTGGCTCGATGGTTTAAACCCTGACAGATGAAAAACCTCGTTTTGTAATAAGGCCGTTTGAGTTTATTGTCAAAACAATAATCTGGTTAAGGTCAGAATCAAATCACGAGATGTGAGCAGCAGGACTTACACTCGTATTTATAGTCAAGTAAAAGTAATTACTTAAGTTAAAGTAATTGCTCAAGCAATGATTTTCTTTCTATAGTTTAGTAATTGCTTGAAGTTATAACTGTCAAAGCTTAGAATTCTTAGCCAAGTAATAGTCACATTTTCTTTACTTAAGAATTCTACCCTCAAGTATGAAATTACTTAGTAGCAAGTAATTACTCAAGTAATTACTTTGATTATAAATACGAGCCTTAGTGTACATAATTACTGATAAGTGACTAAAATGGGGCAAGTCCTTTACCGTAAATAAATATTTACTACAGTAACAATTAAGATTGTAAATCACGATTATACTCAAATAGGTTTGACAGGCTAAGATATTTATTTTTATAACCTCAATATCATCATCTGAAAAAATAAGATTTCTACACCTGGGTATAAAAATGAAAATCGTTTGCAGAATGTGAAAAGAAATTTTATTGCCCACAAAATAAAATGGAAACCACCGTGACACGACAATCTTTTATAGGGGCCCAAATCTCTTAAGAAAATGGGCAGTCTCCTTTACAGTAAAAACAGAAATAAAGGTAAATAATAAGGTCACCTTGATTTTATTAATTTGTTAACAATTTGAACTCTCATAGTCAATTAAGTAATTTTATTTTCTTACGTTTACGTTCTAATCTAAAGCAATTGAAAATTCGACACTATCCAAAGATGATATCAGACGCTTAATTTTTTGTTCCTTTTTGTCTGTCATTCAGCATTTCACTCGAAGTAAAACGTGAAAAATAAAATTCATTCGTGAACCGAGCCAACGATGTTAGGTTTCGGTACTCAGTTTCTTTCACTTGAGCTCTGAGTGGTCTAAAAATTAAATGAAATGAGCAAAATAAGTACATAATTTGCAGAGATCGCAGTAAGCGATAAGGCCGTCAATTGTATGTTTTGTAGTTCATTATTTATTTTTATGTAATCTGGTTACAATAAAGTAGGTATATGAAAATAAATAATTAATTTCTATGTAATTTTGTCGGTGTCGAGTGAACATGGAAATATACAAACAAACATTCACTCGAGCGAACCATTCACCCGACTGACACGTCTGATATCAGTTGTAACACCGCGTACTCAAATTTTGGCGTTCAAAGCCACGTTTAAACAAAAAAAAAAAAAACAAATAACTGCTTCACACTCTGCAATAGTTTCCGTCAGGACCTTTGTAAAGTTTTGGTGGCAGATGATTGTGGTCGGTAACAGCTTGAAGAATACTGCCATCTTCATCGAAAATGAGCCTTGCTTTACATCCCGTAGAAGTCTTCTTAGAGCAATACCGATATCTAAAGTTTGAGCCCGATTTCGAATATGTATGTTCTTGGTAAAGTATGATCAAATGATCCTTGTTGCGAAATTTTATTGTTTCATATGTATCTGGAACAACAATTCATGCTTCATAATTGTGTTAAATTATAACATAGGCATAGGCATTCAGTATAATCGATCCAGACGACCCTTTGGTTCAGGTGGTATAGCTGTCAA
Source organism: Cosmia trapezina (assembly GCA_905163495.3). NCBI lineage: Eukaryota > Metazoa > Arthropoda > Insecta > Lepidoptera > Noctuidae > Cosmia > Cosmia trapezina. Next base: position 22,762,826 of record LR991029.1, read on the forward strand.
CAGCTAGTATACTCCATTATTCTACTGCCCTTATCCCAATTTATTTGGGGTCGGCGCAACATATCTTTTTGTTCCATACTTCTCTATTAGTCGTCATCTCGGTAGTCACTCCCTTTCCAGCCATATCATCTTTCACACAGTCCATCCATCGTTTCTTTGGTCTTCCACTACTCGTATAGCCATCCACATTCTTCAAAACTTTCTTGACGACATTTTCCTCATTCCTCCATATCACATGCCCATACCATGACAACCGATTTCCACTCAACTTTTCAGTCACCGGTGTCACTTTCAGACTTCCTTTTATATACTCATTTCTTATTCTATCATTCGCGTAACACCACACATCCCTTTTAGTATTATCATCTCAGCTGCAACAGCAAGTATAAGTACCCCAAAACTCAAAAATGTTTTTTGACAGTAAAATTTATGAAAGAAATAAATTACCATTTTATTAACTTTAAAATGTTTACATTACACAAACTAATACTCTTAAATATTAATATGTAGGCTAGTAAGAGAAAGCTCAAAAAAAGGCCTTACAATCTCTAGCGATAGAAGGAGGTAGTGAGGCTGCCTGGCCTCACTACCTCATTCTCTTGAACTTATCCTCACATTAACCGTAAATAAATATTTACTACAGTAACAATTAAGATTGTAAATCACGATTATACTAAAATATGTTTGACAGACTAAGATATTCATTTTTATAACCTCAATATCATCATCTGAAAAAATAAGATTTCTTCTAAATGTGGGAACAAAAATGAAAATCGTTTGCAGAATATGAAAAGAAATTTTATTCCCTACAAAATGAAATGGAAGCCACCGTGACACGATAATGTTTTATAGGGGCCCAAATCTCTTAAGAAAATGGGCATTCTCAATAAAGGTAGATAGTAAGGTCACCTTGATTTTATTATTTTTGTTAACAATTTGAACTCTCATGGTCAATTAAGTCATTTTATTTTCTTAGATTTACGTTCTAATCTAAAGCAATTGAAAATTCGACACTATCCAAAGATGATATCAGACGCTTAATTTTTTGTTCATTTTTATCTGTCATTCAGCATTTCACTCGAAGTAAAACGTCAAAAATTAAATTCATTCGTAAACCGAGCCAGCGATGTTGGGTTTCGGTACTCAGTTTCTTTTACTTGAGCTCTCAGTGATCTAAAATTTTAATGAAATGAGCAAAATAAGTACCTACATATTTTGCAAATCGCAGTAAGCGATAAGGCCGTCAATTGTATGTTTTAGAGTTCATAATTTATTTTTATGTAATCTGGTTACAATAAAGTAGGTATATAAAAATAAATAATTAACTTATATGTAATTTTGTCGGTGTCGAGTGAACATGGAAATATACAAACGTACATTCACTCGAGCGAACCATTCACCAGATGACACGTCTGATATCAGCTGTAACACCGCGAACTCAAATTTTGGCGTTCAAAGCCAGGTTTCATATAAATAAAAAAAAATCAAATAACTGCTTCACAGTCTGCAATAGTTTCCATCAAGACCTTTGAAAAGTTTTGGTGGTAGATGATTGTGGTCGGTAACAGCTTGAAGAATACTACCATCTTCATCCAAAATGAGCTTTGCTTTACATCCCGTAGTACACTTCTTAGAGCAATACCGAGATCTAACGTTTGGGCCCGATTTCGAATATGTATGTTTTTGGTAAAGTATAAGATCCTTATTGCGAAATTTTATTGTTTCATATGTATCTGGAACATAAATTCGTGCTTCATAATTGTGTTAAAAATCATCACATAGGCCTTAAGTATCCATTCAAACGACCATTTGGTTCTGGTGGTATAGCTGTCAACAGCGAGTATACTCCATTATTCTCCTGCCTTATCCCAATTTATTTGGGGTCGGCGCAACATATCTTTTTCTTCCATACTTCTCTATTAGTCATCATCTCGGGAGGCACTCCCTTTCCAGCCATATCATCTTTCACACAGTCCATCCATCGTTTCTTTGGTCTTCCACTACTCGTATAGCCATCCACATTCTTCAAAACTTTCTTGACAACATTTTCCTCATTCCTCCGTATCACATGCCCATACCATGACAACCGATTTCCACTCAACTTTTCAGTCACCGGTGTCACTTTCAGACTTCCTTTTTTATACTCATTTCTTATTCTATCATTCGCGTAACACCACACATCCCTTTTAGTATTATCATCTCAGCTGCAACAGCGAGTATAAGTACCCTAAAACTCAAAAATGTTTTTTGACAGTAAAATTTATGAAAGAAATAAATTACCATTTTATTAACTTTAAAATGTTTACATTACACAAACTAATACTCTTAAATAATAATCTGTAGGCTAGTAAGAGAAAGCTCAAAAAAAGGCCTTACAATCTCTAGCGAGAGAAGGAGGTAGTGAGGCTGACTGGCCTCACTACCTCATTCTCTTGAACTTATCCTCATATTAACCGTAAATAAATATTTATTACAGTAACAATTAAGATTGTAAATCACGATTATACTCAACTAGGTTTGACAGACTAAGTTATTCATTTTTATAACCTCAATATCATCATCTGAAAAAATAAGATTTCTTCTAAACCTGGGTAAAAAAATGAAAATCCTTTGCAGAATATGAAAAGAAATTTTATTCCCTACAAAATTAAATGGAAACCAAAGTGACACGATAATCTTTTATAGGGGCCCAAATCTCATAAGAAAATGGGCAATTCTCAATAATAGATAGATAATAAGGTCACCTTGATTTTATTATTTTTGTTAACAATTTGAACTCTCATGGTCAATTAAGTCATTTTATTTTCTTAGGTTTACGTTCTAATCTAAAGCAATTGATAATTCGACACCATCCAAAGATGATATCAGACGCTTATTTTTTGTTAATTTTCGTCTGTCATTCAGCATTTCACTCGAAGTAAAACGTCAAAAATTAAATTCATTCGTAAACCCAGCCAGCGATGTTGGGTTTCGGTACTCAGTTTCTTTCACTTAAGCTCTGAGTGATCTAAAAATGTAATGAAATGAGCAAAATAAGTACATAATTTGCAAATCGCAGTAAGCGATAAGGCCGTTAATTGTATGTTTTTGTAGTTCATAATTTATTTTTATGTAATCTAGTTACAATAAAGTAGGTATATAAAAATAAATAATTAACTTCTATGTAATTTTGTCGGTGTCGAGTGAGCATGAAAATATACAAACGAACCGTCACTCGAGCGAACCATTCACCAGATAACACGTCTGATATCAGCTATAACACCGCGAACTCAAATTTTGGCGTTCAAAGCCAGGTTTCATCTAAATAAAATAAAAATCAAATAACTGCTTCACAGTCTGCAATAGTTTCCATCAAGACCTTTGAAAAGTTTTGGTGGCAGATGATTGTGGTCGGTAACAGCTTGAAGAATACTACCATCTTCATCCAAAATGAGCTTTGCTTTACATCCCGTAGTACATTTCTTAGAGCAATACCGAGATCTAACGTTTGGGGCCGATTTCGAATATGTATGTTTTTGGTAAAGTATAAGATCCTTGTTGCGAAATTTTATTGTTTCATATGTATCTGGATGGAACATAAATTCGTGCTTCATAATTGTGTTAAAAATCATCACATAGGCATTAAGTATCCATTCAAACGCCTATTTGGTTCTGGTGGTATAGCTGTCAACAGCGAGTATACTCCATTATTCTCCTGCTTTATCCCAATTTATTTGGGGTCGGCGCAACATATCGTTTTCTTTCATACTTCTCTATTAGTCATCATCTCGGGAGGCACTCCCTTTCCAGCCATATCATCTTTCACACAATCCATCCATCGTTTCTTTGGTCTTCCCCTACTCGTATAGCCATCCACATTCCTCAAAACTTTCTTGGCAACATTTTCCTCATTCCTCAGTATCATATGCCCATACCATGACAGCCAATTTCCACTCAACTTTTCAGTCACCGGTGTCACTTTCAGACTTCCTTTTATATACCCATTTTTTATTCTATCATTCGCGTAACACCACAAATTCCTTTTAGTATTATCATCTCAGCTGCAACAGCGAGTATACCCCTAAACTCAAAAATGCTTTTTGACACTAAAATTTATGAAAGAAATAAATTACCATTTTATCAACTTTAAAATGTTTACACTACACAAACTGATACTCTTAAATATTAATATGTAGGCTAGTAAGAGAAAGCTCAAAAAAAGGCCTTACAATCTCTAGCGAGAGAAGGAGGTAGTGAGGCTGACTGGCCTCACTACCTCATTCTCTTGAACTTATCCTCATATTAAGGCTCTTACAGACAGAGGCGATATCGCGGTCGCGACGCGATATTTCGATATTATATCCGTAGAAAAATATCGCGTCGCGACGCGATATCGCCTCTGTCTGTAAGAGCCTTTAACCGTAAATAAATATTTATTACAGTAACAATTAAGATTGTAAATCACGATTATACTCAACTAGGTTTGACAGACTAAGATATTCATTTTTATAACCTCAACTAGCTTCTGCCCGCGACTTCGTCCGCGTGAAATTTCTTGTCCCCCCCCCCCCAGCCTCCAACCCCGACGCATCGCATCGCAACGCCTACCCGCGTTATTACTTCGTTTGCGCTTAGCATCCTTTCTGACTATTTTTTCTTTTTGCACGACTCCTAAGGGCCCTAGCGTGATGTTAAATAGCCTATATCCTTCCGCATCGCCTGCCCGCGCTATTACTTTGCGCTCGACTTCTAAGGGCCCTAGCGTGATGTTAAATAGCCTATATCCTTCAGCATCGCCTGCTCGCGCTATTACTCCGCATAGCCTATATCCTTCAGCATCGCCTGCCCGCGCTATTACTCCGCGCTCAGCTTCTAAGGGCCCTAGCGTGATGGTAAATAGCCTATATCCTTCCGCATCGCCTGCCCGCGCTGTTACTTTGCGCTCGACTTCTAAGGGCCCTAGCGTGATGTTAAATAGCCTATATGCTTCCGCATCGCCTCCCCGCGCTATTACTTCGCGCTCGGCATCTAAGGTCCCTAGCATGATGTTAAATAACTATAGCCCTCCTCTAACTGGGTTATAAAATGCAAAAAGAATTTTTCAAATCCGACTGGGGTAGTTCCAGAGATAGCTCGTTCAAACAAACTAACAAAAAAACAAACTCTTCCGCTGTATTCCACCGACATTATTGAAATATTAAATCGAGAGGGTCGTCAACCCGCGGAAAATCTCGCAATTCAGAAAAATTACTTATTTGCACAACGCCATCTATGGGTAAATTGATAAAACGTCCGCATTAAACATGTTTGCTCAATAGCGACCGGTATGAATTAAAGTTATTTTGCGTTTTAGTAATTTTATATTATCTCCGAAACTGTATGACCAATTGACATACTGTAAAGGCCAAATCTTATCTCCATGATGTCCTTGTGATCATAAAATAACTTATTTTGATAAGGATTAATGTTTTATTGTTTAAATAATCATCCAAACGTAAGTATGTCAAAAAAATACTTTTTTAAAACAATAAAAGATGTATAAAAGATAAAATATAAAAGATAGAAATATAGTGTCGCGGACTTTTTTGTAGAATTATTTAAGACCGACCAGACTGCAATACATTGTTCTCAATTTTAAACAACCGTTTAGGCAGCGCATGCAAAAAAGTCTGTTAAAAGAGGTATTTCTTTCCGACTTGTTAGACAAAAATTGTGATAGCTCGGCTAATATGCATGATATAAATATAATTTATAGCCTATAGCACTCAGGAATAATGTAGCTTTCAACCAGTGAAAAAATTTTTAGAATTGGATCATTAGTTCCGGAGATTACCCCCTACATACAAACTTACAAACTTACAAACTTACATACAAATTTTACCTCTTTATAATATTAGTATAGATAGTATAGAAGTATAGATATCATCATCTGAAAAAATAAGATGTCTTCTAAACCTGGGTAAAAAAATGAAAATCGTTTGTAGAACATGAAAAGAAATTTTATTCCCTACAAAATGAAATGGAATCCACCGTGACACGACAATCTTTCATAGGGGCCCAAATCTCTTAAGAAAATGGGCATTCTCAATAAAGGTAGATAATAAGGTCACCTTGATTTTATTAATTTGGTAACAATTTGAACTCTCATGGTCAATTAAGTCATTTTATTTTCTTAGGTTTACGTTCTAATCTAAAGCAATTGAAAATTCGACACTATCCAAAGCTGATCTCAGACGCTTAATTTTTTATTCATTTTTGTCTGTCATTCAGCATTTCGCTCGAAGTAAAACGTGAAAAATAAAATTCATTCGTTAACCGAGCCAACGATGTTAGATTTCGGTACTCAGTTTCTTTGACTTGAGCTCTGGGAAACCAACAGTTCTACATAAAAACAATAGATATACTGAAATAAGAAACATGAAGCCAATTACAGGTTTTCACAGGTTCAGGTTTGAGTAATCTAAAAATTAAATTAAATGAGCAAAATAAGTACATAATTTGCAGAAATCGCAGTAAGCGATAAGGCCGTCAATTGTATGTTTTGTAGTTCATAATTAATTTTTATGTAATCTGGTTACAATAAAGTAGGTATATAAAAATAAATAATTAATTTCTATGTAATTTTGTTGGTGTCGAGTGAACATGGAAATACAGGGCTATTTTTAAATGACTAGCTAAATTTTCACAGGGTGTTCTACCCATGGATATGAACAACTTTCACTATGGGACCAACTTTGAAATCGCAAAAAAAAAATCAGCTGTTTCATACATTTTGATCGAGTAGGCATTGAACTTTTGTAGGAAACCGCTGGTTTTTTTTTCGTGATTTCAAAGTTGGTCCCATAGTGAAAGTTGTTCATATTCATGGGTAGAACACCCTGTGAAAATTTAGCTAGTCATTTAAAAATAGCCCTGTATACAAACGAACATTCACTCGAGCGAACCATTCACCCGATGACACGTTTGATATCAGTTGTAACACCGCGAATTCAAATATTGGCGTTCAAAGCCAGGTTTAAACAAAAAAAAACAAATAACTGCTTCACACTCTGCAATAGTTTCCATCAGGGGCTTTGAAATATTTTGGTGGCAGATGATTGTGCTCGGTAACAGCTTGAAGAATACTGCCATCTTCATCCAAAGTGAGCTTTGCTTTACATCCCGTAGAAGTCTTCTTAGAGCAATACCGATATCTAACGTTTGAGCCCGATTTCGAATATGTATGTTTTTGGTAAAGTATAAGATCCTTGTTGCGAAATTTTATTGTTTCATATGTATCTGGAACAACAATTCATGCTTCATAATTGTGTTAAATTATAACATAGGCATAGGCATTCAGTATAATCCATCCAGATGACCCTTTGGTTCAGGTGGTATAGCTGTCAACAGCGAGTAGGTATACACCATCATTTTCCTGCCCTTAACCTAATTTATTTGGTCGGCGCAACATGGCTTCTCTATTACTCGTCATCTCGGTAGTGACTCCCTTTCTAGCCATATCATCTTTCACACAGTCCATCCATCGTTTCTTTGGTCTTCCCCTAATCGTATATCCACATTCATAATAAAAACATTCCAGACGTTATTTTCCTAATTCTTCCAAAGCACACGCCCATGCCAGACAACCGATTTCCACACAACTTTTCAAGTCACCAGTGTCACTTTCAGACTTCCTCTTATATACTCATTTCTTATTCTATCCATTCGCGTAACACCACACATCCCTCTGAGCATTACCATCTCAGCTGCAACAGCGAGTATACCTCATTCCACAAAACTCGAAAATGTTTTTTGGCAATCAATTTATTTATGAAAGAAATAAATTACCACTTTATTAACTTTAAAATGTTTACATTACACAAATTAATAGTCTTAAATATGTATTAACTAGCTTTTGCCCGCGGCTTCGCCCGCGTGGATGTTGGAAAATATACCACGGGAACGTACGCATGGCTACAGATCAAGCTATACATTTCCAGTATAAGCTGATCTCGCATTGTGTAGGATTTCCTTACAATGAGAGGTCAGTGTAAACTGGAAATGTATAGCTAGATGTGTAGCCGTGTGTACTACCGGGATTAAAAGTACCCTAAGTCGGCGTTCCCACGAGCGTAATAAAATCGCGGTGGGATTTTATCGCGCATTGGATTTTCAACTCTCGTTGTTGAGCCGAGCGCTGAGAATCCAACCTAACAAAAACAGAGTGCATCCCAGCGCGACGAAAAACACACTGTTGGATTTTCAACTCCCGGCGCTAAGCAGAGAGTTGAAAATCCAGTGCGTGATAAAATCCCGCCGCGATATTTTTACGCCCGTGCGAACGTCGGCTAGACAATGTCTTCTCGTACTGCTTATACTGGATAACTTTTTAAGCAGTGCGCAAATTTTCACAGGGTGTTCTAGCCATGAATATGAACAACTTTCACTATGGGACTAACTCTGAAATCGCGCAAAAAAAAATCAGCTGTTCAGTAGGTACATGACTATCTACACCAAACTCGTCAGAATGTAGGGAGCAGCTGATTTTTTTTTTGCGATTTCAGGTTGGGTCCTAGTAAAAGTTGTTCATATTCATGAGTAGAACATCCTGCGAAACTATGCGCACTACTTAAAAAAATATCCTGTATAGTACTCGAGGAGCGGCGCGCAGAATGATATACCTATGATTGCTGGAGGATAACAAATCTTAAAACCAAACAATAGTAATCGGAAAATTACTAACTTGCGTTTGAAAGCAACTTTAAAGCGAAAATATAAATCCTCTTTATTCCTATTTATTATGGGAATTAAAAAAATATTAAGACTAAGCAACTGTTACTTCAAGATACAAACTACCCAATCCCTCTTACACAAAAAATTTAATGGTGTTTGTGAATTTTAAAATCAACCGCTAGTTTACGCCCCTAGGGGATAATTTTTTCATAAATCAAAACCATACATTTGAATTTTCATATCCCTAACTTAAGAAATGCTGGGATTCTCATAAAACTTTTACCACCAGTAGGATTATTTTTTAAGACAAAAAATAGGTTATGTCCTTCCCCAGGATGCCATCTATAGTCTTGCCAAATTTTAGCGATATCCGTGCAGTTTTGTGAATTTTAAAATCATCCCCTTCTTTACCCCTTAGGGGATGATTTTTCAAAATTGCTGGACCACGCATTTCTTTATTTTCTACCAAAACCATAAAGTATTTTCTTAGCCCTTACTTAAGTAATGCTGGGTTTCCCTTACAAACTTTCATCCCCCATATCACTCCATGTAGGATAATTGTCTAAGATAAAAAATAGGCTGTGTCCTTCCCCAGGATGCCATCTGCAGCCTTGCCAAATTGTATCGATATCCGTGCAGTTTTGTAGATTTTAAAATAATCCCTATTTTACAACCTTTGGGGATGATTTTCCAAAAACGCTGAACCACTTATTTCATTATTTCCTACCAAAAGCATAAATTTGAATTATCATATCCCTAACTTAAGAAATGCTGGGTTTCCCATACAAACTTTCATGCCCTATATCACCCCCCGTAGCGTCATTTTTGATACAAAAAGTAGCCTAAGTCCTTCCCTAGGATACCACCTTATAGCCTTCCCAAATTTTATCAAAATCTGATGGGTGGTTTAGGCGTGAAAAGGTTACAGACGGACATCATTATTTTCGTATTTGTAATATTAGTATGGATAATTGTTATTTTCCTCGCTGGAGAGCTCCGATAAACGCGTGCGATCTCTGCTAATCACGAAGCGCGGCGTTCGACGCGCTATTTATGTACCGCCGCCCTGCATTTTAAATCTGTAATATCTTCGAAAATATTCATTTAAATTACATACTGTAAAGAGCCTTATTGATCTATACTAAATGCACAATTTATTTAAGGTACTTAATTGGATAAGGATTAATGCTGTATTGCTTAAAATCGCTTCGTAAATAAGCCATTATTTCTCGTAAAAAGAAAAGGATAAAAAATGGTTATTGTGGGTTATCCCTAAGAGATAGACATATGCCATCGCGGACTTTTTTGCAGAACTTTTTAAGATGTACAATACTGTAGTACATTATTTTGATCTATCTCATTGGGTTCAGCCAGCGTTTGCAATGTAAGCGCAAAAAAATGTGTTTATTTACGACATCACATTAGAAACCTCTAAAATTATTAGTGTTCCTCCACTACATTATGCATGTATTATACATACAAACCTTCCTCTTGAATCACTCTTTCTATTAAAAAAAACTGCATCAAAATCCGTTACGTAGTTTTAAAGATTTAAGCATACATAGGGACAGACAGACAGCGGAGCGACTTTGTTTTATAATATGTAGTGATAGTGATAGTGATAGTGATATGTAAGCTAGTAAGAAAAACCCAACAAAAGGACTTCAATAAAGTACCGTTTAAGCCTAGGCGCCTTAAGCTTAGGCGTCGAAGTACTCGTCCGCATCGATGTCATCCGGAAACGTGCCCAGAAGACTGGCAGCATTGCCACGTTGAATGGCAATGCTAATTCTTTGGCCCAAGAACAAGCCAGCCCTCTGGTCACGTGATGTCTCGACCAGTCGCCGAGAAATTTCCTTAAAAAGAAAACGCGCACTTTTAATTTTCAATTTTTTATTTCAAATATATACCTTGTTTATTATGTAATAACTTGTGTAGTAAGTAAAATAATCGATTTAATCAATCACTTGTAAAATATAGAAGTAAGATTTTTGTTTATGATGTTTAGTTTAAGCAGGAAAGCTGTAGATCTACATAACGGTCCTTTTTATTTTTTTTTGTTTGTTTGGTTGTATTATTTGAGTAGATATAAATGTTTTTTTTACTTTTTGCATACCGTGTGTTGGAACTACTTTTACAATGTTTAAATCCTATTTTGTACCCACATTCTTTGCAAAATAAATGATATCAAGTTTTTGATAACAGAAATAACAGCAACAGCGACAATAAGAAGAAGACCCAAACCGGCTTGTCCCACAACACATACAAAAACTACATTTGCCAGACGCCACTACACCTATCTAAGTGCCCTCATATACAATAAAACACAACAAAAACTTAACATACATACACTTAACACACATAAATGTAAAAAAATAACTAAAGAATTCCTCCTCACTCTAGATTATGATGAAACAGAAGCACTGATGAAACCCCTATACAAATAAATAATTATTAGTATCACGAACACTTACACACCCACAGACAACCCAAACCACCTTCCCTCTCTCCACACACATGACACACATCATACACTCATACACAAATCACACACTCCACACATCACACATCACACACTCATACACTTACCCCATTACACCCTATCGCATGCGCTTACTCACACACTATCGCTGCTGTTACACGTTTTAACCTCCCGAATTTTGTACAACAATCTTAACGGACGAATGGATGGCCCCTATAACACAGGATTTTCCTAGCATGGGGGTCATTATTCACAAAAATTGAGCACAAATGTACTTTCATATTATTGTAACATGCATTGTATTTCTTCTTCTTGCTAAATAAATTATTCTTATTCTAGTTTCTAGGAGGCGGCTGTCACTGACTGTTAGCTCATAATTTGCCGTTTAAACTATATAGAGTAATTGGTAATTAGTAATCGATACTTAAACACATGATTGCACTCATGATAACAAACTACTTTTAGTATGGGACCTAACCTGAAATCGCGAAAAACAATCGGTTGTTCCCTACATTTCGACGAGTCATGCGAACATAAATAGACAGCTGATTTTTTTTCGCGGACACATACTCTGCTAAAAGCAGTAAACGAATATTTATAATCAGTATTACACATGGGCATACAACCTAACATACAGGGTTTCCCGTAAGTAATGGATAACCTCTTAAGGGGTCATTGTACTCATCATTATGAACAACTTTTACTATGGGGACAAACCTGAAATCGCGAAAAAAAAATCAGCTGTTCTCTACATTTATGTTCGTTTATCTGGTCAAAATGTACAGAACAGCTGATTTTTTTTCGCGATTTCAGGTTTGGCCCCATAGTAAAAGTTGTTCATAATGATGAGTACAATGACCCCTTAAGAGGTTATCCATTACTTACGGGACACCCTGTATAAACAAAAAAAAACACAGATTACAGACATAAAGATACATTTATAGGTAGGTACTCTATTATACAATATAAAAATTTCCATCAGGAGCTTTGTAAAGCTTTGGTGGCAGATGATTGTGGTCGGTAAGAGCTTGAAGAATACTGCCATCTTCATCCAAAATGAGCTTTGCTTTACATCCCGTAGTAGACTTCTTAGAGCAATACCGATGTCTAACGTTTGAGCCCGATTTCGAATATGTATGTTTTTGGTAAAGTATAATATCCTTGTTGCGAATTTTTATAGTTTCATATGTATCTGGAACAACAATTCGTGCATCATATAATTATATAGCTGAATTATCACATAAACAAAGAATAAACAAAACAGTACCAAGACCTAAAGAGAAACAACAGAAGTATTGCCCAAAATAGGGCTAAAAATTAATAGATTATGAATTTGACAATAGCAAAATAATGTCAGATGCCATCTCATATTTATTTATTTTATTTATTTATTTATTTAATCAGTAGTACTTACATTATACACATATTAAAGTTGGTGGAATCATAAACTCATTAGAGTTTTACCGTGCACCAAAATCAGCGACTACATAATTTAGATACTTACTTATTTAAAAACTAAAACTTAAAACTAACTTAAAACTTAGTTAAAATGACACAATAATAAAAATAAAAACAAAAATGAGGGTACTTTGTAGAATAATTATCTATTCTAACAAACGAGCGAACATCGGTGACCGATCTGACTGTCTTTAAACAAAAAGTGATGGATGAATGTGATTACGAAAGATACAGGTTGTTCCTAAAAGTACTTATGTTTTTAGTAATAATAAATATCGGTCGTAAATCTGCATAATAATGAAAAAAAAATACAATCGAAGAAAGCTAGCATCAAAAGGAATGCAATGAGCCTGGTAGTTTTTCAAAATTTCATTCTTCGACCGATTCATCTAACCAGAATTTAATTTCACTTTCAGCTTGTAACACATGTTCATATGAAAATAGGTATACCAGAGAACATTATTTGAATGAGGGACTCGTTTTTATAAAGTAGTTTTCAAGATATTGACGTTCAAATATTTTGTGCCCAGATGAATCAGAATTTGTTACAGACAAATCAAAAACAGAAATAAAAATGAAAACTTTATGTAGTAACTTTATAAGTCTGTAATAAGAAAATAATCATATTTATAACGCGAACCCTGGATATAACGCGAACCCTTTTCTAACCGCTCCCGCCACAATCCGCTCGTCCAATAAGGTCGAGTCGAAGCTTCTAGAAGGTTCTAGAAGCTCCGAAATAAATGCAGCCTTGTCGTTGACTTTTAGAGAAACGTATGTCAACCGTCAACTAGGCTGCGCACATTTTTTACACAATATTTATAAAACTAGATCTTTCCCCCGAACCAAACTGTTTTCTATGTTAAATATTTTAACAACTACAATAATCTGTTTGTATGAAAACAATTATCAGTAATCAATCACATATATACAGGGTGTTTCTTTTCTTGTCAAGCCAGTGCGAGCTGATAGCAGAGTACTATAGCTATCGATTTAACCCCCATGTATGTTCTACGATTTTTTGTAGTTTTCGAGTTATAATTTTTTTTCGATATTTATCCGGATTTAACGAGATGATGGCTTTCAAAATTTTATCTTTTTTTTGGGTCAACTTTGAACAATAATGTACTAAATAGGGCATTATTTGCTGAAATCGGTCGTTGAAAGTGGTGTATCTGAAATCTTGTGATTTTCATATTTTATAATTTATTATTATGTTTGCATATTTTTGTCAATCCTAATTTACTATTCCTCTACGTTTAAGCAGAGCTCAGTTGATAATAAAAACATAAATTTGATACCTACTACTATCCTTAATCACTACCATTGATAGAGAATTGAATTGATTGATTTGATTGAATGAGGGATCCAAAATAACTCGAAAACTACAAAAAAATCGTAGAACATACATGGGGGTTAAATCGATAGTAATGGTAATCTGCTATCAGCTCGCACTGGCTTGACATCTTAAAAGAAATACCCTGTATATATGTCACGGAAAAAATCTACAATAATTCTTATAAAACTTTTTGAAAATCTAAAACAGATCACGTTCTTTTAATTTCTTTGTAACATATTATCTTCGAGTACTTCCTCTGCTTTTCTTCCTAGCTAATTTTTGTTTTTTGGATGTCAACTTCCGAACTGTTACGATTTTACCTTCTCTCTTTCTTTTCAAATATCTTTCTTTCTTTTTTAATTTCCACAGAGCATACTTTTCTGGATCTTCTCTTATGTTATTCATCCTTCTGCGTTCCGCGAGTCTCTTTCTCTCTTTCTGCTCTTCGGTTAGTCCATTGTTGTGAACTGCAATATTAAAAATAACATAAATTAGAGAGATTTTGACTTATAAATAAATAGGTTTATATGAATGTAATAAGGAAGATTAATGTCAAAAGTGCCATTTAATTAATACCTATCTCAATTTAATTGCATTTTTGTTAGTAATAAATACACATTGTTAGGATTGTTTATTCTAAATAATAATTATTCATTTTTAACTAAGACTTAAGACATCAACAACTTTTACTATGGAACCAAAAAAAAAACGCGAAAAAAAAACCTGCTGTTCAGTACATTTTTTTTTTTACGTTAAACTCGTCAAAATGAACGCTGATTTTTTTTTTCGCGATTTCAGTTTTGGTCCTATAGTAAAAGTTGTTCATAATGATGTGTACAATCTCCCATTTCGATTTAGAACATGTTTTAAATTTCATCCCGTATAAATGCATGCACAGATGAATCAGGATTTGTCTACAATCATGCATAACTCATCATACATACAAACTTCAGTATTGTCATTTTTCTACACGAATCTATAACTCAAAAGCGAACGCAGACGCAAAACGTAGATTGAAAGTTGTATTAATAAAACAAATTTTATAAAGTAGGCATTGTAATCAGAATGCCACCTGAACCAAGCACATGAATCAGATGTTTACCTTCGTAACACCGGGATCTAAGCCAACCAGCCGCACGTACACCTAGCTCGTCCGTTGCACGACTGGCGTCCCCCCGCGCGGAAGGAATTGCCACATGCCTTTCAGAAACGATACAGTAATAATTTTATATTTAAAAAAACCGGCCAAGTGCGTGTCGGACTACGCACAACGAAGGGTTCCGTAGTTGGGATTAAATTCAGTATCCCAAGAACAAACTTAACATTATAGTTGAAAAACATGTTCTCCTATACATTCCAACAGTAAATGTAAGTTTGTACTCATACTATTGAGAGATTTACCATGTTATTTTATGACCACAAATTTCTCATAAGGTTTTCTGTAATCTACAGGTATAGAACTATTTTCTGTATTTTTTTCCAAATTTTAGGCTCATTAGTTTCGGAGATAAGGGGGGGAACGGTCAATTTTCGTCTATTTTCTTAAATAACTTCAAAACTATTTATTTTAAAATTATAGAAAAAATATATTTGAGACCCTCATAGTAAGCCCTTTCATTTGATATGTCACACGGTACAGTTTACAAAACTTTTTTTTTCATTTTCTTATTTGCCCCCTAAAAGTGACCCCCATATTCAAAATTCATTTATTATTTTAGCCGTACATGTTTGGGTCACAGAAATCCATATGTATACCAAATTTCAAGTTAATCCCTCCATTAGATTCGGAGCAAATTGGCTGTGACAGACGGACAGACAGAACGACAGACAGACACACGAGTGATCCTATAAGGGTTCCGTTTTTTCCTTTTGAGGTACGGACCCCTAAAAAGAGTTAAAATAAAACATACTAAAAAGTTAATCAAATGAATTTATTTCTAGAATTATCAGTAGGTACTAATCACTTGTTACATATACTTCTGTCTATACCTTTTATATTCTTCCATAACTCTTCTATAACTTTTTTTTGCTTATTTTTTATCTACTTTTTTACACAAATTGTATTTTTGTTAAAGGTAATCACTGAAAATACTAAACCGATTATAAAAATGTTTTCACTGCTTGACAGATATAAATCAATCTGCAATCAATCTGCCTAGCCTTTTCCCAACTATGTTGGGGTCGGCTTCCAGTCTAACCGGATGCAGCTGAATACCAGTATTTTACATGGAGCGACTGCCTTTCTGACCTCCACAACCCAGTTACTGGGTAATACGATACCCCTTGGCAAGACTGGTTGTCAGACTTTCGGGTTTCTGACGGCCCGTTACGACTGTCAAAGATTCACGAATAACAGCCGGGACCAACGGCTTAACGTGCTTTCCGAGGCACGGCGGAATCTCGTTATATAAAGATGGTCACCCATCCACTGACCAACCCCGGCAAGCGTAGCTTAACCTGACGGATCGACTCGTGCGGCTGTTATTACTTAGCCACGAGCTCCTCAGATATAATAGACACTAATGAGTCTAATGACGTGGGATACTGTTTATGCCGGAGAAATTCACACTTCTTGTAGGAATGACTATGGGGGTGCAACTACGGGGCACAGATAGCATTATTATTTACAGATTATCGTCGCTCGTGTCACTTGCCAGCGGTTTGAAATTATACTCGGTTTTCAAGATACGTCGGTATAGCCACTTCTTCGCAACGATATTTTTTGGTATGTCCTCTTTGGCACAATATTCTAGATACAAGGAGTAAAATTTGGCTATTTTCAAGTGTTTACCGATGTGAAGTTCCCGCTCTGAATTTTGTTCAGAACGAGTCACATTTTCAAACATAAAATCAATGTGTTTACGAACCGTATCTTTTATTTCTTTTGGTGTTTTGTTAGCCGGTGGCAATTTTCCCCGTCTGTCTCCAAGTGATATGCCCTTTCTAGCGTTTCTGAGTGCTGTTGATACTTTATGTCCGGATATAGCTAGGGTGTTCACAAAAAAGGTTTTGCAAACTTTAACGGGTTCTTTGTTCACCAAAAATGTGTAGCTTAATGTAACCTCTCTTTTAAGTGGTTTTCCAAAAACCCGGCGTCTGCGAACTGGCCCTTCAGACACTCTTGATACAAGAAACTGCTTCTGTAAAGTTCTGGTCATGTCATAATACTTCTTAAAGATACTCCTACGGGCTTCCTCATTTACATTTTCATAGCACTTAAGCTTACATGTGCAAATTGGTTTCATTGTTTTTTGAAAGCTGGTTTTTCCTCTTCTTGAATACTTTCGTTTAGAAGCAGTCGATGATGCACAGACTTTAGGTTCCACTAAATTAGGGTTCTTGCTGTTTACTCTTTGTGATAAACCAGCATTAGTAACGTCTTCATCGTCTGAACAGCCGTCTACAGGCACTTTATCAGAGTTTTTATCTTCATCAAAAACCTGTTTTGGTTCTATAACGAAAGTCAAAACATCATTGACATCTTGAGACTCTGTTTTTGTTCTAACAGCTGAGCTGCGCAAAGAAAACCGCTGATAACCGCTCGAAGAACCTAGAATTAAAACAATTAACATATTTTTAAAACTAGATGAGGTCGGGTTTCCTATCTGACTACTCTGAGAAGAAAGGCCAAAACAAAATCAGAGGTGACAGTCTCTTTTACGAGTAAAGTCTAGACATAATCTTGGTCAGATTATGTGAAGACCATGTAGATTGGTGTCTGAAATGGTATTTTTAGGAACGAACCACACAGATTGAGTGGACTTATCAACTCAGAACTTTAGGAGCTCAAGGATTCCACATATAGGTAATCGATATTGCTTGCGCTTGTAGAACGGATATGTAGCCTCTTGTCATATTTATGCAGCAGGAAAAAGGCGTGAGTGTATGCAGGTATGTATTTAATCAGCAGTATCTAAAAACTATATAGTTATAGAGTTAGTCTTGTAAAATAATTTAAATGTTTTTATTTTTTTTTTGTTCAAATATTTAAAAATGTATTTTATAGGTGTATATACAATATTTAATAACAAACGATATAATAATAACCATTTATTTCTGATCATACAATCAATTTTTGTTAGTAAGAAGATACATGAACAACTATTTAATATAAATCTATTGTTAGAACTTTTGACAGATTAATTGATTGTTAATAATATATTAAGTATTTAATTCATTGTTATTGCTAAGCTATGTTCTTTGCATGTTAGTCGAAACATTTTTGGTAAGTTTTTTTATTGTACTTATCGTCTTTGTAACCATCGTTTTCTCATTATTCTTTATTTCCGTTATCTATGTAGGTACCTACCTCACAAAAGTTTTTTTTACAAACGTAATCTTTGTAAAAAAATACTGTTGTGAGGTAGGTATAGTTAGTGCAATCCACGAAGACGCGCCCCACTCTTTTTCCTAATCGCTTACAGTACAAGTATGGGACATTATACAAGTGTACGCACTAATTATTATACCTATAGTTAATTACCTGCAAATTAGTGTGTATCGACAAAAGTAAAAACTAGCGGAATGGTGCACACTTGCACTGTAAGCGGTTAGGAAGAAGAGTGGGGCGCGTCTTCGTGGATTGCACTAACTATACCTACATAGCTAAAAAGTGTAAAAAATAACTTTAATTTCATAATTTTGTGGCAAAAAACCTAAATATACAAACTTCCTAAATTATAGTTGTTTTTTACTTTGTAGGGTTATTTTTTTGGAAATAAGTAAGTTTTTTTTTGTATTAAAGTTTTTTTTTTTACATTTTAGCTGTGATACCCCCAAACCAATTCGTATAACACTACTTGCTATGTAAAATAGCAGAGACAGGGAGTTATAACATCATCAACATACACAATGTATTTATTTATAATTTATTATAATGTAGACTAAATACGTAATAATGAAGCTTACTCTAAAACTACTCAAACAAAGTTAATAAAAAATAATGACCCCGGTGGACTGTCTAGAGCTACCAAATGAAAAAAGAATCACACAAATTGGGCCAGTCACGGAGAAACGGGTAAACATACCAACATGAAAAAAAAAAAAACATAAAATCCTAATAATAAGTCGACACAAAAACATGATTTAGAATTAAATTTATAAATCAGTATTATTATACATATATTTGGGGCGATTGGTAATTAGTGACCGATACCTAAACCCATGATTGTGCTCATGATAACAAACCACTTTTACTATGGGACCAAACCTGAAATCGCGAAAAAAAAATCAGCTGCCCCATACATTTTGATGAGTTATGCGAACATGAATGTATGGGGCAGGTGATTTTTTTTCGCGATTTCAGGTTTGGTCCCATAGTAAAAGTTGTTTGTTACCATGAGTATCATGTGTTTAAGTATCGGTCACTAATTACCAGTCACCCTATATAATTACATAAAATTTCATAATAACGAACTACATACGCATTCACAACAATTATAATAAAACGTAATACGTACGTACTTAATGCAAAATTAAAAACTAAATTGAACTAAAAAAACCTAGTAATTTTTATCCTTTCAATAGCAATCAGATAGACAACTGTGCTATGATACGTAATATGTAGTCATAGTCTCAATATTTTTTTGCAAATTACCAACTCACACGTACATCAAGTAAAAAGATTTAAAAAAAAACCTTCTGAGTAGACTCGATGTCTTTTATGCTGCTGCCACAGTGACGCCTACGCGACGCGAGCGACGGCGACGTCTCGCTGTGAGACAAAGAGCGCACTAAGGGTGCGTTTCCACTGACGCGGAGCTGGGCGGAGCGGAGCGGAGACGTGCAGGAATCGACCAATCATAATGGTTGAAATCCTCATCGCGTCTCTTGTCTCGTCTGTAATTGGACGATTCCTGCACGTCTCCGCTCCGCTCCGCCCAGCTCCGCAACAGTGGAAACGCACCCTAAGTCGGCGTCCACACGAGCGTAATAAAATCGCGGCGGGATTTTATCGCGCACTGGATTTTCAACTCTCCTTGTTGAGCCGAACGTTGAGAATCCAACCTAACAAAAACAGAGTGCATCCCAGCGCGACGAAAAACACACTGTTGAATTTTCAACTCCCGTCGCTAAGCAGAGAGTTGAAAATCCAGCGCGTGATAAAATCCCGCCGCGATTTTATTACGCTCGTGGAAACGGGGGTTTAGTGTAGTTCACTTTATCGCAACAATGGGCTACTTAGGTTTAGCGCGTTTTGAACAAATCTCTTAAGTTTTTAAAATTTTCCTGGATGCTTAAACTAATAACACTGCTCTTTATACCCTGCAGTATTTACCATCAGATGTACGAATAAGTCTGGGAGGGGGATGATTGTGATCCGTTCTAGCATATTCTATTTCTCCATCCACGTCAAGTACTAACTTAGCCTTACACTTGTTGGTAACTTTCTTAGAACAAAAGTGGAGACGATATGGAGGCCCTCGCTTCGAAAATGTATGTTGTTTATAAAGAACCACGGTCCTCCCATTGAGAACTATCATCTCGTAGGGTCGGTGCGGTACTGCAAAAAAAAAGCTTAGTTATAGTATTAAATGCTGACAACAATATTAAGGAAAAATATCGTGAAGAACCCTGGACTTGGACTGAAGTTTATTGCATAGGTACAAAAACATTCAAGTGCTAATATAATTGGAAGGAATACCTACTAGTTTAATTACAAATAAAAAACGATGATTATGTGAAGTTGTTTTTTAGTATAGTCAACCTACCCCATATCGTGAGTCATCCAACCCCGATGTCGGGGTTGGTTGATCAACTAGACTTGTTTTTGAAAAAACCATAATTAATCATCTTACTTATTATGAAACTTCAAATAAGCACCATTAAAATCAATAAAATGCTCTATTTAAAACTGTTTCATATAGTTTTGTATAAAATTTAGTTTCGTAGTTCTATGCAAAAATGTTAAAAACTGGTCAACCAGCCCCGGTCTCCCCTATATATACACAACAAAGAGCGTAACGAAACAAGCGCAATATGCTCTAAGGGCTCAGCAAACAGCAACACATATAAAATTAAGTGGTCGAAAAGATTTGGTCGAATTCAACATAACGATACATTTCGTTGCACAACCTTATTGTCGTTGGCATTTATTTGTACGAGCTGCACCATAATTACGTAACACATTATCAATCTGAGTTGGTTTCATTTTGACAGTTCAACAACATTCATTGCGTTATTTACGTTGTCGAGCAGACAAATTTTTGGAACATATGCAGCAATGGATTAGCAATTTGTTTCAAAATGAAACCAACTCCGATTGATAATGTGTTACGCAATTAGGGTGCTGAGCGCTTGGGGAACAGCAATTGATACTCGTATAAAACCAAGCGGTCAAAAGGTTAATTTATACTATGTCGCACTGATCACCACGGTTGCTCAAGGCGGGTTGGCGAAACCTGACCATAGCGAGCGTGTTGATAAAGCCTTCTCTGTCTGAGAAGAGGCTTTGCAGTAGGACAATAATAGTCTGGTATTATGTTTTATTTCTTAATATAAAAAGATAAATTATGTGGAAACTAGTTGACGCGACAGACGTTGTCCAGTCCCAATTTCAATATGGATTTTATATGGGAATATAAAATCCACTTTCAGTTTTCCAGAATTTTCCAATTTTCCCGGGAACTTTTCCAATTTTTCTCATCGTTGAAACCTTCCCTGGACTACGTCAAACATTTCAAAACCAAAATCAGCTAAATCGGCCCAGCCGTTTTTGAGTTATAAAATTACAACGAAAAGTGGCATTGATTTTTATAGATATAGATGTATGATTGGTTTTATTCACTTAGTTAGATTATAAAATATAATGTGTTTATGGAAAAAAAAAACTACACCTTTTACAATTTAGTAACCGTTTATTTATAAACTGCTTGAAGTTAATAAGAGTTTAAACGTCAAAAAAGTTGTCGTTAAGGAGAATTTAATCATTAGGTTAAAACCCTTAGTTTACATTTTAAGGTCTTGCAGCTTTCTACCTCAATATTTTTTTAAACATGTTACATTTTATTGAAAAATAGGTGAAACATTCAGATCCAGCATTTAACTGGTTTCATTATTTGTTTTTAATAATAAACTAATATTATAAATAAAAAAGATTTTTTCGTATGTCTGTTTGTAATACACAATCTCAAAAATACTTAACCGATTTTAAAAATTCTTTCACCTGTAGAAAGCTACTTACATTATCAGCGAGTAACATGGGCTAGTTTTTAAAAATTCTTTCACCTGTAGAAAGCTACTTACATTATCAGCGAGTAACATGGGCTAGTTTTTAAAAATTCACCTGTAGAAAGCTACTTACATAATCAGCGAGTAACATGGGCTAGTTTTTAAAAATTCTTTCACCTGTAGAAAGCTACTTACATTATCAGCGAGTAACATGGGCTAGTTTTTAAAAATTCTTTCACCTGTAGAAAGCTACTTACATTATAAGCGAGTAACATGGGCTAGTTTTTAAAAATTCTTTCACCTGTAGAAAGCTACTTACATTATCAGCGAGTAACATGGGCTAGTTTTTAAAAATTCTTTCCCCTGTAGAAAGCTACTTACATTATCAGCGAGTAACAGGGGCTAGTTTTTAAAAATTCTTTCACCTGTAGAAAGCTACTTACATTATCAGCGAGTAACATGGGCTAGTTTTTAAAAATTCTTTCACCTGTAGAAAGCTACTTACATTATCAGCGAGTAACATGGGCTAGTTTTTAAAAATTCTTTCATCTGTAGAAAGCTACTTACATTATCAGCGAGTAACATGGGCTAGTTTTTAATAACATGGATTCTTGTACTTAAAATATTTTTCTGCAGTTGTTACTCTCATCTCATCACAGTGGAGCCGGATGATATCTGTCCATATAAAATACTTAGGTATTTTTATTAAAAAAAAAAAAAATTGCCACACAATTTCTAATACATATTACAGATATAAACTCACGCCTTCTCGCCATGGGGGTAGGCAGAAACTACAGAACGCCAACATAATTCAGAACACATTACTAAAAATTTTAAAAACAAAATATTTTACAATTTTTTTTTTACTAATCGTTATAGGTACTAGGTTTTTTATTACAAGCTTTTTATTTTACGAAATCGCAAAATTTTTGGTAACTTATTAGTACCTACTTACCTATACTTAGATTCTAGTACCATCTCTATTTCTATATCCTAAAGTACTTTCCATCGGAAGATTGAATGAATTTCGGGGGGGGATGATTATGTTCTGTCACCGCACTCTTTATCGTCCCATCCTCGTTTAGAGTGAGCTTGGCCGGACAATTCTTCTTTTTCTTGGAGGAACAAGCCTGGTAACGAAACGAAGGGCCACATATCGAAAACGAATAATTCTGGTAGAGAACAACTGTTTTCCCGTTCAGATTCACTGCGTATGGTTTATCTGTAAATTGACAAATGAAGATGAGTACAACATAGATAAAATAAATAAATTAATATAGGGTGTAATCTGGGTGTAATGTTACTTCGCCGTCAACTCAAAATAAAACAAAAAAAAAAATTTTTGTGAATGCCATCTCGCAGGTCAACCTAGGAGGTTGTCGGCTGCTTAACAGGACTTTCCTGTGGGTGCCTCAATAAATTAAGGCCTCCAACTAGGGCATAAAACGTGCAAACAGATTTAGAAATAAGTTAAAAGGATATTATTTAGAAAATGTCAACTACAGTGCTACCTAAGTCGTAAAAGTATAGTTTTAAATTGTGTATAAAGACTCACCAGGCCCAGACCCCACAGTCAAACTATTGCCATGGTTTTCTGGGGCATGGTTTATAAGTTGTTTAAATCATTATAATAAATAAATGAATAAATAATTTTTTTTTTCTTTATTTCCATGTTCTGCAATAGTCCTGTACCAACCGGGGATTGTCCTTAGATGCAATTGTATAGTGCATACAGGGATAATCATCGGCTGGTGCCTTCTCGTCATTTAAAATTGTCTAATGGGCGTCTGCGAGCTGGCTTCGGCCCCTCGTACGCCTTCCAAATGTCCGGGACCCCAGGGTCTCGAGATATGTCAAAGACAAATAATAATAATAATAAACTAAGCAGCTACTCGCTAAAAACACCCCCTGAGGCGCGGGCCTCGGCTTAGGGCGTCGCTGGGGGGAGGACAGCAGGGGACAGACTGGATCGTATTATTAACGCAAAACAATCAGTTTCAGTTCCTTTTAACTGCCCGTTGGTCTCTTAGTCGCAAGCGGAACTGCTGAGCGTCGGTGCTTGGGTTCAATTACCAAAGGTCGGGTCGGGCAAAGTGATAGTAGATTTTCCATTCGGAATTTCTAAGTAGCAGCCCGGGATTTGGAAGTTGGTGGTGTGAAGTCCCGTGCCTCGGATGTCACGTAAAGCCCTGCGTCTGATCTCTCCCCGGTCGTGTCGGATTTGGTCGTGTCCCATCGAACTATAAGAGTAGAGGAACAGGGCACAGATATAAGAAAGAAGGAGATGTGCCCAGTATGTTAAAATGTATCGGAACCCTGTGTCTCCACTTTTTCCCTTTGTCACTTTCATGATTTTAAAGACAAATACAGTAAGATACCTGTACTAACATATGGAAAGTGATACCATGATTTACATGGCTTCGGTTTTTACAAGAAACCACTGAACTAAACGGCATTCTTATAAATTGTCACGGTCACAGTTGAAAGCGCACTAGTTCGTGGAGACGGAATAATTGTACTATGAACGGCTCATACTGAGCATGTCGTGCGGACACAGATTCGACCGCTTGGCACTTCTCCTGTTTTTTATATTTCTATGGAACAGAGAGAGCACCTATGCTTACGCGCACTTTGCTTCGCTAATGACAGACCGGTCTTAGTCACGATGAACTGTGTCCAGTCGCAAATGTAGTCGTTGCCCACCTCACGATCTCTCTCCATCTGGCTCTGTTAGATGACAGTCTGGTGCATTCATTAAGATGGCCTCCAACGGCGGATTTAATTTCGTCGGTTCACCTCATCGGTGAACATCCGCGTGGCCTATTACCATCTACTCTGCCCTGTACCACTAGACGTTCTATGGAGACAATATTACGTCTCGAGACATACTCAAAGAACTTCAGTATTCGAGACTGTACTAGTGCTTGATAGACGCTGTTTGATGCCGAGTTCTTGGAGTATGGAAATGTTTGTACGGAATTCAGTCCATGAGATCCCAAGCATGTTTTCGCGCACACCTGTGCACTGTAATATCTCCTGCGTACTTGGCAAGTCTCCGTTAAGATAGGCCACCATGGCCGAAATTCGGTTGGAAAGATTTATTTTTATTCCTCTCAGACTATTTTAAGAGAACACTAACCGATAGTGCTAACCGGTACTGGCACCAGTAGCGAAACAACTTACAGTACCTCTAATTATAACATAGTGAATTTTAAACCTTTCAATGACGGCAAGTAGCAATTCATCCGTCAAGTATGCAGTCAGCAAGTTGTCAATGTATTGGAAATAGATGCGCTGTCTCTCTCTTACGTAACCTGTGTCATATTGGAAAATTTTATAGTTGTACGACGTATCTTTACTTAAAATGCTGTACCTTGTTTTTACCCGACTGCGGCGAAGCCCAAAATGAGGGTTATGTATTTGACCTGTATGTATGTATGTGTGTCCGTTTCTTTGTTCCCTCGTAACTCTTAAACGAATGAACGGATTTGGATAAATTATATGTCTTTAGATTTGTCTTGGTGGCGCGAGTGTCACTGGCAGTAAAATGGCGGATTTGGGGTGACATATTGTGGAGTTCGAAATTTTTTGTCTTCTAATACCATCGAGTGGGGTATCAAAATGAAGGGTTTTAAAAGGTGATTACAAAAATATATGCAACTTATATGTTTAAAAGTAATTCGAAGTGACAAATTGAGTTTTGATTAAAAAAAAATTGCTTTGAGCAGAGTTAGGACCTCGAAGGCTTGGCTAAACCGTCTCCGAAATCTTTCACATTTGTAATCTAAAAAGCGGGAAATAAAAAAAGTAATTAAAAAAAAAACTAAAAAACCCGACTGCAGTAAAAAACTAAAACTGAAAAGCTAAAAACAAGCCCATTTTAAATTTAATAAAAGTTGGAAGCAGCGGGACCCATTCCATTTTTATATTTTCAAACTCAAACGGGTCCTGCCTGCTTCCAACTTTTATTAAATTTAAAATGGGCTTATTTTTAGCTTTTCAGTTTTTGTTTTTCCATATGTTTATGGAAAAAAAAACTACACCTTTTACAATTTAGTAACCGTTTATTTATAAACACTGCTTAAAGTTAATAAGAGTTTAAACGTCAAAAAAGCTGTCGTTAAGGAGAATTTAATCATTAGGTTAAAACCCTTAGTTTACATTTTAAGGTCTTGCAGCTTTCTACCTCAATAATTTTTTAAACATCATTTTATTGAAAAATAGGTGAAACATTCAGATCCAGCATTTAACTGGTTTCATTATTTGTTTTTAATAATAAACTAATATTATAAATAAAAAAGACTTTTTCGTATGTCTGTTTGTAATACACAATCTCAAAAATACTTAACCGATTTTAAAAATTCTTTCACCTGTAGAAAGCTACTTACATTATCAGCGAGTAACATGGGCTAGTTTTTAATAACATGGATTTTTGTACTTAAAATATTTTTCTGCAGTTGCTACTCTCATCACAGTGGAGCCGGATGATATCTGTCCATATAAAATACTTAGGTATTTTTATTAAAAAAAAAGAATTGCCACACAATTTCTAATACATATTACATATATAAACTCACGCCTTCTCGCCATGGGGGTAGGCAGAAACTACAGAACGCCAACATAATTCAGAACACATCACTAAAAATTTTAAAAACAAAATATTTTACAATTTTTTTTTTACTAAACGTTATAGGTACTAGGTTTTTTATTACAAGCTTTTTATTTTACGAAATCGCAAAATTTTTGGTAACTTATTAGTACCTACTTACCTATACTTAGATTCTAGTACCATCTCTATTTCTATATTCTAAAGTACTTTCCATCGGAAGATTGAATGAATTTCGGAGGAGGATGATTATGTTCTGTCACCGCACTCTTTATCGTTCCATCCTCGTTTAGAGTGAGCTTGGCCGGACAATTCTTCATTCTTTTGGAGGAACAGGCTTGGTAACGAAACGAACGACCACATATCGAAAACGAATAATTCTGGTAGAGAACAACTGTTTTCCCGTTCAGATTCACTGCGTATGGTTTATCTGTAAATTGACAAATGAAGATGACTACAACATAGATAAAATAAATAAATTAATATAGGGTGTAATCTGGGTGTAATGTTACTTCGCCGTCAACTCAAAATAAAACAAAAAAAAAAAAATTGTGAATGCCATCTCGCAGGGCAACCTAGGAGGTTGTCGGCTGCTTAACCGGGATTTCCTGTGGATGCCTCAATGAATTAAGGCCACCAGCCAGGGCATAAAACGTGTAAACAGATTTAGAAATAAGTTAAAAGGATATTATTTAGAAAATGTCAACTACAGTGCTACCTAAGTCGTAAAAGTATAAAGTTTTAAATTGTGTATAAAGACTCACCAGGCCCAGACCCCACAGTCAAACTATTGCCATGGTTTTCTGGGGTATGGTTTATAAGTTGTTTAAATCATTATAATAAATAAATTAATAAATAATTTTTTTTTTTCTTTATTTCCATGTTCTGCAATAGTCCTGTACCAACCGGGGATTGTCCTTAGGTGCAATTGCATAGTGCATACAGGGATAATCGTCGGCTGGTGCCTTCTCGTCATTTAAAATTGTCTAATGGGCGTCTGCGAGCTGGCTTCGGCCCCTCGTACGCCTTCCAAATGTCCGGGACCCCAGGGTCTCGAGATATGTCAAAGACAAATAATAATAATAATAAACTAAGCAGCTACTCGCTAAAAACACCCCCTGAGGCGCGGGCCTCGGCTTAGGGCGTCGCTGGGGGGAGGACAGCAGGGGACAGACTGGATCGTATTATTAACGCAAAACAATCAGTTTCAGTTCCTTTTAACTGCCCGTTGGTCTCTTAGTCGCAAGCGGAACTGCTGAGCGTCGGTGCTTGGGTTCAATTTCCAAAGGTCGGGTCGGGCAAAGTGATAGTAGATTTTCCATTCGGAATTTCTAAGTAGCAGCCCGGGATTTGGAAGTTGGTGGTGTGAAGTCCCGTGCCTCGGATGTCACGTAAAGCCCTGTGTCTGATCTCTCCCCGGTTGTGTCGGCTTTGGTCGTGTCCCATCGGACTATAAGAGTAGAGGAACAGGGCACAGATATAAGAAAGAAGGAGATGTGCCCAGTATGTTAAAATGTATCGGAACCCTGTGTCTCCACTTTTTCCCTTTGTCACTTTCATGATTTTAAAGACAAATACAGTAAGATACCTGTACTAACATATGGAAAGTGATACCATGATTTACATGGCTTCGGTTTTTACAAGAAACCACTGAACAACACGGCATTTATATAAATTGTCACGGTCACAGTCGAAAGCGTCGGAGACGGAATTTGTACTATGAACGGCTCATCCTGAGCATGTTGCGCGGACACAGAATCGCCCGCTTGCCACTTCTCTTTTATATTTCTATGGAACAGAGAGAGCAACTATGCTTGCGCGCACTTCTTCTTTGCTTCGCTAATGACAGACCGGTCTTAGTCACGATGAGCTGAGTCCAATCGCAAGTGTAGTCGTTGCCCACCTAACGATCTCTCTCCATCTGGCTCTGTTAGATGACAGTCTGGTGCATTAATTAACAGGGCCTCCAACAGCGCATTTAATTTGGTTAGTGCACCTCATCGGTGAACTCCTGCGTCGCCTATTACCATCTACTCTGCCCTACACCACTAGACGTTCTATGGAGTCAATATTACGTCTCGAGACATGCCCAAAGAACTTCAGTATTTGAGACTGTACTAGTGCCGAGTTCTTGGAGTATGGAAATGTTTGTACGGAATTCAGTCCATGAGATCCCAAGCATGTTTTCGCGCACACCTGTCCACTGTAATATCTCCTGCGTACTTGGCAAGTCTCCGTTAAGATAGGCCACCATGGCCGAAATTCGGTTGGAAAGATTTATTTTTATTCCTCTCAGACTATTTTAAGAGAACACTAACCGATAGTGCTAACCGGTACTGGCACCAGTAGCGAAACAACTTACAGTACCTCTAATTATAACATAGTGAATTTTAAACCTTTCAATGACGGCAAGTAGCACTTCATCCGTCAAGTATGCAGTCAGCAAGTTGTCAATGTATTGGAAATAGATGCGCTGTCTCTCTCTTACGTAACCTGTGTCATATTGGAAAATTTTATAGTTGTACGACGTATCTTTACTTAAAATGCTGTACCTTGTTTTTACCCGACTGCGGCGAAGCCCAAAATGAGGGTTATGTATTTGACCTGTATGTATGTATGTGTGTCCGTTTCTTTGTTCCCTCGTAACTCTTAAACGAATGAACGGATTTGGATAAATTATATGTCTTTAGATTTGTCTTGGTGGCGCGAGTGTCACTGGCAGTAAAATGGCGGATTTGGGGTGACATATTGTGGAGTTCAAAATTTTTTGTCTTCTAATACCATCGAGTGGGGTATCAAAATGAAAGGTTTTAAAAGGTGATTACAAAAATATATGCAACTTATATGTTTAAAAGTAATTCGAAGTGACAAATTGAGTTTTGATTAAAAAAAAATTGCTTTGAGCAGAGTTAAGACCTCGAAGGCTTGGCTAAACCGTCTGCGAAATCTTTCACATTTGTAATCTAAAAAGCGGGAAATAAAAAAAGTAATTTAAAAAAAACTAAAAAACCCGACTGCAGTAAAAAACTAAAACTGAAAAGCTAAAAACAAGCCCATTTTAAATTTAATAAAAGTTGGAAGCAGCGGGACCCATTCCATTTTAATATTTTCAAACTCAAACGGGTCCTGCCTGCTTCCAACTTTTATTAAATTTAAAATGGGCTTGTTTTTAGCTTTTCAGTTTTAGTTTTTTACTGCAGTCGGGTTTTTTTAGTTTTTTTTAAATTACTTTTTTTATTTCCCGCTTTTTAGATTACAAATGTGAAAGATTTCGCAGACGGTTTAGCCAAGCCTTCGAGGTCTTAACTCTGCTCAAAGCAATTTTTTTTTAATCAAAACTCAATTTGTCACTTCGAATTACTTTTAAACATATAAGTTGCATATATTTTTGTAATCACCTTTTAAAACCCTTCATTTTGATACCCCACTCGATGGTATTAGAAGACAAAAAATTTCGAACTCCACAATATGTCACCCCAAATCCGCCATTTTACTGCCAGTGACACTCGCGCCACCAAGACAAATCTAAAGACATATAATTTATCCAAATCCGTTCATTCGTTTAAGAGTTACGAGGGAACAAAGAAACGGACACACATACATACATACAGGTCAAATACATAACCCTCATTTTGGGCTTCGCCGCAGTCGGGTAAAAACAAGGTACAGCACTTTAAGTAAAGATACGTCGTACAACTATAAAATTTTCCAATATGACACAGGTTACGTAAGAGAGAGACAGCGCATCTATTTCCAATACATTGACAACTTGCTGACTGCATACTTGACGGATGAATTGCTACTTGCCGTCATTGAAAGGTTTAAAATTCACTATGTTATAATTAGAGGTACTGTAAGTTGTTTCGCTACTGGTGCCAGTACCGGTTAGCACTATCGGTTAGTGTTCTCTTAAAATAGTCTGAGAGGAATAAAAATAAATCTTTCCAACCGAATTTCGGCCATGGTGGCCTATCTTAACGGAGACTTGCCAAGTACGCAGGAGATATTACAGTGGACAGGTGTGCGCGAAAACATGCTTGGGATCTCATGGACTGAATTCCGTACAAACATTTCCATACTCCAAGAACTCGGCACTAGTACAGTCTCAAATACTGAAGTTCTTTGGGCATGTCTCGAGACGTAATATTGACTCCATAGAACGTCTAGTGGTGTAGGGCAGAGTAGATGGTAATAGGCGACGCAGGAGTTCACCGATGAGGTGCACTAACCAAATTAAATGCGCTGTTGGAGGCCCTGTTAATTAATGCACCAGACTGTCATCTAACAGAGCCAGATGGAGAGAGATCGTTAGGTGGGCAACGACTACACTTGCGATTGGACTCAGCTCATCGTGACTAAGACCGGTCTGTCATTAGCGAAGCAAAGAAGAAGTGCGCGCAAGCATAGTTGCTCTCTCTGTTCCATAGAAATATAAAAGAGAAGTGGCAAGCGGGCGAATCTGTGTCCGCGCAACATGCTCAGGATGAGCCGTTCATAGTACAAATTCCGTCTCCGACGCTTTCGACTGTGACCGTGACAATTTATATAAATACCGTGTTGTTCAGTGGTTTCTTGTAAAAACCGAAGCCATGTAAATCATGGTATCACTTTCCATATTTCAGTACAGGTATCTTACTGTATTTGTCTTTAAAATCATGAAAGTGACAAAGGGAAAAAGTGGAGACACAGGGTTCCGATACATTTTAACATACTGGGCACATCTCCTTCTTTCTTATATCTGTGCCCTGTTCCTCTACTCTTATAGTCCGATGGGACACGACCAAAGCCGACACGACCGGGGAGAGATCAGACACAGGGCTTTACGTGACATCCGAGGCACGGGACTTCACACCACCAACTTCCAAATCCCGGGCTGCTACTTAGAAATTCCGAATGGAAAATCTACTATCACTTTGCCCGACCCGACCTTTGGAAATTGAACCCAAGCACCGACGCTCAGCAGTTCCGCTTGCGACTAAGAGACCAACGGGCAGTTAAAAGGAACTGAAACTGATTGTTTTGCGTTAATAATACGATCCAGTCTGTCCCCTGCTGTCGGGTTTTTTTAGTTTTTTTTAATTACTTTTTTTTAAGACCTAAAATCACGAAGTAGAGGCAATAAAACGACTCAGCACGTAAAAAAATATATCTTTTAATCTCTCAAAAGTAGCTGTACTTACATAACTGTTGTTTATATCAGTAATATTGCATTACTGGCTACATACAAACATCATACAAATGGTTAAGTACGAATATTTGCATTTTTATAACAGGCTTGGATTATTCAATTAACCCTTTCAGACCTGGCGTCCACAATTGAGGACTTAAAATATAAAAGTATTACATAAACATCATCATCATCATTCGTACAGAAAAAAGCGGTTGTATTCGTTTGTTGAAATAATAAGTCAACAAAAAAAATTAAAAATTACATATATTTTTCATTATAATTATATTTTTTTTTTAATTTACCTAAACCGTACAAGAAAATCAAAAAGTCAGGTCTGAATCTGAAAAGGTTAAAAAATATAACACGAAATAATTTTTTTCTACAGGGTGTCCCGTAATTAATGGATAATCTCTTAAGGGGTCATTGTACTCACCATTATGAACAACTTTTACTATGGGACCGAACCCAAAATCGCGAAAAAAAAATCAGCTGCTCCCTACATTTTGACGAGTTATGCGAACATAAATGTAGGGAGCAGCTGATTTTTTTTTCGCGATTTTGGGTTCGGTCCCATAGTAAAAGTTGTTCATAATGGTGAGTACAATGACCCCTTAAGAGATTATCCATTAATTACGGGACACCCTGTATAATTAGGTAGTACTTATTGTTAAAAAATATTTCCATTTAGAAATACAATCTTCACCATTGATTATCATTGGAATCTAAAAATAAGTTTCAGGAAATACTTGAAACTTATTTTCACATACCGAGCATATGATTGAGGTTTAGTTTGCGCTGCCGCAAATTTTTCTTTCGGAGCTTCAAAATAACCCTAGCATTGTTTTTCCTTTGGTGTCAAATCCTTAACGTCTATTTCTCTTACGGTAATCTGCTCTGTTCTTCTTTAAGTAGTTTTCGTACCTTTCGGGGTCTCGCCTCAATTTTTGTTTGAATCGCCTTTGCCTTTCCGCTGATGTTAGCGGCTTTTTAGCTAAAATGTACAACTGAAAGTTAATTATAATTTTGTTTAAACTATCATTATGGCCTTAACTGCATATTAATATATGCATTCTAGTAAAAAAAATATTTCCAGAGATGTTCCATGTTTAGTTGCAATTAATCTACAACCTAATAAAATACCCTCAGGTGCCTAGGATCAGTGTTGCTAAATTTTCAATTGATGTTTGATAAGTGAAATTGCCGTTTTTGTATGAAACACAAGACTTTCGATTAACAATGGCAACACTGCCTAGGATAGTAAATAAAAAAAAACTAATACATTACAAAATAATTTAATGAAAAAGTCTTCAGGGTCACCAAATATGTCTCTAGGGTAACCATTTTATTGACCCAAGGGAACGGTCAACAAGGAGATATTTTACAGATAACCTTCAAGATATCAGTAAATTGACAAAAATATCACAAAAAGATGTGTCAGTGATTAGGGGAAAGTGGGGGAATTGAGAACGGCGGGTAATTGGGAATAGCTAGGTAAGTAATACTTTTAACCGCACTACACCACTCCGCACCCGTTCAACAGACGCGTCTGGCGCCCCTCGGTACGTACGCGACAGTGAGAGTGAAAGAGAGCACGCGCACTGTCACGGTGAGTCGAACTATTTTTTTAGCATTTCTGTTATAATTTTTGTCGTGTGTTATAATAGATGTATATATGATATTTTTGGGTTTAGAGACACCGTACTTCATTACAATCATGGACAATTTATCTATTTTAAAACCCCACGTGCTTTGAAGGTCATCAGAAATACTGTTATGAATGAACACCATTTTGATTTACATTCACTACTTCGGGCAATTGGGAACGGCATCAAGCGGGTAATTAGGAACGTTCTCAATTACCCCATTTAGTTCTTAATTACTCCGAGTGCTACTGGTTGATTATGTAAAAATGTTTTAACGTTACAAATTGACTGAAACAAACTACCTAATTGAAGATCTTCGCCATTCTATCGAAAATGTCAGAAATAAGCAGCTTACATTTACAATTATCCCATACAGCAATGTTTTTTGTTTTTGTTCATATTTCTTATATACGTTGATTTTTAAGTTTTTTTTTTCTCACTATTATTTATGTAAATAAGCAAAGTTAATGTTGCAATAGAAGTTTATTATGTCCATGACTTTTTTCTATTACTTTTGAGCATTGGTAGTTAAGTGTTCCCAATTCCCCCACTTTCCCCTAATCAGATTTAAATGCTTTGTAATAAGTATTAAATTGATAAGGAAATCCGTGTTTTTGCAGTCACGCAATAGAACTACAATAAACACACGAAATGGCCGAGCGAATAAAATGTCAAAACTTAAGAGCCTATACTACCTCAGGTTTTTATCTCGCTCGCGTGATTTGCAGGCCTCTTTCCTTTTATTGGTAAGGTATATTATAAGGTATATTATACGGTATTGGTAAGCCAGCGAAAGCTGATACTTAGGTACGTAAAATCAGGAACACACATTCAAAAAATTATAAAAAACTAAACAATAAACAATTTTTCGATTATTTATGTTATTTATGATAGAGAAACGGTCGAATATACGGTTTGTTAGAATTAACTTGCCGTGGAAATTTTTATGATTAAGTAACGAAATTCACAGCCATTTAGTACAAGGGATAGACCGAAGTTGTATGAGAGGCTGAAGGGTGAAACGTTTTACGTGTTCCCACACATTATACAATGTACAGTCCGCCGGCAAACGGTATAATCATAAAAACTGGCGGGCCATTTTTTATAAGCTGACCGCAGTGGCGTGCACTCCATACATGCAAATAAGCTCTGCATACCCTGTAGTCACATACCATACATGCCCCTTTAAATGATAAATAACTAATAAACTACAACTATAACTCAAGAAAAAACATGGTAATTATTCTAAAAATCTAACCGTAGTCACCATCTCACCGTTTACAATGCGATTTACGTGCCATCTATTATTTTTTTATTGGAACTAATTGGCTGGAGCGAGCGGCGAACACCGCGCAGGCAGCGCTCCCGTGGCAAAAGCAGTAACATGCAGTGCTTATTTTTCATACAACGCATCTCGTGTAGTACACAGCAAAAGTGTCACTGTGTGCGTGAAAATGTGTGCGCGTGTTTGAGTTCTGGAAGCAGAGCTTACATTGCAACCCGTCCAAATTGAGAAGCCGTAAAAGCACCGCTTAGTTGTTGATTACAGAGGGTCAACTTTTTTTGGTCGGATTGACCATAATTCGTTCGTTTTAGTTTGTAATTGTACAGTTTTTACAAGCTTTTATTCAACTTGCAATGTTTGAATGTTTGTTTTTTTGACATATTGTTTTGATTGTTTTTCTTGTCAATCACTTGATTGACTGTATAAGTAATTACATTAATATTATGTACTTACTTTAAAAAATTAAAGTAATCTGTGGTTATACCTGTGATCCTGTGCCGCCGAACCCGCCGAAGTGTGTTTTTGTATATCAAAATCTTGCGCTTTTTCGACGTTATCTTTTGAGGAAAAAGTTAAATTAATTGTAAATGGAAGGTGTGTACCCGGGTTTGATTTAGCTTTCTTGTTATTTTCTTAAAAAAGTTTTATGATAATGTATTTATGGCTAACATGTTGTGTACCCACATACAAACACATTGTATTGTATCCCTTGCTTTTTTTTTACAAATCAAGATAAAATAATGTTTGGACCTTTGTCGGATATTCTGATTAAAATAATTTAAGTAGATTTAAAGTATTCGTAGTGGTCGCAAACAAATATCATGCGAAGCCAATGGCGCCGCCGTGCGGTAAGAGTCAGGGTAAGAGTAAGGTAAGGTAGGTGGGGTCGGGTAAAACAAACGGTCGGGGAAAAAAAAACTTGTTAGATTGTTTTTTTTTTTTTCATTTTAGCCGTGCATACCCAGTCTGAAATCTCTGTGCACGCCACTGGCTGACCGCCTGTAGGCGGACTAACGGCGTACAGTAAATGTGTGGGGCCCTTAACATTATCTCCAGGCTAATCAAATATTTTTAACAATTCATTAAATTACCTAATATTTGACATGTAAACCATGTTTCTAATATACCTATCTAGCTGATTATCTTAGCTGATACAATTAAAAAAAAAACACTGACGGTTTCGATGTTAGAGTAGAAGTAGAGTAGAAAAATTTAAATGCCAGGGTCCAGTTGATTGGGCACGCCACAATTGCGGCGATAAGTCCCCTCTTTGAGGAGTGGTTAGAGAGGCGCCACGGCATCCTCACCTTCCGCCTGACGCAGGTCCTCACCGGACACGGCTGTTTCGGGAGGTTCCTGTTTCGCATAAGGCGGGAGGAAACGCCCGGGTGTTACCATTGTGTGGATCGCCCGGAGGACACGGTGGAGCATACAGTGGAGGTCTGCCCGGCTTGGGCAGAGCACCGCCGTGTTCTCACGGAGGCAATCGGCGGCGGCGATCTCTCGCGTCCGAGCCTGGTCCAGGCCATGGTGCGGAGCGAGAGTGCATGGGAGGCCGTCACCTCCTTCTGCGAAGCAGTGATGCTCGCGAAGGAGGAGGCGGAACGCGTGAGGGAGAGGCAGCCTCACGCCCTCAGTCGGCGCAGGAGACGCCCTGGGCGGCGGGAATCGCGGGGCGATTTCCGGACACCGTAGGCGCGGGCCTGCGGACGGTGAGCAGCGGGTAGCTCGCCGTCCGGTAAGGACCAGGCCCAAGTCGACGGCGCGTTGTGTTCCACGCGCGCCTCAAAGAGATGTCAGCAAGTGACGGGGTCCAATAGGGCCGACGCCGCTGGGGTCGCGGGTTGTTTGAAGAAGTTACCGCGGCCCTGGCATAGGCAACTGAAGGAACACGGGTGGGTTTTAGTCAGTAAAAGTCTGACACGCCCTTCCACTCCACCCAGAGCGGGAGAAGTTATTTGATGATTTCCCACCCTCAAAAAAAAAAAAAAAAAAGGGTCCAGTTGATCCACCCATTTAACAACTTAGGGTACAATAACAGCTACAAATTATGTTTAAGTATGACAATTATTATTCATAAAGAGATAAGCTCTGTGCTACGAAATCTTAAGGAGGGGATGAAACAGGCAATGAAGCCTGTTTCATCACCTGCATAAAAGTTCCGAATACCACATGTAGTAGATATTAATACCATAAAAAGTTTGTTCGACACTCTACTGTACCTGATAGTAAGATGCTATCCAGACACAATGCAATGTCCTACTTCTCATCAGAGTATTAGAGATATAAGCTGATATGTGCTAATATGTATGCATATAAATTGAAAAAAGATTTGCCACAAAACACATAAATCTTTATTAAAATAAAAACAAAATGTTTTACAAATAAAGTTTAAAAAACTGTAACCCGACTACGAAAAAAATAAAATTGATCTAAAAAGTTCAAAATATTTATTTACTTAAACAATAATGACATAGGTATATACATAGTTGTAATGAGCTTGTCAAGACCTTTCTTTTGATACCAAACATGTCATGATTATTTCAATTAAATTTTTTTCGAGGTCAGAAATTTTCGTGTAAATATTTTTAGGAAGAATTTATGTAGCCTATGTCACCCGGACCATTATTACGAATCTATCGATACCTCATTCATCAAAATCAGTTCTGTAATTTAGAAGCTACAGTGGAACACACGTAAATACATACTTATATGCATACTTACATACTTACCTAGATGCATACATAGACTGCTAAAATCATAACCCTTCCTTTAGGATTTGCCGTAGTTGGGTAAAAACCACAATAATTGCTGAAATCAACGAAGTCGCAATATTTTTGTTATCCTATTAGTACCTACATAAAGCTAGATCAATCTCTATTTCTATAGTCTAATATACTTTCCATCTGAAGTTTGAATGATATTCGGAGGGGGATGATTATGGTCTGTCACCGCACTCTTTATCATCCCATCCACTTTCAGAGTGAGCTTGGCCGGACAATTCTTCACTTTCTTGGAGGAACAATACTGGTTACGAAACGAAGGTCCTTGCTTTGAAAAGGTATAATTCTGGTAGAGAACAACTGTTTTCCCGTTCAGAGTCACTACTTGGTATGGTTTACCTGTAAATTGAAGAATAAATTAGATATCGATAATAGTACATTTTGATACAAGTGGAGAACGTTTGTTATTGCGTTCGAGGCGGAATTAACACCCGAGCCGTACGCGAGGTTGTTTTTGAGCCGAGAACTGCCATAACAAATGTCCACGAGTATCCAACGACGTTTTTCAATACACTTTTGAAGAAATAAAATAAAATAACGAACAATATTTTTGCCACGAATTATTAAGAAACTATGATTTAAATTTTCTTTTTCTTCCGTGCTTTGCTTTCGCCAGGTTGAAGGAGAAGCAAAGGTATAAAGACGATAAACAGCCTAATATGAAAAATAGAAAATTCAAATATCTTTGAGTTTAGAACACAAATAAATGTTAATTTGTTCATAAACTTTTCTTTTATTGTAATAATCACAGTTTTGATGAAATTAAATATATAAACATTCAAAAAAATATTAACGCCGTAACGACGCATATCTCTTTGCCGAGATTTAAAAAAAAACATTCACCTCCGAATAGAGAGTTGTGAATAGAGGCATTGAACCAATTTGGTCTACGTATAGGTATAAGTTATCTGTGGCAATTTTTATTCCCGCACACGTGCGGGAAAATAAAAAATCGCACGCGTGTGAAATACATTGCATTGTGAACCTAATCGTAGTGCGATATGAACCAGTTTTCGAGGGAGTGTATTGAAAAATATACAGCGATTAGGCCTGAGACCGACAGTAGGTGCGACAAGGACAAGGAAAGCAACAGAGTCAAGTGTTGCCCCCCCCCCCCCCCCACTGCCAGAGAAATGATGAGTGAAAAAATTCACGATAATAGTATTATTAATATATACAGGGTGTTTATTTTAATGTATCAAGCCAGTGCGAGCTGATAGCAGAGTACCATACCTATCGATTTAACCCCCATGTATGTTCTACGATTTTTTGTAGTTTTCGAGTTATTTTGGATCCCTCATTTCATATCAATGGTAGTGGTTAACTCTTGAAACGTCGATTGACACCCAGGTGTGCAGATACAATAAAAATCTATTGCGTCTGCTAATTGGCGTGCGACGGGTTAAGTATAGTAGTAGGTATAAAATTTAAGTTTTTATGATCTACACTATTTCCCAAAAACTAATAAAAGAACTGATAGATATCCCGTACCACGGACAAGGAGCAAGTTTGCCAGAAAGCATTACAACAGTATAGCGCCTCGCCTTTACGGCAAATTTAGCCAGTTCAAATTAGTTAGAGACGTGAACAATTTCCTTATAAAAAAGGAAATCTTACTTTGGCTCGAATGCTATAGCTATTATGATACGGAAAGCATTATCAGTAATCTAACCTAGTGGACAGACTCAGACAACACTCACTCACACACCTACATTCACACATTCATCACACATCTCACCACACACATTCATACACATACACCCACACACTCATCGTACATCTCACCACACACATGCTACCTCTTTAATTCAAGACAGATTATGTTCTAGATTTATTAGTAATTTATTTTTTATTTATTATTTTCTCATTTAATATTTTGTTCATTCATTTTTGCCACTATGATTATTATTTTTTAATATTTTATTTCAATTTTTCTTTTAATTATGTACTAATTCTAAAATGAAATGTAATGTTGTATTTAGTCTAAGCCCATATTTATTTATTTATTTATTTATTTATTTATATATTGATCCATGTAACTGCAGAAACCTCGACCCCTGTCATACAGGCTGTCCTAGTTCAGGGGTCGAGATCTCATTGATGTACCTAACGTACACTGAAGTTTGGAAATAAATTACTATTACTATCCCATGTCGGGTACTACATTTTTTTAAAAAAGGTTTCCAAAATAAGAAAGAATAAGTGTATGAAAGTTCATAACTACATCAAAATAAACGTTGTTGGATCATGCAGAAACATCTTTAGACAACATAGCAAACTTACCTTAACAAAAGTAAACTTCATTAAACAAAAAAAAAAAACTTCTAACACGAGCACTCATTAACTTTGCATATTGATGGGATAGCTTGTTTATCGAGAAACCTTACTATCCCAAATTGCGAACCATACCATACCATACGAATCGCGCGCCACGTGGTGCTTTGTGTCGCATGGGATTTGCGTCGCGTGTCGCACATGTTTGTAGGAGCCTTTAGCTCTGGCGCAATCTGTAATAACTTACTGCATTCCAATATCGGGTGGAGGTACCAAAATTAAATTCCTTGATCTGGAAAGAGCTCAGCGCGTACTTCAATTCTCAATTTCTTTATCGCGTACCGTAATGTATACAGTTGGTAGGGAAATTATTATATTAGTCACAATTATGGACCCTGTCGGGCACAGCATAGATCAAGTAAGAGAGAGGAAGAAGAAAACTCACTACTACTTACTACTATTACTTATCAGAGTGATGTACTTTAAACCATTTAGGTTCCCTACAGCACACATTGGTTCAAGGGCGGAAAAAAGTCCTTTGTTTCAACCTTGTTTAAAATGTCTACAATTTGGTACACACATACTAGAATGTTAGTAGAAACAAGTCCTAAAATTAATACGGATAAATAATTATACAGTATTTAATTATATGATGCCAAAGTAGGGTGATCGAGAATTTACAAATTTCGTGCAAAAAATATTGTTATTTCAAGTATGAATAGAACCAAAATACTATAATTATCAACTTTCATTTTTAGTTTAGTCATAAGTTTATTGTGTGTATTAATAAAATAGTAAACATAATGTTATAATATAATGAATAATTACTTGCTATTACATTTTTAGTGAAGAAGGTCATTTGGAACCTTTTGTTTTCAATCATGAGATCATAACTAATCTCCGTTATCGACCGATACGTAATAATATACTTTCGGAGATTAATTAGACCCTATAGATTAAGAATACATTAGTTTTGGCTGCGATAACCTGCGATCTTGGAAATACCAGGTACTTAACTAA
This sequence comes from Cosmia trapezina, assembly GCA_905163495.3. Taxonomy (NCBI): domain Eukaryota; kingdom Metazoa; phylum Arthropoda; class Insecta; order Lepidoptera; family Noctuidae; genus Cosmia; species Cosmia trapezina. The sequence continues at coordinate 22,803,746 of LR991029.1, forward strand.
TGACGCTCTGTAATTAAGAAAAAGTGCATTATATTAATAAGTGTTTCTAATGAGGGTAATTAACATTTATCATATCGTGTAAGTATATCTTCTCTATTTAATATTTAGTTTATTAATATTTATTTATTTAAAAATGCTGATTTAATTATATGAAATTCATGTGAAAAAATTTGATGAATATTTTCATGTTAATAAAAAAAAAATACGTGTTATATCTTTCTCTTTGTAAACTGGTACATCCATTATATCATTTTAATAAAGTATTATGAAGAAACGCAACGTCTTTTCATTTAAAAATAATATTTTCCGCATGCCCGTACTACCTGCACCACTGTGCAGCAGACCTATAAAAGTTAGCAACTTGCTCTCAATTAGAAAACTTTCTAATCTACTAGCGGTCCCGACCGACAGGCGATGTCCTATCTGAGTGATCCTGGAACCCGACTACAGCGCCACCTCTACCGGGTCCAATTGTGTTTTCAAACCATCCAGGAAACAATTGAAATATACACACAAATTTTCATCCAAATCGGTCCAGCCGTTTGACAGGTGACAAACACACGTACAGAAGAATTATATATACTTATCCTATGTCCGTCTCTTGGTTCTAAGCTTCCTCCACATACACACTTAAGCCGAGTCTCCTGCGCGTGTTTTTTCGAAACTTTACACGGAAAACCTTACACATATTAATTTGTTTTCTTAGACAAGCTATCTTCTGCGTATTCAAATATATGTAAGCCACGTCTCTTTGTTTCAATGTTTTTGTGTAAAGTTTCGAAAAGACTCGCGTAGGAGACCTGGCTTTATATACTCACACACACTCATAGACATACACACATTACATCACAACACACACACACACACGTGCAGTCAGTCAACCTCACACACCGAAAGCTAAATTAATGCTTTATATCGTTTAGTATATTATTATGTTTGTATTTGTATTTTGTATCATGTCCCTACCTAGAACCCATCAACAATCATGAACGTTTGCCATCGTTGCCTGTGCTCCAGCTCCAGATATAACTTTCCGCCCATATCATTTAAGTATACAACGTGTAACGTTAAATGCGCAAAACCTCTTAAGGGGTCATTGTACTCATCATTATGAACAACTTTTACTATGGGTTCAAACCTGAAATCGCGAAAAAAAAATCAGCTATTCAGTACATTTCTGTTCGCGTAATTCGTCAAAATGTACTGAACAGCTGATTTTTTTTTCGCGATTTCAGGTTTGGTCCCATAGTAAAAGTTGTTCATAATGATGAGTACAATGACCCCTTAAGAGGTTTTGCGCATTTAACGTTACACGTTGTATATTTAATTTATATACCTACTTATAATTATATATAATTTAAGTATATAAGGTATTTTTATAAAAAAAAAAAGAATTACCACAGAACTCATAAAACTTTGATATAAATTATTTTTAAAAAATCATAATGAAAAAAAAAAAATTTAATAAAAAAAAATCTAGGTACTAAAACACAATAATCGCACTTCATAAAGTTTTTTTATTACAAGTTTTGAACTTTTCTTAGCTGCTGAAATGAACGAAATCGCAATATTTTTGCTAAGATCCAAGTATAGACGGTTTCTAGTATCATCTCTATTTCTATATTCTAAAGTACTTTCCATCTGAAGTTTGAATGAGTTTCGGAGGGGGATGATTATGTTCTGTCACCGCACTCTTTATAGTCCCATCCACGTTCAGAGTGAGCTTGGCCGGACAATTCTTCCCTTTCTTGGAGGAACAGTACTGGTTACGAAACGAGGGACCTTTCTTCGAAAAGGTATAATTCTGGTAGAGAACAACTGTTTTCCCGTTCAGACTCACTACTTGATAATATGGTGCACCTGTAAATTAAAGAATTAATTAGGTATCGATAAAATAGATTAGATTAGACCTAAGACTCAGCAGGTGCGACAAGGACAAGGGAAGTTCACGATCGAAAACTAGGGAAGGGTCTGAGGGGGGCCTGGGCTGAAGAGCAAAATTAACCTCAAATTAAAAAATTAATTAAAAATAATATTACCTTAATATACCTTAATTAATATTACCTTAATTAACTTATTAAAATTAATTAAGGTAATATTTATTACCTCGTATCACCCGATTGAATGATATTATGGTAACTATGACACTGGCTGTTTTAATGTTGGCAATAAACTGTTTCAAAAACTTTTATAGAGGATTTATAGCATGGGTGTAGATAAAACATTATTTTGTTCTAGAAAAAGTGTTTTATTATGATTCTATTTTTAAATTTAGGTATTTTGTTTATAGAGTATGTCAATATATTTACTCGTTTTGAAGTTTATAATTCGAATTTTGTTATATGAGAGTAGATCACAATAATTATGATTACCTACACTAAATAATTAACCTAACAACTTTTAACTTAATTGTGGAAACACGTTTCGGTACCTACAATTAAACTGCTTTCAACAATAATAAAAATATTATATAAAAAAAAATACATTGTAAAAATCTTCAATACATATACAATAGGTCTAGATACAGTGGACAAAACTTAAGCATGCTCACTTAAGGAAATATTTCTGCGGGAGCGCAGCTAGTAGACAAACCCCTTCCTGGTTTCGCCCAATTAGAGACAATATGCATTTGTGTGAGTAAAGGGCGTGTAACAAAAAAAAGAAAAAGTATTAAACCAAATACTAGAAACAACAGCAAAACTGTTGAGATAATACTAAGGTAGTAAAATAAAAAAATAAGTTTAAAACACTGTAACCCGACTACGGAAAAATAAAAGTGATCTAAAAAGTACAAAACATGAAAATATTTCAGACAGAAATCAAGACATAGGTACACAAATGGTCAAGGTAAAGCCTTCGTCGAATGCCTATTTATACCATGTGGGTGTCAGGAACACGTACAAAATTATAACGTCATGCGACGACGGCTTTGCCTTGACCATTGGTGTACTATGTATTGATTTCTGTCTGAAATATTTTCTTGTTTTGTACTTTTTAGATCACTTTTATTTTTCCGTAGTCGGGTTACAGTTTTTTAAACTTATTTTTTTATTGTATAATAGGTAGGTATGTATTAATTTGTACAGCCGCGCTATACAGGCCTACGTAGCACAGTCTCACTTTTTCTTGTTTTTAACTATTTAAACATATACATTTACAGTATGACATATAAACATACTTGTAATGTGCTCGTCAAGAGCTTTCTTTTGATACCAAATATGTCATGATAATCTCAATTTAATTTTTTTCGAGGTCAGAAATTTGTGTGTTAACTCCACCATATTAAATTTAGGGAGAATTTATATAGCCTATGTCATCCGGACTATTATTTAGAATCTACTGATACCTCATTCATAAAATCGGTTCAGTAATTTAGGCGCTACGGTGGAACACACGTAAATGCATACATACATAGACTGCTAAAATCATAACCCTTCCTTTTGGCTTTGCCGTAGTCGGGTAATAATATACGCGTGTTTTCTTTCTTGTTTAGACTTATTCTTATAATATACTCATTCTTTATTTTAACCACATTCATTCATTTTTTTCATTTTTTTTTTTTTTTTTTTTTTTTTTTTCTTTTTTTTTTTTTATCTTAGCATTCTCTCATCTCAGCTGCATTCAATTGGCTTTCATTCAACCCTTTTGTGGCCCAAAATAATTCTGATCCATACAAGACAGCAGGTACCTGTACTGTAACTGCCTTGCCCAGGGACAAGGCAGCTAGCTTCTGGTACTATCTCTATTTCTATATTCTAGTGTACTTTCCATATGAAGTTTGAATGAGTTTCGGAGGGGGATGATTATGTTCTGTCACCACACTCTTTATCGTCCCATCCTCGTTCAGAGTGAGCTTGGCCCGACAATTAATCTTCCCTTTCTTAGAACAGTACTGGTTACGAAACGAGGGACCTTTCTTCGAAAAGGTATAATTCTGGTAGAGAACAACTGTTTTCCCGTTCAGAGTCACTACTTGGTATGGTTTACCTGTAAATTGAAAAATGAATTAGGTATCGATAAAATAGATTAGATTATACCTGAGACCGACAAAAAGTGCGACAAGGACAAAGAAAACTCACGGTCGAGAACTAGGGAAGGGTCTGGGGGAGGCCTAGCCTGAAGAGCAAATCAAACTTACCGATGTCTAATATAATGTACAAAATTTATTGTAGAATAGTAAATAGTTCATTAACAGAAGCTATTTGAATTAGAATTGAAAAAAAAAATTAAATAAAAGAATTAATTATGAATGATATTGTGCTTCACCACCAACTCGTACAAATTGCAAGTTTACTACGTAAACTTACTATGGAGCTTTATCAGCGTACCATTTCTTAAACATCTATGCTTTATTAGCTATCTAACGAAGTATAAACTTTTTTTTTTAAATGGCTGAATAAACTAGATTTGTTAAGAAAGAAAAATCAATATAGTTTCCTGTCCACTGTTTTTTGAAAAAAATATTTTTGTACCCGTGAGTGGTTTGATACATAATGACCTCTAATATCACCTCTGAACGGGATCGTGACATGTTTCAAATAACCTTGTATGTATACAGATTCCTTATTTTATCCATTCGCGTAACACTACACACATCCCTCTTAACATTCTCATCTCAACCGCATTCAATTGCCTTTCATTCATCCCTTTTGTGGCCCAGCATTCTGATCCATAAAAGACAGCAGGTTGACCTGCTGATGTAGCTGCCTTGCCAAGGGGCAAGGCAGCTAGATTCTAGTACGTAAAGTACTTTAGAATATAGAAATAGAGTTATCTATTTCTATATTCTAAAGTACTTTCCATCTGAAGTTTGAATGATTTTTGGAGGGAGATGATTATGTTTTGTCACCGCACTCTTTATCGTCCCATCCACGTTCAGAATGAGCTTAGCCCGACAATTCTTCCCTTTCTTGGAACAATACTGGTTACGAAACGAAGGACCATTCTTCGAAAAGGTATAATTCTGGTAGAGAACAGCTGTTTTCCCGTTCAGAGTCACTACTTGATATGGTTTACCTGTAAATTGAAGAATGAACTATGTATCGATAAAATAGATAACGATTAGACCTGAGACCGACAGTAGGTGCGACAAGGACAAAGACAGCTCACGATCGAAAACTAGGGAAGGGTCTGGGAAGAGCAAATCAAACTTACCGATGTCTAATATAATGTACAAAATTTATTGTAAATTAGTAAATAGTTTATTAACAAAAGCTATTTGAATTTGAATTGAAAAAATAATTAAATAAAATGGATGATATTGTGCTTAACCACCAACTCGTAAATAAAGAAAACAATCAGTTTCAGGTTCATTCACCTACTATTTAATAAAATGACGGAGAGATCATTTTTGCATTCATAAAATTGTTAGTAAAATAAATTATAGTACACTAAATGTTTATCGTAACAATTTTTAACTTAGTTGTGGAAAAAAGTTGCGGTAAAATTAAACTGCTTTCAACAAGAATAAAAATATGTAAAAAAGAAAACATTTTGAGAGGTTTCATTTAAGGTATTCATTTAAAAGACATTTCACATGACATTGTAGAAATCTGAATGAATTAAATTTTTTAAACAAGTGTTTATTTCTTTTTTTTCTATTTCAATGAAAGGCTACTAACAAAAGGTATTTCCAAGGCAGATGTGAGTGGAAACTAGTAAGACATATAGTGAACTTTGTGATGCTCTTCAGAAAGATCAGGTGCTTATTCGCAACCGGGATTATTATAATTCTGTAAAGCCATATTAGTTACAGCCGCGAATCATATTTTAATTAACATGCAACCTGACACTGACCTGCAAATTGCAAAAAAACGTAAGAAAAATTGAATTTAGCGGGCTAGCTTAGCGCATCCCCCTTAAGAATTTTAAAATAATAATTTGACACCGTGGAGAATTCTTGTTATTTTAGCAATAATAACCTACTCTTAATAATGTTGTAATATTTGCTGTTAAACTTATTTTTAAGTAACGTAATTTCATCACCTTTCGCTACAACTTGCTTATAATTGTTACCTAAATGGAAGAAGTCACTGGCTCCTGAAATACAGGTACTCTAACCTAGCTCTGGTGCCAGGGTCTCAAATTTATCTGTAACCTATGTATGGCAATAAAGAATTATTTATTTATTATTTATTTATTTAATGTTTTATTAGGTACGTAGTTTGGCAAATAACAACAATACTATTCGAAAGTACCTATACCTAACAACATCAAAATCAGTTTTTCCTTTTTGTATATAAATCTGAATATATGTATTGTATTTTTTCTAGACATTCTTTACTTATGTATGTCAAAAATTGTATAGCGTTTACCTACATTTTTGACATTTGATTGACGCTGTCATGAGATTGTGAACGTTTTTAGGTACGAGAATTGGCCATAAGAGGGGCAATTCTCGTATTTTTAACAACGTTCGCAATCTCATCTCAGTCTCAATCTGTCAAAAATTGTATAGCGTTTACCTACATTTTTGACATTTGATTGACGCTGGCATGAGATTGTGAACGTTTTTAGGTACGAGAATTGGCCATCTGATGTGCTCTTGTCTGTACGATGAGGAGAGACTAATGAGGGTTTTCATGAAAATTCACGCCACCAGTTGGCGCCACTTTGACAAGACGTCTTTCATTTTGACAATTAATCTATACCTACTAATAATAGAGCTGAAGAGTTTGTTTTTTGTATTTGAACGCTCTAATCTCTGGAACCACTATTCGGATTTGAAAAATTCTTTATGCATTTGATAGCGCAATACTTGAAGAAAGTTATAAGCTATAACATCACGCTATATCCTTTAGGAGCCGAGCAAAAAGAAAGAAAGTCAGAAAGAACGTTAAGCGAAAACGAAGTAATAGCGCGGGCAGGCAATGCGATGCGACAGGGTGGGTCGGGGGAGCAAGAAATTTCACGGAAGCGAAGTCTCGGGCAGAAACTAGTATAAAATATATGATGACGTTCATCATTCGCTTTATTCATTCCTTGCATTCATTAGTTCATCATTCAGTCACGACTACTCACGACTTAAGAAAATATAGGCGCTTTGCATCGAGATATAAGTACTAACGTACGTACTTATATCTCGATGGCGCTTTGACACTTTTGACAGGTGCCCGGACCTGACGATTCAGTGCTGCCACCTTGGAAACATCATTTCAGAAAACCCTCATTAATGCATAAGTAGATACAATCTTCTTGAAGTAACATACCTACTTATTATCAAGTAAATATACAATCAAAAAGACTTCGAGTGTGAGGAAGTATTTTTTCATCATGTTGGCACATTGATGTATATTATATATTATATATCAATGTGTTCGCACCATTTTAGCAGAGCCGTTAGAAGAAACTCTCTATTACCAGCACCCTCACTGTGTAACACATTATCAATCGGAATCGGTTGAATCATTTTGAAGGTCCAACAACATTCATTGCGTTATTTACGGTGTCGAGCAGACAAATTTTTCGAACATATTTTATGACGCAATGGACTAGTAATATGCTTCAAAACGATTCAGATTCCGATTGAGAGTGTGTTACGCAATTAGGGTGCAGGTTTCTAAATTGAGTATTGAGTTAAGAACTTGTCAATCTCTACTTTAGCATTACCTACTAAAGGTGATTCCTTCAATGTAGCCCGCGAAATTTCACCTTAGGTAATGCCAAAGTAGATTTAGAGGGGCTCCTGGCTAAATGATAACAGCCACACGGGTCGATCGAATGATGGGTTACCATAAATTACATATCGAGACCCCTCCGTGCGTGTCGTTGACAGTCGTTACGGGTAGTCAGAAGCCCAAAAGTCTGACAACCAGTCCTACCAAGGGGTATCGTGTTACCCAGTAACTGGGTTGTGGAGGTCAGATAGGTAGTCGCTCCATGTAAAATACTGGTATTCAGCTGCATCCGGTTAGACTGGAAGCCGACCCCAATTTAGTTGGGAAAAAGCTAGGCAGATTTTGTTTTGACAAATTAAAAATCAGAATACAGCTGGACAAAAGCTGTGGGCGAAAGCATCAGTAACCCGTGTAATTCGAATTTTCTTGGTTTTTGCAATTTGCAGATCAGTATCAGGTTATATTTTGATCTAAATGTGATTCGTGACCGTAAAAAATCTGTATTTATATAATTTAAATCTTTAAAATCATCAATACAACTCTCCAAGTTCATATTACCCTATTGAATGACATATTTCATGAAATCATGACATTTGAGGCCAATTCTAACTTATGGAGTTGTATTGCTGATTCTCATGATTATTATGTAATTGTATAAAGCAATATTTGTTACGGTCGCGAATCATGTTTTAACGAACATATAACCTGACACTGACTTGCAAATTAAAAAACGTAAGAAAATTTTAATTTCACGGGCTGCCTTGTCGCATCCCCCTTAATGCCAAAGTAGAGTTTGACAAGATTTCAACTTCAAATGCTCAAATCAGAAACCGGGTGTAAATACAAGTCCATGTCCATGAAAATAACACCGCTTTCTATACTAATGTTATTAGTCTATTATCAAAACAATTTCATTTAGAATATTCAACACAGATTTTCTTCACATCATCATCCCATATATCTTTCTCAGCTTCGTAAACTTGTATGTGCCATCCGAGGTCCTCTCACATCTCGGGGGGAGATGCGTGTGGTTCGTCACAGCAGTCACAATATTGCCACATTTGCCCAGTTTTATGAACGCGCGGCACTTCTCGCTCATCTTCTGAGAACATCGGAGTAAGGATTTGCCTTTCACGTGGTAGGAATAAGTGTAGTTATTGTAAAGAATCACTGACTTGCCTTTTGCTAGAGGGAGTACATGGTAGTTGGCTGAAAAAAAAAACAGTTTTATAAGTAAGAAGGATTATTTGACTGGGCACTTGCAAAAAAGAGTTATGATGAAGACGATGAATATGATGATGTTGACGTGTGTGAAGTGGGATATTAATTTGCTTCGAGATTAGGCAAGATTCATAAAATTAAAAACGTTAGGTAAAAAGAAAATGGTTTATTAAGAAAATTCAAAACGATTTCACAAAGACGGAAAGAAATAGGTACACGATTCAGTTGACACGCAGTACAATATTGACAAACAAAACCTTAGTTTATTTTACCTCTAATTTGTTATTACATCATCTGTCTATCCCTATGAGGGAAACAGGTGTACTGTTTATAATTTTAAAAAATCCACACATTTCATTGGTCCTTCAAACGGCAAACAATATTTTATTAACTAGAAAATTCTGCTAATACAAGGGGCTCGTGGCTAAGTAATAACAATTGCACGGGTCGATCCTTAAATAGGACGCGGCCATACGCTGTTATTCAGAGATATAAATCATCGATGCAATTATTTGCGTGATATTACGATTCTTTCATTTCATTGGATTGCTCTTTTCTCCTAAATTCCTACAGTATATTGTTCATTGCTTTAGAAACGGCGTAGAAACCTCTTGATGTCAAAATACATCTTGGAGGTAGATGATTGTGGATTGCGTCATAGTAAACGATGTTCCCAAATTTGTCCATTCTCAAGAACGCACTGCACTTCTCACTTACTTTCTGCGAACATTGCAGTCGGGGCTTGCCTCGCACATGATATGAAAACGTGTAGTTCTGGAATAAGATTACCTCTTTACCACCAGCTAGAGGTAGTATTTGGTAATTGGCTGCAAAAAATAAATTGTGATTACATTTTGATCAGCCATCTTAGGGCATTTCAGCCATGCGTGTAATGGATGTAGGCAGGTCTTCAAACACACATGAAACAATTAAATTATTAATATACGTACAATTAAATTATTAATAAAATTATTGAGATACGTACTGATTTTATAAACCACACAGTTGGTCCCAAATAGGAGCTAACGGCAACGCGGCAGGCACAGGAGGAGTTGGCGGCAGGAACTCGACTTTTTTCACAAGGATTGGTCACAGAGAGCGATAGATAGGAATAAGTAGAAGAAGGGAAGGGATGCCTTTGCCCTGCAATGGGACACAAACGGCTGGTAACAATTTAAATAAATATTTTTTTTTATCATAGGCCAGAAGAATGTGATAGAATTTGTGCATGTATCTTTAGAAATTTCTAGATATTTCGCCATTCTGTTAGTATCAGACACAGTTGGTAACAAAAATGATAAGCAAACGTAGATTAACAATATATTTTCTCAATTTTTTGTCACAAACAAAACAAATAGGTAGATAATAATAAAATTGTAAAGACTTATTTAACATCATTTATGAATTAACAGTACAACACAAACGTTCGTATCCACCTTTTTAAACTAAAACTAATATATTTCCCATATTTTTTTAACTTCTGACTCGGAGCCGGTAAGTACAAAAATACAAGATTTAGGGCGAATTTCACCAATAAAACTGATGGCTAACTGACGCGATCAGCTGAGCTGAGCTGTCAGTGACAATGTTCCACAGCAACGATGACACTGACAGCTCTTGAACGCGTTATGATGTGCCGATTTCGTTCGTGTCATTAGTGAAATTCGCACTTACTTTAAAACTTTGTTTAGTTTAACACTTAGGTTTTGACCATCTAAACGCAGTCTTTGGAAAACATGTATCCACTAAGACAAATGTATTATCTAGCATATTATTAACTTAATTGACATCATCATCGTTTTCTGCCCTTATTTATTTGGGGTTGATGCAGCATGTCTTCTTCTTCTACCTACATCTCTTTCATTCGCCATCTCAGTATTAACCCCCCTTTCTAGTCATATTATTATGTCTAAATTCATTCATTAAAGCTAGGATTCCATTTTTTAAATTAAGACGCAAGAGAAGTACTTTGCTTATGAACTCCACACAAGGTCAAGCCGTCTCGTGGGGAGTCCTTGGGTGGTACTGCCATATGAAAATGCGCATTGTATTAAGGTTAAGGTTTGTTATTGCTACAATGGAGACAAATGACATTGTGTTATTATCTTATAGCAACTAAAACATCTTCTAGAATACGAACTGTTAAATTACTGTGTGTGTTAATATTGTGTGGGTGTATGTGTGTGAGGGTGGGTGTGTGAGTGTGCGTTTCGGATTCAATGTAGGATTGGACTAGCAGCCATTTGCGAACAATCTTTTTGACTAGGCTAGTTCTAGAGTTATTGATGTCACACATACTTACTACTTTATTGTATACAGGGTGATTTTTTAATGACCAGCCAAATTTTCACAGGGTGTTCTACCCATGAATATGAACAACTTTCACTATGGGACCAACTTTGAAATCACGAAAAAAAACCAGCGGTTTCCTACAAAAGTTCAATACCTACTCGATCAAAATGTATGAAACAGCTGATATTTTTTTTGCGATTTCAAAGTTGGTCCCATAGTGAAAGTTGTTCATATTCATGGGTAGAACACCCTGTGAAAATTTCGCTGGTCATTAAAAAATCACCCTGTATGTAACAGCATGAATTCTTGCATGTGTTGTGCGAATGTTGTACGCGTCCTTATCAAAGCACACTTAAAAACTCAATGTTTGAGAAGTTGCGAGTATTCCGGGGTCTGTGTGACAATTTTATGTTGTTTTAGTACAATTTTTAAGATACGGGTATATTACTGCCGGACATTGAGTAATGCGGCTTTTTTGTACAAAAGAGCTGTCAGGAATCTGCAAGATTTTTTGAGCATGACTTTCAAAATCGACCGTTAGGCTCGTGGGATGTTTCACACAAGCCAACTTTTTATGTCCTGTAGGATCGCGTTTGACCACTATTTCAATTGATGTTAAGCCATGATACTGTTGACGATTGTGCAGCCTAGCTTTGACCGAGAAGTTATGTGGATATAGTTCGTCAAAGTATGGCTTAAGATGCAGAAGAGTGTGAAAAATGGCCGGAGGATAGTTTTGAAAATCAATGTGGATGGCTATACAGGAAGATCAAAGAAACGATGGATGGATTATGTGAAAGATGATGTAGCAAGAAAAAGGCTGATTACAGATATAACAGCTGTTAGAGATAAGGAAGATGAAGAAACGCTGTGGTAATGCCAAATAAATTGCAAGACGATGATGCGAAGGCAAGAAGATTAATTAATTTAATTAAAAGCTATTTATTCTTTAGTCGTGTTTTACTTCGTAACGCTTTAAGCCTATCATACAAAGTACTCTTTGGTATATCATACAAAATTGAAGCTTGTCTTAGACTGATTTCTTTGAAAAATATTTTTTCCACAGCAATTTTTAAATTTTCTTGGTACCAAACGGTTTTCTTCCGATCTTTTCCGTAAACTGATGTAACGTATTCTGCGGGACATACAAAGATATTAAATTTAGTTAGTTAAGTAGAATTAACTCTGTAAATAAATAAAATGTCAACCGAATGTCGAAAAAATAGACATAACTTAAAATTTAATTCTCCACAACAATATCAATAAGAGGTTAATATAACAAATTATAATAATTTATTTTGCGCTTTCTTTATTAATTAAAATATAAAACAGCAGCCTCATTGCTTAAAGGGCGGTTTAGACAAAACGAGCAAATGCATGTTGCACATTCTAACCCCTATCTATCAAATTATTTTGGTGTGAACAGAGGGCCTAGATCAAAGGGATTAAAGATATTAAAGAGAGCTATCAGAAGAAATGTAGGCGTAGACTTTTGTCCACTGGTCATAAGTATCGGATTACGAGTTTGTTCGCTATGTCCCGTCCATTGTTAAGTAATATTGAATGTCTTTGGCCTAGATAGACAAATGACATTTGCTTCGGAGCGATTCTGTTTCTACAATCGCTACAGCTTCAGTGACATTGACATGATCACGTGACATTTTGATAGCTTATGTCAACCCTATACTTTTTTGGCTCTTCTACTAGCGTCATCGCTAATCAAATGTTACTTTGTCTAGGTCCTCTGTGATAGATAGAGCATTCAATGACAGTCGCATTCATTTTGACAGGAGGTGAAGAACATACATCGCGTTGAGGTTGTAATCGTGAACACGGATTTGTAAACATAAGGCGCAATGAATATTGTGTATTTATCAAAATGAAAATGATTGTAATTAGGAGTGTGTTACACAATGAGGCTGCTTGCATTGAATACCAACAATTAAAACTTTAAGACCAGACTTAGGTAGGTAGGTACTTAAATTTAAGTAACAAAATAAAATAAAATACGAAAAATAAGTTACACATCAATCTGCCTAGCCTTTTCCCAACTTTGTTGAGGTCGGCTTCCAGTCTAACCGGATGCAGCTGAATACCAGTATTTTACAGGGAGCGACTGACTATCTGATCCCCACAACCCAGTTACTGGGTAACACCATATTCCCCGATAAGTAAACATGATGTTTAAAACAACAAGGTATAATCTTTGGTAGGTAATAAATACTTAAAGGTTATGCACAGTAGGTTATGTATACTGCCCCCGATGTCATAATTACAGTAAGTCGTGTTACTGGTGTTATGAGTTTTGAATTTAAACATCTCGAAACAAAAGTGCGATTTCCCACCATTTACATTTTTTGACTTACTGTAATTATGACATGGGGGGCAGTATAGTTTATCAAATATTATGATAAGTAGTTTTAATTTTTCATATAAGAGTGATTTTTATTTTCTACATTATTTTTTTAATGATTGAGAAATATAATTGTAACGAGTTTACTACTTAATAATTATTTAAGAAATGGATAGGAGCCATAGATCTATCTATATACAGGGTGTAAGGGACAGCCCTCCGCAAACTAACAGGGTGCATTCAGCTCCTCATTTTAAATCATATTCCACCGGAAATTTTCTCAGGAAAATTTTCATTTTATCAATTTTTTTTTCAGTTACATTTTCATTATTTCAATGTAAAATTGCATTGTGTGTTCGCAGCACTCCATTTATGTAAAAAAAACTGCAAAAAAAAAACAGCACAAAAAAAAACCAGCAATGTATGTTGAAATACTCTAACCAACGACGCGTGAAATCAGCTGTTCACTTTCTGTCTAGCTACAGAGTTCATCGAACTCACCGCATACCTATTACCTACCCCTCCCAACCAGTAATAGACGCTCCGATTTGTGAACAAAAACACAAACAAATCAGGTTTATTGGATTCCCTTAACGTTCCTGAAAAAAATTCATGTACCGGTCATCTTAGTATGACATACTGAATTCACCCTATCAGTTTGCGGAGGGCTGTTCTTACACCCTGTATATGATAAAAGCATAGTATTAAACAACACGTAAAATACGCGCCACGAAAGATTAAACTTGACCGCAACTCCTGCGCTCTTTCCACCGCCCCGATGACGACCGGTCCCTTCCCGCGTTCAGACCTCATACCTCTAAAGATACTTAAAGTAGTAAGTAATAATAATAATAATTACAGTAAGTCGTGTTACTGGTGTTATGAGTTTTGAATTTAAACATCTCGAAACAAAAGTGCGATTTCCCACCATTTACATTTTTTGACTTACTGTAATTATGACATGGGGGGCAGTATAGTTTATCAAATATTATGATAAGTAGTTTTAATTTTTCATATAAGAGTGATTTTTATTTTCTACATTATTTTTTTAATGATTGAGAAATATAATTGTAACGAGTTTACTACTTAATAATTATTTAAGAAATGGATAGGAGCCATAGATCTATCTATATACAGGGTGTAAGGGACAGCCCTCCGCAAACTAACAGGGTGCATTCAGCTCCTCATTTTAAATCATATTCCACCGGAAATTTTCTCAGGAAAATTTTCATTTTATCAATTTTTTTTTCAGTTACATTTTCATTATTTCAATGTAAAATTGCATTGTGTGTTCGCAGCACTCCATTTATGTAAAAAAAACTGCAAAAAAAAAACAGCACAAAAAAAAAACCAGCAATGTATGTTGAAATACTCTAACCAACGACGCGTGAAATCAGCTGTTCACTTTCTGTCTAGCAACAGAGTTCATCGAACTCACCGCATACCTATTACCTACCCCTCCCAACCAGTAATAGACGCTCCGATTTGTGAACAAAAACACAAACAAATCAGGTTTATTGAATTCCCTTAACGTTCCTGAAAAAAATTCATGTACCGGTCATCTTAGTATGACATACTGAATTCACCCTATCAGTTTGCGGAGGGCTGTTCTTACACCCTGTATATGATAAAAGCATAGTATTAAACAACACGTAAAATACGCGCCACGAAAGATTAGACTTGACCGCAACTCCTGCGCTCTTTCCACCGCCCCGATGACGACCGGTCCCTTCCCGCGTTCAGACCTCATACCTCTAAAGATACTTAAAATAGTCTACTGCGCAAGTCAAACCACTTGGTGTGTCAAGTCTCATCTTTAGTGGTACACATTGTACAATACGGCCGAGAGTCATGGCCAGTCTGAAAATAGGCTCTCCGAACTTTCGCGCATGTTCTCTTACTCAAACTCCACTTATGTCACCATTATGACTAGTAACTGTAAGTAACTGAGAGTCTTCTGATTCCTATCCGCTAAATTTATATCTCCTCTACAAACGTACACTATCACATACACACACATACACACACACACACACACACACACACAGACCCCTCAATCACACACACGTACACACCCCCACTCGCTCACTCACACACACACACACACACCCTCTCACTCACTCACTTTAACACATGTATGTCCAGTCTAGATTAATTTTAATTTAATTTTTTTTCTTCTTATATGTTTTATCTTTTGTTGTTTATTTTTATGTAAATTCATCACATCCTTTTGTAACTAATCTAATTTAATATGTTCATATACGGGGAATCTTTGGGTCAACTATACCAAAAGAACGCTGGATGACCTACGCGTACTATATAATAATATTTTTAGGATGCTGTTGGGACTGCCACGATGGTGCAGCGCTTCTTCTATGTTTGCGCAAAGCCGAACTGACGGCTTCCACGCCGTCATTCGTAAGAAAACCGCGTCGCTGTTGTCAAGGTTGCGGGCGAGTGACAACAGTATTCTTAAAACTGTGGCGGAGAGTATCAACTCTCCGATTATTATAAGTTTTGTGAGAAGGACAATCACTAACCATTAACTGGGGATGTCCTTTTCACAACACTATATATTTATTTATTCTGTCTTTTGTATTGTATTTGAGTTGCTCGTACTAACAGTAGTATTAAGTTATAATATTGTTTACTAACACGTTGGATCATTGTTGTCCGAAAAATAAAGAATATAATAATAATATATAAGTATTGGGGGCCTGGTGACCCGTAACACAGGTATTTCATACCTTTTTCGGGCACCAGTTTCTCACAAATGTTAACCCTTTAAGTCTTAGATTAAGTAATTCCTGTCCGCAACAGCATTTGTGATGAGAAATGAATAACTTATCTATACAGGGTGTTCGGCGCATGGACCGACACAATTTTTTGGGGGATTGGGGGGGTAATTTGCTAGGTTTCATCTAAAGACCTCCATGTCCTAAGTGTGACGGTAATTGAGATATGTTTTTTTTGTTCTTTCTTTGAATTACCCAAAATCTCGCCTTTGAATCGGACCGACAAATTTTTTTGGGGGATTGCCCCAAAAAAAATTGTCGGTCCATGCGCCGAACACCCTGTATATTATCTATATTATTAGTTTCTAAAAAATGTTATTGCGCAGCCTTCTGCGCAAAGTTCGGACCGGCTGTGATTCATTGGCCGTATTGAAAATAGAACTTCAGTTCCATTGTTTATATGAAAGAATTCTTATAAGATCTCTTTTTGTCTGTCTTGAACTTTTCCAATGAAGAAAATGTTGATGAATACTTTGCCAATTTCTTCTTTATTTTACAACCTTTTAGAGGATCATTTTGCTTTCGATTTTCGTGTCCGTTTTTAATTGCATACGCTTTTTATCTGTTCTTTTTCTGTTCTGGTATTCCTTATCTTTAGCCCTTTTAATTTCATTCTGTTCAGGAGACATCTTATTTTCCTTTTTTCTTCTAATGGAGTTTTCTCTGTGGTGTAAATAAGCCAAACTACATTTTTCCATATTCTCTTCATAAAATTTAATATTAGCTGTAATAAACCACCACGTTATTTGTGTTTCTATCAATAATAATTTATGAGTTTAATTAGCTTGCGAAGCAAATACGAAAATATTTGCGTTTTTTTCTGCCCATTACTGGTTTCCAATATAACTGATACGGAGATCATCAGAAAGAATTTCTAAATAAAACAATGGTTACACAAAAGCATTGAATTTTAATAATAACCAACCCAAAAAATTGCAAAATTATGGATAACGCCCCATACCACTCGGTCTCGATCATTGCATGGCTTCAAGAAAAAGGAATAGAGGCCAATGAAACTATGCTCAAAAATGAATTATTAAGACTCGTTGGTCTGCACAAACCCAGTACTCCAACGTATGTCTTAGATGATACAGCTCACGAAAAGGGTCATACCGTCATAAGACTACCCCCGTACCACTGCCAGTAAAATCCGATCGAGCTAATCTGGGTCCAAGTCAAAGGTTTGTTTGCTTGAATTTCAGTTATAATGTACTTTAAGTATTAACTACTGTATAATAAATCTTAGTAAAACTATGTTTTCTTTTAAGGTTACGCTGCCAGACACAACACAACACCGCCTTTCACGGCAAATAAAATGTTGCAGTTATTAAAGAGTGCGATCGACAATATATCTGCAGAAGACTGGAAGAAGGTGGTAACCAAATGCAGAAAACTAATGGAAGAAGATTGGGAGCGGGACGTTCGATTTATAATATTTGCTAACAAGAGTTTATAATTTTACAAGATTGTTCTAGCGATTCAGAAACTGATTCAGATATGGATTTGGGGTGTACTCCTTTACGAGAATAAATGTATTTTATATTCAAATATTCGTTTAATTTAGTAACGTTTGTAATTAAATTAAACCCAATAAATGTTACATTAGCATCGATAATAGTAAGAAAATCTTTTACGTAGTATAGTTATAAATTTAGAAGGATCGTATAAATGCATAGACAAACTGAAACAACCACCTCTGAAATCATTATTAAATAAATAAATAAATATACTTGGACATTTCACACAACGCCATCTAGTCCCAAGCTAAGCAACCTAATGCTTGTGTTATGGTAACGAGATGGCTGATAAACTACTTATATACATTTTTTTTTCTTTATTGTAAATACATACATATTATAGACAGAAAAACACCCAGACTCGGAACAAATACTTGTAGGTCGAATCGAACCCGCGACATGCTGCGCAGCAGTCAATCGCTCAACCACTGCGCCAACCGTGTCGTCAAGTTAGTTGTCTATTATAGTCAAGAAACAGCTTTCTATGCATTTTGATCATATCAGTGTTGCAATTTTGTATGGACATTTTTTTAATGGATATACTAGTAATTAATAATAAAGCTAAAAAAATTGTTTGATTGAACACGCTAATCTCTGGAACTACATGTCGGATTTCAAAAATTATGGGTCGGCGGAGCAAGAAATTTCATGGGCAGAAGAAGTTTACCATAAATACAAACGTGCCCGATGTCGACTCGATAAACTAATCTACTTTGATATATTCGCCCGTAGCGGTCATATGGTACACAGGGGGAGGATGATTGTGGTCTCCATCTTCAAATAATACGCTTCCATCGTCGTCCAACTTAATCCGAACGGGGCATTTTCCTCTTCGTTTCTTGGAACAAGCCAGGTTGCCCTTTCCTGGGACAGCTGAGAACGTATAGTTCTTATACATTACAGTCGTTTTTGAATGCATAAGTGGTATTATTTGAGGACGGTCTGAAAACAAGAAAAATAACTATTCTAATTATCACCGAAAGAACTAAATCAAAGAGAAATAATGCAACCCAAGAGAATAAAAGTATATGTAAAGGCACTGAGGAAGATAGACTGGGTGCGGAAGGCGGAGGACAGGGTGTTGTGGCGCAGACTGGGAGAGGCCTATGTCCAACAGTGGACTGCGATAGGCTGACTTGATAGATTGAAAAGTATCGATATTTTTTAATCTCATTAGTATAAAATACACAAATATTTTAAAATATTGTTAAATATGTATTAGCCAGCAGTACACGTTATTTACACTACGGTTAGCGATCACACGCCGCAATAACAATAAGATCAAAAGGTCGTATTTTGTTTCACACAACGTTTAGAGATTAACACCTTCTGCACAAACCATTGGAAAGGTTGAAATAAGCAGAAGCATAATCAACCTATAATGTTCCCACTGTTGGGACACAGACCTCCTCTCTTCGAGAGGGAGTGGGCTGTAAACTACCACGTGGGCCAAGTGAGGGTTGGTAGATGTCACATGTCTTCGGTTTTTGGTTCTAGGACATGCCAGTTTCCTCACGATGTTTTCCTTCCCCGTTTTTTAGTGGTGATGAAATTACTTATACAAAGTAAACAACCCACGACCTAAGTCGTACTCGTAAGTCGAAGCCGTTACCACTGGGCCACCACTGCTCTTACTGGGCCACTTATTAATTCCTGGTAGCATCAATAAATTCTGAAGTACTTTCCATTATCTGTCCTAACATACTTCGGAGGTGGATGATTATGGGTAGTATCAGCTAATATGATGGCTCCGTCCTCATTCAGTTGTATCCTCGCTTCACACTTCCCTCGAGTCCAGGAACAACGTAAGTATTTCTTAGTTTTGCCGATGAACGAAAACGTGTAGTTTTGATACATCATCAAGCTTGTTTTGGGTAGTTTCGATATAAGTCAGCGTTTCATAATCTGTAAATAGAAGGACAGACTGGATGCGGAAATAAGGGCTGATTGTCCTAATACAGGCCAAGTAACCCAGCTAGGACATCAAGATGTAAACTGTTATTGTTACCTACTCATCTCAGATGTAAACTACTCCTAAGTTGTCATCCTACTTTGTAACAGAATGTACCTCTTTTTTAACCGACTTCCAAAAAGGAGGAGGTTCTCAATTCGGTTGTATGTTTTTTTTTTTTTTTTTTTTTTTTTTTTTTTTTTTTTTTTTGTATGTTTGTTACCTCAGTACTCCGTCATTTATGAACCGATTCGGAAAATTCTTTTTTTATTTGAAAGGGTATACTTCCAGATTGGTCCCATTTTTATCAAAACTCAGTTCTGATGATGGGATCCATGAGGAATCGAGGGAACTCCTCAAATATTATAGGCATACATATAGCGATTATGGTATTTTCATCAACAAATCAAGCGTTTGCATTCAGGAAGTATCATCTGGTGAAGTGGAACTGATGAAGAAGACCACAGATGGCCACGGAAACTCCTCAACGATGATAAGTATTTCACGGATAGCGGTAAGATTAAAATAGTTAAGCGACTATGACGAAGCTTCAAATAAATGGTTCTGATGAAAATGGTACCATCTAACCGATCTGATGAAGAAGCCGGAAGGTAGGCATCGGAACTCAGTAATAAAACAATGTATCCTAGCCGTGTTTGGGCTTATTCGAATTGTCATGAGGTGCACTCTGGCTATAAATGCTTTAATGGTAATTATATGCCGCTTCAATGATGCTCTAATTTATTTTTCAGAGTGGTATTCAGATTTGTGTGGGGTAGGTACTATAGGTAGGCACCACTAAAAAGTGAAAAATAAAAACTTTTTACAATAAAAAAACAACCGACTCCCAAAAAAACACTACAAAGTGAAAAATAACTTTAATTTCGGAAGTCGGTGGCAAAACAAAACGAAAGTAAATAAAAAACCAATGACACCGACTTCCGAAATTAAAGTTATTTTTCACTTTGTAGTGTTTTTTTGGGAGTCGGTTGTTTTTTTATTGTAAAAAGTTTTTTTATGAAATAAATTATTATATTATATTATTCTTATTATATTAACCACTGGAAAGGTTGATATAAGCATAAGCAACAGCCTATAAGGTTCCTACAGCTGGGACACAGGCCTCCTCTCGGTTAGAGGGAGTGGGCTGTACCACGCGGGCCTAGTGCGGGTTGGTAGATGTCATATGTCTTCGAAGGTTCTAAGACGTGCCGGTTTCCTCACGATGTTTTTCTTCCCCGTTTTGAGAGCAGCGGTGATGATTTACACAAAAGCGCCTGCCTGGGTTCGAACCCACGACCTAAGTCGTACTCGTAAGTCGGGGCCGTTACCACTGAGCCACCACTGCTCTTTCTGGGCCACCACTTCTCTTCGGAGTATCCTGCGTGAGCGACGAATACGACGCCACGCTGCGAACGCGACGAACGGATCAAATCAACCAACGGCATACCCTGCTTGCGGCCTTTGTGGCAGTTTGCGCCGAGACGCGACGTAACGCGTACTTGTTTTGAGGGCGACCAGACGCGACACCACGAACTACGAAATGGTTGATTCAGAAGCGTTGATCGCCGCAGTGCTTGAGCAAAAATTGTTGTGGGACAAAAAACATAAACGATATTTTACGATATTTTTTTAAAAGTCTGTACTTTAAATATGAACTTTCGAGCAAAATTGTACTTCTCCATAATTCGAGAAATAATGGCCAAAATCACGTAGGACATTTGTCGCGTGTAGCATCGCGTCGCATTACGTCGCGTCGTGTTGCGTTGCGTCGCGTCGTATTCGTCGCTCACGCAGGACATCGCGTTACTGGGCCACCACTGCTCTTTCGTTGAAATAAGATAAAGCTAGAAATTGTTAAAACATGTGGCGTTATTGGAAGAAACAGCCGTGTTCAACTAACTTTATTTGTATATAACAAAAAAAAATATATATATACAGCAAAATTAATAATTATTAAGTTTAAAATGCACAACATATTTACTCGTAAAAGCGAATATATAACAAGTAACAATATCGACTGAAATAAATACTTTGTAGGCTTAAGGTCGACATACACAGGTACGACACGCCTTGGAAACGATTTTGCGATACATAATTACATATCCACCTGGCTGCTTGCTGGTTGGTCTAGTGGTTGCAAGCAATACTCCTGAGCGTGAGACCCTGAGCTCGAATCCCAGGTCGGGCAAACTGTTATTGGGTTTACCATCAGGAATTGCTCAGCAGCAGCCCGGAGCCTGGATTTGTGCCCGGTTGATGGCAATAGGCTCGCTCCCTATTATATGGGCCTTAAACATAACTGGCGAAATGTGGATGTACTATTAGGTACACCCCTGACTAACCCTTCGGGATTACAGGCGTAGCCATGTTACGTTATGTTATTACATATCTATCTCCAGTAGGTACTATCGAGGAAACTTACATATGACCAATTTGAAAACAAAATCCCGTGCTTTCACCACATCTGTTAGCAAGTGTGACTATAACGGCCGAGCGCTGCAAGCAAGAATAGTCCGGTTACGGTGTATAGATGTAAGTTTTCTCGATAATACATTTTCTATGATGTCACAGGCGACTTTACACGATTTTGAATACCATGAGTGGTCTTTCAGAATCATAATACGAAATTTTGCAGAATCTTTTTACAAATATTTAAGTAGGTAAGTAAAAGATTTTTAAAAAAATTCAAATTCTACACTTAAAATAATGACATAGAGAACATGACTCATCCTTAAAATTACGTTTGTACAAAAAAACTAACTAATGAATTCCTTAAACATATTTCACAAAGATTTAAAAACAATTAAATTCTTAAGTACTTTCCATTATTCGTCCTAAGGTACTTCGGAGGTGGATGATTGTGGGTAGTATCAGCTAATATGATGGCTCCGTACTCATTCAGTTGTATCCTCGCTTCACACTTCCCTCGAGTCCTTTTGGAACAACGTAAGTATTTCTTAGTTTTGTCGATGAACGAAAACGTGTAGTTTTGATACATCATCAAGCCATTGTTTTGGGTAGTTTCGATATAAGTCAGCGTTTCATAATCTGTAAATTAATGTACATGTATGTGTGTGTTTTGTGGATAAGGAAGGCGGAGGACAGGGTGTTGTGGCGCAGCCTGGGAGAGGCATATGAGGCAATGGACTACGATAGGCTGAGTTCATTGATTGAAAAGTATCCATATTTTTTAATCTCTTAGTGAAATAGAGAATAATTTTAATTTTTTGTTAAATATGTATTAGCCAGCAATACACTTTTTTTACACTACGGTTAGCGATCACACGCAACAATAACAATAAAATCAAAACGTCGTATTTTGTTTCACAGAACGTTTAGATTATCCCGTTCTTCACAAACATTGCTTAAACGTTGTTGCGTTGTTGAAAAGATTCTTTCTTTAACAAGGACCATTTCTATATAATAGAATAAACGCAATAATTCCACTGTAAACATGTTGTAAGCTAATATGCAAAAAGTGTATTACTGAATTTCTTTCTACCAAAAGTTATGATGATACTGTCGGAGACAGAACGTAACACTGCCCGCCATTGCGACTACGGGACACCAGCGAGCCGGGAACGGGGGACGAGGCGCCGGTAGATGCGGACCTGCAGCGGCATTCACTTTCGGAAACCACGGACCCAGAGGCGCGCGTTCTTATGTCCAATATACGACCATACCACTGCTACAGTCCGCTATTTTATTTAAAACACCTCTGAGTATCACCCACAGATACCGAATCACTTCTTACAACAATAAAGTAACTCATATAGAGGCATGAGGAACAGGGTGAAAAGATCACTCATCCTCTATTGAAAAGGGAGAATCCTGTGTCCGGTGGGCAGCGCTGGTTTGAGGCTGACGCTGTCGTCGACCAGGAGAGGGTAGGGCTCTTCTTGTGGACCGGACGAAAGTGCAGTGTGCTGTGCCATGGTCTCTGATGAGGCTGAAAGTGATGACCAGGAATGCGCATCCGCTGCATGCTTCAACGGGTATCCACGGCCCAACGGTTGATGTCGGGACGTTGTATATATGCTAGTCGCGCGGTAAACTCCGATTGCGCGATGCAGGATTTTTACGTGACGTCATATCATTGTGATGCGTAGTTCGTATGTGACCTCCTCTCTTCGAGAGGGAGTGGCCTGTAATCTACTACTACTAGTGATGTCATATGTTTTCGAAGGTTCTAGGACATGCCGGTTTCCTCACGATGTTTTCCTTTACCGTTTTGAGAGTGCGTTGATGATGTCCACAAAAGCGCCTGCCTGGGTTCGAACCCTCGACCTAAGTCGTACTCGTAAATCGGGGCCGTTACCACTGAGCCACCACTGGTCTTAATGGGCCACCACTACTCTTTCGTTGAAATAAGGTATGAATGAATGAATGAAATGCACCAATCCCAGCGTGGTTTAACCAGACTCGATTTCTCGAATGAACCCAAAGATTCACACTAGCCCCTGTTGCCTCATGTTACATGGTGCAACAGAGACCATTGTATATCAAGGAGTAGACCGGGGGGCGCGGTAATGGTAGGGAAGACATGCCCTTAGGATATGGATAAGGATATACAGCCTATCCAGTATGCACCGTAAAATAAGCAATGGAATAGTGGAGAGACGGGTAATATAATTATGGATGGGCTTTTTTTTAAGACGACGCCGCCATGATGCTTCAAGTTCAGCTTCCTCGGTGAATCTTTTGGCGTTTAAATTACGTTTTCGAACTCTTTTTCTGTCGCTGCTATGCTATAATATAGGTAATCTGCCTCCTCGAGTCTTTTCTGCTTCATTCTGATGAGTGGTCAGCAGCAGAATGTCCAGGACGCGTTCGCTCCTCGTTGTTTATTTCCAGCTCCGACTTCAAATAATGTAGTTTTTGTTTTTATTCAAAGTTCGACCTACTCCCCGCTGTTCATTTCAGGTTGACGCGATTGCAGATATTACAGTTGTACAGTTCAAAGTAATGCACACAATTCAGCAAACAGTTAATTAAACTCGACCCCGACAAAAAGCGACAATGCGTCGCAAGCGCAGTACTTGAGTTTACTTTTCGAAACAACACACTTCACCACTTGAGCACTCCAATTTTGGGACACAGGAACACACTTTAAGTTTTTTGCCTAGGTAGCTAGAAAATGTTAAAACATGTGGCGTTATTGAAAGAAACAGCGGTGTTCAACTAATTTTATTTCTACGTAATGGCATATATAACAAAAAAAAATATAACACAATTAATACATTAATAAGTTTAAAATGCACAACATACTCTTAAAAGCGAATAAATAATAAGTAACAATATTTACTGAAATAAACCTTTTCTAGGCTTAAGGCCAACATACACAGGGGCGACACGCCTTGGAAACGATTTTGCGATACATAATTACATATCCACCTGGCAGGCCGGCTGGTTAGCCTAGTGGTTGTGAGCGCTACTGCTAAGCATGAGATCCTGAGTTCGAATCCCAGGTCGGGCAAAGTATTATTGGGTTTTCCATCAGGAATTTTTCAGCAGCAGCCCGGAGCTTGGATTTGTGCCCGGTTGATGGCAATAGGCTCGCCCCATATTACATGAGCCTTAAACATAACTGGCGAAATGTGGATGTACTATTAAGTACACCTCTGACTAACCCTTCGGGATTGCACGCGTAGCCAAGTTACGTTATGTTATTACATATCTAGCTCCAGTAAGTACTATCGAGGAAACTTACATATGACCAATTTCAAAATAAAATCCCATGCGTAGACCACATCTGCTATTAAGTGTTAGTATAGCGACCGAGCGCTGCCAGCAAGAATAGTCCTTATGGTGTAAGATGTAAGTTTCCTCGATAATACATTTTCTATGATGTCACAGGCGACTTTACACGATTCTCAATACCATGAGTGGTCTTTCAGAATCATAATACGAAATTTTGCAGCATCTTTTTACAAATATTTAAGTAGGTACGAACCTAAGTAAGAGATTTTTTAACAAATTCAAATTTTACACTTAAAATAATGACAAAGAGAACATGACTCATCTTTAAAATTACTATTGAACAAAAAAACTTACTCATGAATTCCTTAAACATATTTCACAAAGATTTCAAAACAATTAATTCCTTGTAGCATCAATAAATTCGTATGTACTTTCCATTAGTTGTCCTAGCATATTTCGGAGGTGGATGATTGTGGGTAGTATCAGCTAATATGATGGCTCCGTCCTCATTCAGTTGTATCCTCGCTTCACACTTCCCTCGAATCCTTTTGGAACAACGCAAGTATTTCTTAGTTTTGTCGATGAACGAAAACGTGTAGTTTTGATACATCATCAAGCCATTGTTTTGTGTAGTTTCGATAAAGGTCAGCGTTTCATATTCTGTAAATTAATGTTAATATACTAAATAAAAGGACAGACTGGATGCGGAAGGCGGAGGACAGGGTGTTGTGGCGCAGTCTGGGAGAGGCCTATGTCCAGCAGTGGGCTGCGATAGGCTGAGTTGATTGATTGAAAAGTATCGATATTTTTTAATCTCTTTAGTGAAATAGAGAATAATTTTATTTTTTTGTTAAATATGTATTAGACAGCAAAACACTTTTTTTACACTACGGTTAGCGATCACGTCCAACAATAACAATAAAATCAAAAGGTCGTATTTTGTTTCACACAACGATTATCCCCCTTCTTCACAAACGTTGCTTAAACGTTGTTTCGTTGTTGAAAAGATTCTTTCTTTATCAAAGACCATCTATATATATATATATATATATATATATATATATAATTCAAAGTCCTGACTGACTGATTGACTGACTGATATATCAACGCACAGCCCAAACCGCTGGACCTAGAGACTTGAAATTTTGCACATAGATACCTTATACAGTGTAGGCATCTACTAAGGAAGGATTTTTGGAAATTCTATCCCTAAGGGGGACAAATAGGGGATGAAAGTTTGTATGAAAAATCTTATTCCTTGAATTAATAGACTTGAAACTTGGCACAAATATTTTATCTAAGTAAGTTATAAAGTTTGTCATTTTTAGTTTTTTAAAAATACCCCCTCAGAAGGGATTGGGGAGAGTCAAAGTTTGTATCAACGCACAGCCCAAATCGCTGGGCCTAGAGATTCCAAATTTGGCACGTAGGTTCCTTATGAGATCTAAGGGTGCACTAGGAAACGATTTTTTAAAATTCAACACCTAAAGGTGTGAAACAGGGGTCCAAAATTTGTATGAAAAAATCTTAATCCTTGAGTTACTGACTGACTGATATATCAACGCACAGCCCAAACCGCTGGGTCTAGAGATTCCAAATTTGGAACGTAGGTTCCTTATGAGATGTTGGGGTGCATTAAGGGTTTTTCCAAAATTCACCCTCTAAAGGGGTGAAACGGGGATCCTAAGTTTGTATGAAAAATCTTATTCCTTGAGTTAATAGACTTGAAACTTGGCATGAATATTTATCTAAGTAATTTATAAAGTTTGACATTTTTAGTTTTTTTAAACTACCCCCTCAGGAGGGATTGGGGGGTGTCAAAGTTTGTATCAACGCACAGCCCAAACCGCTTTGTCTAGAGATTCCAAATTTGGCACATAGGTTCCTTGTGAAGTCTAAAAGTGCACTAAGAAAGGATTTTTCAAAATTCAACCCCTAAGGAGGTGAAACGGGGGTCCAAAGTTCATATGAAAAATCTTAGTCCTTGAGTTAATACACTTCAAACTTGGCATGAATATTTATCTAAGTATACTATAAAGTTTGTCATTTTTAGTTTTTCTAAACTACCCCCTCAGCAGGGATTGGGGGGGTCTCAAAGTTTGTATGTAGGAATTTTAACACACGTTCCGATTTACTCGAAACTCAGAATTTATACTTGAAACCAAAAATTACGAATAACGTGTAACAGGGTTTTTCGAATATCCACCCCTAAAGTGTTGAAAAGGGGTAGTCAATTTTACAGGGCAGGTTTTACTGCAGGGCTTAACTCGAAAACTGGTGTAAATAATCTTTCTTTTAAGTTACGGAAATTTCTCAAACGATTTTTTAAAATTGTATCCCTGTGGGGGTGAAAACAGGGAATATAGTTTATATGAAAAATCTTATTCATTTGCTTAATTAAGTTGAAACTTGGCACAAATACTTGCCTAAGCAAGTAATAAAGTTTGTCATTAATAGTTTTTCCCCCAGAGGGAAGGGTAGAGGAGAAAGTGGGAATGGGAGGGGGTGGTAAGGAGGGAAAGGGGAAGGGGAGAGGGGGTTGAGGAGGGAAAGGGGCAAGGGGAGGGTGTGGTGAGAGAGACGGAGGGGAGGGGTGGTGAGAAGGAGGCTGAGTGGGAGGATGATGGGGGGCGAGGCATAGGAGAGCATAGTGAGGGGGAGGGTGTGGAGAAGGAACGAGAGGGAGGGGAAGAAGTGTGAGGGGGCGGGGAGGTTAGCGGGAAAGGGATGTGGAGAGGGGGATGGAGGGGGTGAGGGAAGTGAAAGGGTGCAGTGAGGGGTAGGGTGAGAGGGTGGGAAGGGGAGGGGTTAGAGAGAGAGGAGTGGTGAAAGGGAGATTAGGGAGAAGAGGGAGCAGTGCCTTTACACCTTAAAGTTGTAAAGGCACTTTTTGTGTAGTTGTTTTTGTATAGCACTGATTCATTAAAGAAACCCAGCCCGACAGAAATTACTGAACAGAATAGAAAGTCGGAAACTCGGAACGACACAAAAAACAGGAGTAAACTCCAGTCGTGCAACGGAGCTGACATACACGCTTTTTTTTATTTGTTTGAACGCGCTAATCTCTGGAACTACCAGTCGGACTTTAATAATTATTTTTGCATTTCATAGCCCAATTCTTAAGGAAGGCTATAGGCTTATTTAACATCACACTAGAACTCTTAAGTGCCGAGCAAAAAAAAGTGAGAAGGAACGATAAGCGAAAACGAAGTAATAGCGCGGGAAGGCAATGCGATGCGACAGGGTGGGTTGGGGGAACATGAAATTTTACGCGGAAGAAGTCGCGGGCAGAAGCTATCTCGATATTTTTGTTCCTGCGGCATATTTTCCGACGTTCACGCAGGCGAAGCCGTGGGCAAAAGCTAGTTTCTATATAATAGAATAAACGCAATAATTCCACTGTAAACATGTTGTAAGCTAACATGCAAAAAGTGAATTACTGAATTTCTTTCTACCAAAAATTATGATGATACCGAATCACTTCTTACAACAATAAAGTAACTCATATAGAGGCATGAGGAACAGTGTGAAAAGTTCACTCATTCTCTATTGAAAAGGGAAGGTCCTCCGACGAGACGGGTGTTGTGTCTGGTGGAAAACTGCCCAACGGTTGTGACGGGACGTTGTATATATGCTAGTCGCGCGGTAAACTCCGATTGCTCGATGCAGGATTTTTGCGTGACGTCATGTCATTGTGATGCCTAGTTCATAATGTGGCGATATAGATGCCGCCACATCACACCCTTCCGGTGACCGGAGGTCGACAGTGGGCTGGGTCGTGTATCTTGCGATGCTTGCCAGTGCCATTTGTGGTTCCAGTGAGTCGGAACCTGGTGCCGCATAATTTACGGTGAGTCAGAACTGTCTGCGGTAATTCCCCAGTGAGTCGGGGCGGCGCTGCGTTATGCTCCAATGAGTCGGAGTGTACAGCGCTGGGTTGAGGCTGACTGCTGGCGTCGACCAGGAGAGGGTAGGGCTCTTCTTGTGAACCGGCCGAAAGTGCAGTGAGCTGTGCCATGGTTTCTGAGGGTGATGACCAGGAATGCGTATCCGCTGCATGCTGGTAGTCACGATACCCGTTGAAGCCGTGGGTGCTGGCTGGCTGTATGACTGGCCGCTCGGAAGCTTGAGGAAGTGATGCTGTTGACGTCACGCTGAGGAGTTGCACGAAGGCTGCGCTGATATTCACACTCGGGGTCACCAGTATAGAGGCATGAGGAACAGGGTGTAAAGTTCACTCATCTTCTATTGAAAAGGGAGGATCCTCCGACCAGACGGGTGTTGTGTCTGGTGGGCTACTGCCCGACGGTTGATGTCGGGACGTTGTATATATGCTAGTCGCACGGTAAACTCCGATTGCGCGATGCAGGATTTTTACGTGACGTCAAGTCATTGTGATGCGTAGTTCGTATGTGGCGATGTAGATGCCGCCACACTCATAATACACACACACTCACACTCACCCCAGCATACGCACGCGCACACACACATTCTTGTATTGGACTTTAACAGTCTGTGGCGGCATCTACGTCGATATATACGAACTCCGCATCACAATGACATGACGAGAAGCAATACTTTTGTCATATTTTCGGGAAATAAGGGCTGATTGTCTTAATACAGGCTAAGTAACCTGGCTAGGACATCAAGATCCAAACTGTTATTGTTACCTACTCATCTCAGATGTAAACTACTCCTAAGTTGTCATCCTACTTTGTAACTGACTGTACCACTTTTTTATGAAATAAATCATTATATTATTATTATTATATTAACCACGCGAAAGGCTGAAATAAGCATAAGCATTAACAGCCTATAATGTTCCCACAGCTGGGACACAGGCCTCCTCTCGGTTAGAGGGAGTGGGCTGTAATCTACCACGCGGACCCAGCGCGGGTCATATGTCATATTATTATGTCTCCGAAGGTTCTAAGACATGCCGGTTTCCTCACTATGTTCTCCTTCACCGTTTTGAGAGCAGCGGTGATGATTTACACAAAGTAAGGCGCCTGCCTGGGTTCGAACCCACTACCTAAGTTGTACTCGTAAATTGGGGCCGTTACCACTGAGCCACCACTTCTCTTACGGGACCACCACTTCTCTTACTGGGCCACCACTGCTCTTTCGTTGAAAGAAGGTAGTTATAAAATGTTAAAACATGTGACGTTATTGGAACAAAAAAGCGGTGTTCAACTAATTTTATTTCTACGTAACGGATATATGCCGTTACGTAACAAAAAAATATACAGCACAATTAATAAGTTTAAAATGCGCAACAAAATCGTAAAAGCGAATAAATAACAAGTAACAATATCTTCTGAAATAAATATTTTCTAGGCTTAATGCCGACATACACAGGCGCGACACGCCTTGGAAACGATTTTGCGATACATAATTACATAGGTGCACCTGGCTGCTTGCTGGTTGGTCTAGTGGTTGCAAGCAATACTCCTGAGCGTGAGACCCTGAGTTCGAATCCCAGGTCTGGCAAAGTATTATTTTGTTTACCATCAAGACTTTCTCAGCAGCAGCCCGGAGTCTGGATTTGTGCCCGGTTGATGGAAATAGGCTCGCCCCATATTACATGGGTCTTATACAGAACTGGCGAAATGTGGATGTACTATTAGGTACACCCCAGACTAACCCTTCGGGATTACAGGCGTAGCCATGTTACGTTATGTTATTGCATATCTAGCTCCAGTAGGTACTATCGAGGAAACTTACATATGACCAATTTGAAAACAAAATTCCGTGCGTTGACCACATGTTATAGCGGCCGAGCGCTGCAAGCGAGAATAGTCCTTACGGTGTATAGATGTAAGTTTCCTCGATAATACATTTTCTATGAGTCGACTGCGACTTTACACGATTCTGAAATACCATGAATCGTGGTCTTTCAGAATCGTAATACGAAATTTTTGCAGCATCTTTTTACAATTATTTAAGTAGGTAAAGTAAGAGATTTTTTACAAATTCAAATTTTACACTTAAAATAGAACATGACTTATCTTTAAAATTACTATTGTACAAAAAAACTAACTCATGAATATTCCTTAAAAAAAATTCACTAATATTTAAAAACAATTAATTCCCTGCAGCATCAACCAATTCTTAAGTACTTCCCACTATTTGTCCTAACATACTTCGGAGGTGGATGATTGTGGGTAGTATCAGCTAATATGATGGCTCCGTACTCATTCAGTTGTATCCTCGCTTCACACTTCCCTCGAGTCCTTTTGGAACAACGCAAGTATTTCTTAGTTTTGCCGATGAACGAAAACGTGTAGTTTTGATACATCACTAAGCCATTGTTTTGGGTAGTTTCGATATAAGTCAGCGTTTCATATTCTGTAAATTAATGTTAATATACTAAATAAAAGGACAGACTGGATGCGGAAGGCGGAGGACAGGGTGTTGTGGCGCAGTCTGGGAGAGGCCTATGTCCAGCAGTGGGCTGCGATAGGCTGAGTTGATTGATTGAAAAGTATCGATATTTTTTAATCTCTTTAGTGAAATAGAGAATAATTTTAATTTATTGTTAAATATGTACTAGCCAGCAATACACTTTTTTACCATACGGTTAGCGATCACACGCCGCAATAACAATAAAATCAAAAGGTCGTATTTTGTTTCACACAACGTTTAGATTATCGTTAATATAGAACTAATTAAATTGCAACTATTAAGTACTGCCCTCTTCCTCTCTCCTAATGTTGCTGTGCCCGACAGGGTCCATATTGATGTTTAACTATATTACACCACCTATTTTACATATGGAATGCAAAAAACGATTGAGTATTGAGTATCCCGTTCTTCACAAACGTTGCTTAAACGTTGTTGCGTTATTGAAAAGATTCTTTCTAAAGAAAGAATCTTGATGTTGATAAATCAAGGACCATTTCTATATAATAGAATAAACGCAATAATTTCACTGTAAACATGTTGTAAGCTAGCATGCAAAAAATGTATTACTGAATTTCTTTCTACCAAAAATTATGATGATTCCGAATCACTTCTTACAACAATAAAGTAACTCATAGAAGCATGAGGAACAGGGTGTAAAGTTCACTCATCCTCTATTGAAAAGGGAGGATCCTCCGACCAGACGGGTGCTGTGTCTGGTGGGCAACTGCCCAACGGTTGATGTCGGGACGTTGTATATATACTAGTCGCGCGGTAAACTCCGATTGCGCGATGCAGGATTTTTGCGTGACGTCATGTGACTGTGATTTTGCGATGAGTAGTTCATATGTGGCGATGTAGATGCCGCCACATCACTCCCCTCCGGTGACCGGAGGTCGATAGTGGGCTGAGTCGTGTAGCTTGCGATGCTTGCCAGTGCCATCTGTGGTTCCAGTGAGTCGACACCGGGTGCCGCATAGTTCACGGTGTGTCGGAACTGTCTGCGGTAATTCCCCAGTGAGTCGGGGCGGCGCTGCGTTATGCTTCAGTGAGTCGGAGTGTACAGCGCTGGGTTGAGGCTGACTGCTGGCGTCGACCAGGAAAGGTAGAGTTCTTCTTGTGGACCGCCCGAAAGTGCAGCACGCTGTGCCATGGTTTGTGATGAGGCTGAGGGTGATGACCAGGAATGCGCATCCGCTGCATGCTGGTGGTCAGGATACCTGTTGAAGCTAAGTAACCCAGCTAGGACATCAAGATGAGTAGGTAACAATAACAGTTTATGTTATTGTTACCTACTCATCTCAGATGTAAACTACTCCTAAGTTGTCATCCTGCTCTGTAACAGACTGTACCTCTTTTTTATGAAATAAATTATTATATTACCTATAATATTATTATTATTTTAAACACTGGAAAGTTTGAAATAAACATAAGCATAAGCATAAAACAGCCTATAATGTTCCCACAGCTGGGACACAGGCCTCCTTTCGGTTAGAGGGAGTGGGCTGTAATCTACCACGCGGGCCCAGTGCGGGTTGGTAGATGTCATATGTCTTCGAAGTTTCTAAGACATGCCGGTTTCCTCACGATGTTTTCCTTCACCGTTTTGAGAGCAGCGGTGATGATTTACACAAAGTAAAGCGCCTGCCTGGGTTCGAACCCACTACCTTAGTCGTACTCGTAAATCGGGGGCGTTACCACCGAGCCACCACTGCTCTTAATGGGCCACCACTGCTCTTTCGTTGAAAGAAGGTAGTTATAAAATGTTAAAACATGTGACGTTATTGAAAGAAATAGCGGTGTTCAACTAATTTTATTTCTACGTAACGGATATATGCCGTTACGTAACAAAAAAATATACAGCACAATTAATAAGTTTAAAATGCGCAACAAAATCGTAAAAGCGAATAAATAACAAGTAACAATATCGACTGAAATAAATCTTTTCTAGGCTTAAGGCCGACATACACGGCGCGACACGCCTTGGAAACTATTTTGCGATACATGATAACATAGGTGCACCTGGTTGCTTGCTGGTTGGTCTAGTGGTTGCAAGCAATACTCCTGAGCGTGAGACCCTGAGTTCGAATCCCAGGTCGGGCAAACTATTATTTTGTTTACCATCAGGAATTTCTCAGTAGCAGTCGAGTCTGAATTTGTGCCCGATTGATGGTAATAGTCGCCGCCTATTAAATGGGTCTATTGCACGCGTAGCCAAGTTACGTTATGTTATTACATATCTAGCTCCAGTAGGTACTATCGAGGAAACTTACATATGACCAATTTGAAAACAAAATTCCGTGCGTTGACCACATGTTATAGCGGCGAGCGCTGCAAGCAAGAGGGGTCCTTACGGTGTATAGATGTAAGTTTCCTCGATAACACATTTTCTATGATGTCGCAGTCGACTTTACACGATTCTGAAATACCATGAATCGTGGTCTTTCAGTATCGTAATACGAAATTTTGCAGCATCTTTTTACAAATGTAGGTAAATTAAGAGATTTTTTTACAAATTCAAATTTTACACTTAAAATAGAACATGACTTATCTTTAAAATTTCTATTGTACAAAAAAACCAACTCATGAATTCCTTAAACATAATTCACAAATATTTAAAAACAACTAATTCCCTGCAGCATCAACCAATTCTTAAGTACTTTCCACTATTTGTCCTAACATACTTCGGAGGTGGATGATTGTGGGTAGTATCAGCTAATATGATGTCTCCATGCTCATTCAGTTGTATCCTCGCTTCACACTTCCCTCGAAATCTTTTGGAACAACGTAAGTATTTCTTACTTTTGTGGATGAACGAAAACGTGTAGTTTTGATACATCACTAAGCCATTGTTTTGGGTAGTTTCGATATAAGTCAGCGTTTCATATTCTGTAAATGTTAAAATAATAAATAAAGATATATAATGAGTTAATGACATACCAAAAAAACAAATATAGACCAACCCTCATACATAATATAGCAAATACGTTTTACGCCTGTACCTAAGTAACATAGGTAGGTGATGTATGTACCTAGAGCTGAGCTAGTTGGCACGTGCTTAGGCATGTGCGTACTTAGCTTAAGATTTCTTTGTAAAATGTTATAAATATATAAATAAATAAATAAATAATAATAATAGTAGTACCCAACTGATATGGCTTACTGAGGTACCTGCGCAGAAGATGAATTTTCAAAGCGCGGTTAATGCTATTGACCAATCGGCACGCTTCACGCACCGTACTTCTTTTTCCTTTACCGCTATTGGTCGGCAGCTGCCGCCATGATGTTAGTCACCCGCCATACTTGCGAGTGAGACGGAACTAACAGTTGCAGTGTATTATGAACCTTATAGTAGTGATCTAAGGTTGATTGTACGTTTTAAGCATTCTCGTTAATCTTCGGGGCCATACTTTGTTTTCTGTGCGAACGAAGATTCACGACGCGCCTTATTAGTTGGGTACCACTAAGAAAGAAGAAGTAAGAAAATAATATCACTATTTTCCGAGTTTTTAGGATGGCGTGGCGCGTGGAGAATGTGAACAGCACATACATAGTTAAAGGTAATAATATGTATGTGCTGTTCACATTCTCCTTGTCATTTAAATGGGGTTTCAACGTAGGAAGGACGCATTACACGAAACTAATTTTCATTATGTACTGT
Source organism: Cosmia trapezina (assembly GCA_905163495.3). Taxonomy (NCBI): domain Eukaryota; kingdom Metazoa; phylum Arthropoda; class Insecta; order Lepidoptera; family Noctuidae; genus Cosmia; species Cosmia trapezina. The sequence goes on from LR991029.1 coordinate 22,839,257, forward strand.
AATTTAATTTCATCAAAGAAACTTTTATACAATCTTCAGTTAGACAACATATTGGATTATAGTACCTTTTTTTCCATTAAGACAATCGTCACATACATGAGAACAATATTTATAAAATATTAGTAATAAAATATCCCAGCGGGAAACAAGAACATTGATGTATAAATTAGGAAGATATGGTACGCGCTCCTCGACGTGGACTACATAAATTGTGCTCGTACTAGCGTTTCTATAGCACATGTGTAGCACGGTAAGTAAAATTACCGTAATCGTCTAAATAAGCAGCAACAATGCCTTCCTGTGTTTTGAAAATGTACACAAATAGTTCAAAAACCAAAAACAAGTTCCACTGGATTACTTTTCACTCGTAAGTACAGCCAAAAATGTTGATTTGTTGAAAATTATAACAATATTTAATGTTTGCTCCGCCATGTAAGAGCATGTCGAGAGCGAGGTAGACATGCAATGTCATTCATAATCGTAAACATTCGGCCAACATTCGGCGGCTACCAAGATTTCGCTTAGGTACACGACAGTCGACCGACGACTGTTTGTCCACCGCACCGGAAACGGGAAATCAACGAGAAACGATGTTATTCGGCCATAGTAAATGGACTGCCATCTGTTTTCTCGTTGGCGTCCCGTTCCCGGTGCGTTGGATTAACAGTGTAAGGGCGAAGTTCACACAGCCCTAAGTGTTTTACGCAATTGGGGTGCTGGTTTTTACACACGATTCATGCCAAGCGAAACAGTAGATATAATAGGCTTAAATTAGCTAAACACTACAATACTATTAATATTAAACTTGTGATATCGCCTCACCTACGTACACAAAAATACATTCCACTTGCTTTTTGATACAATGGAGGAGCATGGTTATGATCATTGTCCGCATGCAAGATATTACCACTTTCATCAACCTTCAATTTTGCCCGGCATTTGCCTCGCACATACTTCGAACAATAAAGTACACTTGTACCGTTTCGATATGAGAATGTATGCTCTTTGTACATAATAATTCGACCGTTGGGAGTTGGTAGATGTTCAATGCAGTCTGTAAGAAAAAATATTTTTTGGTTTCAGTATTGAGCGAATTTTTTTGTAAGTGTGAATTTGTAGTATAGGTAATATGAGTTTGATTTTAGGGATTTGAGTATTAAGGGGGTTGCGCTAAGGTAGCCCTCGAAATTCAAATTTTCTTACGTTTTTTGCAGGTCAGTGTCAGGTTGTATGATGATTAAAATATGACTCGCGGCCGTAACTAACATGGTTTTACAGAATTATAATCATTAGCATCAGCATTACAACTCCATAAGTTAGAATTGACCTCAAATCTAGCGATTTCATGAAAACATGAGGTTTGAGGTCAATTCTAAATAAATTATGGATTTGTTATTGCTGATTCTAATGATTATATTTGTAATTCTGTAAAGCCATGCTGTAGTTACGGCCGCGAATCATATTCTATTCAACATACAACCTGACACTGATCTGCAAATTGCAAAAAAGATAAAAAAAATTGAATTTCGCGGGCTACCTTAGCACATCCTCCTTAAGAGTCGATACTTCATTCTAGCATTAAAAGCATATACTGCAAATAAAGAAAAACTGGAAAGCATTTTCAAAGAAAACCTTTAATGAGATTTTTGCTGTCGTCTGCCTCTGACACCATGGCCTATCCTGCAGTAAGAGCGCAGGCCGGGTAGCACGACACAACAGCATGTATAGCAGCTGATTTAGAACTCATTGACCATAATGCCTTGGAAGTAGGTAGGTCTTTGGTGTGGGCAGCAACATGTGTCAACAAATTTACGCCATCCCATCTTCTTAGCGCGGCGGGCTGTGCGGGGGCGGATACTGCAGGTGCAAAAAATCTCAAACGGCAAATATTCCAATCTTATGAGGTGTTATATGTTCGAGACGTTGGGGGTTGAAACACTAGGGCCATAGGGTACGGCCATTGACCTAGAGGGCTGTCCTATTTTTGGCCAAAGTATCAGCATTTCCATACAACGTGGCAACGCTGCCAGTATTTTGGTTACTTCTTCTGTCGACAGCGATACGCACGAATTTTTAATGCCCTATGATTATTTTCCTTCCTTATACGACATATTTTTTTTCTACAGCAGATCATCTGCATTGAGTGAAACAACTCATAGAAAAACATCAAAAATATAAAATCCCGCTTATACCTCGCTTTGATTGATTACTTCAGAGCTTTCGAGAGCATTTCACACACATTCATTTTCGACGTCTTAGACAACCAAAACATTGATCACACCTATCTAAATCCATTACGCAACGTATACAAAAATAGATAAAGGAGTCAAACAGGGCGACCCGCTATCTCCTAAACTGTTCCCCAGTACCCTCGAAAATATCATAAGGAAGTTGGCAGCCGAATGGAGGGAAAGAGGCATTATTCTTGGCGAAGCGACACTGACAAATCTACTCTTCGCTGACAACATTGTTCTCTTTTCATTCTCAGCCACTGAACTTGAACGGATGCTCCAAGAATGCAAGCCTTGAGGTTGGACTGAAGATGAATATGTTTAAGACCAAAGTTATGTGCAACGAAACACCTGGAAGCATAAAAGTTGGAGGGGGTGACAATACAACATGTCCAGGAATACTTTTACTTGGGCTAAGTAGTCTCTTTCCAGGCGAGGCAAGAAAAAGTAATCACAAGACGAACGGAAAACGCCTGGAAGAGCTACTGATCCATGAAGGAACCATTTAAGGGTGATTTGCCTATGGCACTGAAACGCACGTGAATGTGACATGTGAATTCTTCCCGTCTTAACTTACAGTGCACAGACTTAAACTAACATCCAGAAATCCAAACTCAAAGTCTGCAAACGAGCAATGGATATACAGAGCGTTAAATTAACGGATCTTGTTCGAAACACAATACTGCGCTCCAAAACAAAGATAACTGACGAGGCTCAAAAGGCTGCCCAACTTAAACGGAACTGGGCAGAACATGTCTGCCGCATGTTGGACAAACTGTGGGCCCAAATAGCACACAACTGTACCCTAATTGCGTAACACATTATCAATCGCAGTTGGTTACATTTTGACAGTTCGACAACATTCATTGCGTTATTTACGTTGTCGAGCAGACAAATCTTTCGAACATTATCAAGCAATGGATTAGCAATTTGTTTCAAAATGATTCAAACTCGGATTGATAATGTGTTACGCAATTAGGGTGCTGGTACCCTGAAACAATGAGGCGGGGTCGCGGCAGACCATGTAGGATTATGGTGGGACGTACTGGAAAGATTCCGTCAAAACTGGAAGTAGTGGAGGGGCCTTTGCCCAGAGATGGGACAGAGTAGGCTAGTAAAAAAAAAAAAAAATGTATTATGTAAATCTTTAAAATCTTTATTTAAACCCTTTATGGTTTATACATTTAGAAATAATTAATAATATAATTATGTTATCAGTTATCACCTACAGTGGGGCTTGTGGCTAAGTAATAACAGATGCATGGGTCGATCGATCAGGTTAAGCTACGCTTGCCTCGGTTGGTCCGTGGATGAGTGACCATATTTACGTACCAAGACCCCTCCGTGCCTTGGAGAGCACGTAAAGCCGTTGATTTCTTCTGTCATTCGTGGATCTTTGACAGTCGTTACGGGTCGTTAGAAACCAAAAAGTCTGACAACCAGTTTTACCAAGCGATACCGTATTACGCAGTAACCGGGTTATGGAGGTCAGATATGAAGTCGCTTCATGTAAAATACAGCTGCATCTGGTTAGACTAGAACCTGCCCCAACATACTTGGGTAAAGGCTAAGCAGATGATATCAGTTATCAGCTCTCACTACATATGCTACCTATAAAATGTTTAAATTATGATCTCTAATTCTGTATGGTAAATGTAAATAAATTTTGTTTTGTTAAATGGTCGTACTTCCGCACCGGGCCAACTTCATAATGATTACAAGAAATTCAAGTTGATGTACTTTTTTATGATTAGTCGGTACTGATAAAGATTTCTCGCTTTGTTTCTATATTTTAGAAGATCGCCCCAATCAGCGTATAAAGAGTACATTTTGGGAATACTTAAATTACTAAAGAGTAAAATTTTTTTCCCGCCATCTTGCAAAATGTGCTCAAAAGTGAGAACGTGGTCGCGAACACTTTTTATCGCAGAATAATCCATTTTGACTTGCTTACCTCTGTTATCAGAAAACGTTTTCTGTAGGTCTCGTTTTGTGAACGCTGTCTGTATAAAAGAATCCGAAATACTGAGAGTTTTCGTAAATGTTCTCTTACAAACCCTTTGACGTCCCTCAGACGAGTGTTCTGAAGGCAAATAATACTGTGTCGTATATTGTCGGCGGGAATGACCTTGAGTACTTAAACGCTTTTTTTGAAATTGCTCCGTGAACGCTATAATAAACTTCCATTGTTTGCTACGATCAGCAAGTCCCCAAAAAGTATTATGAATCAATTGACGGGTTTCGTTGTCAAGCTTTGTATAACATTTCAGTCTGCATGTCTTTGGACACATCGGGCCTAGTTTCCTAGCATCTCGGACAACGCCATTTTTACTAACGTATGTTTGTCCCGTAGTCATCAAGATTCTTCTTTCATAATCTTCACGGCTCCTAGAGGTAGAATTGTATTTACTTTTGTTACTATTTGAAGCATTTCGAGTAGAATGTTCCGATGTGTCAGATGACTCGCAGTCTGATTGCTGTGTAGAATCATTACGGCTATCTCCATCAGGTTCCTTCAAATTTAAAACATGCAGAACATGCTCTTTGTTGAGCAGAGTGGCGTCATAGTCAAAAGAATCTTTTAAAGCATTCTTCCGATTTTTCAGACGATATGATTCTACAAACAAGAGCAAAAGTATGTAAGCAGGTTTTTTGATACAAAATACAAGGGAAACGTTATCAGAAAAAAAATCTATGTGTACCTAATTTTACAAAAGAGTCCAAATTCAAGGTCTGCCAATCTACCAACGAGCAATGGAGTGCAGTATACTAGGCGTTAAATTAACGGATCGTGTTCGAAACAATACTGCGCTCCAAAACAAAGATAGCTTACGTGGCTCGAAAGGCTGCCCAACTTAAATGGGACTGGGCAGGACATAACTGCCGCATGTTGGACAAACTTTAGGCCCCAAATTGGTGCCCTAAAACAGTGAAGCGAGGTCGAGGCAGAGCACATAGAAAATGGCGGGACATACTGGATAGATTCTGTAAAAACTGGTAGTAGTGGAGGGAGGCCTTTGCCCAGAAGTGGGACAGCGTAGGTTAGTAAAAAAATATATTATGTAAATATTATCTTTATTGAAACCGTTTATGGTTTATACATTTAGAAATAGTTAGTAATATAATTATTTATGTTTAAATTATGATCCCTAATTCTCCATGGTAAATGATTTTGTTTTGCTAAATGGTCGTACTTCCGCACCGCGCCAACTTCCTAATGATTACAAGAAATTCAAGTTGATGTACTTTTTTATGATTAGTCGGTACTGATAAAGATTTCTTGCTTTGTTTCTATATTTTTGAAGATCGCCCCAATCAGCGTATAAAGAGTACATTTTGGGAATACTTAAATTACTAAAGAGTAATATTTTTTTCCCGCCATCTTGCAAAACGTGCTCAAAAGTTAGCACGTGGTCGCGAACACTTTTTATCGCAGAAGAATCCATTTTGACTTGCTTACTTCTGTTATCAGAATACGTTTTCTGTAGACCTCGTTTTGTGTACGCTGTCTGTATAAAATAATCCGAAATACTGAGAGTTTTCGTAAATGTTCTCTTACAAACCCTTTGACGTCTCTCAGACGTGTGTTCTGAAGGCAAATAATACTGTATCGTATATTGTCGGCGGGAATGACCTTGAGTACATATACGCTTTTTTTTTAATTGCTCCGTGAACGCTATAATAAACTTCCATTGTTTACTACGATCAGCAAGTCCCCAAAAAGTATTATGAATCAATTGACGAGCTTCGTTGTCAAGCTTTGTATAACATTTCAGTCTGCATGTCTTTGGACACATCGGGCCTAGTTTCTTAGCATCTCGGACAACGCCATTTCTACTAACGTATGTTTGTCCCGTAGTCATCAAGATTCTTCTTTCATAATCTTTACGGCTCTTAGAGGTAGAATTGTATTTCTGTTTGTTACTATTTGAAGCATTTCGAGTGGAATGTGCCGATGTGTCAGATGACTCGCAGTCTGCTTCCTGTGTAGAATAATTACAGCTATCTTCATCAGGTAACAGAGTGGCGTCATAATCAAAAGAATCTTTTAAAGCATTCTTCCTTGAATCCACTAACTTCCGATTTTTCAGACGATAAGATTCTACAAACAAGAAAAAAAGTATGTAAGCAGGTTTTTCGATATAAAATACAAGAGAAACTTTATCAGAAAAAAAAATCTGAGTGTGTTTTACAAAATATAGGCACACTTTAATTTAAACGTTCAATACCGAACTCAATTTTTCGCAATTATTTCAGAAAATTTTAGTGAATTTTTTTATTCTTTAAATAGGAATCATTTTTACAGTAAGTGACTGTAAGAGGCGAAATGGGTTTAATACAAAAAAATGTACCTAAAAAGGCAAAGAGAACCGTCAATGAGATTTTTTTACTCTTAGAGCTAATTAATAAAATACTTAATTATAATTTTAATTTCTGCTAAGTGAATATAGTACGATTTGCTGTGTAAAACGCATTTGGAAACTTTTTAAATGGTTTTTGTACACATACATATCTAAAACTAAAGTAAAAAAACTAAAGTTATTCAGTGTTACGATATTAATTAATTTTATTATTGCAATTCGAGCCGATTATGGTTGAAACACTGAGAGCCTTGAGAAACTTGAGAGCCATGGGGTCCGAGTGCCCACTTGGTTTTTCGAGACATCGCCGAGCACTTGGTAGACTCTTCGGGTTATTCCACAAAGGCCTATTGACAATCCCCATCAATGGGGATTTGTGGACAAAAACTTATAAAGACTTCGTGATTATTATGTAATATGTTCTTTGTATTTTATTTTTAAACCTGACGTGTCATAGAGGTCATCATGGGGATTTGTGTACAAAAAGTTATTCCACAAATCCCTATGTGGGGATTTGTGGAATAACCCGACTCTTCACGTGACCAGAGGGCTAGCCTATTTTTGGACCAATGAGTAAGTTTTGCATTGCCATACAATGTGGCAATGCTGCCAGCCATTTAGGCACTTTTCCTGTTGAAACCGATGCAGACGAATTTTTTTTATGTCTTTTGATTCTTTCCCCAGTCTCTTTTTTATATACTTATACATATTATTATATTAAGACTCTTACCCTCTTACTAATAAACGCAGAATAAAGTTATTCCAAGTTTAAACCTACGAAAATGTATGGTTATTCCATTGTTATTCCTGGTATAACTTTATTCCGTGTTAATTAGTAAGAGGGTATGTTTTTCAATTTATAAAATTATTATCTTCCAAATTGCATTTCTTTATATTAACCGAAGATTCCAGAATCATATACTGTCTCAATGGTAACAGGTTGTGTGTTGATGTCGCTTGTATACCTACGTGTGTGTGTGTGTGTGTGTGTGTGTGCGTAACTTCGTTCCTGACGAGAGTCCCCCGACCGTACACGTTTTCATTTTGTACTGGACTATATCCGGGAAACTTCTGGTTACGGAGATATTGAATCAAATCAAATCAAATCAAACGTTTATTTGCTAAGAAATACATTACATAGATCAAAGTTCCAACTTAGAATTTTACGAAATACCGTTGCATAAGCACAATGTTTTGTGTTTGCTCACTACTCTAAACAGCAAATTTTCTCACCAAAAATAAAAGTTGTTTCTCATCAATTATTTTTACACAATATTAAGTACTTATGCTTATAGATGACAGCTTCGTGATGGGTCTTGTTAGTATTAAACTATTTCACGAAGGCGTGTTAGTTATTGCAATTTAAACCTTATACTTAACGACATAGAGGCTTCAAGATACGACTTCGTGAAATAGTTTAACTATACACCCTGTATTGTTTTGCTTTAACATGGGTTAATGCGGTTATATAGCAATTTCCTCCTCTTAATCAATTTTCAAATACATTCCATTATTCAATTTGATATAATTCGGTGGTGAATGATTATGATCTGCATAAGCTTGCACTAGATTCCCGTCTTTATCCAGCTTCAGCCTTGCAGCGCACTTTGAAGAAGATCTCCTGGAGCAGTAAGGGTATCGCTTCATGTTTTTAGGTCCTTGGTATGAGAATGTGTAGTTTTGGTACATTATAAATGATTTTCCATTCACGAGATTTATTGTGTGGTATCCTTGGTTTTGTCCTGAAATAATTGGCACGTTTTAGGGACGCATATCCATACAAAACTGGTGTTTTTTACGGATTAAAACTGAATTAAGCTGATCAATCAGTAGGTACGCGGTAAACGATTGATAAAAAATATACATGGTACCTATTAAATAGTTTATTCCTCCAAAACGATTTAGAATTCCATCAAGTTTGATTTGTATCAAGCTAAGACGTTGATCCACGTAGCCACGATTTCAAAGCAAAAACGGATGAACAATACTTAGTAAATAGAATTAGTATTATCTGTGGTCCTTCTTTCCAACCTGTACAGACGGCCGATATTATATCGGAGTAATAAAAATAATACATATCTCGGAAAAAATTTAATAGGGAAGTACACATCATAATATTAAACATAATTTTAAGCAATGCTAATTATTGATTACCTACATGAAGGCCACATGTGAACTACGCATCACGCCTGACGTCACGCAAAATCCTGCATCGCGCAAGCGAAATTGGCATATCTCGTACCTAGTAACCTACAATAGCCGACGGGCTGTAGCCCTTTAGATACAACACCCGTCTGGTCAGGGGTTCTTCTCTTTCCTATAGAGGTATGAGGAACTTTCCACCCTGTTCCTCATAACTCTATAGGTCCATGGCCGTTGCATATTGAGTTTAAGGAAAAGTTCAGCTATGTAGAGCGCTCTCTGGCACTATTAAGAGGAAACGCGGTCACGTGGTCGTTGGCGTTTATTCCATACTACTAACGTATTCTTCTGTTTTCTCCCTGGTTAATGATTAATCAACTCAGTCCACTGCTGGACATATGCTGCGCTACAAAACCTTGTCCTCCGCCTTTCACATCCTGTCTGTTCCAGCCACGTTGTTTTAAGATCGTCGGTCCATCTAGCTGGGAGGTCCCACACTACGATCGTTTGGTGTCGGTTAATGATACTAGTCTTACTATCCGACTAACATTATGTGAAAGTTTGTATGTTTGGGTGTTTGGATGTTTGTTACTCGATCACGCAAAAATGGCTGAACGGATTTGGATGAAATTTGTTCAGGTTGTTTCAGGAAGTTGAGTAAGAAAAGTATAAAAAAAAAAAACTCGAAAACTACAAAAAATCGTAGAACATACATGGGGATTAAAACGATAGGTATGGTACTCTGCTATAAGCTCGCACTGACTTGACACCTTAAAAGAAACACCCTGTATATCACACTAATTTATAAAGGCGAAAGGTTGTGAGCGTGTATGTTTGTTACTTGTTCACGCTGAAACGGCTGGACCGATTTGGATTAAATTTGGTATGAAGATAGCTGATGCCCTGGATTAACACATAGGCTAATTTTTATCCCAGTCTACGCGGCTGAAACCGCGGGTCGCAGCTAGTTAGTTATAAATACGAAAGTAACTCGGCCTGTTCTTTTCACGCCTTACCGGCTGAACGGATTTGGATGAAAGGGATAGACCATGACCTGGATTAGGACATACGATACTTTTTATCCCGGTAGTACATTCCCGTGAGATAATTTCCTACACACACGCGGGCGAAGCCGCGTGAAATAGCTAGTACAGGAATTATTTTTACACAATTACTTATGCTTAGATGATGGCTTCGTGATGGGTCGTATTATTATTAAACTATGTGTGTGTGTGTGTGTGTGTGTGTGTGTGTGCGCGTAACTTCGTTCCTGACGAGTCCCCCAACCGTACACGTTTTCATTTTGTACTGGACTATATCCGGGAAACTTCTGTCTGGTTACGGAGATATTGAATCAAATCAAATCAAACGTTTATTTGCTAAGAAACACATAGATCAAAGTTCCAACTTAGAATTTTGCGAAATACCGTTGCATAAGCACAATGTTTTGTGTTTGCTCACTACTCTCTAAACAGCAAATTTTCTCACCAAAAATAAAATTTGTTTCTCATCAATTATTTTTACACAATATTAAGTACTTATGCTTATAGATGACAGCTTCGTGATGGGTCTTGTTAGTATTAAACTATTTCACGAAGGCGTGTTACTTATTGCAATTTAAACCTTATACTTAACGACATAAAGGCTTCAAGACACGACTTCGTGAAATAGTTTAACTATACACCTTGTATTGTTTTGCTTTAACATGGGTTAATGCGGTTTTAGGGCTGTTTCCTCCGCTTAATCAATTTTCAAATACATTCCATTGCTCAGTTTCGTATAATTCGGTGGTGGATGATTATGATCTGCATACGCTTGCAATAAATTCCCGTATTTATCCAGCTTCAGCTTTGCAGCGCACTTTGAAGAAGATCTCCTGGAGCAGTAAGGGTATCGCTTCACGTTTTTAGATCCTTGGTATGAGAATGTGTAGTTTTGGTACATTATAAGTGATTTTCCGTTCACGAGATTTATTGTGTGGTATCCTTGGTTTTGGCCTGAAATAATTGGCACGTTTTAGGGACGCATCTCCATACACAAGTGGTGTTTTTTATTGACAAAAGTTGAATTGAGCTGATCAGTAGGTACGCGGTAGATGGTAAACTATTGATAAAAAATATACATGATATTAAACAGTTTATTCCTCCAAAACGATTTAGGATTCCATCAAGTTTATTTGTATCAAGCTAAGACATTGATCCACGTAGTCATGATTTAAATCAAAAATGGATGAACAATACCTTTTTTTCAACCTGTACAGACGGCAGATAATTAAATCAAAATAAAAAAAAATTATAGCTCGGAAAAAATGTAATAGCTTATCATAATATTAAGTACAATTTTAAACAATTCTAATTATTGATTACATAAAGGCCACATGTGAACTACGCATTACGCCTGACGTCACGCAAAATCCTGCATGGCGCAAGCATAGTTTACGGCGAGATTGGCATATAATATACCTAGTAACCTACACCAGCCGTCGGGCTGTAGCCGATCAGACACAACACCCGTCCGGTCAAAGGTTCCTCCCTTTTCTATATTCATTTTCTATTTTCACAACTGGCACTGGCAAGCATCGCAAGATACACGACTCAGCCCACTATCGACCTCCGGTCTCTGGAGGGGAGTGATGTGGCGATGTAGATGCCGCCACATCACTCCCCTCCGGAGACCGGAGGTCGATAGTGGGCTGAGTCGTGTATCTTGCGATGCTTGCCAGTGCCAGTTGTGGTTCCAGTGAGTCGGAACCGGGTGCCGCATAGTTCACGGTGAGTCGGAACTGTCTGCGGTGATACCCCAGTGAGTCGGGGTGGCGCTGCGTTATGCTCCAGTGAGTCGGAGTGTACAGCGCTGGGTTGAGGCTGAAGGTGATGACCAGGAATGCGCGTTCGCTGCATGCTGGTGGTCAGGATACCTGTTGAAGCCGTGGATGCTGGCTGGCTGTGTGACTCGCCGCTCGAAAGCTTGAGGAAGTGATGCTGATGACGTCACGCTGATGTAGTTGCACGAAGGCTGCGCTGACGTTCATGCTCGGGGTCACCAGTTTAGAGGCATGAGGTACAGGGTGTAAAGTTCACTCATCCTCTATTGAAAAGGGAGGATCCTGCGACCAGACGGGTGTTGTGTCTGGTGGGCCACTGCCCAACGGTTGATGTCGGGACGTTGTATATATGCTAATCGCGTGGTAAACTCTAATTGCGCGATGCAGGTTTGTGTGACGTCATGTCATAGATGCGTAGTTCATATGTGGCGATGTAGATGCCGCCACAGAGTTATGAGGAGCTTTCCACCCTGTTCCTCATAACTCTATAGGTCCATGGCCGTTACAATGGCACATTGAGTATAAGGAAAAGTTCAGCTGTGTAGAGCGCTCTTTGGCACTACTAAGAGGAAACGCGGTCACGTGGTCGTTGGCGTTCATTCCATAATAACGTATTCCTCTGTTTTCTCGCTGCTTAATGATTAATCAACTCAGCCTATCCACTGCTGGACATAGGCTGCGCCACAACACCTTGTCCTCCGCCTTCCACATCCTGTCTATACATTCAGCGTCAAAAATATCGGGACGTGTAGAAAATGATCTCGACAACTAACAAAATTAAACTTTATCTCAATTGGATAAAGTTCTTGTCAGAATGACAGTTGTCGTTTACTGTCTTCATTCTGAAACATTCCTTGTGTCATTGAGTTAATATTTCATTTTCATAGTGTTTTAGATCACTTTGAACAGTCTGTTGGTCCCGATATTATTGACGCTGACTGTACTAGCCACGTTGTTTTAAGGTCGTCGGTCCATCTAGCTGGGAGGCGTCCCACACTAAATAGTCCCTTGTACTGGGACTATTGTCGAATATTTTTATTAATAATTGATTTCAGAATATCGCTGACTCTGCCAGCAGGATTCGGAGGCGATTCGTCCTTCTTCGGAAAACGGTCGGGATTCGCACGCCGGTACCGTTGATAATATCGGAGAAACTCCGGTTCTTTATCTGAAACAAAAATATTACGAACTTAACACCTTTATTAATGAACACGGGATTTTGTACTCCTCTGCCTAACCCTTCGAGGACTACATGAATGATGATATGTTGATCAAGAAATACGTAGAATAATGAATTCGTGGAAAGCTTTACTATTAAAGTCAAATTCTTTATTGAAAATGCAACGTGTCGTTTTGCATCCTCGTCAAATTTAAGGGTGTGGTATAGACCATCAAACTGAACAACTTTTTCCATGGCATCAACATCGTAATCACGAAAAAATAATCAACCGTCCCATACATTTGCGTCGAGTAGGTATTGAAGTTTTCAACGGGACAGTTGTAAATTTTTTCGTGATTACGATGTTGGTCCCATGGAGAAAGTTGTTCTGTTTGATTTCTGTACCACACCCTGAAATTTGAGAAGGATGCAAAACGACACGTTGTATATCACACTGAAATAGAATAAAATTATAAAAGACAACACCCAACAAAGATAAGGCCAAAATAATCAAAAACCATAACAACTAGTCAAATTCTTTATTAATTAATTTATTTTTTCTTTATTAAAATTTATAAAATAATAAAAACTTGATCCCAATAGATATAACCCAACTTAAAGATATAGCCAACTAAATAGCTTTTTTCCGCGGCTTCGCACGCGTGTCGCGTGAAGGTCGGAATTTATCCCACGGGAACGTCCCACCGGGATAAAAAAAAGTATCCTATGTCCTATTCCAGGTCATGGTCTACCCATGTGCCAAATTTCATCCAAATCCGTTCAGCCGTTTTAACGTGAAAGCGTAACAAACAAACTCACTTTCGCATTTAAAATATTACTTAGAATATTATTTAAAAAAACTTTAAAAAGTAAAAAAATATAAAAAAATCATGCAAGAAGCCATTTAAACATAGGTACAATAGGCTGCACGTGAGCGGTACTAAAACCAGTATAAGCTGGTCATATTCTATTGAAATTCCGCTAAGCTAGGTCTGCTCAAGGACAAACTGTTACTTCTGACTTGATGCCTACTGTACTAACAAAAAGCCATAAATTTAAATTATACTTACTTAAGGTGAATACGCAGTGGTAGCCCGTGAAATTCAAATTTTCTTAGGTTTTTTGCAATTTACAGGTCAGTGTCAGATTGTATGTTGTTCAAAATATAATTCGCGACTATAACAAATATACTACAAATATGTATTTACATAATAACCATACGAATCATCAATACATCTCTCCAAGTAAGACTTGTTCTCTTTCCGTCTTAATACAAAACAAGGTTCATTTTCAAACCCAGGTTTAAACCATGAACCCTTTTTTAATTTTGAACTTTATTCCGACACATTAAGATGTCAGTTTTACAAAACTGACAACTTAGTACCGGAACCAGTTGTCCGTTTTGTATAAATAACTGTATTTCTATCACAGCTAGGTTCTTATTACAAAAACTGGCTCGATGGTTTAAACCATGACAGATGAAAAACCTCGTTTTGTAATAAGACCGTTTAAGTTTGATTTCGGAAATCATGACATTTTGGAACAAATCTAACTAACAGAGTTTTATTGATGATTGTTAAGGTTATAATTATGTAAATACATATTTGTTATAGTCGCGAATTATAATTTTGAACAACATACAACCTGACACTGACCTGCAAATTGCAAAAAAACCTTAAAAAAAAATAATTACGCGGGCTACCACTGCGCATTTAACTTAAATTAAATTGATGATGACGTGATAGGTATCGAATATCATATAATATCAATCACAGCAGGTTGATGATTGTGATAACCAATTTCTGTCACAAACTCTCTGTCTTCTGTTACAACCACACGAGACTTACAGCCCCGGAACTTCTTGGAGCAGTACCATCGAGTCTTGCTGACCATCTGGACGTAGGTGTTACTCTTGTAGATGAGGATCGTGCCTCCGCGTCTGCTGGGCACAAATCTCAGGACCGGTACTTGAAACATAAGGAACAGTTTGATGTGAGCAATTCTATAATTGAAATAGTTCAGCTGGTCCAAAGGAGTTAAATCTAGATGGAAGATGGCGGTAAGTGCCTTGGGATTCCACGGGTTTATTTAATATTAAATAAGGTCCCCAAGTAAGGTAATACAGTTTGGGTTAATTTATTACGAGTACTTAATTCATAAACTGACAATTCTCATTTTGAAAATTGACTTAAAGGGCCTATTTCACAGTGTCCGAATAGCCACTACTTACCGAATACATTAAAAAATGGCAAGTAAGTTAATAGGAACTTAATCGTAGGTGGTGAAACAGGCCCAAAGTCTCAAAGAGATACATTAAGAACTTTGTTGGATAAAAAACTTACTACTAATGTACTGTTACTAGTCACCCACCCCTACTTCACACGGTTGCGATTTACTGATGTTCTGCAATTTTAAAACATCGTGATCTCTGTGGTATATTATCTAAGTTAATACTGACACAGTCCGCGAGGCCAAAGATGACCTTTGTGTGAGTGATCACCAAAATGGTACCAGAGCCCATGACCAAAACTTTTGTCTTATCGTTTTACGTAAGACAAAAGTCAAAATTACACTTTTTATGTCTTATTGTACATCATTCTACACGTGCAGCCTGTGGGCTGACTATACTCATAAGTCTTACAGTGCCCTCCGTGTCCAATTTAATAATACTTTCAGAATGCTGATGGGGCTGCGGCGATTCTGTAGTGCATCAGGGATGTTTGCTGAACATCGCGTAGACTGCTTTTACGCTACCATGCGTAAAAGATGCGCATCCCTGGTACGCAGAGTACGTGGCAGCGCCAACAGCATCCTTAGCATGATCGCTAGTCGGCTTGACTCTAATTTTATCAGTCATTGCTGCGCCATTTGCCATGGAATGGCGCGGTAGTGATGGTGGCATTATTTTTATGTTTGGTGTGGGTATAGTTTTATTTATTACTAACACTAGTCTATAAGAACATTGTCACTAACAAAATGGACATCATGGTCTGAAATAAAGTATTAAATTAAATTAAATTAAAATCTTCTATCGTTTTACGTTTAACAACGATGCGACATGGTTTTGGTCATGGCCTCTCGTATTAAAAGAATAAAAGCCGATAGCCAAAAAGCAGTATAAACCGGATTTAAACCAAGCAAAGAACGCGTCGCGCTCTATGCGGAACGTCACACCTACACTATCTATGTGCACTCACACAAATTTTAGTATTAGTAGTAGATTTTTAAGTATTAGCCGTAAGTTGATTTTTCAATTTATTTCGGTGTGTGTTTGCAAACCACTATTGTATTGGGGTCATCCTGTAAAGATAGTGTGTGTATGTTTAAATAAATACTTAAATAAATAAAATGCAAGCTCAGCTTAGACCTCGCGGACTGTACCTGTAAATTACTGAGTCACTTTAACCTGATTGCATTTAAGTTATAATATCCAATGTTTAAGAGGAACTTTGGCTCCTGAGATACAAGTATATTTTTAATTACTTCAGGAGCCAGCTGTTCAGCCTGATTTTGACCACTATTTGTACAATCATGTTTAGTGTATGACTAATACGTGTTTCTCTTTGTACAATAAACTTATTCTTGTTAAAAACTTATTAATGTATTTTTTTTATTAATGTCTTCCACTATGCACAAATGAATATTCGGAAATAAACTCTCCAAATCCATGCAACTTTTGTTTTATTTGATTTATAAATGTGCCAAGCCTTTTCCATAGATTTGTATAAAAGAAAATACATGTATGTGGCCCAAAAGCTCTTCTTTGTCTTTATTCGAAGTATTTTGTCTACACAATACTCTAATGTCTAATCTATCTACAAAAAGAAAAAGTACAATATGTTCATGTTCATTATTAATTATTACCACAATCCCTTAAAATATTGGACACCATAATTGTTGGCCCACTTATCTTTTTGTTTTAACTAAACGATCACTGATTATAGTTGTTACTCTTTGCAATACTTTCGGGGGTTTATGATTATGTTCACCAATTTCGTCGACAAATTCCCCATTTTCCGTGACTATGACTCTCGATTTGCAGCCTAGAGAATTCTTGGAGCAGTACCATCTTGTCTTGCTGGACATTCGGATGTATCTATGTCCTTTATAGGATAGGACCGTACCTCCACGCTGACTCGGTAAGAACTGCAACACTGGCACTTCTAAAAATAAATAACCACAATGTATTCACGTAAGAGCTCATGACTGTAAGTAATAACAGCCGCACGCGCACGGGTCGATCCATCAGGTTAAGCTACGCTTGCCGCGGTTGGTCCGTGAATAGGTATCTTTACATACCGAGACTCCTCCGTGCCTCGGAAAGCACGTTAAGCCGTTGGTCCCGGCTGTCTTTCGTGGATCTTTGACAGTCTTTACGGGTCGTCAGAAGCCCGAACGTCTGACAACCAGTCTTATCAAGGGGTATCGTGTTACACATTTACTGGGTTGTGGAGGTCAGACAGGCAGTCGCTCCATGTAAAATACTGGTATTCAGCTGCATCCGGTTAGACTGGAAGCCAACTCCAACATAGTTGGGAAAAGGCTACGCAGATTGATTGGTTTTGTACGGGTAAGGTAAATTTAAATGATAGACTGATATTATATGAGTTCAACTTGAGCATTGAATTTTAAAGTCACACAGAAAACACCCAAAACTGATAACTGATCGACCCGCGGTGAAGGAGTCCTTTTGCTAATAGCCCAAACGATGCCATGCGACTACTGACTGCTTACTCAAATATGCACATTTTATTCATTCGCCTCCCGTTGATTTCAGCAGAAAATTAATGCTATTGATATGTACCTACGGGTTTGCTCGTACAGGTTGAATTGCAACAGGAGCCGAAATGGGTGGTTGAAATTTTAAAGTGGGATACCTAGTCAAATGGGCTATCTTTTATTTGTTTTGTTTGTTTTGGGTCCCGGTTGGTGGGAATAACCAACGCCGCGCCGGCTTTAAAAAATAGTTGAAAATATTAACTCCGAGAAATGCGAGATATTTGTTATTTTTTGAGAATCTCAGGACCAATTTTATATAGTTTAAATATGTATAAATGGGACAGTTAGGTGCAATCCATAATGAAATTGACAAATCGAACTGAGAGATTCACTTATTTATTTGTCCATTTAACAACTTACAACCTACCCTCATATTCAAAATTAACATAGGTAACCTCAAAAATATTACTAATAAAAATATATTTAAAGAAAAAAAGCTTCACACTAATCTTTGAAACAGACTTATACTTATACAGTGCGAGTATTTATAATGTGCACATATCGAAAGGAGACTATGCTTTATTTTATCGACGGATTTTTTTTTTAAATATAAAAAAAATACTTTTTAAAGCATTTTTAAAATTCTTGTTTGCCTGTGTAATCAAAACGGTATAACTTTTAAACTAAATAACCTATCACGATGAAACAAACTCAGTAATGATTGGAAATAACAGGGCGTTCTCATAAAATAAAAAATAAACAAAAAAACCGTCCTCAATTGAGAATTATGGTGATTTTTAACAAAAATCTGGTATTATTTCACCAATATTTACAATAATTGTAAAATTTCTCACTAAAACCCCTATTATCTACCTTTTTTTATTACTTTAAATTATTCTACATCGTATTAGCTTTCAAAAAGTAAAAATGCCACGTTTATAACTCTGTCACAGTATTTCCTATCAACTGTTAAAGAAAGGCCTTGGCCACTGCTACGTACACACGGCTACAGATCAAGCTATATATTTCCAGTATAAATAAGCTGATCTCGCTATACATTTCCAGTTTATAATGACCTCTCATTGTAAGGAAATCATATACAATATAAGATTTCCTTACAATGAGAGGTCATTATAAACTGGAAATGTATAGCTTGATCTGTAGCCGTGTGTACAATACTTCGCAAGTTGACACTTTCTTTTTGCATTTTTTTACATCGATAAAATTAAGCAATGTTTCCCTAATTTCAATATGTGCACATTAAGAAGACTCACACTGTATTGTAAAACTTTCACTGATCATAGAACTCTAGCGCAAAACCTTCAGAATGTTGATGGTTGTGCTCTCCAACTTCGGTGAGAAACTCCTCGTCTTCAGTAAGTATGACCCTCGATTTGCAGCCTTGGCTATTCTTGACGCAGTACCATCTAGTCTTGCTGCTCTTACGGTTGTATTTGATGCCTTTGTAGATGAGGATCTTACCTCCACGCTGGCTGCTTAGAAACTGGAGCACTGGTACCTCTAAATAAAATATTACGAAGCTTCATTTACTATGAATAACCACTAGCCACTTTGGACGTATTGTAACACAAAGTTAGGATACACGCTGAACTGAAGCTAGTTTCCAACTCGGACCATGTTTGGGCTCGTGTAGGCAACGCCACAAATTCTTTTTACCCGACTGCCGAGGAAGGGTTATGTTTTTCGAGCGTATGTATGTATGTATGTGGGTATGTATGTCTATTTCTTTATGTCGCAATGCAGCCTAAACGGCTTTACGGATTTTAACATATAAGGTGTCATACGATTCGTCTTAATTGTCGGAGTGCTATAGGGTTTATAATATTTTAATAGGGCTTCCGTGAAAAAAAGGGAGGGGATTAAAGAAAAGTGTTTAATTATAACAATATGGGT
The DNA here is from genome assembly GCA_905163495.3 of Cosmia trapezina. Taxonomy (NCBI): domain Eukaryota; kingdom Metazoa; phylum Arthropoda; class Insecta; order Lepidoptera; family Noctuidae; genus Cosmia; species Cosmia trapezina. Next base: position 22,858,607 of record LR991029.1, read on the forward strand.
CTCAAATGAAAGCTAATAAATAGCCCATTACAAATATACATACCTTATAACACTTTGATGCTACCTTTTTGACAGGAAAATAAAAAAGTATGTAATAGGTAATTATTTCTTGTTAAAATAAATTACAACAATAATGGTATCAAATAAAAGCTAGAAATGTGTCCTGACCAAATCATGTATATTAATAAAACTAAAAAGCTTGAAATAATACAAATTATTTAAAAAAAAACAAAAAACCCGCCTGCAAAAACACCTAACTGAAAAGAGAAAAACAAGCAATAAAATCCATATAATTTTAGTATCGCAGGCGGGGACAAACAAAAGTTACACCATATTTCAGGTTATATTGGTTGGTCTCCGCCTGCAATACCAAAATTCTATGGATTTTATTGCTTGTTTTTCTCTTTTCAGTTAGGTGTTTTTGCAGGCGGGTTTTTTTGTTTTTTTTAATAATTTGTTTTTTATATTTATAGTCGACCTCGTAAATTGCTTTACTTACCACATTTGACAAAAACTCCAACAAATTAAAACTTCACCCGAATTGAAACTACATAGCTGACTCCTAGTGCCTCTTTCACCACCTACGATTATTCCTATTAATCGTAGGTGGTGAAACAGGCCCTTAGTCTCTTAGAAAAAAACTGAGGGCCTGTTTCACCATCTACGATTGAGTTCTTTAGTTACTTGGCGGTTATTTTCATACAATTTCTGTTCCATTTTTTAATTTATTCGGTAATTTCGGCTATTAAGACATCTTGAAATAGGCCCTTAGAGGTTTTATGAGGTGCCAGTGACAAGTTTAACTAATTACGAGGTTGGCTATACATCAGTAACATAAAATAAAAATATTATTTTGATTCTAACAAAAATATTTTAATTATAACACAATATTTTGCACTAATCCTCGATTTTAATCTCTCTAACTTGAAATTTTCTGAGCACTGTAACATACAAAAGCCCAATATAACATAAAATTTGAAGTTAAATATAATATCTGTTGTTTATATTAAGTTTAATACAAAACAAATGACGATGAATACTTAATGTATTTAATTAAATAAAGGAAAGTACTAAATAATATAATTAATAAGTCTAATAATATTTCAATTGAAAAGACTTAAGTACAATTAGTTAAAATGTTAAAAAGACTTTATGAGATTTTATTAGTTTCACACATAATGAATCTGCCTAACCTTTTCCCAACTATGTTGGTGTCGGCTTCCAGTCTAACCGGATGCAGCTGAATACCAGTATTTTACATGGAGCGACTGCCTATCTGACCTCCAGAACCCAGTAACTGGGTAATACGATACCCCTTGGTTGTCAGACTTTTGGGCTTCTGATGACCCGTAACGGCTGCCTAAGATCCACGACTGACGGCCGGGACCAACGGCTTAACGTGCTTACCGAGGCACGGAGGAGTCTCGGTATGTAAAGATGGTCACCCATCACTGGCTGTTATTACTTAGCCACGAGCTCCTCTCCACTTTTCTGAGGGGCCTGTGGTTAAGTAATAACAGACGCATGGGTCGATTGATCAGGTTAAGCTTTCCGCGGTTGGTCCTTTGACGATTGACTTTCTTTGTACAACATAACAAGACCCCTCCAAGCCTCGGAAAGTACAGCCTTTGGTCCAAGCTGTCATTCGTGGATCTTTGGCAGTCGTTATGGGTCGTCAGAAGCCCGAAAGTCTGACAGCCAGTCTAACCAAGGGGTAACGTATTACCCAGTAATACGTGGGTTATGGAGGTCAGATAGGCAGTCACTCCATGTAAATTCAAATGACTTATTTGAACTCTACTAGTGACCCAAATCATATCACTTCATTTTTTCCTAAGCAATAAATAATATTATAATATTTGAGTACCTACCTATGAGTTAAACATCGAGATAACGCGATGCACAATCCATCATGGTTGGACCATTCATCATGGATGTAACGTTCCTAACAACATAAGTCACGTTCTGTATCCATGAAGTCCGAGACCGTCAAGTGTTCTTTTAACGTAACTCAACTTATTTGTTTTATAACATCGCAAGATTCATAGACCAGGGCCAATCCTGTTTGAGAAAAAAAAAATTCTTAGCAGTATTCGAGTGGTTGGAAAATTTAGTTGATTTATTTATTTATTTATTTATTTATTTATTGAAATCCCTTAAAACTACCATTACAGGACTTATCCTAATGCGATAGCTAAGTCACTAGTCCGGTCAATTTAGACATTCGAGGTTACATAAAGTCCCAACAAGCTGAATTTCTCTGAAATTGTTCAAAACATAATTATAAACAATGTCTAGAAGTTCCCCATCATTCCCCTGTAAGGAAAAAAAAATACTCAAGGTCAAAGGTAAAAAAAATGAGTTTTTCGCGATTTTCAGCAAAACGGTAAGTTTTATCATAAAAGTACCTCAGACAAAAATTGTAGATCATAAAATTATCAATATAAAATGTATTAATACTTTTTTTCTTACGAGCCACCGTTTCTGAGATATAACGATTCAAAAAGTTATAAAAGTTGTTATCGTCATAATATGCACACGTTTCCACGCCACCTATGAGGTAGTGTACTTAGCGCGTTTTTTTAACGTGGTTTCCCCAGTGGCCTACTCCACGGGTCAGTTGTGATCCTGTTTAATGTAAAACTATTGCATAATAACGGAAATTTTCAAAGATTGGGAAAGGTAAAAGCGATGTAAATTAAAAAAAGTGTTGAAGTTTATTCGTCTTATTCGTAAGTTTCAAATTCTTGTTCTTCTTCTTGTTCTTCTTCTCCTGCTTCTTCTTCATCTTCATTTTGGATGCAAGTAAATTGCGTCAATAGCGATGTATCGCATGATACTTCGTCGGAGTCAAACGAATCCTCCATTGTTTGTGATTAAATATTAGAGCACGACCGGCCTTGACAATTTGTGCATGCCAAAGAACAAGACAGTCCGACTTTTTTGCAACCACATTTAGCACTGCATCCCTTTTTGCAGTTGCAAAAAATAGTGTTCAGCAGTTTTTCCGGCGCAGGTGGAAGTAAAGTTTGAACTGGCTCTAATATGTTGTTGAACAACTTCCAACCCCAGTCTGTAGGGTCTAGCTGATAACCAAGCCACACTTGAACTTGGTAATATACTCGAAAAAGATGTTGGTGAGCAGCAACTGAGGTTGGAGGAAGACAAGCTAATTGAACTTGTTTTTTATTTTTAGTATTTTTAACGAAACATGCATATCGATGCTTATCTAAACAGGTAGTTTTTTAGGAGCTCCGTACATAGAAAGAAGAAAGCGGATGCCGTTGGTAATAACTTCTTGTTGAGTTGAATTACTCTTTTTAAAAACTTCAGCTTCTTTTTTTTTTTTTTTTTTTTTTTTAAATAAGAATAAGAATAAGAATAATTTATTGTATAATAAGTTACATTTGTAGTGTTGTTTCCTGGAACTCACACTAGGATACCCTGTGTCGTGAGATCCAGGCTCCTTCGTTCCGTTAGCATCTGTTGCTACTCATATACATGAAATAGGTTTGATAATGTTACAATAAATTTCTTAATTTCAAAGTTACAAAAGAAAACTAATGCTAATACAAAAAGAATAATAGTAAATAACCAAATATGTGTGTGTGTGGTGTGGGGGTGTGTTGGTGTGTGTATGTGTGATATGGTGTGTGATATATAAATAGTATGTTTGTGTTATAGAATAGTAATTATATATAGAATATAAATATAACAACTGTAGATGTATATACGTGGCGTACTCATGTATATTATGACGATAACAACTTTTGTAACTTTATGAATCGTTATATCTCAGAAACAGTGGCTCGTAAGAAAAAAGTATTGATACATTTTTTATAGATAATTTTATGATCTACAATTTTTGTCTGAGGTACTTTTATGATAAAACTTACCGTTTTGCTGAAAATCGCGAAAAACTCATTTTTTTGACCTTTGACCTTGAATAAAATTTTTTCCTTACAGGGGAATGATGGGGAACTTCTAGACATTGTTTATAATTATATTTTGAACAATTTCACTGAAATTCAGCTTGTTGGGACTTTATGTAACTTCACTCTCATTTTTTGGTCTAAATTGACCGGACTACACACGCCTAAAATTAAAATTAAAGTATCTACAAAATATATCAAAAAATCATTGTTTAAATAACATAATCTATATAATAGTACTTTTGCGAATTCACCCCAGCAACATGTAAATACATCAATTTCGACCTGAATAAGATTGATGGTGCGAATTGCTCGAGTCAGAGGGGTCTTGGCCAGCAAGTTGGTCCTGGCTGATGGTACGGCCAGCAATGGCGGGGGGCGTCGCCTCCACACATAACGGTCCGGTACGTACAAGTGCAACCGCTGCAGCACTCGTGGGTTGTGCTCTATGCCTCGGAGCAGTTTCACTATGTACGACACCAGTGCAAATTCCCGTCGTACCCTGAGTTGATTGTACCCAACCATACCCAGTACGAATAGAGTAGGGTACATCAAAGGGTAAAATGGGTATGCTCCATAAAGTTTTTTGTACAGGTGGCGTGTGAATTTGTTCTGGACTCGCTCCAACATCACTGATTACTTAGCCTCATGTGGAGCCCATATGACAGGTAGATGATGTAGGTTAATAACGAAGGAAAAATAGTCCAGACTCAGAGAAAGTTCTGGAAGGGGGCGTTGGGGTGGTAATATATGTATACGTTATTAGGGGTTTGTACTAGTTTTTTGCGATTTGCGGGAAAACTATGCATCCTATCGAAAAAATTTAAATGTAAAAGTGGTAGATAATAAAAAAATCTTATACTTTTTTCAATACATTATTTTCCATAACCTCAAAATTATCGAGAAAAACGCAAAAAACTGTTTTTTTGGTGTTTAATTTATAACTATAGCAAATATTATTATTTAATCATGAAAATTGGTGAGAATGTTCTTTTTGGTGTTTCAAACGAGCCCAAATTTTTTCAAAGCGAAATATTTATTTTTCGATGTTTTATGAAGAAAATACAAAAAAAATACCTTATTTTCAATCGAAAAATTTGGTTGGCAAATTTTAGATAAATGACTTTTACCAGTGCTCATTTTTTTCGTTGAAATCTCGGCTTTCATATGGAATTAAAATATAATATTGTTTACGTACAAAAATATCGTTAAAAAAGCGAACAACCGAAAAAACTTTACTTGCACTGTGAGACCTTGCTTCTTGCCAAATTTCATTATTCTAGGTCAACGGGAAGTACCCTATAGGTTTTGATTTACTTGCGACAGCTGTATCAAAATGTGTCGCAAAATGTGTGTATTTTTTTATTGCGTTGACTTAGAAACTTGAGTTTTTTATGACTTTAAGATAGGTCTATGGTAGACCTAAGTATTTCATATTAATTTTAACTTGATACCTCTACGCGCTATTGGGAAAACGGGTCTTGACAGACTGACAACTTTGATAATATTTTTTCATGGAATAGAATTACAAATTAACAATTTTCGGACTTTTTCCTTTGCTTGTGTTGTGAGACCTTGCTTCTTGCCAAATTTCCTGATTCTAGGACGACGGGAAGTACCCTATAGGTTTTAATTTACTTTATTTGACAAACTAGTGATCCTATAAGGGTTCCGGTTTTTCCTTTTGAGGTACGGAACCCTAAAAACAAACAAAATAAAAACTGTTTAATTAAAAAAAAAATCTCTAGGTAAATGGACTGGCAATGAAAAATAATAAAAATAATATAATAAAAACCGGCCAAGTGCGTGTCGAACCACGCACAATGAAGGGTTCCGTAGTTGAAAAGAATTTATCCCAAAAACAAACTTAACATTGGATCCCAAAAAAAAATTTTTTATGTCAAAAAATTACAAATTCACATTTTTCGGACTTTTTCCTTTACTAGTGCTGGGAGACCTTGCTTAAGGGATTAAGGGACAATAGACTTACGTATTTGATATTAATTTCAACTTGATATCCCTACGCGTCCTTGAGAAAAATGGTCTTGACAGACTGACAGACTTGAACATTATTTTTATGTGATAGAATTACAAATTAACAAATTTCGGACTTTTTCCTTTATTTGTGTTGTATGACCTTGCTTCTTACCAAAATTTCATGATTCTAGGTCAACGGGAAGTACCATATAGGTTTTGATTTACTTGCGAGCATCAAAATATGCCACGTAAATGGACGTATTTTTTTATTGCGTTGACTTAGAAGGTTGATTTTTTCAGGACTCCAAGGGACCATAGATCTACGTATTTGGTATTAATTTCAACTTGATACCTCCACAAGTTCCTGAGAAAAAGGGTCTTGACAGACTGACAGACAGATAGACGGACAAACAAGTGGTCCTGTAAGGGTTCCGTTTTTTCCTTTTAAGGTACGGAACCCTAAAACTTACCTATTCTGCCTGATTCTGATCGGTTTTGTTGGTTTGTATATCTGAGGGCACGGGAGTGTCCCCGCCAAGACGAGCCCAGCGAAGCGCAAGGGCACTACCTACCTTTTCTCGAAGCACTTCGTCGTATTTTTGAACCTTCTTAACTTGGGTTTGGATTATACCAGATTAACAAAATTTTCGGGATATGATGTCAGTGGTTGATTTATTAAACCATAGTCAAAATATGTGGCTTGGCCGTTTCGCTACCATCACATGGGCGCAAGGTGAAAAATGTAATACAATAGTTCTTGTAGTAACGAAACGGCCAAGCCTCATATTTTGACTAAGGTGTAGAGTTTGTGAAGTTAGGGCTTGGAGAGTTAGGGCGTGTAGAGTTAGAAGCTTGGCTCTACATGAGATCTGATCTGATAGCTTTTGTCAGTGCGAGCTATATTTGGTCTCGTCTTGGCAACATTTTACATGAAAATGTTTTTGGTGGGATTATTTCTACTACTAAGTAATATCTATTAAAAAATGTGCCTCTCTTAAAATTGATTTAAAGCTCAGAACTTCTTTTAAGTTCTGGCGATGAAGAAGTGCCCACGAAGAAAACAAGATTTCAATAAATTATTTTACTTTTAATTCTTGTATTTTCCAATCAAGTAAGACTTAAAAGTGATATTTTGTAAATACTTACGAATAACGATAAATAATTTAACAAAATTCTCAGTTCACAGCCTTGGTGTTTTTAGAATTTGTACCTATTTAATTGCAATTTGAATAATGTTTGCGGGATTTTGAAAGCCGAGAATAGTTAAGTACATGTAAATTACTTGAATAACAGAGTATTACATAAGAATGAACTTTTCATGAATTACATTCGATTTTCGAAAAATCGGTTGTTCGCTTTTTTAACGATATTTTTGTATGTAAACAATATTATATTTTAATTCCATATGAAAGCTGAGATTTCAACGAAAAAAATAAGTACTGGTAAAGGTCGTTTATCTAAAATTTGCTAACCAAATTTTTCGATTGAAAATAAGATGTTTTTTTTGTATTTTCTTCATAAAACATTTGAAAAAATTTGGGCTTGTTTGAAACACAAAAAAAAAACATTTTGACCAACTTTCGTGAAAAAATTATAATATTTGCTATAGTTATAAATTAAAAACCAAAAAACGGTTTTTTGCGTTTTTCTCGATAATTTTGAGGTTATGGGTAATAATGTATACGAAAAAGTATAAGATTTTTTTTATTATCTACGACTTTTACATTTAACTTTTTTCGATAGGATGCATAGTTTACCCGCAAATCGCAAAAAAAAATCAAAAAAAAAATCAAAATCAAAAGTCCTTTATTCAAATTAGGCTGAGAATCAGCACTTTTTGAACGTCGAAATTACAGTAAGACAGTCCCCACAAAACGCCCGCCCTTCACCACTTCCTAGTGCTTTAGCTGGGAAGAAGAAGTAGCGGAACAAACTCCCCAGCAGCACAGCTGTCTGTTCAGTTAGAAGAACTAGATTCTATACAATAGTACCTATGCAAAATAATTTACGCAACACAATACATTAAATTATATTTTTGTCAAATAAAATAAACAATTTTAGTACTTAACTCATGTAACCTGTCATTATGTGAGCTGAACCTGGAGAAAGAACATAACATAAACATTGTCTTGAGTTAATCACAGCGACCAACTATTCTTATCGTTTAAGTAATCGTTGATAGAATAGTATGCCTTTGAACAAAGATTGGATTTAACTTTAATTTTAAACGCATTAAAAGGCAAATCTAGCAAAGAAGAAGGTAGCTTGTTATAAAAAGTTCGACAAGACCAACAAATGAGTTATGAACCTTATGAAGCCGATGAAATGGAGCACGTAATTTGTCCTTATTTCTGGTGTTAATATTGTGAATATCACTGTTTTTACTGTACAAATGTATATTTTGCCTAATGTATAAGATATTGGCGAAAATGAACTGTGATGCCACCGTGAGAATACCAATATCCTTAAAAAATTCTCTCAGCGAAACTCTAGCACCTAGCTGGTAAATTGCTGGTAAATTAAAAACTAGAACAAACCCCGAAAAACGTATATATTTCCAACCCCCAACAACTTTCTCTGAGTCTGGACTATTTTTCCTTCGTTATTTACATCATCAACTAAATTTTTCGACCACTCGTATACTGCTAAGATTTTTTTTTTTTTTTACAATATTTTGAGCGGTTTGGCCCTGGTCTATCTATCATGCGAATCAAGAAGTTGAAAAAGGACGCCACTTAGATTCAAGCCCGAACAAGCGAACATGGCTATGTGCTTTAGTCTGCCAATGTATTGATTTAAATTAATAATTTTGGTACGCACATGACCAGTATAAGCTGATCTCGCATTGTATAGGATTTCCTTGCAATGAGAGGTCAGTGTAAACTGGAAATGTATAGCTTGATGTGTAGCCGTGTATACAAAGAAAAAATATAGCAATTTCTGACTTATGTGCTTTAGTCCGCCAACCCAACTTACAACGTGCCGCTGCAATCACGATATTAACTTGCCACGCGAATACGGTTCCGCGTTTTCGTTTAATAAAAATATTTTAATTTCATTAAACGTAATGATTTATTTACAATTTTCTAAAATAGCATCTTCATGCATCATTTTCTAAAACGAACGAGAAAAAAAAGGTCACGCTACTCGAGTTTTTTTCTGGTGGTTTTGCAAAATAATCATTCATGAAGCTACTCACAGCTGGGTCAGAGCAATAGACAAACGATGAACAAAAAAAAAGTGTCGGTCAACAACCTTTTACCAGCTGACATAGAACAATAGCTTCATAAATGAGTCGTTTGCATAGAGTGATCCTAATTTTGGTTATTATTTTATTATTTAGTTTGTTTGAAATTATTATTTTTTTCAATTTATTAATTATTTTATCTTAACATAATTTTTATGATTAGGTACGGACCACTAGTCCTACCTGTGTCTTTAATTAATGTCGCTATAGCGGCAGCACGTTGTATATACGGGGCGGTGCATGTTGGTGGTATCCTATTTCCATCAGCAACTCTCCCGTTCGACTGGTGATGACCCGGGCATCACAACCAGCCAATCTCTTGGAGCAATACCATCTGGTCTGGTTATGCATGTGGAAGTAAGTGAAACTCTTGTACAGCAGTATGATGCCTTTTCCACGGCGGCTTGGTAAGTATTGTAAGATTCCATCCCCTGTGTAGCAAAACAATTAATGATGATGAATACTCAGTTCAAGTGTCCATATATCTATAAATATTTAGTAGGTATTAAAAATACCTTACAATTCTATATAGCTGGCCCACCTAAGCCACAGCAACGAAACCGGTGTAGATTGTTAGCATATTGAATGTATACTTGTCTAATCGAAGGAAAAGATTCAATATGCCTCCGCCACTAAGACAGAAATGTCATTTAATTTCGGTTTCAATCCAGCGGGGCCTTTCGTTACTACGAGGATATTGCTTAGAGATTTTTTTTTAAATTGGAGATACTACTTCCAATGTGCTCTTCAAATTATTCATTTATTATTAAAAACCTTGGATAATACCGCAGAAATTACATTAGTAAGTTTTATTCTAGCGGGGCCCTTTTTTACTATCCATAATCTTAATGTTTACAAGTGAAAATCGCACGCCAAATTAAGGATTTTTAATGTGCTTTCAGAGATTAATGCGTTTTTTGTGATAAACATCATAATAACGGTAAAAAAGGATCTGTTAACTTTAGTTTATTTATCTAATTGAGATTAAGTTGTTGTGATAACAAAACTTACGGTCAGCATAACAACGTTTCGTTTAAGTTAAGTAGATAAATAATAATGCACACAGAATATATTTTGCCACAGAACCTATATTTTTTCAAATGAATAATCAAAACTATTGTTTCACATAAATTATGCAGTGCAGTATAATTTTATTTGCTGAGCTTTTTAACTTTAGCGTCATGACACTCCCAACTGCCATTTTGACGTACGTACCTAAACAGTGGGCTTTGTAGTGACCAATGTCGCCTATCATCATTTTCCCAACTATGTTGGGGTCGGTGTCCAGTCTAACCGGATGCAGCTGAATACCATTATTTTACATGGAGCGACTGCCTATATGACCTCCACAACCCAGTTACTGGGTAATACGATACCCCTTGGTAAGACTGGTTGTCAGACTCTCGGGCATCTGGCGACCCGTAACGACTGTCAAAGATCCACAAATGACAGCCGGACCAACGGCTTAGCGTGCGTTCCGAGGCACGGAGGGGTCTTGGTATGTAAAGATGGTCACCCATCCACGGACCAACCGCGGCAAGCGTAGCAAATACCTGATCGATCGACCCGTGCGGCTGTTATAACTTAGTCACAAGAACTCTCCGACCAATGTCGCTTATACCGGGACAGTATTGAATTACAGATATTATCTTGTAAGTCTCTTTTTAGATTCTCTAATTGGAACAAATCTAACTTAGAGAGCTGTATTGATAAATTTTATGGTTATAATTATGTAAATACATATTTGTTATAGTCGCAAGTCATATTTAAGGCTCAGAATTCCTGAAAACGATCAAAAAGGTGGTTTTCTAAAGCTGTGTATCTCTTATGAGATACACAGGTTTATATATACGGTTTATACCGTAAATAATTTTGACATGTAAAAAAAATATGATATTTTCAAGTCCTTTTCGCATACAGTGATGGAAGCCAAAACATAATTAAACATACTTTAATGCACCAAAAAAATATTTAATTAAACATACCTCCTAATAATCTTTAAAAGCTGTTTATCCCTTCATTAGCAATTATAATTATAATTAAAAATATACCATCAAATGTCAAATTCCAAACTGCATCCAGTGATGGACTACTTTTTATTAAATAGTTAATTTCTAATTTTATACGATTTTATTTGCACTTTTACAACATAATTCCAGTGCGCGTGAGATTCTTCTATCTCGTGCGTCAAACTAGACAGCCATAAAGCCATTTCACTTACACATCGAGCTAAATCAAGCTTGGAACCAGCAGTGCGATTCTGTAACCATCTCACCGTCAATAGTGTCAATTTCTAGCAAAAACAAACTCACTTCCCCTAAGTTTTCACGGTGAGATTTTTACAGAATAGACCGGCAGGGCCTTAAATGAACATGCAATCTGACACTGACCTTCAAATTGCAAAAAATGTAATAAAATATGTATTTCGCGGGCTACCATTGTGCATTAACCTTAATTTACTTAGTTTGAATTTTAAATTATGTTTAATTGTTCTGCGTGTTTTAATTTGAATAACATTGTATTCATGGTATATTTGTACAGCTCTATTTTTATTTAACCATTATGTACACACAAATAAACAGACAAGAAAAAAGGAATAGAAAAATAAGTACAAAAGTGATGCTTATTTCCAAAGAAATCTCTTCTAGCATATTTGCGATAGGACAGAGGATAAAAAGAGATGTAGACACCGTGTGTAAGAGTAGAAGAGAAAATAAAATTCAAAATCTAAAAAAACAATTCACTTAAGTATTAAATAAAACATATTTATAATAATACAAATGGAACGGACGTCGCCACACAACCTGTTACCATAGATTCAGTACATAATTCTGAACCTCCATGAGTTGAAATTTTCGTAGATTATTTAAAAAAAAAAATTGCCGCTTCAAAATACGCGGTAAAAATGTATGAAACCGCTTATTTCTTTTTTACTAACCGAAGAAAAATTTCGACTTCATTTAAGTTATTAAAAAAAAAAAATTGGATCCAGGTCCAGCACCCTAATTGCGTAACACATTATGAATCGGAGTTTTAATCATTTTGAAACAAATTGCTAATCCATTGCTTCATATGTTCCAAAAATTTGTCTGCTCGGCAACGTAAATAACGCAATGAATGTTGTTGAACTGTCAAAATGAAACCAACTCCGATTGATAATGTGTTACGCAATTAGGGTGCTGAATCATGTATCTACTTACTAAATCCATGGTAGTAGGTTGCGCGTCGATGTCCCTGCCACCCTGTATATTTAAATACAAACTTACTTCTAAAATCAATATCACTAAAATAACTAACAACTATGATGAAATGGAAAGACAGTGTCCTTTCACTCTTCTTCTAAATACTGCAACAGTTTCAATATTAGATCTCATCATCGCGCGTTCTTATTAGTCCAGTAGAGATATAATATTTTTTCCATTTACCCTTCGATAATTCTAAAGTTTTTTATTTTCGCTGAGTGGATAACTATAGTGAATTCATTGCTATGTACAAAAATGCTAACAGTTTAGAGTTATGCATTAGGTATTAAGTAGGTATTTCCTATTATTTCGTGTTATAACAATGATATAAAATTTAAATTAAAATACTACACTGTTTCTTAATTAGTACTATCTAAAGTATATATTACTGAAAATGCTAACGGATAGGTACTGTGGAACAATGGAAATCTGAAAATGTCCTTTAACTCATTCAATAAAAAATTTAAGTTTTTCAAATCATGTCCTATACACTTAAAGGGATTAGTTATACCTTACAACAAAAGTTCTAACAGCTAAGTAATATGGCTTCACAAGTAATTGTATTTTTACTTTGCAATTAGCGAAATATTGAATTTAAGTTTATAAATTTGCGCCCACATATTCGTGATAATAAGCTCTGCTACCGTACAAAAGTTTCAACTTATACGTGCTATGCCTTTTTTTTAAATAAATAAAATACAATTTGGATATTGTGGCGCGCGGTGTAGATACGACAATTCGTGCAGCGCGACGCGGTGACAATCAGACCCACACTCACTGCAAACGTGCACGCGGCTACACATCAAGCTATGCATAATTATCCAGTTTACACTGACCTCTCATTGTAAGGTAATCTTATACAATGCGAGATCAGCTTATACTGGATATGTATAGCTTGATCTGTAGCCGTGCGTACCTACCTCTATTGAATGAGGCGCAAAATCATTTCATTACAGTCACATCTCACAAATGACTAATACGAGTACAGTCAGCGTCAAAAATATCGGAACGAACAGACTGTTCAAAATGATCTCAAAAACTAAGAAAATTAAACTAGGTACTCAATTGGGTAAAGCTCTTGTCAGAATTACAGTGTAATATTATCGTGTACTGTCTTCATTCTGAAAACATTCTGTTCGTCCCGATATTATTGACGCTGATCCAATCCAGTCAGTTATTTTTTCTGTTCCATTCCGTGACCGTGACTTCGCCCGCGCGTAACTATTTGTCAAAAATAGTCAAAATCCCGGATTACGGGATTCACAAATTTAGAGTTCTGATTATAGGATCAAATGTATATTTATGTATTGATCGTCAAAATGTCGTGATTCCGGAATTGATAAATTAAGTATTTTTTTTACCATTACTGGGTAACTTGTTTATCACTAAATTTTCACAGGGAATCCATCTATTCTGAACAACTTTCACTATGGCGTCAACACGTAAATCACGAAAAATAAATCAGCTGGTCGAGTAGGTATTGAGCTTTTGTATCAAACATCGTAATTTTTTTCGTGATTTCAGAGTTGGTCCCATAATGAAAGCTGCTGAAACTGTAATTCCAAAATGGCGGCTGCGAATATTTTCAAATGTTTCGTCATGGGTGTCGTTTTCATTGGTTTCGAGGGTGTTAAGGCCGATAGTGACACTAAAATGTAAATCGAAGATGGCGGCTGCGAATATTTTCTAATTTTTCGTCATGGGTGTCGTTTTTTTGGTTTTCGATAGTGTTAAAGCCGATAGTGACACTAAAATGTAAATCCAAGATGGTGGATGCGAATATTTTCTAATTTTTCGTTATGGGTGTCGTTTTCATTGTTTTCGGTGGTGTTAAAGCTGATAGTAACATTAAAATGTAAATCCAAGATGGCGGCTGCGAACATTATTAAATTTTTCGTCATGGGTGTCGTTTTCATGCTTTTCGAGAGTGTTAAAGCCGATGGGGTCGCGGGTTGTTTGAAGGAGATACCGTGGCCCTGGCATAGGCAACTGAAGGAACACGGGTGGGTTTTAGTCAGTAAAAGTCTGACACGCCCTTCCGCTCCACCCAGAGCGGGAGAAGTTATTTGATGATTTCCTAACCTCAAAAAAAAAAAAAAAAAAAAAAAAGGTGTCGTTTTCATGGTTTTGGGGGCTGTTAAAGCCGATAGTGATGTTAAAATGTAAATACATGATGGCGCTGCGAACATTTTTAAAATTTTCGTCACGGGTGTCGTTTTCATGCTTTTCGAGGGTGTTAAAGCCGATAGTGACACTAAAATGTAAATGCAAGATAGCGCCTGCTTTAAAAATGTTGATGGTTTTTTAATTACTATCACACGTGTTTTCAGGTTGTAACGCGATACGCTGCACTGCCGCAGGGTTAGTTAAGTATTCATCAGCCAAGCGTCACGCATTTTGACTCCTCTATCGGCTTTAGCACATTCTAAAACCATGAAAACGATAATCATGACGGAAAATTTTCGCAGCCGCCATCTTGGATTTACATTTTAACGTCACTATCGGCTATAACACCCTCAAAAACCATGAAAACGACACCCATGACGAAAAGTTTGAAAATTTTGCAGGCACCGTCTTGGATTTACATTTTAACGCCACTATCGCCTTTAAAACCCTCGAAAACCATGAAAACGACACCCATGACGAAAAGTTTAAAAATTTTGCAGCCGCCATCTTGGATTTACATTTTAACGTCACTATCGGCTATAACACCCTCAAAAACCATGAAAACGACACCCATGACGAAAAGTTTGAAAATTTTGCAGGCACCGTCTTGGATTTACATTTTAACGCCACTATCGCCTTTAAAACCCTCGAAAACCATGAAAACGACACCCATGACGAAAAGTTTAAAAATTTTGCAGCCGCCATCTTGGATTTACACTTGAACGCCAATATCAGCTTTAAAACTCTCGTAAACCATGAAAACGACACCCATGACAAAAAGCTTGAAAATTTCCCAGCCGCCATCTTGGATTTACATTTCAGTGTCACTATCGGCTTTAACACCCTCGAAAAGCATGAAAACGACACCCATGACGAAAAATTTAATAATGTTCGCAGCCGCCATCTTGGATTTACATTTTAATGTTACTATCAGCTTTAACACCACCGAAAACCATGAAAACGACACTCATTGAGAAAAATTAGAAAATATTCGCATCCACCATCTTGGATTTACATTTTAGCGTCACTATCGGCTTTAACAATCTCGAAAACCAAGAAAACGACACCCATGACGAAAAATTAGAAAAGATAGAAAATATTCGCAGCTGCCATCTTGGATTTACATTTCATTGTCACTATCGGCCTTAACACCCTCGAAAGCCATAAAAACAACACCCATGATAAAACATTTGAAAATATTCGCAGCCGCCATCTTGGATTTACAGTTTCAGCAGCTTTCACTATGGGACCAACTCTGAAATCCCAAAAAAAATTACGATGTTTGATACAAAAGTTCAATACCTACTCGACCAGCTGATTTATTTTTCGTGATTTACGTGTTGATGCCATAGTGAAAGTTGTTCATGAGTAGAAGATTCCCTGTGAAAATTTAGTGATAAAAAAGTTATCCTCTAATACTCGTAGTAAAAAAATACTTAATTTATCAATTCCGGCATCCCGACATTTTGACGATCAATACAAAAGTAGGTACATTCCATATTAGCTAAAGCCTAAACGTAAGTAAATATACATTCGACTCTATAATCAGAACTTAAAAATTGTCGTTCCGGAATCCTAGAAAATTAACCTAGTTTAGTTGCAAAACCTTCATTTCCCCTTTTGCGTTGAGCTTGATTGATACTATAATAAAAACAGAAAAATATTCTATCGTTAGACATGATCCCAAAACTTGATTTAAAGTTTTAATTAATGTTGAAGCAAAACATTCCTTTGTTTAGTTGAATTCTGGTATCGGCAAATTTTGACTTCTAATTATAGAATCGAATGTTTTAAGTACTTAAGTTCAGATGTTAGTTAGTATGGATTACACTTATACATCGAGAAAATCCCGAGATTCCGGAACGACACTTTTTAAGTTCTGATTTGGAATCGAATGTTTAGTTAGGTACTTGCGTTCAGGTGTTGGCTAATATGGATTGCACTTTTGTATCAAAAAAATTCCGGGATTCACAAATTTTGACTTCTGATTATAGAATCGAATGTATAATTTACTTCAGATGTTAGTTAATATGGATTGCACTTATGTATCGAAAAAATTCCGGGATTCCGGAACGACAATTTTTAAGTTCTGATTATAGAATCGAATGTATATTTACTTACGTTTAGGCTTTGGCTAATATGGAATGTACCTACTTTTGTATTGATCGTCAAAATGTCGGGATGCCGGAATTGATAAATTAAGTATTTTTTTACTACGAGTATCTAATACTCGTAGTAAACTTTTTTTACATTCGATCCTATAATCAGAACTCTAAATTTGTGAATCCCGGAATCCGGGATTTTGACTATTTTTGACAATTGTTGATAATTACGCGCGGGCGAAGTCACGGTCACGGAATGGAACAGAAAAAATAACTGACTGGATTGGATCAGCGTCAATAATATCGGGACGAACAGACTGTTTTCAGAATGAAGACAGTACACGATAATATTACACTGTAATTCTGACAAGAGCTTTACCCAATTGAGTAGTTTAATTTTCTTAGTTTTTGAGATCATTTTGAACAGTCTGTTCGTTCCGATATTTTTGACGCTGACTGTACTCGTATTAGTCATTTGTGAGATGTGACTGTAATGAAATGATTTTGCGCCTCATTCAATAGAGGTAGGTACGCACGGCTACAGATCAAGCTATACATATCCAGTATAAGCTGATCTCGCATTGTATAAGATTACCTTACAATGAAAGGTCAGTGTAAACTGGACATGCATAGCTTGATCTGTAGCCGTGCGTACCTACCTCTATTGAAAGAGGTAGGTACGCCGGGGCTACAGATCAAGCTACACATATCCAGTATAAGCTGATCTCGCATTGTATAAAATTACCTTACAATGAGAGGTCAGTGTAAACTGGATATGCATAGCTTGATGTGTAGCCGCGTGCACGTTTGCAGTGAGTGTGGGTCTGATTGTCACCGCGTCGCGCTGCACGAATTGTCGTACCTACACCGCGCGCCACAATATCCAAATTGTATTTTATTTATTTTAAAAAAAGGCATAGCACGTATAAGTTGAAACTTTTGTATGGTAGCAGAGCTTATTATCACGAATATGTGGGCGCAAATTTATAAACTTAAATTCAATATTTCGCTAATTGCAAAGTAAAAATACAATTACTTGTGAAGCCATATTACTTAGCTGTTAGAACTTTTGTTGTAAGGTATAACTAATCCCTTTAAGTGTATAGGAAATGATTTGAAAAACTTAAATTTTTTATTGAATGAGTTACAGGACATTTTCAGATTTCCATTGTTCCACAGTACCTATCCGTTAGCATTTTCAGTAATATATACTTTAGATAGTACTAATTAAGAAACAGTGTAGTATTTTAATTTAAATTTTATATCATTGTTATAACACGAAATAATAGGAAATACCTACTTAATACCTATAGCATAACTCTAAACTGTTAGCATTTTTGTACATAGCAATGAATTCACGAAAGTAATCCACTCCGTGAAAATAAAAAACTTTGGAATTATCGAAGGGCATATTCTTTTGTCTACTGGACTATATTTCCGAAGATAGACGATGATTCCCGAAGCGCATACTTTTCTTGGGATATCTGTACATCGTTCTCTTAACTCAGCTTCATATATTGTCCACTAGTATGTTTGTAATACATGGGAGGGGGATGATTATGCTCCGTGTTAGCCCATATGATACAACCCTTTTTACTCATTTTGAGTCTTGCCAGGCACTTCATATTCACATACTTGGAACAATAGGCGTTAGTTTTTGTCATACCTTTATAGGAATATGTGTAGTTCTGATACATAATTACACTTTTTCCAGAAGACAGTGTGATTATCTCGTAATCTGTAAGTAGGAAATTGTTAATTATGATAAGATTAAAGAAGAGGACTTTGAAAACGCTTTGTTATTTCTTTACTAATAATAATGGTTAATGGTTATTCCCTACACTTACAACAACTATTTTCATAATATAAAAAAGACTTGAAAAAAATAATCTAAAGGTAATTTTGAAAATGTTTATTTATTTAACGCTATAAATAGGTACACAAAAATAAACAAACAAGAAGAAAGGTACAAAAATATAGGCTATTTTGCTGTTTTCCTTTTCCCTCGAGAGACGCACGTGCTATGGAGTCGTATCCGCCATTTGCAAAATACGTACTAACAAACGTTGGCGAATATCGGTCGACGATACGTTTGATCGATGATAGACAGCGATACGCGTATACTACTATCTACCTACCTCCACCCCTATCCGGTTTCCCTCATAACTATTATGTAACAGAAATAAAAGACAGGTGATTTTATTCAATACATTCATTAAATAAGATAAAAAACCGGCCACGTGCGTGTCGGAGCACGCACAATGAAGGGTTCCGTAGTTGAAAAGAATTTATCCCAAAAACAAACTTAACATTGGATATCAAAAAACATTTTTTTATGTCATAAAATTACAAATTCTCAATTTTCGGACTTTTTCCTTTACTTGTGCTGTGAGACCTTGCTTCTTGACAAATTTCATAATTCTAGGTCAACGGGAAGTACCCGGTAACCATTTGTCCTAAGTATATTATACTCTTCCACGTACTCTATGACGTTACTCTCTACCGAAATGGTCTTTCTTTCACCGTTTGTTAGGATCTTGGTTTTTCCCGTATTAAGTGTCAGGACTACATTTTTGCTTTCGCGTGTTAACTTATTTAACATGTTTTCCAGGTCGGTAGCGTTTTCTGCAAAAACTACAACGTCGTCTGCAAAACGTAGGTGTCTGAGATAGTCCCCATCAATTTTTGACTGCCTCTTCCCTCCCCATCTATGTTTCTAAACATTGACTCTAAGACTGCAGCAAAAACTTTTGGCGAAAGGTCGCCCTGTCTAACGCCCTTCTCGATGGGAAAAAAGTTTCGTTCTCATTCTAGCCTCACCTTCACACAGCTATTTGAGTATATATTGTAGAGTAGAATGATGTACTTCTTCTCCACGCCTTGTTGCAAAAGAGAATTCCAGATCGCGCCATGTTTTAGAGAATCGAAGGCTTTTTTGTAGTCAACGAAGCATAAATATAGGGGTTTCCTGTATTTCATGATCTTTTCTATGACCTTAGTAACAACATGGATGTGATCTAAAGTCGAATAACCTTTCCTTAAAACCCGCCTGGTCGTACGGTTATTGATCGTCCAGTGCTACTGAGAGTCTGTACATTCATTCGGTACTTATTATTATTTTTGTTCACATACAAACACTCCAAACAAAATGTTGAACTTTGATCGAAGATGAATGTTGAACTTTCATAATTTTGATAGCAATATTTAAAATATTAAGAAAGGCAAGAAAGGTATCTTAATATAACAATTAACTACTTATATAACTAAATTAACTAGGTACGTGTTGTTGCGTTGTTTAGATCATAACAATAATTATGAATTTATATACCTATACATATAATACCTAGGTGTCCGCTTTTTCAGAAGAAATCAGGTAAGTACAAGTTACAGAACAGAACGCTACGAAACAAGTATCCATTCATAATCCTAATACTTCATCGAGGAGCTCGTGGCTAAATGATAACAGCACACGGTTCGATCGAAGGTTAAGCTACGCTTGCCGCGGTCAGTTCACGGATGACGCTTCCGTACCTCGGAAAACATGTAAAGCCATTGGTGCCGGCTGTCATTCGTAGATCTTTGATAGTCGTTACGAGTAGTCAGAAGCCCGAAAGTCTGACAACCAGTCAGTCTTACCAAGGGGTATCGTATTACCCAGTAACTGAGTTATGGAAGTCAGATAGGCAGTCTCACCATGTAGAATACTGGTTTTCAGATGCATCCGGTTAGACTGGAAGCCGACACCAATAGAGTTGGGAAAAGGCAGATTGATTGAATCCTTTTACTTCATCCACATTTAAGCATCAGAACACACACGCGCGTAGTATGTATGGCCAGCTTTATCTTTCGATGACTTCACAGCCTAATATTGCTATTATACGGACCACTTAATTGCGCAATATTTGGCAATTGTATTTTAAGATGACGACACCAAACAATTTAGGCCAATTATAGGAATGTATAGACAGATGAATGAAAGGCAATGCATGCAGGTGAGATGAGAATGCTAAGAGGGATGTAATAAGAAATGAGTAATATATAAGGCAGTCTGAAAGTGGCACCGGTGACGAAACAGCTGTGTGGAAATCGGTCGTCATATGTCATAAAATTTTCCGCAACCGAAGAATGCGTAAAATTTCGGTAGGAAAGTTTTGCTTATGAATGTGGAATATGTGTATGGCTAAAAGAGTAGTAGAAGACAAAAAAAACGATGGAAGGACTGTGTGGAAAATTATATAGCTAGAAAGAGCGTTCCTACCAAGATGACGACTAATAGAGACAATGGAAGAAAAATACATGTTGACCTAAAACAAATTGGGATAACGGCATGATAGTAGATAATGCCAAGAATTGCACAATTTTTTGTAAGCACACCTTACATCCTTACATGCATATTGGCTTGACTCTTTGATGCCTTAAAGCCGGACATATTGGCCCAAATGATTCTGATAAAAAACTTTTTTACAAAAACAAAAACCGACTTCCAAAAAAAACACTACAAAGTGAAAAATAACTTTAATTTCGGAAGTCGGTGTCTTTGGATCTGTATTTTAGGTTTATGCCACCGACTTCCGAAATTAAAGTTATTTTTCACTTTGTAGTGTTTTTTTTGGAAGTCGGTTTTTGTTTTTGTAAAAAAGTTTTTATTTTTCACTTTTTAGTGGTTCAGTTTGTAATTTATCAAAGTTACAATAACCCAATGTCAACTGCTCATCACGTTTTACAAAATGTTGCTTTTCCCGATGCAGGGACGTTAATTGTTGAGGAGTTCTCCTAGTAAGAACCAGGAGAAATGGAGCTCATGGTGAAGTCACCATTACCATTATTTTGACGAGCATAAACCATATTAAAGTAATCGAATCGCAACCTGTTATATACTTAGATATAATTGAGTATTTCCGATGGCCCTCTGTGGTCTTCATCATTCATCATCAGTTCCAGTTCACCGAATGGTACTTTCCGAGAGTAAATGCACGAGTTACTATAAAAAATACCGAAATCGATATAGGTGTGCCCATAAAATTTGAGGGTTTCCCTCGATTTCCATGGGATCCCATCATAAGATCCTGACTTGATGATCATGGGACCACTTGGGAAGTATATCCTTTCGAACAAAAAAAAGAAAAATCCAAATCGGTCTAGCCATTTTCGAGTAATCGGGGAACATACATAAAAAAAAAATAAAAAAAAAAGATTCCGACGAATTGAGAACCTCCTCCTTTTGGAAGTCGGTTAAAAATGACGGACATGGATGATTATGTTCAGTGTAAGCCAAGGGACAATGGAAGAAAAATACATGTTGACCCAAAATAAATTGGGATAAAGGCAGGAGAATGATGATGGGTAGATAATGCCAAGAATTGCACATTTTTTTTGCAAGCACACCTTACATCCTTACATGCGTATTGGCTTAACACTTTGATGCCTTAAAGCCGGACATATTGGCCCAAATGATTCTGATAAAATGACGGACATGGATGGTTATGTTCAGTGTAAGCCATGATGATTTTACTCTGGTCGTCGAACTTGAGTCGCGCCGGGCATTTCTGGTGAGAATACTTCGAACAGTACGCGTTGGTCTTTTTCCAGCCTTTGAACGAATATGTGTAGTTTTGATACATTATCATCTTCTTCCCCGTAGTGAGGGTTACTATCTTGTACTCTGTAAGTGATAAGTTCGCATTTAAAATTAGCACAAGGTTTAGCCTGCATTGTGGTTGCATCATAATCTGCCACTGGAAATAGGAAAACAACATGCCAGTTATTTATACACAGGTACTATCGCGAGCCGTCTCTATGCTCTAAAGTTTAGAGCATTGAAACGGCTCGCGGTAGTAGATAAGTTTCAGTATACGGTGCAACCATAATGCAAGAGTCAATCAATCAGCCTAGCCTTTTCCCAACTATGTTGGGGTCGGCTTCCAGTCTAACCGAATGCAGCTGAATACCAGTACTTTACATGGAGCGACTGCCTATCTGAGCGCCACAACCCAGTAACTGGATAATACGATACTCTTTGGTAAGACCTTGGCTGGACTGATTTAGATGAAATTTTGTGTGTATATTCGAATGGGGATGGCTTGAAAACACAATTGGACCCGGTAGGTGGCGCTGCAGTCTGGTTCTAGGATCGTCCAGACAGAACAACGTCTGTCGGGTCCGCTAGTAAATATACCTAGTACAGGGTGTAAGTGTAAACAGTGGCAATCTTTTAAGGGGTCATTGTACTCATCATTATGAACAACTTTTACTATGGGACCAAACCTGAAATCGCGAAAAAAAATCAGCTGTTCCCTAGATTTTGACGAATTATGCGAACATAAATGTACTGAACAGCTAATTTTTTTCTCGGGATTTCAGGTTTGGTCTTCTAGTAAAAGTTGTTCATAATGATGAGTACAATGACCCCTTAAAAGATTGCCACTGTTTACACATACACCCCGTATAAGAGAAGTCCTGACTGACTGACTCATCAACGCCAAGCCCAAACCTTTGAACCTAGAAAGCTGAAATTTTGCACAGAGGTTCCTTGTAGACAAGGAATAAGGAAGGATTTCCCGGTAGTACGTTCCCGTGGGATATTTTCCGACATCCACGCGGGCGAAGCCGCGCGGGAAGTGCTAGTTATGATACAAGTAAGCTAAGTTTGTCATTACACTCGTGGCTGGCTGGATTGCAGCCCAAGCCAAAGGCGAGGGCGTAATGGACCCAAGATTGTAATGACAAATGCATACCCGTTGCATACGACCACTTGCGAGGAAGAATATGATTAAAACATAAACTCATTTTATTCATAGAACATTTAATTGTTGAAACAATTTATAAGACTATAATTACTTACAAATTAGTATACCACTACTTGCTATAATATAAATGACAGTTACAGGAAGTTACATGCACAAAGCGGATTATATACCTACGTATTATTGAGACAGACTCAAAAACTACTAAAGTTATCACACTAATATTATAAAGGCGAAAGTTTGTGAGTGTGGGTGTTGTTTGTACTTCTTCACGCTCAAACGGCTGGACCAATTTTAATAAAATTTGGTATGGAGGTAGCTGTCACCCTGGACTTACAAATAGGCTACTGCTTTTTATGTCGGTTATACGTTCCCGTGGGATAATTTCCGACTTCCACTACTCTCATAGTTTCCGAATTTCATATTTTGTGAAATGTTATTATTAAGGAGCGCTTTGTCCACGACTTCGTACGCGTGGATTTTATATCTTACAAACAGCCCCGTCTTCCGCATTAAGGCTCTTACAGACAGAGGCGATATCGCGAGCGATATTGCGATATTATCACGTCGCAACACCGCTACGCGACACGTCGCGACGCGATATCGCCTCTGTCTGTAAGAGCCTTTAAGGGTTGGCTTTGAAAAGTTTACAAATCAAAGGATTAACAATTTTTCTATAAAAATAATAATGTCTCAGTCCATTATTTATATATGTATCAGTATGTATTCTAAATTACCCTAAAAATAAGATTTTTCATACATAAACCTAGGTAATTTTCGAAAAATCCCTTCTAAGTTGATGCTTACAATATAAAATCAGCACCCTGTCAAAACAAACTTCTACTCTAAGCGGCTTCGGCTGGGTGGGAATGCGGAACGAAGCCAGATAGTTTCATTGTTTTTGGTTGCCTCTCAGTGAACTCTTTATAACGAAACTCAAGAGACCGACCACTTTTTTTTTCGTTAAACAGTTTTCGTTATGTGGAGTGAAGAAAGAGAAACAACCAAATACTAATGACAATACTTTTTAATATTTTTATAATTTATTTATTGGTTTACGACTGATAAACGTGGAAAAATCGAGAGGTGCCTAGTGTTCAGTAACTAGGACCAACATTACTAAAGACACTGCAATTCAAGAGTAATGTCACACGTGTTTTAGGCAATTAACAAAAACAAAATCAAACGGGCTGTTTACGACCTCAGGTGTCTTTTTTTGCAATCAAATTACTTTTAATTTCAATATTTCAGTTATGATTTTTATTAGGGTTTAAATTACTTTTGGTATTAAGTAATTGGTAGCTATTTTAACAAAAACTCTTTTCCTTTGATGTCTACTCAATAGTCACCAACATTTCAGCTATAACTTGTTATGATTTAGCAAAGGTGCCGCGTGGAGGTTTGAATTAATCCCACGGAAACGTACTATACCGGGATAAAAATCACCATACGTCCTGTCTCCAGGTCTAGCCATATGCCAAATTTCATTAAAATCCCTTCAGCCGTTTTAGCGTGACAAACAAACAAACACAAGGCACCAACAAGGCACCTCAAAAGTTTAGTCGGAGCCTTTTGTAAACTGGTAACAAAAACAGATGCTGATATATTTAGTGACGTCTAAATATGAACGTATTTCTTCGTAATAGAGAATGGTTGTTGCGCTATAAAGAGTGTATCAATGTATGGCCTTTAAGATAAACCAACCAAATTCAACTAAATTCTACAATAAAGGAAGTTTTACGTTATATCGAAAGAGTGTTCAGTGTTGTATTTATTTATTTATTGGTTTATAACTGATAATACAAGATGCTAACAATCTTAGAGACAATGCAATCCAAGAGTAATGTCACGCGTGTTCTAGGCAATATCAAGTTATATCGAAAGACGTTATAAAGAGTTTACAATGTAGTTTCATAGGAGGTGGAAGTGTATTCGAATTCCTCTTTAGTAGGAGGCTCAAAAACTACATTGATACAAGAACTAGAAAGTTGCGGTTCAAGACGAATCTTCTTAAACTCAGTAAACTCAGGCTCCGAATTGATTGCCTGTGTTAACTTGTCACTCATGTCTGTGTTGTGAATAGAGTCTTCGACTGAAGATTCTGTGAGTCTCTTAGATCGTCTCTCGCGTAGACGCTTTAAAAAAATCTCCATCAACAAAACTAAAACTCCACCGCGAGGATTTTCCTTACAAGCACACACTTGCATTTCACAGGGCAACTGCGATTGTCAAGAAATCACTCGCGCGCAATGTGTGAAATATTTAGGAGTACACATGGATAGTGGCTTGAGGTGGGATAAACACATTGGTATAGTTAATTCCAGAGTAAGACGACTCATTCACGTATTTAAAACGCTTCGAGACAGTGCAACTATGGAACAACTCAGACTTGTATACTTGGCCTTATGTCAATCCACAGTACAATATTGCATCACTGTATGGGGAGGGGCCGCAAAGACGCATCTAGTGAGCTTAGAAAGAGCACAAAGAGCGGTGCTGAAAGTGATGACAAGAAAGCCCTACAGACATCCAACCTCTCAACTGTACTCGGAATGTATGGTCCTAACAGTTCGCCAACTCTTTGTGCTCAGAACTATTCTCAGGAAACATCAAAGCGTACCACTACCCAACCCCAATAGACTCAGCAAAATGCCTGTGTGCCCTGGTGTTCCATGCAAAACCTCCTTTGCAAGGAGACAGTACAACGTCATAAGTTGTAAGTTGTACAACACCATAAACAAACAGCTCAACATTACTTCGCTTAGCAGACACGAACTTAAAGGTAAAGTTTCTGAATGGCTTCAACTACTAGATCATCAAAAGACGGAAGATCTACTAGCATATATTGTGTAGCATACATCATAAGAATACTTCTAAACAAACTCTCACATACACTCACACCATACACACAAACACACACACCCTAACACACACACACATCTATTAAACCTAAATAAAATAAAAATTAGATTAGACTATAATGTAACAATTACTTAAAGTTATCTTGGGATTGTAAGTCTACTAAAGCGACAACCAATGTATTCGTATTTTAGTATGTGATACTTCCTGCGGCTGAACACTGTTTTCCAAAACACAAGCTTAAGCTTAGTTTGGGAATCAGTAACAGTACCTACCTTTTGTGAATAATACGTTACATATGTTAGATTACTCTGAGATGAATGTATTAGCTGGCGACCATAAAGAATTTTTATTTTTTATTTATTTATTTATAAGAGCAATATCAAGTTATATCGAAAGACGTTATAAAGAGTTTACAATGTAGTTTCATAGGAGGTGGAAGTGTGTTCGAATTCCTCTTTAGTAGGAGGCTCAAAAACTACATTGATATAAGAACTAGAAGGTTGCGGTTCAAGACGAATCTTCTTAAACTCAGTAAACTCAGGCTCCGAATTGATTGCCTGTGTTAACTTGTCACTCATGTCTGTGTTGTGAATAGAGTCTTCGACTGAAGATTCTGCGAGTCTCTTAGATCGTCTCTCGCGTGGACGCTTTATAGTCACTTTATCGGCACTAGAATCTACCAGCATCATAGTTGAAGGACTTCTAAAGCCATGTCCGGTGTAAGAGTTAGCATCTGGTAATCCCAAAAACCTTGCGATTTGCTTTGGCATGACAATAAATCTGTTTACACCAATAGGTTGACACGTACATTTACCATTTTGATAGTTTTGAAAAAATCGGGGCTTACTTGCATTTTTCACACGTAAGGCTTCGTATTTCTTTACTATTTCTAAAAACGGACCTTGAATAGTAAATGAGCGTGCCATATTGTTTTTACGATCAGTGACTCGGACTAGAAGTGTTTTGCCGTGATTCTCTATATCGTTTGTAGTAATATTAACTAGTTCCTTAAGTCCACATTTACCAGTAATTGCGAATATTAACACAACCTGGAAAGAGATAAAACACTTATTAGGTAGTTAGGCGTGCGGACGTAGGTTAGATAAAAAAAAACCAGTCAAGAGCGAGTCGAACTCGCGCACCGAGGGTTCCGTTCTGATTTCTGAAAAAGTGTGCTATTTAGAGACATCGTTTTATTTTTCCTGTAATCTTTACATAAACTTCTATCACATTGAATAATTTCAGATTTTTCTCTTTGCAAACTTCGGAGATAAGGGGGGGGGGGGGGGTATTTTTTTTTTACATTTTTCATCAGAAGTCAAAAACTATGCGGCCTAAAAAGAAGAAAAAAAATGTTTGAGAATGTGCAAACAGCGCTCTTTCATATGATACCCCACATGCCCTAGTAGCCCGTCCCTGTTGCAAAAAAAATGTAAATATTTTAATTTCTTTTTTATTTTCAAAATAGTTGGGTCAACGTCATCTAAAACTATTCTAAATTTCAAGTTGATAGCATTAGTAGTTCTTGAGATATCCAGCTGTGACAGACAGACAGACAGACTGAGTGACACCATAAGGGTTCCTTTTTTACCATTTTCGTACGGAACCCTAAAAAGTAATCGGAGTCTGGATTTGTGCCCGGTTGATGGCAATAAACTCACCCATGGACATAAATAGAAGTGGCGAAATGTGGTGTACTTTAGTTATAGCTCTGCCTAACCCTTCGGGAATTAACACGTTCTACTGACCTTTGTTACCAGATACTGCATATCCGGAGCTTCTTTTAAAAACTTTTCAACATCATTTGGTGACAATGTTTTGGCCTTGTGGCTTTGAAAGCCGGTTGAGCGTCTCTTTAGAAACTCGATCAGGTTGGAATACTTATGGATGTCAATACCATGCTTGGTCCAAACAGTTTTTTTTAACATGGAATATAAACACCACAGCGAGGTAGGCTTATATTTCTGCGCCAGCTCACTGAAGTAAGCCAAAAACACATTCTCAGTAAATGTGGCGTCATTTTTCTTCCACTTTATGAAATTTTCATATGCTAGTAAGTATTGTTTCTTTGTTTTTGGTAACAGGCTATCGCCAGTTTCTGCCTCAGCAAAAATATTCGGCGGCGCAGAACCTAAAAAAAAAACTCTTTTATAACTTGAATGAAGTCGACATTTTTGAAAATTATCACAAAACTAGTACAAACACAACCAACAAACTACACATAAACGTATTTATTATTTACACACGGCTAAGTATCAAGCTATAGGTACATTTGCAGTATAAGCTGACTTCTCATTGTGCGGAAATCTTATACAATGCAAGATCGGCTTATACTGGAAATGTATAGCTCGATCTGTAGACTTGTGTACACAGGAAGCTTTTTTTTTTTTGTATAAGCGGTCCATTTATTGGAACTAATAAGTTAAATTAAAATACTCAGAAATAAAAACTACTAATATGAATTTCAATGTATGATTTATTCGATTTCATAATTAATTTATTGGTAACACTTAATTTTATCTATTTAGTAAAAAAAAAAATATTTAATTAAATTGGAATTTGACATATTAATTTTACCTACATTCGATTAGGTTAAGCTACTCTTGCCGCGGTTGGTCCGTGGATGGCCCATCTTTACATACCGAGACTCCTTCGTGCCTCGGAAAGCACGTTAAGCCGTTGGTCCCGGCTGTCATTCCTGGATCACAGTCGTTACGGGTTGTCAGAAGCCCGAAGGTCTGACAACCAGTCTTACCAAGGGTACGATACGATACCGTATTACCGAAGAAACTAGATTGTGGAGGTCAGATAGGCAGTCGCTCCATGTAAAATACTGGTGTTCAGCTGAATCCGGTTAGACTGGAAGCCGACCCCAACATAGTTGGGAAAGGTTAGGCAGATGAAGTGATATAATGAATCAATAAAAGCTTTATTAATATTATTTAGACCAAACAACAACATACTACATTATTTAGAAATACTAATAAAACAATATTCATATACCAGATATACATTTTAATAGGCTTCCTGCATACAAATGACGTCCAGCAGTGGACGTCTTTCGGCTGAAATGAAGATGATGATACAAATGACATTAGGACATTAGGAGGATAAAATTAGATTAGACTATAATGTAACAATTACTTAAAGTTATCTTGGGATTGTAAAGTCTACTGCAGCGACAACCAATGTGAATGTATTTTAGTATGTGATACTTCCTGCGGCTGAACACTGTTTTCTAAAACACAAGCTTAAGCTTAGTTTGGGAATCAGTAACAGTACCTTTTGTGAATAATACGTTACATATGTTAGATTACTCTAAGATGAATGTATTAGCTGGCGACAATAAAGAATTTTTATTATTTATTTATTTATAAGAGTAATGTCACGCGTGTTCTAGGCAATATCAAGTTATATCGAAAGACGTTATAAAGAGTTTACAATGTAGTTTCATAGGAGGTGGAAGTGTGTTCGAATTCCTCTTTAGTAGGAGGCTCAAAAACTACATTGATAAAAGAACTAGAAGGTTGCGGTTCAAGACGAATCCTCTTAAACTCAGTAAACTCAGGCTCCGAATTGATTGCCTGTGTTAACTTGTCACTCATGTCTGTGTTGTGAATAGAGTCTTCGACTGAAGATTCTGCGAGTCTCTTAGATCGTCTCTCGCGTGGACGCTTTAAAGTCACTTTATCGGCACTAGAATCTACCAGCATCATAGTTGAAGGACTTCTAAAGCCATGTCCGGTGTAAGAGTTAGCATCTGGTAATCCCAAAAACCTTGCGATTTGCTTTGGCATGACAATAAATCTGTTTACACCAATAGGTTGACACGTACATTTACCATTTTGATAATTTTGAAAAAATCGGGGCTTACTTGCATTTTTCACACGTAAGGCTTCGTATTTCTTTACTATTTCTAAAAACGGACCTTGAATAGTAAATGAGCGTGCCATATTGTTTTTACGATCAGTGACTCGGACTAGAAGTGTTTTGCCGTGATTCTCTATATCTTTTGTAGTAATATTAACTAGTTCCTTAAGTCCACATTTACCAGTAATTGCGAATATTAACACAACCTGGAAAGAGATAAAACACTTATTAGGTATAGTTAGGCGTGCGGACGTAAAAAAAAACAGATAAAAAAAAACAGTCAATAGCGAGTCGAACTCGCGCACCGAGGGTTCCGTTCTGATTTCTGAAAAAGTGTGCTATTTAGAGACATTGTTTTATTTTTTCTGTAATCTTTACATAAACTTCTATCACATTGAATAATTTCAGATTTTTCTCTTTGCAAACTTCGGAGATAATGGGAGGGGTGGTATTTTTTTTACATATTTCATCAGAAGTCAAAAACTATGCGGCCTAAAAAGAAGAAAAAAAAAGTTTGAGAATGTGCAAACAGCGCTCTTTCATATGATACCCCACATGCCCTAGTAGCTCCACTTTGATTTTTTAAGACCCGCTATCAGTCCCTGTTGCAAAAAAATGTAAATATTTTAATTTCTTTTTTATTTGCTAATAGTTGGGTCAACGTCATCTAAAACTATTCTAAATTTCAAGTTGATAGCATTAGTAGTTCTTGAGATATCCAGCTGTGACAGACAGACAGACAGACTGAGTGACACCATAAGGGTTCCTTTTTTACCATTTTCGTACGGAACCCTAAAAAGTAATCGGAGTCTGAATTTGTACCCGGTTGATGGCAATAAACTCACACATGGACATAAATAGAAGTGGCGAAATGTGGTGTACTTTAGTTATACCTCTGCCTAACCCTTCGGGAATTAACTCGTTCTACTGACCTTTGTTACCAGATACTGCATATCCGGAGCTTCTTTTAAAAACTTTTCAACATCATTTGGTGACAATGTTTTGGCCTTGTGGCTTTGAAAGCCGGTTGAGCGTCTCTTTAGAAACTCGATCAGGTTGGAATACTTATGGATGTCAATACCATGCTTGGTCCAAACAGTTTTTTTTAACATGGAATATAAACACCACAGCGAGGTAGGCTTATATTTCTGCGCCAGCTCACTGAAGTAAGCCAAAAACACATTCTCAGTAAATGTGGCGTCATTTTTCTTCCACTTTATGAAATTTTCATATGCTAGTAAGTATTGTTTCTTTGTTTTTGGTAACAGGCTATCGCCAGTTTCTGCCTCAGCAAAAATATTCGGCGGCGCAGAACCTAAAAAAAAAACTCTTTTATAACTTGAATGAAGTCGACATTTTTGAAAATTATCACAAAACTAGTACAAACACAACCAACAAACTACACATAAACGTATTTATTATTTACACACGGCTAAGTATCAAGCTATAGGTACATTTGCAGTATCAGCTGACTTCTCATTGTGCGGAAATCTTATACAATGCAAGATCCGCTTATACTGGAAATGTGGAAATGTATAGCTAGATCTGTAGACTTGTGTAGACAGGAAGCTTTTACCGCACCATAGGTATAAACGGTCCATTTATTGGAACTAATAAGTTAAATTAAAATACTCAGAAATAAAAACTACTAATATGAATTTCAATGTATGATTTATTCGATTTCATAATTAATTTATTGGTAACACTTAATTTTGATCTATTTAGTAAAAAAAAAAAAAAATTAATTAAATTGGAATTTGACATATTAATTTTTCCTACATTCGATGAGGTTAAGCTACTCTTGCCGCGCTTGGTCCGTGGATGGCCCATCTTTACATACCGAGACTCCTTCGTGCCTCGGAAAGCACGTTAAGCCGTTGGTCCCGGCTGTCATTCCTGGATCACAGTCGTTACGGGTTGTCAGAAGCCCGAAGGTCTGACAACCAGTCTTACCAAGGGTACGATACGATACCGTATTACCGAAGAAACTAGATTGTGGAGGTCAGATAGGCAGTCGCTCCATGTAAAATACTGGTGTTCAGCTGAATCCGGTTAGACTGGAAGCCGACCCCAACATAGTTGGGAAAGGTTAGGCAGATGAAGTGATATAATGAATCAATAAAAGCTTTATTAATATTATTTAGACCAAACAACAACAAACTACATTATTTAGAAATACTAATAAAACAATATTCATATACCAGATATACATTTTAATATGCTTCCTGCATACAAATGACGTCCAGCAGTGGACGTCTTTCGGCTGAAATGAAGATGATGATACAAATGACATTAGGATCCTAATTTTTTTTAATATATTTATAATAATGAATGAGCTGCTGACAACAGGGACATATTCAATTATTAAGAACTTTACACGTCATATTATGTCATAATATTTATCTATGTAGGTAGGTATGTTTGAATGTATCTGTACCTACAAGTATTTGTTCCGGGTCTGGGTGTTTTTCTATCTATACTATGTATGTATTTACAAAGAAAAAAAAGCATATAAGTACTTAGTTTATCAGCCATCTCGTTACCATAACACAAGCATTAAGTTGCTTAGCTTGGGACTAGATGGCGTTGTGTGAAATTTCCAAGGATATTTATATTTATTTATTTATTTATCTGATCTAAACGACTACAGACTGTATGGTATCTGTTTGTGTTAAATAGGGCATACGAAATCGTCTTAAATTAATTCTTAAAATAAATTAAAATACGTAAACAATTGACAATTTTTAAATATGTAAATAACATGAATTAAGTAAATTATAACATTTATGAGAGCAGTGATGGCCCAGTGGTAACGTCCGCGACGTACGAGTTGTAGGTCGTAGGTTCGAACCCTGACAGGCGCTTTACTTTGTGCAAATTATTTCTTTGTGTATTTTTTTTATTATTTGTGTAATTACCACTGCTCTCAAAAACGGTGAAGTAAAATATCGTGAGGAAACCAGCATTTCCTAGAACCAACAAATTCGAAGACATGTGACACCAACCCGCACTGGGCCCGCGTGGAGGATTATGGCCCACTCCTTCTCACAGAGAGGTGGCCTTTGTTTCAGCAGTGGGATCATTTCATAGGCTGATTAATCTTAATATTTATTTATATTGAAATCAGTTATAGGGTACCTATATACTAGTTATCTTTTTTTATTTTTATTATCTATGTAAAAAGGTAAAAAAAACGCAAAAATACGCGCATTGACGTAGAGTTGCGGATACTAGCCCGTATTACCTATTACCTATGTAATAAAAAGGTCAATTAAACCTAATATTATGTCATAATATATAAATAAAATAAAATAAATAAAACATTTATTTTCAGGCAACAATGGCCCATAGACACATACCTTACAAACTAACATATATAAAGTATAAAACAAAACATACATAATAATCTATCATACTTATCATACATATATCCTAAGTAGGCATGTATGAATGTATCTAAACGACTACCTATGTATGGTGTCTGTTTGTGTTAAATATTATTTTTTAAATATAATAATCTCTTTGTCTGTGCTTGTCTGCCCAGCACTGCTGGACTAAACTTTATCCATGTCCTTTTCGACACCTCAAGGATTTAGTCGGAGCCATTTGCAAACTGGTAACATAAACAGTAATGCTCATAAAATATATTTACTGACGTCTCTATAACGTATTTCTCCGTAATGGAAAATGGCTGCTGCGCTACAAAAAGTGTATCAATGTACTTATGGGTTTTAAAGTTAATCAACCAAATTTAACAAATTTCTACGTTATAAAAAGTTTTACGTTATATCGAAAGACGTTGTAAAGAGTTTACAATGTAGTTTCATACGAGGTGGAAGTGTGTTCTAATTCCTCTTTAGTAGAAGGAGGCACCAAAACATTATTTACATAAGAAGTAGAAAGAAGGTTGCGGTTCAAGCGAATCTTCTTACTCAGGCTCCGAATAAGGATGATGCCTGAGTAAAAAAACGAATTCTATTTAGTCCGTCAGTCACATAATAAAAACATATTAGACACTCGTATTTTTTGCTTTACTATATCCCTAGACTATTCAATCTGCCTAGCCTTTTCCCAACTACGTTGGGGTCGGCTTCCAGTGTAACCGGATGCAGCTGAATACCAGTATTTTACATGAAGCGACTGCCTATCTGACCTCCACAACCCAGTAACTGGGCAATACGATACCCCTTGGTAAGACTGGTTGTCAGAATTTCGGGCTTCTGACGACCCGTAACGGCTATCAAAGATCCACAAATGACAGCCGGGACCAACGGCTTAACGTGCTTTCCGAGGCACGGAGGAGTCTCGGTAAAGATGGTCACCCATCCACTGACCAACTCCGGCTAGCGTAGCTTAACCAGATGGATCGACCCGTGCGGCTGTTATAACTTAGCCACGAGCTCCTCATATCCCTATACTATTAACGAGCAATATTTGTTTATATCAATATATTTGTAATCACGTTTTCGAAAACGGCACTAACGATTTCGATGCAACTTGCAATATAGGAGTTTACGAGGGCAAAAAATCGATCTAGCTAGGTCTTACATCCGGGAAAATTCATTTTCTCCGTATTTTTACGCAAAAAGATTCGGTTCGGTACGATTTCGCCTTCGCCGCCGCTATGCATACTTTTTACTCGTGAGGTTGAACAAAGGTCGTTTAGTGTTAATTTGATTTCAATTTAAGAATAAAATAAAACCTATTCGATACTTTTTTTAGAACTTTTTATTTTCATTTGTCTATGAAAGCTACAAAATTGTGGCGCGTAGACGGTGGTGCCACCCCCGAATATTAGGAATTTTTGCGTATCGTAAACTAAATCAATGCCGAATATATTTCCTACACTGGAAATGGTTTACAAATATTTTTGGCAGTGTATGTAACACATTCGGCATCTAGTTAGTTACATTTCTAGGCAAAAAAAGCTAATATTCGCGTGGCGCCACGCGGCGATTTCGGCCAATACCGGTGTAGATGTTTAATAAACTAAACAAAAGGCCGAAGACTTTTTAATACTGTATTTAAGAAACTCTTGTCTTTTGAAAGATCTCATTAGTTTTTCCAGGCGCCATCTATTCATGTGAATACTAAATATCAACTGTCATAGAAAAGCCTTATAGTTGCGGTCTCCTTTTAAAAGGTAGGATAGTGAGTTTTTGTACATTTGATGGTTTGATGAGAAACTAAAACTGACGACAAACATAAATGGTTTAACAAATCCGACAAGGCTGTTTAGGCATCGTTCTTTTGCCTCTCCACTGATATGAACCGAACCATCGTTTTTGGCCCTAAAAAAAATTTAACGTACCTACCTATTGACAACTACTAACAGTTACTGTTTCTGTTCGTAACTAATGAATTTAAGCAATAAGTTATTTCGTTTCACTGATATATATATATTTTTTAAAGTAGACTCATTTCTGGGAAGATTCGTTTTCTCTATTTTCAATCGAACAAAGCTCGGTCGCCCAGGTGCTTTGCTTAATAAAAAACGACTTACATAACACGCATTAAAGTTGGGAAGTGGGGGCTCGCTACGTCACTTCTACGCATAAGATCTAGCTAGGCGTGACGTCATGGCAAATTTTAAATCGCCATATTTTTAAAATTTTTAATCGCATTTTTTTTAATGTATCGCCGTAATCTTTTGATTGCGTAAAAAAAGAAAAAAATACGTGTCCAATATTTTTTAATAATCTACATGACGGATAAAAACATTTTTAGTCATCATCCCTATTGATTGCCTGTGTTGTATGCCTGTGCCAGTAATGTAGTTTCATACGAGGTGGAAGTGTGTTCTAATTCCTCTTTAGTAGGAGGCACCAAAACATTATTGTCATAAGAAGTAGAAGGTTGCTGTTCAAGACGAATCTTCTTAAGCTCAGTAAACTCAGGCTCCGAATTGATTGCCTGTGTTAACTTGTCACTTATGTCTGTGTTGGGAATAGAGTCTTCGACTGAAGATTCTGTGAGTCTCATATATCGTCTCTCGCGTGGACGCTTTAATGTCACTTTATCGGCACTAGAATCAACCAGCATTTTAGCACTACTTTTAAAGCCATGTCCGGTGTAAGAGTTAGCATCTGGTAATCCCAAAAACTTTGCGATTTGCTTTGGCATGGCACCAAATTTGTTTATACCAATAGGTTGACACGTACATTTACCCTTTTGATAGTTCTGAAAAAAGCGGGGATTTCTTGCTGTTTTCACACGTGTGGCTTCGTATTTCTTTACCATTTCTAAAAACGGACCTTGAATCGTAAATGAGCGTGCCATATTGTTTTTATGATCAGTGACTCGGACTAGAAGTGTTTTGCCGTGATTTTCTATATCTTTTGTAGTAATATTAACTAGTTCCTTACGTCCACATTTACCAGTAATTGCGAATATTAACGCAACCTGGAAATAGATAACACACTTTTTAGGTATTATAGGTTATCAGGCGTGCGGACAGAGGTTAAGTAAAAAATAATAATCGGAGTCTGGATTTGTGACCTGTTGGTGGCAATGGGCTCGCCCATGGACTTAAAGATAACAAGCGAAATGTGGGTGTACATTAGCTACACCTTTGCCTAACCCTTCGGGGCTTATAGGCGTAATGCTATATTATGTTGTAATAATAAAATAAGTAGGAGGTAAAGACAAGACATTCAACTGACCTTTGTTACCAGATACTGCATATCCGGAGCTTCTTTTAAAAACTTTTCAATATTATTTGGTGACAATGTTTTGGTCTTGTGCTTTTGAAAGCCGTCTGAGCGTCTCTTTATGAACCCAAGTAGGGTGGAATACTTTTTGATGTCAATACCATGTTTGGTCCAAATAGTGTTTTTTAACATGGAATATAAACACCACAGCGTGGTAGGCTTATATTTCTGTGCCAGCTCATTGAAGTAAGCCAAAAATACATTCTCAGTAAATGAGGCGTCATTTTTGTTCCACTCCATGAAATTTTCGTAGGCTGCTAAGTATCTTCCCTTTGTGCTTGGTAGCAGGCTGTCATTTGCAGTTTGTGCCTCAGCAAAAATATTCGGCGGCGTAGAATCTAAAAAAATACTCTCTTTATAACTTGAAGTCGACATTTTTCGTCGAAAAATAACTAAGAAATTATCAAAAAACACAAGCCATATTTACTATTCTTTATTATGTATACAGGAGGCTTTTACCGACCGGGGTGCTTTTATTGGAACTAATATATTAAATTTAAATTCTCATAAATAAAAACTACTAATATGAATTTAAATATTGACAATAATAATTACTAATCTATTTCAAAGTATAATTTATTCGATTTCATAATTTATTTATTTGTAACACTAAATTTTGATTTATTTAGTAAAAATTAAAATATTTAATTGAATTGGAATGTGACATATTAATTTTACCTTTATGTAATATAATGAATCAATAAAAGCTTTATTATGTACACAAAACAACAACACACTACATTACTTAGCAGTACTAATAAAACAATATTCATAGATTAGATATGCATTTTAATTGTTCTCCTGCATACAAATGACGTCCACTGCTGGACAGTGGCCGTCTTTCGGGTGAAATGAAAATGATGATACAAATGACATTATGATCCTATTTTTTTTTTTAGGATATTTATAATAATGAATGAGCTGCTGACAACACGGACATAGTCAATTATTAAGAACTTTAGTTACTTTTAATATAACAAAAAATGAGATCCTAAATTAGCATACCTACCACATAAAATTAGGTAAGTACATTTACACACTTCTTTAAACTAATCTACAATACCTAGGTACATAGGTACTACCGTATTATTCATATCTTTATTATCATTCCATAATGTTTAAAGGTGTTACAATAGCTTAAAGCTAAGGTATTTATAATTACGAACCCAAGAGCATAGGAAATCGTCTTAAATTAATTCTTAAAATAAAATAAAATTCGGAAACAATTGTCAATTTTTAATTATGTAATTAACATGAATTAAGTAAATTATAAGTTATAACATTTATGAGATCAGTGATGGCCCAGTGGTAACGTCCGGGACGTAGGTACGAGTTGCAGGTCGTAGGTTCGAACCCTGTCAAGCGCTTTACTTTGTGTAAATTATTTCATCACCACTGCTCTCAAAAACGGTGAAGCAAAATATCGTGAGGAAACCAGCATTTCCTAGAACCAACACATTCGAAGACATGTGAAACCAACCCGCACTGGGCCCGCGTGGTAGATTATGCCCCACTCCTTCTCACAGAGAGGTGGCCTTTGTTCCAGCAGTGGGATTATTTTATAGGCTAATTAAACTTAATATTTATATGAAATCAGTTATAGGTACCTACATACTAGTTATCTTTTTTATCTATGTATGTTTTTTTTTGTCAATTAAACTAATATTACGTCATAATATATATCTATGTAGGCATGTATGAATGTATCTAAACGACTGCCTATGTATGGTGTCTGTTTGTGTTAAATATTATTTTTTGAATATACTTGCCTGCCCAGCACTGCTGGATCAAACTTTATCCATGTCCTTTCGACACCTCAAAGATTTATTCGGAGCCATTAGTAAACTGGTAACATAAACAGTGATGCTGATAAAATATATTTACTGACGTCTATGTAACGTATTTCTTCGAGATAGAAAATGGCTGTTGCGCGATAAAAAGTGTATCAATGTAAGGGTGTTAAGGTTAATCAACCAAATTTAACAAATTTCTACGTTAAAAGAAGTTTTACGTTATATCGAAGACGTTATAAAAAGTTTACAATCTAGTGTTATTATTTATTTATTTGTTTCTAACTGATAATACTACATGCCAACACTCTTAGAGACAATGCAATCCCAGAGTAATGTCACGCGTGTTCTAGGCAATATCGAATTATATCGAAAGACGTTATAAAGAGTTTACAATGTAGTTTCATAGGAGGTGGAAGTGTGTTCTAATTCCTCTTTAGTAGGAGTCACAAAAACTTCATTGAAATAAGAAGTAGAAGGTTGCGGTTCAAGACGAATCTTCTTAAACTCAGTAAACTCAGGCTCCGAATTGATTGCCTGTGTTAACATGTCACTTATGTCTGTGTTGTGAATAGAGTCTTCGACTGAAGATTCTGTGGGTCTCTTAGATCGCCTCTCGCGTGGATGCTTTAAAGTCACTTTATCAGCCCTAGAATCAACCAGCATCTTAGCAGTACTTCTAAAGCCATGTCCGGTGTAAGAGTTAGCATCCGGTAATCCCAAAAACCTTGCGATTTGCTTTGGCATGGCACCAAATTTGTTTACACCAATAGGTTGACACGTACATTTACCCTTTTGATAGTTTTGAAAAAAGCGGGGATTCCTTGCTTTTTTCACACGTGTGGCTTCGTATTTCTTTACTATTTCTAAAAACGGACCTTGAATAGTAAATGAGCGTGCCATATTGTTTTTACGATCAGTGACTCGGACTAGAAGTGTTTTTCCGTGATTTTCTATATCTTTTGTGGTAATATTAATTAGTTCCTTACGTCCACATTTACCAGTAATTGCGAATATTAACGCAACCTGGAAAGACATAACACACTTTTTAGGTATTATAGGTAGTCAGACGTGCGGACAGAGGTTAAGTAAAAAATAATAATCGGAGTCTGGATTTGTGCTGTTGGTGGCAATAGTATCACCCACGGACTTAAAGATAACAAGCGAAATGTGGGTGTACTTTAGTTGCACCTCTGCCTAAACTTCGGGGATTCAGGCGTGGTGTTATTTATGTTGTAATAATAAAATAAGTAGGAGTTAAAGACAAGACGTTCAACTGACCTTTGTTGCCAAATACTGCATATCCGGAGCTTCTTTTAAAAACTTTTCAATATCATTTGGTGACAATGTTTTGGACTTGTGCTTTTGAAAGCCGACTGAGCGTCTCCTTAAGAACTCAATCAGGTTGGAATACTTTTTGAGGTCAATACCATGCTTGGTCCAAACAACGTTTTTTAACATGGAATATGAACACCACAGCGTGGTAGGCTTATATTTCTGTGCCAGCTCATTGAAGTAAGCCAAAAATACATTCTCAGTAAATGAGGTGTCATTTTTTTTCCACTCCATGAAATTTTCATAGGTTACTAAGTATCTTTCCTTTGTGCTTGGTAACAGGCTATCATTTGCAGTTTGTGGCTCAGCAAAAATATTCGGCGGCGTAGAACCTAAAAAAAAAAACTCTCTTAATAACTTGAAGTCGACATTTAATCAGAAAAATAATTAAGAAATTATCACAAAACGAGTACACACAAAATATATTTACTATTCTTTATCTTGTATACAGGAGGCTTTTACTTTGTCCTTTTATTGGAACTAATAAGTTAAATTAAAATTCCCATAAATAAAAACTACTAATATGAATTGAAGTACTGACAATAATAATTACTAATCTATTTCAATTCATTCGATTTCATAATTTATTTATTTGTAACACTTAATTTTGATTTATTTAGTAAAAAAAATATATTGAATTGGAATGTGACATATTAATTTTGTAATATAATGAATCAATAAAAGCTTTATTATTATTATGTATACCAAACAACAACACACTACATTATTTGGAAATACTAATAAAACAATATTCATAGATCAAATATGCATTTTAATAATCTTCCTGCATACAAATGACGTCCACCGTCTTTCGGCTGAAATAAAGATGATGATACAAATGACATTAGGATCTTAATAGGACACAAAATGATGTGAAATGTTTTTGGATATACTTGAACTCAGCAGTGACGAGTTTGTAGCACGTCATGACAGGTTTGACCTCGTTCTTCCAGGTGGCGCTAGTGAGCTGGCCACGATTTGGATTTATAATGATGAATGAGCTGCTGACAACACGGACATAGTCAATTATTAAGAAGAAAAAAAAACTGGCCAAAGGGTTCCGTAAGTACTTCAGTTTTTTTTTTACTTCAGATAAATGAAAATACAAACTCCAGGCTGCTACTGTGAAGTTCCTGGTGGAAATACTAAGGCTCGGCGTTCGCAGACGCGTCTATACAAAGTGTAAGTGTAAAAAGTGGCAATATTTTAAGGGGTCATTGTACTCATCATTATGAACAACTTCTACAATGGGACCAAACCTGAAACCGCGAAAAAAAAATCAGCCGTTCCCTACATTTTGACGAATTATGCGAATATATGTATCGAACAGCTGATTTTTCTCGCGATTTCAGGTTTGGTCCCGTAGTAAAAGTGAGTGTGTATGTATGTGTGCGTGCCTGCACCACGTATGTTGTGTCGCAATGACAGTAATAAACTAGCATCCAATTGCAAAGGTGGTTTTATTCGGTAGCTGACAGATCAAAAAGTTATTCATAATGATGATTACAATCAATCTGCCTAGCCTTTTCCCAACTATGTTGGGGTCGGTTTCCAGTCTAACCGGATGCAGCTGAATACCAGTATTGTACATGGAGCGACTGCCTATCTGACCTCCACAACCCAGTACTGGGTAATACGATACCCCATGGTAAGACTGGTTGTCAGACTATCGGGCTTCTGACGACCCGTAACGACTGTCAAAGATCCACGGATGACAGCCGGGACCAACGGCTTAACGTGCTTGCCGAGGCACGGAGGAGTCTCGGTATGTAAAGATGGTCACCCATCCACGGACCAACCCCGGCAAGCGTAGCTTAACCTGATGGATCGACCTGTGCGGCTGTTATTACTTAGCCACGAGCTCATAATAGTGATTATAATAACCCCTTAAAATATTGCCACTGTTTACTTATGGTGATGTTAAAGGACCACTTTTCTAAAGACATCGACAGTGCCAGGTAAGTTGATTGTAAAACGGACATAGGATTTGGTTTCCGCACTTAGTGCGCACGGCTACAGATCAAGCTATACATGTCCAGTATAAGCTGATCTCGCATTGTATAGGATTTCTTTACAGTGAGAGGTCAGTGTAAACTGGAAAAGTATAGCATGATGTGTAGCCGTGTGTACTTCATGTGGTCGATTGTACGTGTAAAAAAAAAGGACATGACACGGTACATAACGAGAATCGGTTCATATTTTAAGCACACCGCGGGCATTCAAAAGCAACCGTTCACATAGATTGAGAAAATTCGATTGGCTTTATTTATTACCACGATTTTGTTTTTACCTTACTAATTTAAGGCTAGTCCGCCGTAAAAAGCGCGGTCACTGTCGGACTGCATAGAAAAGAAAGAGAAGCGCGATGACGCAACGCTTGCAAAATATGAAGTACCTAATTATCGATTTACAAAAAATCTATTGATTGGACTGTAGTAATCACATGAAATCATTCCTTATTATTTTGTAAAGAACTGTATAATTTTATGAACAGTTTTAATGAAAATTATAGGAGTAATAAATGGTAAAAACTAGAAAAAATAGACAGAAATAGACCTGGGTTTAGTTCTTTTTTTGCTTGGTTCTACAAACTAAAACAGATTTCAGGACACATGAAATCACTTCTTATGTATTGTAGATTGCTGTGTATTTTTTCCTATCAAAAATATGCTGTAGTATAGTACTGTAAAAGATGGTCACAAAGTTACTTAGTTTCGCCGTATTTTAGGGAGGAGGAGTCTTAAACCATTATTTAGATCAGAGATCGGCAACGTATAAGCAAAATAAAATAAAGGCTGTACTAGTTGATAATTTTGTTGGTATGTCCCTATTCAGGGTTATTTAACATTGGCTAGATAAACTCCACAGGCGTGCGATGGGTGTCAATATTCGGACACAAAAAAATAAAAGTTTTGATGTTTTTTTGGGAAGTCAACGACCCCTGTTAGTGTTGTTACTTGAAGTATGAGTTGAGAAAAAAAAATATTATTTTCAAATGTTTTGTTTGTGGGTTTTGTTTGTGTATGGTGTGTGCGTTGTATTGTTTGTTGTGTTTGTAACATTTGATTTTTTTTTCTTGTCTAGAGCTTTTCAAGTACCTAGAGATTAAAAATAAAAAAATGTTTGTACCTACTTAAGGTACTAACATTTTTTTATCTTCAAAAATGAAGAAAAATTGCCCCGCAAGAGTTGTTAGTTTTGCACTATTTTTGTACGAGCGCTATCGCAACAACTAAACTAGTTAGGAATTTGAAACTTCTGTATATCATGTACCATAAACTGTATTCAATCAACAAATACTACTAACGCTTATTCGTAAGGTATTGATTTTCTGCAACTGTAAAAAATAACTTTTACAAAGTTATCTTTTGCGATTGTTAAAATTTAAGATCAAAAATATTCTTTGTTTAGTATTTTCATGAAAATAAAATAAAGTAAAAAATTAAAGAAACCATACAAGTAACGTGTTTATTTCTACTGAAGTGTTTTCTTAAAATATGTAGTGTTAAATTAATACTGTACGGTCGTACGGAACCCTTCGAGTGTAAGTCCGACTCGTACTTGTATTATACACGGAAAGACTTGCACACTTAATAATGGGCCCTCGGAAACTGTCACTAACACTTAGCACTTATTGTTCTACCGGTGTCACGTCGCGGCTGT
Organism: Cosmia trapezina; assembly: GCA_905163495.3. Classification (NCBI taxonomy): domain Eukaryota; kingdom Metazoa; phylum Arthropoda; class Insecta; order Lepidoptera; family Noctuidae; genus Cosmia; species Cosmia trapezina. The sequence goes on from LR991029.1 coordinate 22,902,246, forward strand.
CTGCGGGAGCCTTTATTATTCTTGGATTAGATTTTTTCCTTTTTTTTTATTATAATACTGACGCACAGGACCTTCGCTCCGTATTTTTCTAGAATTTTCTTTTCTTAAATCACTTTTTCTTTTTTTATAAGCTATGGCTCGTTCTAGATTTTCTTTTCTAACATATTCATATTTGGTTGGATTCAATTTTAAGCGCTCACGGTACAATTTTGATTTTTCCGCGTTAGACAATCGTGGCCTCTCTGTAACTAAATAAATGTTTATTACTTTAACAACGATATAAACATTTTCTTGATCAACAGGAGTCTGAATATAAACACAAACTACCTTTTTCTTTTGCAAAATCACGAAGGGGTAACGCCGCACATTTCGTATACTTTCCGTTTGGCATTTTTTTATAATTTGGTGGAGGGTGATTATGGTCATTCATGAAAGCTAGGAGTGCACCAGTCCGGGCAAGTGTCAGTCGCGCTCGGCACTTATTCCGAAGATATCTGGAACACCACGCCTGGGTCTTCAAATGACCTCGGAATGAAAATGTGTGTTGCTGATACATTATTACTTGCTTGCCTGAAGATATTGTGATAAGCTTGTATCCTGGAAGTAGGAAAACGTGTTGACTATATAAAACTCAAAGCATGTATTATCCCTTCGGGGTCACGGGGGTAAATTGTAACAAAGGCAGCTAACTTGAAACTACTTTTAAACAACGTTCGGAATATCCCAGCTATACAGTCTGGTTTTTATTTCTCTTTCAAGTGTCATACATAAGTCATAATCATAGAAATATACAAAAAAAAAACCGGCCAAGTGCGTGTCGGATCACGCACAATGAAGGGTTCCGTAGTTGAAAAGAATTTATCCCAAAAATAAACTTAACATTGAATCCCAAAAATATTTTTTTTATGCCATAAATTTACAAATTCACAATTTTCGGACTTTATCCTTTACTTGTGCTGGGAGACCTTGCTTCTTGCCAAATTTCATTATTCTAGGTCAACGGGAAGTACCCTATAGGTTTTGATTTACTTGCGACAGTTGCGAGTATCAAAATTTGTCGCAAAATGGCCGTATTTTTTTATTGCGTTGACTTAGAAGCTTGATTTTTTTAGAAGTCTAAGGGACTATAGATTTACTTATTTCATGTAAATTTCAACTTGATATCTCCACGCGTCCTTGCGAAAAAGGGTCTTGACAGACTGACAGACTTGAACATGTGATAGAATTACAAATTAACAATTTTCGGACTTTTTTCTTTATTTGTGTTGTACGACCTTGCTTCATGCCAAATTTCATGATTCTAGAACAACGGGAAGTACCGTCTAGGTTTTGATTTACTTGCGAGTATCAAAAAATGTCGCATAAATGGCCGTATGTTCTTATTGCATTGACTTAGAAGCTTGAGTTTTTTAGTACTCCAAGGGGCAGACCTACGAATGTGATATTAATTTCAACTTGATACCTCCACGCGTTCCTGAGAAAAAGGGTCTTGACAGACTGACAGACAGACAGACATACAGACAGACAAACGGCCAAACAAGTGATCCTATAAGGGTTCCGTTTTTCCCTTTTGAGGTACGGAACCCTAAAAACAGGAGAAGTGGCAAGCGGCCGAAAATGTGTCCGCGCGACATGGTCAGTATGAGTCGTTCATAGTACAAATTCCGTCTCCGCGAACTAGTGCGCTTTCGACTGTGGCCGTGACAATTTATAAGAACGCCGTCTTGTTCAGTGTTTTCTTGTAAAAACCGAAGCCATGTAAATTATGGAATCACTTTCCATATGTAAGTACTAGTATTTTACCGTATTTGCCTTTAAAATCATGAAAGTGAAAAAGTGGAGACACAGGGTTCCGATACATTTTAACATACTGGGCACATCTCCTTCTTTCTTATATCTATGGTCCTAGTGCTTAACAAGTTATGAAACTCACAATAAGTGTCTAAACACACTATGCCGAAGTTACGCGACCGAAGTTCCGCGGCTGATGTTACGTTCCGTCGTGTTCGGCTGATATGACACACCATAAGTGCCGAACTTACGCGGCGGAAATTCAGTTGCGGAACTTTGTGTGCCTGCCTCCCGCTGCTCCCCGCCCCGGATCTTCTTCGGCAATCGAACCGAACTTCGGTCGCGTATAATGTGTACGTTGCCGCCGAATTGCCGCTGAACTTACGCCCGAGCTGTACGCTAGAACGCAACGTAATTTCGGCATAATTAGTAATAAATACAACTTTACAAAGTTCTTTTGGCGCGTGGCCAAAATCGGAATTTTATTTGTATTCGTTTATTGTGTAGTAGTTATGCTTTTTAAATTCATATTTTTTTGAGTTTATTTATGAATGTCGTACTTATGGCTTTTTTTGTGTGTGGATGGGAAATCATCAACTGACTTCTAAAAGTGAATCAATTTGGTTGAATCATGAAAAATGGCTATTCGTTCCTTAAAGAAAAAATAAATATCAAATATTATTTTATTTAATTTTATATTTTCATAGGGAACATCAGCACAAAAATAAAATATAATTTATTAAATACTAGCGACCCGCTCCAGTTTCGCGCCGATTTAATGGCGACATGACATGTTAAAACATCGAAATTTGTGTCCTAAATCTAAGCTAAATATGAAAGTAATAGACAAATCATAGTGAAAATCGTATCAAAATCCATTTAGTAATTTAGAAGATCAATGTGGTCACACAGACAGACAAGAAAAGCGACTTGATTTAAGGCTCTTACAGACAGAGGCGATATCGCGTCGCTCCTGTGTGTACGGTCGCGCGCGATTCCTTAAAAATTGTTCTACGTATATAATATCGCACTATCGCGTCGCGACGCGTATCGCCTCTGTAAGAGCCTGTATTATACCGCGTAAAGGATTTTAATGAAATTACAATTTTGTATACATTCCATTTTGCATTTTTTTATACACTGGCGGTGCGTGGTTATGATCCGCTCTTATAATCATGATTTTACCATCTTGGTCCATATTTATTTGAGCGTCACATTTGCCCCTGAACCTTCTAGAACATCTCAACGTACGTCCGTTTGTCCTCACGAATGAAAATGTGTATCCCTGGTACATGAGTAAAGTCTTCCCTTGGTCTGTTGTGAAGAAGTAAGCCTTTTCTATATCTAAACAAAAAATAAGATAAGTTAGTTTACAATACCAGCGAATAGAATACATAAAATGTACTTACAACTAAGAAAAGACACAGAGCTGTACATTGCGATTCAACTAAGAATAGGAACGTCAATGACCTCTAACTGGCAACTGAAACTAAAAATCTAACATTCGTATTTATAGTCAAGTAAAAGTAATTGCTCAAGGAATGATTTTCATTTTATAGATTAGTAATTTCTTGAAGTTAGAACTGTCAAAGCTTAGAATTCTATAGTCACCATTTCCTTTACTTAAGAATTCTACTCTCAAGTAAGAAATTACTTAGTAGCAAGTAATTACTCAAGTAATTACTTTGATTATAAATACGAGCCTTAGGCTTGCAAGAATTTGTTTTTGTTAAAATATGTCACTGACTTTGCAAATGTGTAAACGAGGTGCTGTTTTGCTAAATCTTTACAATATGGCGCAAGGTCATTCCTATTCTTAGTTCTTTGAAACGCATTGTATTACAATTGTACAGTACGACACAACTTTGATGTAGCATAGATTTGAAAATTTGCATTCGTTCATTTCAATTCTTCGAATGTATTTGGTTATATAACTTTACAAGTTATTGCGTATGCGTAAAGATCATTTTCGCCTAAAGCAATAATAAAGATTGATGATGTTGAAGGCGCACTCAGTTCGGATCGTGATCGGTTTTACGAATTTTGCTGATCTACTGTAACGCACATTATTTTGACCATGCGAACCAAACTCGGTAAGTCATCTAAATTTGCGCTTTATTTAAAAAATATTTCAACATAAATATCTGTTTCTAAATAGGTAGGTTCCTTCATTTGCAGACTCTGTCTTAATGGTCAGATTTTTTTCGGGATTCGTAATGTTTCAGTACATAATTAGTTTTGTTTTAGTATATAATTATATACTCTAAGTTTGTAGGTGTAATGCCCGTTTCCACCAACCCTAAGTGACACTTAAATGAATCCCTAAATATTATTGCACTGTTGGATTTTCAACTCTCGGCGCTGTTAAGCCTAGCGTTGAAAATCCAACAGTGCAATCATATTTAGGCATTCATTTAAGTGTCACTTAGGGTTGGTGACAACGGGCATAAAATTCACAAAACGGAAAATTTAAGGTGGTAGCCCGCGAAATTCAAACCATAAGAATCAGATCTGAAAGATCAAAAGAAAAATCTAACTTAGAGAGATGTGTTGATGATCTTTATGGTTATAATTATGTAAAATACATATTTTTTATAGTCGCAAATCATATTGTGATCAAGATACAACTTGAAATTGCAAAAAACGTAAGTAAAACAAAAAGTTCAATCAACTCAAGAGTTTAATCCAGTAACATCTAAGATGTCTATGTATCGAAACATACAATAATATAAGTAGTATATGTAGGTTCACACAAAGTGACTTCAACACCAAATGATAAGATAACCTTTTAAGAATACAACCAGTTATACCTACTAGTTACTACTATAACTTCGAACCTAGAAGGTTTAGTGTTAATTTTTTTTATACAAAAAATTCTACCTCATCTGACAAAAAATGTGAGCATAGGAAATCTCAAAATGTTCGATATCTCCTGACTTATAATTTTTTTCTCAACAACCGGAATCTGAATAATTTTGAAGCAAATTGCTAATCCATTGCTTTGTAATGTCACAGATTAATACAGATGGGACACTCCGCAAAATCATTTAAATAAAAAGCGACTCTTGCTACGACACAATAAAGTGCAATTCGGGTCGCACAACGCTTATTACCTACAGTTATATTCAAGTAAAAGTTGCCTCTCTTTCTATCGCATAACTCTTACCTATACCTTTTGACCTACTGAATTAGCCCCGCGGACGGGGCCCGCCGCGTACTTGTTGCTTCATGCCTAAACTGCGGAGTGTCCCATCTGTATTAATCTGTGGTAATGTTCGAATTAGTCTGCTCGACAACATAAATAATGCAATAAATATTGGTGAACTGTCAAAATGAAATCGATTCCGATTGATAGTGTGTTACGCAATTAGGGTGCTGGTCTTAAAAACCTATATCCGACCCATGCAGTAATATTAAACGTAATAAGTAAATCTTCGAGCTGGTTGTAGCACTCTCGGAGCTCGCAGACTACGTGCGCAGCCCTAAATATTACAATTTGATGAACCAAACAATAGCTAAATACAAAAAATAAATTACAATAATATAAATAAACAGAAAGAAAGTTTCATCCACATAATTTGTCCTCTTTTCTCTTTCAATATCCGATCTGAAAATAAATGTTTGTCTACAGTTAGTATAGCAGCCCGTAGGTGCAGTATTTAGGTCAACACATACATTTCAGTTCGGCACCGTATCGGCATCGCTAACTCGAGCCGTTCAGCATTCTTTTTCTGAAAGTCCATATTACATTTCGTAAAATCGCTTAGTCGGCGATGGTGTATGGTTTCACCGTACATTACAAATTAAAATCACTACATCACTTCGCATCGAGATTTTGTCGCGGCTTCCCCAGGCGACGACGCCTCGAAGGTGCTGAGGCGATCCAGTTCAACTCATACGAGTACGTTGTTTTGATGCCTAAGACGATAACACGAGGCGATGTCGTTCCGGTGCCGAGCTGATATGTTTGCGATGACCTTTATTTTTAGGGTTCCGTACCAAAATGCCCTTATGGTGTGACTCAGTCTGTCTGTCACAGCTGGATATCTCAAGAACTACCAATGCTAACAACTTGAAATTTGGAGCAGTTTTAGATAACGTTTACCCAACTATTTAGCAAATAAGAAAGAAATAAAAATATGTATGTTTTTTGCAACAGGGACTGAAAGGGGGTCTTAAAAATTCGAAGTGGGGCTACTAGGGCATGTGGGGTATCATTATGAAAGAGCGCTGTTTGCAAATTCTCATGCATTTTTTTTCTTGCCGCATAATTTTCGAGTTTTGATGAAAAATGTTTAAAAAAATCCCCCCCCCCCCCCCCTAACTCCTAGTTTGTAACCTGAAATTATTCTATGTGATAGAAGTTTATGTATAGATTACAGGAAAAATAAAACGATGTCTCTAGGTAGGCACAGTTTTTCATAATAAATGATGGTATTAAAAATATTTACCGTTTTGCCTCAATTCTGTCCAGTACATGTCTGTATTCGGCTCTAGTCCGCATGGATGAAGCTCCTTTGAGATCCTTATGCTGACTCTCTCGATTAGACTTATCCGATTGATGCAAGCATTCGAAATTCTTATGTCGATGTCGTCTTCGTGGTGAGGGAACACAGTAATCTGGAACATAATCTTGGTTTTAGACAATAACTTAATTTTGTTTGTTACCTAGGAGTCAACAAAAAATCTTCATACATGTTGAAGGTTTACCAATGTAACATTTTTTTCTGCCTCTCTGCTGACCTCCACAATACAGTTTATGGTAACACGGTACCCATTTTCAAGTAGACCATTCGCAGTATTTTCTCAATTACGTTGGGGTCGGCTTCCAGTCTAACCGGATGTAGCTGAATACCAGTATTTTACATGGAGCGACTGCCTGTCTGATCTCCATAACCCAGTAACTGGATAACATTATACCTTTTTCAAGTAGACCAGTATCTACCTACAGGTATCAGATCTAAATTTTGATGCCAATTCTACTAATAAAACCAAGATATTTAACAACATTTAATATAGCCAGCCATAATAAATTAAAATAATAATTGCACATTAACTACGATTTTCATGGAGAAAATCGAAATATAAATAGAAACACGCTTACAAAAATATGAAAAAGAAATTCCTACAGCATTTATTCTGTAAAAATATCACCGCGAAAACTTAGATAAAGTGAACTGTCATCTCCGGTTTACACTATTGGGTCATTTCAAACTCACTTCACCTAATTTTTCAGGGTGAGTTTTTTTAGATTTTTATCAGCTAGTGCTTTAGAGATCTTAGTAAGTGTCGACTAGTTTAGTAAGACTTCACATATGAATTTATGTAACCCAAACGCTGACGTGTAATACGAGTTACACGTAGGAACTCGTATAGACATTAATATTGAATTATGGGAGTCACTTTTGGGGGCAAGTAAGAAAATTAAAAAAAGTTTTTTGCCAACTGTACCGTGTAACATATCAAATGAAAGGGCTTACTGTGAACGTCTCAAATAGTCTTTTTTTATATTTTTAAAATATTTTTTTTAGTTATTTAGGAAAATCTCCGAAACTACTGGGCCTTAAATTTTCAAAAAATACAGAAAATAGTTCTGTACCTATAGATTACAGGAAAACCTATAGGAAGTCTATGGTCTTAAAATAACATTGTAAATCTCTCAATATTGTGCGTACAAACTTACATTTGCAGTTGGAATGTATGGGAGAACATGTTTTTCAACTACAATTTTAAGTTTGTTCTATAAATAAATCCCAACTACAGGACCCTTCATTGTGCGTGGTCCGACATGCACTTGGATGGTTTTTTTTAACAATGTCCACCCAATGTCCATATGTATTCTGAACGGAAATTATGTCATTTTTAGTCATAAAAATTTTTCAATAACAATATGTGGGACGGGGATCTAACTACATACAACAATTAATTAAGTATCTCTATATATAGTAATATTTATATTTAAATAAATATTTATTCCTTTAATTTTTCAATATTGCACCTGCCACTGCTTGTCTCTACATCACCCAAAGGTTGACTGGTAGAAAATGCCTATGGCATTAAGTCCGCCCATGTACATTTATGCTTGAAGTGTTAAATAAATAAATAAATAAGTATAGTCAAAATACGATGATCAGTATAGTTTAGAATTTATTCTTTAATTAAATCTATAATCATTGCACATATTTTATCTATGTTGTTGACATTATCATTTTCTTAAGCGCTTAAAAATAATTGAATACCATAACACTATGGCATAAGGGTACTTCTGAGTATATGAGAAATTAATAATTTAAACTGTGAAGTAGACACTAGAGACACACTACAGCCGTATAGCAAACACACATACACACACCCTCACACACAACTACACACACACCCAACAAAGTCACGTTTCCTAACGTTCATCTTTCTATTATCTTGAACAAAAACAAATACTTTTCCAAGAATCATAAACAAAGCCTCCACGAGTGGTGATAGGTTGTTAAAAATATAAATGAATTAATACTTATTGTAAAAATGTTACTATTAAAATAAAATCGGTGGAAAAATGGAGAAGTTCACTCTTTTAAAATTATTCTTCTGTCCTTGTCACGCAAAACGATCACTGTACGATCATTGTACTGAATGGCTCGAAGTTACTATGACGTTCCAGGGGGCCTACTCCCTAAGCAGAAAGCCCGTAGTTTCGGCCTTCGTTACGGGCGTTTCCTACTCCGTATCACCTACGGATGGTTGATTGGTTCGGGGCCCGAACGAAGTATGAATGACAACATAATTTGCCAGTTGTCCCTACTCCCGATGTGTATTTTCCCGTACGAAAAATTTAACTTTTACACTTGTTTTGATGGATCGTAATGTCAGACGGACGGATGAACGGACGGACAGAAAGACGGACGGACTTAGGGAGTAGGCCCCCTGTGTCGTGTTGTCAGATCGCAGCAGTGCCGTATACGTCTGGCATAGACTTTAAAACGCATACAACTTAGCCATTTTTTGAGATATTTTTTTTTTACTGTAGCTTAATTTTCTTCTAGATTTCGAAAAACCAAATAAAAAAATGCATTCAAATAACCTATTACGCCTTGCGTATCCTGGCCAGACAGCCCGCTATAACTTTGTTAACTGGCTAACATTTTAAGCACAGCATGAGTATTCCATTTTGTTCTTAAAAGAGTGAAGAAAAAAATAAAATAATTGGTCACTTCCTGTTCCTATCATAAAGACAATACAAACAAAAAAACTGCGTCTTACTTCTTTTACAGTCTAAAGGCGGAGATGATCTTGTAAAATTTGTTTTTAATGTATCCTTCGAGGCAAGCTTGGTTACAAGACGGCGATACACAAGAAGCGGCGAACGCTCGCTTCGAGCACATGGCTAAAGCACGCTTCATTGTTACAAAACGGCGATACACTAAACGCGGCGAACGCTCGCTTCGAGCACATGGCTAAAGCACGCTTCATTGTTACAAAACGGCGATACACTAAACGCGGCGAACGCTCGCTTCGAGCACATGGCTAAAGCACGCTTCATTGTTACAAAACGGCGATACACTAAACGCGGCGAACGCTCGCTTCCAGCACATGGCTAAAGCACGCTTCATTGTTACAAAACGGCGATACACTGAACGCGGCGAACGCTCGCTTCGAGCACATGGCTAAAGCACGCTTCATTGTTACAAAACGGCGATACACTAAACGCGGCGAACGCTCGCTTCGAGCACATGGCTAAAGCACGCTTCATTGTTACAAAACGGCGATACACTGAACGCGGCGAACGCTCGCTTCGAGCACATGGCTAAAGCACGCTTCATTGTTACAAAACGGCGATACACTGAACGCGGCGAACGCTCGCTTCGAGCACTTGACTCAAGTGTGCTCCATTTTTATTGATGACCCGCCAGACGTTGTCCTGTCAAAATTATACAAGGTGTAACATAAATAACGCACAACCTCTTAAGGGGTCATAGTACTCATCATTATGAACAACTTTTACTATGAGACCAAACCTGAAATCGCGAAAAAAAATCAGCTGCTCCCTACATTTTGACAAGTTTGATGTTGATAAATGTACTGAACAGCAGATTTTTTTTTTCGCGATTTCAGGTTTGGGCCCATAGTAAAAGATGTTCATTATGATGAGTACAATGACCCTTTAAGAGGTTGTGCGTTATTTATGTTACACCTTGTATATGTTTATAGATGGCGGTAAGCATGCGTTCGCAATGCTCGCATCGAGCGGCCCGGCTCGCAGCGAGACTGACTACTGTAACGCGTTACAAAAACTCGATACATTACAAACAAACGTTACAAGTCAGTCTCCGCCTTTAAACAAACCTCAAATAAATTACTTGTACAATGTTCGCATAAACACATACTTCCCAGCACTATTTATGAAGTACTTCGGTGGAGGATGACAGTGTACCACTTCTTCGCCTGGAACCATTCGGTTATGGAAATCCAAACTAACTCTTGCTTTACATCCCTTTCTTCTCTGCGAACAGTACCATCGAAATCTGTTATTCACTTGTGTAAATGCATATCTTTTATACAGTAGCATATCATTTTTCTGTCCACTTCGTATGAATTTGTAACCTGAAAAGTAAAGGTATTTATTTATAGATATTGATCCGGACAGTCGTTCTTTGAAAAATGGAGTTAGATACATGAGGGTTTAAAAGGTGTGAATACCGAGATTAAGGCGGAGATGTTGATGTGGAAGATGTGATGCGGGTACAATGTTCCTGGCATCAAGGAAACGAGAAAAGGGTCTGTAACGGCTAGGTCTTTGTAGGTAGGCCACTAACTATTAGGTTAGTATACATGGTGTTTTTTTTATATCCCATAACTCTAGGGTATTAATGAGACCATCATTATGAACAACTTTTACTATAGGACAGAATCCAAAATCGCGAAAAAAAAATCAGCTGCTCCCTATATTTTGACGAGTTATGCGAACATAAATGTAGGGGGCAACTGATTTTTTTTTTGCGATTTTGGGTTCGGTCCCATAGTAAAAGTTGTTCATAATGATGGTCTCATTAATACCCTAGAGTTATGGGATATAAAAAAAAAACACGCTGTATAGAATTAAAAGAAACGAGTAAGTAAGGTGCATACTTACATACTTATATAATATTTTTTTAAAGTGTTTTTTGCATGCTGAAAAAATTAATCGAAATATGTGGAACTATTTAATATATTTAAGACCTTTTCTGCCCCCCATGTCATAATTACAGTAAGTCAAAAAATGTAAATGGTGGGAAATCGCACTTTTGTTTCGAGATGTTTAAGTTCAAAGTCATAACACCAGTAACACGACTTACTGTAATTATGACATCGGGGGCAGTTTTACGTACCATATTTTATGCAAAATAAAGTTAATCTACACAAAAAACACCAAATCGTTTATTACAAAATAATGAAAGAGAAATAAAAAGTTACATATTAGAAAAAGTTAAAAAAAGAGATAATATTATGTAGGTAGTAAGGTGTTGTACACAATACAGGGCGGTCCAAATAGTGACGTCATAAAAAAAAATTACATTCTTCATGCCCAGGAGTATCCCAAAATACCCCATGTAAATATTCCTTAGTATTTCTTCTAAGCTACTATAGTAAGTACGTACAATAGCCGAGCGTAAAAATGACACATCATGCTAATGGCCTAGAGTTGTTAGTTTGCTGGTTTGCTGTGCTGAGTTCACGTAACGCGTCCACCCAGTAATAGAACTCGCCCATCAAGGAGCGCTGTCCCAAATTAGACTCATTATTAATTTATTATACATAAACAAAAGGTATTATTAAAACACGTATTCTAAAAGATAAATAATTAAATTATCTTTAAAATGGTGAAGGTTTAATAGAATAGAAAGCATTTATTTCGACCAACAAAGGATAAGTCTCAAAAGAAAAAAAACCAAATTTAAAAATAAAACAAAAGAAATAAAATAAAGCACACACAATTAACCTGAACAAACGAAATTACAAATCTCGATAAAAAAAAACGCGGCAATAAAATACGCTTGATAGTTTTTGCGTAACTCTGGTTTTTATCCGCGTTAGACATAACTTTACAAATTAATTACACTGTGTAATATAAACATAATCTAAAATATTCACATATTAAGTTATTAAGAAAATGCCCTAATTAAACGTATATTTTTTCCGAATCATTAACACTACTCGTTTAGACGTGATCTTCAGTTTAAAGTCATTAAAAGTTGGTTATCGTCGCCTTACGGCCAAACCCAATAAACTACTGTCAGTAAAAGACAGATCGCTACTGATAATAAACAATATAATACTATTATTATATCTGTCCTTACGTGCCTTTACTTCGTTCTTCTTCTTTTGTTTTATCTGTCTTAGATTAGAACCATAGATAGATAGGTTTTTCTATCTCCAGTATGATAAAACTGGTAACAGACAGTCGAACAAGTTATTTGGTGTGCAGGCAGCTAATTTTCAACTAATTTTGAACAATTTTAGGAGTGTGCTGTGTAGTAATTTTTATTACATCACTCGCTTAATCGGTTCGTGGATGGAAAACGAGACTCAATAGAAGTTTTATTGCTATGACGTCTACAGGATGTACCAGAAAGGTATGGTCAAATTTAAGGGTGTGGTAGAGGCCATCATACTGAACCACTTACTCCATGGGACCAACATTGTAATCGAAAAAAATTATCAACTGTCCCATACGAAACTACTCGAACCAAATGTATGGGACGACTGATCATTTTTTCGCGATTACGAAGTTGGTCCCATGATGAAATTTGTTCAGTTTGATGGTCTGTACAACACTCTGATCACACCTTTCTGGTAACTCCTACGTAGTAGTGGGTACGCGAAAGCGTTAATTATGCCCTATGATTAGAAAGTTATTACGCACACAAGAACAATGAATATTGTCAGTTTAAAGGAAAGATTAATATCGTGTTCAGCATGTCATTCTGCCTGCTCTTTACAGGACTGATGGACGCTACTGAAAGTGCCAAAGTCGTCGACAAATTCTAGCCAGCTAGATTTCCATCGACATGATAAGAAGAAGTGGACATATGAATATTTTTGCCTTTATATCAAATAGCTTGTCGGACTGTACTACTCCTCGTATAACATCAGATTGAGGACGTGCAGCATTTGCTGATGGATTGTGTCCGCAACAGGCGCGAGAGGGAGTCACTTTTGAAGGAAATAGACTTAAATAGGCTTAACGTGGGAATGATACTATCAATTTTATCCGAACCAACTTCAGAAGGTGCCAAAAGGTTATGTAGGTAATTTGATCAAAGTCCTTCATCGGTGACTTCTATACTAAACAAAGTGTTTTATATATTATTTAACTGTATAATGTAGTTTGTGTGTAAAGTTTACAGTTTGTGTTAAGTGTTAATGTTATAATGGTAAAAGGCACGATGGGGTTGACATATCCGTCTAGATAAAAACCCCAAATCAAATAGAGAAAAAAAAAATCTTCTTAGATTTTAACATATTCTCCACCTTCCAGTTGAATGTACTGTGGAGCTGGGTGGTTGTGGTTGGTATCACTATCCACTACATCTCCATCTTTGTCTAGTTTCATCCTAGCTCGGCATCCGGAGAGCCGCCCAGAGCACCGCAGGTACCGTCTTGTTTTATCACAGAAGGAAAACGTGTACTTTTGAAACATAACCAATGTCTTACCGTTGGCCAGTACCATCATTTTTAAATCTAGAAAAAAAGGAAAAGAAAATAAATGATGTAGACAGTAAACGGATTTAATTTAATTAAAAATAAATAATATTATCTATTACCTTATATAAAAAAGTCTATTTAGACTAATCATTTATATTAGAAAAACAGTTACGAATAAGGGAGCTCTGGAATAAAATAAAATTACCTATTAATAGTTATTTAAGTTTATTTTATTAATAAAGTTGTCTGTAATCTAAATGAATGGCACAAATTATGCAAGTATTGCAAGAAATTGGAAGAACTCTGTTCTCTAGTTACAGACGAAGAAGCAATCAAGTGTGTCAAAAATGCGTACGTATCCATTCCAAAGGAAACCTACAAACACGACATCCTTTATACATCCTACATAGGAAGCAATATATCGATTGCAGTAGAAACTAAAGAAACACAAAGATATAATAAATCATACACATTTTTTGCAGCAACCAAACACATCTTCTTTTATCGTGGATATAATTTATTTATTTATTTAATTTGACAGTATATTTTCCACTAACAGTTTTGTGATGATTAGTAAACTATCAGTATAATGTAATAAAGAGGGACGGCAATAAATTACAGCTACATTGAATTTATGTTTGCTAATACACCTAGAGAGGACGGGAGAAAAGTTAAAAAGGACGAACCAAATATAATTTCAAGCTCAAATTGAGTCACTTGTCTGACCCATCCTCACAGTTATAGACGCCAACAGGTCAAGCCACCCGAAACTGTCAAATTTTCCCAATCAACCTTGAACCTAATGCTTTAGCGATAAAGATGAAAATCTATTAAAGAAATTTGACAGATTGTAGTAGCTTGATGTGCTGGCGTCTGTATCTGTACATATAAATCATCGCCCTGCCTAATGACTTTTAAAAGTTTTCTCACGTATTTTTTAAGTTGGAATATTCCATCGCGAATTTTGAATTTTGGACCGTTTTTCCACTTTTAAAAACTGTCAGATCTTAATTTTATGAAGGAATTTTCTCATGTGTTCTAAGAAGCACATATTTGCCATTTCTTGTCACATGATACTGTGGAGGCTCATGAGTATGTACGTTATAAGCTGCTACAATTGTAACTTCATCTACGTCCATTTTAATTTTCGCTTTGCAGCCGTATTTCTTCTTAGAACAGTACCAGTAGCGTTTGCTGTTCGCCTGCGCAAATGTGAAACCTCCAAGCATTAGCAGCTTATTTTTTTGACCACTTGGTATTAGAATGTAATCTGGGGAAAGAATTTAACCAAGATGATAATTTAATTTTCTTGTTATCAAAGTAGAATACAGTGCTCAAACCGAAAGCCCAAAAAAAGTGAACTAATAGATACAGAAGGAAAAATTTTTCATGTATGCATTGATGTATAAAATAGGAAGATATGGTACTCGCTAATGTCATGTAAACATTTAGGGGACTAGAAATAATTACATGTAAACTCACCCACAGAACTACATTGCCCGATGTCGTGAGAGCATCAACAACCGAAATAGATACATATTACGCGGGACGCGGGCTGTAGCGGGAACGAGATAGAAATAATCGTCACTTTTACGTACCCATAACAACTCTTAATACGCCGCTTGCGCTGCCACACGTCTCTTCACACTGTGCACTGTTACGAACCATAAATATTTCTATCGCTTTCTGCAAATGGCTATCTTGCAGTAATATTAATCAGGATAATTTTAAAGAAAATTAAGTTTTGATGTATTTACGAGTGAAAAGTAATCGTGCAACTTGCTTTTGCTTTTTAAACTATTTGTGCACATTTTTAAAAAATGCAGGCATTTTATAAGCACTAAGCTTATTGAGACGATTATGTTAATTTTAATTAACGCTGAAACATGCTATACAATATGTGCTACATAAACGCTAGTTCAATTGTGACTAACGTCAATTAGGCCCGTGGGCCTAATTTATGCGGTCCATGTCGAGGAGCGCATACATAATCTTCCTATTTTATACATCAATGCATGTATGTCATTAATTTAGTCATGTACAAAATCATTACAAAAAGAACTTCAAAAATAATGAACACCTTGAACCACCACCTAGGAATAGTAATATGTTAATAATACTGTACATTGGCCATGGTTTTATATTTATTTATATATAGGTACTTCATTGTATACCAGAAAATACAAAACAAAGAAAAAATATTGACACCATGTGACTGCCGACAGAAGTGAAAATTTAAACGTAAAGCTACGCATAGCATTTCGCAGTGTAGAGGTGTCGCAGTGACACGGTAACGCGAACCCGTAAGATTTCCCCGTATCAAAAATCGCTCAACGCGCCTAAAGAAGTTTTCACTTCAAAAATTAACAACAAAACATAAAATGGGCGGCCTTATCGCTTTCTGCGACCTCTTCCAGGTTCCAGGTAACCTTTCTATGGGTGCAAACATAAAGAAGCAGGTTACCGGTACAGGCAAATCCGTGCGAGAAGTTTAAAACCCTTTCTTGTCGGTTTCTAACCGACACGTTTAAATCTGTTTCTTTATAAGTGAGCGCATAAGATAACATAGAAATTAATACCTGCACCGATCAATACCGACCCACCCGTACCGAGATACCTGTTTCTTTGTGTAAGCACCCACAAAACAACTAAAACTACTGCTATCTTATACTGACACCAAAACAAGAAAAAGACGTAAGATAATAAGAGCTGCCATCTAACGTTACCAGCAAATTCCATGTTTGAAACGAACAGTGGGCTTAGTGCGAGTTTTTATACTTACTCGATCGCGTTCACGTTAACGTTGACGTATGTCAATTCGTATGGAATAATTGTGTTTCCCACTATAGTCACCAGGCGGCGCTTATTCCTTTTAAGTACAAACTGACGTTTACGTTAACGTGATCGAGTAAGTATAAAAACTCGCACTAAGCCCTCTGAACTTGCAACGTTCGCCGCTATCTTCTTTTTTTACGTGTAAACGAGTTTGACATATTTTTCAGCTATTTTTTCACTCTGGCTGACTTTTCCAACGCCAAATAATTTTAACTGTTTTTCCAAACAGTAACTGTAAGAGTAAGGGAAGACCAAAGAAACGATGGATGGACTGTGTGAACGATGACGACTAGAAAGGGCGTGACTAACGAGATAACGACTATTAGAGAAGTATGGAAAAAAGGGACATGTTGCGCCGACCCCAAATAGATTGGGAAAAAGACAGGAGAATGATGATGATGATGAACTGTAAGAAGTCAATTTTAATTCACGGTCAGAAGACTTAAGACTTCGGTAAAAATCAGCTCTAAATGGAATACACTAAATAGATTAGGTTAAGGACAGGAGAATAATGATGATGATGAACTGTAAGAAGTCAATTTTAATCCACGGTCAGAAGACTTAAGACTTCGGTAAAATTAGCTCTAAATGGAATAATTTAAGAAGTTTTTTCACGTGATCTGAGAAACACATATTCGCCATTTTTTGTCACATGATATTTTGGACGCTCATGAGTATGCTCGTTACAAGCTTCCGCTATTGTAACTTCATCTACGTCCATTTTAATTTTCGCTTTGCAGCCGTATTTCCTCTTAGAACAATACCAGTGGCGTTTGCTGTTCATCTGGCAGAATGTGAAACCTCCAAGCATTAACAGCTTATTTTTTATACCACTTGGTATTAGAATGTAATCTGAAATAGAAACATTTACTTAATATATTTTTGATTAAATTTAATACACACACTTATTTGGCGTTTTTAACCGACTTCCAAAAGGAGGAGGTTCTCAATTCGTCGGAACCTTTTTTTTTTAATTTTTTTTTTTTATGTATGTTCCCCGATTACTCGAAAATGGCTGGACCGATTTGGATTTTTCTTTTTATGTTCGAAAGGGTATACGTCCCAAGTGGTCCCATGATCATCAAGTCAGGATCTGATGATGGGATCCCATGGAAATCGAGGGAAACCCTCAAATTTTATGGGCACACCTATATCGATTTCGGTATTTTTTATAGTAACTCGTGCATTTACTCTCGGAAAGTACCATTCGGTGAACTGGAACTGATGATGAAGACCACAGAGGGCCATCGGAAATACTCAATTATATCTAAGTATATCACAGGTTGCGATTTTATTACTTTAATATGGTTTATGCCCGTCAAAATGCATAATGGTAATGGTGACTTCACCATGAGCTCCAGTTCTCCTGGTTCTTACTAGGAGAACTCCTCAACAATTAACGTCCCTGCATCGGGAAAAGCAATATTTTGTAAAAACGTGATGAGCAGTTGACATTGGGTTATTGTAACTTAGATAAATCACAAACTGAACCACTAAAAAGTGAAAAATAAAAAGTTTTTTACAAAAAAAAAACCGACTTCCAAAAAAAACACTACAAAGTGAAAAATAACTTTAATTTCGGAAGTCGGTGGCAAAAAACTAAAATACAGATCCAAAGACACCGACTTCCGAAATTAAAGTTATTTTTCACTTTGTAGTGTTTTTTTTGGAAGTCAGTTTTTTTTTGTAAAAAAGTTTCTTTCCACTGGCCAGGACGTCGCTGGCATTCCGGCAGATATCGGCGCCGGCATCGCTGGCAGTCACGGCCGTGCCGATGCTGGTGCCGGCAAGTGGAAAAACGTGCCATATAATTTCATACATTTTTGCTTCCCCGGTTGCCCGGCCGATATCGGTGCCGGCACAGTGCCAGCACCGATATCCCGGCCAGTGGGAAAGCCCATGACTGTTTATTAATAAAGGATGATGATAGAAAAGCAGGAGGAGGAGCTCGTGGCTAAGTAATAACAGCCGCACGGGTCGATCCATCAGGTTAAGCTACGCTTGCCGGGGTTGGTCCGTGGATAAGTGACCATCTTTACACACCGAGACTCCTCTGTGCCTCGGAAAGCACGTTAAGCCGTTGGCCCCGGCTGTCATTCGTGGATCTTTGACAGTCGTTACGGGTCGTCAGAAGCCCGAAAGTCTGACAACCAGTCTTACCAAGGGGTATCGTATTACCCAGTTACTGGGTTGTGGAGATTAGATAGGCAGTCGCTCCATGTAAAATACTGGTATTCCGCTGCATCCGGTTAGACTGAAACAACATAATTGGGAAAAGGCTAGGCAGATTGATTGATGAAAGAAAAGCAACTAAAAAAGAATAACCAAGTAAATAGTTGCCGGCACGAGTCGTGAGCACAAACGCTACTCTTAAGGTTTGTCCGCCGCAAAGAGCGCGGTCACTGTCAGACTAGTATTATGCGCTTGCAAAATATGAAGTAATTACTGATTTACAAAAAATATAAGGATTGGACTAAAAAAGTAATCACATGAAATCATTCCTTATTATTTTATAAAGAACTGTATAAAGAACATCGGTCATATTTCTATAGAAGCTGGACCTGAGTTTTATTTTCAGTGTACAGAAGCAAATTATAGTGAGATTTGATTGTTTTATGTAGTAAACACCATCCCTTTCGAAAATAATATCTAAATAGCCAAGATATTTCAATAATGCAAAAAATACTTTTGAGGTTATCGGTGTCCGGAAATCAAAAGCACAGAATAATCGTCACAAGCGGTACCTAGTTATCAGTCTGTAAAACAATGCCAAGGTCAAACAACAGAAGGAAATCCAAAACAGTACAGTACTTATCACAATATTCACACTAACAACAACAACACAACAACAATGCGAGATCGCCGGGTGCAAAGACTACACACTACAGTATATTAGTGTCAAATTGACACCCGTTGTAATTGACAGTATTGACACTGTCAATCCATGGCGCGCGTCGATGACATATTATGACGTTCCGTTGTACACAATTGAACAAAATGCTGATACTTACTATGAACCCACATAATTATTTTTATGACAAGAATCCAATACATAATAAAAACAGCACTAGTTGGTTTGATACACAAGTATATAGAATTGAAATACATCTAATAACGTGAATAATTATAATCTTTGAGTACTAAATCATTTCTTAAGCAAAATGAATCGTCAAAGGTGCGTTCTGAACATGTTATTCTAAATAATTTGCAAATTATGCTATTAAAAAAAAATGTGTTTGTGCTTTTTTTTCTGGCGACTTAAATATCTATTTCTTATGTTTTTTAAGACCTTAAAAAATACTAGATTTTTACATATATATGGCATATCTGTACACCACCGCCTCGTAGTCAGGTACGATTTGACCGTCCTTCTTTATGAACACTTTTAATGAAAACTGTAGGAGTAATATGGTAAAAACTCAAAAAATAGACAGTAATAGACCTGGGTTTAGCCTTTTTTTCTTTATTTTTACAAACTAAAATAGATTTCAGGACACATGAAATCACTTATGTATTCTAGATTATTGTGTATTTGTTTCTATCAAAAAGGTGCTATAGTTACTGTAAAAAATGGAAACAAAGTTACTTATTTTCGCTGTATTTTAGGGAGGACAAGCTTTAAATCTAAAGAATCTTATTTCCTATCACGGCACGTTGCACACGGGCGGGAGCAATGAAATCAATCCATTATCAAGCATATTTATATACAGATATAAAACAGAATACAAGAGCACACTGAGGAGTGCAGTTAAAGTTAACGCGGAATCACGACTCGTGCCGGCAATTATAATTTTATTGTATTGTTATCAAAGTAGAATACAGAGCACAATAAAAAAGTAAAACCCTACGCCCAAAACAACTAAACTAATTAACAGTTTTCTTAACTAAATCATCATAAACAGAGCTTAAAATCAAAGAATACCTTGAATACAATTAGGAATAATAACATGATAATAATACTATACATTGGCCTTGATTCTATTGGAGACGGAAGATAATAAGAGTTGCCTGCTTACGTTAAACAGCAAATTCACTATTATAATATAATTATAATTCTGGAAGGCCATGTTAGTTACGGCCGCGAATCATATTTTAATCAACGTACAACCTGACACTGACTTGCAAATTGCAAAAAACGTAAGAAAATTTTAATTTCGCGGGCTACCTTAGCACATCAACCTTAATACGCCGCTTGCGCTGCCATACGTCTCTTCACACTTTTTCGAACCATACATTTCTAACCCTTTCTGCAAATGGCGATCTCATCGCGAGCTCGCAGCAATATTAATCATGTTAATTTTAAAGAAAATTAAGTTTTGATGTACTTACGAGTGAAAAGTAATCTCGTGCAACTTGTTTTGTTGGCATTCCCATTGAGGGACCACATTTGAATTTTGAGCTTTTGAATGCGTCAGCTTTTAGTAAAAGTTCTCAAACAATTGTAAATTCAGCCTCTAGTTTGTATAAGTAGCCACTCAAAAGATACAATCGGTTAAAGGTGGTCCCTCAGTCGTGCCTGCCAGGCATCCATATCTCAAAACCTAGTTAAAATTTACAAGTGTTATAAATGACTACTCTTAGTAAAAGATTTGTAAAACTGATTTATTGAATATCAACTCTTCCTTTTCACAGAATAAAAAGATATAGCATGCGCAAGGTGGTCCCTCAATCGATCACCATAAGGTTCACTTTGAGTGGAGATCACAATGGAATTTGAAATTTACATGGGTCTAGCGTTAGTAAAAGTACATAACACGATTATGAATTCAACCTCTAGTTTGTAAAAGAAGCCATTCAATAACTGTTAAGTGTCTAAACACACTATGCCGAAGTTACGCGATCGAAGATCCGCGGCTAATGTTACGTTCCGACGTGTTCGGCTGATATGACACACCATAAGTGCCGAACTTACGCGGCGGAAATTCAGCTGCGGAACTTCAGTGTCTTGTCCCCCCCGTCACCACCCCGGAACTCCTTCGGCAATCGAACCGAACTTCGGTCGCGTAAAATGTGTGCTCTACAGAATACGTTGCCACCGAATTGCCGCTGAACGTACGCCCGACCGAAGTTCGGATGTACGCTAGAACGCAACGTAATTTCGGCACAGTGTGTCGTCAGTAATTCAAATAGCATTGCAGGCGTAATCATGCCGAACTTCGGTCGCGTAACTTCGGCATAGTGTGTTTAGACACTAAGAGTAAGGGAAGACCAAAGAAACGATGGATGGACTGTGTGAACGATGACGACTAGAAAGGGTGTGACTACCGAGATGACGACTAATAGAGAAGTATGGAAAAAAGGGACATGTTGCGCCGACCCCAAATAGATTGGGATAAGGGCAGGAGAATGATGATGATGATGAACTGTAAGAAGTCAATTTTAATCCACGGTTAGAGGACTTAGGACTTCGGTAAAATCAGCTCTAAATGGAATAATTTAAGATGTTTTTTCACGTGATCTAAGAAACACATATTCGCCATTTTCTGTCACATAATATATTGGACGCTCATGAGTATGCTCGGTACAAGCTTCCGCTATTGTAACTTCATCTACGTCCAGTTTAATTTTCGCTTTGCAGCCGGATCTCCTCTTAGAACAGTACCAGTGGCGTTTGCTCTTCATCTGGCAGAATGTGAAACCTCTAAGCATTAGCAGCTTATTTTTTATTCCTGGTATTAGAATGTAATCTGAAATAGAAACATTTAGTTTATTACTACTATACAGGGTGGAAACTTTCAGCGGGGCAGTAACGGGAAGTACCTTATCCGTTGCAGCTACACGAAAATGGTTTTAAGAGACTACTCTTATTCCATTACCACTACCTAACTCCGACAGAGAAAATTTACAAAGATACTAAATTGATGACACTATCACAGATATATAAATATAACACATGCATATTAGTACGTAAGCTACTAAATAAAAATATACACTCTAAAATAACATTTACAATGAAAGGGGAAACACAAAAACGTAGTACTAGACGAAAATAACATTTGCTTAAGACCACCACGAACTAATTACGGTAGAAAAAATATACTATACGAAGGAGCAGAGTTGTATAATAAATTACCTAATGACATTAAAGAGATACAGTCCTTTACTTTATACAAAAAAACCATAAAGCACCACATCTTAAAAGATTTTTCTAGATTTTAAATATTTCCCACCACACCAATTTAATTTACATATCAATTGCCATATTTACTAATTTGCTAAGTATAAAGATAACTAGGATACCTACTCTGTATTTCCGAAACATTACGGTACATATAAATCGTTCAATGTGTAATTGCTATTGACTTGCCTTCAAGAATCGACATGTAATAGTACACTCACTTTTTCCTTTTACCCACAACACTGTAAAAATTGCTCGTCTACTATCTAACTTATTTATTTACGAGTACCTACCTCCTTCATAAGTAATTCTCATATTTAGTTTTAAGATTATCTTGTATTTCTCATATTAAGTGAATTGTATTCTTTTTGAGAAATAAATGTCTTAAACCGTATCTATCCATATTTTTTATGGAATTTTTTTTTCTCAACCGTCACTAAAAAAGCGTTTGCGTAGAATTTTCATACAAAATGTACGGGAAAAGTTTTTTGCAATTTGTGACTTTTTGACTACTCCAACGATGGTTGGTCCCATAAAAGTTTTTGATCAGTATTAGAAACAGGATCGATTGGCATCAAAAAATGTTTTTGTGTAAAATGGCTATTTTCTTGCTAACTGTATTTTTTTTTGAAAATCAGCGAATGGGGATCAAAATTCCATAAAAAATTATGGATAGTCTTCTAAGACCATTTTCGCGTAGCTGCAACGGATAAGGTACTTCCCCTTACTGCCCGCTGAAAGTTTCCACCCTGTATACTACTATATCT
Source organism: Cosmia trapezina (assembly GCA_905163495.3). Taxonomy (NCBI): domain Eukaryota; kingdom Metazoa; phylum Arthropoda; class Insecta; order Lepidoptera; family Noctuidae; genus Cosmia; species Cosmia trapezina. Next base: position 22,925,430 of record LR991029.1, read on the forward strand.
ACTACTTGTATTTTTATTTACTTTTTTTTATTTTTTATTAAATACTTACACTTACACACTTTTTCGCGAAAAATCCAATCACCAAAAATCGCGAAAAACAAATCAGCTGTTCCATACATTTTGTCGATTTAAGTGAACACAAATGTATGGAACAGCTGATTTTTTTTTCGCGATTTCAAGGTTGGTCCCAAAGAAAAAATTGTTCAAAATGATGAGTACAATGACCCCTTTCTGGATTTAGTGTAAACAAAAACTACTGTTCGTTTTTTATTTTTTTTATTAATTTGGTACACCAACAGCAAAACACCTACAAGAAATTAATAGAAAACAAGACAAAGTGCTGATATGTATGCTTATTCCAGGTACCTTAGGTACGCAGCATTCACAATAAAAATATCAACGTAATATAAGAAAACATAATATAAAAATGCAAAGAATAAATTAAATTTAAATTAGAATACAAAATAAGGTAGATATTTGCAATAAACTTCGTAAAATGATGAATGAATCATCAATTCATCACCATTGATGTGAATGTGAATGATAACTAGGGTTTATAAACATGAATTTGTAGGTTAAGAGGAAATGCAAAAATTAGGTAGGTATTTGAAGAAACTATTGCTGTCGCTCTGCGAGCGCTCCGCACTCAAATTCGTGCGATAGTGACAACTGCAGATCCGACTGAATAGCCTATGTAAAAAGTCATATTTCGAGGTTTGGCTCTTGCCTATTTCCTCCTCCAATATTGGACCAATTTAAAAGATATTTCATAAACTGAATAATTAGTATACATAATATGCCCATATGTTTTTCTTTTTTCGTTAACAGTTGTCAAATTTGTACACTAGGCCTCTGTTGAAAGCGGTCTGAATAGACAACTTTGAGCATTTTTTTAGGGTTCTAGTACTTATAAAAATAATGTATCATCAAAAAGGAAAACATACGGGCATACAAGTAGCTAATATTTATATTTATGTAAAAAATCATTGCTTTATGGTCAATAACCAGAAAAAAAACAGGCGAGAGCGTTTGTATGAAGAAAAGAGCACCCGCATTTCCTCTTAACTAGTTACTAACATTGGTGAAAGATATTGGTGATAAAAATACACAGTACCTACAAGACAAACATTTATTCCCACAACTAAGAATGAATCTAAAACATTTTAACCTTCTTCTTTTATGAAAACAAGGAGAGATAGGAGGTACTACTTTATTTAATTTTGGTCTGCTACCGTTATAACACCGTGCCTGTAGTGTTAAACCTTTCCTCTAAAATCATAGTAGACTTCGTCATTGCATTTGCACTTCACAAAACGACAAGGTCCATTTGTCTGTGTTACCTCTGATTCGATCAGTAACAGTTTTCAGGTCAGGGGATCTACTCCCTAACTCCGTCCGTCCGTCAGTCCGACAGTCTGACATTACGATCCATCAAAACAAGTGTAAAAGTTAAATTTTTCGGACGGGCAAAAACACATCGGGAGTAGGTACAACTGCCAAATCATGTTTTCATTCATACTTCGTTCGGGCCCCGAACCAATCATCCATCTGTAGGTGATACGGAGTAGGAAACGCCCGTAACGAATTCCGAAACTACGGGCTTCGTGCTTAGGGAGTAGCAGGGCAGAGCCGGAGGTTCGAGGGAAACGTGAAAAGTGGTAAAGGGATTACAAATTCCACTATACTTCACAGTTATAAGTGAGAGTATATCCATTTAACTTCTAGCATAGCGTCCATCGCCAATCACGTGATATCTTGGCGCTGGATGGTTGTGATTTGTCTCAGCTGGCACCATCACCCTCCCATCTTTATTCAGCGTCAGTTTTGGTCGTGTTTTGCACCACACCTCGCCGACTGCCGCCTGGAGCACCTTAGATACCGCTTCGTTTTATCACTAAACGAATACGAATAGTTTTTGTACACAGCCCAATTTTATATATATTATCTCTAGAACACAAAATATATTTATTATGAAAAAAATAAATTATTATGCACATGCATAACAGTTATGTCATTAGTAAAATGTAGGAATAAAATAAAGTATATGTAAGCTTACTGTTTATTAATAAAGGAAGATAATATAAAAGCAACTAGGAAAGAATACCCAAGTATAGTTGGCACGAGTCGTGAGTAAAAACTCTACTCTTAAACCTAAGGAATCTTATTTCCTATCACGGCAGTTTGCACACGGGCCCGCAATGAAATGAATATTATCAAGCATACTTAGATAAAGATTGAAGTTAAAGTGGAATTTGTGCTGACGACTCGTGCCGGCAATTATAATTTCATTGTATTGTTATCAAAGTAGAATACAGGGGGGATAAAACGGCCACTTTGGCAGAATCATAATAGGAAATAGGTATTATGAATCACATTTGAAATCGTAAAACGGTCACAAACTGACAATCATAATTTATCCGAGTACAATTCATAGCACGCAATTCATGTTTGACAGTTTTGTATGGAGATTCGTAAAATGGTCCACAAATTATGAATTGCTTTATTGAAGTTTATTGTCAAATACGTCAAATAGCACAATCATAATAAATTGCTGGGAATTCAGGAAATTAACCGGTTTTAGAGAAATTGGTTAATGTGGCCGTTTTAGGCCCCCTGAGCACAATAAAAAAAGTAAAACCCTAAGCCCAAAACAGCTAAACTAATTAACAGTTTTCTTAACTAAATCATCATAAACAGAGCTTAAAATCAAAGAATACCTTGAATACAATTAATTAGGAATAATAACATGATTATAATTCTATACATTGCCCTTGATTCTGTTGAAGACGGAAGATAATAAGAGTTGCTTTCTTACGTTAAACAGCAAATTCAATAATATTTAATACTAGCTTCTGCCCGCGACTTCGTCCGCGTGAAATTTCTTGTCCCCCCCGCCCACCAACCCCGACGCATCGCATCGCAACGCCTGCCCGCGCTATTACTTCGTTTACGCTTAATAGCACCCTTTATGACATTTTTTCTTTTTGCTCGGCTCTTAAGGTCCCTAGCGTGATGTTAAATAGCCTATATTTTTCCGCATCGCCTGCCCGCGCTATTACTTCGCGCTTGGCTCCTAAGGGCCCTAGCGTGATGTTAAATAGACTATATCCTTCCGCATCGCCTGCCGGCGCTATTACTTTGCGCTCGGCTCCTAAGGGCCCTACCGTGATCAAAAATAGCCTATATCCTTCCGTATCGCCTGCCCGCGCTATAACTTCGCGTTCGGCTCCTAAGGGCCCTAGCGTGATGTTAAATAGCCTATATCCTTCCAAATCGCCTGCCCGCGCTATTACTTCGCGTTCGGCTCCTAAGGGCCCTACCGTGATGATAAATAGCCTATATCCTTCCGCATCGCCTGCCCGCGCTATTACTTCGCGTTCGGCTCCTAAGGGCCCTACCGTGATGATAAATAGCCTATATCCTTCCGCATCGCCTGCCCGCGCTATTACTTCGCGTTCGGCTCTTGGGCCCTACCGTGATGATAAATGGGTCAAAACCAAAATTTTGTACAATTTCATAACAATTTCATGTCCACCGACTTTTCCTTATTCCTCAAAAAATTCTGTAATGGTAATGTTATTTTAAAAAATGGATTTCATAGCGGAATACTACCTTAAATTCATATTTAATTTATTAGTTGGTGGTTCAGTTATACTTTACGAAATATTATGAAAATAATAAAACGGAATGGAAAATACCATATTATTCTCCCTCAAAAAACCTGTGTCCAACTATCGATTTCAATGTTTGAAACCGCAAAAACTTCGAAAAGGGTTTTATTTATTGAACATAGTATCCAGCATAACGAAGTGTGCGTAAATCACTCAATATCTAGGCAACTTATATGTACTAATAGGTAATACGGGCTGATATCCGCAACTCCACGTCAATGCGCGTATTTTGCGTTTGGGTGGGAAAATCGATCATTCGATCCACCCCAGCTCCTCAAAGAAGGCCAGCAGCGCCTTGATCTTACTGACAACCTCACGGAGGGTACCTGGGTTACCGAAGTACTTTGCCCTGTATGCGGCGACTACCGGGCAGTTTAGAAGCACATGAGCTGCTGTCTCGTCGTCCTCCACGCAGGCCCTGCACAGCGGACTGTCTGTGACTCCTATGACAAAGAGGTGTTTATTAAATGACCCATGGCCAGTTATAGCCGCTGTAACTGTACGCAGCTGCTGTTTAGTTAGTCGGAGAACCTGTTTCGTGAGGCGGCCATCAATTGCAGGGAGCGCCTCCTTAGCCTGCCTACACTCACCTTGGTCCGACCATAGTTTGTGATGCTGGTCCCTGGTACGTTTCCTTACCAGAGTGCGCAAGTACCCGAAAGGGAGCGGCACTATGGGTTCAGGTCCCACTGGTGCCATGCTCGACCCCCTTCTGGCAAGTTCGTCGGCTGCGTCGTTGCCTAGCGAGCCGCTGTGTCCCTTGATCCATTGAATGGTTATATTATTGAGTCTACCCACCTGGTTAAGACGCTGGTGGCACTCGTATATTAGCCCAGAGTCCACTGTGTGACTACTTAGCGCTTGCAGAACAGCCATGCTATCCGAGAGTATGCGGATCGAGTGGTCCTTAACTTCCCTGGCCATGATGGCTGAAGCGGCCAGAGAAATGCCCAAGCACTCGGCCTGGAACACTGTGTTATGGGCCCCCAATGGTGTAGCTATGTGTATGTTGAAATCGTCCGAGAAGATTCCAGCACCTGTGCCACTACCTGTTTTGGATCCATCCGTGAAGATACGCAGCTCTGCGGGGCACAACCCCTCGCATCGGCGATCCTCGTGCAGCTGGATCTTGTATTTCTTATCAAAAATAAATTGCTTAGGTACCCGGTCATTTACAGCTCTCGTAATGGGGAACTCCTTGTTTAGTCCCTCAAGCAGCGCGGTGTGTGGTATGTTACTCTTACCCCAGAGATTTAGTGCATTAAGACGTACTGCCGCCATTGTTGCTTCCTGCTGTATGAACAGGTGCAGCGGTGGTAATCCCAGCATGGCTTCAACTGCTGCAGTCGGAGTAGTCCTCATGCAACCCGTAGTCGCCGTGCAGGCTAGTCTTTGCATATGTTGTAGTTTATTAGAGGCTGTAACAAGTTTGGTGCGGGGCCACCAGACCACAGCCCCGTAGGTGATCATGGGGCGGATCACTGCGGTGTACAGCCATAGTATGATTTTAGGGGATAGGCCCCACTTCTTACCTATCATTTTCCTGCACTGCCAGAAGGTGATGCAGGCCCTGTTTAGTTTGTTGTCTAAATGACTACTCCAGTTTAACTTACTGTCTAGGATGACGCCGAGATACTTGACTTCATTGGTTAACTGGAGTTCTGTATCGAACAGTTTCGGTAGGCGGAATGGGCCTAAAACTCGTTTATGGGTAAACATGACTAGTTCAGTTTTAGTGGGGTTCACTGATAGGTCAAATTCCCTGCACCATCTTTCTACAATACGTAGTGCTTGCTGAGTGAGGTTGCAGATCGTTCCTGTCACCTTCCCCGGCACAAGGATTGCGAGGTCGTCTGCATACCCTATTGTATAATAGCGGCTGGCGTTGAGTTTGGTGATAAGGTCGTTAATCACCATATTCCATAGTAGGGGCGACAACACCCCTCCCTGGGGGCAGCCTTTGGCTATCATTGCCAACTGCTGTTCACCCTCAAGGCGAACCACTCGTTTACTTAACATGTTTGTAATCCAGTCCGTTAGTACCTGTTCTACTCCATGTCTGGAGAGGGCGCTGCTGATGCTGGAGAAATTAGTTTTGTCGAAGGCTCCTTCGATGTCTATGAACGTGCCCAGGCAGCTGCCTTTCTGGTAGATCGCTTCCTCTATCTGACTGACTACTAGATGAAGAGCGGATTCGGTCGACTTACCCGAGCTGTATGCGTGTTGATTACCGTGTAGCGGTATCGTTTTTAAAACGCCGTCCCTTAGCTCCCTGTCACACAACCTTTCCAGAGTCTTTAATATAAAGGAGGTCAGACTGATTGGACGGTAGGATTTGGCGTTTGTGTAGTCACCCTTACCTGGCTTAGGGATGAATATAACTTTCACTTCCCTCCATCCTTTTGGAACGTATCTAAAGGCCAGGCACGCTCTCATTAGAGGCACCAGTCTTATTGCAACAGAGATTCCTCCCCACTGCAGTAAGGCGGGGAAAACTCCATCAGGACCAGCTGCCTTAAAAGGATGGAAACTACGAATGGCCCATTGGATCCTTTCCAAAGTGACCACCCTGTTTGCGTAAAGCCAATCATTGTCTGATGGCGTTTGAATTATATCTAGCCAGTCGATTACCTGCGTAAAAACACATCCAGGGAAGTGAGTTTCGATAAGGACGCGTCTCGTTTCTTCTGGCGAGGAAGTAAGTGTATTATCAGGCTTACGGAGGGTAGCGGGCCCAGGTGTCTGCTGTTGCGCCAGTACTTTCCTTACCCTGTTTGCTTGTTGACAGGATTCAATGCTGCCACAGAATTTACGCCAACCCGTGGTACTCCTGAACCTGATGCATTTTTTGTAGCTGGATTTGGCTGCGTAATAGTTATCCCAGTCCTCATCCGCACATGTGTTCATTGCTCTATTCAGTGCTTGCCTTACCTTACCGCGCTTACGCTCCAGATCAGCGCCCCACCAAGGTTGTTTGCCCGGTGTGCTACGCGGAGTGGTCTCTGGGCAGGCAGTTTGGTAGCTGTCTATCATTGATTTAGTGAGATGGCCTACCAGTACCTCAATCTGTGTCGTGTCCGCAACTGTCGTCGGATCGCTTAGTGTCGCCAGCTTAGATTCTAGGCTGCGTGTATAGGTGGCACGATCCGTATTACGCGGATTACGTCGTGGTGGTGTAGGTGGAACACAGACCTGGATGTCGAAGCGGATCCACCTGTGATCTGAGCAGGAGGCCTCCTTGGAGACCTGCCACCCAGTGGTAATTTCCGCCGCGCCTTCTGTTGCCAGAGTGAGATCTATGATTGTACGACTTCGCCTGGTCACGAAAGTTGGTTCGGAGCCAGTGTTTAGTAAAGATAGGTTAGTTGAAAATAAATAGTCAACCAAGGCCTTACCCCTGTCATTTTGCGTGTCCATACCCCACAGTTGGTGGTGAGCATTGGCGTCGGCCCCCACGACGACCTGATACCCGCATCTCTCGCAATGACTCACGAGGCGGGCGAGTCCATAGGGAGGCGGCGCCTCCGCCTCGGGCATATAGACCGAAGCGAAAACGATCTCCATTACCGTGGCATCGACACGCTGTATTAGCAGCTTAGCTGCAGAGACATCTCTGCAACAGAAATCAGTTAAGAGATGTGTTTTAAGGTTACCTGTGACAAAGATGCACGTTCTAGGGTGATCGTGATCTGTGGTGACCAGGAGCTTACCATTAAGATTGGAGAGTCCTTGTATGCGGCCCGCCCTTATCCACGGCTCCTGGATCAAGGCAATGGCCGTGTGTTGAACCTCCAGCCACTTGCGGAGTTGAGCCGTCGCGGTCTGACTGTGGTGGAGGTTTGCTTGGAGGACTTTACAGGTCGACGACGAAAGGGACGCCATCACTGGTCGAACCCTCATCGTCCCCCCCAAGTCTTAGCCCGGCAAACAAGTCGCCCTCGTCGAAGCCGTCCCCTCCCGGGCACGAAGCCGGGGACAGGATCATGTCCTCCAGCTCCTCGCCCGATAGAGGGACGGCGCCTTCGGTGGCGGCGGCAGGGGCGGCCGATTCTGCAGTAGCAGGTTCAGCCGCGGATGCCTCCGGGTTGTTTGAAAGGGGAGTAGACTCCCCTGGTGTAGTCTGCGGCAGCTGACGGACGGTTCCCGTGGCGGGGTCCCACCCCTGAGGGACGTCGGTGAACTTACCGTTCCGACCCTGGAACTTTACGTACACCGCCCCTAGCCCAATTGAGAGGCGGCGTCCGGCCTCCATCAGAGTCGGGATTTGGTCCACAGGGACACCGACCACCACGAACCAAGCCGCAGCTTGCTTGTCAGCGTGCATCATTACCCACCTCCTGACGTCTATCCAAGGGTTCTGGTAGCTGAGAGCGCGACCAATATTGGTCGGCTCTCCGAAGACCCCCTGCTCGTCCGGGATTACGATGCCACACCACGCACGTTTCAGGATCTCCGACTGTCTCACAACGACCAGCGAGGTGCTAGTTGGAAGAGAAAGGTCGGAGACTGTTTTCCTTAGCCAGGCTAAGGTGTGGTCGTTACCGCACCACAGTTTAAGGACACCCCCAGCGAACATTGGTTTGGCGTTAAAGGTCGGCCCTGGAGTGTCTTGCTTGGGGGAGCAGGCCTCGAGGATGATCTGCTTCTGGATAGCAGCGAGTACCTGGTCCGATACGTCCTTGCTGAGGATCCCCGTGCGGTCGCAGGTGATCGCGACGTCTAGGGTAGCGCTGGCAGCTTGGGCGTAGCTTCGTTGGGCGACCCGCTTGGATTGATCAAGACGCGGCCGCTTATGCTCCCCTCGAGGTGTCAAGGTCTCGTTGAGAGCTCGCTTGGCCGCGGCCTGATCCTTCCAATCGGGTCGCTGTGTCTTTTTGTTACCTTCAGCCGGTCCTTCTGGAACACTGGTTGGCGGTTGACTGGGCGTTGGTCGGCTAGTGCCGGCCTCTGCCTGCGACCGCTTTCCGGCGGAGAAGTCGAGCTGGCCGCTTGTCGGTTTACCTGAACTAGCGGCAGTGGTCTGTTTGTTGTGGGAGCCTTTACCTACCCACTTACGTGCTTGGCGGCGCTCCTTCCTCGTTCCCTTTTCCCTATTCTTGCCTTCAGCTGAGGCAACAGGTGGACCTGAAGGGTCTGCGCAAGGACAACGGGCTTGTTTTTTGGATTTGTTACCCTTGCCCTTGCGTATCTGCACTTGCCAGGCGCGTGAGAACACGTCCTCGGTGCAGCTGGCCGACACCGTTTGACCGGTGACTGCCATCTGAAGGGAGGAGGCTAGAGGAGCCTCAGGAGGAGGAGGGCGTTTAGTTAGACGCTCATTACCGGTGTTACCCAGCACTGGCGTCTGTGTGGACAGGGTCTGACCGGCAGTGGTATGAGTCGTCGCCGTAGTCATCGCCTGAGTGTTAGAAGGGTCGGTACTGGTCCCAATCAGCGCCGACTTCCTTTGTTTAGGAAGGGACTTTTTTGTTTTGGTCTTAGCTGCGGTTTTCGCCACAGCCAGACCAGCACCCGCGCATATGCCGCGCGTTATATGTACTAACAATTATATGTAATAATTAAAAAAAATAAAAACAATGCGTCTCAAAAAGAGTTCATTTATGTTATTCCTTTATGTAACGCGTTATTTTCCAATAAAATACTTTTTTTTAAACTTACTACTGGGAACATTGACGGAAATGTCACGCCATTTACACCACCAATTTCTGCGCGGCAGTCATAATCTTGTGTCAAGAAAGTCGAAAGGTGTTGTGCGTGTGGAGTGACAAATAAACATTTAGTGGTTTCTCTTGAAAATTCATAAAAAAATAACATGTAAGTATGTTTGATCTTAATCTTATTATCTGAAAACTATTTTGTTTGTGCTATTAAGTCGCTTAGGAGCTGTAATCATTAAGTGAATAGTGTGTCTTGAATTGAAATGAAACACTTCAAAAACATCGTCCATGTTTCCTTTATGTTACATTTTTATGTCACGTTATTTAAAAATTGCATTAAGGTGTATTCACAAACACAGGCATGTACTTTTTGTAAGAACGGTTAATAAATATTTTTATCTTTACAATATGTTTGGTTACCGGTTACCGATACTAACAACATTTATTTTATAATACTTAATGCATTTATTTTAAGAAAACCTCTGGCAAAGTGGCAACTAATGAAAACTTAGTTAAAATTAACTAAATAGGTACCTTTAAACTAAGGAGGATGCGCAGTGGTAGCCCGCGAAATTTTTTTTTTTTGGGTTTTTTGGAATTTGCAGGTCCGTGTCAGGTTGTGTCTTGATCAAAATATGATACGCGGCAATAAAATATAATTATGTATTTCCATAATTTTAACCATAAAATTCATCAATACATCTCTCTAAGTTAGATTTCGTACAGATTCGTTAGATTTCGTTCGTTCGAGGAATCTGCACGGAATCAGTTAAGTTAATTAAGTAAAATTTGATTTTTATATAAAGATTTATATTCCCTACTTATGTTATCAATAATTGTTATGTTGTCATTATTTTGATATCATTTTGTAGACTGACTCAAATACTTTTGGTTAAACATAATTTCACATGCAAAATTCAAGGGTTGTTTTTGCGAAAAAGTAAAAAATGTAAAAAAAAAAGTTATTTTTGTGTAAAGTTTCGTGTTTTTGTATGTTTTTTGACTATTTTTTTATTTTATTTAGTTTTTCCATAGCCTCAACGTCTACCTTTACAATTAAGTCATTTGGACGTCTGTAGGTTTTTTAGATTCAAAGATATAAGCATTTTATTGCACATTCCCTAATGCAGCCGTTAAAAATGGCCGCCATTAGCGGGGTGTTGGGTTAGGATTTTTTATAAAATTAGATTTGTCGATAAAAAAATTGTATCTATATAATATGCCCTTTTAGTATCGGTAACCGTTAACCAAACACATTGTAAGTATATAAAACAAATTCGGTTCAGTTTCACATTTATAACTTAAGAACTGCTGGACCGATTGGATTTGTCTTGTTGGTCGGGTCAGCTAGTTTATCAGAAATATCGGATTTATCGAAACCTGCTAAACTCAAAGTGTTTGGTTTACAGATAATATAATATGCCTTTATCGGTTGCAGAAAGGCAGAAAATGTATCTAGAGCGGCTAAAAAATAACGATCCCGAAAAATAGAATCGAATGCAGGAGAAAAATTTTGACCAGAGCAAAAAATTCTACAAAAAAAAAATATAGTAGAGCTATCAGACAAAGAGAAGGAGACCAGACGAAAGTACTGGAGGAATTAAAAAAAATACTGACAACAAGCAAGAAGTAGAAAGTGTGAACCTCGAAAAAATACCAAAGAAAATATCAGAAGAAATACAGAAAATTAACCAAAGAAAATGAAAAGATTAATCGGTACTACCATCGGTAGCCCACATTGAAGTGACTACCTGTTATTTTAAAATTAAGATCACGTAAAAGCTTAGACCAAAAACTTAAATGTTTTTTTAACGGCATTGTAGTTATTCTTTTAGGCGTCGAAGTGAGACTTTTGTTATGTCAATCTTTCAGATTGTTACATTTTTATCATGAATAAAAATAATTATAAAATACTTGACTGTTTTTCTCTTACATCATGAACACAGCCCTTATTTTCCTTTATGTTACTTTTATGTTATTGTGACATAAAAATAACACAGATGAAATGATCCAAAATTTTGGTTTTGACCCAAATAGCCTATATCCTTCCGCATCGCCTGCCCGCGCTATTACTTCGCGTTCGGCTCTTGGGCCCTACCGTGATGATAAATAGCCTATATCCTTCCGCATCGCCGGCCCGCGCTATTACTCCGCGTTCGGCTCCTAAGGGCCCTAGCGTGATGTTAAATAGCCTATATCCTTTCGCATCGCCTGCCCGCGCTATCACTTCGCGCTCGGCTCCTAAGGGCCCTAGCGTGATCAAGAAGTGGGTTATAAAATGCAAAATGATTTTTTCAAATCCAACTGGGGTAGGTCCAGAGATAGCGCATTCAAACAAACTAACAAAAAAACAAACTCTTCCGAGAAAAAATACTTATTTGCACAACGTAATCTAGGGGTAAATTGATCCGCACTAAACATGTTTGCTCAAGAGCGACCGGTGTGAATTAAAGTTATTTTGCGATTTAGTAATTTTATATTATCTCCGAAACTGTATGACCAATTGACATACTGTAAAGGCCAAATCTTATCTCCATGATGTCCTTGTGATTATAAAATAACTTATTTTGATAAGGATTAATGTTTTGTTGTTTAAATAATCATCCAAACTTAAGTATGTCTAAAAAATACTTTTTTAAAGCAATAAAAGATGTATAAAAGATAAAATATAAAAGATAGAAATATGGTGTCGCGGACTTTTTTGTAGAATTATTTAAGACGGACCAGACTGCCATACATTGTTCTCAATTTTAAGCAACCGTTTAGGCAGCGCATGCAAAAAAGTCTGTTTAAAGAGGTATTTCTTTCCGACTTGTTAGACAAAAATTGTGATAGCTCGGCTAATATGCATGATATAGATATAAGTTATAGCCTATAGCACTCAGGAATAATGTAGCTTTCTACAAGTGAAAAAATTTTTAGAATTGGATCATTGGTTCCGGAGATTACCCCCTACATACAAACTTACAAACTTACAAACTTACATACAAATTTTACCTCTTTATAATATTAGTATAGATAATTTGTAATTCAATAATATGATATAATTTGTTTGCACTTCTATTGAGTATGAATGTGAACGGCGATACGAGTAGTGCATCCGGTTAGACTGGAAGCTGACCACAACATAGTTGGGAAAAGGCTAGGCAGATTGATTGGCCATGATCCTATAATTCTATTTCACCAACAAAACATATCTTATACTGGCATACCAAAAAAGAAAGAGAGGAAGATATTAAGAGCTGTCAAATTGGATTACTCACATAGATTTTTTTTTTTAACTTCTAGGACGGAACATGCCGTTTGCCACTTTCTTCTTTTTTATCATCTAAACGTGTTTGACTACATAAGTACTAATCTTTCAACAACTTGTTCACTGGCTCATTTATCCAACGGCAATCGTTTCGAATTTTGGACTGCTTTCCATATAAAAACTGCAATCAATTTTAATTAAATAAACGATAAGGCCATGTCCACCGCAACGTCAACGAGACGTAAACGAGAACGAGATGACGACGCCGAAGTAGCGATAATTACATTTATTATGGCCGCGTGTCCACCGCACGTCCGTCAACGAGACGTAAACGAAAACGAGATGACGGCGCCGAAGTAGCGATACATACATTTATTATGGCCGCGTGTCCACCGCACGTCCATCAACGAGACGTAAACGAAAACGAGATGACGGCGCCGAAGTAGCAATACATACATTTATTATGGCCGCGTGTCCACCGCACGTCCGTCAACGAGACGTAAACGAGAACGAGATTACGGCGCGCGGCGCCGAAGTAGCGATACATACATTTATTATGGCCGCGTGTCCACCGCACGTCCGTCAACAGGACGTCAAGTTCGTTTCAAATTATCTCGTTTCTCGTTGACGTCCTGTTAACGATGGTAGATGACAACCAGTGTAAAGCTTTGGTTTCCTAAGAAAGCGGCGATTGATCAGACAATAACGGCTGTCCAACTACAGAGCGTTTTTTGCCACAATCATGTCAAATACTGGTGAAAATGCTTTACTGACTTAAATTAAGAACTATTCCCACGTGTTCTAAGAAGTACATATTCGCCTTTCGCTGTCACATGATATTGTGGAGGCTCATGAGTATGAACGTTATAAGCTTCTAATATTGTTACTTCATCTACGTCCATTTTAATTTTCGCTTTGCAGCCAGTCTTCTTCCTCGAGCAGTACCAGCGTCTCTTGCTGTGGACTTGGGCAAACGTGTACCCTCCAAGCATTAGAATCTTGTTCTTCATACGAGTTGGTATTAGGATGTAATCTGGAAGAGCAATTTTTAAACAATTACAAAACAACGATTTTTGTTAAACAAAAAGAAATTACATTCTGGTATATTTGAGCTGGAAGCAACATACGGGTTGTAATTTTAATCACCGTCATCCTCTTAAGGGGTCGTTGTACCCATCATTAAGAACAACTTTTATTATGGGACAACAACTGTAATCGCAAAAAAAATCATCTATTCCCTACATTTACGTCCGCATAACTCGTCAAAATCTGCTGTTCCCTACGAACAGCAGATTTTTCGCGATGTCAGGTTTGGTCCCGTAGTAAAAGTTGTTCATAATTTTAATCACCGTTATCCTCTAAAGGGTCATTCCTTTAGAGGATAACGGTGTTTAAAATTACCCACTATAATGGTATGTTTTTCTGGGAAGTTAGAGCGAGACCACGCTGTTGGTATGAGTGAATAAATGGAAAAAATATGGTAATATACACAGTTCGTAACAGAAATGATTTAATTCCGCTTTATTACATTTTAAATACCATACATTTTTGGTACTCCTAATATTAGAATATATTTATTTTAGAAATTTAATTGATAAAAAATAATACAAAGAAAAAACTAAAAACTCTACAGAAGATAAACTTGATTACAAACAGCGGTTTTACGTAGATACATGGTAACGTACCTAATAAATTAAATATTTTTACTGGAATTATTTAAGATATTATGCATTCTCTAACATGATTTAAATAATAAACACAAATATTTATAAAACAGCTTCAATATATTGACTGACAGGCAACGAAAGGAAAACAATGTTCCTCCGAAGATATTACAAAAAACCACGAAGCAAATGGAGTATGTAAGGATCGTAGCGGGTGACGTTCTGTAGTTTCTGCCTACCCCCGTGGGAAGAGGCGTGAGTGGTTTATTGAAACCTAATAGTACCTACTCAAAGAACGTTAAATCTGTGTTTAATTACAGTAATTTGTAACAAGTTATTTCCATTCTTAAGACTATAGGTAGTGTTCCCTGCAAGTCTGCTCTCTGGGAGAGGGTAAGGACGAGTTCACAGATTCCGTGATACCATGACCCCTGTTAAATCTTACAGCATTTATTTCAATTAAACCATTTACAGGCATTTTCGAATTGTTAAGGACCGACTCCTTCAATTAGTCAGAAAGATGAAGCTAGTTGCCCATTCCAAAACGTAGATCTCTATGGATTATAACGGGCAAGAAACTCCAAGGACGCTCTTTTAAACCAAGATATTACAAAATTCTGGCTACATTATCTTTGTTGCTTCTAGATGTGAGAACAATGTAAAAAAAAATAAAAACAATTCAAAATATAAGATTAAAAATAAGCCCTTGCAGTTAAGAGATGACAAGTCTCAACTGACGGCGGCCGTTCACGAACATGACGCGTGGATCAGCACCATCCAGCTCAACCATTTTTTAAGGAACCGAATGATCCAACACACGCGCCATCAGCCTGGTACTCAGATAATTACAAAATTGAAAAAATGCTCCTAAATTATACCAAATTATAGTTTGCAATGTATTTGAAACATTAATAAAATTTTACTGCCAAAAGGAAAGAAAATAAGTATTCAGCAGCTAAGACTTGATTAAATAAAAATAAAAAACATTAATATCAAACAATAATTTCAGAAAAAAAATGGAAGCATCTCTTCCAAATATAAAAACTTTAACAAGTGGTTGTACAGCAGGACCTGCATTTTCTCTTATCTTTTTACTTAATAATATTTATTTACATTAACTTAAATGTAATGGCTCGTGCGTGGTTAAATAGTCATAGCTGTACGAGTCGAACAAAGGTAAACTACGCTTGCCGAGGTCGGTCCATGGATGGGTGACCTGACCATCCATTATATATTTTTTCGGAAAGCACGTTAAACTGTTGGTCCCAGCTGTCACTTGTAGATCTTTGACAGTCGTTACGGGTCGTCAGAAGCCCGAAAGTCTGACAACCAGTCTTACCAAGGGGTATCATGTTACCCCGTAACTGGATTGTGGAGGTCAGATAGGCTGTCGCTTCATGTAAAAAAATGGTATTCACCTGCATCCTTAGACTGGAATCCGACCCTAATAAACCCTGGGAAAAGGCTAGGCAGATCAGATGATAATGGGTGTAAGGGACAGCCCTCCGCAAACTAACAGGGTGCATTCAGCTCCTCATTTTGAATCATATTCCACTGGAAAATTTCACAGGAAAATTTTAATTTTTTTAATACTTTTTTCAGTTACATTTTCTTGATGTAAAATTACATTGTGTGTTCGCAGCACTCCATTTATGTAAAAAAAAAACCAGCAATGGATGTTGAAATACTCTAACGAACGACGCGTGAAATCAGCTGTTCACTTTCTGTCTAGCTGCAGAGTTCATCGAACTCACCGCATACCTATTACCCACCCCTCCCAATCAGTAAGAGACGCTCCGATTGTGCACAAAAACACAAACAAATCAGATTTATTGGATTCCCATAACGTTCCTGACATAATTTCATGTACCGGTCATGTTTGACGACACGGTTGGCGCAGTGGTTGAGCGATTGACTGCTGCGCAGCATGTCGCGGGTTCGATTCCCGCACGAAACAAATATTTGTACGACCTACAAGTATTTGTTCCGAGTCTGGGTGTTTTCTATCTATAATATGTATGTATTTACAAAAAATATATATATATAAGTAGTTTATCAGCCATCTCGTTACCATAACACAGGCATTTTAGGTTGTTTAGTTTGGGACTAGATGGCGTTGTGTGAAATGTCCAAGGATATTTATTTATATATTTTATTTATTTATCTTAGTATGATATACTGAATTCACCCCATCAGTCTGCGGAGGGCTGTCCCTTACACCCTGTAGGTATATGTAGGCACCTAAGTATAACTTTTCGTTCGTGTACTATTCTTTCTTGCAAACACATATTGTCCAGTTTCAGCTATATAATATCCTGGAGGTTCATGGGTGTGTGTCCTGTCAGCTTCAATTATGGTCACCAAGTCCGTGTGCATTTTGATCCTGGCCTTGCAACCAGCCTTCTTCCTGGAGCAGTACCAGTGACGTTTGCTGTGCATCTGAGCGTATGTGAAGTCATCAAGCATTAGCAGATGGTTCTTCTTCCCAGATGGAATGAGGATATAATCTGAAAGGTATACCAGTATTATATGTTGGTTTAAAGAATTTAAGTGAAGAGGCCTTACTTGATAGCAAAGGGTAATCAATCTGCCTAGCCTTTTCCCAACAATGTTGGGGTCGGCTTCCAGTCTAAACGGATGCAGCTGAATACCAGTATTTTACATGGAGCGACTGCCTGTCTGACCTCCACAACCCAGTAACGGGGTAATACGATACCCCATGGTAAGACTGGTTGTCAGACTTTCGGGCTCCTGACGACCCATAACGACTGTCAAAGATCCACGAATGACAGCCGGGACCAACGGCTTAACGTGCTTTCCGAGGCACGGAGGAGTCTCGGTATGTAAAGATGGTCACCCATCCACTGACCAACCCCGGCAAGCGTAGCTTAACCTGATGGATCGACACGTGCGGCTGTTATTACTTAGCCACGAGCTCCTCTTGATAGCAAAGGGTACCTACAGAAAAGAATAAATGGTATTTAACGTTCATGTAGTTCTTTATTACGTTAAGCCGTATTACATTAAAAAAAATATATAATAATAAGAGTTTGCAGTTGCAAATCTAACCGATAACCTTATACCATAGACGTATAAAAAAGGAGGACTAAACTAAGAATAAGTCCATGCCTTACACATAGCTATAAAATACTATCCTAACTTAATACCGCATTTACACAATCGTCTTCGCCATTCGCCTCGTCATTCGACGAAACATTCGTATACGAGTGCCGTCGCGAACTACTGTTCACACATTCGCGGAGTGAATCATTTTGAAATTCGCACACGAGGCGAAGCACGAGGCGAATAGCGAGCGCACTGTTTACATATGCGTATTCGTTATTCGCCTCGCCATTCGCCTCGCGATTCGCACGAATGTGTAAATGCGGCATAACATTAAGTATAAATTATGCAAAAGTAAGTTTTTTTGTTTCCTTTTCACGCCTAAACCACTGAACCGGTCATCCTGAAATCATATACTTTGTCAGGTGTACAGAAACGGACATAGGGTAACTTTCATCCTGAAAAAAGTACTGTTCCCGAGGAAAACAACAATAACGTTCTTATGATAATAGATGGCGCCACGTGTCTTTCGAATCATGATTGAATTTTAATATTACAAGCAGAGTAGAACCCGAATTGATTGTTAAATTCTAAATTAACGCGAGCGAAGCCGCGGGCAAAAGCTAGTAAATAAAATAATAATAAAGGCGAAAGTGAGTTTGTTTTTATTTTGCACACGGGTATAGACCATGACCTGGTAAAGGACATAGGCTATTTTTTATCGACTTACCACGCGGGCGAAGCCGCGGGCTGAACTTAGTCTAACTAATACAATAATCAATTAACATGACAATGTTTGAGCAGTTCTCATTAATTTTGTAACCCATTTTTTTTTGTGTTATTTTCAAAAGCGTTACTTTAAAGGCTTTTATTGGAATATTAGGTGCAGCTGATTTTAAAGTGTAAATAATGAATTATGGTGTCTACAGATAATACCGTTAATGAAGTTTAAGGGCAATCATGTTTTGTTTACTTATAAGAAAAAAAAAAACTTGATAAAAGTTAATTAATTTAAAAAGTAAAGTCAGATCAGTTTTGATACTCAGGGTTAAAATGTTTTTTTTTATTTGCATTTATTCTTATTGAGTACTTTTGGTAGAAGAAGTAAGGACCCCTTCATACTTGGTAGGTAGGATTTTTATTTCTTATAGACCAGAAACGATTTATTATAATACAATCTAATAATAATAATATTTTATTTTATTTTATTTTATGTTTTTATAAAAATATTTAAAAATGTAAATGATATGTTTAAAACTGAAATAAAGGAAATAATCTATTATCAAAACTATTCCTTTCGGAATATAGCTTGTTCATGGATAAACCGCGGTCACAAAATTGATTCTCAAAATTTAGTTTTATCGAGGACAGCAGATAATTGATTAATATTACTTAAATAATTAAAAAAAAAAGGTTATTCAAAGGCATACTACTAAACTTAGCAACACAACAGTTCAAAATAAAAATATTCACTCTGAAAATAAACTCTGAGAAAATGAGTTTTCAGGGAATTTGAGATAGGACATCAAAATGGTAATTCCCGTATTTTTAACAACGTTCACAATCTCATATCAGTCTCAATCTGTCAAAAATTGTACAGCTACATTTCTGACATTTGATTGTCGTTGACATAAATAAAATAAAAATATGTAAATCATTTATTTGGACCAAACACTTTACAAATTCAAACCTGCCAAACTGCAAGACAGTTTGTCGGCAGGATTAGAGCTCCTTTTACAACATTTTTGGTCATTACATAGAAATACAAAAAAAAAAAACAGGTCTATGAGATAACAAAAAAAGAAAAAAAAGTATCTATGTAGTTTATCAGCCATCTCGTTACCATAACACAAGCATTAGGTTGCTTAGCTTGGGACTAGACGGCGTTGTGTGAAATGTACAAGGATATTTATTTATTTTTATTTTTTTATTTAACATGACATACCTACATACACATGCACACATGACACATATATGAGATTGCGACTTGCATTTCAACGTTTTTAGGTACAGAAATCACATACATTGAAATTATTCAACTTTTTTTAAAAATGCTGTTTATAATTTCTTGTCCTTTTGGTAGTATTTGCTCTGCCGGAGCTGCGTCGAAATATTTAAAAACTAGTTTCTAAAATTAAACTATTTTGATATGCTAAAAAAATGTGATGGTAAATAATTGCATCTGATTTTGTCATAAAAAACATGAAGTTGAAGGACATTCATATTTCAGATGGAGACACTTTTTTTGAGAATTGCTCGTTTATGACCTTAGTCAGGATTTAAATTAATTCTGTTCCTAATGAATACATACTGTCCACTAGGAGTGATGTGGTATAATGGCGGAGCGTGCGTATGTACTCGGTACCCTCTCACTATAGTCTTCCCCTCAGCATCTATGTGGATCTTTGCTTTGCATCCGTTCTTCGTTTGGGAGCAGTACCAAATACGAAGACTACTCTTCTGTGAGAAAGTATACCCGTCTAGCATGAGCAGCTTATTCTTCTTTTTATTTGCATTTGGTACAAATATAAATTCTGAAAATAAATAAACGATAATGTTAACACTTGCTCAGTACAAAAAAAAAAATAAACACGCGTGACGCATTGCGCCGGAATTGCACGGTTCAGTTTGGTACTTCAATTCGGTTGGAGCTACCAAAATGAATCGTGTAAACCTAAAAGTGAATCAATCAATGTTGGCTGTAACTATGTTTAACTTCTGCGCGTTTAATCAAAAGTGAATCAATCGTTTAATCAAAAGTGAATCAATCAATGTTGGCTGTAACTATCTTTAACCTCTGCGCGTTTAATCAAAAGTGAATCAATCAATTTTGGCTGTAACTATCTTTAACTTCTGCGCGTTTAATCAAAAGTGAATCAATCGTTTAATCAAAAGTGAATCAATCAATGTTGGCTGTAACTATCTTTAACCTCTGCGCGTTTAATCAAAAGTGAATCAATCAATTTTGGCTGTAACTATCTTTAACTTCTGGGCGTTTAATCAAAAGTCAATCAATTTGGTTGAACCACAATATATACCTTTAGATATAACAGAAATCAAACAGCAATATCTATGTAAAATAGCTATAGATATTTATTTTATGTAAAAAATTAGACCGATGAAACATAAAACCTGTCCCCCTTATTCATAAAAAAACTCAAACTCTCTACAAACCTATTTTAGTTAAAATAGTGTTTTGTCTTCTTCTTTCAAACTCAAATTTTATTTCGAAAGAGATTGATAAAACACCATTTTAACTAAAATAGCTTTGTAGGGCGTTTTAGTTTTTTTATGAATAAGGGGGTTAGTCTTAAATAATATGTTATTTAATAACAAAAACTTTTACATTTTTCATCAAAAGTCGAAAACTATGCGACCTAAAACAAAATAAAAAAATGTATTAGAATGTGCAAACAGCGCTCTTTCATATGATACCCTACATGCCCTAGTAGCCCTACTTTGAATTTTTAAGACCCCCTTTCAGCACCTGTTACAAAAAAAAACATAGATATTTTTATCTCTTTCTTATTTGCAAAATAGTTGGGTAAACGTCATCTAAAACTGTTCCAAATTTCAAGTTGATAGCATTAGTAGTTCTTGAGATATCCAGCTGTGACAGACCGACAGACAGACTGAGTGACACCTTAAGGGTTCCTTTTTTAACCATTTTGGTACGGAACCCTAACAAACAAACATAACTGACTAAATGTGGGTGTAAAGTACGGCCGACGTATCTTGGCGAGTCTGAACATAGGCTCTCCAAACTTTCGCGCATGTTCTCTCACTCACACTCGCCTCATGTCGCCATTTGATTCCTAAAAATGTTACTGCGCAGCGTTCTGCGCGAAGTTCGGACTCGCCAAGATACGGCGGCCGTATTGTACTATAGCTGAGTGGTTTTTTTTTGTTTTTGTTTTCTCCAGAGTTTTCTTTTTTTTATTTTCTCTTCCTCTTTGAGCTCTTTATTCTTCTTTCGCAGTATTTTTTGTCTTTCTAATTTCTTCTTCTTATATTCTTCATATTTTTCCGGGTTTTTTTTTACTTTTTCTCGGTACCGTTTAGACTTTTCTGCAGTCGTCAAGGGCTTATATAATATATCTATATATATAAAAGAAAGTCGTGTTAGTTACACTATTTATAACTCAAGAACGGCTGAACCGATTTGGCTGAAAATTGGTGGGGGGACGTAGCTTAGAACCAGGAGACGGACATAAGATGCTTAAAGAAAAACGGATAAAACGTGGTATAACAACGGCTGGACCGATTTAGATAAAATTTTGTGTTTATATTTGAATGGGTTACTGGATGGTTTGGAAACACAATTGGACCCGGTAGGTGGCGCTGCAGTCGGGTACTAGGACCGTTCAGACAGGACAACGTCTGTCGGGTCCGCTAGTTTATTATATTTAAGCCTAAAAATAATAGCCAGTTATAATAATGCACCTCGTAGATGCAAAAAAATCTCAAATTTTTGTTATTAAACCATATACGAGTAGGTGCATATACACACATACAATGGAAAATTTGACATATTTTGTACGTACAGTTATCACAGTTACTTATCACATATTTTAACACCAGAAATAAGGACAAATTACGTGCTCCATTTCATCGGCTTCATAAGGTTCATAACTCATTTGTTGGTCTTGGTATAACTTTTTATAACAAGCTACCTTCTTCTTTGCTAGATTTGCCTTTTAATGCGTTTAAAATTAAAGTTAAATCCAATCTTTGTTCAAAGGCATACTATTCTATCAACGATTACTTAAACGATAAGAATAGTTGGTCGCTGTGATTAACTCAAGACAATGTTTATGTTATGTTCTTTCTCCAGGTTCAGCTCACATAATGACAGGTTACATGAGTTAAGTACTGAAATTGTTTATTTTATTTGACAAAAATATAATTTAATGTATTGTGTTGCGTAAATTATTTTGCATAGGTACTATTGTATAGAATCTAGTTCTTCTAACTGAACAGACAGCTGTGCTGCTGGGGAGTTTGTTCCGCTACTTCTTCTTCCCAGCTAAAGCACTAGGAAGTGGTGAAGGGCGGGCGTTTTGTGGGGACTGTCTTACTGTAATTTCGACGTTCAAAAAGTGCTGATTCTCAGCCTAATTTGAATAAAGGACTTTTGATTTTGCTTTTTTTTATTTTTTGATGATAATTTCAATTTCATGCAAAAAAAATATTATGAGGAATACTTCATTCAGGATAACATTAAAATTGAACTAAAATGTCATTTCAACAATATAACATAATAACATTTATATCTGTCGTTATTTCACCGTTATTTTTCTAATGTTATCCTGAATGATACTTAATGGATTATTTTGTGCTGAAATAAAATACGGTCTGTAGTAGTAAAAGAAAGAAAATCGTTTATTTGGACATAGTTCACGAAACAATATACAAAATACAAATAACAAAATAATGTTTTAAACAACAATAGTGTGTGCCTCATGGCGGCACCAAAAAGTTTTTAAAGTATGGTGTATTTTTTTATTTATAAAATATATATTTTCCTCTTGGAGTAATGTGGTACTTTCGCGGCTCATGATTATGCTCATTATACGTATACTCTGATAGTATAGAACCCTTAGTAGTGTCCATCTTCATCCGAGCCTTACAACCAGTGCTCTTCTGGGAACAGTACCAATTTCTTCCGCCATTCATTTGCGAAAACGTGTATCCTCCTACCATTAACAAGTCGTTTTTCAAGCCATTGGGTATGAACTTGAAATCTGAAATTTAAAGGTGTTTAAATGACTTTTCATAACATAATTATTATGAAGATGGACCGACGACCTTAAGGCTAAATATCTTAATGGGGTTTGCAGCATTAGCATTGGGGTATAGTCAAATGGAGCATATATGAAATTTTAGAAATATTTATTTTCAAAATTGTATATGCTCTGTTACATTAAAATAAACCCATAATCCGCTTAAGTCTTTAATGGTGAAGGTGTAGACGAAATTTTATTGAAATTGCTTTAACCCAGATATCACTACCTACTGTCCTATAATGTAGGACAATGGAAATAAAAAATATTTTTTTAAATATTTAAAACCTTTGAAAAAATTTATATTTTGAAATACTTGGTGTATTTAAAAATATCAATTTTTTCAAAGTTTTCAGAAAAAAATAGTTTCAGGCTTATCTGGGTACAGTACAGTATTTTTAAGAAATGCTAATTTTGAGGAACCTTCGCTTTTTTTTTTGTATCGAGCCAAACCGTGTTTTGGTCCTCATAATTTACTTTTAAAAAATTTATAATCAAAAAAATGAATGTAGTTTTTGAGGACAAAAATTGATATTGCGTGCAGCCGAAATGGGTCACAATATGTTCTTTGGGACCCATTTCGCCTTAAAAAGGTGGCTGGGACAGACTGGATGCGGAAGGCGGAGGACAGGGTGGTGTGGCGCGTCCTGGGAGAGGCCTATATCCAGCAGTGGACTGGGATAAGCTGAGTTGAGGACATACGAAGGATTCACTTATTCTTCTTCGTAACACAAGCACGATAGTTATTCAATTTTGCTACTTCCACGGCGTTATTAGTGGCAGCGCAGAGATCTCATTATATTTCTTATTAAGAAGGTAATAAAAAAGAAGCCCTTCTTGTACTTACAAAATTTATTTAAAATAACAATAACATTATGGAAGCAATAAATACATAACGATACTTGTGTGGCGGCATCTACATCGCCACATAAGCTACGCATCACAATGACATGACGTCACGCAAAATCCTGCATCGCGCAATCAGAGTTCACCGCGCGACTAGCATACATATATCAACGTCCCGACACCAAACGTCGGGCAGTAGCCCACCAGACACAACGCCCGTCTGTTCGGAGGATCCTCCCTTGTCTATGGAGGAAGAGTGAACTTTACACACTGTCCCTCATACCTCAATACTTGATATGATACTTGTGGTTTACGTTGTTCCTATACTTCCGAGTACTTTACAAAATAATACAAAAAAAATATATCATGGCAGACACTATTAACATTGCTAAGCTAATAGCTTAAAATCAAACCATTACAGTTTACTTCTCTAAAGAAAAATATTCACACGACTTAGATAACTCAAAAATTTTATTTTATCAAACCCATGTATGGGGTATCTATGGATAGGTCTTCAAAAATTATATTGAGATTTCTAATATAATTTTTTTCTAAACTCGTGCGAGAGACACTTCCAAAATGGTCAAATGTGCCCCACCCACCCCCCCCCCCCCCCCCACCCCTTGTAACTTCCAAAATAAGAGAACGATGAAACTAAAAAAAAAGGATAAAATAAAAAATAAACAAATATCCTTGGACATTTCACACAACGCCATCTAGTCCCAAGCTAAGCAACCTAATGCTTGTGTTATGGTAACGAGATGGCTGATAAACTACTTATATACATTTTTTTTTTTTTTTTTTTTTAATACATACATATTATAGATAGAAAAACACCCAGACTCCAGACTCCTCTCGGATGATGTCCATTACCATGTAAACTTCCATCGGAAATTGGTTTGAACGAGATCTAGTAAGTAGTTTTTTTTAATACGTCATAAATCGTAAACCGCAATTTACCTTTCATTCAATCAACTCAAATATAAAAAAACATTTAATTTCATAAACATAAACCGTGAACCATTATTTTCTAATAATAAATCTGTGCTAAAGTAAATAATAGTTATAATTCGCGCGGGGCGTGGCTTGTTTTGCAATGGAGTGTATATGGTACGGGACCCTTCGTGTGTGAATCCGACTCGCACTTGGCCGGTTTTTTTTGTGCCAAGCTGCACACGTGCATCATGAATACATATAAGAAAAAGATTATCATTGCTGATTAAGTACCTACGTGTAGAGAAAACTAAACATTAGAAAAAAAAAGGAAAAGAAGATTTAGGATACATCCGATCTTATGCTTTTCATGAATCAATGTAATTAATCATTCTTGATTTATAAAAAGAGAAGTCCTGACTGATTGACTGACTCATCAACGCCCAGCCCAAACCCTTGGACCTAGAAAGCTGCAATTTTGCACAGAGGTGCCCTTTATAATGTAGACAAGGAATACGGAAGGAATTCTTGGTAGTACGTTCCCGTGGGATACTTTCCGTCATCCACGCGGGCTAAGCCGCGGACAAAAGCTAGTTTTAAAATAAAATCAGCGTAGATAAGCCATCACGAAACGTCAAAACTTGGCATACAACACTGGCCACACGCCGTGGACAGACACGGCGCCGTGCTTTCGTCAACAAGCATCCATAGTGATCCATACAACACTGACGACAAGCCTACACACGGCGAATAAACCGTAGTTTTTCACGACAAGAAAAACGTGTGTGCACAAAGGGCCTTACTTTCCAATTTTAAAACATACAGGTCCACACACTGTAAGGTGCAGCGCAGACGAGAGACTATCCGTGGCGCACTTTTTAATCTGTGAAAATAGAACCTTAGCAATTATATGCAGTAACGCACATGACGCGCAAAAAGTCCGGCGCACAAGAAATCCGTGTCATTCTGGCAGATCGCGAAAAAAATAGAACGTTTGCTTCAACACGCTAACGCAGACGCCGCACACTTTTCAAAAAGTCTGTCGTCTTCGCTGCACCTTAAGGCTTGTCCGTCGCAAAAAGCGCGGTCACTGTCGGACTGCATAGTAAAGAAAGAGAAGCGCGATGACACAACGCTTGAAAAATATGAAGTTTTTTATCGATTTGCAAAAAATCTGTTGATTAAACTAAAAAAGTAATGACAAGAAATCATTCCTTATTAGTTTGTAAAGAACTGTATAAATTTATGAACACTTTTAATGAAAACTGTAGGAGTAATATGGTTACAACTCGAAAAAATAAACTGAAATAGACCTGGATTTAGGTTTTTTTTTTCCTCAGTTTTACAAACTAAAATAGATTTCAGGACACATGAAATCACTTCTTATGTGTTGTAGATTACTGTGTATTTTTCCTATCAGACAAATGCTATAGTTACAGTAAAAGATGGTTACAAAGTTACTTAGTTTCGCCGTATTTTAGGGAGGAGCAGCCTTAGGTGGGGGACATAGCGTCTACTTTCCTACAGTTCGGCCGACAGAATGATCGAAGATGTGCGTCGTGTGTGTTGAGTCTGCGTACAATCCGCGACGGACTTTTTGTGTGCCATACAGACATTTTGTGCGCCACAGACTCGATCGCACAAAAAGTGTGTCGTCTGTGTTGCACCTAAAAAAAATCAGACACACAAAAAAAGTTATGACAATCATTTCCCTATCCACTAATTTTGACATAATATCCGGTATTAAATTTCTTATACACTGGTGGTATATGGTCATGGTCGTTGCTGAAGAAGACCACTTCTGTTTCATCCTTATTCAAGAAGATCCTTGCCTTACATCCCTTTCCTTTCTTGGAGCAGTACCAATGTCGTGGTGTGGTTTGAGCGAAGGTAAACCCTTCGGCCATCAACAGTCTCTTGTTCTCTGATAGTTGTATGAACTTCACTTTGCCTGTGGAAAATAAGCAGTTTAATAGGTAGTTATCTGTAGGTATAGGTTATCTCCCGTTAAAAGAAAAGGAAGAAAAAGCAAGAAAATACATTTAATTGCGGCAAACATGACGCAAAGAAAGAACACAAACACAAAAAGAACAAGTTTGGGAAAATATGCGTCACTTCCACTGCAAAACGTCCATCGCTCAGCATAATGCCCCAGCGCTGGTTTCCAGCGACAGCCGGCAGTGACGTGAAGACGTCAACCGGTGCAGCATTTATAATGAGATAACAGAATAAGACTTCAGTTCTAAATGTTTATATATGTCGCAGTAAGATGGTTTAGTCCATCCCGATACGTGATATAGTGACATCCCTAGCGATCTATCTATCTACCAGGATATAGTTATATTATTATATGTAGTTACTTCTATGCACATAAGCGTGTCCCTATCGTTGGATCCCATAATTAAAAAGAATATTTTTTAAATTTACAACGGGATTTTTTTATTTAAGTCAATAGTACCACGCCGAATGACGAATTTATTATATTTTATTAATTTAAAGATTTCCTGACAAGCTCATGGCTTGCATTGTATATATCGCAGCTAAATTGTATAATACAGCGTAATGCAAAACGTCTAGTCGACATACTTAGAGGCACTATTTTTTATTACGGCTGATTGACGTCCAGCCAAAATGTCATAATAGTACGTTCGCCAAACCGGCGGCCAACTTTTAGCCCTATAGCAAACATATCAAAATATAGGGTAACTAAGCCAAGTAACTGCGAGCAACTTGGAAGTAGCGCTCGCCGGCCGCTGCCGCGGAACCACTCTCGCTTCACTCGCTCGGCGCGCGCGAGGTTGGTCACAGTTCTAACCTAACCTAACCTAACCATTTTGAAACTAAAAACTACAAAGCAACGCGCCAACTTGTAGTATGGCGGAGCGTTAATCAGCTGCATTGTCTTATGGCGGAAAGTTGATCAGCCGCATTGTAGAACGCGATGCGCTATCAGAATGCGGCGTATTACGTTTATTAGCCGTAATACATTTTGACTGAACGTCAATCAGCCGTAATACAAAACAGCGCCATTATGTATTTCGGCTAGACGTTTTGTATTACGGCGTATTATACAATCCGGCTGCGACACATACACATTGAGAACAAACTACGTACATAATATTATACGAATACAGTATGTAACAGTAACGTGTGGTAATATTATGGAAATAAAAAATAGTACCTATAACTGCGGGAGTATTAAAAATCAGACATAGAATTGCCCTCTTATTATACGGGGTGTACCAGAAACTGAACAACTTTCTCCATGGGACCAACATCTTAATCGCGAAAAAGTAATCAAATGTACCACACAAAACTTCAATAGGTACCTCACTCGATAGCTGATAATTTATACGCGATTACGATATTGGTCCCATGGAAAAAGTCTTTTAGTTTGATTTTCTGTACCACACCCCACACCTCCGTGATATTATGACCACATATTTCTGATACTCTATGTATTTATATATACTATATTTATTATTTATTAGTTGCCTGTACGTGCCATATAAATTCATTAGAATTTAGAATACAGGGCCAGGGGTGTCACAGATTTTTTTTTTCAATTACATCTTATAGCAACATTAGAAACTTTTGACATCACAAACTTAGTTAATTTATCTACTTATTTTAATGTAACGTCCATTTTGCAATTCTCTATACACCGGAGGATCATGGTCGTGTTCATTTTCAATCGACGCCATTGCAGATCCATCTTGGCTCAGCACGATTTTTGCTTTACACCCCTTTAAAATTTGCGAACAATAATAGTAGCGTGGTTTTTTTTGGGAAAACGTGTAATTTTCGAACATTAATAACTTGTTGTTGTTTACTAAAGTAATAAACTTCGCTTGACCTGCAATAATAAAATATTACGTCATTGTTTTTCATAAATGTTGAATGAACTCATTGATATCATATAATGTGTATGGTAAAGGCCTAAAAAAACAAACAAACAGCGTTACATTACGAATTTATTCAATTTTATTATATATACACCCATGTATATAGCTGAAACTGGACAATACGTGTTTGCAAGAAAGAAAAGTAAACGAACGAAAAGTTATACTTAGGTGCCAAATTTTTTGACATCCTCACTTTATCTTTAGTCCCTCTCTGTAGATACTTGCTCCACATTCGGGACATACTCCGCTTATTTTCTATTAAGACTCCATTTTAAGCCCGTCACAGACGTAGCTTAGCTTATACCGGATGACTTTATTTACCGTCTCTAAAAAAAAAGGGTATATTAGGTGAACAGAGTAGAAGCCTGTGGCATACCTAGTTTTTTTTTTTTTATATCTTAGAAAAAATTATCTAAGTACCAATAAATACTACAAATTCGATGTAAACTTTTCATTTTTGTACCATAAAAACAGAAATTTTGAAAAAAAAAAAAAAATCGTTAAAAATATCGAAATTGAAATCATATGCAGGCTGCATATGATTTTAATTTTTGTTTTTTTTATTATTTTTTTTTTAAAAAATGAAAAAAAAGTTAGGTATGCCATATGCTACTACTCCGTTCACCTAAAAAACCTAATTTTTTTCGAGACGGTAAAAAAAGTCATCCAGTATATTAATATATGTACTGTGAATTTCTTACTGTAATATAAAGTTTACAACGGAAAATGTATCGTAATGTGTCTTGCTATGTCTTGCTATAATATATATTATAATTACGTCTGTGACGGGCTTTATGAGCTCGATTGAGAATTTTAAGTACTTAAACATTTATAAATTACATTACTCAGTTATAACATTGTCGTACAAAGTACCTGCATGCTTATAAACTTTAATCAAATTAATTAAAACATCATATAAAAACTTAAATGATTGAAATTGTTACTTTTTAATACGGGCTGTCTTTACTGAAGAGAACTTTATTTTTTTAGAATAACTTATTAACTCGTAAAGATAAAAAGAAAACTACGAAGCCACATCTACGCATCTATATAATAAAATCTATATAATCTATAATTCTATATAAAAAAAATGAAATACTGTTCGTTGGTAAGCGCATCACTTCAGAACGGCTGGACCAATTTGGCAAATGTTGTTTTAAAATGTTCGTAATAGTCCGAATCTGGTTTATAAGGAATGAACAATTTTAAAAGTTGCCGGGAAAATTGGGAAATTCGGAAAACATGGAATGTGCAGGTTTCTATGGGAATTTTGAATCCCCCTGTGGCATCGTGGCTACCAAACGACTGAACAGATTTAGATTTTTTTTTTTTATTTGTTTGAAAAGTGACTTGATCGAGAGTGTTATGCTATGATAGTGCTATGATCCAAGAAAGTCTATTCAGTCATTTGAAGATTATCAGCTGTTTTCTAATTGATAAATGGATGTGAGCACCTTCCACAGGTCTGATCGAGTAGAAATTTGGTATTCTGTTACTTCAATGATATTAGAATAACATTGGAACCTTAAAATGATGCTGCAGCATTACCTGGAATTTGCAGGATACCCAACTCCCTCCCCAACTTAAAGCAGAGGTGTTTGGGCTCATTGGAATAGTCTCAAAGAATAGGTTACAGGTAGATGGTAATCAGTGTCTGATGATGGAGTAGCAAAAATAAATAAAGGTGACTTAAATGGGGTTTTTTTTATTAAAATTTAATTTTTGTAATAATAATGGGAATAACAAGTGACTCTCGGCTTCGTTAAGGGTACTTTTAAACCCGTTATAGTTTTTTTTTAATCTTTATTTATTAATGGAGGTTTGTTCATATTTGAGCATGTCACCCTCGTAAGAATATACATGAAAATACACAGACACATCACAAAACTAAGTTGATATCCAATTTACTTTAGTTTCATAAATCGTCCATTT
The DNA here is from genome assembly GCA_905163495.3 of Cosmia trapezina. Classification (NCBI taxonomy): domain Eukaryota; kingdom Metazoa; phylum Arthropoda; class Insecta; order Lepidoptera; family Noctuidae; genus Cosmia; species Cosmia trapezina. Next base: position 22,956,137 of record LR991029.1, read on the forward strand.
TGCATTCGTTGAAACATTGGGGGTTCATGGTTGTGATTATTTACAATCGACAGAATTTCAGATCCATCTCGATTCAGCACAAGTTTTGCTTGACAACCTTTTGATTTTTTTGAACAATAATAGTAGCGAAATTTGTACTGCGAAAACGTGTAATTGTTGACCATTAATAACTTTTGGTTGTTATCTAAGGTTATAAACATCACTATACCTGCAATAATAAAATATTTTGTCACTGTTTTTTTTTTATAAATCTGTTGTTAAGGTCTCATAAAATGTATATAAAAACAGCATTTATCAGAAAGGTACGATCAAGTTTAAGGGGCTGTGGTACAGTCCGTCAAACTGAACAACTTTCTCCATGGGATCAACATCGTAGGTGATCGAGAAAAAATTATCAGCCGTCCCATACATTTGGGTCGAGTAGATAGTTATTGACGTTTTATAAGGGTTTTCTTGTTCAGTTTGATGGTCTGTGCCTTTAAATTTGGCCACACATTTTTGATACATCACGCTGTATAATATGGGGTATGGAGGTATGTAAAAAACAAACCAAACGAACCGTTCCACTCACAAGTTCATTATATTTGATTAATATAAAGATTTTCTGGCTTGCGCTACACTCTGTTTCATACATAATTTTTAAAGGTAGCAGGTATAGACTGCTGTAACGTAACGACTTGACACCTTAAAAGAAACAGCATGTATATTTAGTTATTTCAATTACATCTTGTATACAGGTTGTTTCTTATAAGGTGTCAAGCCCGTGCGAGCTGAAAGCAGAGTACCATACCTATCGATTTAACCACCATGTATGTTCTACAATTTTTTGTAGTTTTCGAGTTATAATTTTTTTTCGATATTTTTCCTGATTCAACGAGATGATGCCTTTAAAAAAATATATCTTTTTTTGGGTCAACTTTGAACCATAATGTACTAAATAGGGATTATTTTCTGAAATCGGTCGTTGAAAGTGGTGTAACTGAAATCTTGTGATTTTCATATTTTATAATTTATTATTATCTTTGCAAATTTTTGTCAATCCTGATATTTACTATTCCTCTACGTTTAAACAGAGCTCAGTTGATAATAAAAACATAAATGTTATACCTACTACTTACTATCCTTAACCACTACCATTGATATGAAATGAGGGATCCAAGATAACTCGAAAACTACAAAAAATCGTAGAACATACATGGGGGTTAAATCGATAGGTATGGTACTTTGCTATCAGCTCTCACTGGCTTGGCACCTTGAGAAACACCCTGTACACATCCAGAACATCACAATCTTAAATAATTTATCTACTTATAGTTTAATATAACGTCGGTCATCTTATTATATTTGTGTACAAATTGAATAAGATCATTACACCATTGTAACAACCTTTTCTTTATTACTAATAAAGACGTTGAAAAATCAATCAATTATTCAATCAAAATAACGACCACCTTGTAATCGTTTAAACACTGTAAGAGAATGGTCATGTTAATTTTCAATCGACACCATTTCTGATCTATCTTAGCTCAGAACTATTTTTGCTTCAATTCCATTGCAACCTATAGGGTGCATACTTGGTAGGCTCTTTATCCCCTCCATATCCTAAGGGCACGTCTTCCGTACCATTACCGCGCAACAGGGGCTAGTCTGAATATTTGGGTTCATTCGAGTAATCGAGTCTGGTCAAACCATGCTGGGTCGGTGCATTTCATTCATTCATTAATTTATTTATAGGTATACCCCTTTTCCCCCGCATTCCCCTTAAACTTAAGGGGAAGATTAAACTTTTTAAACTTTCGCGATTTGTACACACTATAAAACACTATCGAAAACGGGTCTTATCGCGATATTCTTTTTAAAGAGGTAAACAGGTACCTACTTGTTTCCCGACGTTTCCCCTTCACACACCTGGCGTATACAAGGTGGATTGCAGCTGTGGTAGTTCATATATATGGCAGACAAAACGAACAATCGCCGAAAGGATCAAAGAACATAATTGCAGCTGTAAAAAACCGTCAAAACAACAAGTCCGCGATAGCTGAGCATTTGCTGGAGGCTGGTCCAAACCACTGGATTCAACTACACAAGCCACAGGTTCTTTCCACTGATCGTTACTATTACTCCAGAATAGTACGTGAAGCGGTTGAAATCAGGAAATATAGAAATTTCAACAGAGAGGATGGATACCGACTGCCTACAACTTGGAATCCAGTCATTAGCAAGTGTAAGCAACGCCGGTCGTCCGACGAGGTCCGCCAGTGTGTAGACGTCCTTAGTGTTGTGTGTAGAAGTACCGACAGTGACATTTATAAAAATTGTGAAGACCAAGTGAGGGTAGATGCACATACCCGCACTTTACGAAGACGTCGCTGAGCTGTCATCAGTCCTCCCGTGACCACGATCGCTGCAAGGCGGGCGAAACGTCGGGAAACAAGTAGTACCTGTTTACCTCGTTAAAAAGAATATCGCGACTAGACCCGTTTTCGATAGTGTTTTAAGGGGAAGATATATAAAACAATGGTTAGACCTGCTGTCTTGTATGGATCAGAATGTTGGGCCACAAAAGGGATGAATGAAAAGCAACTGCATGCAGCTGAGATGAGAATGCTAAGAGGAATGTGTGGTTACACGAATGGATAGCATAAGAAATGAGTACATAAGAGGAAGTTTGAAAGTGGCACCGGTGACTGAAAAGTTGTGCGGAAACCGGTTGTCATGGTATGGGCATGTGATGCGGAGGAATGAGGAAAATGTGGTGAGGAAAGTTTTGAGTATGAATGTCGATGGCTATAAGAGTAGGGGGAAGACCAAAGAAACGATGGATGGACTGTGTGAAAGATGACATGGCTAGAAAGGAAGTGACTACCGAGATGACGACTAATAGAGAAGTATGGAAAAAAAGGACATGTTGCGCCGACCCCAAATAAATTGGGATAAGGGCAGGAGAATGATGAGGTATACCCCTTTTGAACAAACAACCTTAAATAGATAACGCAGAATATCTAAGTCTTTTATAGTTTAATATAACGTCCATCTTGTAATCTTTTAAACACTGGAGGAGCATGGTCGTGTTCATTTTCAATCGACACCAATTCTGATCTGTCTTGGCTCAGCATTATTTTTGCTTTGCATCCCTTATCCTTTTTTGAACAACAGTAGTAGCTTGGTCTTTTTTGAGAAAAAGTGAAATTGTTACACATTAATAGCGTTGTGTTGTTCAATAAAGTTATAAATTTCGCTTGACCTGCAATAAAATATTAATTTTATAAAACTGTTGAAAATTAATTTAACGCTTTGAAGGACACTAACGAGGCACAATAGAAGTTTTATTGTTATTACTGCTGTGGTCGTATAGTGTCCTTCAAAGCGTTAAGACTGTGATAGTTTCTGATGCAATATAGTTGTCTGAAAATAATATTATTCAATATTAACTGCAGCCGCTGTGTCTAGAAGCATGAAATTTTGCTTAAAAGTGACTTTTATGTTAAAGTTTCATCAAGTTTCATCCCCTTGTGTTGAAGTTTAAATTGTAGATTAATATCAAGGCGAAATGGTATCTTGGCGAATGGTTTGGAGCATTGGTATGATGACTACACGGAGCATACTGATTTAAAAAAAAAATATTTTTAAGATTCTGTATGCTCTATTACATTAAAATAAACCCATAATACCCTGCCTGTAGTAGTGAACGTGCAGACGAAATTTTATTAAAATTACTTTAATTACAATCAAATAAAACAGTTTTTTCTCATAAAAAATGCAAATTTTGAAGAAACTTTGAGATGTTTTGTATCGAGCCAAATCGTGCCAATCGTGTTTTGGACCTCATCATTGAAAATGTTCAATTTTTGTAATCATGAAAAAGAATATTACTTTGTGGTTTTTAAGGATAAAAATTGATTTTGCGTGCAGCCGAAACGCGTGAAAATATATTCCTTGGGACCCATTTTGCCTTAATTGTATTTATTTTTTATTTAACAATTTATGTAGGTACACACAAATAAACAGACAAACATAAAGGAACAGAACGTACAAAGGTGATGCTTATTTCAAAAGAAATTTCTTCCAGCATACCTAATACCATAATTGTGTGTTCCGACTATCCATTAGTCGACGCTAGAATAACCACAAAGCAAAAATAAAAAAATAAAAATTAATATCCAACACATTACAACACCCTGAAACAGATATAATGTCTAATTAATTTATAACATAACATCTCATCTATAATCTCCGAAGGCTTAGGCAGAGGTGAAAAATAGTTCACCTACATTTCGCCAACTATATTTAAGTCCCATTTAACAGGGGGCGAATCTATTGCCATCATCCGGGCACAAATCCAGACTGGACTGACACAGATAAATTCCAGATCACTGAGCAAATACAAAGAGGAGACGGCCTAAGCAAGTGTGCACTGTGATTCTCAACCAGGCCCTGACGTCATCATGTAGGCGTGGCCTTTGTCAGTTGTTGGCGTTCGTCCTATGCACAACTATCTAAACGTTCCTATTTTCCAAACATAATTCTACCCGACATTAGATGGCGACACATTTTCTGAATACGACCCTGTTGCATCTTGTGCTTAGTGACATCTAGTGCGAGATAGTTAAGTAAAATTTAAACAAAGTAAAATTTACAGAACGAGCCAATAGTTTGGCTATTGACCGGTAGATGAAAAATAAGGAAGTGGGCGGGATCTCCCCACCCCCCCACCCCGCAAATTATCACGCGTTATTTCATAGGGAAATCTAATTACAACATCTGCTCTTTGTATTTCTTCCGTGTTCCAGATGGAAAACCCAGGACCTCGTGTTTAGCAGTAACTCTTGCGACCCCTAGATAAACAAGGCAGTCAAGCCAATTACGAAATTAATTTTAAATAACTTTTATAATTTAAAACATAATGTCCATTTTCTCTTCGCTTATACACCGCATGATCATGGTCGTGTTCATTTAAAATCGACACATTTGCAGATCTATCTTGGCTCAGCACAATTTTTGCTTTAGCATCCCTTTCATTTTATCGAACAATAATAGTAGCGTGGTTTGTACTGAGAAAATGTGAAGTTGTTCACCATTCATAACATTTTGTTGCCCCCTACGTTAAATTATGCAGTCATTGCTTCTCATTTTTGTACATTAATAACAATAAATAAATTATCCACACCTCAAGCAACTCAGGACATGTTGCACCCTTGTCGCTATACATCACTATGTCCTAGCGTCAGGAAGTCCATTATTGACTATGCAAGTAACCCTTTGCCATTTTATCCCCTGTACATTATATGATATTGGTCAGGCAGGGGACATAGTTCTTCCATAGTTCAAGGTAGGTAAGTACCCAATCCACTATAGCCACCCAAACACATAGCCCGATATGTTTTGTTTCCATGTTCTGTACTAGTTCTGCACCAACCAGGGGTTGCCCTTGGGTGCACTTACATAGTGAATACAGGGATAATCGTCGGTTGGTTCCTCTTCACCATTTAAAATTGTCTAAGGGGCATAACCTGATTTTGATCCCTAGAAACTTTTGATGTGTGTATATCGCAAAAATTAACATACCTAGTGGTTCGGCCTGAATTTTTTTATTTCTGACATAATATTTCGATAGTAACAAGTACAATGTGGCGACGACAATAAATGAAAAGACTGACAGACAAATACTAATGTATAGGAGTATTTTGGAACTCAAATAAATCCTAACATCAAAATTAAATTATATAGTAGTGATGGGCCCAAACTTGGATGTCATTAATTGATTGGTGGTAAGTATTATGTCTATATACCTAGAGTGTCGCACTGCAAAAGAACTAAAACAAACGGGCCAACTTTGTTATGCTGGTGTGTGTGACAAGTCAGCTGACTTGTTACACTCGCGCCACGTCATTGTGCTTTTCTAGTGTGCGTGCAAATTGCGGCGAACAGTTAGACGCTATTTTTTTCAACGAGTTCACAGCTTTGACTGTCTATTTAGACATATTTGTAACTTTGGGGCGACAATGGGTTTTGACGATCAGCCGACTAGTGACAAAACTATTGGATATATTTGTTTGAATTTTGTACACAGACTGAGAACGTCATTATATTATAGAATAGAATAGTGTCTTTATTAAAGTAACCAAGACTCAACAAGATTGTTAGTAAAACTTACGACTATATTAGTAAACACAGACACTAAACAAAAACAAAACAAGAAATAACAGTTGGTCACTGTTGCGACATCCCATGAGACACGGCACAACAGTGACCCACGTAGATACAGTCCAGGCGACTCGCAACCATGCTTAAGACACTGTTGGAGGCGCCCCGCACCCTGCGCACCAGGGAAGCGCACCTTTTACGCATTGTTGCGTAAAAGCAATCCACATGCGCATCTGCGAACATCCCTGACGCACTACAGAAACGGGGCAGCCCCACCAGTATCCTAAACGCATTGTTATATTGAACGCGGAGAGCGCTGTACGATCTTTGCGTATACCTAGCCCACAGGCTGCACGTGTAAAAAGAAGTACAGTAGGCTCGAAAGAGCGTGATTTTAACATGAAGTGAGCATCGTGCAAACCTGCGAGCCAGCATGTTCGCTCTAACCGACAACGCCCTCCGCTCCCGTTCAATGTCATCATCGTCTTTAAGGTTGGGAGTCAATATATGCCCAAGGTACTTAAACCTGTAGACCCTCTGCAATGGTGTACCATAAAGTAACACAGGAGGTACTACATCAGGACTTTTACCCCCAGCCTCAAAAACCATGACCTCTGACTTTTTCGTGTTGTTTCGTGTTGTGTGTTTCGTGTTGTTGTTTTCGTGTTTTTCGTGTTGTTGTGTTGTGTTGTATGTTTCGTGTTATAGGTACGCAGTTTAATTTATTTTCGTATTGTCGTCTGCACCTTGTATTGTGCATATTTTTTAAAGCTTCACTAATGGCCGCCAAGGAAAAAAGGCACAACTGTTCCATATATTTCAGTCATTATCTATATTTTAACATAGAAACCATTTCTTACAGGTACATATAAAGGCGGTTCATGGATATGTTCATTTCTGATCATCTTAATCCGAGATTCATCACGGTTTAGGACAACACTAGCTTTGCACCCCTTACCAACGTTTTGGGAACAATAATAGTACCGTGGTTTGGACCGTTTAAACGTGAAATTGTTGATCATTAATAACTTTTTGTTGCCCATTAGGTTTATAAACGTTGGACTTGAAAAAAATACATGTTTTTAATCGAACTCGTCCTAAAGTAATAACGTCCAGTCAAATACAGGGTGACTGGTAATTAGTGACCGATACCTAAATACATTATTGTACTCATGATAACAAACAACTTTTACTATGGGACCAAACCTGAAATCGCGAAAAAAAAATCAGCTGCTCCCTACATTTTGACGAGTTATGCGAACATAAATGTATGGGGCAGCTGATTTTTTTTTCGCGATTTCAGGTTTGGTCCCATAGTAAAAGTTGTTTGTTATCATGAGTACAATCATGTGTTTAGGTATCGGTTACTAATTACCAGTCACCCTATATATTACATGTGCCTTCGTTTGGAACCTCAAATTATTCCTATTTTGTTGTATTTATATATTAAATAGCTAATTAACTGCGACTAACTTGGATGTAACCTCGCCGACCGCGGCTGCGGCATCGTTTGCTTCGCTCGCTCGGCTAGCGCGCGGTTGATCACACTCCTAAACCATTTGTCGGGGTGCCCTAAATAGCTTAGTTAGTGCGACTAACTTTGGAAAAGACCAAAAACTTAAAACGACATTTATTTAAAAAAAAAACATACAGATTACAAGTATAAAAAGTATTTGAAGGCTCGTTTATTTAAAAAAAAAAACGTTCAAAACGAGTCGGACTCGCGCACCGAGGGTTCCGTTCCGATTTTTAAAATTTAGAGACATCGTTTTATTTTTCCTGTAATCTTTACATAAACTTCTATCACATATAATAATTTCAGATTTTTGTCTTTGCAAACTTCGGAGATAAGGGGGGAACGGTATTTTTTTTACATTTTTCATCAAAAGTCGAAAACTATGCGGCCTAAAAAAAAAAAAAAAAATTTGAGAATGTGCAAACAGCGCTCTTTCATATGATACCCCACATGCCCTAGTAGCCCCACTTTGAATATTTAAGACCCCCTTTTAGTCGCTGTTGCAAAAAAAATATAAATATTTTTATTTCTTTCTTATTTGTAAAATAGTTGAGTAAACGTCATCTAGAACCGTTCCAAATTTCAAGTTGATAGCATTAGTAGTTCTTGAGATATCCAGCTGTGACAGACAGACAGACAGACAGACAGACAGACTGAGTCACACCATAAGGGTTCCTTTTTTACCATTTTGGTACGGAACCCTAAAAAAGCGTGTTTCATTAGAATGTGAATAGTTTTTAGAAGAACAATTAAAATATTTTCCAGTAAAAATAAGTGATATTGCTTTTCATAATTTATAAACAAGGTTTATTGCATTCCTCAATAAAACTTGTACGTTTGCAAATTGTCATTTAGGTTCCTACCGTCTGGCAAGGGCTTAAAAGTCACCATGTTGTCTTGTCTGAGATCGTTACTTCACAAGTCTCAAAAGAGGTTTAGACAGAATAACAATGAAAAACTACATTCAGAATACTAAAATTTATTTAAAAAATTCTACAGCGCTATATCTCGATTCTAAGGATGAGGCTACATTAGGCCGCGACGCAACCTGCGACACATGAGCGATTAAAACAAATAAATGAATGCTCACGTATATGGCTACACCGTACATCATATATTACCCTCGTTATTCGTTTCGCTCTTCCAGTCGCATTGCGAATCGCTGCTTACTGTAGCCTCAGTCTAAGATAATAAAAAATAACTGATCCAAACAAGCTCATACATGCCCCGCTCGGGTAAACCTACTTACTACCACACACCACCACTCAACATTATCTTAAATAACATTATTTTAAATGGCCTTCATCTGTCCATAACATTATTTTAAATAATATAAACCTTATTGATAAATATCATTCAATTTTACATAGATGCCATTTTCTACTTGTTCATATACAGGCGGTTCATGATCATGTTCATTTTTGATCGTCACAATCCGAGATTCATCACGGTTCAGAATAACGCTAGCTTTGCACCCCTTACCTTTTTTGGAACAATAATAGTACCGTGGTTTGGACTGACCAAACGTGTAATTGTTGAACATTAATAATTGTTTGTTTCCCGGTATAGTTATAAACTTCGCATGATCTGAAATTTAAGAATACTAGGTCATTGCTTTTCACGTTTATTATATTCCTTTTATTATCACCTACCTATTTGTCTGGAAATGGCCAAGGTCATCATGTTGACTTGTCTAAACTCGTAACTTCATAAGTCTCAAGAGATGTGTTTGGTTTGGATTGAAAAACAATGAAAAACTACATTTAAAAGACAAAAATTTATTTAAAATATCCAGACAGGATCACACAAGACTCCCACACAAATAATCTTTAATCTTATTTGGAGTAGTTCATCCGCTTAATTTAACATAGATACCATTTTCTCTTTGTTCATATACAGGCGGTTCATGATCATGTTCATTTTTGATCGTCACAATCCGAGATTCATCACGGTTCAGAATAACGCTAGCTTTGCACCCCTTACCTTTTTTGGAACAATAATAGTACCGTGGTTTGTTCTGACCAAACGTGTAATTGTTGAACATTAATAATTGTTTGTGTCCCGGTATAGTTATAAACTTCGTATGACCTGAAATTAAAGATTATTAGGTCATTGCTCAGGTTTATTATATTTTATTCCTTGTAATATCACCTACCTATTTGTCTGGGAATGGCTAAGGTCATCATGTTGACTTGTCTAAACTTGGAACTTCATAAGTCTCAAGAGATGCGTTTGGTTGATTTGAAAAACAATGAAACACTATATCTACAAGACAAAACTTTATTTGAAATATCCAGACAGAATCACACAAGACTCCCACACACTACCACATAAAATAATCTTAAATAACGACGATTTGAAGGACTTCATCCGCTTAGTTTAACATAGATACCATTTTCTGCTTGTCCATATACAGGCGGGTCATGGGTATGTTCATTTTTGATCATCACTATTCGAGATTCATCATGGTTCAGGATAACGCTAGCTTTGCACCCCATACCTTTTTTGGAACAATAATAGTACCGTGGTTTCAACTGCCTAAACGTGAATTTTTGAATCATTAATAACCGTCTGTTGCCGTCTACGTCTATAAACTTCATTTGATCTGAAATAAAATATATTGGGCCATCTTTTCATTTACACCAGGTTTAAATTCTGGTCTCCACTGAGGCGTTTCCCGAGTGGGACACAGGCCGCAACTACGCGAGACGTTTGTTTTGATGATTTTTTCTTAAGGGGGATGCGCTAAGGTAGCCCGCAAAATTCAAAATTTAAAAAAAAAAAAGAAAGAAAAACTGTTTATTCCCGTGAACGTGACGTGAAGTTTTCTTGCGTTTTTTTGCAATTTGCAGCTCATTGTAATCTTGATCAAAATATGAGTCGCGACAATAAGAAATATGTATTTAAGTACATAATTTGAACCATAAAAATCATCAATACATCTCTCTAAGTTAGATTTCGAGAGAAGAATCCGGAGGACATATTTTTAACTGTTGCGAATCATATTTTGATCAAGATACCAGCTGACCTGCATATTGCAAAGAATGCAACAAAAATTTAATTTCGCGGGCTACCACAGTGCAATCACCTTAATTAAGTTCGTATAAAACCTCTAGACGAACTGGCGCAAACGCCGCGTGACTCATTTGTGTGTACAGACGCCAGCACATCAAGCTACTACAATCTGACAAATTTCTTTAATAGATTTTCATCTTTATCGCTAAAGCATTAGGTTCAAGGTTGATTGGGAAAATTTGACAGATTCGGGTGGCTTGACCTGCTGGCGTCTGCACATCTGTTAAATAGATAAAAATGGAATGTAACATTGATACCTTTTCCTGTTAGTCCACATACATGGTTATGCTTATTTACGATCTTCGCAATTTTAGATTCATCACGGTTAAGGATAACATTGGCTTTGCATCCCATATTTTTATGGTAACAGTTATAGTACCGTGGTTTAAACCTTTTAAACGTAAAATTGTTGTACATTATTAACTTTTTGTTGCCCCATACGTCCCTAAACGTTACTCCATCTGAAATAAAAAAAAATAGGTTAGCTTTTCATTTACACTAGGTTTATTATATTCCTCAATATAACTGTTTCGATCGCGAGCGAGCGTCGACGAGTGAACATCTACTGAGCCCGCTTGTTGTAAGTACATGTATGTTTTTTTTTTCACCGTAAAACGGGCCGTTTATTGTTCGGGACTTGCGTTGGTGTTAAAGTGACAATAGAAATGTACTTCCAATACAAAAACTAGATTTTTAATAACTTTTATTCATAATATTTTACAGAGATACAACCCAACCCGACTATATTAATAAAATATAAGTGATACAAACAGGGTCATGCTTGAGTAAACATAATAAAGACGCAGATATATACCAATGGCCTTGAGTGGTTAGCTTGCGTGTTCTGCGCTGAGCTCACGCAACTAGTCATACGTGCAACCAGAAACAAGTCTCGCCCATCAAGGAGCGCCGTCCTAAATTAGATGCATTATTAATTTATTATACATAAAACAAAAGGTATTAAAACAAGTATACTAAATAACTAATAGCTCCCTCTACGTAACTAAACGTCGTCGTCGTCGTGTTTCATTGAGAGGAGGCCTGTGTCCCAGCTGTGGGAACATTATAGGCTGATTAGGTGACATATTAAGTTTTTAAGAAAATGTTCTAATTTAACATAATTATACTTTTCCAAATCATAAACCCCACTCGTTTAGACGTGATCTTCAGTTTAAAATAATTAAAAGTCTGTTATCGTCGCCTTAAATAGTATTATTTTGAGTGGTCTTCATCCGCTAAATTTAATATAGAGACCTTTTTCTATTTGTCCATATACAGAAGGTTCATGGTCATGTTCATTTTTGGCCTTCATAATTTCAGATCCATCATGGTTCGGGATAACGCAATAATAAATAACATTATTTTAAATAAATAATAAAAAGCTTATTGATAAATATCATTAAATTTTACATAGATGCCATTTTCTACTTTTTGATCGTCACAATCCGAGATTTATCACGGTTCAGAATAACAATACCTTTGCACCCCTTACCTTTTTTGGAACAATAACAATACCGTGGTTTGGACTGACCAAACGTGTAATTGTTGAACATTAATAATTGTTTGTTTCCCGGTATAGTTATAAACTTCGCATGACCTGAAATTAAAGATTATTAGGTCATTGCTTTTCAGGTTTATTATATTATCACCTACCTACTGCCTGGGAATACCTAAGGTCATCATGTTCACTTCTCTGAGCTCGTAACTTCATAAGTCACAAGAGATATGTTTGGTTTGGTTTGAAAAACAATGAAAAACTACATTTAAAAGACAAAAATTTATTTCAAATATCCAGACAGGGTCACACAAGACTCCCACACAATACCACTTAAAATAATCTTAAATAACGACGACTTGGAGGAGGTTATCCGCTTAATTTAACATAGATACCATTTTCTGCTTGTCCATATACAGGCGGGTCATGGTCATGTTCATTTTTTATCATCACTATTCGAGATTCATCATGGTTCAGGATAACGCTAGCTTTGCATCCCATACCTTTTTTGGAACAATAATAGTACCGTGGTATGGACTGCTTAAACGTGAATTTTTGAATCATTAATAACCGTCTGTTGCCGTCTACGTCTATAAACTTCATTTCATCTGAAATAAAAATATATTGGGCCATCTTTTCATTTACACAAGGTTTAAGTTCTGGCCACACTGAGGCGAATCCCGAGCGGGACGCGGGCCGCGACTACGCGAGTCGTTTGTTTTAATGATTTGTTTTTGCAATTTGTAGGTCAGTGTGAGCTTGTATGTTGATTAAAATATGATTCGCGGCCATATTTTAATCAACATACAAGCTCACACTAACCTACAAATTGCTAAAAACGTAAGAAATTTTGAATTTCGCGGGCTACCCTGGCGCATCAACCTTAAGGGGGAGGCGCTAAGGTAGCCCGCGAAATTCAAAATTTAAAGAAAAAGAAAAAAAAAGAAAGAAAAACTGTTTATTCACGTGAAAGTGACGTGAAGTTTTCTTGCGTTTTTTGCAATTTGCAGCTCATTGTAATCTTGATCAAAATATGATTCGCGACAAAAAGAAATATGTATTTAAGTACATATTTTGAACCATCAATACATCTCTCTAAGTTAGATTTCCTCCGGATTCGTCTGATTTCCGAAATCGGACGAATCCGGAGGACATATTTTTAACTGTCGCGAATCATATTTTGATCAAGATACCAGCTGACCTGCAAATTGCAAAGAACGCAAGAAAATTTTAATTTCGCGGGCTACCACAGTGCAATCACCTTAATTAAGTTCGTATAAAACCTCTATCTATACGAACTGTCGCAAACGCCGCGTGACTTATTTGTGTGTACAGACGCCAGCACATCAAGCTACTACAATCTGTCAAATTTCTTTAATAGATTTTCATCTTTATCGCTAAAGCATTAGATTCAAGGTTGATTGAGAAAATTTGACAGATTCGGGTAGCTTGACTTGCTGGTGTCTGTACATCTGTTAAATAAATAAAAATGGAATGTAACATTGATACCTTTTCCTGTTAGTCCACATACATGGTTATGCTTATTTACGATCGTCGTAATTTTAGATTCATCACGGTTAAGGATAACCTTGGCTTTGCACCCCATATTTTTATGGTAACAGTCATAGTACCGTGGTTTAAACCTTTTAAACGTAAAATTGTTGTACATTATTAACTTTTTGTTGCCCAGTACGTCCATAAACGTTACTCGATCTGAAATTAAAAAAATAGGTTAGCTTTTCATTTACACTAGGTTTATTATATTCCTCAATATAACTGTTTCGATCGCGAGCGAGCGTCGACGAGTGAACATCTACTGAGCCCGCTTGTTGTACATGTCTGTTTTTCACTGTAAAAATGGACCGTTTATTTTTATGGGACTTTCCTTGGTGTTAAGGTGTACTTACAATAAAAAAAAACTAGATTTTTAATAACTTTTATTCATAATATTTTACAGAGATATAACCCAACCCCGACTAGATTAATAAAAGATAAGTGATACAAACGGGGTCATGCTTGAGTAAACATACTAAAGACGCAGATATTATGCCAATGGCCTTGACTGGTTAGCTTGCGTGTTCTGTGCTGAGCTCACGCAACGCGTCGTACGTCCAGCCAGTAATAGGTCTCGCCCATCAAGGAGCGCCGTCCTAAATTAGACGCATTATTAATTTATTATACATAAAACAAAAGGTGTTATATTAAAACAAGTATACTAAAAGATAAATAATTAAATTATCATTACAATGATGAATGTTTCATAAAAATACGTTTGATAGTTTTTGAGTGATTCTCAGTTTTTTTTCCACGTTAGACATAATTTTACAAATTAATTACACTATGCAATATAAACATAATCTAAAATATTCAAATATTAAGTTTTAAAGAAAATGCTATAATTAAATATATATTTTTTCCAAATCATAAACCCCACTCGTTTAGACGTGATCTTCAGTTTAAAATAATTAAAAGTCTGTTATCGTCGCCTTAAATTATTTTGAGTGGTCTTCATCCGCTAAATTTAATATAGAGACCTTTTTCTATTTGTCCATATACAGGCGGTTCATGGTCATGTTCATTTTTGACCTTCACAATTTCAGATCCATCATGGTTCAGGATAACGCTCGCTTTGCACCCCTTAGCTTTTTTTGAACAATAATAGTACCGTGGAGAATATTGACCGAATGTGTACCCGTTGACCATTAGCAATCTTTTATTGCCTTGCAGATTTATAAACGTCGGTTTACCTGTAAATATAAACCAATTATGCTCTTAGTTAACCTCGTAAGTCGAAATAAAGTTTTTGAAGTGATAACTTCTTTAGGCACGTTTTTTGGTAGATCTTGTGAGTTCGCGTCACGCGTCACGCGACATGCTAATATGACGTGTTGCGCTGTCAAGGTTTCACTTCTGTCGGCAGGCCCCATGACTGACTACTAAGGTTTTTTTTTTAATAAAAACAAAGAACAGCTACTTAGTACAGTGGTAATAATTTGACATTGAGAAAACAAAATAAAATAAAAAAGTAAAATATATTTTATTGACATAAAAATGGAGTAACACTTACAATTGAAGCCCTGACTCCTGAGCTAGGTGGTACCTGTGTTACAGGAGTGAGTGTCTTCAAACCTCAAAGTCGTAGCAGTAAGGGTATTTTCCGTAATGCTAGGGATGACATTCATTTGCAGTTGACTGTACCTATGTACAGTTCTTCTGTGTGTAATCAAACAAGGTATACCTACCTCACGATTTTCGGACTCAATTGGAACCCAGTCTCTAAGTCCGAAATTCGTCAAAAAATCATAATAAAATGAGCAGTGGTGGCCCAGTAGTAACAGCTCCGACTTTCGTGTCGTAGGTCGTGGGTTCGAACCAAGACAGGTACTTTACTTAAAATATTTCACCACCACTGCTCTGCAAAACGGTAAACGAAAATTTCGAAAACAAATCGGCGAATATTCTCAGTCCCACATGGATTGTCACCAGGTAGCAATCGGGAATAAAATTCCCAGTTGCCACCGTGTGGAGGCTTTATTGCACCCACTTCAAGTTGCTGTACACTGCGGCGTGGATGGTCAATCCCTCTCATCGCTGACTGTGTTATGGCCGTGATGAGGGGGTTGGCAGTCAGACTTTTCCAATGTGGTTTTATTAGAAGATACTATTAGGGACATACAAACAAAATTTTCTTCATCGTAGTTGCTTTTAATCACTTATTATATTTTCTTTATTTCATTTACATCCATATTATTAACATTTTTAAACATTTGAAAGTATAAAAAATAGTAGCCCACCGGTATCGGGAACAGGGTCCAAGCTACCGGTGGCTAGAGAGAGGAACCTCCTCACTACGCGTGCCGTGTCCAGGAGTATACTGCTTTTTGAATCAAGCCCTTGACCCGAGTAATTCATCAGCTCGTCCCACATGCTTAAAGCCCATTTGGGACGACTTGACGAAAATCAAAATAAATAATATTTTCATTCTGCAAGTCGTCCCAAATGAGAAAAGGTACAACCAGTAGCAAAAGTGTTAGTGTGGAAATAAAAAAAAAAAGAATTTGTTATAAAATATTTAATCATCACAACATTGTCACATACAGAAAAGATTAAATCACCAACACCGTTAACCATTAAAACTTTTGTATTTTAATTGAATATATTTTGTCTGCCTATAACATAGTTTCACCAATAGAAAGAGTCTTTTCTTTAATTAATAAATTGTGAACGTCTGAAAAAACACAGTTACAGGTTCCGCTCCTTAGGGCGATGTTAATAATTATTACTAAGGTGAATATTTAAAAAAAAATGCCAAGAATTATATTCATAATTAAAATCATCACCAGCTGTATTAAAACAATTTTTTTGCTGACAAATATTAAAATTACCTAGGTACTGAAAATTTATCTTGCAACTTTTCTTTGTATTAAATAATTTTGTAAATAAAATAAAACCATATTTAAAAATGTGTTTTTTTTTTTCATTGACAACCTGAAAATTCCTGATTCTCAAAATTGAGTTTCCTTTATGAATCGGCCCTAGTAATTGAGAAAAATGTCCCGTTTTGAGACAATAAATAAATGGTCACGTTAGGTATGACCCAACCCAGTTCTTGAGAATGGTCACGCCACATTGTACTGGGATCGATCTATCATCACTAGAGATCGGATAATCGGATGCATATTAACCTAAAGTTGAGGTGTTGGCTAAGTATGGAGTGGGCTTTTGGATTAAAAAATCCCAGAATTCCGGTATCGGCCAATGATAGAATTTTAATTATTTATACTTTAGCCACGCCCAATGATTTATTCCTTTTCCTATAAAATTTATTTTTTATGTTCTTAAAATCCGGTAAAATTTTTAATAAATCTAGCCTTCTGTCTTTTAAATCACCGACCGTTTCCCGAAAAATAGCTGGAATAGGCAAAGCTACATTGGTTACAATTTTTTCTTGACATTTTTCCATCTCAACATCGCATTCATTTTTGTTGTGGTCCGGCTGGCAATTATGATCATCTTCTCTTCTGATTGTGTTACTACAAGAAATTATTAAAACTGCTGGACAGATCTGTCGTTTCACACAACGCCAGACAGTTGATGAATCCTTGTTTTTTCTTTTGATATCATATCTGTAGCCAGCACGAAGAAGTAAAGGTTTTCCTCTTTGAGATGTTATGGTTTCAAAAGCTACTCGATTAGTAGAAGTCGATGGTTCTTGCGAGTCCATAACAGCACCTACCAAAAAAAAAAACACGGTACAATAATAAAAAAAAAAAAAAAGTAAAGTATATATAAAAATTCTTAAAAAAATATTGTTATATCTTTTCTTAATAACTGTACCAAACGTTGATAAAGTTTAAATTTCCACACAAAAAGAAACGTGGGACGACTTGCAGAGTGAAAATATTATTTATTTTGATTTTCGTCAAGTCGTCCCAAATGGGCCGTAAACATGTGGGACGAGTTGATGAATTACTCAGCCGCGCAATGAGAAGGCTCTCCGCTATTATGCCATTACAGAGTCCACGTCCCACATGTCGACAACCTCGTGTGCTAAGTCAAGATACTTGATTTTTAGGGTTCCGTACCAAAATGGTAAAAAAGGAACCCTTATGTTGTGACTCAGTCTGTCTGTCTGTCTGTCTGTCACAGCTGGATATCTCAAGAACTACTAATGCTATCAACTTGAAATTTGGAACAGTTTTAGATGACGTTTACCCAACTATTTTTCAAATAAGAAAGAAGTAAAAATATTTATATTTTTTTTGTAACAGGGACTGAAAGGGGGTCTTAAAAAATGAAAGTAGGGCTACTAGGACATGTGGGGTATAATATGAAAGAACGCTGTTTGCACATTCTCAAACTATTTTTTATTTATTTTTTTAACCGCATAGTTTTCGACTTTTGATGAAAAATGTAAAAAAAAATACCGTTCCCCCCCCTTATCTCCGAAGTTTGCAAACATAAAAATCTGAAATTATTCTATGTGATAGAAGTTTATGTAAAGATTACAGGAAAAATAAAACGATGTCTCTAAATAGCACACTTTTTCAGAAATCGGAACGGAACCCTCGGTGCGCGAGTCCGACTCGTTTTGACCGGTTTTTTTAACTTTCTCAGCTTTCTCGAGATTCTCGTCAGCGCACTGCAATGATTCTTGAGGGATATCAACAATCATTGCAGTGCGCTCTCGTCGATCTATCACCACAATATCAGGCTTATTGGCTACAATAGTCCTGTCAGTTAATCACTTATTATTATTAAACTTATAAACATTGTCTTTGAGTAAAAAGATTGTTTGTTTCACAAATTCTAATGCTCACCTATCTACTGAACGGGATTCCTCAATAGCTTGTAAAAAGCTATTTATCCCAAATAAAAGTAACATCGAGTAGGTACAACTTGATTGTATGATAGCAATCTAGACAGCTAAAAATAATGGGTTCCGGTTTCGAGTCAAAAACTTGTCAGAAAACCTTGATTAAATCTAAGTGATAAGAGGCTTAACAATTCTGTCAAAAATTAAAATAAATAAAGCCTTATATAATATTTCTTACAAAAATAAAAATACAGAACATTTACTTATTTCTAAAACAACTACTGTTATAAAAATATTCTTTAACTCGTCGCACGCCAATCAGCAGACACAATAGATTTTTTATTATTATCTGAACACCTGGGTGTGCAATCAACGTTTAAAGAGTTAAGCAGTATTAAATCAAAACTAAAGATTTAAATCGTTAGATTCCCTCCACCTCGCCAAAGATAGTCGCGATTCTGTTTCGTTTTGACATCTTTGACACACAATGATACTAAAGAGGTATGAGGAAGGGGGTGTAAAGTTTACTCATCCTCCATAGAAAATGGAGGATCCTCCGACCAGCCGGGTGTTGTGTCTGGTGTGGCCCGTAAACTTTGCTTGCGCGATGCAGGATTTTACGTGACGTCAGTGTGATGCTTAGTTCGCATGTGGCGATATTGATGCCACCACAACGCAGTGATTTGACTTGATTGTCATGGAAATGCTAATAATAACGTGTGAGCTCACTCATTTAGTATGGCCACTTTTTCGCGTGACCAAGTACGGTGAGGGCAAATCTAGCGATTTAAATCTTTGGATTCAACCACTAATTTTCACATAATACCCTTTTATCTTCTTATACAATGGCGGAAGATGATTATGTTCATTATCTATGAAAACCACTCGATTTCCTTCAGGTGCCAAGTAGATTCTTGCTTTGCAGCCTTTTTGCTTCTTAGAGCAATACCAGTGCTTCGCATTAGCCTGAGCAAACGTGTAATTTTCGGCCATCAGCAATCTTTTCTTCTCACTCAAGTTTATAAATCTCACATCGACTGTAAAAAAAACGTTTACAATTATACGTAAAGGATGCAGTTACATACTTAATTAATTTTAGAATATTATTTATTTATTTATTTATTTATTACAGACATACATACAGCTATATATAATATAATCATCAATATGCTGGGGTCGGCTTCCAGTCTAACCGGATGCGGCTGAATACCAGTATTTTACATGGAGCGACTGTCTATCTGACCTCCACAACCCAGTAACTGGGTAATACGGTAAGACTGGTTGTCAGACTTTTCGGGCGTCTGACGACCCGTAACGACTGTCAAAGATCCACGAATGACAGCCGGGACTAACGGCTTAACGTGCTTTCCGAGGCACCCATCCACTGACCAACCCCGGCAAGCGTAGCTTAACCTGATGGATTGACCCGTACGGCTGTTATGACTTAGCCACGAGCTCCTCTAGAGAATAGAATAGAATATAATAATAACTCTTTATTAGTTATGTAGGTACACCATATGGATTCAAACGCAAACAAGCGCGATACGATTCTGGTACAACAATATCCATGAAGTTTTCATAGAAATTGTTCTACTAGAAACGCGTCGCGCCAGTCCGCGGAAGCCTTTACATAAAGTGATACAACGGACGGTCTAATCGCTTTAAGTATTTTTAAGTGTATGGCTATTAAATAATAAAAATGTGAGTAAAACAAAAAAGAATTGTCTCAAATTTTATTTAGGTATGTATCTTAAGTACATTTTATACAGTGTCACGTGCATATGAAAGAAACTTTGGGCTGGATCACATTTACCATAACCACACAACAACGACCACACGTGGACTGTCGCTAATTTGTACGACAGTGAATAGTTTCTTCACACTGACCGCATTTGACCGTCTAAGGCTGTGTGTTGTGATTCTATTGGTTAATATTTCTCCCGTTTCTCCGCTCCGGTGGACAGGCAGCCTAAATCAACCATGACCGCGCACTAGCGGCCAGCCACGTCGCAAACACAGAAAGCTGTAGTCGATCTGTCTGTCTGCAAACACCAGCCACAAAGTAACGACATCGCAACTACTAGCAAAAACGCAACCACATCGAAATTTTATAGTTACCACAACGCAACTACAACAAGCTGCGGCGAAACTATTCACACGTAACTACTGCTTGCCCACATTTTGTCGCTGCTATGTGGTGTGGTTGTGGTACGTGTGACCACACATAGTTCACTTTTTTTTTTAATTTGGATGAAGCAACCAAATTGAATGGAGTAAGAGAGAATGGCCATATCCGTACACACATATAGTGTGTTTAGAGAACGGTTACCGATACTTTAAGGGCATATTATATACTAATTTTTATCAACAAAAGCACTTTTATAAATACTCCTAACTCAACATCCCACGAATGGCAGCCATCTTATTTTTATAATCGGCTGAAATAGAGTATGTTCAATAAAATGCTAATATCTTTGAATCTGACCAACAGACGTGCAAATAAAATAATTTATAAATATGCCCTTATACATAGTATCGGTAACCGTTCTCCAAACACACTGTACTCGTATATGGAATACCTAAATTAGACCCTTATGTACTGTCCATTTTTTAATTTCATGTATTGTCTAGGTGGATGAGAGTGGTCATTAGTGATTTCGGTAATGTTTCCAGATTCATCCAGTCTGAGCCTTGCTTTACAACCTCGAAGTTTTGATGAACATACCCAAACGTTGCTGTTAGCTGGTTTTGCGTATGTGTAATTGTCAACCAGAATTAGATCTTTGCCTCTTTGGGATTTAATCATCGGATAAGGTAGTTCCGAATGCTGGGTGGAAGATTCTGCCAAAATAAAACAATTGTTAATCCAAGGTTTTAGAAATAAATGTCTTCAAGAGTAGATAGATAACTTGTTTTATTATTTTATTTTATAACAAACATTTCGGGATTCAGAGGTACGATTTGTTAGATTTTGAACAGTTAGCCGTACGGCATTTCATACAAACTGTCAAGTCCTTTTTTATCGAAATGAATGAACTGATTTTAATGAAACTTCATACGGATAAGCAAGATACATAGGTCTAAAAAGTTAATTAAGAACATTTTCGAAAAATAGTGTTGCAGCTAAATTCGTCCGATTTTAACCATAGAAACAGACATCCGTGACGTCTGTGTCTTCAATTCTTCAATGTACCCTAGTTTGGCTGTTTGGCAACGACTTCAGAAGCTGTTATGTTTATTATGAAAGCTAAATTATTCGTTTTTGGTTTTTGAAGTCGGTTTTGTTAAATTTATTATTCTGAATATATTAGATCCCCTCAAAACACAAAAAATATATCATCAAAAATCTGAATATTGCCTTTGATATTTTTTAGGAGGATGTTCCTGCACGTCTTGGATAATGTATCCGTAATCGTCCAAAATTTATTTATTTATTTATTTGCTTTCATGCACATCACACATTTTACAAATTAAAAATTGACGGTTTTTGTACATGAACCCTGTCAGGGCGCTGCAAAGCACAATGTTGGTTTGCTGTCGAGTTTGTAGATTTTAATTGATTAACATAAAATAAAATAACATAAGATCAGTAACATTAATTAGCATAATTTCCGAATAATATTTTGTTGTATGTCTAGATGTCATTAAGATGTCCAAGTAACAATGAAAAACACAATAAAAAATACAATAACACACAATAGCACAGATAACAGATACAGTCTATAAGTCAGGTGGTATTAATTTAGTAGGTAGGTAGTCAAATTAATAATAAAATTGAATTATGGTATGTCATTTACAATACAAAAATAAAATAAAAACAGATTTAATGTCACTCAGCTCAGGCCGGATCTTACAAAAATATAAAAAATACTAGAAATATATTATATAAAAAGTTACGAATTAAGTACTCCTAAAACATTGACCTACATACAAGCTACATCTATAGTTTTATCAGTCATGTATTCGTCTACTGTGTAATAACATTTTTCTATTAAAAGTGATCGTAGTTTGCCACAGAATGAATTTGTGTTCTCTTCATCTTTCACATAATTTGGTAATTTGTTATAGATTGTTGCGATTCTATATTTTGGGCTATTTTTCATTATTTTTAGTCTTGGTGTCGGTGTAATCAACTTGTTTTTGTATCTTCGGTTATAATTTTGGTTTGCTTCTATGTTTGATCTAAAGTAATTCCTGTGTTTCTGCACGAACGTAGCTACATTTAATATGTAAATAGAGGGTAGCGTTAGTATTTTATTTTCTATAAAATGTGGTTTACAACTTTCCCATGGCTTAATGTTCATAAGGATGCGTATACACTTCTTTTGCATAATAAAGATGTCATAGAAGTCCGTGCTTTCGCCCCACAATATTATGCCATAGTTAAACCAAGCATAAGCATAAGCATAGTATGTTGAGAGCGCGGTCTCATAGTTTGTGGTGCTTTTTAATTTGGTTAATGCGTATGTAAATTTTGATAATTTAGTCTTAAGATTTTCAACATGTTTTTTCCAAGTTAAATTATTGTCCAATGTTAAACCAAGTAGGGTTTGATTGTCTGTTTCTGGGATATTTAATTTATTACTAAGGTTATTCATGTTTAGCGGCTTACGTTGGTATGTCCTAAATTGTAGTAAATTACTTTTGTTCACATTAATTTGTAGGTTGTGTTTCTCTAACCATGATTTAACTATTCTATAAGTATTTTCTATATTAGTCAAGGTTTCGGTGTTTTCAGTGCTTCTAAACACTAGCGATACGTCGTCTGCGAATAGAACGCACTTCGAATCGATTGTTTTAGGTAGGTCGTTTATGTACACAATAAATAACATACGCCCTGTCACACTGCCTTGAGGAATGGAATGGTTAATAATCTTTGTTCGTGATTTTACTATTTGTATTTCTTTTGCTTCTTTATTATAATACTCTATTTCAACATATTGTTTTCTATTTTTCAGGTAGGATTTTAGCCATTTATAGGCCGCACCCCTAATTCCTATGCCATATAATTTTTGTAATAAAATGTCATGGGAAACCTTGTCATATGCCTTAGTCATGTCTAGGAACAAACCTATGGCATACTGTTTGACATTGATGTAATTATATATTTCTTGTACGTAATTATATACCGCGAGCGTGGTCGATCTATCTTGTCTAAAGCCAAACTGATTTATATCCAAGAGGTTGAATTTTTCCAAAAAGTTGTTAATTCTAGTGAACATTGTTTTTTCAAATATTTTTGATATCACTGGTAGAAGGGCTATTGGTCGGTACGAACAGGGGTCGTCGGGCTTGCCACCTTTTTTAAATATCGGTCGCAGTTTTGCTTCTTTTAATTTATCTGGAAATATACCTTCGTCAAAGGATTTATTTATTAGTTTGGTTATAGGTGGTGTCAATTCATTAATACATTCTTTAATTAGGAAAAATGGTATTTCATCTACTCCGGCACTGCGCTTGTTCTTCATTTTGCGTATTATATTATATATTTCACGCTCCGTGGCTGGTTGAACGAATAGGGAATTAATTGTTGGTGTAATAACTGGGCAAAAATTCGACGTGTTGTTGGATAACGGTTCGCCGACCGAAGCAAAGAAGTCGTTAAAGATATTAGCAACCGTTTTTGGTGTACTTGTGGTTTGATTGTTAGCATAACGCAAGGTCACATTTTTAGTAAGACATTTCGTATAATATACGAAGACTGCAGGATAATTAATACATATTATGTATAGTTTTTATAAAAGATGAGATTTTTGCCTCTTTGGGACGGCACCATTTTTATAGTTCTATCCTCAAAAGACCATTTCAGACATGGATCTACATGGTCCTCACATGATCTGACCAAGATTATGTCTGGACTTTAAAAGAGACTTTGACCCCTGAGTTTGTTTCGCCATTTCTTCTCAGGGTAGTCAGATAAGAAATGTCGACTTCATCTAGCTTATTAAAAAAAAAAAATATATGACGTGTAAAAGTGATTTCGATATCCTATTTACAGAATAAACAATTTCATTTCATTTGATTTCATTTAATTTCATTTTTTCATTTCATTTCCATGGTATAAGGTAAATCCGAAGTCGGAATTAATAATTCTGTCCATTAAAAATGTTCGGATTAATGATGTGTAGATAATGTCTAGGTAGGTACATATCATTAATCCGAACATTTTTTTTAACATTTCATTTTCCAATCCATCATATATATTATATATGATGATGTGTAGGACTATCATACCTGTACCTGCATTCATACCAAATAAAATTCTGATTCATAACGGCTATCCGGCCATTTTTGTTAGTGTTTGATATCCGGCTAGATACATCTTAATTATCTAATCATGCAAATAAAACGGAATTGTTATATTATAATTATATATTTTCATATTATCATTGCGCTATTCAGATAGCATTATAAATAATTGTTAGTTTGTATTATCTGAAATATTAACTGTCGACAGGGTCATTTGACCACCTACCTACCGATAGTATCCTTCTTCTTATTCCTGTGATCTCCGTGCCTTCCCTCTTCTTTTCTTCCCTCTCACTTTTGGTGGATGCGAATGTTTACTGGCACTCATAAGGTTCCCTTGCAAGTCCAACTTGATCGTCGCTTTGCAGCCTCCCTGCCTTGATGAGCAACGCCACAATTGATTTGTGACTAAGTTCTTATGTTTGGAGTACGTATACTTTTCAAGCATGATGAGATCTTTGCCCCTTTGTGATTTAATAAAACAATAGGGTTCACTTGGAAGCAGGATGGAATGACCTGTCAAATAAAATAATACCTTGGATATTAAGATTTCTATTGGTGACATCAAGAAACTCACCTAGCAAAAGATATTGAAACCCCATATAATTTTAATAACTTTATATATTTATAATATATTATATTTACATTCTGTAATAACATATTTACATTTAAATTCATGACGCTACATAAACAAAACAAAGGCTTGAGATAAGTGTACACATAATGATAAAAGTATTGAGTTAAATTAATGTGGGCTATGTACTAGAAAAGAAGAAAACCAAGAAAATAATGGATGGACTGATGGGATAGTGTGAACGATGATAATATATGGGTAGAAAGAAGATGAAGTCCGAGATGACAGCAGATAGAGATGAATGAAAGAACACGTGTCAAGCCAGCCACAAAAAAATATAGGATAGGGTAGATGTTGAGCTACATAAACGAAACTAATTTCTTAATCTAAACATCCTTTTTAATGTCATGTTTGGAGGATGAGTATGTTCATTATTGACGCTGATAATATTTCCGAATATATCCAATTTGATCCTCGCTCTGCACTCTCGTGCCCTGGTTGAGCAAACCCAAGAAAATTTACTCGTCGAAGTCTTGGCAAATGTATAATCTCCATAAACAATGAGATCTTTACCTCTTTGTGATTTAATGGTTCTATAGGAGTGTGGGTGCTCGACGGAGCCTGTTAAATTAATAAAATATTAAATCGGTTATTGGTATGTTTTAAGCGATCGTTCATTAGGGATCTTTTGACTTGTGCATTAGTTTGTAATAGTACCTATTGTGTTTTCTTCGATTTGTTAGTGTAGATATTATATATTTGTGATTTGTGGAACTGTCAAGGTGTTTGAGAATTTTCTTCAGATTCTGCTGCGTCAGTCGATGCCTCTTTTTAATAAGTCTTCGGACGTCATCATTTCAGCAAGTAAACGATTGCTGCTGAACTACTGAAGGCCTGCTTGATTTCGTTTGATGGTTTTTATTATAACGGTATGTTAAAAAAAACTAATAACATTAATTTAGTGTAATATAATTCATAAATTATTAATATAATACATTTCATAATAGCTATTGCACAAGATTGACATGTAATTCCCGCACAAATTAGGAAAGCGTTAATTAAAAAGATAAATCTTATAAATACTCTTAATGTCCGCTAAATCAAAACCTCAATATGCATCAATCACTTTGCCATGATTTGTCAAGCCAGTTTTCATCCAGATAAATAACCTCCGAAAGACGACCTTTTTAGCAGCTCTCTCCAACACCAAACGGTACTTGGATATTTACAACACATTTTTACAGATTTCAATGCAGTTGCTCTTCCATCATCATAATATTCTTGGCCATATCATTCACACAATCCATCTGTTGTTTCATTGATCTTCATTTACTCTTATCATAACTCTTATACATTTCTTGGGTACCGGGCAACATATATCTTCTTCCATAAACCTCTATCTGCCGTCATCTATTCATCCCCTTTCTGGCCATATCATCATTCACACAATCCATCCGTTTTTTCATTGATCTTAATTTACTCTTATTATAACTCTTATACATTTCGTCTTTGCGGTGCTCGAATCCGTTTTCCATTCTTTGTTTGAAAGAAGTCTCTAGGCGGATGGCTATGGACGTTGTGACAGTCCAAGATGTATCCTTCAGAGTTGAGCCGAAGTTTCGCCTTGCAGTCATGGGCTCTCGAAGAGCATATCCAGTATTTCAGGCGCAGTTTTGTGAATGTGTAACCGTCAATCAAAATGAGGTCCTTTCCTCTTTGTGACGTTATCACTTCATAGTTAAAACCTGTAAAAGATGTTGGGTTTTAGCTTATGCTCTAGAATGATTACTATTTATGTTACAGAAATATAATTAGATATTTCTGTAGTTTTATAATATTATTTGAGTTATAATTCTCATTCAGTGTTCATGAGACCATTAAAATAAAACAATTTAGCTAACTCTTACGTCACTCACATTTTATTCGTAGGTAATATGAGTAGTCAATTTTATCACAAACCTTCTTGATTAACAATTAATTTGAATACACATAAAGCTGACGACAATAATTAATACGTAAGGCTGGCCTCATATTGACTACTATTGCGTGCGCAACTACCATGTATATTCGAGTTTGTAGAGGCTCTGCTCACGGAACAAGTGCTTAGCGTCGGTCCTAGTTCCTGGCGACGGATATCGCATTATAACAACTTTAATACATTACGTCTTTGCGGTGCTCGAATCCGTTTGCCATTCTTTGTTAGAAAGAAGTCTCTAGGCGGATGGCTATGGACGTTGTGACAGTCCAAGATGTATCCTTCAGAGCTAAGCCGGAGTTTCGCCTTGCAGTCATGGGCTCTCGAAGAGCATATCCAGTATTTCAGGCGCAGTTTTGTGAATGTGTAACCGTCAATCAAAATGAGGTCCTTTCCTTTTTGTGACGTTATCATTTCATAGTTAAAACCTGTAAACGACGATGGGTTTTAGATTTCAACTTATTCTCAAGAATGATTACTGTTTATATGTTACAGAAATATAATTAGATATTTCTGTAGTTTTATATATTATTTGAGTTATACTTCTCATTCAGTTTTCATGAGACCCTTAAAATAAAACAATTTAGTTAACTCTTATGTCACTCACATTTTATTTCATGTTATCTAAAACAAGTCCACTAAGTACGTAATATGAGTAGTCAATTTTATTACAAATCTGATAAATACCTTTGTGATTAACAATTAATTTGAATACACATAAAGCTGACGACAATAATTAATACGTAAGGCTGCCCGCATATTGACTACTATTGCGTGCGCAACTACCATGTGTATTCGAGTTTTTAGAGGCTCTGCTCACGGAACAAGTGCTCAGCGTCAGTCCTAGTTCCTGGCGACGGATATCGAATTATTACAACTTTAATACATTTCGTCTCTGCAGTGCTCGGATCCGTTTTCCATTCTTCGTTTGAAAAAAGTCTCTGGGGGATGGCTATGGACGTTGTAACATTCCGAGATGTATCCTTCAGAGTTGAGCCGGAGTTTCGCCTTGCACACACGGGCACTCGAATTGCATATCCAGTAGTTTCGCCGCAGTTTTGTGAATGTGTGACCGTCGATCAAAATAAGCTTCTGTCCTCTTTGTGACTTTATCACTTCATAGTTACAACCTGTAAAAGATTTTAGATTAGATTTCAACTTATTCTCTAGAATGATTACTGTTTACAGAAATATCATTACTTGAGAAAATTATATGAGCCCCGAGAATGTGTAAACGTCAATCAAAATGAAGTATGTACTTTCCTCTTTGTGACGTTATCACTTCATAGTTAAAACCTGTAAACGATGATGGGTTTTAGATTTCAACTTATTCTCAAGAATGATTAGGTACGGTTTATGTTACAGAAATATAATTAGATATTTCTGTAGTTTTATAATATTATTTGAGTTATGCTTCTCATTCAGTTTTCATGAGACCATTAAAATAAAACAATTTAGTTAACTCTTAGGTCACTCACATTTTATTTAATTTTATCTAAAACAAGTCCAGTAGTCCATTTTATCACAAATGTAATAACTACCTTTGTGATTAACAATCAATTCGGATACACATAAAGCTGACGACAATAATTAATACTTAAGGCTAGCCGCATATTGGCTACTATATATTACGTGCGCAACCACCATGTTATTGTATATTCAAGTTTATAGAGGCTCTGCACACGAAAAAATTGCTCAGCGGCAGCCTAGTTCCTGCAGCACAGGCGCGCCTGTGCGATCGATTTTGATTCTTTAGCAGCTGATATTTCGCAAGGAAATTAAACAGTAGGTAGATTGAGCAACATTTTGTTCGATTTGTAATTTGCATAGGTGACCATACTATCTGGGTCAGCTATTCATTTACAAATGGAGTGTACGGTGATCGCATCAGCAAAAGATAAACAGCGCAAGCACCTTTACGCCAATGTGCGGACAGCCTAAACATTTAAAAAACTTACATGTTCTCTCAAGTGCAAGTAGATAATAAAAATCTGCCTAGCCTTTTCCCAGTATTTTACATGGAGCGATCTGACCTCCACAACCCAGTAACTGGGTAATACGATACCCCTTGGTAAGACTGGTTGTCAGACTTTCGGGATTCTGACGACCCGTAACGACTGTCAAAGATCCACGAATGACAGCCGGGACCAACTTGCCATTCGCGGATCGTGCTTTCCGAGGCACGGAGGAGTCTCGGTATGTAAAGATGGTCAGCTATCCACGGGCCAACCCCGGCAAGCGTAGCTTAACCTGATGGGTTACTTAGCCACTAGCTCCTCCACCTCCTACCCAAGTGCAAGTAGATAATACAGGTTTAGAAACATTAAACTAAGTACATTTAAACTAATCTTGAGGACATTCTGCTTTTTATAACGACTTCTCCAGTATCTCTTTTAAAAAACTGCCTTGGTGGATGGAAATGTTCGTTGATGACGTATGAGCCAGCGTGAGGGTCAACTCTCAGCTTAGCCTTGCATCGCGGCTTGTGGGTTGAGCAGCCCCAGCCGTGGGGGCTCTCTCGAGTGTACGTGTAACCATCAATGAGGATCAGGTTCTTCCCTCTCTGTGATTTTGTAATTTCATAGCTTTTAACTAACTTCATGTGGACTGAAAGTAGAATAAATATTAACTATGGAACTTATTCTTAATATCTTCTGTAACGTAGATTAATTACTATTGATACCTGTAAGTTATTATAATGATTTGGAGAACACATCTTGTATGCCTTTTTGACCTTTGTACGTTTGTAGGTCCAGGTAAGAATGAAATGTGAAAAAAGATTTACTTAAATGTATCTGTAAAATTCGTATGGCAGCGTTCACTGTAAACATGGTAATGAGAGGATGACAAACTAATTCAGTATATTAGAAATTACAAAACGAAATTTCTAGTGACTAGATTATTTGAGATCAAAATTTATTAATTACAAGAAATAATATACCACAGCATAATTATACTTTACTGACTACTCATGAATTTAAATAAATAAATAATGAAATGTAACTTCAATATCAATAATTTAATATTTAAGCATTGCTTCTTTTGGCTAGATACCAGCCACGCGATAACATATGTCTCCAAAATTCAGCTGTGTTGCATTTTCAGATACGCCGAGAACCTTTAGTGCCTTGTGTCATACCTGGTGTCATATGCATAACTATGCCAGCTAGCCCAAGTCTAACACCTGACGTAACTTACGAATATCAGTATTGTAGTGAGTAATATTGATATTCCATCTCAAAGTGGAAACCCTCTCCAGCTTAGTCGAAAAACGGCTATGGTTTAAATTTACTTCGCTTTTGTAATACTATGTGCCCATTATTATTCTTGAAAAACTGTCGCGGTGGATGGCAATGCACATTGTTGACAAATTCTATGGCACCAGTGACACTTCTCTTGATTTTAGCTCTGCATTCTGACTTGTTAGAAGAACACCCCCAATAGTTTAAACTCATCTTTGTGTACGTAAACCCGTTGACTAGAATTAGATCCTTTCCTCTTTGGGATTTTGTTATTTCATACCTTATACCTGGAAGCAAAGTTCTGGTATTAAGCGAATGAAAAGGAACTCCTGATTCATAAAAACTTGACACTTGTTTAAACTTTTTCTGATCTCATCTATCCTTGTCGTTTTAACGCCAATGAAGTGAGGGAGAGAGCTCTCTTTCTCACTTATATTGTAAACAAATAACTTTTGAGATGGTAGGGAGCTGTCGATTATTACGAACAAGAATAAGATATTTGGTGAGCGTGTCGTTGTTTTTTTTTTACATTTTGT
The DNA here is from genome assembly GCA_905163495.3 of Cosmia trapezina. NCBI lineage: Eukaryota > Metazoa > Arthropoda > Insecta > Lepidoptera > Noctuidae > Cosmia > Cosmia trapezina. The sequence continues at coordinate 22,987,259 of LR991029.1, forward strand.
ATTTTTCTTCCTGAAGAATGATGTGTTTCTATCTAGCTGGCTTTAACCTGTACCACAGCAACTTAACTGATGTTAGCTTATTGAATGTACTTGTCTAATCGAACGAAAATACTTATTCAATGTGCCTCTCGTACGACAGAGATGGCATTTCATTTCGGTTTCTATCGAGCCCCTTCGTTATTATATTGCTTAGATTAGACTTAGAGACTTGAAACTTTTATTAGAGATACTCCTTCCAATGTGTTTTTCAAATTATTGATTTATTTTCAAAAACCTTGAACCATCTATATAATAAAAGTACTCCGTAGTCGGCATCAACTGGGTGATAGTACGCTAACTAGGTACGTAAAAAGTAACTTTACTGATAGAAAGTGAATTGAATGTAGGGTCAGCAAGAAGCTATTATCTATTATAACCTGTTATTAAAACACAAGTGTGAAGTATCACACTAGTGTTTTAATACCTAGTTATGTGCAATTTCATACACCACTGTATCTAAATTCATGTAAATTCTTCAAAAAAACATTATTTATTATCGTGAACAATGGCGCCCAAATCCATCATTCTACCGCGGAAGTACAGTGGACAAAACTTAAGCATCCTCACTTAAGGCGAGTAGTGCTGCCAACTACCGCCACCATTGAGAAAAAATCATAAGTCTGGAGATATGGAACATTTTGAAATTTCCTATGCTCACATTTTTAGTCCAGATGAGGTAGAATTTAATGAGGGAAAAAAATCGACACTAAACCTCCTAGGTTAGAAGCCTTAGCAGTTAACGCTAAAAACGGCCGCTTTTGGCGTTAACTGCTAAGGCTTCGAACCTAGAAGGTTTAGTGTTGATTTTTTTGATGCAAAAAATTCTACCTCATCTGGACTAAAAATGTGAGCATAGGAAATTTCAAAATGTTCCATATCTCCAGACTTATGATTTTTTAGATCAGTCAACTTTTCTACAGTCGAAATGAAACTTCGAATGAATCGTTTGATCATGTCAACGAAACGGAGGCCAAGTGAGTCTTTCAATGTCATTGAAACACAAAACTGTTTTGTGTGTCTTTATTTATATTCAAAAGGATATTAGGTCCGACTTGGACCACTATGACGATTTGCAAGTTACAAGTAAATCTTTTAACATTCCAGGTCCAAACAATATTTTTTTTAAATATATTATAGAAAAAACTGTTCACTGGCTATTCTATACGATTTAAAAATTTTGAATTTTATCGTAATAATTGCCGCTATGGGCCACAATATTATAATCCTGTAATATACCCTGTACCATGACCACTTTTTTTTCCCTGTAATATACCTGTACCACGACAACTTTTTCTTTTTTTCTGTCTGCTAGCTTGTTTTTCTTTGCACCAAGCCTTTCTCCTTTTTTCTGCTTCTTCTTGTGTCATTTGTGAAATTTTTTTCTTCTTAGATTTTATTCGTTGCAAATTTTTCAGTCTCATGGCCTCTAACTGTTCAGGATTCTCTCGTTTCAATCTTTCTCTATACCTCCGAGATCTCTCTGCAGCAGTTAGTGGCTTTTTGAAATCTAAAAATGTAAGTAGTACAGTCATTTAGGCGAAAAAAAGGAGTCAACCTCGGAATGAATGTTAAGAATCTTGTAAAAACCTTTATTTTGGCATTCTAAAACTTGTCTCAAAATTCTCATATTAAGATCTCGTGTCCGCGTCTTAAGATACAAAAATCAAAAAGTCTCAAGGTCACAAAAATCGTTTTTTTGATAGCTCGCTTTCTATGCATTCAATGATATATGCTTATATAATAAAAGTTGTAGTGCATAAAATTCTCTACAAATTTAGCTTACATTTTTTTACGCATTTAACCGTTCTTGAGATGGAGCGCCAAGAGTGCGCAGCGCTCAGCAATACATGGCGTAACACAAGGTCAACCGTGAATCTCACTCAGCTTAAAGTGCTTTTATTGATTATTCTCTAAAGAAAATTATAATTGTTAAAAACCTTAAATCTATACTTATAATAAATCTGTAGAGAGGTCAATTCTGTACATGATATATATTTTCAAAATAACTATCAGGGGGTAATTAGTGATCGATACTGATGCCAAAAATGCAATCAGTAAAATTTTTGTCTGTCTGTCTGTCTGTCTGTCTGTCTGTATGTTCCTTATAGAAACAAAAACTACTCGACGGATTTTAACGAAACTTGGTACAATTATTCTTCATACTCCTGGGGAGGTTATAGTATACTTTTCATCACGCTACAATCAATAGGAGCAGAGCAGTGAAGGGAAATGTTGGAAAAACGGGAGAAGTTGCTCCGTTTTTTAAGCTTCCGTCGCGTGTGCAGCCTTAATGGTTAAAGCTACATAGAAATCATTTATGACGGAAATGTTCTACATAAAATTATCTAAAAAATATCCCAGAACAGCATATGTCTATCTTTTATGGTTGACTCACAATAACACGTGTAACTCCCGATAGCTTAGCAGTCCAATACATTAACTTAATAACATACAAGGAGTTACACGCTGACGGAGTCGCGGGCACAGCTATTAATAATAATATTCTGCGGTTCCTTATTGCGATATTTTTCAACAGTATTGTGGATTGACATATTACTAAAATACGAAAGTTAATCTGTCTGTTACATCAAAACCACTGAACCGTGAGGAAGGACATACGGTACTTTTTTACGAAAAACGACGGAAATGCGGACGAAGTCGCGGGCAAAAGCTAGTATTTACTATTTAATGCATTAAGTACCTATAATATAATTTTATTTTCATAAATTAAATACTCGTTTGAGAATACTTAATTATTTCAAGGAAATAATAAAATAGTACATAAGTAAAAAAAAAGGTTTTTACAAGTTTATAGCTTATTATATTTAAATGAGCAAAAGGCTTGAATTTCAAACTACCGGCGGAGATCGGCGACTCAGAGTATTTCAAACGATGACCAAAAACATGCTACGCTAATACAAAAAGTTTTCAAAATCTCTTCTATCATCGAGGAACTTGAGTGAGGGACACGCTGAAAACTGACATTATTGTGTACGCAAAGTATTAGAAGAATCCAATCCCGCATCTAAATCTAAATTGACTGATTACCAATACCTACGTTTTTTGGAAGGAAGTTCCTTGAGGTTGATGCGCCAGGGTAGCCCGCGAAATTCAAAATTCGCCTTAACTTCGCTGGCGCTTTCGCCTTAACGCGACTTGCGGTAGGAGTTGCCTGGTATAAACCACGCGACTTTCTCTCTCTCTGTCTACGTAGATACAAGTGTGTTTGTGCGTGCGAGTATCGCGTAAGGATCTTTGTTCTTGAGGGCAGAGGTTTTTTCTATAACTTGGACAAAGAACATGACAAAGACAGAAAAGATTTTGACGAATTTGATTAAAAATTATTTTATTAAAATTTTATTTATTATAATTACAAAAGTATAAAATTCCCATCTGCAGCTTTAATGTATTTCCTAGGTGGATGGCAATGTTCATTGTATATTTTAGTAATCTCACTATTCTGGTTTAGAGTAAGTTTTGCTTTACAATTAGGATTTCTAGTGGAACAGGTCCAAGAGTATACACCTGATTTACTAAACGTGTGACCCCCCACTAGAATTAAATCCTTGCTTTTTCGAGATCTCACCCAATCATAGTAAGGACCTGAAACAACTGATGTTTGAATAAGTCAATTCTAGTCTATTCACAAAGGCTTATTTAAAGAAGCCCGACATACATACATTATGAAAATCTTCCACCTAGAGTGACAGTTGCCCAGTGTTGCCACTTTAGCCACTTCTTGGTTATAACTAGCAACAATTTCTAACTTGTTAGCTACAAAAAAATTTGCCACTTTTCTTTTCTTTTTTTATTTAATAATAAAATACAATTAAATTAAAAGTTTATAAAACAGATCATAAAAAATAAAATAATCAAACCGCAACGTCTAGAGTCAGTGTAATGTACCTACTATTATTATAATTTATTATATTATGTGCTTTGTTTCTGAACGTATCTTATACTTAATGGATTTGGGGATTTCCCTCGACGTAATGTTGATAGTTAGTTCAACGCCTTGTGCAACTCAGCTTTTCATTTTGTTTTACATTTACTAAAAATAATGAGACTAAAATTTTACTTCTACAGATTGGAAAAACAAAAAAACTAAAACCCGACAATTTTTAAACTAACCCTGAAGATAATAATAACCACTACGTCTAAACCATCGACATCAGCTTTCATTATTGATTTAGATTCAGAGTAGAACATGATTTTAAATGTTATTAAAATCGACCTTCATTTTTTTTTCTTATTGTCTTCTTTCAGCCATTTTTAGCCACTATAAGGAGAAGTGCAATTTCTCGAATCTAGCAACTTTTTAGGTATGGCTTTGCTACTTATCTCGAAGGTAAGGTGGCAACACTGGAGTTGTATGGTTAACCTGGAAGGCTAAAGGCGAACGTACACTGGTTTGCACCGGCTGCAACGCACACACGGCACGCGACGGATTTTGGTTCGCTTTGTGATTTATATAGCGTCCGCTATCGGTACCACCTGCACAGTGCGCGATATATGATAAAAAAAATGCGTTGCGTGCCGGTGACGTCACATGGATTAGTTCACCGTGTGCTCGCTCAGTGCCACATGTTGTTTTGTTTATAATTGAGGTGAGAACCGCCAAAACATGGCAAATCTTGCTACTAATAGAATTAAAAGTGAGTCTTTTAATTCTAGTAGAAAGATATGAAGAATTCATAGACTTATAAAAAAAGGAGGACTCCGCGCCACGCATATCGAAAGTGAAGCACAGTAAGTATGCCATTGGACCGTTTGTACAAACACGCCTCACGCACACATTTACATCATAGTATGCTGACCGGCTGCCATTACGTGACACGAGCGACGGCGTCTTTGCAGGTACTCAAATCACGCACACATAGATCGGTACGGTGCTTCACTTTCGATATGCGTGGCGCGGAGTCCTCCTTTTTTTATACGTCTATGGAAAAATTGTATAATCTGCAAAGAAGAAAGGAGACCATTCATGTTTCACACAAGGTCCAGCCCAAAAGTCAAGGTGCAACCAACAAAAATCCTCCTCAAAAAAAAAAAAAAAAAATCTCAAAGTAATCCTTGTTTCGAATGTCAGCACCAATATTTTTATTATGGCACCAAATCTCTACGACAATTCCTTATGCTATTTTTTTAAGTCCAAAAATCTGGTTTCCCATACATTTTATCAAAAAATGAAACTATCAAGTCAACTTGAACAAGTATTAGTATGGTGCCGTTGCTTAAATACCATTCCTTCTGTTATTTTTTACACATTAAAAGTATCTCGCACTGTGCTAAACAAGCCAGCCACGCGGTAAACTCTACTTGTGCGATGCAGGATTTGTGTGACGTCAAAAACGTCAAACGTCTTTGATGCGTGGTTTGCATGTGGCGTTGTAGATGCCGCCAGAGGTGCGTAAATCTTACATATACACAAACAGTTAGACCCGGATCAACTATCTTTATACCTATTATACAAAGTGTAATACTGCACTGTGCACTGTCTTATGTATTGCTTCCATGTTTTCTTCATTTTATGTTCAATTGAAAGAGGTTGATTGACACGGATTAATTTAAAAAAAAATACCATCTAATTATCGCATCCTAACCTAACAAAAGATGAATATTTATTCCTTCGCTGTATGAAAAAAGATCTTTGTTCAACAGTGGGACAATTATAGGCTAGTTTATTAGAACAATAATTTATTAGGTCATACCACTCAATAATAAATTCGCACAAATAATCACTATTGTCAATAATTAAAATTAAGCTCCCTAGGCAAATGACAATGATTATTATTAATAGTTTCAATGACACCATTCGCGCTAAGTTTTAACTTCGCTTTGCAGTAGGGGTTTCCAGAAGAACAACTCCAACCATATGCGCTTTTTTTTTTGAACGTATAACCATCAATTAGTATGAGATTCTTTCCTTTTTGAGATAGAACCCATTTATATTGCACACCTGCAAGAGAAAAAGATAGAACACAATTAGGTACTATTTCTAAATTTAGCCGTAAGTAGCGCAGTCAAATATGCATACAACCTCGGAATGAGAGCGAGCTGAATTTTTGCATATCTACATCTTTCTTTTGACCTTTTGAACACTGTCTTAAGTCTCATTATCACGAATCTTAAGATTTTCAAGGTCAAAGGTCACGAATATATTGTTTTTTGCACATATCTCTTTTCTAACGCATCTTCTTCAGCTTTCTTTTATTCTGAGGGGTTCTGTTTACTTGACTGGGCTATTAGAATGTTCTGTAAGGAAAATGAGAGAAGAACCTTCACCGGGTACTAAAACAAAGAGTTACCTCTTTCCAGAGTATCTCATCAACTAAGGACAAAATTTTATTGAGGGTGAGTGTGGCAATTGTAAAGTCTGGTGATTTGTCCTTGGATGTTGAGCTTCAATCTGGCCTTACAATCAGGTCTTCTAGTAGAACAAGCCCAGTGGTTTCCTTGCTTCCTGGAAAACTTGTACCCTCCGATGCAAATTTGGCAGTTCCCTCGACGTGACGTCATTAGTTCGTAACCCACATAATCTATGACAATAAGAATTCAATTGTTTTTATTTTGTACTACCATTACCTCATCTGAAACATAAACCAATATCAGATGCTTCAATTTTCGTTCATTGCCTTTCATTCCCCATCTTTCACCAAAAGTGAAACATCTGAACACAAAGTGAATCAAAAAATGAAAAATGAATGCATTAGTGAACCGATCCGACGATGTTGGATTTCCGCACTCGGCATATTTCACTCGCCTACTGAATGATGAAAATGAAATTAAAGGAGTGGATGAACGTTCATTCTTAGATAATTTTGGCGGTGTCGTGTGAACGTGGAATCAAACAAAAATGAACATTTACTCTAGTCAAGCGTCTGATATCGGCTTTAGTTTAAGTTTCCAAATCTTTAGATGATTCAGATTATCGTCTGATGACATTTAAATATTAATAGATAGTGGAACGTGCAGAACCAGCTCAAAAGCAGGCGAATAAATACTGTTGAAGTGTTTTCAGAGTGTATTTTTTAAAACTAAACATTTCAGACAATGACATATATTACATAAGGAAATACTTGTTCAGTAGTAGGTACATAGGTGCCCCTTAAAAATCTACAACTAAAACGGATTTTTCTCTTTTTACATGTTGTTGAAAAAAATTAACGCCTAAACGTCGTGCGATTTGTCTAGGAAAAGTCGACTTGCGACAGTGTTTTAAGAGTATTCATACAAAACTAACTTTCAAAACACTCATAAATAAAAATTATTACAAAAAAAAAATACAATAACAGATTGTTATTTTTAAATAAATGTATAACATGTTTCAATCATCAAATATACAGTAAAAGAGATAAAGCCCAAGGAAAGGGAGAGGAAGCCCAAATCAAAGATGGAAGGATTGTGTGAGGAATGTTATGAAAGAGAAAGGAGTGAATGATAGCGTGCCGGTTGACAAAGGAGAATGGAAAGAGAAAACGTTTTGCGCCGACCCCAACTAACATGGGACAAAGGCAGGAAGATGATGATGATGATGACGAATCATCAAATATAGGTACCCGCTACACTTGATATACAGAAATGACCCTTAAAGTAATGAAGACATTTAAATATACCTGACCTAGAATGTCAACAGTGATTACCTACCACAGGAATTCAAATTCGTTAGATGGTCAGGCTAGCATCAACTCTAACTACGTATAACAACTTAATACGATGACCTAGCTAGAATGATCTCACATCTTTGCAGGTGGGTATACGAGGTGGACTGCTCAAGGAGTGCCGCCCTACGTGAAAGGGCCGGTGCTGGGTTACATTCACATACATAAACTCAAGCCCTTTTCCCGTGATAGTAGGAAGAAACTACAGAACGCCATTTGCCACGATCATTACATAGATACTCCTTTTGCTATGTTCTCAATAATACATCTAGTCATACATGCATGTCGGTTGCGAGTATGCACTGACCTCTCTGAAGAACATCACCAATAAGGCCACTATAATGTCCTTCTAGGGCATATACACTCTGCCTTGCGTTTGCTTAACGTTTTGTTAGTCGCCTTTCATTTGTCCTCTTAACAAGACCAAACCATCAAAGCCTTCTCTTCATCTTTCTTGGTTTAACATAAAATATATCCTATACCATCGCATGGACCGCCCGCGATATTACTTCGTTTTCACTTAGCGTTCTATCTGACTTTTTTTCTTTTTGCTCAGCTCCTAAGAGTCGTTGCGTTATGTTAAATAGCCTATATGTATATCCTTCCTTATGAATTGGGCTATCAAACACAAAGAGAATTTTTGACATCAGACTGGTCATTCCAGTGATTAGCGCGTTAAAAAAAAACTCTTCAGCATCATTACCTAAACTATATATCTATCTATATAAATAAAAAGAGAAGTAATGACTGACTGACTGACTGACTCATCAACGCCCAGCCCAAACCCTTGGACCTAGAAAGCTGAAATTTTGCACAGAGGTTCCCTTTATAATGTAGACAAGGAATAAGGAAGGAATTCCGGGTAGTATGTTCCCTTGGGATTTTTTCCGACATCCACGAGGGCGAAGCCGCTGGCAAAAGCTAGTTATAGATATAAGTATAATTTAATACTTGAAACACACAAATATACAGAGGCGGACTTAATGCCATAGGCATTTTCTACCAGTCAACCTTTGGGCGCCAAACAGTGGTAGATACAATTACGAAAAATATAGGAATAAATAATAATACAATACCTTAGATTTATTTAAATCTATTATGTTGTACGTACATCTTAAATAAATAAATATAGCATAGCATAATCAACCTATAATGTTCCCACTTCTGGGACACAGGCCTCCTCTCTGTGAGAGGGAATGGGCCGTAATCCACTACGCGGGCCCAGTGCGGGTTGGTAAATAAATAAATAACATACTAGGATGCCATGGTGACGCAACCTTGGTCATTGCGCAACCATCGGACACACGGTCAGATACCCACAAAGCTGCTTTTGTTGGCAGCGCAACAAAATTTCGACATAATTAACATTATCTTCTCTTAAAGCCTAACATATTGCCCTTGACTTGTTATAACGTATTTCCTCACTGGATGTATATGATCCGTGACGTCACGGATTCTGCCGTCCTTTAACAGTCTGAGAGTTGCTTTGCAATCCGGATAATGCGTAGAACAGGTCCATCTGGAAGGAGTGGCTCTGGCAAACGTGTACCCTTGAAAAAGTATCAAATCTTTTCCTCGTTGCGATTTCACTATCTGATACTCTGCAAAAGAAACACATTATTATTTATTTTTATTTCTACTTGTAACTTAAGACTTCTGCCTCAATCGCACATTTAGCCCTCTAGCTTTCCATTGCCAATTTTAGTAAAAAATATAGACTTATAGCCAATCTGAAGGTTACTAATAATTTTGACTGGGAATGAAAATTTTTAACTTTAAACTTTTTTTTATTTATTTAAATTATAATTCTAATTTAAATTTAAAATAAAAGTTAAAAATTTTCACTAGCTAATAGTAACGTGCAAAACATTAAATTCACCTTCAAGTTTACAAGACTAACTTGAAGTTGAACGAATATTTTGCAGTCAACAGCCGCAGGCGACTATCTATAGAAGAAGAATAATAATATTACCAGTTAATTCTGTAACAGACTTTATTTAATTCCAAATCTTTCAATAATAAAATTACTTTTTAAACTATTCACTACATATTCTACACGTTCTTTTCACATTATGTCACTTGTATTGTATCCAATAATATATCTTAATTAAACATACTATAATAATACCTATACTATGCTTATACAGGGTACACCCGCAACCTCTTAAGGGGTCATTGTACTCATCATTATGAACAACTTTTACTATGGAACCAAACCTAAAATCGCGAAAAAAAAATCAGCTGTTCAGCTTTATCTACATCAAACTCGTCAAAATGTAGGGAGCAGCAGATTTTTTTTCACGATTTCAGGTTTGGTTCCATAGTAAAAGTTGCTCATAATGATGAGTACAATGACCCCTTAAGAGGTTGCTGGTGTTTTGCCAATAACCCTGTACATACATAATACATAATTATGCGGGACAGGAGACACTAATGAACCAGAATCGTAACTACTTATGTCAAATATCCTAATTGTAACCTTCTTATACAACGTGTAACGTTAAATGCGCAAAACCTCTTAAGGGGTCATTATACTCATCATTATGAACAACTTTTACTATGGGACCAAACATGAAATCGCGAAAAAAAAATCAGCTGTTCAGTACATTTTGACGAATTATGCGAACATAAATGAACTGAACAGCTGATTTTTTTTCGCGATTTCAGGTTTGGTCCCATAGTAAAAGTTGTTCATAACGATGAGTACAATGACCCCTTAAGAGGTTTTGCGCATTTAACGTTACACGTTGTATATAAAAATCAATTGCTGTCCGTTAGTCTCACTAAAACTCAAAAATGGCTTGACGGTTTTGAATTTTTTTTTTGTTTTTACTCTCCTCTTAACTGGGGTGGTTTAAAAGAAAAAAAATTAGAAAAAAAAGAAATTGAAATTTTGACAGGATAACGGGGTCAGCTGGTCTTATTCTTACATAAAAAAACCGGTCAAGTGCGAGTCGGACTCGCGCACGAAGGGTTCCGTACCATATTATATGTTTAACAATCGCAAAGATAACTTTTTACTTATTGTATAGGTAACGATACTGTGAATTACAAGGTTATTTTTTGCAGTTGCAGAAAATCACCCATGTTTAAACAAAATACCTTATGAATCGCCGTTTTCAGTATTGTTGATTAAATACAGTATTCATGGTACCTACATGGTATAACGAAGTTTCAAATTCCTAATTTGTTGAATTGTTGCGCTAGAGCTCGTACAAAAATGGTCTAAAATTTACAACTTTTGCAAACAAACAAACAAACATATTTTTTTTTATCTTTTAAATTTAAGAAATGGGGGCCCCCCATTTCTTAAATTTAAAAGATAAAAAAAAATATGTTTGTACTCTACTCAATGAGTTCTAGAAGATGACACCCCACATGCTAGATTAAAATTTTTATTTTTTTTTTCAAAATGAAAAGTTTATTGTATGGGGACCGACCCCTTATATTTTGCTTTATTTTTATTATTTGTTGTTATAGCCGTAATAGACAGCGGAGGCTTAGTAAGTTTGTACTGGACTGTACGTGGTTGTCTGATTTCATGGATTTTAATTTTCTTGCCCGGAACCCTAATTATTTTTCTAAAATAAAAATAGCCTAAGTTACTCCTTAAAACATCAGCTATATGCCGTCAAAATTCGTTTGGCAAATTTCCTAACTTGACTCAAAGTACCATTTTTTTAATCGGACTGCGCTTTAAAGTTCTTCTATACAAACTTTAACATCCCTAAACCTCATTTGAGGCGTAGTTTTGAAAAACTAATAGTGACAAACATTATTACTTACTTATGCAAGTATTTGTGCTAAGTTTCAAGTTCATTAACCAAATTAATAAGATTTTTCATATAAACTGTATCTCTGTTTTCACGAACACAGATAAAGAATTTCAAAAATCGTCTGGTATGTTTCCATAACTTGACTCAAACATTATTTACACCAATTTTAGAGTTAATCAAGCCCCAAATAAAATCCTCCGCTATAAAATTAACTTTTCACCCCTTAGGGGTAGATTTTTGGAAAACCCTGATACACGTTAGTCTTAACTTTTGGTCTCAAGTATAAAATCTGAGTTTTGAGTTAATCGGACCGCGTGTTAAAGTTCCTCCATACAAACTTTGACACCCCCAATCCCTCTTTAGGGGGTAGTTTAGGAAAACTAAAAATGATTAACTTTATAATTTACTTAGATGAATATTCGTGCTAAGTTTCAAGTCTATTAACTCAAGGGATAGGATTTTTCATACAAACTTTCATCCCCTATTTTACCCCCTTAGGGATTGAATTTCCAAAAATCCTTCCTTAGTGGATGTTAACACTATATAAGGTATCTATGTGCAAAATTTCAAGTCTCTAGGTCCATTGGTTTGGCCTGTGCGTTGATATATTAGTCAGTGACTCAGTCAGGACTTTGATTTTTTTATATATATAGATTTACCATGTTATTTTAGGACCACAAACTTCTTATAGGTTTTCCTGTAATCTACAGGTATAGAACTATTTTCTATATTTTTTTCAAAATTTTAGGCTCAGTAGTTTCGGAGATAAGGGGGGGGAATGGTCAATTTTCGTCAATTTTCTTAAATAACTTTTAAACAATATATTTTAAAATTATAAAAAAAATATATTTTCGACCCTCATAGTAAGCCCTTTCATTTGATATGTCACACGGTACAGTTTACAAAACTTTTTTTTTTTATTTTCTTAAAGTGACTCTCATATTCAAAATTCATATATTTACTTTAGCTGTACGTGTTTGGGTCACAGAAATACATATGTGTACCAAATTTGAACTTAATCGGTCCATAAGATTCGGAGCAAATTGGCTGTGACAGACGGACAGACGGACAGACAGACAGACAGACACACGAGTGATCCTATAAGGGTTCCGTTTTCTCCTTTTGAGGTACGGAACCCTAAAAATCAATTGGCGTGCATTAGTCTCGCTAAAACTCAAAAACAGCTTGACAGTTTTTTTTTTGTTCTAATACCCCCTGTATTAGAACAAAAAATCAAATCTGTTTAAAAGAAAAAAAAATAGGAAAACCCAAAGGAAAAATTTTGACAGGAGAACGTCTGGCGGGTCAGCTGTTCAAGTATATCAATTCTTAATACTGTAATTAATGTGGACGAAATATACGAACATTCTTCCCATCTCTCTTACAATATCTTGGTGGATGAGGATGTTCGTTATTAATGCTAACGATATTTTGTTCTAGATCCATCTTGAGTTTCGCCTTGCACGCCGGAATCCTCGTAGAACAGACCCAAGTGGACGAATAAGACCATTGACCAGCCTTTGAGAAGGTGTATCCTCCGACGAGAATCAACTGCTTCCCCATTTGTGACTTTACGAATTCATATTTGTAACCTGTGCGAATAACAAACATAATTAGTTATTTATTTTTAATTGTGATATATTTTATTATTAATTTATAATTTTATTATTTTATTATTTTATTAAAACAATATTGGTAGGTATCAAATTAAAGCTACAAATGAGTGCTGCCCAAATGTATTATTAATAAAACTGACACTGACTTGAAATAAAACAAATTATTCAAAAAAACACCCGCAAAAACAAATAACTGAAAAGAGAAAAACAAGCATTAAAATCCATAAAATTTTTGTGTCGCAGGTTGGGGCAAATAAAAGTTACACCATATTTCAGGTTATTGGTTTGTCCCCGCCTGAAACACCAACATTGTATGGATTTGAATGCTTATAAAATATTATCGAGAACGGGTCGAACGGTTAATGCTTGTTTTTCTCTTTTCAGCTGAGTTTTGCAGGCGAGTTTTAGTGGATGGGTTGCTCCTCCGAAGTTATTTGGTGCTTGAGTTGGGCTAGGTAGCAAAAAAATATGTTAACCCCTGCACACTTCCTAGATTCTATGCTAATTGTTTATGAAGACGAATGACTAATGTGAATGAATTAATAAAGGAGATCTATTTCCACATTGTCAATGAAACTGAAAGCTTAAAGCTGATATTATTATTAATTATTAATATTATTAATCTAACAAATGACTAACTATTAACTAATTACTATGATTAACTAATTTGGAACTTGTAACGGTTCATCAAATTGTGGTCCCCACGATGTACCGCAGATGGTCAATGTCTTTTCTTATGCATTTGATTTACCAATTTACGAAAATTTACGTACATGCACAACATGACACTAATGAACCACAATTGTAATTATGTCAAATATCCTAAAATTATAATTTACCTAGTATTCTTAATATTGTAACTAAGAATTTATATACGGACATTAATTCCACCTATCTTACAATATCTTGGTAGGTGAGGGTGTTCATTATAAAGGCTGATGATATTTTGTTCTAGATCCATCTTGAGTTTCGCCTTACACTTTGGATTCTTCGTGGAGCAGACCCAAGTGGACGACCCTTGACCAGCCTTTGAGAAGGTGTATCCTCCGACGAGAACCAATTGCCTTGCCCATTTGTGACTTAACAAACTCATATTCGTAATCTGTGCGAATAAATAACATATTTTTTATTTGTGATATTTTTACACAAAAATGAGATGTTTTTTTTTTATGAATCGGATTGCGGGCCAAAATATTTCGATACAGGATTTTTACGCGGTCTTACCAAACTCAGATTTTTTTTTAATGAATTGTTTTATTTATATTAGGATTCACTACATCATTCAATACTTTTGTAGATTTCATTTACATACGAAAATTCATTCCATCAATCTTATGATATCTTGACGGGTGAGGATGTTCGTTATACAAGCTGATGATATTTAGATCTCGATCCACCCTGAGTTTCGCCTTGCACTTCGAATTCCTCGTAGAACAAACCCAAATAGACGAAGATTGACCTGTCCTTGAGAAGGTGTATCCTCCGACGAGAATCAACTGCTTGCCCATTTGTGAACGTACGAACTCATATTTGTAATCTGTGCGAATAAATAACTTTTTTTTTTTAACTGCTACATTAACAATTTTTACATCAAAGTGAGGTTGTTACGAATAATAGGAACCGGTTCCGAATATTTTCTGTGAGATTTTTTACCCAAGTCTCAAAATTCACTGTTTCAGTCCTCTTACGGAATTAATCTTCGAAGTGATGGCTAAAACCACTTTAAAAATCATTCTTTAGTTTAGATAGAAGAACAAAAGGAACACTCACAAACAGGAAAAGCTACTTCGGTTTAGGTATATGTACTATTTATTACATTAAATTTACTACATCATTTAATAATTAAATACAATATAATTTACATAGGAATATTCTTCCCACCTATCTTACAATATCTTGGTGGGTGAGGGTGTTCATTATAAATGCTGACGATATTTTGTTCTAGATCCATCTTGAGTTTCGCCTTGCAGTTCGGATTCTTCGTAGAGCAGATCCAAGTGGACGAATAATTTCCTACTCTGACCTTTGAGAAGGTGTATCCTCCGACGAGAATTAACTGCTTGCCCATTTGTGACGGTACGAACTCATATTTGTAATCTGTGTCAATAAATAACAAATTGTTTAAATTGCGACATAAACAATTTTTACATCAAAGTTAAGTCGTTATGAATAATAGAATTTAGTTCCGAATACTTTCTGTGAGAATTTTTACGCAAATCTCAAAATTCACTGTTTTAATCCTATTACGGAATTATTCTTCGTAGTGATGGCGACCGCTTCAAAAATCATTGTGTAGTTTAGAAGAATAAAGAGAACACTCTCACAAACAGAAAAAGCTACTTCGTTTTAGGTATACTATGTATTTATTACATTAAATTTACAACATAACTTAATAACTTAGTACAATATAATTTACGTAAGAACATTCTTCCCACTTCTTAAAATATCTTGGTGGGTGACTGTGTTCATTCCTTTCTTCGAGATCTATCTTGAGCTTTGCTTTGCACTTCGGATTGTTCGTAGAGCAGATCCAAGTGGACGAATAAGTTCCTTGTCCGACCTTCGAGAAGGTCCTTTGTATCCTCCAACGAGACTCGTCCTTATGTGACTTTACTTTCTCATATTCGTAATCAGTGCGAGTAACAAATATATGTACTCGTATATTTTTCTGATGTGTTTTTTGACACAAAAAGATGGTTACGATTAGGATCCGATTCCGAAAAACTTTTTATCGATAATGTTTACCCTGGCATCCGCAATGCTTTGTTTTTTCAATCCTTGTATTTTTCAAATTCCTTATTTATTTGATTTACATACGATAATTCATTCCACCTATCTTACAATATCTTGACGGGTGAGAATGTTCGTTATATAGGCTGATGATGTTTTGATCTCGATCCACCTTGAGTTTCGCTTTGCACTTCGGATTCCTCGTAGAACAGTCCCAAGTAGACGAAGTTTGACATTTCTTTGAGAAGGTGTATCCTCCGACGAGAATCAACTGCTTGCCTTTTTGTGACTTTATAAACTCATATTCGTAATCTGTGCGAATAAATAACAGATTTTTTAAATTGTGACAATAACAATTTTTACCGAACCGGATTCGGTTCTGAAATTTTCCGACAAGAATTTTTACGCAAACTTCGAAATTCACTATCTTATCTTCTTCCGCAACATTTTTTAAAATTATGGTGAAAAGGGCTTTAAAATTCGTTGTGTAGTTTAGAAGAACTAAGGTAGGACATTCACGATCGACGTAAAACCATTAGAAAGGCATTGCAATGTAACTCTTATCTCAATACGGTGAGGTATAAATTAGAATGATTGCCAAGAGTTTTTAACAAACTCACGGAAATCATTCAAATTTATACTTTATTACAATGGTTAAGAGCTACATTGCAATGACTTACTAATAAATTTTCGTCATTCAAATTTGAACGTGAATGCGCTGGTTTAAGGAATACAAACAAAAACAGGAATAGCCACTTCAGGTTAGATTTATGCATGGATTTACCATTTAATAAAAGGTACATACAATTTACTTAAGAACATACTTCCCGCCTACCTTACAATATCTTCGTAGGATGTTTGTTATAAAGACTGAGTATATTTTGTCCTAGATCCAGTTTTGAGTTTCGCCTTGCACTTCATAGAGCAGATTCTTCGTAGAGCAGACCCATATGGGACGAATAAGACCCTTGACCAGCCTTTGAGAAGGGTATCTACAGACGAGAATCAACTGCTTGCCCTTTTGTGACTTTACTATCTCTTATTCGTAATCAGAGCGAGTATAACAAACATTATGTATAGTTTTTATTCTGATATATTTTTATACCACAAAAATTAAAAGATTACGAATCGGATCCGACTCCGAAACAATTTTGATCAGAAATTTTACCCTGGCATCCGTAATTCTTTGTGTTTGCAATCCATGTATTTTTCAAATTAATTATTTCATTTACACACGAAAATTCATTCCATCAATCTTACAATATCTTGACGGGTGAGGATGTTCGTTATACAGGCTGATGATATTTTGACCTCGATCAACCTTGAGTCTCGCCTTGCAGTTCGAATTCCTCGTAGAACAGACCCAAGTAGACGAAGCTTTACCTTTTCTTGAGAAGGTGTATCCTCCGATGAGCATCAACTGCTTACCCTTTTGTGACTGTACAAACTCATATTCGTAATCTGTGCGAATAAATAACAGATTTTTTAAACTGTGACAATAAAAAAATTACAACAAAGTTAGGTCGTTACGAATAGGATTCGGTTCTAAAATTTTTCTGCGAGAATTTTTACCCAGGCTTTGAAATTCACCGTTTCAATCAACATACGGAATTCATTGTTTATGTGATGGCGACAACAGCTTCAAAATCCATTGTGTATTTTAGGAGAACTAAGGGAACACAGTCACTAACACAAAAAAGCACTTCATTTTAGGTAAACTATTTATTACATTAGATATACTACATCATTTTATAACTAATTACATTTACATAAGGACATTCTTCCCACCTATCTTACAATACCTTGGTGGGTGAGGATGTTCGTTGTATATGCTGAGGATATTTTTTTCGAGATCCATCTTGAGTTTCGCCTTGCACTTCGGATTCTTCGTGGAGCAGACCCAAGCGGACGAATAAGACGCTTGACCGACCTTTGAGAAGGTGTATCCTCGGACGAGAATCAACTGCTTGCCTTTTTGTGACGTTACGACCTCATAAGAGTCATCTGCACGGTAAAAATTAGGGTTTGAGTATGGCGGTGTAATTGTGTAAGACACTTACATAGTTACATAATACACTAGCATTGCCTTTCATTTTGTCAGTTCAACAACCTTCAATTCGTTATTAACATTGTTGAGCAGACGAATTTTTCAAAGCTATGCAGTAATGGATCAGGAATTTGTTTCAAAATCCATCGGATTGTGATTAAATTTTTACTCAATTACGGTGCAGTTTTACATCAATTTGATTGTTATGAATCGGATTCGGAACGAAAAGGAGATTGGGCGATTCTGCCCTGAAGCCCAATAGCGTTAAGATATATACCAATGGAAAGATCTCATCAAGGAGGATATTTCTTAATATGAAAACTTCCCTTGATTGTTAGCACATAAGGAGTTACAGAGCTCTAAATGTGAGTAATTAAGTATTATTGAAATTCTGGAATTTCGTCAATTAATTAACTTTAATTATTTCTGTACCTTGCAAACATCATATTTTAAGCCTATCACCATCCACTTTAAAACATGGCCTCCTATACTCTTATAATGCCAACCTGCCGAGACTCCCAATACCGTTTAAGATATATTTCATTGAAAAGATCTTGTATAGTTTATTATCTGTGGCTTAACCGAACTTTGCCCGCGCGCCACCGAAGAAGATGGCGCCACTCACTGTCTTTCAAAAAGTGCGACGGTTCACGTTACCGCGCGTGGCTACTAGCAATAAATTTAGAAATCCTCAAGAATTTCCGTGTTTGTGGTTCTTAAAACATTATGTGAAGGTGGAACTGGTGCTGTGCATAATAAGAGCTGTGTCCCGGGACAGGAGCAGGACAATCCAGAGCCGGTGAGTTCATTTTGTTAAGCCACCATTTTTTTATTGTAAAATTGTTAGAACAGGGGCTATCGAAGCCAACATTTTGATCAATCGAGCCAGGATTTACCGGTTACGAAATCAATCCAACTACATATATATTTATTTACATGTATTTCAATATAAATATCAATTTCACTTCGCATTTTGTGTAAGCACGCACGCGGCAGCTACCTACTCACACACACACTACGTAGGGAAATTCATTTATATCTCTGTTATTATCGAACGCACAGGTTTAAAACATATTCTAAACTGATTTCTATTCACATTGAGTCCTGATCCAACGTTTATTTCAATTACAAGAGCGTTAGTAAAAGTTTTCATTTTGCAAAATTATTTACGAGTAATTTATCGACGCCGGCCGGCCGCCATCATTAGTAGGAATAGTAGGTAGGTACTTATTACATTGTGAGCGATAACGTAGTTTTGTTGCAAGATGCCAAACATCAAATTGGATGACGAGTATTATGCGTTGGCGCAGCCACATATTACAACGAAAGAAATGTGTTTTACGAGATTACAGGCCTTATACGATGTTTCCAAAAAAGTTGCTGACAAACCTGAGTTTGCCAGTGAATTTCGGGCACGTTATCAAGACGTACCGCAATGGCGCGAAAAGTTCGAAAACAGTGTCAGTGCTATAACAGTTATAAAGAAGCAATTATATCCCGAATATGTGCCGTCTTATAAAGAACTTGACAGCTTTGATACTATGTACTATCATGTTAGCGCTATTTATAGCAGTCTATATAGTACAGATGATAAGTCGGAGAAGTTAAATAAAACGGTTAAAGTTGAAGATAACTATGTAAAGCCTAGGTTACCTAAATTAGAACTATTTCCGTTTGACAGTAAGCTTGAAAACTGGCCTACATTTCGCGATACATTTCTCAGTTTAATACATAATAATAGTCAAATTGCTAACATTGAAAAGTTTTATTATTTACTCTCGGCTGTAAGCGGGTCTGCGTTGACTATCGTGAAGTCTATGCCAGTCACATCAGACAATTATAAGATTGTATGGTCTGCGTTAGAAAAACGATATGATAATAAGCGTGCATTAGCAACTAATTACCTTGATAAATTATTCAATTTTAAACCATTATTAAACGAATCTGTCTCGGGACTTAACGAATTCTTACAGACATATCAAGAAAACGTTAGGGCCCTACAGATGTTAAAGGTCAATGACCTTGCAGGTTTTATGTTATTTTACATCGCTTTGCGTAATTTGGATCCCATAACGAGGCGTGAATTGGAAAAGGCGTTGGGACATACAGATATACCTATTTATGAGGAATTGATAATTTTTGTGGAAAAATACGTGCGTGTTCTTGAAATGTCGGAATATACTGCTGATTCTACGAAAGACAGTCAACCCTCTACTTCAAAGTCAAAAAAGACGCAGCGACTGACCTTGTCATCAGCTGTTAGTACAAGTACAGACCAAACTGTTAAGTCAATGAAGTCCAGTGAGTGTTTGTATTGTAAAAAGATGCATTCTATTTATCGATGCACCGACTATATCGACCTGACACCGGCACAGCGTCTCGATAAAATTAAACAATTAAAGTTGTGTGAAAATTGTTTACGCGAACATTCGGTCGACGACTGTCCGTCTAAGGTACGATGTACGGTCTGCAAAAAAAAGCATCATCATACACTGCACATAGATTCTGTTGCAAATTCGAATCCTAGTGCAGTAACATTGACGTGCTCAGCTAATTTGACAGTTTTGCTCGGCACCGCTATTGTACACGTCGCAGATTGTTGGGGCCAGTACCACACCGTACGTGCTTTAATTGATAGCGGAGCCATGACGAGCTACATAACTCAAGACTGTGCAAAACGCTTAAACCTGGCACGTCGACAGTGTAATTTTGAGCCTATCGGGTTAGGTGGGAATTTAGTTAAGGAGTTCGGGGTGACCACCTGTAAGGTCAAACCGCGACACCTACCTGGTCCTATACTGCCAACCGATGCGGTCATTGTTTCTAAAATAGTTGGTTGTTTGCCCACAGTGCCATTGCCTGATAAAGTAATAACCGAGTTTCAACATCTGAAGTTAGCAGACCCAGAATTCTATAGACCTGCGCCGATCGACATGTTGATAGCAGGTGATCTGTTTCCGTACATATTCGACAGTCAAAAGATTCTTCCACGAGATCACGGTTTACCTGTTGCGATGAGCTCAATATTCGGATATGTCCTAGTAGGTCAAACTGAACTTGGTTCCTGTACCGCGTCAACCGCTACCAGTACTACTCGCGATCAGTCATTCTGTGCATTTTCTGTGAATCTGGAGCAAGTAATGCAGTCTTTTTGGGAAATAGAAGATGTACCGTCTAGTGTGCCGCCGCGTAACCCAGACGAGGAGCGAGCAGAGCATTTGTTTGCCAAAGAGCATAGGCGCGATGATACGGGTAGGTATGTTGTTAAGTATCCATTTCGGCAATGTGTAGAACTCGGTGATTCAAGTCAGATGGCTACTCGTCGCCTTCTTAACTTAGAGTCAAAATTAGAACGAGACCCTGTGCTCAAAACTGAATATCATAAATTTATGCGCGAATATGAAGATCTCGGCCATATGACGTGTCTTAGTGATGTCCAGAACGTGGAGTCAAAATATACTATCCCGCATTTTTGCATTATTAAGCCGACGAGTACCACTACGTCGCATCGTGTGGTATTTGATGCGTCAGGTAAAACAACAAATAATATGTCACTCAACTCAATCGTGTTACCTGGGCCCAAGCTTCAAGCTGATATCAACCAGCTTTTAATAAATTTTCGACTACATGAAATTTGTCTGTCTGCTGATATATGTAAAATGTATCGGCAGATACTGGTCGACCCTAGTCAACGACCGTATCAACATATTTTATGGCGTTACTCCCTGGATCAGCCAGTTCAAATATTCTCTTTGAACACCCTTACATATGGTATAGCGAGCTGCCCTTATTTGGCTATTAAAGTCTTACATACTTTGGCGGATAACGAAATTACTAACTTTCCTAAGGCTGCTCCACTGCTAAAAACTGCATTTTTTATGGACGATTTTCTATGGTCTGTAACTACTGTAGACGAAGCTGTAACTCTGCAAAAAGAATTAATGAAACTATTAAAGTCAGGTGGTTTTATACTCCGCAAATGGTCCAGTAATTGCACACAGGTCTTAGACAGTTTAGATGAGGATCATCGTGAAACGCCAGTCACGTTTGATGATGAAAAGAATTTAGCTATTAAAGTGCTGGGACTTCAGTGGTTACCCACTTTTGATGCGTTTTCGTTTACCATTTCTCCGCCAAACCCTGTCATTTCAAAGAGAACAGTGTTGTCACAAATTGGTCGTCAGTTCGATCCGCTTGGTTTCGTGGCGCCATGCACATTTTATGCCAAATGTCTAATGCAGGAGCTTTGGGCTCGCCAGCTTGACTGGGACCAAAGTCTACCATCAGAGCTTGCGTCAAAATGGCAGTCATACGTTGATGAACTTCCATTGTTGTCAGATATACGGCATAGCCGTCATGTAAAAGTGACCTCTCCTTCTTTTTGTCAACTTATAGGTTTTTGTGATGCCTCAACACTCGGCTATGCGGCAGTTGTATATCTGAGAACAAAAAGCCTTGCAGGTGAAGTTAAGGCCAGTCTACTCATCGCAAAATCCAAAGTGGCTCCTCTAAAGACCGTCACCATTCCGCGATTAGAGCTCATGGCAGCCCACTTGCTCGCAAAGCTGATACAATACCTTCAAACTATATTGCGTGACCGGCTCAACATTGATGAGACATTGCTATTCACGGATTCGTCGGTGGTGCTAGCCTGGCTAAATACGCCTAGCTACACACTCAAAACATTTGTATCCAATAAGGTTTCTAAAATCAACGACTGTGTCCCTAGTGAATGCTGGTACCATGTGAGCGGTGTGTCAAATCCAGCTGATATATGTTCTCGCGGCGCTTTACCTTCGGTCTTGTTAGCAACGACAGAATGGTTCACTGGCCCAGACTGGCTCAAACAAGACCAGACTCAGTGGCCGATTAAGACCATGGACGAGTTTCGTGACTGCAATCCTCCCGATCTCAAGTGTTCCAAGACAGCTCTTGTATCCACTGAGTCTGATTCATCCAGTTTTCTTTATAATTTAACTGAGAAATATTCTAGTTTTAGCAAATTGCTCAACGTCGTAGCTCGATGCTATCAATTCATACGTAACTGTAGACTGCCTGCTTACGAACGCAGATCCCTCACTGTGTCGGATATAAGAAACGCGCATGACGTATTAGTGAAAACCGTTCAAAATCATCATTTTTCTAATGACATCATGTCACTAGCAAAAGATGGTAGCGGTAGTCAATCATTGCGGAAACTCAACCCTTTCATAGACTCCAACTGTTTCCTCAGGGTGGGGGGTAGACTTTCCCAATCAGATCTAACGTATGAAAAGAAACATCCGCTATTACTCCCTAAAAAGTCTCATTTTACAGAAATCTTAATCGATCACTATCACAAAATTTATCTGCACGTGGGCCCGCGCACACTTCAAAGTTTGATAATACAAAAATATTGGATCATTTCAGCACGATGTGCGATTCGATCCCGCACTAGGAAATGTATTTCTTGTTTTAGGGTGTCTCCTACAAATCGACAGCCCCTAATGGGTGAACTACCTAAGTACCGTTCTCAAGATATTCATGTGTTTCACACTGTTGGTGTGGACATAGGCGGACCTTTTCCTACTAAAGAATCAACTCGTAGAAATGCCCATATTTCAAAATCTTATCTTTGCGTATTTGTGTGCTGCGCGACACGGGCTGTTCATTTAGAGGTCTTGTCATCTTTAAGCACAGAGTGTTTTTTAGCGTGTTTCGACCGATTCACGGCGAGGAGAGGTCTGTGTCATTCTGTCGTATCTGACAATGGTACCAATTTTGTGTCTGCTGGTAAACAGTTAACTGAAATAACCAAATTTTTAAATTCGGAATCGAATAATATAAATAATGGCTTCGTATCTCGCGGAGTAAAATGGCGACTTAACCCACCAGCCGGCAGTAATTTCGGTGGACTTTATGAGGCTGTTATAAAATCAGCAAAATTACATTTAAAACGCACCATTGGGACTAGAGCTTTATCATTTGAAGAACTGGGAACACTGTTTGCTCGTGTTGAAGCTGTACTAAACTCAAGGCCTTTGTGTGCTTTATCTGACGATCCGAGTGAGTTTCAAGTTTTAACGCCTGGTCATTTCCTCATAGGTAGGGAGCTACTGTCAGTACCAGAATCTGATCTCACGGACGTATCTGGGTATAGACTGAGCCGATGGCAGGCTGTCCAACAGCTATCGCAGCAATTTTGGAAACATTGGAGGCAGGATTACTTACACACCTTGCAACAAAGGCAGAAATGGCATCACACTTGTCAAAACCTGAATATCGGTGACCTAGTGCTTGTTAATTCGGATGCGCCACCCCTTAAGTGGGCGCTAGGAAGAATCTCTAAGCCCCATACTGGCCCGGACGGTGTTGTTCGCGTAGTTCATGTCAAGACTGCAAACGGTCACGAGTTAACACGTCCCGTTTCTAAAGTCAGCCCTTTGCCTCTCGATCAGGACTCATAATGATCTAGTTATCGTTCCAAACTAGTTTTAAGTAACAATATTATTAATTTAAGTTTATTTTCATTCTATTATAATACAGTCCACTCTCTCTAGCATTTTAATTCATAATTATCTACAAGTACATTAATTACTTCACACCACATCAAAATACACAACACATGCATACATGCATTTTCTGCCACATTTTGGTATCGTAACTGGGAAATCCTTGCGGATTTCGGTGGGGGGAAATGTATAGTTTATTATCTGTGGCTTAACCGAACTTTGCCCGCGCGCCACCGAAGAAGATGGCGCCACTCACTGTCTTTCAAAAAGTGCGACGGTTCACGTTACCGCGCGTGGCTACTAGCAATAAATTTAGAAATCCTCAAGAATTTCCGTGTTTGTGGTTCTTAAAACATTATGTGAAGGTGGAACTGGTGCTGTGCATAATAAGAGCTGTGTCCCGGGACAGGAGCAGGACAATCCAGAGCCGGTGAGTTCATTTTGTTAAGCCACCATTTTTTTATTGTAAAATTGTTAGAACAGGGGCTATCGAAGCCAACAGATCTCGTTTAGGAGAACGTTTGTTCGTACGACTACGACTTGTCTGAATTATTCGTTTGTACGGCGTTAAATCGTCCTAAATGTAACGATTACTTAACATCAACACTTAATTCTCGTCATAAGTTAAATAAATAATAAACAGAAACTTGTAAACATCATCATTATTATATTAACATAAAAAGTGTGAAAACATTAGACCTGAATTCCCTAAAGGAGGTTAGCAGACATGTATTGCACGACTACATATTGGCTACAGAGGTAAAAATACCTCTTTAGTCAAAATATTCTGTTCTATCTATAAGTATAAAACAAAGTCGTTTTTCGAGTCTCTCTGTGTGTGTTCACTTAGTTCTTCAAAACTACTCTTAGTATCTAGTTCTTCACCATAATTTACAGAACTTATTCCCGAAGGTTTATGTGTATCATAGAAATATAAAATTTTTCTTATTTTTTATGATGTGTTTATTACAGTGATGTGTAATTTAACTAAAATATAGCACAGGAATCTCGATGTTTTGACATGTCGCCACATCAACACTAGATTGTCCCGACAACACAATGAAAGCTGCTCATTTACTTGACAAGTTATTTTTTCGTGATCCCCAAGTCTTGTCGGATTGCTGTCCCATCCAAATTCGTTTTGGTGACAAATGCTTCTCTTTACAAACACTATCCATTGATATATCACTTATGGTTATTGTGCACCAATAATTCCTTAACTTTGGTGCCCAAGTAATCACCTATTTAGGTCATTAACTCGGAACTGGTTAACAATGGCAAAAATATGTTTGTAGCCAAGGTTCTCCTTGAAAAGCTCTTTCCATTGGTGTATGTATTATGGCTATTGGGCGCCTAGAACTCTTTAACTTCGGTAGCCAAATTGTTGTCACTTTAGGCCATTAACTGCGAACTGTGTAAAAATTGGCAAAAGTCATGTTAGTAGCAAAGGTTCTACTTGAAAAGCTCTTTCTTTCTTTTGGTATATACCCTATGGCTATTGGGCTTCAGGGAAGAAACCCATAGGTCTATGCCCATTCTCCTTTGTTGATCAAGAATTGCTCCCCTGCAGGCCTAACATGACAAGCGCGAGTTCGCTCTTTTTCTCTATTTGTCGAAATTTGTCTACAATTTTGACGTTATTCTAATGCCTAACATGACCGTTAAGGTTGATGCGCCAGCCCGCGAAATTCAAAATTTCTTACGTTTTTTGCAATTTGTAGGTCAGTGAGGTTGTATGTTGATTAAAATATGATTCGCGGCCGTAGCTAATATGGCTTTACAGAATCATAAGTTAGCATTTATCTCAAATCTAGCGATTTCATGAAATCATGAGGTTTGAGGTAAATGCTAACTTATGGAGTTGTATTGCTGATTCTAATGATTATAATTCTGTAAAGCCATATTAGCTACGGCCGCGAATCATATTTTAATCAACATACAAGCTCACACTGACCAAACAAATTGCAAAAAACGTAAGAAATTTTGAATTTCGCGGGCTAGCCTAGCGCTTTCGCCTTAATGAGCTTAAGGCGAAAGCGCTAGGCTAGCCCGCGAAATTCAAAATTTCACTTCTCTACCTCGCGACCTCAGAATAATAACTAAAGAAGCTCGCGAGGACAGAACGATGTAGCAAGTTATTATAAAGAAATCATTAATTTAATCATTTAATTTCAATGAAATCAAATCATTAAATACGAGTATCCGAAGACAGTGAATTAAAGCAATATCGGCTTGAGGTTCCGTTTCATTCAATCGATTTTTTATTTTTTTGCATGGAATTAGTATGTACTACAATGTTTTTGCGTGCACCTCGTTTAATTTATGTTTCGTTTTTAGTGTTTGTAACCGAATTTTTGATTAAAATTAAATGTTTGGAAATTGTAGGAAATGAAGTGGAGATTTTAGTAATTACGTTACGAAGGTTTGGTATTGCACAGCCATAACTCCCTAATAGATTTCGTTAATCACCACAATTGGCAAAATGACTGATTATTACCTACTGAAAGCGATGCTCATCTACGACATAGTGTTCCCCTCTGCCACAGTTTCTCTCGCGGCTGCCGAAAAGAACTTCAGAAGAACTAAAGATTACTTTAAAACTAAGTATTTTCATTATTAATCATCATCATTCTCCTGATTTCTTCTTTGTTCGCGCCGACCCCAAATAAATTGGGTTAAGGGTATCCCAATTTAAGGGTCCTACAGACAGAGGCGATATCGCCTCTGTCTGTAAGAGCCTTTATTTGGGGTCGGCGTAACAATTTTCATTATTAATATAATGTAAAATAAAATTATGACTGTCATTTTGGTTTTTTTTTTGTACCATACTTTTCTCAACTCTTCTCGTCGTTAAAATCGAGGACGACTAAACGAGAGAAGAATCGAAAGAAATTATCAAAATTCTGTCAAAGTTCGAGATATCCTTAAGTGTCATGTTAGGGTTTGTAGAGAAAACATCAAGTTTGACAGAACAAGTCGAAAACGAGAAAAATGTTGAGCTGTCATAAAATTACTCACGTGAGAGTGAGTAATTGTCGCGTGTATCACGTTAGCCCTGCTGGCTTCCAAAGTTATTTTTTTAGTATCGTTTATTTCCTTATTTATTTTATAATTTAATACATAAGCACATTTTTTTTACATTAGTTCTGTGCGAGTCACAATAAATACTTTTTCTTTCTTTCTTTCTTTCTATTTTATTTACGCCCGTACATGCGTCCCATTTATGACACAATATTTTTTAGGTGGATGGGGATGTTCGTTGTTAAGGCTGATGATGTTTTGTCTACGATCCAGCTTGAGCCTCGCTTTGCAGCCTGGTTTCTTCGTGGAACAAACCCAAGTACAATCTCGAGAGGTCTTTGTAAAGGTGTAACCTCCGATGAGAATCAAACTTTTTCCCTTTTGCGACCTTGTAAACTCGTATTTGTAATCTGTGCGAATAAATAAATGTTCGTTTTAATAATAATAACTTAAGTAACTGCTTCTAAGGTAATTTTTATACAAAAAGTTGATATTTGCGGATGAGAATCAGTTCTGAAAAAATTCTGAGCGGAATTATAACTGTGAATATTTTTAATGCTTTTATTTTTCCTTATTTATTTTAAATTCCATTTAATTTTAAATATGTACATGTGTAATTTTAATAACCGTTAAAAATCATAACATATTATGTTCCTACCAATGGTTCCTACATTTATGCTCGCTTATCTCGTCAAAATGTAGGTTAGGTACACTTGATTTTTTTTCGCGATTTTGGTTTGGTCCCATAGTAAAAGTAGTTCATAATGATGAGTACAACGACCCTTTAAGAGGTTAGCGGTGATTAAAATTACAATCTGTATTTAACACATAAAAAATGTAAGTACATTTCATTTACACAAGAAAATGTTTCCCACCTACAACACAAACATTTTTAGGCGGATGTGGATGTTCATTATAAAGGTTGATGATATTTTGATGGTCATCAATCATGAGTTTCGCTTTGCAGCCTGGATACCTCAAAGAACAGTGCCAAGTACGTCCTGACCGATTTCTTGTAAACGTGTACCCTCCGATGAGAATCAACTCCCTGCCCCTTCTTGAAGTAACGATCTCATATTTGTAATCTATCAATGATGAAATATACGTTGAGATTTAGTATGGAAATTTTTAAATAAAGAATCTATGATTTTATTTGACTTATCAAACTTAAATTGTATGACCGTAATGATTATGTATAATAATTAATGTAAAACGAGGTTGACTAAATTAACCAATGCAATGGATAATAACCACCAAAAATTTAAATTGTAATTGTATTTTTATAAATTATTTTCAACATAATATTGACATACTTACATAATAAATATTGTACACCCCATGGGTATGTTTCAGTGATACATAAATGCTAACTGTGACAAACAATGAATAAATGAATATGAACATGAATCTGATTAGATACAAAAAAAAATCTGAGCGAAATTATTAACGATTTTTAAAACTATTAATAATAACAACACAACACGTAAAATAATATCAAGTTTCTTTTACGCGAACATGTTTCCCATAATTAACAACACAATATTTTTAGGTGGATTAGGTCTGCCGTCAAACTTGACTTTCGCTCTGCACATCAGATGGCCAATTCTCGTACCTAAAAACGTTCACAATCTCATGCCAGCGTCAATCAAATGTCAAAAATGTAGGTAAACGCTATACAATTTTTGACAGATTGAGACTGAGACGAGATTGCGAACGTTGTTAAAAATACGAGAATTGCCCCTCTGATTCCTCGCAGAACAAACCCAATTACTTCCATGATAGGTGTTTGTAAAGGTGTACCCTCCGATAAGAATCAACCGCTTGCCCTTTTGTGATTTCGTTAATTCATATTTTAAATCTGTGCCAATAAAATACATAGATATTTGGAGTGGTAATATTATGCCAATTCTCATTCATTCATTGAGATCGTTAAAAATAGGGAAATTTATGGTAAAAAAAAGTTTAAGACATGATTGAATCACACGAAAGATTATTGAATGCTTTTATTCATCAAATTACTAAAAATAAAATGTTAACATTAAATACCTTATTTAATATTAACATTTTACTGCACAATTAATACCTAGGTATAAAATACATTTACACAACAACATATTCCCCATTAATATAATAATATTTCTTAGGTGGATGAGTATGTACGTTATTAAGGCTGACAATTTTTTGATCGTCGTCCATCTTGAGTTTCGCTTTGCAGCCTGAAGACCCCGTAGAACAGTACCATAATGTACGACCTTTAACTTTTGAGAAGGTGTATCCTCCGATGAGAATCAACTGCTTGCCCTTTTGTGATCTCGTGAATTCATATTTGTAATCTGTACATACAAATAAATCGTGGCTAAGTAATAAAAGCCGCACGGGTCGATCAACCAGGTTAAGCTACCATTGCCGCGGTTGGTGCGTGGATGGGTGACCATCTTTACATACAGAGACTCCTCCGTGCTTCGGAAAGCACTAAGCATTATTCAGGAAGAAAAACGGGGAATACATTTGTATGGAGAATCGTAGGCCACCTCCCCTCAAAAATAATTATAATTAGTGCGATTGTGAACAAAAAAAAAACAAAGTCGAGATCATTAAGTTAATATATCTAAATATTAATAGTAAATAATAGTAGTAGTTAATATATCTGTTAGTCAATGTATCTAATTAAAGAATATTGAAAACAAAATAAACATAATCAATAAAGATCTGTGTGTTTTTAAAAACATAAATTAAAAATGATACTAAATTATGAAATATGAAAAAAAAATCAGCTTTCTCGTACATTTTGATCGCGTAGGTTTTGCACTTTGTAGAGAACAGCTGATTTTTTTTTTCATGTTTCAGGGTCAGTTCCATGGTAAAAGTTGTTAATTTTCATGAGTACCTACTACACTCCGTTAAAATATGTCCCTCGTTTAACCTAACACCCTGTATAAATTTAAACGAACAATGACAAACAAAAGCTTTGATCGGATCAACATAAGAATGGGTACAGTCAAACGCAGGTAAAGCTTTATACTTGCAATGCACTTTACTGTAGACCAGTGTTTCCCAAACATTGTTCTGCCATGGCCCGGTAATTTTCACACTGCCCCTTCGTGACCCACTTAATAATTTTAAACCCAAGCTGGTTCCATTAGGCAAAATAATACACATTTGTTAATAGTAAAAATGTTTTATTATGACTACATATTTTGGTATCGCTTATTTAGTCACTAAATAGTGCGAAGTATGGAGCTGCTGCTTATTTTTTAACAAAGAATCCAAGTTCGCGGAAAATTACGAAAGTTTTATCCTAAGGTCTGGTTCCACTTCAAGTCGGTTTTTTATTTTTAAGGTCAACTAGTGTTGGAAGCCCAGCTTTACATTTATAAGTTGTGACAAAAGGCATTAAACACACAAACAATCACAAAAACAAGTTATTAAACAAGTTATTGCTTGATGAGCTAATTTTGTGTGTTCTTGATGACAAGTACCGGCTAAAACTGCCACTTTGGCAGAATCATAACAGGATAATATTATTCATAATATTATCCTATTATGATTCTGCCAAAGTGGCCATTTTAGCACCCAAGATAACCAAACAAGACCGGTATGTTGCGACCCGGTATTTTATTTTGATGGCCCGGTATCGGGTCGCGACCCGGCTAATGGGAAACAATGCTGTAGACAGTATACAACGTGTAACGTTAAATGCGCAAAACCTCTTAAGGGGTCATTGTACTCATCATTATGAACAACTTTTACTATGGGACCAAGCATGAAATCACGAAAAAAAAGTCAGCTGTTCAGTACATTTTGACGAATTATGCGAACATAAATGTACTGAACAGCTGATTTTTTTTTCGCGATTTCAGGTTGGGTCCCATAGTAAAAGTTGTTCATAATGATGAGTACAATGATCCCTTAAGAGGTTTTGCGCATTTAACGTTACACGTTGTAGATTGTAACATAACAAATTAATATAAAAAATAACAATAGCAATAAATCATCATCAATATCTGTGAAATCGTCGAAAACACGTAAGACATAAACCTGGCGATCTTGGACAATCAGGACAGAAGTAAATAGTGTCTACTCTTATTTTATTTATGAAACAATAAGTACATTTCTTTCTTTTGGTGCGTCGGTTTGGCCCACGTGGTAAAACTACCGGCAAATGAATTTTATGTTGTGTTGGTGTGTCATTTGTTGACGACATGGTTTCCTTGTTATCTGCAAGTGAAAGTATGATACCTGAGTACTCTTAGACAAACAGACTCTTACCGTCTTATTACAAAAAAATGCTTAAGTACTGGTTTAAACCAAGACTAAAAGGTCTAGGATTGTTACGGTATTAAAGTTAGTACCAGAACCAAAATGTGTTCCGATTACAAAACGAAGACTATCGGAGGATCAGTTAGTACCATGGTTAGTACCAATGAAGGTCCATCCTGGTCCATGCTTTTAAAATATCCACAGATAAGAAACAAAAATGGCATTCTTTCATTCGTTCCTACAGTATTTATTTGAAGCAACGTTCCGTTTCTCTAAATATTGATATAATAGTATCACTTGAAATGTTTAAATAATTATTTATCAATACAAAAATAGGTCAAAAATTGTTCTTTGTCTATGTTACAATATATTGAACAAGCACAATTCGTACTTTTAACGCGCTTTTTATAAACAAGTTGTCATATTTTTTAAAACCTCTAGCGTGAAGTGGAGCGACATATATACGGCGAGCGGCGCGTGTAATTTGAGTTGAGAGCCTTGAGACGAATGTTTTGTTGCGTCCTATAATAACAAATACCTGGATGAACTTCTTATTTTCACTAATTGTTTTTAATATTACTGTTACTGCTATGTGGTTTGCTCGTGAGTTGTTGTGTCTGGTTAAATTGTGAACTACTAATCGTAAAAAATGGAAAACAACAAAAGAAAAAACGGGTTGAAAACTGGATTTCTGAAGAAAAAGTTAGTAAAACATGGATTTTAAATTATTATTAGGTAAATAATAACGCATCTTATTTCGACTACCTAACGCGATGTTCTTATATTCTTATTATTATATTAGTACCGCAGTTAGTCCAATAGATAAACTAGCGGTCTCTGTGGTTTAACTTTAGTACCATAGATAGTTCATGAACTAGTGATAAACTTCATTTTATAATAACGTTTTATTTAGTCATGGTTTAAACCTAGTAATAATCCCAGTACTATATTTATATCGCGTTTTGTAATAAGACGGTTAAAGATAGACTTTTGCAAAGTCCCTTTCAACAGAAAGTTTCAAAATCCCTAGTCTTTGCTTTTTATTTAAACACCTTCGGTCTTAGTACAAAACGAGGTTTTTCTTCTGTCATGGTTTAAACCATCGAGCCAGTTTTTGTAATAAGAACCTAGCTGTGATAGAAATGCAGTTCTTTGTACAAAACTGACAATTTAGTCCAGTACTAAGTTGTCAGTTTTGTAAAACTAACAACTTAATGTGTCGGAATAAAGTTCGAAATTCATAAAAGGATCTATGGTTTAAACCTGGGTTTGGAGATGAACCTTGTTTTGTAATAAGACTACTTTTCTTTAAAAGTGCCCTTAAAACAACAAGTTAACATGTAGGTAGGTATAAGTAAAAACAACATATTAGCTAAGTAGGTACTGTGACTTGTGAGGGCTCGAACTTCAACAGTGAGTGGCTAGCTACGGAATAAACACACATAAATTATAATTCACACACAGCCTACGCAGAGCCCTAGCTAAAATCTATCTGTCACTCCTCAAAGAAAAGCGAGCATCTATTTTCTTTAACAATAATTCGATGATCGAAATGTCAGCCAGTATCATTGCTAAGGATTGACCAAAGCATGAAACCTTAACAGTACAAAGTAAGTATAAAGAAAACTTTTACTTACCTTTTATAAACACTCTTTTGTATTTTATGGTACACAACACTTATGAATTTCAGTGGGCAACATCAGAGTACAAAATCACTAGCCGTGGTCGTCGTAAGTGGCAAGAAACAGTCCAATAATACGTAAGGGGTCGATAGAAGAACAGGTCGGTACAGCACGTTTGATCACCAATGAAAGCAAAACAGAAGTGTTGGCGTTGAGAAAATTATTAACCGTCATTAAGACCATTATATACACGAAAAACATCTAAAGCTAAGGTTCTATTTTTTAGGTTTTATTTTTACCATTACCCAAAATACGCGTATTGACGTGAAGTTGCGGATACCAGCCCGTATTACCTACCTATTAAGGTTCTATTTTAAGGGAACAATAATTACCTAATATTCTTCGGTAGGTAGGTATAGTCACCTCGTTATTACTTTGTCACTCTAAGGAAAAGGAAATAATGAAATATGTGTTTCACCGTTTTTGAAAAATCATCCCTTAACTAAGGGGATAAAATAAGGGTTGATTTTAAAATTCAAATTATAATGTTTA
Organism: Cosmia trapezina; assembly: GCA_905163495.3. Taxonomy (NCBI): domain Eukaryota; kingdom Metazoa; phylum Arthropoda; class Insecta; order Lepidoptera; family Noctuidae; genus Cosmia; species Cosmia trapezina. The sequence continues at coordinate 23,021,074 of LR991029.1, forward strand.
GTATTTTGTGTACCTCATTTGAAGAGATTTAAGTGATTGGAAATGTAGTCATTGTTGGTTTGTTGAGGTAATATTTACCGAAATAAAATAAAATACTTTTCAAAAATACTTTTAATCCTAGTAGCGTTTCCGTGGGGATAATTATTTTCCGACATCCACGCGGTCGAAGCCGCGGGCAGAAGCTAGTTTAAAATACCGGTGGAAATGACAGATTTCCATGGCGGCCGTTGAACCACTCTCCTTGGAAACCAAAGCTTTAGTGAAGGTTTACTGACCAAATGACTGACATGATGAAAAGTTGCTAAAGCAATTAGGGGTCGACTAGAATAGAATAGAATTATGTACACCATATGAATCACAGGATATAAAGCCGCCGGGGTCGCGGGTTGTTCGAAGGAGATATAACTGAAGGAACACGGATGGGTTTTAGTCAGTAACACTGACGCGCCCTCCTACTCCGCCCAGAGCGGGAGAAGTCATTTGATGATTACCACTCCAAAAAAAAAAAAAAAAACATTGGGTGACAGAATGGGCACTCTTAATGCTAAAAGCGATCAAATTTTCAACCTTTGGGTGGATTTAAAGGGAGAAGAAGAGACAACACTACAGGTAGTCAGTGGTGTACAATTTACACAATACATACCAATATACGCCTACAATTAGAAACATCATAAAATAAATGTTAAATTATTTAATTCTTTATTAAATAAGCTTCTTACATTTTCATAACTATAATTCTGCCCTGCTAAGCCGAAAGGCGCTATCTCTGAGATACGCCCTTTTAGTTTTTTTTTATACCATTCAATAGCTAGAATAATTTCGCATCTAATGGTATAAGCCAAATAGCGATATCTAAATTAAAACATTAAAATAAACCACTAAGAAGTTTTAACTTTAACCCCCGTTTGAAGGTGGGAAAAATCCATTCACAAAAAGTCGTTTTTCTCAAAACTTACTCTGATTGAGTTAGCGCTTTTCGGCTTATCAGGGCAGAATTATTATTACTAAGTATGTAGTTAGTATACCTACGTAAATTAATACTTACAAAAAAAAAACTTAATCACAAAACGTCTGCAATTTACCAGTGTTGTATGGAGATGCGTACGCATCGTACGCATCTCCATAAAAAACTGCCACTAACGTACCAATAACTATAAAAACACAAAAAAATCACGTTTGTTGTATGGGAGCCCTCTTATACAGGGCTATTTTTAAATGACTAGCTAAATTTTCACAGGGTGTTCTACCCATGAATATGAACAACTTTCACTATGGGACCAACTTTGAAATCGCAAAAAAAATATCAGCTGTTTCATACATTTTGATCGAGTAGGTATTGAACTTTTGTAGGAAACCGCTGGTTTTTTTTTCGTGATTTCAAAGTTGGTCCCTTAGTGAAAGTTGTTCATATTCATGGGTAGAACACCCTGTGAAAATTTAGCTAGTCATTTAAAAATAGCCCTGTATATTCTGTTTTTTAGTATTTGTTGTTATAGCGGCAACAGAAATACATCTGTGAAAATTTCAACTGTCTAACTATCACGGTTCGTGAGATACAAGCCTGGTGACAGACGGACAGACAGATAGACAGCGGAGTCTTAGTAATAGGGTCCCGTTTTACCCTTAGGGCACGGAACCCTAAAAAGGCGACCCAAATAGATTGGTATAAGGGCTGGAGAATTATAATGAGAATATCTAAGACAATTTAACATATTGTCCTTTTGGTAAGATCATGTACTTTGGTGGTTGATGGCCGTGTTTGGGAGACGAAGATGGCAGTATCTTCCCATTGTTGTCCAGTTTGATCCGAGCTTTGCATCCAGCATCTTTCTTGGAACAGTAGTAGTTCAAGGTGCGACGCTGTTGTGAGAAGGTGTATCCTCGATACATCAGTAAATGTTTGCCCCTGTTCGTTGGAATCATTTTGTACGTATCTGGAAGAGTAATTTATATTAGATTTAATTACGAGAAGTGTCTTTGAGGTTTGCCACAACTATACAACGTGTAACGTTAAATGTGCAAAACCTCTTAAGGGGTCATTGTACTCATCATTATGAACAACTTTTACTATGGGACCAAAACTGAAATCGCGAAAAAAAAATCAGCTGTTCAGTACATTTCTGTTCGCATAATTCGTCGAAATGTACTGAACAGCTGATTTTTTTTTCGCGATTTCAGGTTTGGTCCCATACTAAAAGTTGTTCATAATAATGATTACAATGACCCCTTAAGAGGTTTTGCGCATTTAACGTTACACGTTGTATATATATAAGTACGTGTAGGTACTTCGTTTGTTTTTGTAGATAAATTGAACAAAATATTACCTGTGAATAACCATTTACGATAACTAATGGTACAGTGGGCTGCATCAATTGGGTACCCCAGTTGTATTAAAATCTTATTACAACTTACAACCCAATTGATGCAGCCCACTGTACCTTTGATGAAATCATCATCTGCCTAGCTATAGTTTTTATCAAAGTATAAGCTACAAATTATTACTTTTCTCGGTGGGTCAATATCTTTGTCGTCGGTGACAACTCACAATTGTCACCGACGACAAAGATATCTTCCCATGTTTATCCAACTTCACATTTGCCAGAACGAACTAAAGTGTTTGCGATCAGACATTTTTTTCTAATATTACAGCAGCAACAAGAGCTATCAAAAAGAGTACTCACTCAGCGATGCTCGCTTGGCGGGCAGAAATCTCGCTGAGATACTCACGCATGGTACACGCAGCAGCAGGTCAAGTTACTATAAACTGTCAAATTTTCACATTCGATTTTGAACTTAACCGTCAACATTTTAAGGATAAAAATCATTTGGTTAAATTTTACAGTTTGACCTTTTTTTTTTTTTTTTGTTTTGAGGGTGGGAAATCATCAAATAACTTCTCCCGCTCTGGGTGGAGCGGAAGGGCGTGTCAGACTTTTACAGACTTAAACCCACCCGTGTTCCTTCAGTTGCCTATGCCAGGGCCGCGGTAACTTCTTCAAACAACCCGCGACCCCAGCGGCGTCGGCCCTATTGGACCCCATCACTTGCTGACATCTCTTTGAGGCGCGCGTGGAACACAACGCGACTCGGGCCTGGTCCTTACCGGACGGCGAGCTACCCGCTACTCACCGTCCGCAGGCCCGCGCCTACGGTGGCCGGAAATCGCCCCGCGATTCCCGCCGCCCAGGGCGTCTTCTGCGGCGACTGAGGGCGTGAGGCTGCCTCTCCCTCACGCGTTCCGCCTCCTCCTTCGCGAGCATCACTGCTTCGCAGAAGGAGTTACAGTTTGACCTGATGTATGTCCATACGCATACCAGCGAGTAATCTCTTGTCGCAGCCACGAACTCGCTGCTCGTTGCTCGCCAACTTGTACATTAATTGCTAGCTCTCTACTCGCTTCTCGAACCGGACAGGTGTCTAAGACTGGACTGGGATTCAAGTGCGTATAATATATAATGTATCAGGTGTCTGGTGTAGTCAGCAACAAAACACGTGTTTTCTAAATCTTAATTATGGAGAAAAATACTTCATTAAAATCGGAACGGATGTGAATTTTAAAGAAAATTAACTCTTATCTAATAAATGAAATACTAAAAAGCAGGATGTCGTATCATTTTGTGATACTTAATTTAGATGATTTCAAAAAGTAGCAGTGTTAACCGACTTCAGTTGCTGACCGTACCAGCTAGATGAGTGAGAGGAACCGAGGATGGCGTGCGATTGAAGAGGGCTATGTGGACTACGGATGCTGACGATGACAATCCTAAGTTAAATGAGATAGTGAGTTTGTTTGTTCGTTACGCTTTCACACTAAAACGGCTGAATGGATTTGGATTAAAGGCACATACATGGGTAGACCATGAGCTGGAGAAGGATACATAAGCTACTTTTTATCCTGGATCGCAAACGAAGTCGCAGGTAATAGTCGCATATAAATATCAGATCTCATTATTTTCTACTATCGAAAGAAAAAAAACAATAAAATATTAATATCCAATATATTTGAACTAACATTAAAATCATTATCAAATGCTTTTAGCTACATAATTAAACATAATTTTATACAGATAAATGAATGAGTAAACAATGGCCATAATATACTAAAAGTGACACTTAAATGAATCCCCAAATAATATTGCACTGTTGGATTTTCAACTCTCGGCGCTGTTGGCTAGCGTTGAAAATCCAACAGTGCACATTCATTTAGGGATTCATTTAAGTGTCACTTACGGTTGGTGAAAACGGGCATACGTATTCTTATTATCGATGGATTTGCATTAAATGAGTTGACCCCAGTAGGGTGGTACTGGCCTTCTTTTAGGTCCTCAAAGGTGCTGGTGTGTGGAAACTTTGGACTTTTTCTTAATTTAAAAAACATATTTACTTAATGCACAATAGTTCATATTTTCTTGCATCCACGTGAACATTTCCCTAAAGCTATGGGAAAATTTATTCATCAAATAAAAAGCCTTTGAAGTAATTCTTGCCGAACCGAGTTGTAACACCATGGAATACTTAGGCTCCCGGAACTGCTTCAAGAACAAGAACAGATTATAATAGGGGTTAAAGTATTAAATTGCCGTTTTATTGTTTTAGGTAGGTACTTCGAATTGACATAGAACTTTCATGGTTTGAGATTTTTGAGTGAAACTTTTTTCACATGGTACCTATGAAGTTCTTTAATGAACGCACCGTGCGATTTTGGTTTAAACGCTTTCGTGATGGAAACTTTGATTAGAAGAACGAACGACGTGGAAGATCGCCCACCCGGGTGAATAACAATGAATGGAAAGAGGTGGTAGAAACTCTACAGGAACTGCAATTAGAAACCATTCGTCACCCTCCGTATTCGCCAGACCTTGCTCCAACGGACTACCATTTTTTTTTGTGATTTCGACAATTTTCTACGTGACGAAAAGTTATCTTCTCAGGAGGCAGTACAAAATGCTTTAACACAGTTTGTTGAATCTAGATCACGAGATTTCTATCGCAAAGGCATATATGACCTTCCTATTAGATGGCAGCAAAATAATTACCATTATAGATAATAATGGTAATTATTTTAATTAAATAAATATATTAAATTTAAAAAAAACGAATTTCAATTTTTCAGTACAAATCGGCTATTTCATACTTTAACCCCTAATATAACTCCCAACTATTTGAAACACATGCATCAGCTTAATAGTCTCGGTATGTAAAGATGGTCACCCATCCACTGACCAACCCCGGCAAGCGTAGCTTAACCTGATGGATCGACCCGTGCGGCTGTTATAACTTAGCCACGAGCTCCTAATTGATAATACCATATCATAGTTATTTTTTTATTGTCTATATTAAATTAATAATTGCCTTCAATATTCTTGTAAATAACAATACTTAGATCACAATAATTACATAACTCAAATCCAATCTGCCTAGCCTTTTCCCAACTATGTTGGGGTCGGCTTCCAGTCTAACCGGATGCAGCTGAATACCAGTATTTTACATGGAGCGACTGCCTATCTGACCTCCACAACCCAGTAACTGGGTAATACGATACCCCTTGGTAAGACTGGTTGTCAGACTTTCGGGCTTCTGACGACCCGTAACGACTGTCAAAGATCCACGAATAACAGCCGGGACCAACGGCTTAACGTGCTTTCCGAGGCACGGAGGAATCTCGATATGTAAAGATGGTCACCCATCCACTGACCAACCCCGGCAAGCGTAGCTTAACCTGACGGATCGACCCGTGCGGCTGTTATTACTTAGCCACGAGCTCCTAATAATAATTACATAACTATAGTACAATAATTAAAAAGTATTATAAAAAAAAGGTAAAACTAGCCAAACTATCGATGCTTAAATAAAAGTTATTATTACTTAATAGGTATTATACATCTAGACGTTGCCATGATTACAGTGTGAAGTGTGGAAGTGAGACACATATATACGAAATAATTAGGAAAATTGAGACAAAGCATCGTATCTTCTGTCCCTTACGGCGTGCCGTATTTTTGCTTTAAAAATGTTGCCAAACAAAGTACTTTGCATGGCAACATTTTTAAATGTTGCCAAACAAAGTACTTTCACCATTAATATTGCTGTCTCATGACCGGCCACGCGGTGGCTCGATCGAGATGTATATTATCTAAGCACCATAGTGAAATTGACAGATTTACATGACGGCCGTTATAATAATACAGAACCGCTTTGCTAGGAAACCAAAACTTATGAGATGTAAATTAATACAGGTTACGTGTTGTAACTGTTTATTTTTAGCGCTACCAAGAAAATGTAGTATATCTATATATATTTAAGACCGTACTTAAGTAAATAACATGCTATTATTTTGATTTTACAACAGAGATAACGGAAGTTATACTTAATTTTTTTTTTTTTTTTAAATTATACAAAAGGGATCACTAGTATAATTAAAAATAGAAAAGTAAGGCCAGTCTGGTACAGTACATCATAAATTTCCTTTACCACCCTAATGAATGACCTATGCACATAAATTACGTCATAAAGTAGTTTTCAAAAGCGGTAAGGTGTACGACTATAATTATACAAGTTACACAACGAAGGATTCTGATCAGTGTTGAATTTGACATAGAGTCCATTCTGGGTTGGACGGTAGACCGGGGGAGAGTGATTATGTTCCATTCTCACATTTGTCATCCTGCCACTTTCATCAAATTTTACGCTTGACTTGCATTTTTTATTCCTTTGGGAACAGTAGTACTGTCCATGGTTTTTTGTGTACGTGTATTCGTTGACCATCAACAAGGTTTTTCCGCCAATCGTCTGTATAAACTTGTAGTTTGTGTCTGAAAGTAAGTAACATATTAATTTATACCATTCCCCCTCTAAAAAGCTTATTTTATTCACTGAAAACAGTGAATAAAAAGCACTTTTACTCACTGTTTTGATGTTTGAAAATGGAACACACCAATGTATTCGACCACAGATTTAAAGAACCTATGCTAGATGCGGCACGTTATTAGATTGTATGAAACCGAACGTGTCATCTTTTTTATACCTACGATAACTTCACCCCAGCCATTTAGTGATGTGCTCAAAGTAAACAGAATTGTTTCAATCACTAAGCGTCACTGAGCTAACAGACTTTTTTTAGTACGAACAGTCGAACATGCAGGGCACGCTTGGTCGTGGCTTGCCGTATCTAGTGTAAGTGTAATCTGTGTATTCGACCTATATTGGTGTGTTCTAAATTCAATTTGATTGGTCGACATTTTCGACAAGGAGTTTAGAATAAAAACTGTTTTAGTGTTCTTTGCTGTCGCCAAATTGCCGCTATTTTGAATAGGCTGTACGAACACAAAGTTTAGTGTTCAGTACTTTAAAATGCATTCAAGTGACGAAGATGTGTTAACACCTGAGTTTATGAAAGAGAGGGCGACCGGTGTAGTGAAAAACTTGCTACCCAACAAATGAAGGCTGGTTTATATCAAAGCCAATTTAACTTTCCTTTTTCTTAGTTAAATGTCTATTTTCGCTTAAATCTTTCTTTTTTTCGTAGTCATGGTATAAAGTATAGTATGCAACTCTTGAATAAAACGGATTTATATCGAGGGCCATGAATCACTCCCTACGGTCGTGATTCAGTAGTTACAATCCTTCACTAGCTCGTGATTCATTTATGGCCCTCGCTTTAAATTCGTCCTTTATTCACTAATTGCATAATATACTATTGTGTCGCGCTCTAATGGATTTTTTTCATGTTTAAATACTTTTTCACCTTTTTACTACAAAGTAGCTTTGGATAATGAACCTTTTTTTTCGTTATTTTCTTACCCGACGATGCACTGCAGGTATGGACCATATAGCGGGAGAACCAGGGCATTCGACACATGTAAAAATAGTGCTTGTTGCTTTCTTACTAAATTGATCGCAAACTCTGCACGATCTATTTTTGATACGTCCAGATTTATTCGGAATTATTCGAGGCAAATGTTTTTTGATTCTCACTGCACAATCGTCTTTTTTGGTGTGCATCATGGCAGTGTGTAGTATTTTCTTTAATTTCACAGGATTTAGTAAGTATGTTGAAAACCAACTGCTTTAGTAAAGGTTTACTGACCAAATGACTGAAATGATGAAAAGTGGCTAAAGCAATTAGGGGTCGACTAGAATAGAATAGAATTATGTACACCATATGAATCACAGGATATAAAGCCGCCGGGGTCGCGGATTGTTCGAAGGAGATGCAACTGAAGGAACACGGATGGGTTTTAGTCAGTAACACTGACGCGCCCTCCTACTCCGCCCAGAGCGCAGGAGAAGTCATTTGATGATTACCACTCCACAAAAAAAAAAACATAGGGTGACACAATGGGCGGTCTTAATGCTAAAAGCTATCAAATAAAAACAACCTTTGGGTGGATTTAAAGGGAGAAGTAGAGACAACACTGCAGGTGTACTGTCAGTGTCACCACTGTCTGTGGTGTACAATTTAAACAATTCATACCCATATACGTACCATTAGAAACATCATAAAATAAATGTAATAGCACTTATAAATGTCAGGTCTCACTATTTTCTACTATAGGAACAAAAAAAAAACATGAAATATTAATATCCAATATATTTGAACCAACATTAAAATCATTATCAAATGCTTTTAGCTACATAATTAAACATCATTTTATACAGATATATGAATGAGTAAACAATGGCCATAATATACTAAAAGTGACACTTAAATGAATCCCCAAATAATATTGCACTGTTGGATTTTCAACTCTCGGCACTGTTGGCTAGCGTTGAAATCCAACAGTGCACATTCATTTAGGGATTCATTTAAGTGTCACTACGGTTGGTGAAAACGGGCATACGTCTTCTTATTATCGATGGATTTGCATTAAATGAGTTGACCCCAGTAGGGTGGCACTGGCCTCCTTTTAGGTCCTCAAAGGTGCTGGTGTATGGAAACTTTGGACTTTTTCTTAACTTAAAAAACATATTTACTTAATGCACAATAGTTCATATTTTCTTGCATCCACGTGAACATTTTCCTAAAGCTATGGGAAAATTTATTCATCAAATAAAAAGACTTTGAAGTAATTCTTGCCGAACCGAGTTGTAACACCATGGAATACTTAGGCTCCCGGAACTGCTTCAACAACAAGAACAGATTATAATAGGGGTTAAAGTATTAAATTGCCGTTTTATTGTATTAGGAAGGTACTTCGAATTGACATAGAACTTTCATGGTTTGAGATTTATGAGTGAAACTTTTTTCACATGGTACCTATGAAGTTCTTTAATGAACGCACCGTGCGATTTTGGTTTAAACGCTTTCGTGATGGAAACTTTGATTAGAAGAACGAACGACGTGGAAGACCGCCCACCCGGGTGAATAACAATGAATTGAAAGAGGTGGTGGAAACTCTACAGGAACTGCAATTGGAAACCATTCGTCACCCTCCGTATTCGCCAGACCTTGCTCCAACGGACTACCATTTTTTTCGTGATTTGGACAATTTTCTACGTGACAAAAAGTTATCTTCTCAGGAGGCAGTACAAAATGCTTTAACACTGTTTGTCGAATCTAGATCACGAGAGTTCTATCGCAAAGGCATAAATGACCTTCCTATTAGATGGCAGCAAAATAATTACCATTATTATCTATACATTATACATAATAATGGTAATTATTTTAATTAAATAAATATGTTAAATTAAAAAAAACCGAATTTCAATTTTTCAGTACAAATCGGCAATTTCATACTTTAACCCCTAATATAACTCCAAACTATTTGAAACACGTGCATCAGCTAATAGTCTCGGTATGTAAAGATGGTCACCCATCCACTGACCAACCCCGGCAAGCGTAGCTTAACCTGATGGATCGACCCGTGCGGCTGTTATAACTTAGCCACGAGCTCCTAATTGATAATACCATATCATATTTATTTTTTTATTGTCTATATTAAATTAATAATTGCCTTCAATATTCTTGTAAATAACAATACTTAGATCACAATAATTACATAACTCAAATCCAATCTGCCTAGCCTTTTCCCAACTATGTTGGGGTCGGCTTCCAGTCTAACCGGATGCAGCTGAATACCAGTATTTTACATGGAGCGACTGCCTATCTGACCTCCACAACCCAGTAACTGGGTAATACGATACCCCTTGGTAAGACTGGTTGTCAGACTTTCGGGCTTCTGACGACCCGTAACGACTGTCAAAGATCCACGAATAACAGCCGGGACCAACGGCTTAACGTGCTTTCCGAGGCACGGAGGAATCTCGATATGTAAAGATGGTCACCCATCCACTGACCAACCCCGGCAAGCGTAGCTTAACCTGACGGATCGACCCGTGCGGCTGTTATTACTTAGCCACGAGCTCCTAATAATAATTACATAACTATAGTACAATAATTAAAAAGTATTATAAAAAAAAGGTAAAACTAGCCAAACTATCGATGCTTAAATAAAAGTTATTATTACTTAATAGGTATTATACATCTAGACGTTGCCATGATTACAGTGTGAAGTGTGGAAGTGAGACACATATATACGAAATAATTAGGAAAATTGAGACAAAGCATCGTATCTTCTGTCCCTTACGGCGTGCCGTATTTTTGCTTTAAAAATGTTGCCAAACAAAGTACTTTGCATGGCAAAATTTTAAAATGTTGCCAAACAAAGTACTTTCACCATTAATATTGCTGTCTCATGACCGGCCACGCGGTGGCTCGATCGAGATGTATATTATCTAAGCACCATAGTGAAATTGACAGATTTACATGACGGCCGTTATAATAATACAGAACCGCTTTGCTAGGAAACCAAAACTTATGAGATGTAAATTAATACAGGTTACGTGTTGTAACTGTTTATTTTTAGCGCTACCAAGAAAATGTAGTATATCTATATATATTTAAGACCGTACTTAAGTAAATAACATGCTATTATTTTGATTTTACAACAGAGATAACGGAAGTTATACTTAATTTTTTTTTTTTTTTAAATTATACAAAAGGGATCACTAGTATAATTAAAAATAGAAAAGTAAGGCCAGTCTGGTACAGTACATCATAAATTTCCTTTACCACCCTAATGAATGACCTATGCACATAAATTACGTCATAAAGTAGTTTTCAAAAGCGGTAAGGTGTACGACTATAATTATACAAGTTACACAACGAAGGATTCTGATCAGTGTTGAATTTGACATAGAGTCCATTCTGGGTTGGACGGTAGACCGGGGGAGAGTGATTATGTTCCATTCTCACATTTGTCATCCTGCCACTTTCATCAAATTTTACGCTTGACTTGCATTTTTTATTCCTTTGGGAACAGTAGTACTGTCCATGGTTTTTTGTGTACGTGTATTCGTTGACCATCAACAAGGTTTTTCCGCCAATCGTCTGTATAAACTTGTAGTTTGTGTCTGAAAGTAAGTAACATATTAATTTATACCATTCCCCCTCTAAAAAGCTTATTTTATTCACTGAAAACAGTGAATAAAAAGCACTTTTACTCACTGTTTTGATGTTTGAAAATGGAACACACCAATGTATTCGACCACAGATTTAAAGAACCTATGCTAGATGCGGCACGTTATTAGATTGTATGAAACCGAACGTGTCATCTTTTTTATACCTACGATAACTTCACCCCAGCCATTTAGTGATGTGCTCAAAGTAAACAGAATTGTTTCAATCACTAAGCGTCACTGAGCTAACAGACTTTTTTTAGTACGAACAGTCGAACATGCAGGGCACGCTTGGTCGTGGCTTGCCGTATCTAGTGTAAGTGTAATCTGTGTATTCGACCTATATTGGTGTGTTCTAAATTCAATTTGATTGGTCGACATTTTCGACAAGGAGTTTAGAATAAAAACTGTTTTAGTGTTCTTTGCTGTCGCCAAATTGCCGCTATTTTGAATAGGCTGTACGAACACAAAGTTTAGTGTTCAGTACTTTAAAATGCATTCAAGTGACGAAGATGTGTTAACACCTGAGTTTATGAAAGAGAGGGCGACCGGTGTAGTGAAAAACTTGCTACCCAACAAATGAAGGCTGGTTTATATCAAAGCCAATTTAACTTTCCTTTTTCTTAGTTAAATGTCTATTTTCGCTTAAATCTTTCTTTTTTTCGTAGTCATGGTATAAAGTATAGTATGCAACTCTTGAATAAAACGGATTTATATCGAGGGCCATGAATCACTCCCTACGGTCGTGATTCAGTAGTTACAATCCTTCACTAGCTCGTGATTCATTTATGGCCCTCGCTTTAAATTCGTCCTTTATTCACTAATTGCATAATATACTATTGTGTCGCGCTCTAATGGATTTTTTTCATGTTTAAATACTTTTTCACCTTTTTACTACAAAGTAGCTTTGGATAATGAACCTTTTTTTTCGTTATTTTCTTACCCGACGATGCACTGCAGGTATGGACCATATAGCGGGAGAACCAGGGCATTCGACACATGTAAAAATAGTGCTTGTTGCTTTCTTACTAAATTGATCGCAAACTCTGCACGATCTATTTTTGATACGTCCAGATTTATTCGGAATTATTCGAGGCAAATGTTTTTTGATTCTCACTGCACAATCGTCTTTTTTGGTGTGCATCATGGCAGTGTGTAGTATTTTCTTTAATTTCACAGGATTTAGTAAGTATGTTGAAAACCAACTGCTTTAGTAAAGGTTTACTGACCAAATGACTGAAATGATGAAAAGTGGCTAAAGCAATTAGGGGTCGACTAGAATAGAATAGAATTATGTACACCATATGAATCACAGGATATAAAGCCGCCGGGGTCGCGGATTGTTCGAAGGAGATGCAACTGAAGGAACACGGATGGGTTTTAGTCAGTAACACTGACGCGCCCTCCTACTCCGCCCAGAGCGCAGGAGAAGTCATTTGATGATTACCACTCCACAAAAAAAAAAACATAGGGTGACACAATGGGCGGTCTTAATGCTAAAAGCTATCAAATAAAAACAACCTTTGGGTGGATTTAAAGGGAGAAGTAGAGACAACACTGCAGGTGTACTGTCAGTGTCACCACTGTCTGTGGTGTACAATTTAAACAATTCATACCCATATACGTACCATTAGAAACATCATAAAATAAATGTAATAGCACTTATAAATGTCAGGTCTCACTATTTTCTACTATAGGAACAAAAAAAAAACATGAAATATTAATATCCAATATATTTGAACCAACATTAAAATCATTATCAAATGCTTTTAGCTACATAATTAAACATCATTTTATACAGATATATGAATGAGTAAACAATGGCCATAATATACTAAAAGTGACACTTAAATGAATCCCCAAATAATATTGCACTGTTGGATTTTCAACTCTCGGCACTGTTGGCTAGCGTTGAAATCCAACAGTGCACATTCATTTAGGGATTCATTTAAGTGTCACTACGGTTGGTGAAAACGGGCATACGTCTTCTTATTATCGATGGATTTGCATTAAATGAGTTGACCCCAGTAGGGTGGCACTGGCCTCCTTTTAGGTCCTCAAAGGTGCTGGTGTATGGAAACTTTGGACTTTTTCTTAACTTAAAAAACATATTTACTTAATGCACAATAGTTCATATTTTCTTGCATCCACGTGAACATTTTCCTAAAGCTATGGGAAAATTTATTCATCAAATAAAAAGACTTTGAAGTAATTCTTGCCGAACCGAGTTGTAACACCATGGAATACTTAGGCTCCCGGAACTGCTTCAACAACAAGAACAGATTATAATAGGGGTTAAAGTATTAAATTGCCGTTTTATTGTATTAGGAAGGTACTTCGAATTGACATAGAACTTTCATGGTTTGAGATTTATGAGTGAAACTTTTTTCACATGGTACCTATGAAGTTCTTTAATGAACGCACCGTGCGATTTTGGTTTAAACGCTTTCGTGATGGAAACTTTGATTAGAAGAACGAACGACGTGGAAGACCGCCCACCCGGGTGAATAACAATGAATTGAAAGAGGTGGTGGAAACTCTACAGGAACTGCAATTGGAAACCATTCGTCACCCTCCGTATTCGCCAGACCTTGCTCCAACGGACTACCATTTTTTTCGTGATTTGGACAATTTTCTACGTGACAAAAAGTTATCTTCTCAGGAGGCAGTACAAAATGCTTTAACACTGTTTGTCGAATCTAGATCACGAGAGTTCTATCGCAAAGGCATAAATGACCTTCCTATTAGATGGCAGCAAAATAATTACCATTATTATCTATACATTATACATAATAATGGTAATTATTTTAATTAAATAAATATGTTAAATTAAAAAAAACCGAATTTCAATTTTTCAGTACAAATCGGCAATTTCATACTTTAACCCCTAATATAACTTTAAACTATTTGAAACACGTGCATCAGCTGACCAACCCCGGCAAGCGTAGCTTAACCTGATGGATCGACCCGTGCGGCTGTTATAACTTAGCCACGAGCTCCTAATTGATAATACCATATCATAGTTATTTTTTTATTGTCTATATTAAATTAATAATTGCCTTCAATATTCTTGTAAATAACAATACTTAGATCACAATAATTACATAACTATAGTACAATAATTAAAAAGTATTATTAAAAAAAAGGTAAAACTAACCAAACTATCGATGCTTAAATAAAAGTTATTATTACTTAATAGGTATTATGTTCGATATTTTCGTTTTAGGTACAATTTCACTAAAACTTTATTAGAACGTTTCCAAAGAAAGCGTTGAACGTCACTTCTAAAGGGTCACACACTAACAGCAGTAACAGCTGTCAAAATACAGAGGGTTCATTGACACCTTAATGTCAAATATAGTATTTGAAAGCTAATTAAAAGTCCGACAATATCACCATAGTGAAATTGACGAATTACATGACGGCCGTTATAATAAGACAGAACCGCTTTGCTAGGAAACCAAAACTTATGAGATGTAAATTAATACAGGTTACGTTTTGTAACTATTTATTGGAACGAAGTTCCTTATCGCGCGTTGTGAAAGGGGGCTAGACGGAAAAAAGTCTCACGAAAAGTTGTCACGACCCTTTTTGCTATAGGTAGCTATTGTAAGCCGTGCGGCGTGCGCATGTTTCTCTGTCTGCCTCTCTCTCTCTCTCTCTCTTATAGAAAGCAAGCCAGATATTTTCATTTCTATTTCGCATTGAACAGTGTGGTGTCGCGATGATGATGATGATGATGATGATGATGATGATGATGATGATGATGATGATGATGATGATGATGATGATGATGATGATGATGATGATGATGATGATGATGATGATGATGATGATGATGATGATGATGATGATGATGATGATGATGATGATGATGATGATGATGATGATGATGATGATGATGATGATGATGATGATGATGATGATGATGATGATGATGATGATGATGATGATGATGATGATGATGATGGTGATGATGGTGATGATGATGATGATGATGATGATGATGATGATGATGACGATGATGATGATGATGATGATGATGATGATGATGACGATGATGATGGTGATGGTGATGATGATGATGATGATGATGATGATGATGGTGATGGTGATGATGATGATGATGATGATGATGATGATGATGATGATGATGGTGATGATGATGATGATGATGATGATGATGATGATGATGATGATGATGATGATGATGATGATGAGAGTAATGATGATGATGATGATGATGATGATAAGTATAAAAATAAAATTTTGTTACAATTCCTTCACTAATTAATAAATAAATAAATAAATAAATATCCTTGGACATTTCACACAACGCCATCTAGTCCCAAGCTAAGCAACCTAATGCTTGTGTTATGGTAACGAGATGGCTGATAAACTAATAAAAAGGAACTTCGT
This sequence comes from Cosmia trapezina, assembly GCA_905163495.3. Lineage (NCBI taxonomy): Eukaryota > Metazoa > Arthropoda > Insecta > Lepidoptera > Noctuidae > Cosmia > Cosmia trapezina. Next base: position 23,036,950 of record LR991029.1, read on the forward strand.
TCCATCCGGGTGTCCCTTGACACCTCTCAAGTTTTTTTTTTCAGCGCTACCAAGAAAATGTAGTATATCTATATATATTTAAGACCGTACTTAAGTAAATAACATGCTATTATTTTGATTTTACAACAGAGATAACGGAAGTTATACTTTAATTTTTTTTAATTATACAAAAGGGATCACTAGTATAATTAAAAATTGAAAAAGTAAGGCCAGTCTGGTACAGTACATCATAATTTTTTTTTTACCACCCTAATGAATGACCTATGCACATAAATTACTTCATAAAGTAGTTTTCAAAAGCGGTAAGGTGTACGACTATAATTATACAAGTTACACAACGAAGGATTCTGATCAGTGTTGTTATGACAGCTGAGAGCTTATCGCAAGATGGCGCATGTCATGACGTCATCTATGACGATTCACGGGACATCGTTATCGCGCTCACGCTAACTCGGAACGCGTTTAAGCGCGCTCAAATCGTTTACAGTGCAGCTCGGAACGCACCCTTAGTGATGTGCTCAACGTAAACAGAATTGTTTCAATCGCTTAGCGTCACTGAGCTAACAGACTTTTTTTAGTACAAACATGCAGGGCACGCTTGGTCGGATGGCTTGCGGTATCTAGCATAGGTACTCTAAATCTGTGTACTCGACCTATATTGGTGTGTTCTAAATTCAATTTGATTAGAGTTTGTTACACTTTATTATTTATTATTTACAATTACAATTCGCTGTTTGCACATAAAAAAAAATAAAAAAAAATTTGATTAGTCAACATTTTCGACAAGGAGTTTAGAATAAAAACTGTTTTGTGTTCTTTGCTGTCGCATTGCCGCTATTTTGAATAGGCTGTACGAACACAAAGTTTAGTGATCAGTACTTAATAATAAATCGATTAAAAATGCATTCAAGTGACGATGTGTTAACACCTGAGTTTATGAAAGAGAGGGCGACCGATGTAGTGAAAAACTTGCTACCCAACAAATGACGGCTGGTTTATATCAAAGCCATTTTAACTTTCCTTTTTCTTAATTAAATGTCTATTTTCGCTTAAATATTTCTTTTTCTCGTAGTCATGGTATAAAGTATAGTATGCAACTCTTGAATAAAACGGATTTATATCGAGGGCCATGAATCACTCCCTACGGTCGTGATTCAGTAGTTACAATCCTTCACTAGCTCGTGATTCATTTATGGCCCTCGCTTTAAATTCGTCCTTTATTCACTAATTGCATAATATACTATTGTGTCGCGCTCTAATGGATTTTTTTCATGTTTAAATACTTTTTCACCTTTTTAACCGACTTCCAAAAGGAGGAGGTTCTCAATTCGTCGGAATCTTTTTTTTTTTTTTTTTTTTTATTTTTTTTTTTTATGTATGTTCCCCGATTACTCGAAAATGGCTGGACCGATTTGGATTTTTCTTTTTTTGTTCGAAAGTGTATACTTCCCAAGTGGTCCCATGATCATCAAGTCAGGATCTGACGATGGGATCCCATGGAAATCGAGGGAAACCCTCAAATTTTATGGGCACACCTATATCGATTTCGGTATTTTTTATAGTAACTCGTGCATTTGCTCTCGGAAAGTACCATTCGGTGAACTGGAACTGATGATGAAGACCACAGAGGGCCATCGGAAATACTCAATTATATCTAAGTATATCACAGGTAGCGATTCGATTACTTTAATATGGTTTATGCTCGTCAAAATGCATAATGGTGATGGTGACTTCACCATGAGCTCCAGTTCTTCTGGTCTTACTAGGAGAACTCCTCAACAATTAACGTCCCTGCATCGGGAAAAGCAATATTTTGTAAAACGTGATGAGCAGTTGACATTGGGCTATTGTAACTTAGATAAATTACAAAGTGACCCACTAAAAAGTGAAAAATAAAAACTTTTTTACAAAAAACAAAACCGACTTCCAAAAAAACACTACAAAGTGAAAAATAACTTTAATTTCGGAAGTCGGGTGCAAAAACCTAAAATACAGATCCAAAGACACCGACTTCCGAAATTAAAGTTATTTTTCACTTTGTAGTGTTTTTTTGGAAGTCGGTTTTGTTTTTTGTAAAAAAGTTTTTTACTACAAAGTAGCTTTGGATAATGAACCTTTTTTTTTCGTTATTTTCTTACCCGACGATGCACTGCAGGTATGGACCATATAGCGGGAGAACCAGGGCATTCGACACATGTAAAAATAGTGCTTGTTGCTTTCTTACTAAATAGATCGCAAACTCGGCACGATCTACTTTTGATACGTCTAGATTTATTCGGAATTATTCGAGACAAATGTTTTTTGATTCTCACTGCACAATCGTCTCTTTGGTGTGCATCATGGTCTTTTACTTCGCAGTGTGTAGTATTTTCTTTAATTTCACAGGATTTAGTAAGTATGTTGAAAACCAATTGCTTTAGTGAAGGTTTACTGACCAAATGACTGAAATGATGAAAAGTGGCTAAAGCAATTAGGGGTCGACTAGAATTGGGCCGCGAGGAGTCACTGGAGACTCTGAACAGAGACCCATGGGGGCGCCCCTACAAGATGGTGCGGGAGAAACTCCGCCCATGGGCGCCCCCGCTGACGCAGAGTCTCCGGCCCGAGCTCGTGGAGGACGTGGTGAGCGCTCTGTTCCCTTCGCGAGGGGAACATACTCCCCCGCCTATGGCTCCGCCTCATGCGGTGCCCGCTGCGGACCACGACACCGACGACGACGTTGATGCTCCGGAAGTGACCGAGGTAGAGTTGAGAGCGGCGGTACGTAGGCTCAGTGCCAAAAATACCGCCCCAGGACCCGACGGCTTACCTGGAAGAGCCTGGGTTCTGGCCTTTGGGGCTCTCGGGCCTCGACTAGGGGGGCTCCTAAGCGCATGCTTGGAGAGGGGCCAGTTCCCACTTCGCTGGAAGACGGGGAAACTGGTCCTCATTAAGAAGCCGGGGCGCCCTGCGGACTCTCCGTCCGCTTACCGGCCCATCGTGCTGCTCGACGAGGTGGGCAAGCTCTTTGAAAGAGTAACTGCAGACCGCCTCGTCGGGTGGCTGGTGCAGAAGGGGCCGGATTTGGCGGAGAGCCAGTTTGGTTTCCGCAAGGGGCGCTCTACGGTGGACGCCATCATGCGCGTGCGAGCCCTCACGACGGGGGATGCAGTGGCCCGGGGTGGGGTCGTCTTGGCGGTGTCCCTAGACATCGCCAACGCCTTTAATACCCTGCCCTGGAGTTGCATCAGGGAGGCATTGCGGTATCACCGGATGCCGACCTACCTCTGTCGAGTGGTCGAGGCCTATCTGACGGACAGGGCCGTCATCTACCCCGGTCATCAGGGAGAGTGGAACCGGCGAGAGATGTCGTGCGGTGTCCCACAGGGATCGGTCTTGGGGCCGCATTTGTGGGACATCGGTTACGACTGGGTGCTGCGCGCCGACCTCCCTAGCGGCGTCAGCGTAGTATGTTACGCTGACGACACGCTGGTCCTGGCGCAAGGGAGGTCGCACCAGGCGGCGGCTGACTTAGCGACACGCGGGGTTGCGATAGTCGTGGAGAGGATCCGGCAGTTGGGACTCGAGGTGGCCTTGCACAAGTCCGAGGCCATGTGTTTTCATGGTCCTCGGAATGCGCCACCGTCGGGTTCCGAAATAACGGTGGGAGGGGTTCACATCGGAGTCGGGTCGACGATGAAGTACCTGGGACTCGTCCTCGACAGCCGGTGGAACTTCGTGGAGCACTTCCGACGTTTGGCTCCCAGACTGGCACGGGCTGGGGCTGCCTTGAGGCGGCTCCTGCCCAATCTGGGGGGTCCAAACGCCTCCTGCCGGAGGCTCTACGCGGGGGTCGTGCGGTCCATGGCCCTTTACGGAGCACCGGTGTGGGCGCGTTCCCTAAGGCTGGGACCAGCCGGCAGGTTGAACGCGTCCCAGAGGGTCATGGCCATCCGGCTAGTCCGGGGATACCGCACGGTCTCCCGGGAGGCGGCGAGCCTCCTTGCCGGATTGCCACCGTGGGATCTGGAGGCAAAGGTCCTCGCGCACGTGTGGGAGTGGCGCGAGGAGGCGAAGCGCCGGGGCGTAACTCCGCTGCCGCGAGAAATCACGGTACAGCGGACAGAGCTCCGGCGGGATCTCATGGCGGCATGGAGAGCGCGACTGTCGCAACCCAGCGCTGGGCACGCCACAATTGCGGCGATAAGTCCCCTCTTTGAGGAGTGGTTAGAGAGGCGCCACGGCGTCCTCACCTTCCGCCTGACGCAGGTCCTCACCGGACACGGTTGTTTCGGGAGGTTCCTGTTTCGCATAAGGCGGGAGGAAACGCCCGGGTGTTACCATTGTGCGGATCGCCCGGAGGACACGGTGGAGCATACAGTGGAGGTCTGCCCGGCTTGGGCAGAGCACCGCCGTGTTCTCACGGAGGCGATCGGCAGCGGCGATCTCTCGCGTCCGAGCCTGGTCCAGGCCATGGTGCGGAGCGAGAGTGCATGGGAGGCCGTCACCTCCTTCTGTGAAGCAGTGATGCTCGCGAAGGAGGAGGCGGAACGCGTGAGGGAGAGGCAGCCTCACGCCCTCAGTCGCCGCAGGAGACGCCCTGGGCGGCGGGAATCGCGGGGCGATTTCCGGCCACCGTAGGCGCGGGCCTGCGGACGGTGAGCAGCGGGTAGCTCGCCGTCCGGTAAGGACCAGGCCCGAGTCGACGGCGCGTTGTGTTGGCCCGAGTCGGCGGGGCCCAATAGGGCCGACGCCGCTGGGGTCGCGGATTGTCCGAAGGGGTTACCGCGGCCCTGGCATAGGCAACTGAAGGAACACGGGTGGGTTTTAGTCAGTAAAAGTCTGACACGCCCTTCCGCTCCATCCAGAGCGGGAGAAGTTATTTGATGATTTCCCACCCTCAAAAAAAAAAAAAAAAAAAAAAAAGGGTTCGACTAGAATAGAATATAATTATGTACACCATATGAATCACAGGATATAAAGCCGCCGGGGTCGCGGGTTGTTTGAAGGAGATGCAACTGAAGGAACACGGATGGGTTTTAGTCAGTAACACGGACGCGCCCTCCTACTCCGCCCAGAGCAGGAGAAGTCATTTGATGATTACCACTCCACAAAAACAAAAAACATTGGGTGACACAATGGGCGCTCTTAATGCTAAAAGCTATCAAATAAAAAGAACCTTTGGGTGGATTTAAAGGGAGAAGTAGAGACAACACTGCAGGTGTACTGTCAGTGTCACCACTGTGGTGTACAATTTAAACAATTCATACCCATATACGTACCATTAGAAACATCATAAAATAAATGTAATAGCACTTATAAATGTCAGGTCTCACTATTTTCTACTATAGAAACAAAAAAAAAACAATGAAATATGAATATCCAATATATTTGAACTAACATTAAAATCATTATCAAATGCTTTTAGCTACATAATTAAACATCATTTTATACAGATATATGAATGAGTAAACAATGGCCATAATATACTAAAAGACAAACTAGATATACTACTGCCCATTTTCACCAACCCTAAGTGACACTTAAATGAATCCCTAAATATTATTGCACTGTTGGATTTTCAACTCTCGGCGCTGTTGACTAGCGTTGATAATCCAACAGTGCACTTTCATTTAGGGATTTATTTATGTGTCACTTAGGGTTGGTGAAAACGGGCATACGTATTCTTATTTTCGATGGATTTGCATTAAATGAATTGACCCCAGTAGGGTGGCACTGGCCTCCTTTTAGGTCCTCAAAGATGCTGGTGTATGGAAACTTTGGACACTCCACCAGATAGTATATTCTGGTTACATTATACGCGGCCGTATATAAATGTGGGAAGTTCACCTTTTAAATCATCGTTGCTGACAGTACCGAATACTTAAGCGAAGCAGTCTCAAATATTCGATTTGCCATAATTAGTTGGGTAATAACTAGGCATTAAGGGCCCATTTTTTTCACATAACTTAGATCGCGTGTTGAATACTGAATAAATACAGCATGTATCAAAAGGGTATTGTAGCATGCATCAAATTGAACAATTTTCTCTATGGGACCAACATCGTAATCACGAAAAAATAATCAGCTGTCCCATACAAAACTTCAACTAGGTACCCAAATGTATGGGACAGGACAGGACAGCTGATTATTTTTACGCGATAACGATGTTGATCCCATGGAGAAAGTTGTTCAGCTTGATGGTCTGTGCCCACACCCATACCTTTAAATATTACCATACATTTCTGATACACGCTGTACGTCCCTTGTTTAACCTACCCGTATACAATAATAATTTACTACCAAACACTATCTATTGGGCTTTTCGCAACGAGTTTAAGAGCTTTATCTTTAAAGCCAAGAATGCACATGCGAGTAACTTGCACAAAAGTATTAATATTATTTGGTAAGATAAGACACACAGCCAGTTGCAGAAATGAACTCTTGTTTAATGGAGACACCATCCCTTACATTATGTATCAAAAAGGAAGTGACAGCATCAATTTAAAGTCACCATTAAACTAAAGTTCGTTTCTGCAACTCACCGACACTGGCAGCTAAGTAGCTGACGCGTGTGTACCAAATACACGGAGAAAAAAATATTCTACTAAATTACCAGAACGACCTGTAAATAATAATCTAGTAAAAGGAAACAATGTATGGTCATGTCTATCAGAATTATTGTTATGGTTATTTAATCGCATTTTAAGGAATACTGAAAAAATCTGGTACGGTAGTTTAGTGTACAAAACATGTTAAACAGTATCAATTAATAATTCTATAGTAGAGATTAAAATCTAAACTTGGTATTGGACACAATGATATATTTCCCATTTTTGAGCCCGGGTAACGCATCTAAAGAGATGCGTTACCCGGGCTCAAAAATGGGAAATTAAATGAAGGGTAATTGCCCGGCGTGATATCAGTCACGCACGCGCGCCAGTGAACATGCAGCAGCTAGTGACGTAATTAAATAAGTATATTCATCTCTTTCTTACAACAGGTATCAGCATGCGTCTTTCCTTTTCTTTGCGGCCAGTATATACTGGTATGTTGGTACATCATGGCTTACGCTGTTTTTGAAAGCACTGATGTTCGTGTATGACGCGACTATCTATAATACGTCATTGATTGGACACAACTTTTCTAAGGTTACGTCTACCAGAATAATTGTTTTTAGTACAAGGCATATTTTTGCCCCCAAAAGTTAAAACACATTTAGAACAAAAACAACGGTTTCCAGTAATATAATCTGATAGTTACGAATTACGATACACTATTTTAGATAAAACAGTAAAAATATTGTTCACTTATAAGATATTTTGTAATGTCAACAGCGGTGACAGTTATAGTGACTTATCAACACTTCACTTGCAACAGATCTACACAAAACACAAAACATAAAGTAATGACAACAATTCGTCCGGTTTATATAAAATCTTGCTTTGTTGTGTTAAATAAAGCACGTCAGTAAGCTCAACCATTGCTATTTGCACACAGTACACATTTGCTAATAATGTGTACGGAAAATTAGGTTGAACATAACAATATCTTAGGATTATCAGAAACTACATATTTTTACTAAAGTTTGCAAAATGAATAGTTGTTACGTATACTAATATACTTTCTAGTGAACGTCGCAAAATTCTGGTAAACTAAACTAGATTTTTTCTCCGTGTAGCTTGGAGATATTTAATCTGTCCAGTCGATTCTTGAAGCAGTTCAGTGAGGGAGCCGTCACCACATTTTCCGGGTGCCTATTCCATGCTGTTACAACTCGGTAAGGCAAGAATTGCTTCAAAGGCTTTTTCTTTGATGAATAAATTTTCTCATAGCTCTCAAGGGGCCGGCTCCACGAGCGAGAGAATCGCGGCGATAGTCACACTGTGCCTACAAATGATCGCCGCGATGATATCGCCGTGTGGAGACACATTCTAAGAGAGTGTATAGAAATACGTGGCACGACGATAATATCGTCACGATTCTCTCGCTCGTGGAGGCAGCCCCCAAGGAATGTACACGCAAATGTTTGTTGACATTCAGTTTGTAAAGGTCTTGAAGGCTGGGACTTTGTAGTGTTTCGTAAGTATTGTGTAAGGCTCAATGACCCTACCCCTTTGTCTGCAAGTATGCAAGTAGCTTGCATGCCATTGTACCATAAAAACTTTTGATTGGTATGTCAGAACAGTGTACAAGTTACTTGAACAATTTTTTTATGCAAGTTACATGGCATGTGTTCTTGGCCTATGCGAGTGCACGGTCAATCGATCAGTCGAGTGTGAAGAAAGCCATATACGCCATCCCTGCCCACACCACCTCGCACAAAATAAACTTATCCCATATTTAATTGTGAGAAAGTATTGTACCAAAGTGTATTTTCTTAATTTAAAGAACGTATTAGTAGTTGGCATACAAAAAAATCTAAAATTATTCTATGTGATGGAAGTTATGATTACAGGAAAAATAAAACGATGTCTCTAAATAGCACACTTTTTCAGAAATCGGACTCGGCGCGCGAGTCCGACTCGCTCTTGAATGGTTTTTTTACAGTATAATTACAGGTTTGTTAAACAAGGGGACATACAGCGTGTATAATAATATCAATGATATTAGCCGTTACAATTATAAACAATACCATACTTGATTTTTTATTGCCTATATTAAATTAATAATTGCCTTCAATATTCTTGTAAATAACAATAAATCACAATAATTACATAACGATAGTACAATCATTAAAAAGTATTATTAAAAAAAAGGTAAAACTAATCTAACTATTGATTCTTAAATAAAAGTTATTATTACTTATATTATGTTCATTATTTTCGATTTAGGTACAATATCATTAAAACGTTTCTTAAGAAAGCGTTGAACGGTCTCTTCTAAAGGGCCACACACTAACGGCTGTTCAAGTACAGAGCGCTTAAGGCGATACCAAAATAAATTGGGGGATTTTTCGTAACCATTTATTTCACTATTGTAGCATGTATGGATTTAATTTTTGGATATAATATGTTTATTGACTAATCGATTAATACTCTGACTGAAGGAAAACATAATTGGGTTAAATTTCCTCGATAGAATTTAATTCCGAAAAGACCTCTACTTTTTTATGTTTTTTTCTGTAATTCTAAAATCCTAAGTAATTTTATTGCAAAATTGCATTCAAAATGTGCGTATTAGGTAAATGTAAACTCAGGCTGAAAGTATTTTTGATAGATAGCTTAATTTTTATTTGATGCTTTTATTTTGGTTCCAGCGCTCTCTTTTTTTTTACATGTAGAAGTAATTGACTCCGATACTTTCTTATTCCCGCCCAGTTCGCTTTTTACATATCACCAGAATGTCAAATACTGGTGAAAGTGACAGATTGACATGACGGCCGTTGTAATAAGACAGAACCGCTTTGCTAGGAAACCAAAACTTATGTGATGTAAATTAATACAGGTTACTACGTTTTGTATCTATTTATTTTTCAGCGCTACCAAGAAAATGTAGTACCTATACCTATATTATATTCAAGACCGTACTTAAGTACCTAACACACTATTATTTCGATTTTACAACAGAGATAACGGAAGTTATACTTTAATTTTTTTGTTTTTTTTTTTTTAAATTATACAAATGGGATCACTAATATAATAATTAAAAATAGAAAAAGTAAGGCCAGTCTGGTACAGTACACCATAAATTTCCTTTACCACCCTAATGAATGACCTATGCACATAAATTACGTCATAAAGTAGTTTTCAAAAGCGATAAGGTGTACGACTATAACTATACAACGAAGGATTTTGATCAGTGCTGAATTTGACATAGAGTCCATTGTGGGTTGAACGGTAGATCGGGGGAGAGTGATTATGTTCCATTCTCACATTTGTCATCCTGCCACTTTCATCAAATTTTACGCTTGACTTGCAGTTTTTATACTTTCTGGAACAGTAGTAAGTGTTCTTGGCTCGATTGTTTTCTGTGTACGTGTATCCGTTGACCATCAACAAGGTTTTCCCGCGAATCGTCTGTATAAACTTGTAGTTTGAAATATCTGAAAGTAAATAACATATTAATTTGTGTCGCACTCTTAAGGATTTCTTTATGTTAAAATATTTTTCACCTTTTTACTACGAACTAGCTTTGGATATAGAGCCTTTTTTTTCGTTATTTTCTTACCCGACCATGCACTGCAGGTATGTACAAGGACTATGTAAGTATTGTGTTTCATCAGTACCGGATAAATAAAAACCATGATGTAATTTGTAATGATTTATTTTATTCTTTTCAGTTTTTCTTACCAGAAGAACTATTTTTATTTATATTACAGAAGTTTTATTAATATTTCAAAATCGGTGCCGTCTATGAAAACACACAAGGCATATAGCGGGTGAACCAGGGCATTCGACACATGTAAAAATAGTGCTTGCTGCTTTCTTACTAAATAGATCGCAAACTCGGCACGATCTACTTTTGATACGTCCAGATTTATTCGGAATTATTCGAGGCAAATGTTTTTTGATTCTCACTGGACAATCGTCTTTTTGGTGTGCATCATGGTCTTTTACTTCGCAGTGTGTAGTATTTTCTTTCATTTCACCGGATTTGGTCTGTTTGTCTGCTCCACACAAGCTGGATCTTGGCTCCATGTCATCTAGAATAACTTTTTTATTTAATTTGTGTATATACAATTACTAATGTTGCATTAAACTATGTTTTCTGAAAGTAACGGGGTGTCCTGCGTGAGCGACGAATACGACGCGACGCGACGCTGCGAACGCGACGAATGCGATCAACTCAACGGCATTGACCCTGCTTGCGGCCTTTGTGGCAGTCTGCGGCGAGACGCGACGTAACGCGTACTTGTTTTGAGGGCGACCAGACGCGACACCACGAACTACGAAATGGTTGATTCAGAAGCGTTGATCGCCGCAGTGCTTGAGCAAAAATTGTTTTGGGACAAAAAACAAAAACGATATTTTACGATATTTTTTACTTTAAATATGAACTTTTAAGCAAAATTGTACTGTAGCTATCCATGATTCGAAAAGTACTGACCAAAATCACGTAGGACATTTGTCGCGTGTAGCATTGCGTCGCATTACGTCGCGTCGTGTTGCGTCGCGTCGTATTCGTCGCTCACGCAGGACACCGCGTAAGGAACTAAAACTGACTTTTTTGCTGTCTCATTTTAAAAGCGGTAAAAGTTTTGAGTTTTTCTCTTAGAAAATGTCTAGGTATATACCTAGTTCTCTCGTTTAAATTATCTAAAAACATTACCACCCTTTTGGACTTCACCAGTCGGGTAAGTCTATGAATAACACATAAACTCAAGTTTTTAGTAACTCAAGAAATAAGTCGGGAAAATTTTATCCACTCATGTATACTTACCTACTAACATTTTATGTTCATTGTAAAAACTTGAGGAACATTTTTATTTGTTAAGAGGAAATGGGAGCAGCCAGACTTTTGAAAATTAGGTATTTTAAGAAGGTATTGCTGTCGCTCTGCGAGCGCTCCGCCCTCCAGTTCGTGCGATAAGGACAAATGCAGATCCGACTAAATAGCCTATGTAAAAAGTCACATTTGGAGGTTTGGCTCTCGCCTATTTCATCCTCCAATATTGGACCAATTTAAAAGATATTTCATAAACTGAATAAGAAGTATATATACTATGCCCCTATGTTTTTCTTTTTCGTTAATAGTTGTCAAATTGGTACACTAGGCGTCTGTTGACAGCGGTCTGAATAGGCAATTTTGAGCATTTTTGGAGGGTTCTAGTTCTTATAAGAATAATATATCATCAAAATGGAAAACATAGGGGCATACAAGTCGGGCCTGCGGACGGTGAGCAGCGGGTAGCTCGCCGTCCGGTAAGTACCAGGCCCGAGTCGACGGCGCGTTGTGTTCCACGCGCGCCTCAAAGAGATGTCAGCAAGTGACGGGGTCCAATAGGGCCGACGCCGCTGGGGTCGCGGGTTGTCTGAAGGGGTTACCGCGGCCCTGGCATAGGCAACTGAAGGAACACGGGTGGGTTTTAGTCAGTAAAAGTCTGACACGCCCTTCCGCTCCACCCAGAGCGGGAGAAGTTATTTGATGATTTCCCACCCTCAAAAAAAAAAAAGAGAAAAAAAAAAAAGGGGCATACAAGTAACTGATATTTATATTTCTGTAAAAAATCATTGCTTTATGGTCATTAACCAGAAAGAATACAGGCGAGAGCGTTTGTATCTTTTTGTATGGAGAAAAGAGCACCCACGTTTCCTCTTAAGTACAAACTTAATATTATAAAAAATTAGAGAAAGTGCTAGAACTGGCGGAACATTTATTAAGTACATACATTAGCTTTCCTGAGTTACATTACTCATTCAATCAACACCCTTTTGAAAAATAGAAAATCTTTCAATATCGGTGCCTTACTTTTAATTTTTTCGTTTTTTTACAAGTTTAGTTATTTTTTCAAACTAAATCTATGAGTGCTTTTTTAAATTTACTTTAAGTCCTCTGCGTGTTTTTTAGAGTTCCGTACGTCCGATTTAAAAACGGAACCCTTATAGGATACAATACAATAGAGAATACAATAATGTTACAAATTATAAATACATAAAATAAATAATTGAGAGATATATACTAAATATAACAATAATAAATAATTTATTATAATAAAAAGCAACGATATAAATATAATAAAATAATCTACTAATTTCCAATTTACTTTAGTCTTACGGAATTAAACGGTTTAAATAATAAAAATGCACCCAATCAATCTGCCTAGCCTTTTCCCAACTATGTTGGGGTCGGCTTCCAGTCTAACCGGATGCAGCTGAATACCAGTATTTTACATAATAAAAATGCACCCATTAAATAAAATTAATATAACTGGAATATAATAATATTACAAATTATAAATAATAATTAATTTCTATATAAATTAAAGATACGAATACGACGAAAAAAGTCTACCTATTTTAATTGTTTTAGTGTTATGGAAAGTTGATAAAAGCGCTCTTCCTCTCTCCTACCTATTTTTATAATTTTGCTGTGCCCGACAGGGTCCATAATTGTTTCTTCTAATGTATTTTAACACCTTATGTACATTATGGATTGCAATAAAGAATTTGAATTGAAAATTGAATTGAATAGGATCACTCGTGTGTCTAGACAGACACTAGAGTGATCCTAGGGTTCCGTCTGTCACAGCCGATTTGCTCCGAATCTACTGGATCGATTAAAATAACATTGTAAATCACTCAATATTGTGCAAACAAAATTTCAGTTACAGTTGGAATGTCGGGGAACATGTTTTTGAGCTACAATGCTCAGTTTGTTCTTGGGATAAATTCATCCCAACTACGTCTAACGTACCTATCTCAATTAGAATGGATCAATTTGGTTGACAACACGTGTATTTTGATAGGTACACGTTTTAAAATAAATAAATACTTATATTAATGAAAGATTTTGGTTACGAAAACTTTGTTTATTGCATCGTACAGACATCTTGTAAACAGATTCGTGCTCTAGATAACAAGTACTTACATTCACACCCGGTAGGTAGGTAAGTACCTATGTTAGTATTTGTAAAAATATTAATATAGCTTTAAATATTTGTTTTATTTTAATTTAATTATTTATTTTAAAGTGATATAACTAAATATTCTGTGAATATTTCAAGCGTCTACCTGTTGCCGTTATCAATATCGTGCAAAAACGAGCAAAAAAATCACGTTTGTTGTATGGGAGCCCTCTTAAATATTGATTTTATTATGTTTTTTAGTTTTTCTTGTTATAGCGGCAATAGAAATACATCCTCTGTGAAAATTTCAACCGTATAACTATCACGGTTCATGAGATACAGCCTGGTGACAGACGGACAGCCGAGTCTTAGTAATAGGGTCCCGTTTTACCCTTTGAGTATGGATCCCTAACAAGTATCTCAAAACTTTCAAGATCCTATTGTTAGGTATCAGATTCGCAGAAGGTTTGATCACTCTGATCAACCTGCGCGGGCGACTGCACCAGACTAATGATCTTTGTCAGGCAAGGACGTATGATCAGCTGAACCTTCATACTTAAATTGGGCTTAGAACTGGCAAAAATGCAAGTGTTCACAATTTATAATATTTCATTGGATAATTAGATCAAATAGGTACATTAAAGTTCCATTTTCGTTAGGTATTTGAATCGAGAGCGGAATACAGAATACCCTCGTCAATATGTCCCTAGTTTAACTAATCAGTACACAGGGTGAAATTTTAATCTTAACAAACTTTTACTAAGTATGGGACTAAACCTGAGGGGCAATTCTCGTACCTAAAAACGTTCACAATCTCATGCCAGCGTCAATCAAATGTCAAAAATTTAGGTAAACGCTATACAATTTTTGACAGATTGAGTCTTGAGATGATATTGCGAACGTTGTTTAAAATACGAGAATTGACCCTCAGAAATCGCGAAAAAAAAATCAGCTGCTCCCTACATTTTGAAAGAGTTTGATGTAGATACCTAAATGTACTGATCAGCTGATTTTTGTTTCGCAATTTGAGGTTTGGTCCCATATTAAAAGTTGTTCATAATGATGAGTACAATGGCCCCTAAAGAGTATAAAACGATTAAAATTTCACCCCGTATTTTTAAATCCTTGCAACATTATCCCTTTATTTTCACGTATTTCCCGTCTAACAGTTTCTTAAACAAAGGGGGTTGATGATTGTGTTCCTCTCTCAAATTTACTATTTCTCCGACTTCATTAAGGCGGACGCTACTTTTACAATAACTATACGACTTTTTTGAACAATAGAAATTAAGTTTAGATCTGTTGTTTTGCCAAAATGTGAACCCATTGACCATCAACAACTTGTTTCCTTTGTGTGTTTCTATAAATTTGTATTTCACGTAAACTGTAATGAAATAAAAATAAAAAATTAATAAAGGAAGCTTATCGCCATGGGAGTGACCACACGGAATCGGCTTGAGCCGGTCAAAAAGAGCTTTATGTCCATGCAATATAAGCGACGAAAACGTCATTCTTCGGTTCGGATGACGCTACTCCACACCATATAGAACTAAATGCGACAAGAGTGACAGAGGTGATACATGATCGGATCAAGCCGATTCCGCGTTGAGAATTGTGGTATTTTGTTTTACCAATGTTTTAAGATTAATAGCGTAGAGTAGTTACCTACAATTATTATATGTGTAGGTAATCATAGTGTGAACTGAATAATTTCTTATTGAAACATAGGAGCTCGTCCAGATCAATCCTGAAATGGTTCAACTCTTCTGTAGCCTCAGAAAAAAAAATTGTAAGAAAATTTAATTTTTATTTTATAATACTGACAAGGTTCGCCGATCGCACATAAACTCAAGTAAATTTTCATAATTTTTAGTACCTAATACAATGTAAGTAAGTTTCATTATTACTTATTAAGGCGAGTATAGCAGCTAACAGGCCACCATTGACAAAAAAAATTATAAGTCTGGAGATATGAATCATTTTGAAATTTCAGTTATTAGCGTTAACTGCTATAACTTCGAACCTAGGAGATTTAGTCGACGTTCGCGCGGACGTAAAAATATCGCGGCGATTTTATTTTGCGCACTGGATTTTCAACGACCTGCTTAGCGCCGAGAGTTGTAAACCCAACAGTGTTTTTTCGACGCACTAGAATGCACTCTGTTGTTGTTAAGTTGGATTCTCAATGCTCGGCTCACGATTTCAACGAGAGTTGAAAATCCAGTGCGCAATAAAATCCCGCCGCGATATTTCCATGCGAACGTCGGCTAAGTGTTGATTTTTTGATACAAAAAATTCTACATCATCTGACTAAAAATGTAAAATAGGAAATTTTAAAATGTTCCATATCTTTCAATGGTAACGCTGCCGGTTAGCATCTATACGCGCCTTAATAACGGGAATGAACTTATTTTGACACTTTGACGTATCGACCCCCATCAACGACCTGGTACAGGGGGGGTGGATGATTATGTTTCTCAATTATATAAACGATTGCTCCTTCCTTACTTAATCTAACCCTACTTTTACAGCTGCTTGATTTTTTTGAGCAATAGTAACAACTTTTTAATCGGTTTTTACGCGAAAATGTGTATTCGTTTACCATCAATAGCTTGGCCCCTGTCAAAGTTTCTATGAATTTTGCACTAGCTGAAACGTAAAAGAAAATAAGATTGATATTAAGCAAAATACACCAAAATAATGTGCCTAGGGTAATGTTATGTGTTTGTGTGTTATAGCAAAATTGAAACAACGCCAATATACTGGGTGTTAGGTTAAACGAGGGACATCCTTTAAGTGAGTGTAGTACTCATCATTATGAACAACTTTTACTATGGGACCAAACCTGAAATCGCGAAAAAAAAATCAGCTGTTCAGTACATTTAATGTTCGCATAATTCGTCAAAATGTACTAAACAGCTGATTTTTTTTTCGCGATTTCAGGTTTGGTCCCATAGTAAAAGTTGTTCATAATGATGAGTGCTACACTCCGTTAAAGTATGTCCCTCGTTTAACCTAACACTCTGTATACAATTGACTTGATTTACTTAATTATAGAAAAGAGAAAAATATTAACATCCATTTTAATATCTAATTCATTAATTCTCATAAAAGAATGAACATGATGACGTATTTAAAAAAACAAGCTAGCCTTACAGTAGTCGTATATGATGTGTAACATCTGAGGGGCAATTCTCGTATTTTTAACAACGTTCGCAATCTCATCTCAGTCTCAATCTGTCAAAAATTGTATAGCGTTTACCTACATTTTTGACATTTGATTGACGCTGGCATGAGATTGTGAACGTTTTTAGGTACGAGAATTGTCCATCTGATATCTCAGCTTGGTAATATGCAAGATTAACATTAAATCCAACTCTAGCACCGCGCGCGCTCATTGGTCAAATCAAATAGCGTTCGCTTCCCCGGCTTCCTTTTACACACTTCCGTCCCTTTTCACAAAATCACTCCCACAGATTGCAGCAAAGCGAGAGAAAAGGCGTTACATCAAAAAAACAGTTATAAATCTAGTAAGACAAATTTAAAAAGATCTATCAAAAAAATTTAAGCTGTTTTGTATCTTTTTATTATTTTTTTATTAGGATTACCAACGAGATACATTACAATTATTATCTTTTACAATAATAACACTTGTGTAAATGCGTTATACTGTAATGTACACTCAATTACAGATAATTACAGCTTACACATAATCGAGTAAGTACCTAAACATGCTCTGAATACATAATTCAATTAAGATTACATTTAAAAAAAACAATATACATTTTATTATAAAAGTTTAAAAATTCATCAATACAATAAAATAAAACCAAGCATTAACTGGACTTTCAATATTATGCCCGAATTAATTAATTAACATAAAAAAATTGTAGGAATACAAAATAATAGTTTATAAATTAAAAATTAAATTAATCAATAAAAAAAATAAAGTTATAAATTATTGGAATGATAAGTCAAATCATCAAATTAATGTCCTCTAAACAAAGAGCTTTACATCATTATGATGAGTTGATGACTGTCATGAACTCATGATTGATATCAATTTCAGCTTTGCATTATACAATTTGGTAGCCCTAGTAAAGGGAGAGTTGTCACCTAAGTTGGATTTGTGCAAAGTTTGATTGAACATATTGTGGGTAACCGTGGTCTGCTAGGAACATTAAACATATTTTGGATAGTAGGTCAATGGTGCCGATTCTCTTGTCACAAATGAATACCTGTAAAGTAGACTAAAAATCACCAAAATTTTATTTATTCCTGTCAAACGACGATTTCCCATTCTGAAATTGACTAAAGAGACTACTTTTCTACGTTTGGTGAGGCTTTGGAGTCTAAAGTAACGAACACGGTCTTTATAAGATTTTAATTGTTTCGCGGTTTTGTTTTGTAAGGATAGATAATACAAGAACCTCAATATTTTGCCTATGAACGTTATAACGGGGTGACCATCACTTGAACAGTATTCCAGATTTCTGCGAACCAACGTCTCTTATAGAGTAATTTTGGTCTAAGAGTTGTTGAAATCGAATTATCACAGTAAACCTTTGTAATCTTAATAAGCAATAAAGTTTTATTATTGTTTAATTATTTTATGCTCACAAAATACTTAAGTTCATGTTTTATTTTACAAATAAATAATAATAATTAGGTTTTTTTCGATGTACGTACTACATATAGGAGAGACAGTAGATAGGAAAATTAGTACAATCTTAACCTTAAGCCTTATGGCCTATATCCACAGTTCGACCAGATTGGTGGAATGATTCAATTTAGTGCCTTTCATCCAAGTGATTGGTTGAACCATGTGTTATAATAACCATACCGAAATCGAATGTTGTTTGTCACCTAAGTGTAGCTTTTCCACTCAGAAATGACACGCCACACTACCGCATTTATCATAGTGTACGTACACAAATTTAGGTAGTGGGGCCCGTCATTTCAGAGTGGACAAGCTCTACAATACTTTAGTTACTTATAAGTAACTAAAGTATTGTAGAGCTTGTTGGTTGTTGTTGTTGTTTGTTGTTGTTGTTGTGTTGTTGATCCTGCAACTTTATTTTTGATTGATGGTATACCATCAATCAAAAATAAAGTTGCAGGATACCTATGTGATTATTATGAGGTAGATAAAAATAGAATTGGTCAATAGAAACCATTCATCACCATAACATAATTATTAAATTTATCATCATCATCCACAGCCCGCCTTCACCTACTGCTGGGCATAGGCCTCTCGTTTCTTGTGCCAACCCCCACGCTCCACCGGCCTCATCCAGGTTTTGCCCGCGAGGGCAACAATGCCGTCCGCCAATCTCGCCGCCGGACGACCGACATCTCATCTTCCAGTCCTTGGATGCCATTCTGCTACAGCCTTACTCCACCTGTCACCACTGCGCCTTGCCATGTGTCCTGCCCAACGGCATTTGAGTTCCATAACTCCGGAGGTTATCGATCCTTCGTACATCTTCGGATCTCGACGTTTGGAACTCGGTCTATTAGCCTGATGCCAAGCATGGCACGCTTCATGGCTCTCTGTGTAACTCTCAGACTGTGCAGAGCCTCCTGAGTGAGCGTCCACGGTTCAGCACCGTATGTCATGGTGGGCAGAACACATTGGTTATAGAGGCGGACATAGTGGAATTTTAGCTGATCTCAGAATATCGTCCCGTTTTCTAAATGCGGCTCACCCAAGCTGTATTCTTCTCGATACAATTAACCGTTGAACTGCTCCGAGCAGGTGACGGTCCTCGTGGAACTTTTTTTCTAGGGTTTTATAGGTCCGTACCCAATGAATTCCGTACCCCAGAACAACGGAAGAACGCTACTGTCATCATCATTCACAAAAAAGGTGACATTTAAAAACTAACCAATTACCGTCCCATTAGCCTCGTCTCACAGATATACAAGCTATTTGTTAAAATCCTTACTTGGCCCATCGAGCAGGCTTCCACAACGGATATTCGACCATCGACCATATCCATACGGTTAAACAGAATATTGTGGAGAAGTGCCAAGAATATAACCGGCTCCTGTGCATGGCTTTCGTCGATTACGAGAAGGCCTTCGTCATTGAGAAGCACTGGGCATCGTTCCCACATCGATTCCCTGTATTCTTCTCTAACTACATTATCATTATGTAAGTTATTGCTAAATCTAATACTAGATTTAGTGGACTATCTAATACTACACTTTTACTAATACGGAATCGTAGATAAAAACAAACGCAATCGTTCTTTCAGCTGATATTTTACTCTTTCTCAGTTGTTTACAGACACACTTTAGCATGATTGTCAAATACTCGTACTGATCCAAAATTAAATAAATCAGCATATCAGTGACAGAATCTTAAATGAACATAATTTGGGCTACAAGACCTTTTTTTTAAATAAATAAATAATGAAATACTTTAAACAATAATCAGCCTATAATGTTCCCACTGCTGGGACACAGGCCTTCTTTCTTCGAGAGTGCGCTGTAATGTACCACGCGGGCCCGGTGTGGGTTAGTAGATGTCACATGTCTTCGAATTGTTGGTTCTAGTACATTTCCTCTAGATGTTTTCCTTCACCGTTTTGACAGCAGTGGTGATGAAATTATGTACATAAAGTAAAACGCCTGCCTGTGATGCGAACCCACGACCTACAACTCGAAGTCGAGGCCATTACCACTGGGCGACCACTACTCTCAATTTCTCATCTCTCATTTAAACAAGGCTATTGCATAGAACTCGAATCATCAACTCGTACCACAAAATTTAATAATAACTACTTACATAATAGACAGCTTAAAGTCGCGACTGATTCGTGAGCACTTACCCTGGGCCCCAACCGAAGCGATCGGTTGCGCGAATATGCGATTGTCGCGTTTATATGTCACACATTCATTCGGTAAACCGAGAGATGTCATCTGCGGCGCTAGCGACCACACATTCTGTTTCGCCGATCAAAATGAACGCTAAGATCGCGTGTTTGCGCGACGATCGTTTTAATTAGGACGCAGGGTTAGGCGAAGTATCTCTACATAATTATTGCCTAATACCACAGATTATTACAGATGGGACACTCCGCAGTTTAGGTATGAAGCTACAAGTACGCGGCGGGCTCATCTCACTGGGTCAATTCAGTGTGGGCTGCCGCGCACCGGCCGGCTCGCACGTTAGTTCGATACTTACTCACGCGCCGCGTCGTAAAAGAAGACAACCCTAACGAGCCAGAACGTATAAGAGTTACGTGATAGAAAGAGAGGCAACTTGTAGGTGAATATAACTGTAGGTAATAAGCGTTGTGCGACCTGAATTGCACTTTATTGTGTCGTAGCAAGATTCGCTTTTTATTTAAATGATTTTGCGGAGTGTCCTATCTGTATTAATCTGTGCTAATACATACGTTTTTATAATTCTAACCTACTCTGACGTACTCTCCGGTCGCCAGTTGCATGTATCTTGGCGGTTCATGAGTATGCACGGTGTTCGCCTCTCTGATAGTCCCCGATTTGTTCAGTTTGACGGTAGCTCTGCATCCCGTGCTTTTCTTCGAACAGTAGTAAGTAGTACTATAGTGGTCTTGTGAATATGTATAATCGTTCAACATTAGTAGATTTTTGCCCTTTTGAGTGGGAATGAACTTATACTGAAAGCCTGTGAAATTGAGAAATTTTTGAGTTAATGTGAAAGTTTTATGGTTGCAAGAAGTTAAGACTTTTAATTTCAGGGTAAGCCCGTGTCCTAACCAAAGCGATCGATCGCGCGATTACGCGATCTTCGCATTAATATGTCACTAATTTCACGCGCGACAACGCAACGCTTTTGGTTACGTCGATCAAAATTATAATAATAATAAGCCATTTATTTCGGACAGAATCCGTGTTAGTATCGTATGTTTAGCGGGTATAATACAAGAGAGTAACTTTTTTATTTAATTATAAGTGCAGGATGTATCAGAAAGTTGTGGTCTTTTAGGATGTGGTACATACTATCAAACTGAACAACTTTCTCCATGGGACCAACATCGTAATCGAGAAAAAAATATCAGCCGTTCATTACATTTTGGTTTGCCTCGTATTGAAGCTTTGTACTGGATAGCTGATAATTTTTTATCGATAAAGATGTTGGTCCCAGGGAGAAAGTTGTTCAGTTAGATGGTCTGTACCACACCCTTAAATTTGACCACACCTTTCTGATATACCCTCTATATTCCCCTTAACTATTCCCACCCAGTGACGTCACAAGTGACGTCGTGAGAGGGAACGGTCATTTCGGGCAATTATTTACAAAATGCAGTACTACCGCGCACAAAAAGAAAAATGAACGCGACAGTCGCGTGTTCAGGCGACGATCACTTTGGTTAGGACATGGTCTCGTGTAAGAACTCCGGAGCGATACTTGTAATACATTTTTACCATAAACATATTTATTTTTAAGTAAGCCTATAGGTACGTTTATTTGGCTGCTCTATTCAGGGTCAAACCTTCATGCAATGGAAAGGTTAAGCATACAATTTGGTTGTATTTCGAATAATTTTATGAGGCTTACACGTCGTAATCTAGTGAGTAAGATAGTTCTCAATGATCAAGAAATAATACAACAAGAATGTCATCAAATTATTTATTATACGTTTATTTATTAAAGAATAAGGATAAAAAAATACTGTCATAAATTTCATTTGGCACAATTGGGAATTCAGCATAATGGTCACTACGCATAATATTATTAGGCATAAATGTTTTGCCATAATGTTTATTATACATACATAGTGATATTTACACATCATGTTGTTTAACAGAACATGAACTTCAAAAATACTGTTTTCACGTCTAAATAAATTAAACTTAACGTCAGGTCGACGGAGTCTCGCTGCACGGGGCTCCTATTTCTGTCTACAGGGTTTAAAGGAACCAAACCAAACCTAACCTCGAGGTGCCCAATAATTATTATTTGTACAAGTTTTGACATTCAGTTAGTTAACTATGAATTATATTAAGTTTATATCTAATAAACTAAGCGCATTTGTTATTTTTAATGTAGGTACAGTTAGTTGATATGTAATTAATATTTTTGATGTAGGTACAGTTAGTTGATATGTAATTAATATTTT
This sequence comes from Cosmia trapezina, assembly GCA_905163495.3. Classification (NCBI taxonomy): domain Eukaryota; kingdom Metazoa; phylum Arthropoda; class Insecta; order Lepidoptera; family Noctuidae; genus Cosmia; species Cosmia trapezina. The sequence continues at coordinate 23,059,549 of LR991029.1, forward strand.
TGATGTAGGTACAGTTAGTTGATATGTAATTAATATTTTTGATGTAGGTACAGTTAGTTGATATGTAATTAATATTTTTGTTGTAGGTACAGTTAGTTGATATGTAATTAATATTTTTGTTGTAGGTACAGTTAGTTGATATGTAATTAATATTTTTGTTGTAGGTACAGTTAGTTGATATGTAATTAATATTTTTGATGTAGGTACAGTTAGTTGATATGTAATTAATATTTTTGATGTAGGTACAGTTAGTTGATATGTAATTAATATTTTTGATGTAGGTACAGTTAGTTGATATGTAATTAATATTTTTGTTGTGACTTTGGAACAAAAATTGATGTAAGTAGGTATAAGTAATGATTATTTTTTGTACCTACATATCAATATTTGTCCAAAGTCATGATATTCAATTAGTTAATTAGTAGTGCAATCATTGATTTGGTGTACATGTAGATTATTACATGTAAAGTATTTGATGTAATATTTTTCTGGTGTGCGGTTAATAATTTCCCTAAAAAAAATGTCATTGACCACAACTGTATTTCATTACCTAACGCAAATATACCGTATTTCATTTAGAACCTATTTAGCGTACCTATTTAGATCCTAACATTCAACATAAGATTGTTGCATACAACCCAATTATGACTTTTTATATGTATGGTTCATGATTATTTATTAGACGAACAAATATTATGCCTTAAAAATAACGCAACTCCAAAACATGCCTAAACAAATTAGATCAAATGATTATGCTAGTTATGTTATGCTAACCATTGCATTATGCCAAAGTATTATTATGCCACAATATTAAAAGTTATGCGAAAACATTATGCCAAACAATATTATGCCTTAAAATTTTATGCCATCAGGGGTATTCCCTTTATGGAAACCACAGGTTACTTAACAACTAGCTTATAATTACTTTAATTACCATTTTTAATTAACACCAAAAGTTTTGTTGCTGAAATCGTTTGCGCATTGTATCCGATCAGAATCCGCAAAAATAACCGATTTTTTAAAGACTAGATCCGAACTACTATTATTTTTGAATTCCAACTCAAACTCAAAACATTTACTTCAATTACATTTACACACACTACTGCAAAATTTTATTAGTTTGTAACTTTGTAGCGGTAGTTTGAAAATAATACTTAGTTGTCTACATTATCGCATTAAGGCTCTTACAGACACAGGCGATATCGCGAGCGATATTGCGATATTATCGCGTCGCAACACCGCTACGCGACACGTGGCGATGCATTATCGCCTCTGTCTGTAAGAGCCTTTAGGTGTTAAGCCTGGGCCTCAAGTCTGCTATTACAATAGTGTCAGAATGGTCTATCATTGATTTCATAATTGTTGATTTTGACAAGTTTGGTAATCTACTAATATAATGGCGTCATTATGACTTTCTAATGGTCAACCACTGACACTCCATTGTATGAAATTATGAATTTAGCAGATTACGAACTTTTAGCAAAATGACAATGCAGTGACAATGGGATCGTGTTGGAATCTAAAAAATAGCAGACTTCGGGCCCTGTAAAGATATTGTATGGTGGGAAGTAAATAAAAAATACTTAATAAATAATTAAACATTTACAGGTACCTAAGTACGTTTGAATTGTCCAGGAGTCGATCAGTCAGTAAAATGAAGCTAGTTACCAAACACATCCCCAAAGCTTTTTAGGTAGGTAACTATGGAGAATATGGCAAGAAACTCCACGAACAATCTTTATAAGGTCAGAATATTCTTACAAAATATTGGTTAAATCTTTCGTCAAAAATATTTACTTCTATGAAAACGATGTAGGTACAGGTCTCCCAAAGTGATAATGCGCATAGAAATCTTCGTCACTGTTCGGCAACGGTCGTATTCCCCGAGCGTCGGAAGACGATATCTATATAGAATTGTTAAGTGCATTTTCTTCATGCATAATTTAGGGCTCTTACGATTCAATGATTCGGGTGTTTCCGGGAATACTGTAGAAAGACGTGCACGTTTAAAGCGTCCGAAGTACACACTGTCACTTGTTTAGTAAGAACTAGCTGTTGCACGCAACTTCGTCTGCGATACAGGAAGAAGAGTAGCCTATGTCCTTCTCCAGGTCATGGTCTACCCATGTGCCAAATTTCATCCAAATCCGTTAAGCCGTTTTAGCGGGAAAGCGTAACAAACAAACAAACTCACTTTCGCATTTATAATATTAGTTAGGATTAGGATTCTTCAGAGGCCGCAATTTCTCGATGATTCCATTGATACAGCTAATTACAAAGTTTTACATAGTCTCCAGAAGCCGTTTTTACGTAGAATGGCGGTTCGTGCATATGTACACCTCTGACTTTCACAATATTTCCAGACTTATCAAGTTTCACAGACGCTTTACATCCAGATAATCTTCTCGAACAGTAGCAATTGTTACTCGAATTATGTTGTGAATACGTAAAATTGTTCAACATTAACAAACGGTTGCCCTTTGCGGTAGGAATCCACTCACATTCAAGGCCTGTAAAAGTGCAAACATAAAACCATTAATTAATGACAAATAAATGTAATTTTGATTTCATAAAAATAATAATAAATGTACCTCTTTTTGTGAGCCTCAAATAATTCTCATTTTAGTACTTTAAAAATACTAAATAGCCAAGTTGGATGTCGCGGTTGGTCACAATTTCTAACCTAACCTAACCCATTTTGTTGGGCCTACCTAACCTACCTTAGTGCGGCTCGCGCGTGTTGGTCCCAGTTCTAACCTAACTCATTTGGTCGGGGTGTCCTAGCACAATAACTAATGTGACGAACTTTGAGAAAAGGCTAAACAGTTAAAAGGGGCTCTTATATTAAATGAAAAAAAAGCGAACATCATTAGAAGCCCAAAATGTTTTTAGAAGCTCATTTATTTAAAAAAGCGTATGTACAGCATTAGAAAGACAATAAGTTTGTAGAGCATCAATAAATTAATTTCCATAAAATAATGTACAAGGCCACGTCGTGAAACTACTCATCACACTGACATCACGCAAAATCCTGCATCGCGCAAGCAAAGTTTACTGCGCGACTACATATACAACGTCTCGACATCAATTGTCGGGCCGCTGTGGCCCACCAAACACAACATCCGTCTGGTCGGAGGACCCTCCCTTTTCTATGGAGGATGAGAAACTTTACACCCTGCTCCTCATCCGATATAAATGTACATAACTTTCAATTAAATAGGGATGATGACAAAAATAAATTTATTTGTCCATCATTTACGTTATTAAAAAATAATGGACAAATGTTTTTTTTTTTTAATTATCGAAAGATTACGGCGATACACTGAGTTAAAATGTGGCATGACGTTACGCCTGGATTTTATACGTAGTTGTGACATAGCGAGCCCCACTCCCCAACTTTATTGTCAAAGTCTGTTTTATGTAACTGTCAAATATTTTTTTATTAATATGATAAAGCAAAAAATACGTGTCTAATAATTTTTTATTATATAACTGACGGACTAATAGTTTTTCTTTTTTACCCAGGCATCATCCCTATTTGTATCTCCCATGGGTATACAGAGTAAAGGCTCCAATCGAGATTTCAGGTCAAGATCGGTCTTAATTTTTTAGTAATTTGTGTTCCTAAAACGCCTAATGATACTTCAGTACCACCTGTTACTGTCATCCTTGTAAGACGATTAATGGTTTAAGTCTAATAATTTACAAAAAATATGCTTTGTAGTTTCTGGTGTGTTTTAAATATATCAGTAAATAATACAACAAGAATGATATCAAATTATTTATTAAACCCATTAAAACTCATTTCAAAAATACATAACTTCTGAGTTTTATTGTTAGGCCAAGTTTTGTAGTTTATACACAGCAGATGTAAGTTTATTATTTTTGAATCACAACTCAACGTATTTATCTAAGTACCCTTTTTTTAGAAGGGATTATTAGAAAATAGCAGTTTTTCGTCGATTTTGTTATTATGTTTGCACTCTTACATTTTAATATACTGTCCAGAAGCTGTTTTTATGTACCGTGGCGGGTCGTGCAAGTGTCCACTCTTGACTTTTTCGACTTTTCCAGACTTATCAAGTTTCACCGAGGCTTTACATCCCTTCATTCTACTAGAACAGTAATAAGTGTTGCCTAAACAGGTTTGCGAATATGTAAATTTGTTCAGTATCATTATACGGTTGCCCCTTGCGGTAGGAATCCACTCATATTCAAGACCTGTAAAAGTGCAGACATAAAAATATTAATTAATGACAAATAAATCACATTTTGATTTCTTAAAAATAATAATAAATGTGCCTCTTTTTGTGAGCCTTAAATAATTCCTATTTAAGTGCAAATATTAAATAGTTAAGTTAGACAACTTGGTTGGTCACAATTTTAACATAACCCATTTTGTTGCGTGCCCTACCTTAGTTATTGCAACCAACTCGAAAGAAAGAAAAATAAAAGAAAGAAAGAAGAGAGAAAGAGGCTTGTTTAAAACAGGCACGTCATGAAACTATTCATCACACTGACGTCACGCAAAATCCAGCATCGCGGAAGCAAAGTTTACTACGCGACTAGAATATATACGTCTCGACATCAATCGTCTCGCAGCTGTGGCCCACCAGACACAACACCCGTCTGGTGGGAGGATCTCCCCTTTTCTATGGAGGATGACAAACTTTAAACGTTGTTCCTCATCCTCTATAAGTTCATAATAACTTTGCTGCAAATACAAACAATACTATAGGGATGATGACATTTTTTTCTTTTTTTACTTACCTAATCAAAAGATTACGGCGATACATTGAGTTAAAATGTGGCATAACATTACGCCTTCAAGATTGGTCTTAATTTTTCAAATATTCCCAGTCCACATGCATTGCCACCAGGTGGCAATCGGGAATAAAATTCCATGTTGCCACCGGGTGGCGACTGTTATTGGAAGTTATTGCCCCCACTCCCCTCATCGCTATCTTACGGCCGCCATGAGGGTGTTGGTGGTCAGACTTTTCCAATGTGGTTTTATTAGTAGACAAGTGATATTATTAGGGACATACAAACAAAATTTTATTCATCTTAGAGTTTCTTTTAATCATAAAAACCTGGTGTACATTCGTATCACAGATAATCAAGTATTCTCCTATTTTGTTATAATAAACTAAATAAAAAAACTCTGTCCTCGTGAAAGAAGATCCATGCCCTGTACCCAGCATTGAGATCCAATGTGGTATAGTGGTTATTGTGGAACGTGTACAAAGTTTTCTACATGGTATTTGGCAAAAATCAATCCCCTCATCGCGGCCGTAAGACAGACAGCGATGAGGGGGGTTGGCGATCCACGATCTCGATCGATTTGAAGTGGGGACAATGACTTCCCAGTCGCCACCCGGTGGCAACTGGGAATTTTATTCCCGATTGCTACCTGGTGGCAATGCATGTGGGGGCGACTGGGAATATTCAATGGAAATCTCTAAGACGATCAATGGTTTGACGTTGAGTTGCACGAAACCAATATTAGTTTAATGGAGACTTTAAATTGATGCTGTCACTTTCTTTTTGATACAAAATGTAAGGGATGGCATGGATTTAAAGTCTCCATTAAACTAATATTGGTTTCGTGCAACTCAACGAGTCCAATAATTTACAAAAAATATGCGTTGTAGTTTTTGGTGAGTTTTAAATATCTCAGTAAATAATACAACAAGAATGATATCAAATTATTTATTAAACCCAATAAAAACTAATTGAATTTAAAATTATACATATCTTCTGAGTTTTATTGATTGGCTAAGTTTTGTAGTTTTCGCACAGCAGATGTACGTTTATTATTTTTGAATCACAACTCATCGTATTTATCTACCATTTTTTAGAAGGGATTATTAAAAGATAGCAGTTTTTCGTTATTATGGTTGCACTCTTAAATTTTAATATACTCTCCAGAAGCCGTTTTCATGTAGCGTGGCGGGTCGTGCAAGTGTACACTCTTGACTTTTTCAACTTTTCCAAACTTATCAAGTTTCACCGATGCTTTACAACCCTTCATTTTACTTGAACAGTAATAAGTAGTGTTGCTTAAACAGTTTTGCGAATATGTAAATTTGTTCAGCATCAATATACGGTTGCCCTTTGGGGTAGGAATCCACTCATATTCAAGGCCTGTAAAAATGCGGAGATAAAAATATTAAATTACTCATAAAATAATGCATAACTTTAGTGCTGCAAATACAAACACAATTGTATCTCGCATGGGTATGAAGAGCAAAGGCTCCAATGGAGATTTCAAGGTCAAGGTTGGTCAATTATTCTTATTGTGTTATTAGTGTAGTTATAGTTGCCGCTGGGGTCGCGATTTGTTTGAAAAAGATACCGTGGCCCTGGCATAGGCAACTGAAGGAACACGGGTGGGTTTCAGTTAGTAAAAATCTGTCACGCCCTTCCGCTCCACCCAGAGCGGGAGAAGTCGTTTGATGATTTCTATCCACAAAAAAAAAAAAAAAAAGTGTAGTTATAGTTCCATATATACAGAGAGGTATACAGAGTAAAGGTTCCAATCGAGATTTCAGGTCAAGATTGGTCTTAATTTTTTAGTGATTTGTGTCCATAAAACGCCTAATGATACTTCAGTACCACCTGTTACTGTCGTCTGTGTCATGGAAATCGCTAAGACGATCAATGGTTTGACGTTGAGTTGCATGAAACCAACATTAGTTTAATGGAGACTTTAAATTGATGGTGTCACTTTCTTTTTGATACAAAATGTAAGGGATGGCATGAATTTATAGTTTCCGTTACACTAATGTTGGTTTCGTGCAACTCAACAGTAGTCTAATAGTTTACAAAAAATATGCGTTGTAGTTTCTGGTGAGTTTTAAAAGTATCACAGTAAATAATACAACAAGAATGATATCAAATTATTTATTAAACCCATTAAAACTTATTTCAAAAATACAAATTTTCTTGTTAGCCGGAGGGCCTATTTCTCGATGTCCGAATAGCCACTACTTACCGAATAAATTCAAAAATGGAACAGAATTCATATGAAATTATATGCCAAGTAAGTTAATAGGAACTTGCCCTGAGTTTTGTAGTTTTCACACAGCAGATGTGAGTTTATTATTTTTTAATCACAACTCAACGTACCTATTTATCTGCCATTTTTTATGGGGATTATTAAAAAGTAGCAGTTTTTCGCCGATTTCATTATTAGGGTTGTATTCTTAAATTTTAATATACCCTCCAGAAGCTGTTTTCACGTAGCAAGGCGGTTCGTGCCAGTGCACACTCTTGACTTTTTCAACTTTTCCAGACTTATCAAGTTTCACCGATGCTTTACATCCCTTCATTCTACTTGAACAGTAATAAGTAGTGTTGCTTAAACAGTTTTGCGAATATGTAAATTTGTTCATCATCAATATACGGTTGCCCTTTGGGGTAGGAATCCACTCATATTCAAGACCTGTAAAAATGCGGAGATAAAACTATTAAGTTACCTACTCATAAAATAATGCATAACTTTAGTGCTGCAAATACAAACACAATTGTATCTCGCATGGGTATGAAGAGTACAGGCTCCAATGGAGATTTCAAGATCAAGGTTGGTCTATTATTCTTATTATGTTATTAGTGTCCTTAAAAAAAAAGTTTTGACTTATTTTGTTAGTAGCGCTTTGTCATACTTACTGTACGAGTATTTACATAAATTATAAGTGAATGACGTGGTCTCCTTATAATTGGAAGCGCACACTAATATTTGTAGATACCTGTTCTTGTAAACGTGCATGAAACTATGCAGCCTCTGTTGGAGATCCAAATAAATAAATAATAATTTAAAAAAAAACGCCATTGCTTTAAACGGGTCCGATGACAAGTATTTGGTAAACGATGGTAAGTACTTGGTCTCCGATGGTAAGTACCTGGTGTCCGATAGTAAGTACCTACTTGATATCCAATGGTAGGCTACATACCACAATTATTGGTCAACAAACTACTAAGTATGCATACAGCATAGACCATCAGTCAGTTATTAATGCCTTGGAGTCCCAAAACGCTGCGCACACCTATATTGACCTCATTGACACTATCTATCGAAGTAGCTCTGCGAACATCAAATTACATATTTCTGGTCCAAATTTCATCATAGAAAAAGGTGTTAAACAAGGCAATCCACTCTCACCTAAGATGTTCACAAGTGCACTGCAAGACGTTACCACCGGCCACCAACTGACAAACCTCCGCTTTGCTGATGACATTGTACTATTCTCCACATCACCTTCAGAACTTGAAGAAATGCTCCTAGATCTGAGCACAGCATGTCTTGAGGTTGGACTTTCAATGGCCAGATGCAAAACACAGGTCATGACCAAAAGCATAAAACGTACGGTCGAAGTAGACGGACATGTGTTGCAATTATGTCGATGAGTATACATACTTCGGCCAGATAGTGTCTTTCAACAATAGACAAGACCATGAAGTCGAAAGACGAGTCCAAAATGCTTAGAAGACCTACCGGGCCCTTAAAGAACACATGAAAGGTAGTCTTCCTAAAAGGATACTCATCGACATGTGCATCCTGCCCGTTCTGACTTATTGTGCACAAAGTTGGTCACTTACCTACTGAACAACAAAAGTCCAAACTCAAGATTTGCCAACGGGCAATGGAGCGCAGCATAATAGGCGTCAAGCGTACAGACCGAGTTAGAAGCATCACCCTGCGCTCCATAACTCAAGTAGCAGATGTTGGAGAAAAAACAGCTAGGCTGAAGTGGGAGTGGGCCGGACACGTCGCACGAATGCACCCGGAGAGATGGGCAAATATCGTCCCTCACGGACGCCTGAGTGAGGACATCGCCGTCGAGGCAGGTGGTGTGACGATCTGATAAGGTTTACAGGGCCAACATGGCCAGAGATCGCACAAGACAGGGAGGTTTGGAAGGAAAAAGGGGAGGCCTTTCCCCAGCAGTGGGACACAACATAGGCTAACAAAAAAAAAAACCTACTAAGATGAATCATGTATTAGGTAATACGGGCTGGTATCCGCAACTACACGACAATGCGCGTATTTTGCGTATGTGTGAATCATGTATTAATTTACTATGTAATATGTATAAGGGAACAAACTATTCCACTTAAACTAGTATTATTATTTTGTTTAATTTCTCGTCACCTCTCCCGATGTCACACTACCATAAAGCTAATATAGAGGCTAATGTGTGCCTCACAGTTACGCTCAGGAAACAGAACAACAAGAATGATATCCAATTATTTATTAAACGTTAATAAAATTAATTACTAAAAATACATATCTTCTGAGTTTTATTGTAGGGCTAAGATTTATAATATTCTTGTCTTTGACAGTAGTTGTGAGTTTATTATTTTTTATTCACAATTCAACTTATATTTATCTGCCATTTTTTTTATGGGTATTATTAAAACATAGCAGTTTTTCGCCAATTTCATTATTAGGGTTGTATTCTTAAATTTTAATATAGCCTCCAGAAGCTGTTTTCATGTAGCGTGGCGGGTCGTGCAAGTGTACACTCTTGACTTTTTCAACTCTTCCAGACTTATCAAGTTTCACCGATGCTTTACATCCCTTCATTTTACTTGAACAGACATAAGTGTTGCTTAAATTGTGTTGTGAATATGTAAATTTGTTCAGCATCATTATACAGTTGCCCTTTGGGGTAGGAATCCACTCATATTCAAGCCCTGTAAAAGTGCGGAGATAAAAATATTAAGTTACTCATAAAATAATGCATAACTTTAGTGCTGCAAATACAAACACAATTGTATCTCGCATCTTTTAGCTCTCTGCTGCTGCTCTCGCAGCCTTTACTCTTCATACCCATGAAGAGTAAAGGCTCCAATCGAGATTTCAAGGTCAAGGTATTATTCTTATTATGTCATTAGTGGCCTTAAAAAAAGTTTTGATTTATTTTATTATTTGCGCTTTGTCAAACTTACTGTACTTACCTAGATTATAAGAGAATGACGTGGTCTCCTATAGTTGGAAGCGCACACTAATATTTGTACCTGTTCTTGTAAACGTGCATGAATTTATGTAGCTTTTGTTGGAGATCCAAATAAATAAATAATAATTTAAAACAAAACGCCATTGCTTTAAACGGGTCGAATGATAAGTATTTGGTAAACGATGGTAAGTACTTGGTTTCCGATGGTAAGTACCTGGTGTCCGACGTAAGTAAGTACTTGATATCCAATGGTAGGCTACATACCACAATTATTGGTCATTAACCTACTAAGATGAATCATGTATTAATTTACTATGTAATATGTATAAGGGAACAAACTATTCCAATTAAACTAGTATTATTATTTTGTATCATTTCTCGTCACCTCTCCCGGTGTCACACTACCGTAACCATAATAACCAGAGGCTAATGGCACACATTAGCATCACAGTTGTAAACAGAACAACAAGAATGATATCCAATTATTTATTAAACCTTATAAAATTAATTACTAAAACTACATACCTATATCTTCTGAAATTTATTGTTGGCTTAAGATTTATAATATTCTCGTCTTTGACAGTAGTTGTGAGTTTATTATTTTTTATTCACAATTCAACTTATATTAATCTGCCATTTTTTTATGGGGATTATTGAAAAATAGCAGTTTTTCGCCGATTTCATTATTAGGGCTGTATTCTTAAATTTTAATATACCCACCAGAAGCTGTTTTCATGTAGCGTGGCGGGTCGTGCAAGTGTACACTCTTGACTTTTTCTACTTTCCCAGACTTATCAAGTTTCACCGATGCTTTACATCCCTTCATTTTACTTGAACAGTAATAAGTGTTGCTTAAATTGTGTTGTGAATATGTAAATTGGTTCAGCATCATTATACGGTTGCCCTTTGGGGTAGGAATCCACTCATATTCAAGCCCTGTAAAAGTGCGGAAATAAAATTATTAGATCACTCTAAAAATATTATAAATTAAAGTCGCTATTGTATCTATCTGTATGACAGCGTTGTTCTTCTAAACGCCGCAACAGATTTTGATAAGGTTTTCACCATATAGAAATATATCAAAATATGTAAAAAAAACAGTTGAAATTAATTCACGGGTGGCTATAAGTGATGCCGACTGTACAATTATAAGGAGTGAAATCAATAAAGCCGCAAACCATACTGTCGTTGTTATATTTGGAGGAGATTTAGATTTAGTAGTCCTTCTAATGGCTCTGACACCACCGGAGATGCAAATATTCTGTGTCAAGCCGTGAAGAGAGAAAGTGGAAACAAAGATATTTTCCTCTCAAGAACTCCAAAAATTTTAATATTGTTGTTCCATCCTTTTCCTGCATAGTTTCAGCGGCTGCAATACTACGTCAGCCATTTACAGAAAAGGCAAAGTATCTTTTGTTAAGCTTTTTGAAACAAAGCCCTCAGTGAAGGTTAAAGCAGCCATCTTCTACAACCCAACATTAACTCCAGAAGCTATAGAAGAATCAGGAGAAAGGATGTTTCTGACAGTGTACCGAGCATCCACCATAGACAAGTATTCTTAACAGCTATCGAAACTTTTTTTTTAATGCAGTACCAAGCCCAAACCTGGTCTATCTTCTCTCCCTCCTGCTAAGGGGTCAGCGAAGTATCACGCTTTTCGAGTGTACCACCAAGTACAACAATGGTTAGGGAACCAACTGCCTCTTGTAATGTGGGGTTGGAATCGAGAAGCTGATGGAAACTTAGAGCCAAACTACCTTGGACCCTCCCGCTCCTGACAACGTGTTGAGTTCCATTCTTTGCCGCTGCTTCGTGCTGCAAAATGTGGATGTCGAAAAGCCGCTATTAATTGCAGTCTTGTTTGCAACGGCTGCCTAGTAGGGTGTACGAACGGTGTCTCCGTCAATTTAATAAATGAAAAGGAAGATCATAATGACGAATGAATGAGACAGTTTCCCTGTTTATGTAGAAAAGCTGAAGCTCATTTTACAGCACCTGAGTATTATAAAACGTTTGGGTTTTGAAATCTAGACTTGAATCTTTCCATATAAAAACAAAATAAAATGTAATATAAATTATATTTATTGGTACTTAATTTTTGGAGCAACCGCGCCCCCCTTCTGTCACTCTACTCCACCCAAAAAGGACGCGCCCTACCGGTTGGGAACCTATGATAAGCGGTCACACAGGCAGACACGAAAAGTGACTTTGTTTTAAACTATGTATGGAAATGATACGCGTTGTACTTTCTGGTAAGCAAATTATTTTCAACTAGCTGACCCGACAGACTTTGTCCTGTCTTAGCTATGAATATTCCAATGTAAACGCGAGAAGTTCCCGAAGGCACAAGCTGAGAACATTTTGAATTGTGTAAGAAAACTTAATTTATATTTTAAGAATTTAACTACGATTTTTTGTTGAAAAGTAAAATACCGGAATAAAGTTAAAGTAAAAAAGTCCAAAATATGAAAAAGATTAATAGGAGCTAACAGATTTGAAAAAAGAAAATTGTTTTGAGTATGAATGTCGATGGCTTTAGGAGTAGGGGAAGACCAAAGAAACGATGATGGATGGACTGTGTGAAAGATGATATGGCTAGAAAGGGAGTGACTACTGAGATGACGACTAATAGAGAAGTATGGAAGAAAGGGACATGTTGCGCCGACCCCAAATAAATTGGGATAGTGCGTTTGTATTTGTATCAAATCTCCACATATTTAGTACAGTAGTGTTAGTAAATTAACTCTGTAACAATAAACTGTTTAGAAGTTTCTTTCATACTAACCTTGTCCTGCATCCGTTCTGAAGTGGCAATTGATTTTTATTTTACAATACTACATAGCTTACCCGCCAGACGGTGTCCTGCCAAATTTGAGTAAATCGAACGGCGAGAAAACAACTGATTATAAAATTAATTTGAATTTGGAATTCTAATAGAATGAAAGATCGGGAATCTTTCATTACAGCCCTGTTCAAATGTTTTGTGAAAAAGAATTTTCTTCATATTTTTTTTTTTACTTTTCCTATATTTTTAATAGTTGTTCTGCTATTCGGACGAAGAAAAATACAACAAATCAAAAACCATGAAAATCCGTAAAGCCGTTCTCGAGTTATAAGTGTTCGAACAAACCCGACTTTGTTTTATATATTAAGATATGTTAGAAAGAAAGAAAAAGCGCTTTTTAGCACAGTACTGTATACATGGAACATATTTGAACGATTTAAAATTACCACCATAAGACTTACTAATGTACAGACTGCCCTCAGTAAACATAACAACCAGAATGATATCCAAGTATTTATTAAACTTTATAAAATTAATTATAAAAAAAAAATTGTCATGTTTTAATAGAAACTTTTAAAAGACTGCATTTTGTCGACGATTTCATTAATGTAGTTATTCTTAATTTTAATAAAGTCTCCAGAAGCCGTTTTCAAGTACCGTGGCGGTTGGTGCAAGTGTACTCCTTTAAATTTTTCGACTTTTCCAGACTTATCAAGTTTCACCGAGGCTTTACATCCCTTCATTTTACTCGAACAGTAATAGGTGTTGCTTGAATTGTAGTGTGAATACGTAAAATTGTTCAACATTAGCAAACTGTTGCCTTTTGGGGTAGGAATCAACTCATATTCAAGGCCTGTAAAAGTTCAGAGAAAAATATTACGAATAAAATAATGTTGCAAATATGTACAAAAACACAACACAATTGTAACTCGCATGGATATAAAGAGTAAAGGCTCCAATCCATATTTGAGGTCAAGATTAGTCTTAATTATTATTTTAAACGAGTCCGATGGTAAGTTCTTGATGTCCGATGGTAAGTACTCGATGTCCGAGGGTAAGTACTTGGTGACCGGTGGTAAGTACCTGGTGTCTAATGGTAAGTACTTGGTGTCCGGTGGTAAGTAGTTGATATCTGATATCTATCTCTTAGACGGCTGAATTTTTAATAGTCAGATAACTTGTATCTGAAGAGTGTCTAAAATGACATTTTGACATATACCTACAGAAAGTAGGTAGGTACTAGAGCTGTCAAACCGCCATATTTATCTGTGGCATATCTCGGGACCCAGGGGTCCCGGACTTTTGGAAGGCATACGAGGGGTCGAAGCCAACTCGCAGAGGCCCCTTAGACAATTTTAAATGACGAGGCGGCATCAAATTTATAAACCGCTATATTTATTATTATTATAAATTTATTATGAGCAAGTTGCAGCGCGATGGTAAACGGCCTCCACAAGCGCTACCCTGGCGTGCTCACTGCAGCTGTAATGAGCAGAGCATCAGTTCGGTCTAGGTAGAGGAGGTGAATAGTTAGTGTAAGGTCAAGCGTCTAGGTCTGGCCTAGACGCTTGAGACGCTACGACGCCAGTATCACCAAAAAATCTTGCAGTCAATTTTTGCGTAAGCAAATTTCTCATAGCTCGCCTTCTTAAAGGTTAAATATCTCGGTAAATAATACAACAAGAATGATATCCAATTATTTATTAAACCTAATAAAATTTATATCAAATATACATATAGTCTGCTGAGTTTTTGTAATTGTCACTTTGACAGCAGTTGTGAATTTATCATTTTTGAGTCACAACGTATATTTTTCTGCCATTTTTAGTAGGATTTCTTAAAATATAGCAGTTTTTCGCGCTGATTTCATTATTAAGGTTACCCTTAAAGTTTTATATAGTTTCCAAAAGCCGTTTTCAAGTAGCGTGGTGGTTCGTGCAAGTGAACACTTTTGACTTTTTCGACTTTTCCAAACTTATCAAGTTTCACCGAGGCTTTACATCCCTTCATTTTACTCGAACAGTAATAGGTGTTGCTTGAACGGTGCTGGGAATATGTAAATTTGTCCAGCATTAATAAATGTTTGCCCATTGGAGTAGGAATTTTCTCATATTCAAGTCCTGTAAAAGTGCGGAGATAAAAATATTACATACCTACTCATAAAACAATTAATAATTTTAATGCCGCAATTACCCAAACACTGGTAATTAATGTATTTCGCAGTGCTGTGAACAGTTCAGGCTCCAATCGAGTTTTCTGGACATAATTGGTCTTAATTATTCATCTGTTTTCTTAAAACGCCATATAGCCGAGAACGCTAAATGATACCACAGTATGAGGGTTTCCAGAAGTTTAAGTCTGATGTACATAATATAAAGTCAGGTTGCAGGTCTGCTGGAAGAACTTTCTTAAGAAATAAGCAGCTGGTACCTTTGTACTTCAAATTATAAATATGATGTATCTCTATATATTTTTCTGTGTGTTCATAATGTCCATAAATAATAGGTAAATTAAAAAATATAATAATACCAGCCTATTACTGTCCCCCAGCAGAGCAAAGGCCTCTTCTCATACAGAGAAGGCACGAGCATTGACCACCACGCTTGCTCAACACACGGGTTGGCGATTATAGACTTATAGGTATTGACTATAAAGTCCTGGTCTCCTCACGATGTTTATCGTTCACCAATAAATAAAATAAATAAACATTTCATTCAGAATCACTTCTATATTTTTTAGTAACACTGTAAACTTATAAACTAGTGTTAGTAACATTTACATTCTTCTTAAGCTGGGTGAGGCACGCCGATCCTGGGGTGTGATTACTTGACTGCGTGCAGTCGTATCCACCCCAAGATCGGAGAGTGCCAACTAACAGCCAACGTTCTAAGAATGGTGTTACTAATGCCAGTAATGTCCAAGATAAACTCAGAAAGTACATATGAATTGAAAAAGTCACATTGGTACTTGCTTGGTAGCCTCGTGCATGAGAGTGGCAATATAAAAAATATATAAGCACACACGTTGTTATACAGTATATAGTAAGAAGGCCAGTTCTAAATAATTATATCAGTATAATACAACAAAAATTATATCCAATTATACTATATATTATTTATTATTTTTGAGTCACAACTCAACGTTCATTTTTCAGCCGTTTCTAAAAAAATAGCAGTACTTAGATTTCATAATCACGTATGGCTAAATCTTAAATTTTAATATAGTCTCCAGAAGCCGTTTTCAAGTACCGCGGCGGTTGGTGCAAGTGTACTCCTTTAACTTTTTCGACTTTTCCAGACTTATCAAGTTTCACCGAGGCTTTACATCCCTTCATTTTACTCGAACAGTAATAGGTGTTGCTTGAATTGTAGTGTGAATACGTAAAATTGTTCAACATTAGCAAACTGTTGCCTTTTGGGGTAGGAATCAACTCATATTCAAGGCCTGTAAAAGTTCAGAGAAAAATATTACGAATAAAATAATGTTGCAAATATGTACAAACACAACACAATTGTAACTCGCATGCGTATAAAGAGTAAAGGCTCCAATCGCCATTTCAGGTCAAGATTAGTCTTAATTATTATTTTAAACGAGTCCGATGGTAAGTTCTTGATGTCCGATGGTAAGTACTTGTGTCCGAGGGTAAGTACTTGGTGACCGGTGGTAAGTAACTGGTGTCCAATGGTAAGTACTTGGTGTCCGGTGGTAAGAAGGTACTCGGTGTCCCATGGTAAAAAGTACTTGGTGTCCAATGGTGAGTAGTTGATATCTGATATCTATCTCTTAGACGGCGGAATTTTTAATAGTCAGATAACTTGTATCAGAAGAGTATCTAAAATGTCATTTTGACATATACCTACAGAATGTAGGTAGGTATTATAGCTGTCGAACCGCCATATTTATTATTATTATATATTTATTATGAGCAAGTTGCCGCGTGATGGCAAACGACCTCCACAAGCGCTACCCTGCGTGGTCACTGCAGCTGTGCTGAGCAGCGCATCAGTTGCGTCTAGGTAGAGGAAGTGAATAGTTAGTGTAAGGTACCAGACCTAGACGCTTGAGACGCTACGACGCCAGTATCACCAAAAAATGCAACCAATTTTGCAACCAATTTTTGCGTAAGCAAATTGCTCATAGCGCGCCTTCTTACGGGTTATATCTCGGTAAATAATACAACAAGAATGATGTCCAATTATTTATTAAACCTAATAAAATGTATAACAAAAATACATATCTGCTGAGTTTTTGTAATTTTCACTTTGACAGCAGTTGTGAATTTATAATTTTTGAGTCACAACGTATATTTTTCTGGCATTTTTAGTAGGATTTCTTAAAATATAACAGTTTTTCGCGCCGATTTCATTATTAAGGTTACCCTTAAAGTTTTATATAGTTTCCAAAAGCCGTTTTCAAGTAGCGTGGTGGTTTGTGCAAGTGGACACTTTTGACTTTTTCGACTTTTCCAAACTTATCAAGTTTCACCGAGGCTTTACATCCTTTACTCGAACAGTAATAGGTGTTGCTTGAAAGGTGCTGAGAATATGTAAATTTGTCCAGCATTAATAAATGTTTGCCCATTGGAGTAGGAATCTTCTCATATTCAAGTCCTGTAAAAGTGCGGAGATAAAAATATTATATACCTACTCATAAAATAATTAATAAGTTTAATGCCGCAATTACTCAAACACTGGTAATTAATGTATTTCGCAGTGATGTGAACAGTTCAGGCTTCAATCGAGTTTTCTGGACATAATTGGTCTTAATCATCTGTGTTCTTAAAACACCATATAGCCGAGAAAGCTAAATGATACCACAGTATGAGGGTTTCCAGAAGTTTAAGTCTGATGTACATAATATAAAGTCAGGTTGCAGGTCTGCTGGAAGAACTTTCTTAAGAAATAAGCAGCTGGTACCTTTGTACTCCAAATTATAAATATGATGTACCTCTATATATTTTTCTGTGTGTATACGTAATGTCCATAAATAATAGGTAAATTAAAAAATATAATAATACCAGCCTATTACTGTCCCCCAGCAGGGCAAAGCCCTCTTCTCATATAGAGAAGGCACGAGCATTGACCACCACGCTTGCTCAACACGGGTTGGCGATTATAGACTTATATGTATTGACTATAAAGTCCAGGTTTCTTCACGATGTTTATCGTTCACCAATAAATAAAATAAATAAACATTTCATTCAGAATCACTTCTATATTTGTTAGTAACAATGTAAACTTATAAACTAGTGTTAGTAACATTTACATTCTTCTTAAGCTGGGTGAGGCACGCCGATCCTGGGGAGTGACTACTTGACTGCGTGCAGTCGTATCCACCGCCCTAAGATCGGAGAGTCCCACCTAACAGCCAACGTTCTAAGAATGGTGTTACCAATGCCAGTAATGTCCAAGATAAACTGAGAAACTACATATGAATTGAAAAAGTCACATTGGTACTTGCTTGGATTTGGCAGCCTCGTGCATGAGAGTGGCAATATAAAAAAAAAACCGGTCAAGAGCAAGTCGGACTCGCGCACCGAGGGTTCCGTTCCGATTTCTGAAAAAGTGTGCTATTTAGAGACATCGTTTTATTTTTCCTGTAATCTTTACATAAACTTCTATCACATAGAATAATTTCAGATTTTTCTCTCTGCAACCTTCGGAGATAGGGTGTGGAACGGTATTTTTTTTAATATTTTTCATCAATAGTCGAAAACTAAACAGACTAAAAAAAAAATAAAAAAATGTTTGAGAATGTGCAAACAGTGCTCTTTTATATGATACCCCACATGACCTAGTAGCCACACTTTGAATTTTTAAGACCCCCTTTCAGTCACTGTTGCAAAAAAAAATATAAATATTTTTATTTCTTATTTGCAAAATAGTTGGGTAAACGTCATCTAAAACTGTTCCAAATTTCAAATTGATAGCATAATTTGTAGTTTTTGAGATATCCAGCTGTGACAGACAGACTGAGTGTCACCATAAGGGTTCCTTTTTTACCCTTTTGGTACGGAACCCTAAAAATATATAAGCACACACGTTGTTACAGTCTATAGTAAGAAGGCCAGTTCTAAATAAATAATACAACAAAAATTATATCCAATTATACTATATATTATTTATTATGTAACCTTAAACACCTAGCTAATTAATTTAAAAAAAAAACATTATCTATGAGTTTTGTTGTAGGGCTAAGATTTATACTTTTCGCACAGACGGTCTTGAAGTAAAAGACCGTCTGTGCGAAAAGTATAAATCTTATTATTATTATCTTATTATTTTTTATTTCCTTATTTTTGAGTCAACTCAACGTTTATTTTTCAGCCGTTTCTAAAAAAAATGCAGTACCTATTTAGATGAGATATATGATTTCATAATTACGTATGGCTAAATCTTAAATTTTAATATAGTCTCCAGAAGCCGTTTTCACGTAGCGTGGCGGTTCGTGCAAGTGTACACCATTTACTTTTTCGACATTTCCATCGTTATCAAGCTTCACCGCAGCTTTACATCCAGAATTTTTTTGCGAACAGCGATAACTATTAGTGGAATAATTTTGCGAATACGTATATTTGTTCAGCAGTAATAAACTTTTGCCCTTTGAAGTAGGAATCCACTCACATTGAAGTCCTGTAAAAGTGCGGAAATAAAAATGTTAAAATAAAATAATGCATAACTGCCGCAATTACAAACTTAAGGCGAAAGCGCCAGGGTAGCCCGCGAAATTCAAAATTTCTTACGTTTTTTGCATTTTGTAGGTCAGTGTGAGCTTGTATGTTGATTAAAATATGATTCGCGGGTGTAGCTAATATGGCTTTACAGAATTATAATCATTAAAATCGGCAATACAACTCCATTAGTTAGCATTTACCTCAAACCTCATGATTTCATGAAATCGCTAGATATGAGATAAATGCTAACGTATGGAGTTGTATTGCTGATTCTAATGATTATAATTCTGTAAAGCCATATTAGCTACGGCCGCGAATCATATTTTAATCAACATACAAGCACACACTGACCTACAAATTGCAAAAAACGTAAGAAATGAATTTCGCGGGCTACCTTGGCGCATCAACCTTAATACTTGTAAATCTCGCAATGGATGTGAACAGCGTATCCAATCGAGTTTTCTGGACGAAATTGGTCATACTCAATTATTGATTTTGTTTCCTTCAAATAAAATAGCCGACAACGCTAAATGATACTACATTACCAGGAATTCATGATCCATAGACGATTATTAATTTAAGTCTAATGTCCCGTCGTCGCTACATTCTCTGGTAAGAAGAAGAGATAAATAAATCAGTGAAAGACAACACGAACGATATCCAATAATACATTATTTATTAAACCTTAAACACTTAATTAATTCTAAAAAAAACATTATCTTTATAAAACTTTTTAAACTTTCGCGATTTGTACACATTATAAAACCAAACACACACAACAACAACAACATTGTATAATTATCTTTATATTTTGAGTTTTGTTGTTGGGCTATAAGATTGATTATTGGTTTATTTTTTGCCATTTCTTTAGTAGGAATTCATAAAAGAGAGCAGTATTTCGATGATTTCATTAATATTATACACATAATATACTCTTAAATTTTAAAATAACCTCCAGTTATACACTTATTATATTCTTAAATTTTAAAATAATCTCCCGAACTCGTTCTCATGTAGCGTGGCGGCTCGTGGGAGTGTACACCTTTGACTCTCTCGACATTTCCATACTTATCAAGTGTCACAGAAGCATTACATCCAGCATGATTTCGCGAACAGCGATAATTATTACTGGAATGATTTTGCGAATACGTATATTTATTCAGCAGTAATAAACTTTTGCCCTTTGAAGTAGGAATCCACTCATATTGAAGTTCTGTAAAAGTGCGAAGACAAAATATTACTTAGGTACTCATAAAATAATACATTAAATGCCGCAATTAGAAACAAATCTTGTGAAAAGTTAAGGTTCCATTCGAGTCTTTTGGACAAAATTGATTTAATTGCACAGTGGTTGAGCGATTGACTGCTGCGCAGCATGTCGCGGGTTCGATTCCCGCACGGAACAAATATTTGTACGACCTACAAGTATTTGTTCCGAGTCTGGGTGTTTTTCTATCTATAATATGTATGTATTTACAAAAAAAAATGTATATAAGTAGTTTATCAGCCATCTCGTTACCATAACACAAGCATTAGGTTGCTTAGCTTGGGACTAGATGGCGTTGTGTGAAATGTCCAAGGATATTTATTTATTTAATTATTTGTTAATTTGTGTCTTTAAAACACCATAGCCGACAACGCTTAATAATACAAAAAGTACCAGGGTTTCATGACCCATAGACGATTTTAGTTTAAATGTAATGTATAATTTTTTTTTTTTAATATAAGCGCACACGTCATAATAGTCTCTGGTAAGAAGGAAATTCGTAAATATAATCAGTAAGTACAATAGAACAAGAATGACATCCAATTAATTATTGATTAAACCTTAAACACCTAGATTAATTTTTAAAAAAAAACATTATTATCTTTGACAGTTATGTACCCTTAGGTGGATGAATTTTCAAAAATTCTTGCTTCGTGCTAACTTCCGTTATAAAAGGAATTCTTGAGCAAAATTTCTTGTGTCGTAAACCCATCGATTTAGGTTGCGCGTTGTCTGCCAGGGAATGAATTGAAGATCCCACCAAAAACCATGTAAAGTTGTTTAGGTTTTTAAAAGTGACAGCTTTAGGTCTTGGCAACCTACTTTAAATGAAATATTTTTGATGGGATTTCATTTCTTGTTGTAGGGTAGGTACTTATTAACCGTAAAAAATACCGACTTGCACCTCCAGGGGTTGGAGGGTGAAAGTAACCAATTTCTTATTTTTTTTTGTTGTTTGTGTGCACACCTAGTCTTTTTTTTTTGTGGATGGGAAATCATCAAATAACTTCTCCCGCTCTGGGTGGAGCGGAAGGGCATGTCAGACTGTTACTGACTAAAACCCACCCATGTTCCTTCAGTTGCTTATGCCGGGGCCACCGTATCTTTTTTAAACAACCCGCGACCCCAGCGGCATCGGCCCTATTGGACCCCATCTTTTGCTGACATCTCTTTGAGGCGCGCGTGGAACACAACGTGCCGTCTACCCGGGCCTGGTGCTTACCGGACGGCAAGCTACCCACTACTCACCGTCCGCAAGCCCGCGCCTACGGTGGCCGGAAATTGCCTCTCGATCCCCGCCGCCCAGGGCATCTCCTGCGGCGACTGAGGGCGTGAGGATACCTCTCCCTCACGCGTTCCGCCTCCTACTTCTCGAGCATTACTGCTTCGCAGAAGGAGGTGACGGCCTCCCATGCACTCTCGCTCCGCACCAGGGCCTGGACCAGGCTCGGACACGATAGATCGCCGCCGCCGATCGCCTCCGTGAGAACACGGCGGTGCTCTGCAAGGCGGCAGACCTCCACTGTATGCTCCACCGTGTCCTCCGGGCGATCCACACAATGGTCACACTCGGGCGTTTCCTCCCGACTTATGCGAAGCAGGAACCTCCCGAAAAAACCGTGTCCGGTGAGGACCTGCGTCCGGCTTAAGGTGAGGACTCCGTGGCGCCTCTCTAACCACTCCTCAAAGAGGGGACTTATCGCCGCAATTGTGGCGTGCCCAGCGCTGGGTTGCGACAGTCGCACTCTCCATGTCGCCATGAGATCCCGCCGGAGCTCTGTCCGCTGTACCGTGATTTCTCGCGGCAGCGGAGTTACGCCCCGGCGTTTTTCCTCCTCGCGCCACTCCCACACGTGCGCGAGGACTTTTGCCTCCAGATCCCACGGCGGGAATCCGGCAAGGAGGCTCGCCGCGTCAACGGAGACCGTGCGGTAACCCCGGACTAGCCGGATGGGCATGACCTTCTGGGACGCGTTCAACCGTTGGGCTGGCCGCAGCCTCAGGGAACGCGCCCACACCGGTGCCCCGTAAAGGGTCATGGACGACACGACCCCCGCGTAAAGCCTCCGGCAGGAGGCGTTTGGCCCCTCAGATTGGGCAGGAGCCGCTTCAAGGCAGCCCCAGCCCGCTCCAGTCTGGGAGCCAAACGTCGGAAATGCTCCACGAAGTTCCACCGGCTGTCAAGGACTAGTCCCAGGTACTTCATCTTCGACTCGACTTCGATGTGAACCCCTCCTATCGTTATTTGGGAACCCGACGGTGACGCATTCCGAGGACCATGAAAACACATGGCCTCGGACTTGTGCAGGGCCACCTCGAGTCCCAACTGCCGGATCCTCTCAACGTACGTATGTACTAGTACGGCAAATAAAATGATTATGATTATGATTATGAATGACTATCGCAACCCCGCGTGTCGCTAATTCAGCCGTCGCCTGGTGCGACCTCCCCTGCGCCAAGATCAGCGTGTCGTCAGCGTAACATACCACGCTGACGCCTCTAGGGAGGTCGGCGCGCAGCACCCAGTCGTACCCGATGTCCCACAAATGCGTCCCCAGGACCGATCCCTGTGGGACACCGCACGACATCTCTCGCCGGTTCCACTCTCCCTGATGACCGGGGTAGATGACGGCCCTATCCTTCAGATAGGCCTCGACCACTCGACAGAGGTAGGTCAGCATCCGGTGATACCGGAGTGCCTCCCTGATGCAACTCCAGGGCAGGGTATTGAAGGCATTGGCGATGTCTAGAGACACCGCCAAAACGACCCCACCCCGGGCCACAGCATCCCCGTCGTGAGGGCTCGCACGCGCATTATGGCTTTCACCGCAGAGCGCCCCCTGCGGAAACCAAACTGGCTCTCCGCCAAATCCAGCCCCTCCTGCACCAGCTACCCGACGAGGCGGTCTGCAATAACTCTTTCATAGAGCTTGCCCACCTCGTCGAGCAGTACGATGGGTCGGTAAGCGGACGGAGAGTCCGCAGGGCGCCCCGGCCTCTTCACGGAACAGTAAAAACAGTGGAAGAAGTAAGTAGGCGTGGCACTGTCGCCACTAGTAAGCATTGCATTGCGCACTTGCTGTTCAAGCGCTCTCATTGCCTAACTTATTTTTCGTTATTTTTCGTTAATAATATGGTGACGCAGTCTAGCGTCACCATATTATTAACGAAAAATAATATTAAAATGCCTTATTGTGCCATCCTGGACTGTAAAAACCGTAGCTGGACTAAAAATCTAACTCATGGAGGTGTATCATACCACCGGTAAGTATTATTTTTGGATTTATTTGAATAAAATGAAAAAATTAAACTTCGTCAAACATTGCACAAGATATACAAACAAAAATTGTCCTTAAATTCATAACAACAAAGTTGATTTTCTTCTCTCGGTTATTAGCCTATCTAGAATATTCGCTTTTCTACCTATACTTTTGACGCTATCCAAATAGTGCGTGACTTTATCGATACAATCTATCGATATGTATTACATTGCCTTTTTAAAATAAAAGTATTTAAATATAAAGTTTAATAGTTTTTGTAAGTAATAAAATACAGATAATTATGAAATTAATAAAGTTAATAAAATAAAAATTGTGGATTGATAAAGACGATATTCGTGATTTTAAATTATAGGTAATTTTAAATAAATGTAGCATAAGGAACAACATAGGGCGTTTGAATTATACCCTTATATTCTTATGTTTAGCAGAGGACGATGACGATGATTTCAGCTGAGATGATGATAATTGTTACCGTGTCTGTCATCTCTGCGCACTCAAACATCTTCTTAGTATCTTTACAACTCACTAAAGCTCAACATTTCAACGACTTAATTCACCCATTAACACATATAGGCAAACAAATCGATTGCGTAAGTTGCGTAGGTCAACAATCTTATTTTTTGCATAATAATTACGTAACTTTGCCGTAGTTATCCATCGATCAGCCATCTTTTTTTGTTACTTCCAAAGTGGTAAAATGTGTCCCGCCCTGTAACTTCTAAAATAAGAGAACGATAAAACAAAAAAAAAAATATGATGTACATTACCATGCAAACCGCCAACGAAAATTGGTTTAAAGAGATCTAGTAAGTAGTTTTTTTAATACGTCATAAATCTAAAAAAATACACTATGATTAAAACATCGATCAAAGTTACAACAAACTACAAGAACTTTAATATTATGTTACTAGCTGCTACCCTTCATGGGCGAGTCCGACTCGCACTTGGCCTGTTTTTTTAATATCGTGACCATGGAGTTTTTTTCCGGTTCTTCTCCATAGGAAACGACCAATTTGGAACCGTGCACTAGCTTCTGACGTTTTATAAGTGCCCATGTAGGCCTATGTTAAATAAAATATTTATTTATAAGGTATTTGATTTACATGCAAATAAATACCCGTTTTACTATGTTTAAAAATTGCCCTATGACATATTAATTTCATTATTTTAATACTATCACACTATCGTATAAAATATTTTTTTTGCATTATAATAACATTATTATGTTATTAAGTTTTCAAACTATCGATATTCTTTCAATCGAACTTAGTCACGTCACTAATCGAGTAGCAAACTGCATTCGTCTCAGTGATACGCCATTCAAATACCAATCTTATTTTTACGTAGTTACAGTTTATATTGAATATGTATACTGAACAATGCCATCTAGCGACGAGTAGCGGTACTTGGTAGTCAAAGATGTATTTCTTTCTTGGTTTGTCAATTTGATTTATAGGCAATAGAAATTAAAGTTGCATTTCGTATAACATTTTTTTTGCATTTCGTCTACGCCCTGTATTTGTTTTCAGCCAATCATATTTTTGGGTTTGCAGTAAGAGTAAATTGTAAATGTATGAGTTTGGCGACACCGGTTCTGGAACAAACATTTTCTCAAGCTACTTCCACTGTTTTTACTGTTCCGTGGGCTTCTTAATGAGGACCAGTTTCCCCGTCTTCCAACGAAGTGGGAACTGGCCCCTCTCCAAGCATGCGCTTAGGAGCCCCCCTAGTGGAGGCCCTAGTCTGCATAACAAATCAGCTTTCTAGGCTACGAGAAGTGCCTTAAGAGGTTTTGCCGAGTGAGTGAGTGAATCAGTGACGAAATCGACGTATTTTAGGTATTAATAAAATCCAAAGTATAAAAGCTAGACAAATGAAACTTAGTATGTTTTATAAGTCTGCTAACTACAAGTTATCGTGAGAATTTGAGCTCTCTAGCATTATCCAGGCCGAAGCTAAGAGGGTTTGAAAATACGAAACGCTTCGAGAAAAGTTTAATGCTATTTATTTTTGGCTCGTGTAGGCGTCTAGATTTTTATTAAGTACAACATAAGTCACGGCTCAACGTATATTTTTTGCCATTTCAGCAGGCATTTTTAACAGATGAATGTTTTCGATGATTGCATAATAATGGCTAAATTTTACATTTTAATATAGTCTCCAGAATTCGTTTTAATGTACCGTGGCGGTTCGTGCGAGTGTACACCTCTGATTTTTTCTACATTTCCGTCTTTATCAAGTTTCACCGCAGCTTTACATCCAGCATCTTTTCGTGAACAGCGATAACTATTACTGGAACGGAGCTGTGAATACGTATATTTGTTCAGCAATAATAAATTTCTGCCTTTTAGAGTAGGAATCCACTCGCATTGAAGTCCTGAAAAAGTGCAGAAATAAAACCATTACTCATAAAATAATGCATAACTTATATGCCGCAACTACAAACATTACCATTGTAGTTCGCATGAAAGTTAATTCTCGCTTTTCTTTAAGAAGAATTCGATGTTTTAATTATTGAAATGTCAGCCAGAATCATTGCAAGGATTGACCAAAGCATAAAACCTTTACATGAAGTTGCTCTTAATTGATTATTTGTGTTCTTAACCTACAGTTTGTTAGAGAGGCCGTTACATAACGGCCGCACTGACAGCTGTCATGAAAATGATGGCAGCGGGGTTTGACTGTACGTTGTCAAAAACCGCTCTCTAGGAACACACACTTACATAAATAACGTTTCAGAGAGAGACATCGTTCACCGATAAATGGTAGACGCTATGTGGCGGACACCGCTCTTATAAGAAACCGTAGCTTTAAATATCATAGCGGACAATGCTAAATGATACTACATTACCAGGGTTTCATGACCCATAGACGATTATTAGTATAAGTCTAATTTATAATCTTATATATTTTACTAGCTGCGGTCCGCGGTTTCACCTGCGTAGACCGGGATAAAAAGTAGCATATGTGTTAATGCAGGGTATAAGCTATCTACATACCAAATTTCATCCAAATCGGTCCAGCCGTTTGAGCGTGAAGAAGTAACAAACATACAAACACACACACACAAACTTTCGCCTTTCTAATACTAGTGTGATAGTTAGGATATTAAGTTCTAAGGATGATACCTTGAGGTACTGTGAGATCAACTTGGTTATACAAAAAGTATTTTTCTAATAATTTCGCTGCATCGAGTGCTTGTTTAATGCTTGGTGGAGGCTGGCTCAGGGTCAGCCGTCTCATCTTCTTCATTTCCTTGTTGTAGACAATGCATAAAAACCTAACGACAGTCTAGCAGCCGAAGTAAACTCGTGTAAGATAATCACAACAAAAGAACGAATTTTTATAACCTTCGGTACGTGTGATCATGTGATGCCGACAGTCGCGGCATAATACGTGCTAGACAATAAAGTAACAAAACAGTCCTTGTCAATTTCGGCAACTAAGACAGTTTATTGCTTAATAATGACCTATTGTTGTCGTTAATTAGAGTGGGTGTGATGTTAATAGTGTTTTCTTGTATGGGCAATACGATAAACCAACCATAGTCAAGTAATTTCGACGTTTTAGGGAGGTTGTCGTTGAATCGAGTGGCGTTAAATGGAGTTTACACTGTATATGTGTAGGTATATGTATATTATTTATTAAATCTTAAACTTAAATTATAGAGTTTTCAATGATTTCATTAATATGATTACTCTTAAATTTTAACATAGTTTCCAGAAGCCATTTTCAAGTAGTGTGGCGGTTCGTGCAAATGTACACCTCTGACTTTTTCAATATTTCCATACTTATCAAGTTTCACCGCAGCTTTGCATCCCCTCATTTTTCTCGAACAGTTATAGCTATTAGTGGAATGATGTTGTGAATATGTATATTTGTTCAGCAGTAGTAAATGTTTGCCCTTTGGAGTAGGAATCCACTCGTATTCAAGTCCTGTAAAAGTGCGGAGATAAAAATATTAGTTAAATGCCGCAATTAGAAATACATTACTTTGTAATATCTCTCATGGATGTGAAAAGTTAAAGCTCCAATAGTGTTTTCTGGAGGAGAAAGACCAAGAGCACAACCCTGGTTAGAGTTTTCTGGGCAAACTTGGTCTCAATTATTTAATTAAGACCAAGTTCGCTTACAAAACTCTTACCAGGATTTCTTAACCCATAGACGATTATTAGTTTAAGTCTAATCGATAATATTTAAAAAAAAATAAGCACACACGTTGTTGTAGTCTCTGGTAAGAAGGGTAGTTAAATATATCAGTTATAAAGTTATAACACAACAAGAATGATATCTAATTATTGATTATTTTCTTAAAAAACATTAAATCTTCTTTGACAGTAATTGTGGGTTTATTATTTACAAGTGGGTGTAATGAGGGTATTCCATCGGCAAAAAATTTTAACTTTTATACAAACTTTCATCCGTTATATACCTTTCCCAACTTATATCCCTTTGTTATTTCCCAACTTATATTCCATAATCCAACTTATATCCTTTTGTTGGATGAATTTTCAAAAATGTCTTGAAGAGCACTGGTACATTTTACCACCACTCTCGCTCACACGGTACCGAATTTTTAAGAAAGTTGAATGAAAAGATGCATTTTTGAAAAATATAATATATTATTATTGTAAATAAACAATATTAATTTAATATGTGATTATTAAAAACACATTGTGTTATCTAATAAACCCCGCTCAATAAGTATTATGATCTGTTTTTGAAAAAACCAAGTGGGCAGTCGGACCCCATGGCCCTAGTGTTTCAACCCCAAACGCCTCGAAAATACAACTCCCAAAAATATTTGAATATTTTCGCCGTTTGAGGTTTTTCGCACCTGCAGCAGCCGTCCCAGCACAGCCCACTGTGCTACAAAGGTGGGATGGCGCAAGGGTGTCGACACATGTTGCATCCCATACCAAAGGCCGACCTAACTTCGAAGGCATTATGGACATTCCGTCAGGTCTCTTTCCACCGTCGCGTGCCAAGCCTTTGGTTTCTAAAACAGCTGGCACCCCGGCGGCGGTGCCAAGAGCTGACGGATGATGTCATTAATGCTGGCGTTCCGTGCTATCCGACCTACGCTCTAAAGCAGGAATTCCTAAAAGATAGAATTTATTCGATGATACCATATTTATGACTATATCTTAAATTTTAATATAGTCTCCAGAATTAGTTTTCACGTAGTGTGGCGGTTCGTGCAAGTGTACACCTTTGACATTTCCGACATTTCCGTATTTATCAAGTTTCACCGCAGCTTTACATCCAGCATCTTTTCGCGAACAGCGATAATGATTACTGGAATGATGAGAATACGTATATTTGTTCAGCAGTAATAATTTTTTGCCTTTTGGAGTAGGAATCCACTCATGTTGAAGTCCTGTAAAAGTGCAAAGACCAAATATTACTTACTCATTATATTATGCATAACATAAATGCCGCAATCACGAACACACTACCATTGTAAAGCTCGCATGGATGTGAAAAGTAAAGGCTCTTATCGTTTTTTCTGGACAAAATTGATGAACATTATTTATTCAATTCAAATAATAATAATTAAAATAAAATATTAATAAAAATAATGTGACCAATAAGTGAAAAAAAGGAAAAATGTGTGATAATAAAGTGAATATGTTGAAGACCAATTTTATGTGGCTGTCACCGCTCGTCTAGGAAACCGTAGCTTTAAACATCATAGCAGACGATAAATGACACTTACTACATTACCAGGTGAAGCATGTTGTCATAATTCAATGTTGTACTGCTACATTTACTAATATGCAGTAACATAATGACGTATGAATTTGGGTCATTAGCTGACAGTATAAATAAATTGTAATGCTTTAAACATTTGGCTTTGCTATGGAGACTACCGAAATATAAACTTATTCAACACTTCACGCTGAGTTTCTCTTGTCTTCGAGAGCTCCTCTATCGACCTATTACAAGGGCTTTATGGCCCTTAGACGATTACATATTAGCTTAAGTCTAATGCATAAAATTAAAAAAAAATAAGAATGATATCGAATTATGTATTATTTATTAAACCTTAAACACCAAGGTAATCAATTAAAACATTATCTTTACCTTTGACGGCCTTTGACAGTTGTGAGTTTGTTATTTAAGTACACATGTTACA
This sequence comes from Cosmia trapezina, assembly GCA_905163495.3. Taxonomy (NCBI): domain Eukaryota; kingdom Metazoa; phylum Arthropoda; class Insecta; order Lepidoptera; family Noctuidae; genus Cosmia; species Cosmia trapezina. Next base: position 23,089,656 of record LR991029.1, read on the forward strand.
AAAATTATGAACAAAAGAGAACAAACACAAACTACACAAACTTATTAAACAAACTTTTAATCCTCTATTTAACCGCATTAGTGAATCAATTTTCGAAAATCCTTCGTGCTAACTTCCGTTACTAAAGGAACTCTTGACCAAAAGAATATTGGCAAGTTGGGTACCTCATCAAATCCAAACGCTCCAAAATCTAGTTATATGCAAATTATAGGTCCTATATCCGTAGCTATTTTCCAAGCCTCTGGCGTTTGCTTTGTTTCGTGCCTAAGTTAATTTAAGATTTTTATGGAGCACAAAATGAGTCGCGACTCACCGTATATTTTTTGGCATTTTTTAGCAAGAATTCTTGAAAGACGTCTTAAAATTTAATATAGTCTCCAGAATTCGATTTTACGTAGCGCGGCGGTTCGTGCAAGTGTACTCTTTTGAGTTTTTCGACATTTCGATGCTTATCAAGTTTCACCGCAGCTTTGCATCCAGCATTTTTTCGCGAACAGTAATAATTATTACTGGAATGATGTTGTGAATATATATAGTTGTTCAGCAGTAATAAATTTTTGCCCTTTGGAGTAGGAATCCAATCTTATTCTAGTCCTGCAGAAGTAAGGAGATACATTTGCATACTATCATATGCAGTAGAATCCGCTTATCGAAGGGAAGTTACAAACACGTCATAATAAGCGGACGTCATTCAAAGCAGTCTTAGAAAATAAACAACTTAATATTTTTGTTAGGTTTTTTTTTTAAACCCCAAAACTGTTGTAAGTACAGAGGTTGGAATAAGGCTACAAGTATCAAACATGCAACCTGTGAGGGCACTGCAAAACAAAAAAAAATAATACAAGCTTAGACATTACAAAACAGAAAATTTCATATCATGTCTTTACAAAAAGAATAGAATAGAATATAATTAATACTGTTAATTGTTGCTGTTGCTATCGAATTATGTTTAATAAAATATAAAATATAGAAATATGGTGATACCGGAGTGCCTCACTTAACTCCAGGGCAGGGTATTGAAGGCATTGGCGATGTCTAGAGACACCGCCAAGACGACCCCACCCCAGGCCAGTCGTGAAAATGCATCACGCAGAAAATAAGTCACGTTTCACCGTATATTTTTTGCTACTTTTAGCAGGAATACAAGATACAATTTACCGATGTTTTTTTTAATAATGGCTAAATTTTAAACTTTAATATAGTCTCCAGAATTCGTTTTCACGTAGTGCGGCGGTTCGTGCAAGTGTACTCTTTTGACTTTTTCGATATTTCCATACTTATCAAGTTTCACCGCAGCTTTACATCCAGCATTTTTTCGCGAACAGTAATAACTATTACTGGAATGATGTTGTGAATATGTATAGTTGTTCAGCAGTAATAATTTTTTGCCCTTTGGAGTAGGAATCCAATCGTATTCAAGTCCTGCAAAAGTAAGGAGATAAACTTGCATACTATCATTAATATACAGTAGAATCCGCATAGAATAACATCGAAGGGAAGTTACAGACACGTCATAATAAGCGGACGTCATACAAAGCATTGTCTTAGAAAATAAACCACTTCCTATTTTTGTTAGGTTTTTTTTCAATCTTTGTTTATTGCAAACTGTTGTAAGAGGTTGGAATAAAGCTAAAAGTACCAAACATGCACCCTGTAAGGGCACTGCAAAACAAAACAAAATTAATACAAGCTTATTATATTTAAACATTACAAAACAGAAAATTTCATATCATGTCTTTACTAAAAGAATAGAATAGAATATAGTTAGCATTGTTTATTGTTGCTGTTGCTAAAATTATGTGTGAGGAAAAAAAAATAGAAATTGTCTGTATCTATTGATGAAAACAAGAAAAAGAAACATGAGCTGACGCAAAACAAACATATTATAAAAACATAGAATAAAATTGTAATACATATTTTTAAATTAATTACATAAGAAATCAATAATTTTTGACTGCATTTGTTCATGTCGGTCACTATAACCACGAACATTTCTTAATAATAAGTGATTATATCCAAACTTTGTTATAAAGAATTTTATATGAAAACCAAACTTCGCACTGCAATTACTTCGGTTGGTCCATATAGGCGGAGTCATAATAAACGGATTCCACTGTATATTACTAAGTTAAGACACATTTATGCAAATAAGGTTTCTAAATCAAAACTTTACCTACAACCTCAAACGCTCCCTACTTTAACTATATGATTGGGCACAGCGTAAGGTAAATTTCTGAAATAATCTTATTTTGAGGAAAGAATCATACAGATTTGAATGGACATGTTCTGACAGTTGGCATGCATGAGTCAGTCATCGTGTAGCTCAACTTAAAACTTAAGGAGCTCAACGACCAGACGAACATTTTCAAAAGGATGGACACATTTGGCTAGGCCACAAGAAGTAAGTACTCCAAGTTTCCGATAATAAAGAAATCTGTCTATAATATATTTATTAAACCCATAATAGTCCCACATTCACAATTTATGATTATATTAAGAAATAGAATACTTGGCAGAGTGATTCGAATGTTTAATGTATGCTCCAGAGTTGTAGAACAGATGCCAGCACATCAAGCTACTACAATCTGTCAAATTTCTTAAATAGATTTTCATCTTTACAGCTAAAGCATTAGGTTCAAGGTTGATTGGGAAAATTTGACAGTTTCGGGTGGCTTGATGTGCTGCCGTCTGTACATGACATACAGTACTTAGGAGTGTTAGGAGTAGGATGCGTGTGCTTGTAGTCACCACTCACAATATCGCCATTAGGTTCACTTTAGCGCAGCAATTCATACTTGATTGACTGGACAGGTCCACTCAATCTGTGTGGTTCTTTCCTCAAAAGATCATTTCAGACAACAATCTACATGGTATTCATATGAGCTGACCAAGATTATGTCTGGACTTTAAGAGACTGTGACTGACCTCTGAGTTTGTTTTGGGCCTTTCTTCTCAGAGTAGTCAGGTAGGAAACGACAACCCCATCTAGTTTAAAAAAAATATATGATTGACGTGTAAAAGTGTTTGTACAAACCTATATACAGAAATAAAATCATTTATCATTTGATTGCTATTTTGAACAAAGTAGCGACTGCTTTGCTGATCTCGAGAGGATGTGTAGCTGTTCAGCAGTAGTAAACGATTTAAATACGTATAATAAATTCCGGAAAATGACCGAAATAAGCAAAAAAATAATTTAAAAATAAAATTAAGCATAAAATGTAAAACAAATCTGCTGCTGTAAGTTGAAAAGAGGATCATCAGAAAAAAAATAACATAACGTTAATTCAATACAATTTATATTTTAAATTATATACTACTACTAAAGTATAGTATATTAGTCGCGCGGTAAACTCTGATTGCGCGATGCAGGTTGCGTGATGTCATGTCATTGTGATGCGTAGTTCGTACCTATGTGGCGATGTAGATGCCTCCGCAGTACTCTCCAGAAGATGTCTTAAAGAACTGAAGGATGCGTGTGCCTGTAGTCACCACTCACTATAGCGCCATTAGCACCCAGCTTCACCTTAGCCCGGCAACTTGATTGCTTTTTTGAACAATAGTAGCGATTGCTTTCTTGATGTCGATAGTATGTGTAGCCGTTCAGCAGTAACAAACGATTGCGATTGCCTCTATTCGTTGTTTTAAATTTGTATTGAAACTCTGAAAATTGACCGAAATAATGAAATAATTGTACAGTTTAAGGCTCTTACAGACAGAGGCGATATCGCGTCGCGACGGTCGTGTCGCGATATTGCGATATTATCGCGTCGCAACACCTTTCACACCAGCGCACTACACGCGCGCGCGCGTTCTTGTCGTCGAACACACGTCTTTCCTATATTCAAATCCCGAACAAGTTAAAGTGAACCTTATAGTGATCATCATATGGTCGTATTCGAGCCGAACGCGGAAACTACGGAGCTAAAAACATCTGGCCGCTTGAACAATAGAAGCGCATTCCACAGCGATAAGGATTCATAGAAAAAACACCTTGTTCGAATGGATGTTATGTACTATAGTTATGAATATCTTTGCAACTGTTTTACGAATAGACCGAGAGGTGACAGGATTTTTCGTAACGATCATGGATACGGTTAGATTTACTTCGATGGGTTGTAGAGTAGTCCCCTAATGTGAATGACGTCGGTCTGCCTGCTCTGAGTGGTTGCAACTTCGAGTTATAGCGCTTACAAGAGGCGTCATTGTTACGAAAAAAAAACGATCAGGGAAATGGTCAGTTTTGGTACACATTCAAAGTATGGCGTCTCCGCAGATGAAAAATGTTGGTCTGCCGGCTCTCACTGGTTGCATTTCAGAGCTATGATGCGCGCAACATTGTTGCAAAAATAAAACGATAAGAGAAATGGTCAGTTTTAGTACCCATTCGAAGTATGGTGTCTCCACAGGTGAAACGAGTTGGTCTGCCAGCTCTCAGTGGTAGTATTTCAGAGCAATCGTTGTGTATGCAAGACGCTTATTTTTGGAGAAAGCCTAAAAAATACATCAAAAAACGGGACAATAGGCGAATTTTTCAAGTGCACGCTGGCCGGTGTCGTACCCCCACCTTGTTACTTTGGGTAAATCACAGATTAATCATTTTGTAGAGTATAGCTAATGAAACAACTCAAAACATATAGACTGTTAGAAGTAAGTAAATATTTAACTCTAAGTCTTAGCTATATTCTACAAAATTATTTATCTGTGATTTACCCAAAGCAATAAGCTGAATTATAAAAAATTTGATTTGTTCGATTTCATTCTTTATTTTACTGATTACCGTTAAGTTGAATTTTTCTATAACTGAGCGCCTTGCATATAACAATGCTCTGAAATACAACGACTAAAAGCCGGCAGACCAACTCGTTTCACCTGTGGAGACACCATACTTTGAATAGGAACTAAAACTGACCATTTCTCTTATTGACACCTCTTGACACCTCTAGCTTTTTCCCAATTCCTTTACAGGGGGAACGGTCACGCAGCGGGCGCAGGTGTAGGGTGGGGGTACGACACCGGCCAGCGTGCACTTGAAAAATTCGCCTATTGTCCCGTTTTTTGATGTATTTTTAGGCTTTCTCCAAAAATAAGCGTCTTGCATACACAACGATTGCTCTGAAATACTACCACTGAGAGCTGGCAGACCAACTCGTTTCACCTGTGGAGACACCATACTTCGAATGGGTACTAAAACTGACCATTTCTCTTATCGTTTTATTTTTGCAACAATGTTGCGCGCATCATAGCTCTGAAATGCAACCAGTGAGAGCCGGCAGACCAACTTTTTTCATCTGCGGAGACGCCATACTTTGAATGTGTACCAAAACTGACCATTTCCCTGATCGTTTTTTTTTCGTAACAATGACGCCTCTTGTAAGCGCTATAACTCGAAGTTGCAACCACTCAGAGCAGGCAGACCGACGTCATTCACATTAGGGGACTACTCTACAACCCATCGAAGTAAATCTAACCGTATCCATGATCGTTACGAAAAATCCTGAGACCTCTTAGTCTAGAACGTTTTTGTTTGAAGATTCTGTGTAGGTACAATACGGCCGCCGTATCTTGGCGAATCCGAACTTCGCGCAGAACGCTGCGCAGTAACATTTTTAGGAATCAAATGGCGACATGAGGCGAGTGTAAGTGAGAGAACATGCGCGAAAGTTCGGAGAGCCTATGTTCAGACTCGCCAAGATACGTCGGCCGTACTGTACAGTGGAATATATACAACGTGTAACGTTAAATGCGCAAAACCTCTTAAGGGGTCATTGTACTCATCATTATGAACAACTTTTACTATGGGACCAAACCTGAAATCGCGAAAAAAAAATCAGCTGTTCAGTACATTTATGTTCGCATAAAGCCTCTTACAGACAGAGGCGATATCGCGTCGCGACGTGTCGCGTAGCGGTGTTGCGACGCAATAATATCGCAATATCGCTCGCGATATCGCCTCTGTCTGTTAGAGCCTTTATTCGTCAAAATGTACTGAACAGCTGATTTTTTTTCGCGATTTCAGGTTTGGTCCCATAGTAAAAGTTGTTCATAATGATGAGTGCAAGGACGCCTTAAGAGGTTTTGCGCATTTAACGTTACACGTTGATTTTGTGTCATTGTTGAGTAAATTAAAATGATTTCAAAATTATTACAAGTTACCTACTTACTTATAATTTTGAAATAATCTTACTAGCCCTTTTTATGAGTAGGTAGTTACCTTCTCATACAAGGCCATAAAAACTTGTTGCAGCCGTCTTGAACGCACGGCTACAGATCAAACTACAATTTCCAGTATAAGCTGATCTCGCATTGTATAAGATTTCCTTACAATGAGAGCTCATTATAAACTGGAAATGACTAGCTTGACGTGTAACCGTGTGTACACTACATAATAATGCCTTTACGTGTTTTCTACACGTACTCTACATAATAATGCTTTTACGTGTAGAAATTAAAGTTATTTTTCCGAAATCACATAAGTAAATTGGAAACTAAAGAAATCCGTAAAAAAATAAATTTAATTAATAAAGGTAACTAAGTTAACTAAGTTGAGGAGCTCGTGGCTAAGTAATAACAGCCGCACGGGTCGATCCATCAGGTTAAGCTACGCTTGCCGGGGTTGGTCCGTGGATGGGTGACCATCTTTACATACCGAGATTCCTCCGTGCCTCGGAAAGCACGTTAAGCCGTTGGTCCCGGTTGTCATTCATGGATCTTTGACAGTCGTTACGGGTCGTCAGAAGTCCGAAAGTCTGACAACCAGTCTTACCAAGGGGTATCGTATTACCCAGTAACTGGGTTGTGGAGTTCAGACAGGCAGTCGCTCCATGTAAAATACTGGTATTCAGCTGCATCCGGTTAGACTGGAAGCCGACCCCAACATAGTTGGGAAAAGGCTAGGCAGATTGAAAGGTAACTAAGTTATTTAAAAAAATCTTGATTTTTAAATAAATACTTCGTAATAAAATAGCACGTCCGAAGAGTCCGAACTGCTTGTGTTACGAACGTAGTACCTACTATATTTTTTTCCGTGTTGTGTGGTCAAGTTTAGGTACCTATCACCACCCACCACCCACCACCCCATCGTGTGGTGTTCGTTACAGACCACGGACGCACGTACAAATTCGCGGCAGGAAAAAATTGCGTTCAATTAGGTACTTAGGTTTGGTTGGTTGGGTTTTTTTTCGACGGACCGGAGAATCAAACCTGTCCTAGGTTAGGTGTTCCCACGGTGGGCTCTCACCCGCCTGGACCGAGAGGCTGCGGAGGAGGCGGCGTTCGTCCAGGACTGGCTCACGCCTCCTGTCGAGGTCCTGGACGTGGACGCCGCAGCGGTCCAGCTGAGGAGGTCCCTGACCGAGGTGTGCAACTCCAGCATGCCCCGGTCTCGCCGCCCACCTCCCCGCCGCGCCGTCTATTGGTGGTCGGAGGAACTGGCGGGGCTCCGAACCGTCTGCGTGGCGGCCAGAAGGGCCTACACGCGGAGTCGAAGGCGCAGGCCTCGAGACCCCGCCAACGAGGAGGCCCTCTATGCCACGTACGTTGCCGCAAAAACGGTCCTCAAGTCGGCAATGTGCGTGGCCGAAGACTCGGCGAGAGCCGAGATGCTGGAGGGTCTCGACAGGGACCCGTATGGCAGGCCATACAAGGCGGCGCGGAGTAAACTGCGCCCCTGTGGTCCTCCACTGACGGAGACCCTCGAGCCGGCATTGCTGGATGGGGTGGTCCGGTCCCTGTTTCCGTCCAGGACCGACTTCACCCCGCCAGTGATGGACCCCCCGCGGGAGGCGGTTCCGCCGGAGGAGGAGGTCCCCCCGGTTACGGCGGTGGAACTACACGCGGGGACTCTACGCCTCCGCGCGAAGAACACAGCCCCAGGGCCGGACGGCGTTCCCGCACGGGTGGTGGCCATCGCCGCCTCACAGATGGAGGAGAGGTTTCGGGACCTCTTTAGCGCGTGTTTTACGACTGGGAGGTTCCCGAAACCTTGGAAGGAGGGGCGGCTTTGCCTGCTCCGAAAGGAGGGACGCCCGGCGGACTCCCCCTCGGCTTACCGGCCCATCGTTTTGCTCGATGAGGTCGGTAAGTTGTTCGAGGGGATAATCGCCGACCGGCTCAATAGCCTGCTGGGGACGGTGGGGCCGGACCTGTCGGACGCCCAATTCGGTTTCCGACGGGGTCGTTCGACGGTGGACGCGTTGGCCCTACTCAAGAGCCAGGTGAGGGAGGCAGTGGAGGCGGGTGACGGAGTGTTGGCGGTGTCATTCGACATAGCCAACGCCTTCAACTCTGTCCCCCACTCGACAATCTTGGAGGCCCTCCGGTACCACGGGGTGCCTCAGTACTTGCGCCAACTCTTGGCCAGCTACTTGGAGGACCGAGTAGTCCTCCTTGAAGACAAAACGGCCAGAGTGAGGCGATATGGCGCAGAGTCCGGTGTTCCACAGGGGTCGGTCCTAGGACCACCGTTGTGGAACATTGGATTCGACTGGCTCCTGCGGGGAACCCTCCTCCGTGGCACGAGCGTGATCTGTTACGCGGATGATACCCTCCTCATTGCCCGGGGGAGGGACTTCAGGGAGGCGGCCAGTCTGGCCTCTGCTGGCGGATCCTTAGTGGCAGGAAGGATCCGCCGCCTAGGGTTGAAGGTGGCGCTCCACAAGACCGAGGCCGTGTATTTCCACGGGCCACGGCAGCGCATCCCTCCTGACGGACACATTGTCGTGGAGGGCGTCAGGATCGAGGTCAAGGCCCAGATGAAGTACTTGGGCCTTGTACTCGACAGCAGGTGGCGCTTCGGCCCACACTTCAGCGGGCTGTCGACGCGCCTGCTGAAGACCGCGAACGCCCTGTCGTGGCTCCTCCCGAACCTGGGGGGTCCGAAGGCGCGATGCCGGCGCTTGTACGCTGGCATCCTTAAGAGCATGGCCCTTTACGGTGCCCCAATCTGGGCGGACTCCCTTCACAGGAGGGAGAACGCCACTGCCATTCGCAGGCCCCAAAGGGCCATTGCACAGCGGGTGGGGAGGGCCTACCGCTCGGTAGGCTTCTCGGCGGCGTGCGCTCTGGCCGGCACCCCTCCTTGGGAGCTCGAGGCATGGGTGCTGACCAGAGTGTACGAATGGACGGCGCGGCGTAAGGCGCTCGGGGAGCTCCCCGCCGCAGAAGAACGGGAGGCCGTGCGGCAAGAGGCGAGGGACGCAATCGTCCATCATTGGACGGAGGACCTCGCCACTGCCGCATTTGGCCGCCGAACACTGGACGCGCTCGGGCCAGTCCTCAAGGATTGGCTTGAGCGGTCCCACGGTTTCCTCTCTTTCCGTCTGGTGCAGGTGTTGTCCGGCCATGGGTGCTTCGGATCGCACCTGCACCGGATCCAAAGGGAGGAGACCCCGTCGTGCCACGACTGTGGCGCGGCGGAGGACACGGCGCAGCACACCCTCGAGGTGTGCCCCGCCTGGTCCGAGCTGCGCCATACATTGGTCGCAGCGGTCGGGCAGGACCTCTCGCTTCCCGGCGTCGTCAACTCGATGTTGGAAAGCGAGGGGGCCTGGGCAGCGGTCGCCTCCTTCTGCGAAGACGTAATGTCACAGAAGGAGGCGGCGGAGCGCGTGCGGGAGGATGATCCTCTCGCGGCGCCGCTCCGCAGGCGAAGACGGGGCGTGAGACGGCGGTTGTATGATCGTCGTCATGCGCCCCCAGGTGGTGAACAGCGGGAGACAGGCGCGGGGGCGCCTTCTCCTGCATTGCACTGTTCACCACCCACGCCAGTCATTCCTGGGCCCCTCCCCGACGGGAGGGGCGTGCCGGGCCCGCCGTAAAGGCGGGCGGTCGTCGGAGGGGGGCCGGATGAAAGGGCTGTGCCAGATTCCCAGTCCTCCTCCACTCAGACGATGCGGGAGTGCCGCTGGGTCGTTTAGTGGGTATACCGGTTCTACCGGGGAGTCCCACATACCCCACCCGTCCCCCGATGGGTGGGTATGCGTAATGCATTTTTCCCAGCGAGAACAAAAAAAAAAAAAAAAAAAAAAAAAAGGTTAGGTTAGAATCGCGGGCGATATCGCGTGGCGATAATATCGCAAAGTTATCGCATCACGTGACGCGATATATCTGTGTCGCGGGGCGATAATCGCTCCTGTGTGAATGGTCGCGCGCGATTCAATAGAAATTGTTCTACGGATATAATATCGCAATATCGCGTCGCGACGCGATATCGCCTCTGTCTGTAAGAGCGTTTACGTTCAACGTAACACAAACCAGCTGCTGTAAGTTGAATAAAGAATAATCAGAAAAAAATAGCATAACGCTATAGACAATTTATATTCTAAATTATTATTGTATAATTTTAAAAACCGTGCTTTTTAAGCGACGAAAAAAAGGAGAAGGTTCTCAAGTCGACACGTAATATGTTTTTTTTTTTTTTATTTATGACCACGCATAACTTGTTACAGAGTCCGATTTGAAATATTCTTGTTTTATTCGGGAGGGTACCTCGAAGTTGGTTCCATGTAAAATGTATTAACTTTGCTTGAGAAGTTTTTGAGTTAGCTTCAATAATACGTGTTTTCTAATTTATTTTGCAGGTTGTGAATTCGTGTGGGGTACACACGGCTACACATCAAGCTACACATTTCCAATTTACACTGACCTCTCATTGTAAGGAAATCCTATGCAATGCGAGATCAGCTTATACTGGAAATGTATAGCTTGATCTGCAGCCGTACGTGCAAAAAAGGGAAAAATAAAAACTTTTTTACAAAAAAAAAACAACTGACTGTCGGTGGCAAAAAACGAAAATACAAAACCTATGACACCGACTTCCGAAATTAAAGTTATTAAAGTTTTTTTGACCAAACATCGAGATTTCTTTAGTATATGTTAAGGTAGTAGTAATACATAGATTCCAGAATAAATTCTCAAACTGATGGTGCAAATCGCATCAGAATCCGTTGCGGAGATTAGTAGAGCAACGCGGTCACTCAGACAGACAAGGAAAACGACGTTTTTTTTATTATACTACTAGCTGATGCTCACGGCTTCGCCCTCGTGGATGTCAATACTTCCCTATTTGAGTCGGATATTGTTCACAATTAACATAAAACAAAAATAATTAGGGTCCCTAATTATTTTTCTAAAATAAAAGTAGCCGAAGTTACTCCTTATAACATCAGCTAAAGCAGCCAGCCATCCAGCCAGTGAAAGTCCCGTGAAAATCGATCAACCCGTTTCGGAGATTAATTGGAACAAACAGACAGACAGACAAAAATTTAAAATATTGTTTTTTTTTATTATAAGTACCGGTAAATTATGCATCATTTCATATGAAATAGTAAAAAGCTGTTATTTTGACATTAGAAACTGACACTTTAATGTTATTTATTTTTATAGTTATGTGTAATAACTAAACTTAGATGCTTTTTACATATTCAAACTTTAAGATAAGTAATTCTAATTATTAACATTTTATCGACACGATAAGAAGAAACATCATATTTAATTACCTACAGCCCATAGAATCAATAAATAATACTGTCGAGTGCAGATTTCAAGACCACAGAAACTCGTACGGAAATTAGGATTTAGAAACTAAACGATAACGACCATAAGAAGTCTTAATGTACTCAGGAGGAGGATGCGTGTGGTTGTAGTTGCCATGCACTATAGCGCCAGTGTCATCCAGCTTCACTTTAGCCTGACAATTGTCACTTGATTGCTTTTTCGAACAATAGTATAGATTTCTTTGACATTTTCGAGAGTATGTGTAGCCGTTTAGCAATAACAAAATATTGCCTCTTCTGCCACGATCCGTTAGTATGAATTTGTATGGCAACTCTGAAAATTTTACGAAATAAGCAACAAATATTATTTATAATTTGCACTTAAGTAATAGAGCAAAAGTTAGCAGGACAGCTTCAATAACACGAAGCCAGTTTAGAGCTTGTACTCTTTTAAAAGTTTAATCGGATACGATATGAACGAATAGTGTGCTCGCGGTGATAAAAATTTAACACGCTGAATTCCATTCGCGGCGAGGAATTTTTGTCGCCATACCAAGCAATTTTCTCGCGGCGATTCAGCGAGTATTCACCTCGTCAAGAAAAAAGTAATTAATTTCTATTTAATATCTTTATTGTGTCTATTAAAAGATTTGGGCACAGGACTAAATTAATTTACGAACAAATACTTAATTCAAAATAATAAGATTCTATAGACACAAAAAGAAAAGAAAACCATGGAAATACATTTTGTTGAAACAAAAGCTGTTGGGACTTAGCAGTCGGGATCGGGGACCTCAGAAACCTTCTTTAAAGTACCTATATTAAAAAGTAATAAATATTTTATTCTGAAACTTTAACGTATTCTCCAGAAGATGTCTTAAAGAACTGAGGAGGAGGATGCGTGTGCCTGTAGTCACCACTCACTATAGCGCCATTAGCACCCAGCTTCACCTTAGCCCGGCAACTGACACTTGATTGCTTTTTTGAACAATAGTAGCGATTGCTTCGTTGATCTCGAGAGTATGTGTAGCCGTTCAGCAGTAACAAACGGTTGCTTTTGCCTCTATTCGTTGGTATAAATTCGTATTGATATTCTGGAAAATTACCGAAATAATAAAAAAAATATATACATTTAACGTAACACAAACCAACTGCTGTAAGTTGAATAGAGTAATTTAATTAGAAAAAAAATAGCTTAAACTTAAAAACAGCGAGATAAAAATTTAACATCTGAATTCCATTCGCGGCGAGTGATTTTTTGTCGCAACAGGTAGCTTGTCAATCGAATTTTCTCGCGGCGATTCAGCGAGTATTCGCCTCGTGTGACCGAGGGTTTAGAAAAAAGTAATTAATTTATATTTAAAATCTTTATTGTGTATTCTATTAAAAGATTTGGTCACTGGACTAAATTAATTTACGAACAATTAAATAATAACATTCTTTAGACACGACAAAAAGAAAAACCAAGGAAATACAGTTTGTTGAATCAAAAACTGTTGAAACCTGGGACCTCAGAAACCGGCTACGAGTACCTAATATAGTACCTATATATAAAAAGTTATAAGTATTTTATTTTAAAGTAATAATATTATGTTATTGTTTTTTTAAATGTCATTGTTAAGTAGGTAATTTAATGAGATTGCTTAGAAAAATTGAAATGTAGTTAATTCTGAATTTGAAATGTTTTAGATTGCATGCAGTATTTAAATTATTTTCTTGTAAAATTCAAACAGCAAGAAATAAAAGGCTATTCTATTTTATTTTAATTTATTTATAAATTAAGTATTTTATTCTGAAATTTTAACGTATTCTCCAGAAGATGTCTTAAAGAACTGAGGAGGAGGATGCGTGTGCCTGTAGTCACCACTCACTATAGCGCCATTAGCACCCAGCTTCACCTTAGCCCGGCAACTTGATTGCTTTTTTGAACAATAGTAGCGATTGCTTTCTTGATGTCGATAGTATGTGTAGCCGTTCAGCAGTAACAAACGATTGCTTTTGCCATTATTCGTTGGTATAAATTCGTATTGAAACTCTGGAAAATGAACGAAATAATCAAATATTTATACTTATATTAACGTAACACAAACCAGCTACAGTAAGTTGAATAGAGAATCATCAGAAAAAAAAGCATACTTAACGTTAAATACAATTTATATTTTAAATATTTATGGTATAATTTTAAAAACCGTGCGATGCCCTTTTTCGCATGGTTTTTATGACTTGACCAAACATCGAGATTTATTTTATAATTAAGTTAACGTTAAAGTAATCTATGTGTAAGTCTATAAAGCAACTTGGCCTCCTCGGAAAGAGGAAAGACAAAATGCTATTACACCATTCAACATTGAAAGGAGACATCGCGTTTTGAAGAACCAAATGTCTAAATGCTTCGTTACGAACACATTCCATCAAGATATACCTATGTGAAGATGACTGTGATATACGTCCTTTAAGCACTTTTACACGTCAATCATATTTTTTTAAACTAGATGAGGTCAGCGTTTCCTATCTGACTACTGTAAGAAGAAAGTCCAAAACAATCTCAGAGGTCACAGTCTCTTTTAAAATCTAGTCCCAATCTTGGTCAGATCATGCGAAGACCATGTAGATAGGTGTCTGAAATGGTGTTTTCAGGAAAGAACCACGCAGATTGAGTGGTCCTGTCCAGTCAATGCACGCATTTGTCAGTTATCGTGCAGTTCAACTCAGAACTTAAGGAGCTCAACGATTCGACGAACAATACCAAAGAAAGGGCATTTGGGTAACCCGCATAAATTAGTCAAACTACCAGACCATGATTAAATCTAACTGAGTAAGGGCCTATTTCACGACGTCCGAATAGCCACTACTTACCGAATAAACTCAAAAATGGAACAGAATTTGTATGAAATTACCTGCCAAGTAAGGAACTTAATCGTAGGTGGTGAAACAGGCACTTAGTATTTTACTGAACAAGTATTTTATTCTGAAAGTTTAACGTATTCTCCAGAAAATTTCTTATAGAACTGAGGAGGATGCGTGTGCTTGAAGTCACCACTCACTATAGCGCCATTAACACCCAGCTTCACCTTAGCCCGGCAACTGACAATTGATTGCTTTTTTGAACAATAGTAGCGATTGCTTTGTTTTTCTCGAGAGTATGTGTAGCCGTTCAGCAGTAACAAAAGATTGCTTGTTCCTCTATTCGTTGGTATAAATTCGTATTGAAACTCTGGAAAATGACCGAAATAATCAAAAAAATATATTTAATATTAACGTAACACAAACCAGTACTTGAAGTTGAATAGAGGATCATCAGAAAAAAATAACGTAACATTAAATACAATTTTTATTTTAAATCTTTACTGTACAATTTTAATAACAGTGCTAAACAGGGTTCCTGTTTCGCACGGTTTTTATGATTTGACAAAACATTGAGATTTCTGGCTGCCTGTGCAACGAGGACCAAAGAAAAATTTTAGAAGCCTCTTTCCAAAGGCTTCCAGAAACATTTCCATGTATGTTCAGTGATTATTTATAGTTCAGAAGATTTGCTTTGATTATAAATCCTTAAATTATAGTCTACAATCGATAAAAAATACTATCTGTCTAAACATCACCCAAAATTACTAAAACTTAGCTAAAAGGGAAAATTTTTGCTAGACAAGATTCGTTCTACATTTCCAGTCTAAAAAAGCGAAAAGAAGAGTGACAACGACCCCAAAGTAGTTTTAAAAACTTTCACAGACCCTCAGCTTGTAAGTTAGTATATTAATTAAAATAATTTATAGTACACAATTAGATTTCAGAACAAATTCTCTAAATGATGGTGCAAAGTGCAAACCGTATCAAAATCTGTTGTGGAGTTTAGAAGAACAACGTGGGCACACAGACACAAAAAGCGATCTTATTTTTAAAGGAGGTTCTCAGTTCGTTGGAATCTTTTTTTTAATGTTTTTCTCCGATTACTCAAAGACGGCGCGGCGGGACTGATTTGGAAAATCCCTTTTTTGTTTGAAAGGATATACTTCCCAGGTGGCCCATTGTCATCAGATCAGGTGATGATGGGATCCTGGAGAAATCGAAGGAACTCTTCAAATATTATAGACACACCTATAGCGATATGGGTATATTTATAGTAGCTGCTACATTTGCTCTCGGAAAACACCATTTGATGAAGACCACAGATGGCCACCGGAACCGAACTGGAACCGGATAGCAACACAATAATAAGTATTTCAAGGGTTGCGCCTCGATTACTTTAATATGGTTGCTAATGCTAAGTAATGTATGCTCGTCACTAGGAGGACTCCTCAACAATTAACGTCCCTACGTCGGGAAAAGCAATATTTTTTAAAAGATGATGAGCAGCTGGGCTTTAGCTTAGGCTTTTGTAACTTAGGTAGATTACAAACCGACCCACTTAATAGTGAAAAATAAAAAAAATATATACAAAAAAAAAAACAACCGACTTATGATTAGATTTATGGCTTTATTCTGAATGGTGACGCTAGTTAGCACCACGACTTGCCTGGGGGAAGCGCCAGAGTAGCCCGCGGAAATAAATTTTTCTTACGTTTTTTGCAATTTGCAAGTCAGTATTAGGTTGTATGTTGATTCAAGTATGATTCGAGACCGTAACAAATACGTATTTACAGAATCATAATCATTAGAATCATTGCAATCTCTTTAAGTTAGAATTGGCCTCAAATGTCATGAATTCATAAAAGTCATTCAATAGGTTAAAGAATGGAAAATTTAAATTTCGCGGGATACTCTGGCGGTTTCGCCTTGGTAGGCCTGTACTCTAGTTATACCCTAAACCCTAATTTAGCTTGATCAGGTTTCCGTTGTTCGATACTACATAGTTTTCTTTCAGATGATCGTGGGTATACACCAGCCTCTCAACGTACTTCTCGTTTGCCGTGAGCTTAACCTTCGCTTTGCAGCCGCAGGAAACTCTTCGGGAACAGTACCAGTTCAGTCTGGTGGACTTGCTGTAGGTGTAACCATCTAGTAGCATTACAATCCCGTGACGGTAGTTCACGAATGTTGGTCGAACTGGAAGAAAAACAAAATAAAAATACAATGGCAAAACGTGACCCATCTTTCTGGATCGATTATACCGAGTATTTTTTTTTTTTACTGGATAATATGAGGAAATCCTAACTCATAGGGGAATGGGGAAACTATCTTAGGAGCCATTCGTTTTTTTAATCATAAAAATAATTTTGGCATACTTAATTCGTTTTCTGGTCAAGTGTGAGCTGTCCATAAAAAATTGTAAAAATTGTTTTTTAATACGCAGTAAGTAGTTTCACTGTTTGACTGATGTAGGGATCATTTCATGGTATCGGATTGGATAAATAAAATCTGGACAGCAGATGTTGGGCAATTTTAATAAAAGATCGTTTCATTTTTTTAAATGTTGATCGACAGTCTCATGGACCATTTTCATTGTATGACAAGAAAAAAATCTGTTTTACTTATTTGTATGGGATAATTCGCACTCGACCAAAAAACTTAAGTAGGTACTTACTTACACAAAAATAATTTTAAGAAAAACCTAAGATAGTTCCCATCTCCCTCTTTTATAGGATTAGGATTTCCTCATACCTACTGTCCCAGTTAAAATAAAAGACTTTAACATCACTCGTGTACCTACTCTTAAGGAAAGTGAAAGTTAAAAGAAAGTGGTTTTGAAATCACAGCAAAAAGCTCAATGTTTGAAATGCATGGCTTTTTCTTTTGTTTTGAATTAAAGTAGACATTAAAGTGAATTGTTTTGATTGGACCGTGTAATGTCACCCTTAGCTTTAGCCGTCGCATTGCAATTAAATAATTAAAAATTCTGTTAAATACGCACCTTTTTCAGTTGGGTAGAAAACAACAACTGGAATAAAAAAATATCGTATTTAGTAACCTTTAATCAGTTTACAGGTCTGGTCTAATGCTGGGGCCGTTAAAGCAGGTTCAGCGTCAGCATAAAAAAAATATGGTAGAAGTACCTGTGATGACTTAGAAGCAAAATAATAACGAACGGCCACCACAGTTGTACTGACGTTGCGCGGTCAACGTACGCCGCCAACTCACACACAAGAGGAGCTCTTTTCGCTACTAAGTTACTTTATCAAATGTAATGTAAAGAAATCAAAACAATGGTATATGGAAAAAAAATAAAACAAAAAGATTTTTTATTTCACAAATGATTTAAAAACATGACTAAGCTTGTTTATTTTGTGTTTCTTCGCTAAATATGACGATAATGATGAAGTAGAACCTTTGCATTTTAACACCATTAGACATAATTTACATTTAGCATGACCGTTATCTTCAGTTTTGACAAAATTTTGTCAGACCGAGCATCCTTCCGGATACTCAGTAAGTTTTTCATCAAATGAAAACTGCTTATCTGCTTTAAAGGGAAGGAAGAATTGTGCAAAGAAAATGAAATCGTAATGGTAATAGGCTCGCCTCGTCCCCTATTACCTACATGGTACAGTCAGCGTCAAAAATATTGGGACGAGTAGACTATTCAAAATTATCTCAACAACTAAGAAAATCAAACTTTATCTCAATTGGATAAAGTTCTTGTCAGAATAACAGTTGTCATGTACTGTCTTCATTCTGAAACAGTCCTTGTGTCATTGGTTAATATTTATTTTTCATAGTTGTTTAGATAATTTTGAACAGTCTGTTTGTCCCGATATTATTGATGCTGACTGTGCTTAAACTTAACTAGCAAAATGGGGGTATAGGTACACTTCTGCCTAACCTTTCAGGCAATATGGCGTGATGTTATGTAGAGCAGCGTAGCATAGCGGTGTCGTTGAGTAAAGCTAGTATTTTTTTTTTAAACTTTAAGGGAACAGGAAGAAGTTTGGAAGAAACAAGGGGAGGCCTTTGCCCAGCAGTGGGACACAATGTAGGGAATAATATAGATAGATACAGACAACACACACTTGTAAAGTTGGCTTTTAAACAATTTTTGAAGAGAAAACTTCTTTAGGCACGTCAAGCGATTTTTGGTAGGGGAAAATCTTATAGGTTTGTATCACAAACATGCAGCATAACAACTGCAGTATATCTGTAGCTATGAGTATGACGTGTTGCGCTTAGCCAGCAGTGAAAGCGTTTTAAGTTTTCACTTCTGTCAGCAGTCCCCGTGTTTTTTTTAGTTCTTTTCTGCTCCATTCACATGTAACGGGTTATGCTAGTTAATGGAATAATAGATAAGTTACTGCACAAAACATTATTTGATATTGCGTTGATTGCAGCGTTGCTAAAGTAATTGACGAGGTGATACGGAATGGGAAAAGGATTTAGAATTGCACCAAATAAAATATTCAGTCAAAATACTTGGCATATAAATATTTATTTATACCTTTATAAGTAAATGGTGTGCCCATCAAACATTTAAAAAATCTATATTTTAAATGAAAATAATAAATTAAATAATGTATGTTATTCTTGATTGTTTAAATATAACGTTTCTTTGAATCATACATGATTGTCTCACTTACTTTTAATCTTGCTGTTACTACAAAATCCTGTTTAGAACGCAAAAAAAGAAACAAAACAAAATAATGTTGCGGCAGCTAAAAAATACTGTAAAATCTTGGCAAATTAAAGGTCTTTGACCAAATAATAACGGGTTGCCTAGAGAAAAATACAAGTACACACAGGTATTAAACCATAAATAGCCAGTATCTTCCATCTTCAAACTAAAAGTTGAGTCTTGAACCAGATTTTTTTTTTAATTCTAGGCACTGTACCTAGAACATAAGCACTTACTCCTATACCTTCAAGTTAGTTTGGAGTCATTGTAAGTAAATACAGATACTTTTTATTAGATCTATACCAAACTGATCACTTTTAGAGGCATACATGGCAAGAGTTATTTGACAACTTCCAAATCCTATTACTACGTACTTACCGCCTCCAGCTAACTCCGGTTCCCACCGACACATCACAATATCACTATCATCACTGCTTAAAAGCGACACTATCACATAACTCACTTGATTTCGAGTTAATTCACAATAATTACCCAACGCAAAACATTTTGAGGTTAGAATCTGACAAACAACGTTAATAACTCGTTTACGCACATACAGTATTTAAGGACAATAGTCCATATTATATTATTCACGGTATAAAATATGTTTTGTGGTCTTTTAAAACAGCAAAATCGCGTTAAAAATAAACAAACCAATATTATTTGTTTTGACATTTGACAGTAGCAAAATGTTTACGAACGAACTATGGCGCCTGGCGCGTTCCATTTCAACACTTCATCCATACTTTAGAAACAAGGTCGGTACGATAGCGGTTCAAACATAAACGTTCAACGTTCAACCTGAAGGTTTTGTAAATACCAGTTTGGGACATAATTGGACGGTATTCTACCTATCTCCTCTTACGCGTATTGCAGGTAAAGATACGTTTGTTAAGAGTGGAAGCTGTGGTATTTCGCTATTTTAAACCAGATCATTTTATTTAAGTATTTAGTAGGTAGAACGAGCTGTAGTGTTCACACCTAATTTTCACCTAGGTCACATAAAATTCACCTTGTGTGTCATTTTACTACAGCTAATGGGGAGGAACACTTCCAATTATTTATCCCAGGCATTGATGCATCAATACCGGCTAGTAGTCACTTTGTCGCTGGTGCTGTTTACCTGTCTAATAACATATTAGCTGCTGCTCGATTTTTGCGACCTATTTTATACCGAATAAATTTTCAATTCTAGTATATTATAGTTGTATATTCACTAATCATGAATGAGTGAGAGTCAGCCGCTACACCCATGGGCAGTGGCGTAACTATACCCTTCGAGGCCCGTGGCAAATTCGAGGTATGGGGCCCCCCCATATAAAGAAGTTGAACCAACAATAATAGTATTTTTAGGGTTCCGTACCAAAATGATAAAAAGGAACCCTTATGGTGCGATTCTGTCTGTCTGTCTGTCACAGCTGGATATCTAAAGAACTACTAATACTGTCAACTTGAAATTTGGAACAGTTCTAGATGACGTTTGCCCAACTATTTTACAACTAAGAAAAAAATAAAACAATGTTTTTTTTGCAACAGGGACTGAAAGGGGGTCTTAAAATAATAATAATAAGTAACCCCAACGCCGTATCTCTACGTTGATGTCGTGGTGGGGCTTGCGCGCTCCAAACTGTAGGTCTGTGCCGGTAGAGTTTACTTTGCCGGATACCGTGGTCCTGGCATAGGCAACTGAAGGAACACGGGTGGGTTTTAGTCAGTAAAAGTCTGACACGCCCTTCCGCTCCACCCAGAGCGGAAGAAAGGGCAGCATGTGGCGAGCTGTTGGGCAGTAGTGACCCCACGGACCCTATCTCCCGGGAGAAGCCTTGTTCTTCACCTCTGGCTGCCTTTATTAGCCGGCTGGAGTCAACGATGACGAGGAACAGAGCTCCCACCTCTTTCTTGCCTTTATTGGCTGGCTTGAGTGGGGATTCGCAAAAGCAAAAGAGCTCGGAGGATCCTTCCTCCGAGCTCTTTTGCTCTTGCAGTAAGATGCTGGTAGGGATATTGACCGTACTTCCGGGATTGTCCTGATAGTCGTGGAATGCCTCTCTACTCCTCAAGCAACTCAGGACATGTTGCCCCCTTGTCGCTACGTCACTATGTGCTAGCGACCGTTTCCGGGGGCCCATTATTGAGTGTGCAAGCAGTGGCGGCGCTAGAACAAACGTGGACGTGGGCGACATTAGCTTTGCGAGGCCTCTTTAACTTCCCAGTCGAAAGAAAAACGTTAATTTGAATGAGCTGAATACAAAAACACACAATCTCTCAATCTTACAATCTGAGCTGATACAAATGTATCAGACCTACTGATACATTTGTATATGAGTTTATTGCTAATCAAATGATGACAAAAATTCATAAACAAAACAAACACAAATTAAAATAGACGAACTTTCCGGCTTTTAGCCTCACACAATTTTTCCAAGATTATGTCTTAATCTAACACCAACCGCTATTTCTAATGCAGAAAAAAGTTTGGAAAGGAGCAGGATGCAGGAGCGAGCTCACTTCGCTCGAAAATTTTAGTACACCGCCTCGGATGGTTAAAATTAGGTTGTCTTTTCAACATTCTTACAAAAATAGGAGACTATTTTATTAAGTTGTACAGAAAAGTTTAGCGTAGCCAGCTCGAAAATTTTAGCATCCGGCCTCGGTTAGGAATTAAGATTTTCTTTTGACCATATACACAAATAGGAGATACTTTGTCGTTGATAACTTATGCAGATAATGCAGAAGGGTTTGAGTATGAAAAAAATTTGGAGCGAGCGAAGCGAGCTCGAAAATTTCAGCACCCGGTCTCAGATGTTCTTCTTTTGAACATTATTAGGAAAATAGAAGTTATTTGGTCGACTTATACAAAAAAAATTGAAAACTAAGAAAATTTGCGATGGAAGAGCGAGCGAAGCGAGCTCGAAAATTTTTGCATGTCACGTTGATAATATTATTTGGGGGGCCTCCAACTACAAACTGCCTCTTGTTTCTGAATATGTTTTGATCTTGTTTGAGATTTGATTAAAAAGTACCTACTACTCGCTACTCGAGATTTGGGGGGCCCGAGCCCCCAGGGACCGGGGGCCGAGGGGGATATAAACACGAATAATTAAACTTTTAATAACTTGCAAAAATCTTTCGGGGATTCCTCGCGAAAGAAACGCAACGCCAGCAAATGTTGCTAGACTAAAAAAAAATAAACGAATTTGGTATGTCAATTCGTTTTATGACGAGACGATTTTTTCACGGCTTTTAAGTAATGCAGAAAGCTTCGAGGCGCGAGGCCCCTCAGACCGCAAGGCCGTAGGCGGTCGCCCACGCCTAACGTGCAAGTCACCCCCTGCCTATTTATTTGTGTATATTATACAACATTGGTCAGGCAAAGGACATAGTTCTACCATGTACCCAATCCACTATAGCCACCCAAACCCATAGCCAAATATACTTTGTTTCCATGTTCTGCAATAGTCCTGCACCAACCGGGGGTTGTCCTTTGGTGCAATTGCATAGTGCATATAGGGATAATCGTGGGCTGGTGCCTTCAGGTCATTTAAAATTGTCTAAGGGGCCTCTGCGACTTGGCTTCGACCCCTCGTATGCCTTCCAAAGGTCCGGGACCCCAAGGTCCCGAGATAATATGTCAAAGGCAAAATACAATAATAAGTTATAATAAATGTAGGGAGTTGGAATTCTCCTCTGACCGGGGGCCCCTTCCGGCTGGGGGCCCGTGGCATTTTGCCGACTTGCCACCCTGTAGTTACGCCACTGCCCATGGGGGAATCCAAAGTGTCAAAAAAGTGGGCCAGCATGTCAAAATTGTTAAAATTTCATTCAGCTCTTCATGATTTTGTGCCGGTATAAAATTACTTTTTATACCGGCTGAAAATCATACCAAGAATAGTTTTTCCTAAGTGCATTTGAGATCTGAGGGTCAGCTGCTCCAATAGTGGGGGACTATTCTTCTTCTTCTACTTCTACCCAAAGTGATCAAAGGAACCATAATCTCAATTTTGAAGCAAAATAAAACCGCATTTTTGGTTTTTTGAAAAAGTTTCTGCCCGAACCGGAAATCGAACCCTGTTCTTCTTATAAAAAATACCCTGTGTAAACCTGAGCGATAATGTTGCTGACAAGTATCAAATACTGCAAAGGAATACTTTGTGTAAAATCAAAAAAAGTGTAAGTTTTTTTACAATTTGTATTGTTCCGTACCCGAAGGGTACCAAACGGAACCCGATAGTAATAGGTAGACAGTTGAATTTTCACAGATTCTGTTTTTCTATTACGGCTATAACAACAAATAATAAAAATAAAAAATCCTTCATTTCTTCAATCAATCCATTTCCTTTGATTTGTCACATTACATTTGTTCACAGCATTTGATTCATACTAGCTATCATTATCAAATAGTGCAATAAAAAAGTGTGCTGTTTTTGTGGGGAGTGATACATAGGTTCGAATGACGTTTTTGCGAAGGTCGCCATTTCGAAAAAGTTTGCGAGTGGTACGGCAGTTCGAAAACTCATTAAATCGAAAACCGCTATATCGAATGACGTTATCGCGAAGGTCACCATTTCGAAAAAAATTGCGAGCAGTAGGTACGCCATCGCCAGTTCGAAAGACATATCGAAATCCGATGTTGAGTTAATTTGTCTTTCTTTTTTTTTCCCAAAACAAATCAAAAGACCGTGCTCTCTGTGTCTCGTCTCATTAGGGTGGTGAGTTCGATTCCCAGACAAATTCGATACAATGGCTTTCGAACTGGCGTAGGTATTGGTCGCAAAATTTTTCGAAATGGCGACCTTCGCGATAACGTCGCGATTTAACTTATAGATTGATGAGTATTGATGACTTTTAAGGTTAAAATTATATAAATACGTAAGTTTTATTGCCGCGTATCATACTTTGATCATGATTAGAGATCAGCTAATCGGATGCATATTAACCTAAAGTAGAGGTGTTGGCTAAGTATGGAGTGAACTTTTGGATTAAAAAATCCCAGAATTCCGGTATCGACCAATTTTGACTTCTGATTATAGAATCGAATGTATAATTTACTTAAGTTCACATGTTAGTTAATATGGATTGCACTTATGTATTGAAAAAAGCCCGGGATTCCGGAACGTCAATTTTTAAGTTCTGATTTTGGAATCGAATGTTTAGTTAGGTACTTCGAGGTGTTGGCTAATATGTATTGCACTTTTGTATAAAAAAATCCCGGGATTCCGGGATACACAAATTTAGAGTTCTGATTATAGTATCGAATGTATATTTACTTACGTTTAGGTTTTGACTATGGAATGTACTTTTGTATTGATCGTCAAAATGTCGCGATTCCGGAATTGATAAATTAAGTATTTTTTTACTATTGGAGGGTAACTTTTTTATCACTAAATTTTCACAGGGTGTTCTACTCATGAACAACTTTCACTATAACATCAACCCGTAAATCACGAAAAATAAATCAGCTGGTCGAGTAGGTGTATTGAACTTTTGTATCAAACATCGTAATTTTTTCGTGATTTCAGAGTTGGTCCCATAGTGAAAGCTGCTGAAACTGTAAATCCAAGATGGCGGTTGCGAACATTTTTCAATTTTTCGTCATTGGTGTCGTTTTCATGCTTTTCGAGGGTGTTAAAGCCGATAGTAACACTAAAATGTAAATCCAAGATGGCGGCTGCGAATATTTTCCAATTTTTCGTCATGGGTGTCGTTTTCATGCTTTTCGAGGGTGTTAAAGCCGATTGTGACACTAAAATGTAAATCCAAGATGGTGGATGCGAATATATTCTAATTTTTCGTCAAAGTGGTCGTTTTCATGGTTTTCGGGTGTGTTAAAGCTGATATTGATGTTAAAATGTAAATACAACAATGCGAACATTTTCAAATTTTTCGTCATGGGTGTCGTTTTCATGCTTTTCGAGGGTGTTAAAGCCGATAGTGACACTAAAATGTAAATCCAAGATGGTGGATGCGAATATATTCTAATTTTTCGTCAAAGGTGTCGTTTTCATGGTTTTCGGGGGTGTTAAAGCCGATATTGATGTTAAAATGTAAATACAACATGGCGGATGCGAACATTTTTAAAATTTTCGTCAGCGGTGTCGTTTTCATGCTTTTCGAGGGTGTAAAAGCCGATAGTGACACTAAAATGTAAATGCAAGATAGCGCCTGCTTTAAAAATGTTGATGGTTTTTTAATTACTATCACACGTGTTGTCAGGTTGAAACGCGTTACGCTGCACTGCCGCAGGGTTAATTAACTAGGCATCACCCAAGCGTCACGCATTTTGACTCCACTATGGGCTTTAGCACACTCCAAATCCATGAAAACGATAGCCATGACAAAAAATTGGAAAAATTTTGCAGCCGCCATCTTGGATTTACATTTTAACGTCACTATCGGCTTTAACACCCTCGAAAACCATGAAAATGACACCCATGACAAAAAGTTACAAAATTTTTGCAACCGTCATCTTGGATTTACATTTTAACGTCACTACCGGCTTTAACACCCTCAAAAACTGTGAAAACGATACCCATGACGAAAAGTTTGAAAATTTTGAAGCCACCGTCTTGGATTTACATTTTAACGCCAGTATCGCCTTAACACCCTCGAAAACCATGAAAACAACATCCATGACAAAAAAAAA
The DNA here is from genome assembly GCA_905163495.3 of Cosmia trapezina. Lineage (NCBI taxonomy): Eukaryota > Metazoa > Arthropoda > Insecta > Lepidoptera > Noctuidae > Cosmia > Cosmia trapezina. The sequence continues at coordinate 23,115,334 of LR991029.1, forward strand.
TAAAATGTTGGCAGTTGCCATCTTGGATTTACATTTTAACGTCACTATCGGCTTTAATACCCTCAAAAACCATGAAAACGTCACCTATGACGAAAAGTAAGAAAATTTTGCAGCCGCAATCTTGAATTTACATTTTACCGCCACTATAGGCTCTAAAACCCTCGAAAACCATGAAAATGACACCCTTGACGAAATCATTAAAAAAATTCACAGCCGCCATGTTGGATTTACATTTTAACGTCACTATCGGCTTTAACACTCTCGAAAATTATGAAAACCACACCCATGACGAAAATTTGAAAATGTTTGCAGCCGCCATCTTGGATTTACATTTAACATCACTATCGGCTTTAAAACTCTCGAAAACCATGAAAACGACACCCATGACGAAAAATTTGAAAATGTTCCCAGCCGCCATCTTGGATTTATATTTTAATGTCACTATCAGCTTTAAAACCCTCGAACAAAACCCATGAAAACAACCCCACCGATATAGTGATGGCAGATTTCAATTTCTCGCGGGGACCACGTGTAACAAACGGAATATTTATGCGATCCTGATTTCCCGGTATTTCCAAATAAATAAAACAACAATATGTAAGAAATCGTTTCCATACCATGTATCCGATTAGTTGTGCATTCCCACATTTTCTGGAATCCCGGGATTTATATTAAGAAAAAAAAATGTTAAGAAGCCGCTTCCATAGTTTGTTAGCCAAATATTAACATCCGATTATCCGATCTCATGATACAACCAGGGGGCCTACTCCCTAAGCACGAAGCCCGTAGTTTCGGCCTTTGTTACGGGCGTCTCTTACTCCGTATCACCTACGGATGGATGATTGGTTCGGGGCCCGAACGAAGTATGAATGACAACATGATTTGCCAGTTGTCCCTACTCCCGATGTGTTTTTGCCCGTCCGAAAAATTTAACTTTTACACTTGTTTTGATGGATCGTAATGTCAGACGGACGGATGAACGGACGGACGGGATGACGGACGGACTTAGTGCGTAGGCCCCCTGACACGGACCTACAAATTGCAAAAAACTCAAAAAAAAAAATTGAATTTCGCGGCTACACAGCGCAGTCACCTTAATTTAAAATGGGCTTTTTTTAGCTTTTCAGTTTTTTACCGCAGTCGGATTTTTTAGTTTTTTTAATTACTTCTTACTCTTTTTAGGGTTCCGTACCTCAAAAGGAAAAAACGGAACCCTTATAGGATCGCTCGTGTGTCTGTCTGTCTATCCGTCTGTCACAGGCAATTTGCTCCGAATCTAATGGACCGATTAAGTTGAAATTTGGTACACATATGGATTTCTGTGACCCAAACACGTACGGGTAAAGTAAATAAATGAAATTTGAATATGAGGGTCACTTTTAGGGGGAAGTTTTGCAAACTGTACCGTGTCACATGGTGACATACGAGTATCAAATGAAAGGGCATATATTTTTTATAATTTTAAAATAAAGTGTTTTAAAGTTATTTAACAAAATAGACGAAAATTTACCATTCCGCCCCCCCCATATCACCGAAACTACTGAACCTAAAATTTTGAAAAAAATACAGAAAATAGTTCTTTGCCTGTGATTACAGGAAAACCTATAAGAAGTCTGTGGTGTCAAAATAACATGGTAAATCTGTCAATAGTGTGAGTACAAACTTACATTTACAGTTGGAATGTATGCGAGAACATATATTTCAACTACAATGTAAAGTTTGCTTTTGGGATAAATTCATCCCAACTACGGAACCCTTCATTGTGCGTGGTCCGACACGCACAATGAAGGGTTTTTTTTTTTTTCGAGAGTATGTTTTGTTTGGCACGCTCTGCGGCCTGAACGGCTCGATGGATTTTAGCTGGAGAGGTGTCGTTAGATTTGTATTTACTGTGAGAGTGACACATTTTAATTAATAATAATTTTAAATTGATATAATTTACGACGGTTGCTTGAGTGACACTGCGTAATTCAAAATAAAAATAAAAAAACAAAAAGGCGGATTTTTGGCGCCAAATTATGTTTGAATTTTTTTTTTTTCTCAAAACCTGTCGAGTGGGGTATCAAAATAAAGGGTTTTAAAAGGTGATTACAAAAATATTAACAAATTATATGGTTAAAAGCACCTCGAAGTGACAAATCGTAAAAAACACGTCCAATAAAAACGTCTGCGAAATCTTTCACATTTTGTTATCTAAAAAGCTGGAAATAAAAAAAGTAATTAAAAAAATTAAAAATCCGACTACGGTAAAATACAAAAAACTGAAAATCTAAGAACAAGCCCATTTTAAAATAAATACAAGTTGGAAGCAGGCGGGCCCCACTCCATTTTTATATTTTCAAACTCAAATGGGTCCCGCCAGTAATGTATAATTTATATCTTTAATGATATTTGTGTAAGTCAGTTTTTTGTTCTTTTTTAGACTTAAGTCAAAGCTGTTTTGTTTATACTTTATTTTGTTTATACTTTATTTTGTTTTTCATTTTAATTAATAATAATTTTAAATTGATATAATTTACGACGGTTGCTTTGTTTTATGTGAATGTCGTGTAGGTACACCTGTAATTGTTACCTATATAATAACCGTAATTAGTGACCGATACCTAAACACATGATTGTGCTCATGATAACAAACAAATTTTAAGTGTACTGTGGGGCCAAACCTGAAATTGCGAAAAAAAAAATCAGCTGCCCCATACATTTATATTCGCAAATCTATTCAAAATGTAGAGAGCAGCTGATTTTTTTTTTCGCGATTTCAGGTTTGGTCCCATAATAAAAGTTGTTTGTTATCATGAGCACAATCATGTGTTTAGGTATCGGTCACTAAGTACATGCAGTTGGCGTACCTATTTTGAATAAATAGGTAAATAAAATGAACACGTGCGCGCGTGCACTCCAATCCGCTCGTAGCACACTGTGTCGGGGCGCAGCGGGTTTGGGCTGGCCGCATCGCACCCAACAAAAATCCGCGGCGGAATATGCGGCCCGCTGCGCCCCAGCATAGTTTGCGGTAGTTCATATAAAATTCAATAGGGCCGGCATCGCTGGGGTTGCGGTTTGTTCGAAAGAGATACCATGGCCCTGGCATAGGCAACTGAAGGAACACGGGTGGGTTTTAGCTCGGTTTTAGTCAGTAAAAGTCTGACACGCGCTTCCGCTCCACCCAGAGCGGAAAAAGTCATTTGATGATTTCCCATCCACAAAAAAAAAACAAAGGTCACGTGAAGAGTCGACCCGGTTGGTCGACTCTTCACGTGACCTTTGTTTTTTTTTTGGCGATTTCCAGAAATAGGAACTCGATGAGCACTTGGACCCCACATTTATTTTATGACCACTCATTTTATTTTGTCTTCTAAAATAAATAATTGTTACATAAAATTATTATTTCATGTTCCGTGAATAGGACGCCGCGCCGTCATGCACGTCTTTCTTTTCTTGAACCAGTGACGTTTCAAGTTTGACATTTCTTCGACGCTTCGACATAACCTATAAAATTCCTTGTTTATTTTGTTTTTTAATTAGTTTTCTGTATTATTTTGATGTTATTTAGCGAATTCAAAATGTTTGTGTACGTAAATGAAACAAAATCAGTGGTAAGGTACATGCCTATAAGTGAATGTTTCTGTGTTACATAAAAATCTTAATTGGGCCAATTTGTTGATTACACTTTTTTAAATTTTCTTGTTATTGTTATGTATATGTTAGCTTTCATGTGATTTTACAACAAATAGGAATGATGTGTAAGTGTGCAGTGTGGTTAATATATTCGGTTGAAGTGAATTAAGTGCGTTGTGAGTGTGAACATTTTCGGCGAGACATTGCTATCAGGTATACGCGTTACTTTATTTCACCATAGATGCACAACGTAATGTAGTTCTTAAATAAACGTCATTTGTTATGGTTATAGTATATATGCATTCATTAAATCTGTATAGCTATCAAAAGGATTCATAATGAAAAAGCCCTCCAAAAAGTAACAGAACCATACAAAGTTTATTTCTAGCTCTATTATTCATTATTAAGAATGACTATTACTCAGGCTTGGGTAATCTAAGCCTGAGTAATAGTCATTCTTAATAATTTGCAGATTAAATATGATAAGATTATCAAGTTTGAATGCACCATTTGCCACATTTTTGTCAGAAGGTCATCATAAATTTCATGATAACTATGTGGCGGCATCTACAACGCCACAAATGAACTACACATCAAAGACCTAACATAACACAAATCTTGCATCACGCAAGCAGAGATTACCACGTAGCTGGTATATTATTACATCTTAAAATCAACCGTCGGGCAGTAGCCCACTAGACACAACACCTGTCTGGAGGATGAGTGAACTTTACACCCTGTTCCTCATACCTGTATAACTATGGTTGACTATCTTTTGCTAGCAGCATAGACCGCATGTACGTCGGAAAATCATACCACGGGAACCATAAATTTTTCCACAATAAAAAGTACACTATTACTATTCCAGAATGTAATCTACCTCTGTGCCAAATTTTATCCAGATCCGTAATAATAATAGGTAATACGGGCTGGTATCCGCAACTCCACGTCAATGCGCGTATTTTGCGTATGGGTGGGAAAATCGATCATTTGATCTACCCCATCTCCTCAAAGAAGGCCAGCAGTGCCTTGATGTTACTGACAACCTCACGGATGGTACCTGGGTTACCGAAGTACTTTGCACTGTATGTGGCGACTACGGGGCAGTTTAGAAGCAAATGAGCTGCTGGCTCGTCATCCTCCATGCAGGCCCTGCACAGCGGACTGTCTGTGACTCCTATGACAAAGAGGTGTTTATTAAATGACCCATGGCCAGTTATAGCCGCTGTTACTGTACGCAGCTGTTGTTTAGTTAGTTGGAGAACTTGTTTCGTGAGGCGGCCATCAATTGCAGGGAGTGCTTCCCTAGCCTCCTACACTCACAGACACTCGGCCCCCCCCTCTGGCAAGTTCGCCGGCTGCGTCGTTGCCTAGCGAGCCACTGTGTCCCTTGATCCATTGAATGGTTATATTATTGAGTCTACCCACCTGGTTAAGATGCTGGTGGCACTCGTATATTAGCCCAGAGCCCACTGTGTTACTACTCAACGCTTGCAGAACACCCATGCTATTTGAGAGTATGCGGATCGAGTGGTTCTTAACTTCCCTGGCCATGATGGCTGGAGCGGCTAGAGAAATGCCCATGCACTCAGCCTGGAACACTGTTATGGACCCCCAGTGGTGTAGCTATGTGTATGTTGAAATCGTCCGAGAAGATTCCAGCACCTGTGCCACTACCTGTTTTGGATCCATGCGTGAAGATACGCAGCTCTGCGGGGCACAACCCCTCGCATCGGCGATCCTCGTGAAGCTGGATATTATATTTCTTATCAAAAATAAATTGTTTACGTACCCGGTCATTTACAGCTTTCGTAATGGAGAACTCCTTGTTTAGTCCCTCAACCAGCGTGGTGTGTGGTATGTTACTCTTACCCCAGATCCCTTCAGTTGTTCCGGTGTGATTGAGTAACAAACATCCATCCATCAAAACTGTTGCATTTATAATAGTAGTAAGAAGTAATAAGAAGGGCTGTCTCCATTGAATAAATGCCCTGTCGTATGATAAGCACATCTTTCCTTATAATACATACATTTCATTTATTTTAACATGTTACTAGTTTAATAACAAGTTGTTTTCATATTATATTTGAAATAGATGTGTACAAGAAAAACTGTATGGAATGTTGTTAAAGTAATGAATGAATGTAATTAAAAATGTTTATTTATTTTCAGGTAAGTCTTGCATGCTTTAAAAAGCTGAATGAGAGTGGAATTGGTAAGTGCTTTATTATTTTCTATTGAGGGCCTTTGCCCAACGTTTCCTCTTATAAAAAATACTTAGTGAACAGAGTACTTACTTCATTTTGTGGTTTTTTTTTAAACTCATTAAAAAAAACACAAAATTGAGAACTCTGTTCACTAAGTATTTTGATTCAAGATGTACTTGGTTATTTAGGTTTTATTAATTTTTATTTAGAGTAAAAAACCCAATGGACAACTTACATACAATTAACAATCACGAAATAATTTGAATACAATAAAAGTTGTTTGACATATTATATGTTTAAGGGCCTGTTTCACCGCTTACAATTAAGTTCCTATTAACTTACTTGGCAGATAATTTCATACAAATTCTGTTCCATTTTTTAATTTATTTGGTGAGTAGTGGCTATTTGGACACCGTAAAATAGGCTTAATCTCTAATTTTAAATGCAGGTAAACTTTTGTTCAAACTTTCACTTGTTTTAAAAAAAATTAAATATAAAACTTAACCTGTGTTCTTTATTATTAAGTTTATTTTGGTGCTTACCTAATATGAATCATCAGAGTGCAGCAAGGATTTTTTAGTAATGACTAGGTATTCATTCATCGAGAAACTCATTTTTAATTGTTTTTATAGACTTTGTTAAGTTATAATTTCTAATCTACTATTTTATTTAATATTTTAGACTTTAATTAATATTAAAGTCTTAAATATTAAATTACCAAAACTAATTTTATTTAAGTACGTTGTTTTAAAAAAAACTAAGTACCTATAACCCGGTCACATTATCTCGAGACCTCCGCTGGAATGCGAACCTCCCGCCCCGTTCTCCTTAAATTACATTAAATTAACACCTACATTAAATTAATTAACACAATATTTGTTTTGATGGATACCGTATTGTTTATAATAATATCCTACTAGAGTATGCTTGTTTTGCGCACCCTATCAGAGCGCCGACGCGACGTGACGTCATCGACGCCAGGTCTCGAGATAATGTGACCGGGTTGTACTTATAATTTTTTTTTTTTCAAAAAAGTAGGTACTTGAAAAGACAAATTCCTGCTCTACTTCTTGCTATGACAGAACATCGTCAATCTAAGCAAAGTGAATGAATGAATTATTATTATAGTAGCTGGATAAAAAAGTACTCCACCAGAAATAATATTTATGTAGAATATCGTCCGGGACTCATCTACTCGTAGTCCTAGATAAAAAGTATCAACATAGGTGCCATAGGTGGTGAATGCCTAAGGCATTAAGTCCGCCTTTGTACAAATTTAAGTGCGAAAAGTTTAAATAAATAAATAAATAAATAGGTAAATATGAAAAAAAGTATCAAAAACGGTATAGAGAGGGCCTTTTATTAGCAGTTGCTTGCCTCTTCTGAATTTTACTGGACTGGACATTTGCGTAGTCAGTCAATAACGTTCCCAGTGCTGGGAGACAGGCCTCCTCTCTAACTGTGTGGAGTGGGCCATAAATTTAATCCACCACGCGGGACCAGTTTGGGTTGGTGGATGCCTTCGACTTTTTTGGTTCTGGTTTCCTCACGATGTTTTCCTGCAACGTTTTGGACTAGACATTATCCAAGGCCCGTCTTTAATAGCGACGATTAGGAACCCCAGCACTCATTGTAAAATAATAAATGTCGGAAGTTTCTAGTATTTCGTGATACGTCTTGGCAGTGCTTGCAAAAGCGAAAACTAACCGAAGTCAAGGTACAACAGTAGCCAGTAGTTATATGACTGAGTATTAATGTAGTTTCCTCCCTTTAGTAAAACTTGATCTAGTATCAAGTCACCACTCTCAAACGCCGAATTTGGAACTGTTTTGTTTGAGAAGGCGTTTGAAAGTGGTGGTTCTAAAGCCGGGTATCTGCTACAGGCAACATCTGACGCGGAACAAGTTACAACCGACATGTTTGGGAACGTGACACGAAGTTCACAACAGCTCGATGTTGTCCAAATGGATCAATTTATTATGCGTTGTCCGTTATGTTGCGTGACATCAATAGTAGCTTAGCGGATTCCCGGCTTTCATTCATAAAAAGATATTATCAGTCTGCTTTTAAGAGAAAGAATCTTGGTATTAATTAGTTAAGTATTTACAGCTAAATACGTGAGAACAGCACGTGGCGCTCAACTGATATTCTTCAACGGCCTTTTGTACCGTCAGCAGTGCAAAGCCAATAGGGACGGCGTTACGACTTGGTACTGTGTCATGTACGGAAGGAGCCAGTGCCCCTCTATCCTCACGACTGACGGCTCTCACAATATAACGCAAATCCGAGGCATCCACAACCATACTAAACCGGTGATCATCCAAACACCGACTGGTATAATTCATAAGCACCCCAAAAAAAGAGGGAGGCCTAGGATTAGTGCACGGAATGCAATTCTGCCTTAATTTATTTTAAGATTAAATATTTCATCTGTGGTGTTGTTTTTTTAACTGTCATGCAAAACAGAAAAAATGTGATATTTTGTATTGAAACTGTTCCTATTCCTACCGTGTCGTGTATCTCCCTGCTCTCGGCTATTTTGTCTAGTTTTGAATTGTATGAGTGTGTTGTTTCTATGTAATAAAAGATAACATGATGCATTTGTATTGGGCGTGAGCAATAATAACGGTCTTAAGAAATGTTGGTGGTTTAGCGAAATTTGATCTCGAGGGTAATTTTAGTATTGGCAGCTGTAAGATTTCTTTTTTGTTTTATTTATTTAATTTTATTATTATTTCACATTATACTTTAAAAGTATGTACCTACACTTTTACAGCCAGTAAGTACAGATAATTAGTACATGCTTTTTAATTAAGTAGTACAAAATATGAAAATATTTAATGTTTTTTTAGAACATTAAATATTTTCATATTTTGTAATTAATCGAGACTGTAATAAAACAATAAATGTGCTGTTGTGTGTGTGTTGTATATTCGTCATTTTAGAATGATCTTCCATTAATGTATGTGAAAATTGTGGAAGTATGTAATGTAGCAGTAACTACAATATTACGATTTAGACATTTAGAGCAGATTTAATGAAGCTGATTGTGCCATTAAATGATTTTAAACTAACCAGCTTTTTCATTTAACGCTCAATTCTTTATAAATATAAATAAATAAATATCCTTGGACATTTCACACAACGCCATCTAGTCCCAAACTAAGCAACTTAATGCTTGTGTTATGGTAACGAGATGGCTGATAAACTACTTATATACATACATATATGCACTGCTACTTATATACACATATATATATATATATACATACATATATGTATGTATTTACAAAAAAAAATGTAGAAAAACACCCAGACTCGGAACAAATACTTGTAGATCGTACAAATATTTGTTCCGTGCGGGAATCGAACCCGCGACATGCTGCGCAGCAGTCAATCGCTCAACCACTGCGCCAACCGTGTCGTCAAATGTTATATTATCATTTTATACCACAAGACGTCAAGGTGGTTTATAATAGGCGAATGAGAAAGCACATAATATACTTCCCCGTTTTAATAAGCGAAAAAACGTTCTCTAAAGCTCAACTCTACGTCTACGTCTCTACGTCTACTGCCACCTTTGGATTTACGATGCAAATGGCTCTTTCCTAATTGTAACCCCACAAGCTTAGAATGGGAAGGCGTAATTTTCGTCCTAGCTGACAGGCAAATGTATGGCAGCAGTTATAGTAGTAAGTAGTAACAAGGCAGTCGGAAACCTGGAAATCTGGTACTATAGTTTGACCGATACTTACCGCTGGTACCGCGCCATACGAATGCGCGGCGAGGCGAGGGGCGGGGCGGGACGCCGTGAGCGTTGACGAATGAGCGGCTTGCATTGCACTGCCCCCCCCCGTTTCGAAGCGCACATGCCTAAGACGCGGTACAGCACTATAAGTCAAACTATAGGTAGCCCAATCTTATAGGTTATCAATTTTGCCCTGCTGGGTTGTGGTGATCAGGAGTATTCACTCTGCGCGAAATTATGATATTGTGCCGCATCTGTTATCACTGGCATCTGACATTACTAAGCTGCAAAAACGCTAAGGTGGTGAATAAGAGGTAATTGATTGATTGACTGACATCAGTGAAGGAAAACATCGTGAGGAAACCTAGACTTATAGTTAATATAAGTCTGAAATCGCCAACCCGTGTTGAGCAAGCGTGGTGGTCAATGCTCGTGCCTTCTCTGTATGAGAAGAGGCCTTTGCCCTGCTGGGGGACAGTAATAGGATAGATAAGGTTCTTGGAGCAGAGGATGATTTGGAAGTAGTTCTTTTGAAGGTCACACACATATCTTCATAAGCACACTTCAGAAGATAATAAAAGTTCAGGGTATCTCATAACAGCCAACCGTTACGTTAAGCATATATTATTAATTTTTTAGATGCTTTCATAATACCTTCAAGAAACCGAAGAGGCCAAGGTATGCTGTTTTTCCGCGGCTATACTTACTCCTGGCGGAACTATAAGAAATACGGTAATTACTGGACGTGTTCCAGTCACCACAAGAAGGGCTGCAAAGCAAACGTCTCCACGAACGAAGACAAACAACCTTTCAGGGTAACGAAATATAATGACAACCACACTCACCCACCCCCTAAAATTAAACTGCCTACTGATATAGATTATATTTGATGTTATTCTATTGTTAACTTTGGATAATGGTGTTGCTTTTTAAAATTAATTCTTTAATAAATTGTATAACAATGTTTTACAAAAGCCTTTTATTCAACTTTTGATTCCATCCAGAAATAAACAGAATTATGCAACGAAAATTAATTGCATTGTTCCAGAAATACACTTTATAGCGTCGAAAAAGGGGAACGAATTACTGGTGTTCGAAAAGTACACTTTCGCTAGGAATTGTAAAAGCAAACACAGGGTTACTTGGGCTTGTTCCTCACGATGTTCTAAGAAGTGTAAAGCCCAAGTTACTCTTAGTAACACAGGAAAGTTTCGTGTACTGAAGGGTAAACATACTCATCCACCTCCAGTGTTCTACGTGAATGAAAAGGGTGAATACCAGAGGCTGTCAAAAAGACAGTTGAGCAAAGCAACCGATTCGGATGAAGATGACGAAGAATATATTGAGAAGATAGATTAGCAGGGTTTCAGTTATGGCGTTTTGTTTTTGAAAGATTGTACAGGGTCGTTAGCGAAATTCCAAAGACGTGTAGGCATCGATATCTAAACACGATGAAAAAAAATAAACCGGCCACGTGCGTGTTGGGATGAATTTATGCCAAAAACAAACTTAACAATGTTATATAGTTTAAAGACATGTTCTCACATGTTACATCTGTGGCATAAAGTAAAAGTATTCTGTGCATATACGCCAGAGTTGACCGCGCGACTGGCATACCTATCCGGTTACCTTATTAGATTATTTACTATAGGGTTGCTCGAGTAACTTTATGTTCACGATAAACCTTTGATTCCAACACTGACACGGCTATATCAAGATAAACATTTACAGTACTTATACTTAAGCCGATCTCGCGTTGTACAGAATTTCCGTACAATGAGTGGTCAGCTTAATACTGTAAATGGCTTGATTGATATGTAGCTTACTTACTTTTATTTTTTTAAATATGTTTTTAGCCTGTAGGTATCTGCCAAAGAAACGTAACATTTTGTATGATCTGTGTCAATATTGAAAAATTGATTGAGTCGTTACGATTTTTTGATTTACCGCCTGCTAGGAGTGGTAGGACTACTCGTTAAACGTTTAATTTTTAAAGCCAATTAAAGCAACTAAATTATTATACACACGGCTACGTATCAAGCTATACATTTCCAGTTTATGCTGATCTCGCATTTTATAGGATTTTCGTACAATGAGAGGTGAGCTTATACTGGAAATGTACCTATAGCTTCGGCAGGTGTCATTGAAAGATCTCATTTATGTATTTGCATTCATCTTTGTATTTGTGTTTTTTACTTAATAAAATGTTGATTGTTTGTTTTTTTTGTAATTTATCTAAGTAAAACGGAAATTAATTGGTCTGTCCATTTAATTGTAGCCAGAAACGGACTTGGTAATTTTAGTTAATGTTTTTAATTGTTTGTTTTATTATTGTGTTAAAAGTGTACCTATTCGGGTAAAAAGTATCGCAATTGTGATGTGAATAACGCTGTGATTTTAATTAGCAAAAATGTTTTAGAAGACTGTTGTTCATGTTAAAATTTTATTAAATATCTTGATGCAATCAAGAATATAGACTACCTAATCTTTATTTTTTTAACCTGGACCGCTCACCGTGCAGTTTAACGCTTTCAAGATCACTAAACGGCCATAGACGTCATAACAATAACACTTCTATCACAGAATAATAAAGTAATAGTAGTACTCGTCTGGGCAGTGACCTTGAACCGCTCCTCGGTAGAATTATTCGCGTCCGTCTGTAACAGCCACGCACTCGAACTGTTGCCTACTGGTAGATACATAGCACTGATATATCGAAGCGCGACGTTTCGGCCGTTTTATATGAAGATGTACAGTCAGCAACAAAAGTCGATTAACATTTTTGTTTTTTAAATCTTAATTATTGAGAAAAATACTTCATTAAAATCGGGACAGATGTAAATTTTAAAGAAAATTAACTCTTATCTAATAAATAAAATGCTAAAAAGCAAGTTATCGTGTCATTTTGTGTTAATTTAGATGATGTCAAAAAGTAGCGGTGTTAACTGACTTCTGTTGCTGACCGTACTACTGTAACATTATTCCATCCATTCCTCCATTCCATTGTGTCTCGGTCAGTCTTTGAAAGCGTTAATTATGAAAGTGAGTATACAAAAGTAAGTACCTAAGTATCCACGAGTGGTTCATCGAAGACCCTCAGAGCGCGGTCACACGGTCTTTATTCCTACCATATTAAACATTCAGACTTAGGAACAATACAGATTACCTACTCTTTATTTATATATTTATGTGTAAAGTGTATTTATGTGTACTTTCAACAATAAACTTGTAAAGTTATTTAAAAAAAGGCCAAAAAAAAAACATGTCGAAAACGCGAGTAAAATCGGTGTTCTTCGCTCGTCACTCTGTTCGCACTCACGGCAAGCTTTGCTAACTTTTGTATTCAATTCATAAGCATATTATGATGTAAATACTACTATGATATAACTATGCATCATATTTACCAAAGAACATTAATTTTATCTCTTATGTTACAATAGTTATTAGGCATTATGTCTATGTCACACGATTTTGCTAGTTTCGCAAGCTCGCAAAAAAACGGCATCGGCACTTAGCTTCCAAGAGCGCCAACTTTAACGCTACAACGTTTTAGCTGCGCGCGCAGACACGAAGTAGTGTAATAGTGTCGTAGTGTCAGTGGTGGCGACACGTAAACGTTCACCGGATAAAATAAAATAAAAAAAAAAAACGAGGTAAGCTAGTGTTCTTCTTTGAATATTTTCAAGTAGCCTTGGTCAAGAAATTTCATGATTTCACTTGTACAATTTTCCAACTGATTATGAATTAAGGAATAAGATAGATCTTTGAGATTATTCCCAAGTATTTTGTTCGTTAATTTGCTATAACTTTCGTAATTCTCAAAAATGTGAAACTTTCGTGGTCATTTGTCGACGAAAGTTAGCTAGCGAACCCCGAAAGTTATATAACTCCATTAAATTATAACTTTAGATTTCTGTGACACCGCAAATGCATTTACTCGATTGTCGCGAAGTTCAAAATGTTATATGTGTTTCAATTTTTTTCTTATAACTTGTAGTATGTGTTTCTGTTTCAATTAAACTGACCTGTTTTACCAATTGTATCCCTCTTGCTTAAAAAATCCCAACGTCATCGTCATAATTTCTGATTGGCTTGTACTTTACCTACTTCAATAATAGGTACTCACGTCAGTCATGTAAATTTTTTTGGTTAAACTTATTTTCAGATTACTTTCAAACCGAAACTATGCCACCTCAAAGTTTAAAGGAGCGACGACGGGAGAAAAAGCGTGTAGCAGAGATAAGAAGAAGAGCAAGAATAAAAAAATATACAGAGTTACACAATGCAGTAAAAATGAAGGCAAGAGAAAGGTACTACAGAAGAAAAGCGGAAGGGAAAGTCATACCAGTTAGTGAAATGAGTAGTGGAAGGAAAAGAGCCGTGAGAGAGCAAAATCGCATAAAAAGCCGACTTTTTCGTCACAGAAAGAAAGAGCGAGAAAACCTTGCTCTTCGGGAAAATATGATCGAGTGCCCCGGATCTCCAAATTTAGTTGAAAACCCATTGTACTCTCCTAAATAACCAACTCCTCAACTAGTGCTAGCATCATCGCCTGAAACTCGAAAACACTACTGCATTTCAAGACGCGTAACAAGACAATTTATGCAACACATTGTAGCTTCATGTTCTTCTGAAGTAGTTTCAGTTTCAGATGCGTCACCAAAATAGTGATAAATAGTGTGTTTTCTTTATAATAACCTAAATTCAAGTGAAAGTAGTGTTTAATAGACATAAAATGGTGATAAACAATATTTACTAAGAAAATCGTAAGTACTCGTACAACCCTTATAAACCTCAATTAGGTGGGCTATATAGCCATAATTTATAGTTTTGTTGGTGCGTCCAAGTACCCTAGATCAAGACCTAGTCCTGGACATACTATTAGAGGTCTAGTCTTTGAAAAGTCCACTTAATTGGGTTTTTGGGGGTTTGGAACGGTAGTTTGTTGTTTTTTGTAAATTTGGTTTTCTTAACTTACGTTCGCAGGCGCGTCACGCCCTATAGTTGTGATATTGTTACTATCATATTGTTTTAGGTCAATAGACCAGCTTGATGTACCTGTAAGCAAGTTCAAGTTAATTTGTACAAAAACGGCTGAAACTATTTTTGTTTTTTTTTTGTTTTCATTTTCATTGTTTTGTTGTTTTTTCATGTTTTTTTTTTATAATTTGCGTTTTCAACAGTTTTCTTACAAATTAACACAAAAAAAGTAAGAAAAAAAAAATTGTTAAATAATTTTTACACTGAAAAATCTTTTCAGTGGATAATGATATAGTAATTATAGATATCTCAAATTCTCATTAGCTGGGCAATTTTATAACAATTCTGCCAATGTATAATATATCCTATTTACTTATAGAATTAAGGTGTTTATTAGCAAATTTGTAAATTATTCATAATAAAAATTGAGTCAAAATAAAGTTAATACCAGGAAGCGATTAGCGGAGGTAGCTAAGCGCGCATGCAAAATTATCTTTGTGTCCAACGATCATGCCCGTCCGGCATACCAGCCAGCATTGCATGAACCAAAATCCTCGTCGGCTCTTACGTGGCAACCAACGCCTGCTGCCAAATGTGACACACCTGTATGTGCAAGACCTCTAAATACATGCCTGACAAGGTTACACTATGATGTCCGATAGTTCCGTTTAGTTAATGTACACAGTTATGCAATAAATATATCTTTATCTTTATCCGACTTTTTCGCATTCCTTAAGTTCCAATTCAATCAATTGAAGCTGAACCTACTTCTTCCGCATTAAGTAGTCACACCAATTCGATACGCGCTAAACAGTATCTAAAGGCAAAACTTTCCTGCAAAAGAAAATCTGAGAAAAAAAAAGAAACTTGAGAAAAAATAAAGAATTGAATCATATTTTGACTGTAGTAGAAAATACGTCTGTTTCTTTCACCGAAACAAAATATAATATCTCTGTAGTTTACACACCGATTTACATAATATATAATAAAAATTGTACTCATTATTTTTACAGCGTCTTAAATGTGTGTTCATTTATTTAAAGATTACCTATTCTAAAAAAAAAATCGCCATGAAACGGACACAATTAAACTGTTGTATTAATTTTCTTTATTTAAGGTTCTAAAATATTTATCAAGGATATAAAACAACTTTTAGGCTTCAAAAAGCGACTGACTGCGGCGGAAAGAGTAAGGAGATACAGAGAAAGGCTAAAAAACGAACGCCCTGAAGTTTACGAAAATTTGAAAAGAAGAGACAAAGAATTGAAGAAATCAAAATACAAAAAGGTACCACAACTAACTGACAAAGAAGTATTAAAACAGCGAGCCAAATGGAGAAAACTTAAGAGAAACCAAAAAAAAAAAAATAGGGAGGCACGTCAGCAGCAGCATTAAAATACTAAGAGATTAGGCCATAAGTGTAACAAAAAAAATAATCTACAAATACTTTATCAAATACGTATTAAAATTCTGATAATCCCTCTAAAATATAAACTAAAAATTAAAATAGTTGTTTATGTGAAACCACACATTTTCAATGTGTTACATTTAACTATAAGAACGAACATAATAAAAAAAAACTTGATTTTCCAGCCTTTGTGGTCAAATCCACCCGAGGTGAGCCAAAATTGGTTTACCGGAGTTACACCTCTAACAATAGTTATTTATGAAGAAAAATACACAAATAAAATGGTACTCCTCTTCAAGAAACTCGAGGAAGTGCAAAGTTAACGTTCTCATCGGTTTTTATTAGGATTCCGTACCGCAAAAGGAAAAATCCAGACAATGAAGGGTTCCGTTAAACAAACATTGTAGTTAAAAAACATGTTCTCCCAGACATTGATATACGTCACAGTCAATTATCCAACTGCAAATTTAAGTTTGTATACCCAAAAAAAAAATTTTTATGTCATAAAATTACAAATTAACTATTTTGGGATCTTTTCCTTTACTTGTGCTGTGAGACCATGCTTCTTGCCAAAATCATGGTTAATTTGCGCACCGATTTACATAGTAATCAAAATTGTACTCATTATTTTTACAGTGTCTTAAATGTGTGTCCATTTTTTTAAAGATTACTCTAAAAAAAAAATCGCCACGAAAGTTACGCGGAGAATACTTTACTCATACAATTAAACTGTAAGTAGTATTAATTTTGTTTATTTAAGGTTCTAAAGTATTCATCAAGGATATAAAACAACTTTTAGGCTTCAAAAAGCCACAGAGTGTGGCGGAAAGAGTAAGGAGATACAGAGAAAGGCTAAAAAACGAACGCCCTGAAGAGTACGAAAGTATGAGAATAAGAAACTTAGAATTGAATAAATTAAGATACAAAAAGGTTTCAGAATTGACTGACAAAGAAGTCTTAAAACAGCGAGCCAAATGGAGAAAACTTAAGAGAAACAATAGAAAAAAAAACAGTAAACACGTCGGCAGCAGCATTAAAAGACTAAAAGATTAGGTTCACTAGGAAACAAGTGAAGCAAGAAAAAACAAAAAAAAAGTAAAAACCAATCTGCCTAGCCTTGATCCAACTATGTTGGGGTCGGCTTCCAATCTAACCGGATGCAGCTGAATACTGGAAAAAAATACTACAAATACTTAAAATTCTGTTATTCCTTCTAAAATATGAATAAAAGGATATGGAAAAAGATCTACTTAAACAGTTGTTTTAGTGAAACCTCACATTTTTAACCGAGCGAGCGAGCTCTGCTGCAAGTCTGGCAAAATTTGCTTTCGTGTGTCAGTTTGGTGCTACTCCTCTACAGATCGTATTTTACCACAGATCTGGACGAAACTTGGTATATAAGTTTTTCGAATTTATAGAATTTTTTGTTGTCGGGAGATTTTTGATTGTAGGGGTAATTCTTCCAAAAACGGGCAAAAAGAAGGCTATTTGTCTGTCAGTTTGTTGTACTCCTCTACAGAACCCTAACTGCGTAACGCACTACCAATCGGAATTTGAGTCATTTTGAAACAAATTGCTAATCCATTGCTTCACATGTTCGAAAACGCAATTAGGATACAGCACCCTAATTGCGTAACACATTAGCAATCGGAGTTGGTTTCATTTTGACAGTTCAACAACATTCATTGCGTTATTTACGTTGTCGAGCAGACAAATTTTTCGAACATTATGAAGCAATGGATGAGCAATTTGTTTCAAATTGAAACCAACTCGATTGATAATGTGTTACGCAATTAGGGTACAGGTCGTATTTTACAACCGATCTGGACGAACTTGGTATAAGTCAGGTTTAACGAATTTATAGAATTTTTTCTCGTCGAGGATTATGATTGGAGGGATACTTCCTCCAAAAAGGGGCAAAAAGGGGGCTACTAGATATCTCTGCGTTATAAGTTCCGATCTCGATGGTTCTTTTTTACTTGAAAGGTAGTTGGTCTCATAAAAATTTCGTGAAAATCTGATGAAGATCTTCGGCGTTATGAGCAGAATAGCTCCTCAAAATGCAGTTAATTGCTCACTTTTAGATTTCTACCAGTGGAATGGAATAGCCCCTTTAACTACTAGGTAGGGATTGATGGAGCACCTGGGACCACCTTCTCATCACAAAACTAGAGAATTCTGAAAATAATTATCATTATTCTCTAAAACAATGCTTTAAAACCAATATTAATGTTAGTTTTACAATGAGGTCACTAGATGTCGCTACTGTGCATCTCTCTACGCGAGGTCTACAGTACTGTTCGCGCAGAACTACTTACTAATCAATAGAGTGCTACATTCAATCAAAATGCCCAAATAATTTACAAAATACTTGATTTTCCAGCATTTGTGGTCAAATCATCCCGTGGTGAGCCAAAATTGGTTTACCGGAGTTACACCTATAACAAGAGTTATTTATCAAGAAAAGATACACAAATAAAATGGTACTGCTCTTCAAGAAACTCGAGGAAGTGCAAAGTTAACGTGGTTACTGATTTCGATAATAGAGTACTGCAAATATATGGCAACCACAATCACGGCTCCAAATATTTACGTTTTCATGATGGACGTCTGTAGACAATATGAAAATATTTTTACTGGTTAATAAATGATCTCAGTGTAATGTCTAAGGGTGCTTGCATAGATACCCAGATTCCCGGTAAAGATAAATAGTCGGTACCGATTGGTGCGGTCGTAAAAAAACAACTAACACATTGTAACCATTTGAGAGTGTAGACCTGTAGCGATCTGTACCGGTGAACCCAATGCTTTATACAAGTACCCTAAGGCCAATATTACACCGGCACTGTATTGCGTAACACTATCAATCGGAAACTGAATCATTTTGAAGTAAATTGCTAATCCATTGCTTCAGTTCGAAAAATTTGTCTGCTCAACAACGTAAATAATGCAATGAATGTTGTTAAACTGTCAAAATGAAACTTATTCCGATTGATAGTGTGTTACGCAATTGCCCCGCAGGTCTGTACCCTACGTGTATTATACAATTATACATTGTTTAACATAAGTAAGTAGGTAACGATAATCTTATTTATAATTTCGCGACTGTCAGGCTTGTTATGTACGAATTTGATTGTATAAAAAAGTGGAGGGCTCATAATTTTAAATTAGACGTTCAAGACTATAGGTACTTACTTCATATAAAATAAGATTAGACATTTAAACAAACCAGGAGCTCGTGGCTAAGTAATAACAGCCGCACGGGTCGATTCGTCAGGTTAAGCTACGCTTGCCGGGGTTGGTCAGTGGATGGGTGATCATTTTTACATACCGAGATTCCTCCGTACCTCGGAAAGCACGTTAAGCCGTTGGTCCCGGCTGTTATTCATGGATCTTTGACAGTCGTTACGGGTCGTCAGAAGCCCGACAGTCTGACAACAAGTCTTACCAAGGGGTATCGTATTACCCCGTAACTGGGTTGTGGAGGTCAAATAGGCAGTCGCTCCATGTAAAATACTGGTATTCAGCTGCATTCGGTTAGACTGGAAGCCGACCCCAACATTGTTGGGAAAAGGCTAGGCAGATTGATTTAAACAAACCTTTTTACAGTCCATTCAACCGATTTTGACTTCTATTCCGTAGGTTTAAGGATGGCATTAAAGGAAAAAAAGTATTCAAAATACCAACTGTTTATTGCTACTGCCATTTGTCATGGCACCAACGCAATAGAAGTCAAAATCGGTTGAACGGACTGTAACAAATGTTTGTTTAAATGTCTAATCTTATTTTAAATGGAGTAAGTATAGTGACTTTTAATAAAATTGATAGATAAAATAGATACCTAAACTAGTTAGATATAGTAACATTGTTTGTCCAACGCACCGGAAACTACGTCAACGAGAAAACAGATGTCGGCGCCATAGTAGATGACTGTCGCTACTTCGGCGACGTCATCTGTTTTCTCGTTGACGTCCCGTTCCCGGTGCGGTGGGCAAACAGAGTAACACACTGGGATGTGCTGTAGGTAGTCATGATTTTTTTAGGTATTTATTTCACTATAATTGACTATACGAATGATGTAAGTGCATGTACATTCTACATTTTGTTTGTAACTTGTCAATATTCGTGTAGGTCTAGTCGTGGGGTGTAGTCTGTTTTTTTTATTTAACAAACGAGTAAGAACCGAAAATTTTGACTGCGTTGCTATGGAAAGTCCGTTCCACCCACCCCGATCAATGGCCCCACCATGACCAATGACACCGACCAATGAAATGTGCGAGATACATACTCGGTACTCGTTTGTTAAAAAAAAACCAGACTATAGTAGGTAAGTATTCATCACTTTTTAAACAGGGCGTACAAAGAGTGAGACCATCATCATCATCATTTCAGCCGAAAGAAGTCCACTGCTAGGCCTCCCCAAAGGCCCCTCCTCCCTTATGAATTTTATGCATCTAATGAATTCTCTTGTATTTGTTATCAGGCAACTTCTTTTGCTTTTCTTAATGTCTCTTGGCGAAACTTCGTTTTTCGTACGGTCGTCGGATTTCTATCAGTTGCCCTTTGCACTTGGTGCAGACCGGACGCTCTCAATCGACTTGGAAGTATATAGAGTTGTTAAATACTCTTTTGACTTAATGTAATTTATTTTAAAAATGGGAGGAAAGCTGCCAAAGTCTGACGAAACACGAAGTTTGCCGAGGGACATTAAGAAAATAGTTGTACTGTACATAGACTTACACGTACAGAGTAAAATACAATATAAAAGTTGTAGCGCGCACCGTTTCGGAACGTACCCATTTTGACCGCTAAGTTGGCAGTACGGTGAGTGCGCCGCAAAATAATACCAACCGAAAGGCGCGTCCTGCCGCCCGCGCCTCATATCCCCTCTGGCTCTCCCGAAACACGACGCGAAAGACGCTCGCACCCCGGGCGCGAATATAAGTTAATTAGTAATAGTATTGATGTATCCTGTGTTTTATTGACATTATACTGTTTCAAATAAGTGTGCGGACATTTTTACTCCACGAACCCCCTACAAGTGGCGCCCAACGTGGGGCTAATAGCCTTACTGACGGTGTACGGTCCAGTGCCGCGAGTGGTAATAGTGCTCGTTCGAACTCAATAATTTTCGTTACTCGCGTGTGTTCGCCATTACCATGCCTCGGAAGAAGATCGTGGATCAGGCGGCAGCGCTCTCAGGCGATGAGGCCGAGATCGACGGCGACAATGAAAACGTTGCAAGTTTTTCATCAGGACAAGTGGCCGCCATGATGGCCGCCATGCAGCAATCCCAAACGGAAGCGTTCGAGCGCCTGTTGGAGAAAGTTGTTAGTCGCCAACCGCCATCCCCAGTTCCAAACTCTGCGTCTGCATCACCGGCCGTCGGCAGCGGCACCTTCACGCACTGCACCGCCCGCTTTGGCGGTGACGCCGACGAGTCCGTGGACGCCTTCATAGACGCCATCCAGAGCTACAAGGACTGCGCTAA
The DNA here is from genome assembly GCA_905163495.3 of Cosmia trapezina. Lineage (NCBI taxonomy): Eukaryota > Metazoa > Arthropoda > Insecta > Lepidoptera > Noctuidae > Cosmia > Cosmia trapezina. The sequence goes on from LR991029.1 coordinate 23,136,786, forward strand.
CGTTTCTGAGGAAAATGCCCTCAGGGGCCTCTCTATGGTGCTCACGAATAACGCCGCAATTTGGTACCAGGGAGTGAAGAAGGAGATCGATACATGGGGGGATTTCATCGAATTATTAATAAACACCTACGGTGATAAAAGACCGCCACACCGCATTTATATTGAATTGTTCGATCAAAGACAAGGTGATCAAAATACGGATGTGTTCGTCGCTAAATGCCGTGCATTGCTGTCAAAAATTCCCGCCAACGAAATATCCGATAAAGCGCAAGTCGATATGGTGTATGGCCTACTTGACGCACGGATACGAAAACACCTGAGGAGGGAGGACTTTACGAACTTCTCCGGTATGCTTCGCCTCGCCCGTTCCATCGATATTGAAGTTTCTGAAACGCGTACTCAGACGCACCCGCAGCCCGGCCCGCCATCCAGCGGCCGCTCCACAAAGTCTACGAGCGCCGGCGCCGGCCCCGCCAACCGCAACGGCAGCACGGCGCGGGCGACCGCGCCGCAGCCGCGCCGCTCCACAGCGCCAGCGACGCCGAGCGCGGGCAGCGCAGCACCAGCAGCGTCGTCGAATACGGTTGATAACGCGTCGAATCAACATGCGAAACCTAGATGTGTTTATTGTAAACAATACGGACACGTGCGTGACGAGTGTACTAAATTAATTAATAAGAGCGGTGGTAATGATAAGTCTCTAAATTGTTATGGTTGCGGAGCGAAAGGAGTAATGAGGTCGCAATGTGCTAAATGTAACAATAACTTGTCCTTTTCATCTGTTACAATTGAAACTTATCCGTCAGAGTTGGTAAGTGGACACAAACCTATTAATCCTCCTACATTCTCAAATAACACTCCAAGTCATAATATTGCCCGTAGTCTGGGCCGTAGAAAAGTATCGCCCATACATTGAGGGTCACCCAGTAGTTCTACGTAGTGACCATCAACCACTGAGGTGGTTATTGACCTTAAAGTCTCCCAGTGGCAGGTTGATGCGCTGGGCCCTTAAATTACAAGCTTTTGACATAAAGTACGAGTACACTCCTGGTAAGGTAAATGTCATTGCCGATGCACTTAGCCGACCTAACTGCAATGAGTCTTCACAAGAAAACTGTGGGGTCTGTTCAGTGATCATAGATGTACCACGCAAGAGTCCAGCTGATCTGCGATCTGCTCAGCTAGATGATCCTGAGGTGAGTAAGATCATCAATGATATAGAAAACACCACTGACCTTCTGTCTTCTACTCGTTGGTTAGAGCGCGGTTACCTTATGGACCAGGGTGTCCTCTATCGTCTCGCTCCAGACTCGGAATCCGAGGAGCCGCAGTTGGTAATTCCCGTATCCATGCTTAATGATGTTATGGATGAGTTCCATAACGCTCCTACCGCTGGTCACCAAGGTGTGGATCGTACAATTGATCGTATCAGACAGCGATACTACTTCACAGGTATGCGTAAATACGTTATGGACTATTTAAAGAATTGTGTCGACTGTCAAAGATATAAGTTCTCCAATCAAAAGCCCGCCGGTCTTTTGCAGACACCTATTCTACATCAAAGGGGTGAAGTACTGGCTGTCGATCTGTTCGGCCCTCTACCAGAAGCTGAAACAGGAGAAAAGTGGGTATTTCTTGTCGAGGATACTGCCACTCGATGGGTGGAGTTATACGCCCTCAAGGAGGCTACAGCTGAGGTATGTGCCAAAATAATGATTGAAGAGTATTTCCTTCGATACGGGTTTCCCAGGCGTGTCATTTCTGACAATGGAGTGCAGTTCATATCAGCAGTGATGCAACAATGTATGTTTCTTTTCGGTGTCAAGCAGAACCTGATACCACTCTATCATCCTGAGGCCAACCCGGCAGAAAGAAAGAACCGAGACCTGAAGATCCAACTGGCAATGCTGGTCAAGAATGAGCATCGCATTTGGCCCCAATTCTTATCACAGGTACGGTTCGCCCTCAACTCTGCTACTTGTTCGACCACAGGACTAACACCCGCATACATGACGTACGGCCGCGAAATGCGGACACCATTCGATGCACAGCACGATATGCGCGCAATCCTGGATAAGGAAACGTATGTACCTCAGGTTACGCCATACTTGTCAAAATTTATCGACTCTTTGAAGGAGATACGAGATCGGGTTGAAAGACGCCAAGACCTTCGAAAGGAGTATGCTGACGCTTCCCGACGCCAATCTCCAGTTTTCCAGGTTGGTGACCAAGTATTGCTAACCACTCATTCTCTAAGTAATGCCTCAAAAGGTTTAACTCGAAAGTTTATGCCTCAGAGAGATGGACCGTACACCGTCAGTAAGGCTATTAGCCCCACGACCTACGAGTTGGTCGATAGTCAGGGTCAGTTGTTAGGTCGTTTCCATGTTTCGGACCTTATGTCCCTAATTAGTAACCAGACTGACACTATAGAGCCGGTCCAGCCTCGCCGTCTACGAGGTCGGCCGCCTAAAGCCAAGAGGAAGGTGCGCTCTTAGTTTTATGCCAAATCACTCTCGGGCCGATGTCGTGACTTGGAGGAGGAGAATGTAGCGCGCACCGTTTCGGAACGTACCCATTTTGACCGCTAAGTTGGCAGTACGGTGAGTGCGCCGCAAAATAATACCAACCGAAAGGCGCGTCCTGCCGCCCGCGCCTCATATCCCCTCTGGCTCTCCCGAAACACGACGCGAAAGACGCTCGCACCCCGGGCGCGAATATAAGTTAATTAGTAATAGTATTGATGTATCCTGTGTTTTATTGACATTATACTGTTTCAAATAAGTGTGCGGACATTTTTACTCCACGAACCCCCTACAAAGTCTATTTTTTTTTTAAATGGTAATTTATCATCAAGCAAAAGCGACATAAATATAATAAAAGTAAATGCTCGAAACTCTAAAGTTATAATATTACTAAATTGACATTATATTTTAATCAATGTGATTACCTAAAAGATTATCTAAAAATCAAATTATTTTTTTTATTTGAATACCTACTATAATGATTTGTAAAAATCAGCAACTTGTCCACTTTAAAATGACGCGCCCCACTACCGCATAAACTTACCGTAGTGTACGTATACAAAAAGTAGTGGGGCGCGTCATTTCAGAGTAGACCTGCACCTTAACTGCGTAACGCATTATCAATCGGATTTGGTTTCATTTTGACAGTTCAACAACATTAATTGCGTTATTTACGTTGTCCAGCAGACAAATCTTTCGAACATATGAAGCAATGGATTAGCAATTTGTTTCAAAATGATTCAAACTCCGATTGATAATGTGCGATTGAAATTGCGTAACACACTATCAATAGGAATCTGAATCATTTTGAAGCAAATTGCTAATCCATTGCTTCATTAGCTTCATAATAAGTTCGGAAAATTGGTTGTAACGTAAATAACTCAATGAATGTTGTTGAACTGTCAAAATGAAACCGATTCCGATTGACAATGTGTTACGCAATTTAGGGTGCAGCTTATTATATTATTTTTTAGTATTTTTTTTGTCTCATGTTCGAAAGGACTATTAGTCATTAGTTCGTAAGGCCGTTTATAATAATTGTAGTTTTATTTATAAATCTATTAATAGGATAAGATATTTTTCTCAGAATAAAGGCATCTTTTACAATCGTAAGTAGGTGTGTGTAGGACAAAAGTTACACTAACCTTAGGGCCTAGCACACCTCCGCTGCGAAACCATAGCAGCGAAACCACAGTACACACGGCTATAGTATAAGCTGATCTCGCATTGCATAGGATTTCCGTACAATGAGAGGCCAGCTTATACTGGATATATATATATAGCTTGATATAGCCGTGTGTACCTACTTTGTTCACTTCAACTGACTCGCATGATGTTCCGCTACTCGAGTAGCGGAACATCATGCGGTTTCGCGGCGGAGGTGTGCTAAGGCCTTAAACGTAGCGAATATTGCTTAATTGCATAATACATAGGTACTAAATGAATTAAATAATCATGTTTCCTAAGTTTGAAGTTTCATTGTACCTAACCTGACACGTGGGGTCGTTGATTACCTAGTTATAATGGTCGTTAGCAAAAAAGATATTAATAGTCTTGGTAAAACCAAGGTTTTTATGGTAAAAATATGCATCATGATGCTATTTTTCATGCTGTATATGGGTCGTTCTAAGTTATAATAGGGTATTTTCAACGGCAATGATAAAAATTGAATACTTATTATACATATTTCATTCATTTGAAATAAGTCTTTAAAAAGTTACTATCTTCTTTGTGGTCATTTATATTCACCAATTAAATGCATTTAATTTAGTCACAAAAGCGGCTAAAACATGAAAAATGTATCTCCCCTGCTAAACTACTTACTAACATTTTCTTTTTCACAAAAACTATAATGTTTACATTTGTCCCTCATATTTAGCGCCCCACACCCGGGTGTTATATATTCGTTTTAAAATCACGACTAAACCTTACCGCATCGCCTAAACCCTAGCCTTACCGCGTAAATTGCGACCATAAACACAAAGTATTCAACGTGAAGTTAGCAGCAAGCATGCGCTACGCAAGCGGGCGGCCATTTTGCCCGCCTTTTCAATGAAGTCGCTTACTGGGAGTAGTTGTGAATTAGCGAATGTGTTCTCTCTACTGGTAAGTCTTTTTTCGCAATTGTAAGCCTAAATATAAATTATTCGTTTTATAATTATTGTAATTTATGTATAGAATCGCATTTTTCTTTGTTAAACACGTACTACAAAAAATTTGACGTTTATACCAGTTTTTTTTTAACAAAAAAAGTATCTCCCCTGCATTCTCTCCCCTGCCTCCTGGGGTGCCAGGAGAGATAAAAATATATTGTATTACCTAGAGTATTTTTACAACCGAACCGGTGCACGTTGTTCATGATTCAATCAATACATCCATGTTTTATTATATTACGCATTTCGCTTTTTCTTAATGTAAGTTAGTTAGTTTAATTCAGTTAGGTGTTCCGCGACACAAGGTTTTATTTTGAATGTCGATTGCGTGAGTGTTTATCTGTGGATTTATTTTATCTCAGAAAAATAAGTCAGCTATCGCGGATCCTCGGGAACTTTTGACATTTTTATTTATGTTTTTTATGCTAGTATAGACAATTAAGTCCAGGTCTAAGTTTACCTAATAGAATAAACTTATACACGATATGTCTTTACAGATCATGGCACCAATAAACAAAAAATGACGCGTGAAGAACGCCTAGAAAAGAAACGTATCGCTGAAAGATTAAGATACCAAAGAATAAAAAATGACCCTGTGAAGAATGAACAGCAAAAGAATAAACAGCAGAACAAGTATGAAATTAAAAAACAAAAAGGCTATATTAAGACTGTAAACCAAATGACCCCTAGAGAACAGCGAAAAGCTAGAAAATTATGGAGAGAAAAAGCCAAGAATCGCAGACGTCGTTTAGCACTACAAGACATGACACTCAAATGAGAATTTAAGTTTTTAAGTTACTTTTATTATAAGTGATATGGCTGTTGGAAACTGAAAAGTCAGATTATTATGAATTAACAATAAAAATAACGTTGATTGTTAAACTACCACTGTGATTTGTTTCATAAAACAACATTAATGTCTCTCCTCTGTTCATTAAGTATCCTGCCTACCCTATACGTCCTGTCTCTCCCCTGGAAAGTTATAAAATAATGAAAAATAATGAAATTGGGGTATGAAGATATTACCTAACTAATTCGATAAATACATACTGCAATCACATAAAAATTCTATAATTTTTGTCGTGCCACCTTTCTTAATAATTTAGTACTTACCTACCTCTTAACTTAGAATGACCCGTATATCTGAACATCTGAAAATATGGAACCGTTAGATAAAGAATCTTGCCGTTTCTTGAGCTTTATGTTGCCTTATTATTTTCGGTAAAACAGTCAAGTGAAAGTACTAACTTCGTATATTTATCAAATATTCATTAATTTCCTTCTCTCTTTCAGGTCCCGTATTAATAAAGACAAAAAGAAAGGGACAGTATATTCTCCTGTACAAATCGTATACTTATTCACGTAGTGCAAAATCAAAGAAAGGCACTGTCTGGAAGTGTACTTCGAGCAAGAGTGAAGAGTGTAAAGCACGTATGACAACGGATGATTGCCTGAATGTAGTCGCTAATAAGGATAAACACTCCCACAAACCACCTGAGAATGACGGGAAACCGAAGCATGTTTATTTTACTACATAAGTTGTTTTTAGTACATAAGTTGTTTATAGTTTATAAGTTGTATTTAGTACATAAGTTGTAATTAGAGCGGTGCCTAAGCAAGCGGTGAATAGTCACAAAATAACGCCTGTTCAACTACTGGCACAGATTAATACAGATGGGACACCCGCAAAATCATTTAAATAAAAAGCGATTCTTGCTACGACACAATAAAGTGCAATTCAGGTCGCACAACGCTTATTACCTACAGTTATATTCAACTACAAGTTGCCTCTCTTTCTATCGCGTAACTCGTATACCTTCTGACCTAATGAATTAGCCCCGCGGACGGGGCCCGCCGCGTACTTGTAGCTTCATACCTAAACTGCGGAGTGTCCCATCTTTATTAATCTGTGCTACTGGTGAAAATGGCAGATTTTCATGACGCCCGTTGTAATATGACAGAGCAGCACGCGGTTCAAAGGCACCGCGTGTCGCGTGACGAGCGGTGTCTTGTGTCGCGTGCGTTTCGCGTCCCGTGTCGCATCAGTTTGAAGGAGCCTTAAATTGGTAAGGGGATCAACATCACTAAACCTTCTTGGGCACTTATTTCAACTTGAACTAAAACTAAAGCAAGAAATGGCCTAATGTTATGAGCTAATAATAATTATGTTAATTGACTTTTGACTTCTTGTTAGCGCAGCCAATTGTAACATATTTTATTATTGTACTACCCCCTTATTCATAAAAAACTATATCGCTCAACAGACCTAATTTAGTTAAGGCGCAGATTTCCTGAAATGATCAAAAAGGTGGTTTTTTAAAGCTGTGTATCTCATAAACCGTAAATAATTTTGACATGTAAAAAAAATATGATATTTTCAAGTCCTTTTCGCATACAGTGATGGAAGCCAAAACATAATTAAACATACCTCCTAATAATCTTTAAAAGCTGTTTATCTCTTCATTAGCAATTATAAGTATAATTAAAAATATACCATGAAATGTCAAATTCCAAACTGCATCCAGTGATGGATTACTTTTTATTAAATAGTTAATTTCTAATTTTATACGATTTTATTTGCACTTTTACGACATAATTCCGGTGCGCGTGAGAATCTTCTATCTCGTGCGTCAAACTAGACAGCCATAAAGCCATTTCACTTACACACCGAGCTAAACTAAGCTTGGAACCAGCCGGTCGATTCTGTAGAAATCTCACCGTGAAAACTTAGGTGAAGTGAGTTTGTTTTTGCTAGGAATTGACACTATTGACAGCTCACTCCACGCTCACTTCACCTAAGTTTTCACGGTGAGATGGTTACAGAATCGCACTGCAGGGCCTTAAAATAGTGTTTTGTCTTCTTCTCTCAAACTCAAATCATAATTCGAAACAAATTGATAAACACTATTTTAATTAAAATAGGTTTATAGAGCGTTTTAGTTTTTTATGAATAAGGCGGTTAGTGTTTAATAAACATGTCCTATTAAAATTAAATAGCCATCTAATGTAAAATAGGCGAATAGTTCACAATTAAAGTAAGTACAGATACTTAGTTGATAGAAATAAGTTCCCTCTTGGAACTACATTATAATATAAAATTAAATAATTTTATTTACATGGTAAAAGTAATAGGATTTTATATAGAATATTTAGAGTAGCTACCTATAACTTTATTTTTTTAACAAATTATGTAGGTGTGTAATTGCGTGTTTTAATTAACTAGGTAAGTAAGTAGTTACCTAATTACACAAGTTCGCTTTGTAGTTAATTTTTACTTATTTCGTGACGAAGTGACATTTGATGAGTAGATATCATAGAAATATAAAAAAAAAACATCTTTCTTAGATTATATATTAGTTTACAAAATTGTGATTTAAAGACAATAGGGATGATGCCTGGGTAAAAAAAAAGAAATTCTATTTAGTCCGTCAGTCAGATAATAAAAAAATATTAGACACGTATTTTTTGCTTTATCATATTAATAAAAAAATACGTAGCTATCACGCATTAAAGTTGGGGAGTAGGGGCTCGCTACGTCACTTGTACGTATAAAACCTAGCTACGCGTGACGTCATGCCATATTTTAACTCAATGTATCGCCGTAATTTTTTGATTACGTAAAAAAAGAAAAAATACGTGTCCAATATTTTTTAATAATCTCTATGACGGACAAAAAATAAATTTTTAGTCATCATCCCTATTATATAAAAGGTAGGCAGCTAAATATTTGTAGCTGTATGCAAGTAAATAGAAATGTTTTATATAGTATAGTCAGCCTATAACGTTCCCACTGCTGGCACGCAGGCCTCCTCTCGGTGAGAGGGAGTGGGCTATAATCCACCACGCGGGCCCGGTGCGGGTTGGTAGATGTCACATGTCTTCGAATGTTTGGTTCTAGGACATGCCGGTTTCCTCACGATGTTTTCCTTCACCGTTTTGAGAGCAGTGGTGATGAAATAATTTACACAAAGTAAAGCGCCTGTCAGGGTCCGAACCTACGTCCTCCAAGTTGCAGCCGTTATCATTGGGCCACCACTGCTCTCTGTCGAGTTCAAGTGTTATATACTCTTATGATTTTTACATAACTACCTCAGAGCAGTTTTATTTACAAGTGTACTATTTTTTAAATAAATAATAATTAAGTTCAGACCATATTAATAAAATATTTACATTTTATTAACAAAACGATCGTAGTCGTAGCTTATTTATTTAGTAACCTATACAGTAGTATTCATAACACCTAGTTAATCAATTATTTAGGCGAAATCAACCGTCAATGTTTTAAAATAAATATTGACCGATCATTAAAATACCCATAGTTATGGATTAACCGACTTTAAAAAAAAAAGAGGAGGTTATCAATTCGTCGCGTACTTATATTTTTTTATTATTATTTTTATCGTATAGTTTAATTCTGTAAGTTTTTTTTAAATACTTAATTTTTTTTATATATATTTAAAAACAAGAAAAAGATAAAAAAATATATAATATTTTAGTTGAGTGTCATAGGTATCTTAGATGTATTTAAACATATTTTTTTTAGAGTACTTACCCATGGAGTTTCTTGCCGGTTCTTCTCCATAGGATCTATTTTACTATTTGGAACCGTGCACTTTGTACTTGAGTTTTCGTAATAGCACGAGAAGCCCTTCTTCTCCATAGGATCTGTTTTACTATTTGGAACCGTGCAATTTGTACTTGAGTTTTCGTAATAGCACGAGAAGCCCTTTATTTAAATTTCAACAAACGTTTACAAATATTAACTTAAAAATGTATACAACATAACGTCACGCCTCTAATCTCCGAAGGGTTAGGCAGAGGTGTACCTTATTGTACATCCACAACGATAACGATAAACGTAGTCTTTTACTAGGTAGGTAGACGACCACCTACCTACCAAAATATTTAAGTTTTTTTTTATATTTCAGTACCTAATTACAAAATAATGTAACAGTGTTTCTCAAACAATTTTTAAAAGGAAATGAAGACCTATAATTTTCTTATATTTTTAATTGAATAAACTTAGTTTTGCGTGAATATATTTGCATTTTTATTTCCCATTGTACTGAGTATAATTACCTTTAGAATATCTCAGATAAATGTCATACTTAGGTATTTATAAAAAAAACTTCACCCGTTGCAAAGGGTGACAACCACAGAAATCTAAATAATAAGGCACTTAGATTTCTGTGGTTATAACCATTAACCAACCTTCAAGGCTGAGAACAAAGATCTGGCGTTTGATAGTAGAATAATGGGAAATGATTTGTTGTGTTTAGGTACACAAACACTACACTTTACCTGACCACCATGTTCCCTATTCATTAATACTAAACCTCAATTGCGGAACACGCTCTTAATAACTAGGTACAGCTTTCATTCGTCAATAACATTATAAAATTGTGGTAAGTCTCGGTTGAATTTGTCGACAAACCTCGACATTAAGGATGTTCTTGAACTGTCAAAGTGACAGCGATTGTCATTTAGAAATTCATTTCGCAGCGTGCAGCCTCGAATGCATATCTTGTAAACTTTCCACAATAAAATTCTAATATTGACGAAAGCATCGGTTGATTGTACCTATCCAGTTTCTATTCAAGTTCCCATCACCTTCCAGTGGCAGTTGTCACGGCGGTAGATGGCGCAACCTTGTTAATGCTCAATGGATACTCCTTCACCAACCCTGCACCAATGACTGGAGGCGAACGGTGGTATTGTTCAGGACGAACGAGATGGAAATGTAACGTCTGCCTATGCGTCAACGATGACTACGAACTCGTCTGCATATCCAACGAACATACTCACACACCACCTGTGTATGAGAAGACCCCTGATGGACTTTATATGGAAGCTATTCCTTGAATTATTGTGACAAGGTTTAAATTCGGTTGGCAGTTAGTATTTGTAGCTTTGACAAGGTGTAGTTGTAAAGGGTCTTTCAACAAGGACGGGTCGATGTTGAAATTAAATAAAACAAGCTGTATGTAAGATATTAAAGAAATTATTTTTTTATTTCAAGGGCCCATTTATGCCATTATTTATGAAATATGACATCGTTTAAATGTCCACCGCGGCTTCGAACTTTCGCACGGATCCGAGAGGTCCAACTTTCAATTACTCTACTGCATAGATCCGGCTGAATCTGAGCGATGGCCTGCGTAATGTTGACTTTCAGGGCATCGGTTGATTGCGGAAGGCTTAGACCTGCGACTTGAGAAAACCTCACAAGAAAATGTATAGCGGGGTCAAATCGCACGATCTTTGTGACCAATTCACGTCACCAATAAATTGTTATTCATTGATCTGTAGCGCTCGCCGTTGACAGTAATGGCCTCGCCGTCATCGTTTTTGAAAAAGTGCGGACCAATGACGCCGTCTCTCATATTTCATAAATAATGGCATAAATGAGCCTTTCAAATAAAAAAATAATTTCTTTAATATCTCACATACAGCTTGTTTTATTCAACATCGACCCGTCCTTGTTGAAAGACCCTTTAGTATGATTTTTAATTCGACGGAATTCTGACATTTGAGAAGTGTTGCCAATAATAAAACGGTCCTACTAAAAACGGAACGCAACGAAATTTAAAAAAAATCTCTCTTGAGTTTAAGGTTTCAATTAGAAAAACAAAAACATCAAAAATTTTATCATCAAATTATTGAAGTTACAATAATTAGGAAGGTAATTATTTTTCTTTCACAGGAATCCCTGTCCACTAATCCATAGGTTACAAACCATTTTTAGGAATACCATTTTGTTTGTAAAATCTTCGCATTTTGTACTACAGACAGACAGCGATGATGACATTAGTGATAATGATACCTAAGTAAATAAATATTTAAATTTAAAAAATATGTTCTTTCACTCTTTTCTTCAATTTAGCCATATAAAATTAATATTTTAGTTAGTGTGCATTGAATGCACATGACAAACACTATTTACATTGTCATATAGTTTACTTTTACTACTTCGTTTACTTGATCTCATTCTCTTTCAAAGTTTTTGTTATTTTATATCCTAAAAATTCTAGTCATATAAATAACTTACCTATATAAAGGACAATACAGAAAAGGTTTATGATATAATCTGAACTGTAAAAAATTACAGCTGTCAGAATTCCGTCGAATTAATAATCAGACTAAGCCGCGCGCTTGCGGCTAAGTCGCGGCGATTTTTTTTCGCGCATTGGATTTTTAACGCTCTGCTTAGCGCTGAGAGTTGAAAATCCAACAGTGTGGGTTTTCGTCGCGCTAGAATGCATTCAGTTGCTGATAAGTTGGATTCACAAAGCTCAGCTCAACAACTAGAGTTTCAAATCCAGTGCGCAATAAAATCCCGCCGCGATATTTTTACGTCCGTGCGAACGTCGGCTAATAATAAGCTTTTTGTCTCAAACTTCGTTGTCAATGAATACGTCAGAAATAATTTTATATGTATTTTGTATAAAAGTAATGTTCAGGGTATTTATGTCTAAATAGGTTAGTTAATGAAGTAAAAATCAAATCATCTATGTAAAAAATAGGGCGCCCTTGCCCCGCCTGACCTCATCAAAAATATTTTTGTGTAAATATTTTTGTGTGTATTTAAGTATGCATACATAAAGTACCTATTGATTGACTTAATGTACTATTTGGCGGAAGTATTGGTTACCCCAGCAGACCCAGGGTACAAAGACATTTTCGCCAGGTTATAGTTTTGTAAAATACTGATTATTACAAGCTTTTCAGTGTGTTGCGGATTTTTATTTAAGATAAAATTTTGCATTTACAAATAAAATAAATTCAACGTAATTAACTGTATATCTGTTAAATAATAATTTAAACAAGTTTGCAGGATCTGAAAAACAACACAGGAGAGACTATATTTATTAAATTTTACATGAATGAATACTGTGTAAGTTTATTGTTATTTTTTATTATTTTGCGTTGCTTTTATAAAAGTGCTTGGTATATATTCTACTAACCACTTCTAATGACAAATGAGTATATAAGAGGAAGTCTGAAAGTGACTGGAAAGTTGCATGATGATGATATGAGATTCTGCAAGAAAATTGCCACGATCTCGTTAAAAAACGTAATGATAATCTAATATTACTCAAGATTTTCTAGATTAAGTATTGTTGAAACTACTTATATATTATTTTTTACCGCAGGTAGAAGACGGAAGAAACGTAGGGGACATAAATTGACTAATCTCATCGGATCAGGGTACAGACGACAGCCTTGCGTGAATTGTTTAAAGATGTGGTCACTTTTCTGGGGCTCCGAACGTGTCAAACATAGGATTTCAAAAGTCACTACGTTTTGTGAACAGTGCCCAAAGAAACCATATCTTTGTTATTGCTGTTTTATTCTGAAACATTCACGTTTGTAAGTCTAATAAATTACGATAGTGGTCGTCTAGGCCACAAATATTTTTACAGCAACTTAATAATGAAGGGGCAATACCTACAGGGGCAAAACAATGAATGTCACAAGAAATTCAAATATAAGTTAAGTATGGCAACACTTAGGTTTTCGTGCGTATTTTTATGTAGCATTAAGTAAAAAGCGTAAAAATAGACATAGTCCTTCATATCTTCAATATTTCAAAACACTGTACAGATAACGGAGTCAAAAAACGCTCTATAGGTAAGCACACCAACTTACTTTCATACATAACGTTTCAGAGACGTCATTCGCCGGTAAATTACAGACACTATGTGGCGGCCACCGCTCTTATAGGATAACTAGCTTTAGGCCACGAATATTTTTACAGCAACTTTATAATAGTGCTGTTAGGTTAAGAGATGTCTAATTTACTTTCATACATAACGTTTTAGTGACGTCATTCGCCGGTAAATTACAGACGCTATGTGGCGGCCACCGCTCTTAGGGCGAGCGCGCACTGCGGTGCGTTTTTCTAACGCATAATCTGTGAAGTATGGAATGTCTTTGAAGTGAGCGCACTGCGGTCATGCGTTTTGTTACTGTAGGCCCCGCCCAGTGCGGCAGAACTAACGGAACGCACCGCAGTGCGCGCTCGCCCTTATAGCTTTAGGCCACGAATATTTTTACAGCAACTTTATATTAGTGCTGTTAGGTTAAGAAATGTCTAATTTACTTTCATACATAACGTTTCAGTTTCGTTATTCGCCGGTAAATTACAGACGCTATGTGGCGGCCACCGCTTTTATAGCTTTAGGCCACGAATATTTTTACAGCAACTTTATATTAGTTCTGTTAGGTTAAGAGATGTCTAATTTACTTTCATACATAACGTTTCAGTTTCGTTATTCGCCGGTAAATTACAGACGCTATGTGGCGGCCGCCGCTCTTATAGGATAACTGTAGTGTTAGGCCACGAATATTTGTACAGCAACTTTATATTAGTGCTGTTAGGTTAAGAGATGTCTAATTTCATATTGTATGTTCTTACTTATCTACGAAGTAAGTTGACTGTATTCGGTTGTATCTTCATTTGTTCTAGTCTAAAATCCATTAGATGTTAGCATACCCTGAGCTTAAAATCTATGAGCTTAACATCATCAATAAGGTCACTATAAGTCCTTCTAAAGGCGTCTCCTCACATCTGCCTTGTAAATACCTTTTGTTAGTCGCCAAAATATTGCCAATATTTTTTCCGTTAGTGCCATTTTCTTATATCTATGGTTATACCTGGTTATGGTTATGGTTATGCCTGTGGCTCAGTTTTGAAACTCACACTGGTTTTTTTAATAACCGCTGTTAGACTGTTTGTCCTCTGCACCGGGAACGGGACGTCAACGTGAAACGAGATTATTCGGACATAGTAAATGTAGCTGTCGCTACTTCGGCGCCGTCATCTGTTTCCTCGTTGACGTCCCGTTCCCGGTGTGGTGGGACAAACACTGTTTAATGTATGTGTAAGTATACGAGAAGATATTATAACTATATTATCTATGGTTCCGAGCTCGTGGCTAAGTAATAACAGCCGCACGGGTCGATCCATGAGGTTAAGCTACGCTTGCAGTGGATGGGTGACCATCTTTACATACCGAGACTCCTCCGTGCCTCGGAAAGCACGTTAAGCCGTTGGTCCCGGTTGTCATTCGTGGATCTTTGACAGTCGTTACGGGTCGTCAGAAGCCCGAAAGTCTGACAACCAGTCTTACCAAGGGGTATCGTATTACCCAGTTACTGGGTTGTGGAGGTCAGACAGGCAGTCGCTCCATGTAAAATACTGGTATTCAGCTGCATCAGGTTAGACTGGAAGCCGACCCCAACATAGTTGGGAAAAGGCTAGGCAGATTGATTTTTATCTATGATTCCGTTCTAATTAAGGAATAAGTAACTATAGAATTTATTTGGATCTTCAATAAAAAGAATA
Organism: Cosmia trapezina; assembly: GCA_905163495.3. Classification (NCBI taxonomy): domain Eukaryota; kingdom Metazoa; phylum Arthropoda; class Insecta; order Lepidoptera; family Noctuidae; genus Cosmia; species Cosmia trapezina. The sequence continues at coordinate 23,151,812 of LR991029.1, forward strand.
CGATTTACTGAAGAAAAAAAAAGGAACTAAGGTACTTTTTGAATGTTTACAGTAGAAAAAAAAAATAAATGTCGTGAACTGTGCGTGACTTAATTGATGTTATGAGACGCATGTTAGCTTTTTTTGGTTTATTTTACATTACTTTTTTAATCCTACCCCAAAGATCAACTTATTTTCGTCACATTTTTTTTTTTAAATTCTTTATTTATTTAGAGAGGGTTAATCTAGACAGATTATGCCACCCTCATCGTTACAAATCGACTTTTTACACTACTACTCAACAAAAAAAAAAAAAAAAAAAAAATTATCTCATACTGCCTCTGCGACTAATGCCAATGTTTACGAGCCTGTACAGCATCCTGGCTGCTTCCGAAGCAGGAGCAGCAAGGACGCTGTTACATACCCCAGTCTCGCACATATTATTAAATACTATTCATTAATGGGTTACCCACACTGTTAGAGCGTTTGCGCAATTCTTTATTAATTATCCGTTAAAAGCGGAAATTATTAAGAAGAACAAACATTGGGAAGGTTCTGTAAAGTTCCGTCCCTGTAACTACCTAACCACACATGTTTACAACGAATATGTTTTCAGGATTAAACTACAAATTCATACCATCTGGACGCGGGAAGAATTCTCTTCTGATGTTGGAGAACCATACGTTTAGCCAAGCTAAAAAAGACACTAGATACTGGAACTGCTCCAAAAGGACCACAAGGGGTTGCAAGGCTAAAGTCCAATTTGATAACTATCACAACATCACTGCTTATGTCAGAGATCATAACCACAGCCCCCCTCCATATTTAGTGCAACTTGACGGGACTATAATGAAGTTGCCCTATAATTATTATTATAATAGGAAACCATTTTAAGTAGATTTTAATCCTTGATCCATAATATCATGGTGCACTGTTCAGTCGGTACAACTTCATTACTAAATAGACGTACATAATCAAGAACTAAATGAAATCATTAGGTAATTCTTTTTTATATTCTGTAATTTATTACCAAGTTAAATAAAAGGTTAATCAGCGGGTAACTGCGTAATACACTTAAAGGCAATCGATCGCAATTGCCTTTCATTTTGTCAGTTCAGCCATTTACATACAGTGCGTTATTTAGGTATGTATTTTGTTAAGCATACGAATTTTTCAAACTTAAGAAGCAATGGACGTCAAAATTAAAAGCAATGCGATCGATTGCCAGTTTATGTGTTACCATTTTGTTTTTGTTTTCTATACTAATAATACAGCTGAAATTTATTTTTTTTGTTGTTTGGACGCGTAAAGATTAGTCATTGCAAGTTTCCGCAAATTCATATTCCTACCTGTTGTAAAGAGTTTCCGCACCGTTTTCCCCGTGGGGTTTTCTCTCCATGAATACCCATCGTATGAGACGAAGAGTGGAGGGTTATCTCATATTCGAGACTCCTACAGTTGTCTACCAGACTAAGCCGACGTTCGCACGGACGTAAAAACATCGCGGCGGGATTTCATCGCGCACTGGATTTTCAACTCTCGCTGATGAGCCAAGCATTGAGAATCTAACCTAACAACAACAGAGTGCATTCTAGCGCGTCGAAAAAACACACTGTTGGATTTTCAACTCTCGGCGCTAAGCAGAGCGTCGAAAATCCAGTGCGCGAAACAAAATCGCCGCGAGATTTATACGTTCGCGCGTAACGTCGACTTACTGAGCCAACAACCAAGTGCCATGCACTTTTGTAAATACCTACCTCCAAGTTCACGTTAACTATTTTTTAAGTTAATTAATTATTTATTATAGATGTAATTAGTGTGTATTATATACACTTCATTATCTATAAACATGTGTGTAATCTTGTAAAAGGCAATTTAGAATGTTAGATTCTGTAAATTGTGTAGATATTTAAGATTGCCAAACAATTTAGCTAATGTAGTTGCAGTCCTATATTAGGGATGTTTCCTGGGTAAAAAAAAAGAAATTCTATTTAGTCCGTCAGTCAGTTAATAAAAAAAAATATTAGACACAACATATTTTTTGTTAATACAAAATTACTTGGATAACACGCATTAAAGTTGGGGAGTGGGGGCTCGCTACATCGTAACTAACAAACTACGTATAAAATCTGCCAAGGAGTGACGTCATGCCACATTTTAACTCAATGTATCGCCGTAATCTTTTGATCACGTAAAAAAAGAAAAACTACGTGTCCAATATTTTTTACTAACTTTTTTTTTAATTTTTATTTTTAGACGGACAAAAAAGATTTTTAGTCAACATCCCTATTGTATCTACTGTACTTAGTCACACGGTTTTTGTAAATAGATTTTTGGATGCCCAATTTCATGTGCTCCACGCTATTCCTATTATTTTCGATTTAGTTGCGACATTATTTTTTGTTCAGTTTCAGTAGTCACATTGTCTACGGGTAGAACCTTGCTCATTATTAATGGATATGCTTTTAAAGAGGAGTATGGTGAGAAGGAAGATACAAGATGGCCAAGATGGGTGTGTAACGAGCCTAATAACAGCAAATGCGACGTTTACGTCCATGTCAATGAGAAGTACGAAGTTATCCTTAAGGCGAACGCTCACACTCACGAGCCTAATTTCTGTCGCGTATTTCAAGATAGAATTATATAACGTCGACGTGCATGCTTGTTCATTTCGTAAATCATACCAAGATCTCATTAAAAGAAGTACCAATTCTTTTTATTTCATTTTGTTGTGAAATTAATAAAATACTTATTGATTTTAAATCGTCGTTTCCCTCCAAATCCTGATCCGTAAGAACTGCGCAGTGGAAGTTATGGTGGTTATAAACTTAGTCACACGGTTTTGTAAATAGATTTTTTGGATGCTCCAATATCATATATGCTCCACGCTTTTCCTATTATTTTCGATTTAGTTGCGACATTATTTTTTCTTCAGTTTCAGTAGTCACATTGTCTACGGGTAAAACCTTGCTCATTATTAATGGATATGCTTTTAAAGAGGAGTATGGTGAGAAGGAAGATACAAGATGGCCAAGATGGGTGTGTAACGAGCCTAATAACAGCAAATGCGACGTTTACGTCCATGTCAATGAGAAGTACGAAGTTATCCTTAAGGCGAACGCTCACACTCACGAGCCTAATTTTTGTCGCGTATTTCAAGATAGAATTATGTAACGTGCATGCTTATTGATTTTGTAAATCATACCAAGATGTACTGGAAGAAAGTACCAATTTATTTTATTTCATTATGTTGTGAAATTAATAAAATATTGATTTTAATTTGTCGTTTTCCTCCAAATCCTTATCTGATCCGTAAGAACTACAGTGAAAGTTCTGGTGGTTATAAAAATCGCATTGAATAATTTTATAATAAATATATCTAATTAGATAAGTACAACAAATTATTTACGAAATACACTAGTCTAATATGAGTAAAGCATCAGCACAGTTGATAAAGATTTATAATATTTATCGTATGTTCCAGTAACTACACCCAATGAGGATCAAGAATTAGAAGAAGAAGAACAACAAGAAGAGCAACAGTATGAAGAACAGTTGGAGTATGAAGAAGAATTAACCGAGCAAACCAGTAATATAGCTCTATTTGTAGAGTCACGTAGAGGGAAAACAGTTCTCCAGTACAACGGCCATAGGTATCGCAAGACTTACAAATCCAGGAACGGAACCCGATGGAACTGCTCTCTTAACAAGCACTGTTCCGCTTTCCTGTTCCTCAGTGATCAAGATGAAATACTAATGTCCCACGAAGAACATGACCATCCACAACCGACGAGACTTGAAAATATAGACACAGATCAAAATGGTAGGTTTTATTTTGAAGACTTAGTGAACAATCTTACCTACGCCAGGTGGCATAATCCAGAAACAAATATTTTATCTTTTTCACAGATACAGCAGTGGTCATTACATCTCGCAAAGGCAAAGAGATGCTCCTGTTTCGTAAGTTCACTTATCGCAAGCAGTACGACAAAGGGAACAAGTCTCGTTGGATTTGCTCCACACTCAAGAACTGCCGCGGCTGCGTCTTCACTGATAGTAATAACTACATCATCTCTGCCTTTGAGGAGCACTGCCATGACCCGCCGAAGTACTACCTTAAACCTGATCATGTACTCGGCGCTTTGAGGGAACCTCTCATCATTGAAACCGATTGATCTGGTTCATTAGTTATTGATAGCTCTAATTCTAATATAATGATAATTGTCTACCTTTTGGTTAGTTAGTAAAATTGCTTGGTGTTTTGAGTATTTTAGTGGTATCTATTTACTTTTCTTTAATTTCAAACTAGATATTTATATATATTTTTTTAATAACTTAATGTACTGTATATATTATAACTTTCAGCATACGAAATGAAATCGAGACGAGGCAAACCCCTGATACTTTACAAAAATTATACTTATTCGCGGTATCCGTATCCCCTTAGGAATGGCTGGCGGTGGTATTGTTCCAGAGTGAGAAACTGCAGAGCATACATACTGACTACAGTTGACAATGTCATAATAACGGCTTTGGGTTACCATAACCATCTCCCGATGCTTTATACTACGTAAAAGATAGCTTGATGTCTGCAACATAAGTCAAACTGACATTCCTAGGGTTGTCATGATATAAAAAATTGTCGATAGAAATTATCGATGTTTCTTACTATTATCGATGCTAATGTAACATTTAATTGGGTTTAATTTAATTACAAACGTTACTAAATTAAACGAATATTTGAATATAAAATACATTTATTCTCGTAAAGGAGTACACCCCAAATACATATCTGAATCGCTAGAACAATCTTGTAAATTTATTATAAACTCTTGTTCGCAAATATTATCAAATCGGACGTCCCACTCCCAATCTTCTTCCATTAGTTTTCTGCATTTGGTTACCACCTTCTTCCAGTCTTCTATCGATAGTTTATAGTCTGTGGTCACGTTGATTCATCGCCCATCACTAAGTAGGTCGGCATGCCCATAAAGTATGACATTTACAGGTACTGTCTGTACTACTATGAAATTCAGAACTTCATAGGCGTGATTTTACTGACAGCTGTCGCAGAGATCACGCTATCTCTTACGAAGTATAATAGTCTACATACGAGGGGGCGTTTTTAAGTTCACGGAATGGGGTTAAGAAGTGAAAATAAAAATACGAATTTATTTTTCTTTTTCAATATATTCAATTGTTCACTTGCTACCCTAATACATTTTTATGATCTTTCAATTAACTTATGTAAACCTTCGAAAAAAAAATGTTTTATCTTTGTCAGAAAAATACGTTGAAAGTGCATCCTTCACTTCCTCATCAGTTAAAAATTTCTTCCCACGAAGTTCTTTATCCAAGTTTGGGAATAGGTAATAATCGCTGAGAGCAGTGGTGGCCCATACTAGTGGCAACGGCCGTGACTTACGAGAGTTGTAGGTCGTAGCTTCGAAACCAGACAGGCGCTTTACTTGTGTACATCATTTCATGACCGCTGCTCTCGAAACGGTGAAGAAAATCATCGTGAGGAAATCGGCATGTCCTAGAACCAAAAATTCGAAGACATCTGACATCTACCAACCCGCACTGGGCCTGCGTGGTGCATTACGGCCCGCTCCCTCTCACCGAGAGGAGCCCTGTGTCGGCTGTATTCCAGCAGTAGGAACATTATAGGCTGATTATGCTATGCAGGGATCCAGGTCAGGACTGTAAGGTGGGCGAGCCAAAATTTCGAAGTCCACCTTTGGGACGGATGACATCTCTTACAGTATGGTTTGAACTGGTTTTCTTTGCTTGGTAAGGAACTTTATAACAGCGCGGTACTCGATTTGTTCCATATTACACATTTTATTCCCGATTGACTTGTTTGGTTGACTGTAGTTCAAACTTCAAAGACTAATGATAATGACTTAATTACTCTGAAACGACCCAGATAAGTACCCCCACTTATTACACGACTACCCATTCCGCGAATTTAAATATGTACCCTCGTAAATATGTAGGTATTAAGTGGGTATTTGGAAAAATACCCTTGTGCATACCTACCTAACCTCTTTTAGAGATCTCTCTAACAGATTTTTGAAAGCTGTCAGTTTTTTGACTTTGCTTTTTTAATAAGCGTGCCTTTAATTGATATATTATATCAAAGTTTACTAGTAGAAAATAAGTTAGAACCTATACATAATATTATACTCAATGATTATTTAAATAAAAGTATTTAAAATATGCCTAACTGTTGTTGAATTATTTTTTTATAATCAACCCTAAACGTCCATTGTCAATATTGATTAGAAAGGATTATGGGCTTGGCAGTTCTTTAGAGAAAAATCTTCATGGTATTGTCCTTCAATAATCATAGGTATGACTCTGACACTGAGCCCTGTAGGTAAAGTGCAATCAAAACAAACTACCCGCAAAATCTTATTCCTCGTAGCGTACCAGGCGCACCGACCGCTAGCCAAATCAACATCTGCGTATTATGGAGCTCCTTTGTCCATTCCATACCTACCTACCGGAAAACAGACTGATGGGTGAGACTGTCCAGAACTTAAACTACTTTTTTTATAAGTCTATGATGTCATCATAAGAATGCGTCACAGCGCTAGGTCAGAAACCAAGTCACCGAAGACTTGCTATTATCTACTTACTTAAAAATATTTGAATTTCGGTAATAGTGTCCCACTGTACTTAGGGCAAAGGCTCTTCTCAAAGATAGAATGTACGACGATTGATCACTATAACGCTAGCTCGATGCGTATAGGCGATTTCATTTAATTTTCATTTTCAGATCCATATCTTGTTATTAGAGACATAACAACGAAAAAAAATCGTACCAATCTAATTGGCAACCATTTCATAGGCACTGGCTACAGCAAGATGTGTGGTGCAAAAAACGTCGTACAACATATAAATGTAGGTAAGCAGTGCGATGTGTCGCTCTGCTTACTTATTTGTTTTGAACAATATCACACTGTTCCCCATCCTTCTGACTGACTCCTATGGCTTCTTATACCGTGCTATCTAAATATAATTCTTAAGAAAATAAATAATTTATGGGAAGTAATAATGTTTATTATTTATTTGGCTGTGAATGAGAGGTCAGTGTAAACTGGAAATGTATAGCTTGATGTGTAGCCTTGTGTACCCGTTCCTTCCTCGTGGTCAAACTGAATGGTCAAACTAATTTAACCACGAGGAATTCTGTTCCCGATAGTCAAACTATATTAGTTTCACGAAAAATATCCACCCTTTATTTACTTGTGCAGTCATTAACAAAAGTACTTTCCTTCCTCGTGGTCAAAGTTAATGGTGGCTATTTAAACTTTTTATCAAGTGTTTACATAAATAAATAGAAATATTATTTAAAAAAAATTAAATAAATAATAATAATAACAATAAGTTGTAGGATTGAAGAATTGGTTGGTTTAGCAGAAATAAAAGGCGGTAGTAAAGATGAAAAGTGTGCAAAAATAAAAGCTGATTTATTTAAATTAGAAGGTGTTTATTTCTGCTAAACCAACCAATTCTTCCATCATACAAAACAAGTATGTGCCCGACCCAGTTCTCGAAAATGACCATGTCACGTTGTACTGGGATCGGTCTATCATTACTGACGGGACTATTGTCACCAATAAGCCCGATATAGTGGTGATAGATCGATTAGCGCGCCGCGCAATGATTGTCGATGTTACCATTCCACATGACCAAAACCTCGTGAAAGCTGCAAAAAAAAAACAAATAAAATATCTCGACTTAGCTCACGAGGTTGTTGACATGTGGAACGTGAGCTCGGCTGTCATTGTGCCGATTGTAGTAACGGCCAACGGCATGATAGCCAAAAGCCTCGACCAACATCTTTCGCGGCTCTCGTTAGGCGGTTGGATCAAGGGCTAGATTCAGAAGGCAGTACTTCTCGATACGGCTCGTATTGTGAGGAGGTTCCTATCTCTGCAGCCCTAACCGCCGGTAGCTTGGACCCCGCTCCCAACACCGGCAAAAAGCATTTTTTTTATATTTTTAAATGTTTTCTTTAATATGCTTTTTTAAGAAATATTTAAAAATGTAAATAGAATAAGAAAGAAAATTAATAAATAACAATAAATTATTCCGAAAACAATGGTCTGTTTATGGCCAGAGACATCGCACAAACAATGTGGTCCAAAGTTGGAACGGCCAACTAAACAAATCCATGAAATGTCAGAATCCAATTACAGTTGCTTGTTTACGTGAAACTACAAAAAGAAAAATGTTCTAATGAAAAAGATTTCATAATGAAGTGTCAGCTGCAATTAATGCATGGCGGTATAAGTGCGGGGTACTTTTTAAATAAACTAAGATAATTATTTTTGTTAATGAGTGTACAAGTATATTTACGAACTATAACAAAGGGTGTATATTTTTCATCAAACTAAGTAGTTTGACTATCCGGAACAGAATTCCTCGTGGTTAAATCAGTTTGACCATTAAGTTTGACTACGAGGAAGGAACGTGTGTACCTACACTTACATTACATCCTCGGGATGTCTTTGAATATAATTGGCAGATTGACCGCTACAATGAAGTGGCCGAAAATAAACAAGTATGTATACACAACGTACCTAACGCTTATATATTAATTTATCACTTCTCATAAAATTTCCATACCGGGTGTCTTAAGTACCTATATGAAAATCGATTCATAAAGGAGTAAACTCCTATTTAAAAATCTTGCATTTAAGGGTTAATATTTTTTTTACTGAAGTTGGTTGTTTCTTTAATGTAACTTGGCCGTTGCCGAAATACTTGAGATGGACACCTGGACGAATGTTGAATTTTAGGTAGGTATATTGTTTGCATTCTCTTCAAAAATACTTGGTAAGTATAACAATACCTCGAGGCAGTTCAACAATGTACCTAGGTACCGTACATTGTTGAACTGCCTCATTGGTCTCTAGTGGTTGGAAATGCAACTGCTTAGCATGGGGTCGTGATATGCGTCAGAACCGCGGGTGTACTTTTCAGATGCACCTAAATTTATTGCAATTATTTGGTACCTTCCGTGTACCTTTACGTACCTCTCTTGAAAATCTGTGTACCTACACCCGTACAATGATATTTTAAAAATTAGGTACACCCGCCATCCTGATGTCAGAACCGCGGGTGTACTGCTAACCAATGTATGTTGCTAAGTACACTCTATAAGTAGATTTGGTACCTCTTGTGTACCTGCAGAAACAAGTATTAAAAAAACAAAATACTGTCAGGTTGCTGCGAAAAGTAAAAAAACAATCTTCTTTCTTTGACGTTGTTATGATTTAAATTAAAAAAAAAACAATCTTCAGTATTAATAACGTAAGTTAAATATTTTAAAAACCTATTAGAAAGACAAACAAGTTTGCCTATTTTAGAATTTTGAACGATTTATAGAATTCTGATATTTGTCAGTGTTTTCAGAATCGAAATGAAACAAGAGAGAGTTTTAAAGGTTTTTTTAATTAATTTTAATGGTAACGAAATAAGTAATGATTAATATAAATAACGCATTGATTCCATGTGCATTTAACTCGGCCAAATAATTTGTTACAAGACTTATATAAGGTAATCTATTAGTAAGTACAAACATTTTAAGGATAGATTCATTAACTTAAGATTAACATTTCTTGAAAAAATCATAAATTTCTATACGCTAGTTTCCAAGAAAAACACCAAAAACCATTTTGTTTAAAAAGTAAAATTCAACACCCCGTGTATAACGGGGAATTCCAGCTAACGTACTCTATGGCAGATAACAAAGGAGTCGCGTTGTTTACCTAAAACCCCGTGGCGGCGCGCATCCCCCGCTTCGCCCCTGCCGCACCCCGTTGCGCGGCCAGCCAGCATTCGACGCGGGAGCGGCTTCTAGTTCGCTAAAATCATTTCACTGATAATGTGCTATCGACGGATGAGTGCACATTTACGCGCGAGGGACTATATAATGTGCATAATGCGCATGCATTACTGGTGCGATTACAATCGAACGAGTGATTCGGCCGGACCACTTCCAACACCGTTTCAGTGTGAATGTGTGGGCAGGACTGCTGAACGGCCAATTATTAGGACCCGTTTTTCTGGATCGACTGACTGCGGATACGTATCTCCAGTTCCTCCAGCGAGACCTACCAAAGCTACTGCTGGATATACCTGTGTTGTACCGCAGGTACATGTACTACCAGCACGACGGCGCACCGGCGCACTTCAGTGTGCGGGTACGCACCTACTTGGATGAGGCGTTCCAAGGGCGATGGATTGGGCGCGGTAGCGTTATCCGCTGGCCGCCACGCTCACCTGATTTGACGCCATTGGACTTCCACGTGTGGGTCGGGCCAAAGACCTAGTGTATGGGAACGAACCGTACATTAGATGAATTACGTGCGCGAATTGTGAGTGCATTTGACGCTCCCTGCTTGCTGCACATGTTGCAAACCGTTATTTATGACTTTCTTTCTTAGTAGGTACCTACCTATTCGTCTAGGATCTTGTCTCCACCTCGAGCAACGCTATTAATATTCCGCTGCAATAAACGAAAGCAAAATTTGCGCCTATCTTTGGTAGAGATATTTCCAATAAATCGAAGCAGATCAGTGTGGAGCTATTTTTTTTTTATGTCAGATATTAACAATTTTACTAACAGTCATTTAAAATGTTTCTACTGACTGGTGTAAGACTGCCTTTGTAATGCAGGAATCAAATTATAACGTAAATGTTACGTTCAGTACGTTCAGTGGAAATTAATCCTAAGTAATAATACAAATAAATAAAACAAAATAACAAATAAAACTCGCCAATTATTTTTTATTTTTTTAACTTGGCGTGTTTAAAAGTCAAAATTCACTATCAGATTTACACTTATTTACACAATTTACTAGTTATTTACACATATCACATCAATTGTTGGACGTGACGCCCTTGTAGACGCACACACTGTCTAGCGCGATCGAGACAATGCCTCCGCACTTCAGTAAGCACTTGCTGTTCACTGGACATCACGTCAAATGCACTCACAATTCGCGCACGTAATTCATCTAATGTACGGTTCGTTCCCATACACTAGGTCTTTGGGCCGACCCCACACGTGGAAGTCCATTGGCGTCAAATCAGGTGAGCGTGGCGGCCAGCGGATAACGCTACCGCGCCCAATCCATCGCCCTTGGAACGCCTCATCCAAGTAGGTGCGTACCCGCACACTGAAGTGAGGCGGTGCGCCGTCGTGCTGGTAGTACATGTACCTGCGGTACAACACAGGTATATCCAGCAGTACAGTAGCTCTGGTAGGTCTCGCTGGAGGAACTGGAGATACGTGTCCGCAGTCAGTCGATCCAGAAAAACGGGTCCTAATAATTGGCCGTTCAACAGTCCTGCCCACACATTCACACTGAAACGGTGTTGGAAGTGGTCCGGCCGAATCACTCGTTCGATTGTAATCGCACCAGTAATGCATGCGCATTATGCACATTACATAGTCCCTCGCGCGTAAATGTGCACTCATCCGTCGATAGCACATTATCAGTGAAATGATTTTAGCGAACTAGAAGCCGCTCCCTTGTCGAATGCTGGCTGGCCGCGCAACGGGGTGCGGCAGGGGTGAAGCGGGGGATGCGCGCCGCCACGGGGTTTTAGGTAAACAACGCGACTCCTTTGTTATCTGTCATAAAGTACGTTAGCTGGAATTCCCCGTTATACACGGGGTGTTGAATTTTACTTTTTAAACAAAATGGTTTTTGGTGTTTTTCTTGGAAACTAGCGTATAGAAATTTATGATTTTTTCAAGAATTGTTTATCTTAAGTTAACGCCTCAAGTGTCTGATTTTGGCTAATTTTAGACCCAAAACACCAGCGAGTGGGGAGGGTTGGGGGTTAGTTGCGAACCCCATAGGTTCACAACTACTGATAATGATATTTTTTCCATCGGGTGATGTTTTTTTACGTTTATATACGGGGTGAAATTGAATAGCTGCGACAAAATTTAAGGGGGTGTGCTACACATCAATATGAACAACTTTTATTATGGGACCAAACCTGAAATCGCGATAAAAAAATCAGCTGTTCAGTACATTTAATGTTCGCATAATTCGTCAAAATGTACTGAACAGCTGATTTTTTTTTCGCGATTTCAGGTTTGGTCCCATAGTAAAAATTGTTCATATTGATGCGTAGATTTTGTCGCATCTATTCAATTTCACCCTGTATATGTGATCTAAGCTTAATACCTATTATGTAAAGTTTTGTCCTTTTGCACACTTTGGGTGCATTTTACACGCGGGGGGAGAGGGGGGGGTTAGCTACGAAGTCCATAGGTTCACAACTAATGATGATGATTGGTTTTCCATCGGATGATGTTTTTTTACATTTATATATATGTGATATAAGCTTATATACCTAACAAAAAAACAGTTTTTCTTATGCACACATGGGGTGCAGTCGACACTTGAGGGGTTAATGAATCTATCCTTAAAATGTTTGTACTTACTAATAGATTACCTTATATAAGTCTTGTAACAAATTATTTGGCCGAGTTAAATGCACATGGAATCAATGCGTTATTTATATTAATCATTACTTATTTCGTTACCATTAAAATTAATTAAAAAAACCTTTAAAACTCTCTCTTGTTTCATTTCGATTCTGAAAACACTGACAAATATCTGAATTCTATAAATCGTTCAAAATTCTAAAATAGGCAAACTTGTTTGTCTTTCTAATAGGTTTTTAAAATATTTAACTTACGTTATTAATACTGAAGATTGTTTTTTTTTTTTATTTAAATCATAACAACGTCAAAGAAAGAAGATTGTTTTTTTTACTTTTCGCAGCAACCTGACAGTATTTTGTTTTTTTAATACTTTTTTCTGCAGGTACACAAGAGGTACCAAATCTACTTATAGAGTGTATTTCGCAACATACATTGGTTAGCAGTACACCCGCGGTTCTGACATCAGGATGGCGGGTGTACCTAATTTTTAAAATATCATTGTACGGGTGTAGGTACACAGATTTTCAAGAGAGGTACGTAAAGGTACACGGAAGGTACCAAATAATTGCAATAAATTTATGTGCATCTGAAAAGTACACCCGCGGTTCTGACGCATATGGGTCGTGGGTTCCCTAGTGGGGTAGTGGGACAAAGTGTTACTGCAGTATAGTTTGCGAGCAAGTGCTAGTCACTGCCTGAGATATGTGAGCAGTGAGACAGAGGAGGTACGAGTAGGTATATAAAGGTCACGTCTAACTCAATCTGCCAATCGCCCCCCCCCCCCCCCCTCTCACCGCTCACATACCTCAGGCGGTACTAGCACTTGCCCGCGGACTATAGTATTAGGTAGGTATATCTTACGCACGGCTACAGATCAAGCTATACGTTTCCAGTTAAGCTGAACTCGCATTGTATAGGATTTCCTTACAATCATGAGGTCAGTGTAAACTGGAAATGTATAGCTTGATGTGTAGCCGTGTGTAAAATGGGATTTAAAACATGACTTGCAAAATAAAAGTGAACTACACTTCTGCCCAAACCTTACAGGAATTAAGCGTTGTGTTATGTTTTAAATGGACTATTAGAGCATTCTTTATTTTGTTAAGTTATAGTTCTAGGTGGTATAGTCACGTTCCCAAAGTTAACTGGACCGCGACCCACATAACAAAAACTTGCAAATTCGGGACTCACCTCCTTGGCTGCCACGGAGAAAACAAAGTGAAATTTTTATTTAAGTAATGAGAAGGAATTTATATATTTTAAATTAGTATATAATTTTATTAAATTTTTGTTATTTTTAATTCCAATGATTTTACTACTTATGTCTCATTTATTTCGGTAGGTACCCATTTAGTTTTATTTTAATATAGCAGTGCTTGGAGGAGGCCTATGTCCAGCAGTGGACGTCTTTTGGCTGAAGTGATGATAATGATAGCTGAAAATCCATTTTTCAAGGCCCACCCAATATTCGCTTGCGACCCACCAGTGGGCCGCGACCCATAGTTTGGGAAACGCTGGATAGTATTTAAATAAAATCATCTTCATACTTACAATTGATTTTATTTAGATATAAAATTATAAAAACATACATAACACATTGAGGTAGTGAGTATTACAATAAATTCAGTCTTAATTTAGCGTCGATCAGTCAAAAAAGGAATATTGAGTATATTTTTTAAATCTAAAACATAAAACTAAAAATACAATAAGTACCCACCAGTTCAAAGAATTTAAATTTTTGATTAGCTTTAAACATAATTCTCAGTTTTATAAATTCTTTAAAAAAAAATCCATTACATTAGCCCATGTAAGTGACAAAATTTTTAAATTTAAGAGTAAAATCATAGACTTATAAAAAAAGATGGACTCCGCGCCACGCATATCGAAAGTGAAGCACCGTAAAGATCTATGTGTGCATGATTTGAGTACCTGCAAAGACGCCGTCACTCGTGTCACGTAATGGCGGCCGGTCGGCATACTATGATGTAAATGTGTGCGCGAGGCGTGTTTGTACAAACGGTCCGGCATACTTACTGTGCTTCACTTTCGATATGCGTGGCGCGGAGTCCATCTTTTTTTATAAGTCTATGAGTAAAATTAACTTAACATACTTACAGATAATACAATTATTTGTTTTGGTCCTGAATGTTGTACCATGGTTTATTGATAGAGCTGTCAGTCATAAAAATATTTTTTTTATTTAATTTTAAAAACTTAGCCTAGTATTAGGTGGTAATTCATTTGAGGTAGAAAATACATTATCAGTCTTATATTATTTTGACAACTAGAGAACTAAGTAAACAGTATGCATGCACATTTAAAAACGGATAAAAGGTAAATTTTCAGTCTTCTTTATTATGGTAAATGATTTGTATAATGCCATGTATTTACTTAATTTTATATTGGTACATTTCTTTATTTTTCAGTCAATGTTTTACAAGTTTCTTATAAACTATCCCCATTATTCATAAAAAAACTAAAATGCTCTGTAAACCTATTTTAGTTATACCTAGTTCTTTTGAATTATGATTTGAGTTTAAAAGAAGGAGACAAAACACTTCTATCTATATGGCATTATGGTCCACATAAAGGACTAAGTTGCGGAAACCAAATCCTCTAACATAGAACACTTCTATAACTAAAATAGGTTTATAGTGTTTTAGTTTTTTATTAATAAGGGGGTAAGTACCTAACAAAAGTCTTTAGCATTTGAGTATGGAATGTTAAACAACTTTAAATGATCCATCGTTACGACGGTAAAAACCATGAGGTGGGTGATTATGATTGTTACGCACCCTTTTGATGACCTGTCCCAGTCGATGCACCACAGTTGTTATGTCCACATTGCATCCTGTCTTTGTGCGAGATGTACAGTACCATTGCTTCTTTCCGTAAGCCAGTTTGTTCTTCAGACGGAATGCGTAGCCTTTATTAACTAGAAGTAAGCTGCCTTTTCGTGTTGGAATGAAGTTTGCAACTGAAATCATTAAGTTATGTTAGTAAATGTTGAGTTGTATTAACATTGTAATAATAATGAAGAACTTAAAATACATTATTGTAGGATTAGGATGATCTATGAATGAAACAGTTTTATATGAAATAGATAAGTAGGTATTTATTTGATAAATTATTTCACATACATCACATTATTTGTTTTAAACAGATATTTATTACTCTTATAGTGTTACAGCAGTATTAATATTAGAGTGCAAGTAACTTTATGGGACTATGTTTACTTTTGCTAAATCTATGTTTGTCGTTGGTAATTCTAAGTTTGGTATCCATATCAAGTTAAGTAATTATGAATCTACAGTAATCAGTTAATTTAATTATTAACTTTATGGGACTATGTTTACTTTTGCTAAATCTATGTTTGTCGTTGGTAATTCTAAGTTTGGTATCCAAACTCAAGTTAAGTAATTATGAATCTACAGTAATCAGGTAATTTAATTATGAATACTTTCAAATCAATTAACAAAACCTAAAACAACTAAGTTATTCGCGCGCAATCACATAGCGAAGACACAACTTTTAAATTACTTTACACACTTTCTTGAGTTCACTATAAGTGTCATAAATGTAACACAAACTGTGGTTTACAACAAAACTAAACATAAATACATCGAAAACACAAAAACAGCATTAAAGGTACGCAATAAGCAACGCTAAAAAATGACGCTGTCTTTCTTGTCTTGATTGTCTGTCATTTTGTTTTTTTTTTTAATTTTAGGAAAAATGTAGCCAGCTTAAAAATTAGCTCGATCTTGGGCTTGGGTGATAGATCTTCTTGGTCGCGGTAGTGCTTGCGTCTGTAGCAAGTAGCAACCCCAATTATAACGTTCCGTTACAAGTACAGGTTGCGCTTATTGAAAGAAAAGAATCTCTCTTCTTTCAATCTTTCATATTCATCCAAAGAAAGGTGTATCAGACTAGTATTAGATGATTTAAAACTTTAGAGAACATAAAACTGTCGTATATTTGTTAAATTTTCCTGATAGTTACAATACTTATGAATTGTTATTGTTTATTCACAATAATGATGAATGATACCTAATTATTGGAAATAACCTTATCCTACATATAATGCGCTCCTGAGCGTATCCGATCATTGGCAAATGTAAATAAACACCAGCTAAAAAAATCATACGAAACGTCATTGTCAGTATTTGTCAAAGCGACAATTTGACAAACGTGTTTCGTTTCGTAAAGCAAAGAAAACATCGAATTAGCTAATAAGTTATCTGATTTTATTTAGTTAGAATATCGAATTATGTTTAGTTTGCGGAATGTATCTCCCGTTCCTTGTAAGGTAGCACACGATCGGCCGAGCATTCTCGGTGCATTAAAAAAGTTGTGAAGTTTGTGAACTTTAAAACAAAGTTTTGTGTTCAGTGAAAAGTGCTCTTGTGTAGTTAAGAAAGGTGTTTAGTATTGAGTTTGTATTAGAAGTCTTTACCACGATATTTGATTAGAAATGTGGAAGTTACCATCAGATAATAAAGTAATGTTTTTAACCTGGATTTTACTTGGATTGCTTATATTAAGTTTATGTAAGTACAATTTGAGCACACCTCAATTACCCAACGATAACAATTTAACTGGAACTCTTGAGTTGTTGAGTCAAACTTGATAGTAACCTAGAAAAAAAAAGAAAAAAGTAAGTAGTTATGTTATATTCAGTCCAGTGTTTCCAGTAAGTTATTACATAATATAGTTATTTATGTACATAAATGCTTATGTAGATTTTCAGAATCTAACTAGTTTTCTCTGATTGTAAAATAATTAATTAAGTTGACATCATAGACTTATAAAAAAAGATGGACTCCGCGCCACGCATATCGAAAGTGAAGCACAGTAAGTATGCCGGACCGTTTGTACAAACACGCCTCGCGCACACATTTACATCATAGTATGCCGACCGGCCGCCATTACGTGACACGAGTGACGGCGTCTTTGCAGGTACTCAAATCATGCACACATAGATCTTTACGGTGCTTCACTTTCGATATGCGTGGCGCGGAGTCCATCTTTTTTTATAAGTCTATGGTTGACATAATGTTTTGTATTTTAATTTCAATTGTAGTTTCAATTCTTATTTTATACTAAAAAAGAGTATAAACATCTACTAAAAAACGCTAATTTTGCAGAAATATTTGTTGAAAAAACTTCCTCAATGTTGCTACTTATCATCTAGAAATGTCTTTGGCTTTTAGCCAATAATTAATGTGTTTACTTATGACTATTATCACTCAGATTGTTGTCTAAGCATTAGATTTGCTTATCTATTTTATATTACCTTGCTATCAATGATTTACTACTCAGAAAAATATACATAACACCGCAGACTAAATAAAAAAGACATAGCACTGCAAACAATACAGCGAAACATGTGCAAAACTACACCTCGCTCTGTGCATTCAAGATCACACGCACACATTTACACCTAACTACAATTAAACTACACCTCAATACACATACACATGTTTACGAAACCTGAAACATGAGGCCTCACGTCACTGTTGACAGCGCTATGTCTTGGTTTTTTTTTTGTCTGCACTTAAAACTAAGATAAAAAATAATATGTATTTGTTGATCTGTTCTTGTTTTTGCTGAAAAAGATGGTAAGCATCTAAAAACATAATAATTGCATTTTCTTGTTGTCAGTAATGCAAAATAAATGTCATTTTTAACGCGGAAAGTGTAAAGTTTTCCTTAATATTTGAAATATTTATTTTATATGAATTTATTTCCTGAATTTGGCATTATTGCTATTGTGAGTCATTGAGGAAAAACATTTCAAGATTATTCCAATCCCAAACATTCAACTGTTCCAATTTGATTTCCTAATTTGGAGGCAAGTCTAGGCTCATCATAAAGTAACATTAGTAAACACAGTGATTTTTCTCTAAGACTTTAAAATGAAACTTTAGTTCCTCACTAAACTTTGGTTCAGTGCTATCTAGAGTTTCAGTCCAGTCAAACACCGGTAATTATAATTACAACATTTCCATTATTATCAACTGTATGCTATAGTTAAATTTTATTGTTAACGGCCTCAAATTACCAAAGAATACTATTCCATATTTCTTTTTAAAACATTGTTTAATATTTATTGCTACTTAAAAAGTCCATAAAATTAATAATGTATGTTTAAAACCAGTTTTAATGAATAACATAAATACATCAGCTGTTTGAGTGATATATCACCACAATGCTTACATATTATGGACAATGTATTGATTGCAGTGAAGGACACTGAAGTCATCTTTTCAATCAGATTTTTAGTCACTGTATTCTGTTATAAAAAGTAGGCACTAAATATATACTCCCAGACTCCTAAATCGAGCGATTGTGCATTTCCATGTTAGGTTTATTGGCCTAAAACATCAAAACAATCATGAGGCAAGTTGAGAAAAAGTTTTCATGCAGTTTTGAAGCTGCCATCATTGTTCCGGGTTTTAATTCATTAGGTACCTAAAACTATTTAAAAAGTTTTATAGGTACTCCTATACAAAAAAGTGCAGGGTAGCTCGATTTAAGAGTCTGGTAGAGTATAATATAAAACTGTAGTGTAAATAATATTTATGTTACACAAAGTTATACAAACTATGTCCATATAGGATATGATGCATCATTGATTCATATCTCAATCCAACTCGCTGCTATTGTTTAACATTTCCTATTTACCATACTAAAGTTTATTTTAGATACAGAGTGTGTAGTACCCACTAAATAAGGTAATATTGCCAAGACAAATCATTTTAAAGATCGGTACTTAAACCCAAATAACATAGGTGTACCCCAAGGTCCTATGTTAGGGCCCAGAATTGCAGTTATTGTCAATAGTTATTGGAATCATAAATCCTAAGAAAAGACAACAGGTATATTTATATTAAACTCAATTAAATGTCTTTTCTGGAAAAGTTTTAAGAAACTTTTGTTTAAAAAAAAGTATTTGTATTGTTTTAAATCGACGAACATGGTCAGGAGTGGAAAATTATGATAACACTCATTTAGGTGTAGTTAACTGAATTTTATAGCCAAATTCTTCATTATTTAAGTAAGCTATTGTTTCGAACTTTGTCAACTTGACTTATAACTTCATTCTAAATTTAATATGGTATACTTGTTATTTTCCTACTTGATTGTAAAGGCAAGCCATTGAGGTAATAATTTCTCATTTTATTTCTCAGAAAATTTCCACAAATGTTATCTACTTATTTGTATATTTTGCAATTATAATAATTAACAATATTATTTGTTTCATTTACCTTCCTGCTAACGTAAGTAACTGAACCTTTATTTGTGTTACAATTCCGTTTTATATTTCAGGTATATTCATAAACACTAGAGGGAACTCCAAACTATTCATATATCAGAATCACACGTTCCGATTTATGTATAAGAAGGCATATGGCAGTCAGCTGTGGTACTGTTGGTACTTCTTCAGCAGGTGTTGTCCTGCGAAGCTACGGATAAATAACAATGGGAAGGTGACAGAAAGCATCGGCAGACACAACCACGACCCTCCAACCTGTTGGATGACCCCGGACGGCAAATCTTACAGTCTCCCTCCCTTACCAGATAAGACACCTCCAAACACGCCAAACAATGTATGATTATAATAGAAGTATTTGCAAACAATTTGTTTTACTGCCTTTATTTTGTTGTGAAATGAACAAACTGCCTCTTTCAAACAAGATGAGATTTAATTTGTATTCTATGGAATGTTAAGTTTACGTCGAAAGTTTACTTTGTAACGTAGTATTAAGTACGTAAATATACTAATGTTTTACACTATGTACAAAAGTTGAGAGTTTATTGAAATGCAAACATTATATTCTCTTCTAGAGTTTAATATATCTAATACGAAATAGTTTCGTACAATTTTTTTTTTTAATGTGCGTCCAGTTCTATGTTTTGATCAGCGTCATTGTGATAACACCATTTTAGCCCATCAGAATATCAGCCTTGAATTTGACCACTGAACTTCCGGAACTGATATGCAAATTTTTCAACTTAAACTTTAAAATTATTAAAGAGTAAAGGTGAACGTCCACTGGTCCGCAACGCACGCACGGCACGCAACGTATTTAACGGATTTGCCAATGGCATGCGTCCACTATATCAGGATATTATCTCTTTGCAAATTTGAATGATGTTGTTTCATATCTTTCTGGTTTCTACTAAGTAATAAGATTAAACGTGAGTCATCCATTTTATAATGTTTTTAGCGGTTCTCATCTCAATTATAAACAAAACTACGTGCGCCAATGAGCGATGCACGGAACTAATTCATATGACGTCACCGGCACGCAACTCATTTTTGTTCATGTTCGTGCTCGATGCAGGCGGTACCAGGCGGGCAGTAATGGACGCAGTCCTATACGAATTCATACAAAGTGAACCAAAATTCGTTACGTGCCGTGCGTGCGTTGCGGGCGGCGCGGACTAGTGGACGTTCACCTTTATTCGGTCGCTCCGTACCATGTGGGTCGTAAAGGTTATGTCGCTATTCAAAATATAACAGGTCATACGCCAAAGCAATATTTGGATGCTAAATATTGCTAGGTACATTCTTTATTGTACATTTATCATGCATTTTTAGTCACCGCAAAAGTGATGTTTTAATTGTATAGAACTTATAAAATACTATGTAATATTGACACGTTTTTAGTGTATTGTCTGTCTGTCCTTCATGAAATCATGACCTACATAGATCCGCCCATAAAATATAATATCTATTGTTGCTCTTGCGCCGACTTATTTTATGTCGTTATGTCAAGGTGAAGCGGAGATTTCGCTTACCTATGTGATGTCCAACTGTTATTTTTTATTGTTCCTCTTTGTGGCAACCAAAGATATTTGGTGAGAGATAAAACTTAATTTACTCACCCCTAACTCGATACTTAACGAAATACCTATTATTTTTATCTCCCTTTTTTCAATTGTGACGTTTTCATCTTCTGATTATTACCCTAAAAGATTATCGGTTTCGGACAAAAGTTATGGAGATAATTCGGAGAAAATTCACGCTATCATTTCATTAAGTACCTAATAAACGAAATTATCAATAAAACATGACATTGCCAAATAAAATCAACAGTTATTATGGGTAATACCGTATTAAATTACCTTATCCTTATCTTAATATTTCTGTGCTGAAATATTTGTCTGATAAGTTTATTCTGATAGAACACTCGAGTTATTAAAGAGTAGGTACCTATCTACATAATAGGTACATGTTATATCGGACGCGTAAAGTTCTATATCAGTAGATAGGTACCTACTTACATAAACAATTAAAAAAGCTCCAGTGTGTTGACGCTCAACACTTATTTTATTGACTGTTTTATCGACCACACATCAAATATCTATTTGCGGTGTTTTATTTAACTTGGACTGTACCTACATACCTCTCACACATTAAAATAATCACGTTTTGTGGAGGGGCGTTCATTTTTAGAATGGTTTATCTCTACTTACCTATTTAAATTGTTGGTCAAGTTCGACATTAAACATGACGGCGCGCGCTGACGCGATATGGATAACATCTGCAGTAGAACTGTAGAAAAGATACAATCTTGCTGTTTCTCTGAAACAACCCATTATGGCGCAGGCGAAGATATATGATTTTAGTGACTTTTTAATCTTTTTTGTCCTTTAAGCAAGCTACTGTGCAAAAAATGTAGGTATGTTAAACTAGAACACGTAGGTAGGTACACATCAATTCTATAAATGTGAATATTTAAGTATTGTACTTATAAGTAGTAAAATACTTAGGACATTCAGGAAGTAATGTCTAACCAAAAAATAAAAACGATATTACTTTCAAACTACTTAAGTAGATTTTTTTGGATGCACAGACTAGGTACTTATTTTGTTATTTATAATTTTATCTGTGATTTCTTTAAATTTTCGTTACTTACTAAAAAATAAGTATTCCTCAAGCCGAACGGAACGGCATGCGGCGAAAACTCACCGCCCATCCGCACAGGCTCATCAGCACATCGTCACCTTACATCTCAAATAAAAATAAGAAATCAGAAAATATGTACGTAGGTACTAGGTAGGTGCTATTAGTAATTAACCTACTTTAGGTACTGATTGAATTTCTTAGGCACTGGCACTACTGGCCACTTAAATAAAACACTGCACATGCCACTCAACGAAAAATATCATAATTATTATAAGTAATGAAAATAAAATGTTAGGAAATTAGTTTATAATAAAGATCAAAGTTCCATTCTGTATTATAATTATTGTGCCTTTCAACGAGTTTTATGTAAACCAAAAATAAAATATATCAAATTGTATGACCATCTTTTATTTTCATAATTTCCACACTTCAGAAACTGGGACCTACAAGCGAGAAATCACGCCACTGATAATATAAAACTCGTGGCTAAGTTCTGGGCTGATACAATTTAGATTATCATCGACGGGCTGAGAACAATCCGCCTCTGTTTTGACCGTCCCAGGCCCAAGGCCATGAAGTACCAGCCGCCCCATTCTCAGCACCCATCCTATAGACTACATAATGAATTTACTTTATTGCCAACTTTTATCGAAATCTATTCGGTTTAGTTAACATTAATAATATCTGCTAGTTAGTTACTGATTTTTTTTAGCGATTTCTGTTTTGGTCCTATATTAAAAGTTGTTCATAATGATGAGTACAGTGACCCTTTAAGAGGACAATGGTCAATAATCAGTAACCCTGTATGTACGAAAGTGATTTATTATAGGAAGATTATTGTTACCTATACGACGCGGTGCATTGCGGGCTGCCATAATGTGCGCGAGCCTTTATTAGAATATTTAGGTATTTTCAGTTATTTCTTCTTATCGTCAGTTTTTTGTCAGATTGGGCGCCACTAATATCTGGCCGCCCTAGGCCTGGGGCCTACTGTGCCTTAGGGCAAATCCGCCACTGGCTGAGAAGAAGAGATACCACGTCCAGGTCAGAGGATCCAGCCTCTCAGACTAAATAAAAAACCAAGACAACGCTGCGAACAATACAGTGAAGCATGCTCAAAACACTCAGTGACTCAAGTCACTGTCAATAGTGACTTGAGACTGGTTTTCTAAACATGTGTGCACGTAGAGAGGTGTAGTTTAGTTGTAGTTTGTTGTAAATGGGTGCGTGTGAGCGTGTATGCACAGAGCGAGGTGTAGTTTTGCTTATGCTTCACTGTATTGTTCGCAGCGCTATG
The DNA here is from genome assembly GCA_905163495.3 of Cosmia trapezina. Classification (NCBI taxonomy): domain Eukaryota; kingdom Metazoa; phylum Arthropoda; class Insecta; order Lepidoptera; family Noctuidae; genus Cosmia; species Cosmia trapezina. The sequence goes on from LR991029.1 coordinate 23,175,491, forward strand.
TCTTGGTTTTTGATTTGGTCTGGGGCTAAAGTAGAGAATAGGAAAGAATAATTTCATTGATTATTTACGCATTGCGATCGGATTAGTGATTGCTCATTGCAATACGATTTAATTAGTACTTACCTAGATAGTGAAATCTGGTAGGTACTATATTATCACAATGACTGGTATTCACAGTTCAAATTAAAAGATAGGCAGATATCGTAACTGACTCATACGACTCATCACTCAACTGTCGAATAACTAAGTATACCTACTTAAACTTAGTTATTCGACAGATTAGGTAAATCGAGTCGTCTAAAAGCGAGTCGGCCTCAGCGCCCGGCACAGTAAATTTAAAAATCTTTTTGATAGAATACCTACAGCGTAATGAAATAAAAGAAGCAGATTACAGGAGCTGTGGTATTTGGTCGTAAATAATATACAACTCTAGCGAAATGGATACGAAAATATTTGTGTGATTAATCCGACGTAAGCGGTGAAAGGGTTAAGGTGACTGCGCTGTGGTAGCCAGCGAAATTCAAATGAGCGCTTTTTGCAATTTGCAGGTCATCGTCAGGTTGTATCAAGTGATATTTTCTTCCGGATTGGTCTGATTTCGAGACGTATCTGAGGAAATCTAACTTAGAGAGATGTATTGATGACTTTTATGTCCAAACAAAAAGTTTCCAGTTCTCGGCATTCAGTTTCCGTTAGAAAAGAAGTTTTGTAAAGTTGGATGAAAAAATTGCATTTACTTAGCAATTTTAATTGATTATTAATAAATGCTCAACTCAACAATTTCATATAGTAAACCAGCTGTTGCCCGCGGCTTAGCCCGCGTGGGTGTCGTTACTTCCCATGTATTATTATACTCGTACAATATAAACCTTCCTCATGAATCACTCTATCTATTGCTGAAAACTGCATTAAAATCCGTTGAGTAGTTTAAAAGATCTAAACGAACAGACAGCGGAAGCGACTTCATTTTATACTATGTAAAGATGTTATAAGTACTATTTTTTCAGAATTTCAACTTCAAATGTGTGATAAAAAAAATATATGTGCCAGTTTTTGAATATTTTTTAAATCCTTACAATCAATTGACTATTCTAGATACCGAGTCTAGTCTTAACTCAATACCCCACTACTGGACCCTTTTTGCTTGGACGCCCACAAATATAGCAGGTTACCTACAACATAAACTTAATTCATAGCAGCTCAGTTGAAAAACAGCAGCAGCAGCGGGAGGAAACGCCCGGGTGTCACCATTGTGTGGATCGCCCGGAGGACACGGTGGAGCATACAGTGGAGGTCTGCCCGGCTTGTGTAGAGCACCGCCGTGTTCTCACGGAGGCGATCGGCGGCGGCGATCTCTCGCGTCCGAGCCTGGTTCAGGCCATGGTGCGGAGCGAGAGTGCATGGGAGGCCGTCACCTCCTTCTGCGAAGCAGTGATGCTCGCGAAGGAGGAGGCGGAACGCGTGAGTGCGCGTAGGCGCGGGCCTGCGGACGGTGGGTAGCGGGTAGCTCGCCGTCCGGTAAGGACCAGCCGGTCGATTCTGTAAAAATCTCACCGTGAAAACTTAGGTGAAGTGAGTTTGTTTTTGCTAGGAATTGACACTATTGACGGCTCACTCCACGCTCACTTCACCTAAGTTTTCACGGTGAGATGGTTACAGAATCGCACTGCAGGCCCGAGTCGACGGCGCGTTGTGTTCCACGCGCGCCTCAAAGAGATGCCAGCAAATGATGGGGTCCAATATATATAGCTATAAGCTCAGTTGAAAGAAATTTAATTTCGAAACTTGTAGGGAATTCCCCAAAATTATTTCTGTTGTTTGTGCAGTGCCAACTTCACGGATTTGCCGTCAGATTTAGCGGTACTTAATAAAATAGTAATGCTTCTAATAGGATTTGGATGAAATCGGGCACACTGATAGTTTTTTTTTCCTTTATTTATTTAAAGAGGGTTTTAATCTAGACACATTATACCACCCTCATAGTTACAAATCGACTTTTTACACTACTACACAACAAAAAAATTATCCTACGCTGCCTCTGCTGGCTGCGACTAATGCCAATGTTTACGATCCTGTACAGCATCCTGGCTGCTTCCAAAGCAGGAGCAGTAGGGACGCGGTTATATGTAACAGAGACTGGAGTATTCCCCAGTCTCGCACATACTATTAGACACTATTAATATACTACACTGATAGGTAATGGATTAACACGGATACTTTTATGCCGGTAATACGTTTCTGTGAGTAATTTCCGACATCCAAGCGGGCAAAGCCGCTGGCAAAAGCTAGTATATTAATATTTTTACTTGATACCTACAACCTAACCAGTTTAGATTGGGCCCCATTTTTTTTTGCAACAGGGCCTTTATTTAGCGACGCCACTGACCCTGATTGACTGACTGATCTGTTGATCGAAATCTGGTAAAGATTCAAAATGTCTTTCAATAAAGCCAGACGGGACAAACGATTGATTCATAAAAAGAGATCAATAGCAATTGATACCATATCGTCACGGTGCCGCAAATATAGGAGCAATTAGAATGTTGGATCTTAATAAAAACCCAAGTTTAGGCCTTAACTCTCAGGAATAAAGTTCAATATTTAATGAAGTGGTGTCCAAAACTGTTGAACGCGTTTCGGACGATATTCAATGAGAATAAGGTCGTGATTCATGCAGATTTTGAACAGTTTATGACTAGTCAGTTCGTCGTCAAAGTAGTATACCTAGTTACTGATCGATAAAAATTTAACTTACAGGGTATTTATAGGCTATAAGTAACTCCTCGTGTCTATCAAGTTCTTGATAGGTAGGTATCTTTTATGGCCTGCCAGATTAAGGTAGGTAGAGCTGCTAATAAGTTGCCAAGTTTACGTAGTAGGTACCTCCCTAATTTAAATTTTGATAATGTTCGAGTGTGCGTTACTACCCCTGCCAGAAAATGTCGAATGAGAGTGTAATAGATAGGTACTCGTAATTAGGACATCAGCTTCTGTAGGTAATTGTTGCGTAGATTTTTAAATTTAACAACGCTACTTCTCTTGATAAGGTTGTACAGTGACGTTTTCTTATCTCCTTTTTGATAGTTTGACATACATTAATTGTGGAGTCGTTTCAATGAATAGATTAGCAGTTTTATAATGGAGGATCCCACTCACTCCCATCTCAGCACTCTCAAACAAATAACATAATCTGAAGTTATGGAGCAAATTTAAAATCCTGCTAGTTCTACAATACGCATCTAGCAGAAATAAAAGCGCCCAAAAGATAGTAGGTAGGTACGGTTCAGCGGGGCAATTGCGTAACACACTGTCAGTCGAAATCAGTTTCATTTTGGCAGTTCAACAACATTTATTGCTTTATTTACGTTGTCGAGCACACAAATTGTTCGAACATATGAAGCAATGGATTGGCAATTTCTTTCGAAATGATTCAGATTTAGATTGATAATGTGTTACGCAACTGGTTGTCTGAAGTCCCTAGTAACACTTCAACTAATAATAAAACACATTACGTACCTACGAAATAAATGCTTGGTCAAAGTTAAAAGGTTGTTGCGGTTGAGTGTGCAAACATAACTTGAATATTACCGTTCATGTGGACTTTAATCCTACTTAACTTTATATCAAAATTAGGTACTTCCTTAATAGTTACTTCATAGTCCAAGGCCTTGTTTTTAGGGATCCGTACCTCAACGGGAAAAAACGGAACCCTTATAGGATCATTCGTGTGTGTGTGTGTCTGTCTGTCTGTCTGTCCGTCTGTCACAGCCAATTTGCTCCGAATCTAATGGACCGATTAAGTTGAAATTTGGTACACATATATAGATTTCTGTGACCTAAACACTTACGGCTAAAGTAAATAAATGAATTTTGAATAAATATAATAATGCAATAATTTTTCTCACTTTTAGGGGGCAAATAAGATAATTAAAAAAATAAGTTTTGCAAATTGCACCGTGTGACATATCAAATGAAAGGGCTTACTATGAGGGTCTCAAATATCTATTTTTTTTTAAATAATTTAAGAATAAATCGTTTTAAAGTAATTTAAGAAAATAGACGAAAATTGACCATTCCCCCCTTATCTCCGAAACTACTGAGCCTAAAATTTAAAAAAAAATACAGAAAATAGTTCTATACCTGTAGATTACAGGAAAACCTATAAGAAGTTTGTGGTCTTAACATGGTGGTGGTGGTGGTGGTGGTTTGTGTTTTACATGGTAAATCTCTCAATATTTTGAGTACAAACTTACATTTACTGTTCGAATGTTTGGGAGAACATGTTTTTCAACTATAATGTTAAGCTTGTTCTTGGGATAACTAATTTAATACCAACTACGGAACCCTTCATTGTGCGTAGTCCGACACGCACTTGGCCCGTTTTTTCCGATGTGCCTGCTGAAACTTGCTGAAAATTGTTCGCGACAAATTGGACATGCATTATTTTCATGCATGTAGGCATACATCAGTAAAAAGGTAAGATTACTGTTAGCTTCTGAAACTTGATACTACACAACTTCTTCGTGGTTACCTATATAATATAATATAATATAATAATAAATATCCTTCGACATTTCACACAACGCCATCTAGTCCCAAGCTAAGCAACCTAATGCTTGTGTTATGGTAACGAGATGGCTGATAAACTACTTACCTATATAAATTGTAAATACATACATATTATAGATAGAAAAACATCCAGACTCGGAACAAATACTTGTAGGTCGTACAAATATTTGTTCCGTGCGGGAATCGAACCCGCGACATGCTGCGCAGCAGTCAATCGCTCAACCACTGCGCCAACCGTGTCGTCAAGTAACTACTCGATGAGTGGTCTTATTTAGTACTGCCACAGAATAAAAATAGTCTGCCAATACCTATAAGCCTTTAGCTATTTATCAGGCTTAATACTGAAAGTACTGATAGGCTATACAGGTTCGATGGGCCTTCAAGGCGAAAACTGTTCTATTACTTAGGTATAAATTAAGATTTTTTGCATTTAAAGATCGGGTTCAATTCCTGACAGGACTTAGAACCGCGCCATAAGTTGGGAGGACCATCATTATTTTAATAAATAAGTACTATTCTAATTTTACTTTACAATTATTTTACACAAATCGTCGACGCAGGCTATATATTTGGTGACATGCTGGAGTCTGGATGTATGAGGAAACGACGTAGCACTACAGGATCTTCTAGCAGCTGAAAGTATGGGAGCAGACATCGCAAGTACTGTGCTTACTGTCCTACATCACGTAGGATGAGTAAAACTGTTTGTTATAGTATAAATGTTCTAAAACTGTTTGTGGGGATTTGGGAGCATAAAGTATGTGCTATAAGTGTCACAATCAATTAATTGATTGATTATATTGTTTATTTTTAAGCTATAAATGTTACTATTTCCGAATAGCTTTAGCGTGGCTAAAAGCGGTCATTGGCCCCACCTAAATTTTCTAGCATTATTTATTTCAAAAACTGAAATAAGTCCGTTAACGTCCTGAATCAATGACTATCGTGATCTTCAACATGTTGCAATAATGAAAAACCATACATCGTTTATTGTCTGGGTTCCTACGGAAATATGTTAGGGAATGACCGCTATTGCCACGCTAAAGCGATTCTGGTATAATAACAAAAACCCTTGGGAAAAGCGTAAAACATAAATAACAAGGGAAGTAAACTTGGAATCATTTAAAAAGCTTATTGTATAATCGATTCGCACGACTGTTGTTGAAATGGTAGGTAAGAAATAATAATTATCCTACTGAAACTACCTAAATGTGCAAGACTGCAACAGCGAGAACTCGAAAACGAAGGAAATGACATAGGAGTCTTGTTCTACTAAATGTTTAGGGAAACCCCCTTGTTAACATTTCTATCAACAAAGTATTCTGACAAATAGGTGCATTTTTATCTGTGCGTCATCGTTTCTCACCCTTAAACGAAACTAAAAATTTTTTTTGTCCCAAAGCCTAAAACTAATAAAAAAAAACCGGTCAAGAGCGAGTCGGACTCGCGCACCGATAATCTTTACATTAACTTCTATCACATAGAATAATTTCAGATTTTTCTCTTTGCAAACATCGGAGATAAGGGGGGGGGGAGGGAACGGTATTTTTTTTAACATTTTTTTCATCAGAAGTCGAAAACTACGCAGCCTAAAAAAAAGAAAAAAAAAATGTTTGAGAATGTGCAAACAGCGCTCTTTCATATGATACCCCCCCCACATGCCCTAGTAGTCCCACTTTGATTTTTTAAGTTAGCATTTACCTCAAACCTCATGATTTCATGAAATCGCTAGATTTGAGGTAAATGCTAACTTATGGAGTTGTATTGCTGATTCTAATGATTATAATTCTGTAAAGCCATATTAGCTACGGCCGCGAATCATATTTTAATCAACATACAAGCTCACACTGACCTACAAATTGCAAAAACGGTAAGAAATTTTGGATTTCGCGGGCTACCCTGGCGCATCAACCTTAACTATGGGGCTTCCAGTCTAACCGGATGCAGCTGAAAATATTTTATAAGGAACGACTACCTATATGACCTCCACTAACCAGTTACTGAGTAATACGATACCCCTTGGTAAGACTAGTTGTCAGACTTTCGGGTTTCTGACGGCCGGTAACGACTGTCAAAGATCCACGAATGACAGCTGGGGGTAGTAACGGCTTAACGTGCTTTCCAAGGCACGGAGTAGTCTTGGTATGTAAAGATGGTCACCCATCCACGGACCAACCACGGCAAGCGTAGCTTAACCTGATGGATCGACCGATCGACACGAGCTCCTGTTATTACATACCTAGTAGTTTAGTAAAAATAATAAAGCTAATGACCTTCAAAAAACAAATTGCTATCTACGAACAACATAGTACGAATGACGTTTGTTGTTGTACAAAGATCAAGGTAGTTTGACGTAAACGTGCTGATGTCCTTGGTGTTCTGTTAGTGTCCGAAGTTCAACTAGTACGTTACGTACGACACAGGATTATTTTTTATCGCTATCAGCACGCAATGATTGTATGTAAAATACTTAATGATAATGTTTTTTTATATCAAATAACAGGTGTTCCCTATTCCCATGTCGTAAAAGTAAGTGGGTACTCTGAATAAAAGCTAATCACACTAATATTATAAAGGCGAAAGTTTGTGAGTATGTGTGTGTTTGTTACTTCTTCACGATCAAACGATTTGGATGAAATTTGGTTTATAGATAGCTGGATTAACACATAGGCTAACTTGTTATCGCGGTCTACGCGGTTGAAACCGCGGGGCGCAGCTAGTAACACAATAATGATGAAAATCCATAATTATAGAGACGAGCCGATAACTCGCACAGTTCCAAACTTCAGGCTAGTCTCCCACAAGGAATCCAAGACAACGCTTGCTCGCCTTTTGAAGCCTAGAAACCTCATGGTTAGCAGGAGTCTTACAAACACTACTATTGAATATCAATGAAGCTTGGTCCATGGAGTTTCTTGCCCGTTTTTCTCCATAGGAACCTACTACGCTTCGGGATGGGTTTGTTATGGCTTTGTGGTACCTTTCTGAATGACCTACTCCTTTGACAATTCAAAAGTGTTTGTAAATGGATTAAGTAGTTAAATAATTGAAATAAACCTTTGAGTTTAAGTTTGCTTGAAAATTAAGAAAATAACAAACAAAGTATTAGTCTTAAAAACTACAGCGTGTAACACATCGGTGTATGATACCACGAGTAGTAGGTACCTACTTACACAGACTGTCTGACTCAATTAATGTGCAAATTTAGAACAAATGGGTCTATAGATATTAAATGCTGCGCCCACGGCACGCGTGACGGACGCAAAAGGACGAAAGCTATAGGCATAGTAGTCACTTCAACAAGTATTTAGGAATTAGTAAATAGTTTTATAGAATAATGGCAGAATAATAATTAAAATATTTGGTACCTCTCTTATCGTCAGAGACAGTCAATCAGCGCCATATCTTTTTTTAGTAGCTTCTCTTCTACCGCGACTTCGTTCGCGTGAAACTTGTCCTTCCGACGCACCCACGCTATTGCTTCGTATTTGTTTAGCGTTCTTTATGACTTTTTTTACTTTTTGTTCGACTACTAAGGGTCCTAGTGTGATGTTAGATAGCCTTCCTCGAGAATTGATGTAACAAATACAACAATAATTTTAAATGCGACTGGTAGTTCCAGAGATTAGCACGTTGAAACATACAAAAAAGCAAACTCTAGCTTTATTTTTAGTGTAGATAGCTATGGATAGTTTAATTTGTAAAGATAATAATTAATCTGTTAAATGTATTGTAATAATTCTAGTAATGACATTGAAGTAATTTAATTATTAAACTTTTTAAACTTTCGCGATTTGTACACATTATAAAACACTATCGAAACGGGTCTTATCGCGATATTCTTTTTAACGAGGTAAACAGGTACCTACTTGTTTCCCGACGTTTCGACCGCCTTGCAGCGATCGTGGTCACGGGAGGACTGATGACAGCTCAGCGACGTCTTCGTAAAGTGCGGGTATGTGCATCTACCCTCACTTGGTCTTCACAATTTTTATAAATGTCACTGTCGGTACTTCTACACACAACACTAAGGACGTCTACACACTGGCGGACCTCGTCGGACGACCGGCGTTGCTTGCACTTGCTAATGACTGGATTCCAAGTTGTAGGCAGTCGGTATCCATCCTCTCTGTTGAAATTTTTATATTTCCTGATTTCAACCGCTTCACGTACTATTCTGGAGTAATAGTAACGATCAGAGGAAAGAACCTGTGGCTTGTGTAGTTGAATCCAGTGGTTTGGACCAGCCTCCAGCAAATGCTCAGCTATCGCGGACTTGTTGGTTTGACGGTTTTTTACAGCTGCAATATGTTCTTTGATCCTTTCGGCGATTGTTCGTTTTGTCTGCCCTATATATGAACTACCACAGCTGCAATCCACCTTGTATACGCCAGGTGTCTGAAGGGGAATTACGTCTTTCGGAGAACGCAGGCACTTCGAAATGCTGGAGAGTGGACTATATACAGTCTTGATGGAGTATTTCTTAAGTACTGTTCCAACTTTGTCCGTCACTCCTTTCAAATACGGCAAGAACGCTGCCACTCTGCTAACTCCTATCTGACCTGCCTTCTTCTTTGGACGTCTGGTATCTCCTTTCTTCCGTTTGTATCCGTTCTCCTTAAGTACCTCCTGAACATGTGCGAGCTCACTGTCTAAGTGTTCAGGGTCACAGAGGTCATATGCTCTACTCGTAAGAGAGGTTACAACGGATTGCAAATGCCGCGGATGATGGTGTGATTGCGCATTGAGATACCTATCTGTGTGCGTCGGTTTACGGTACACCGTGTGTCCCAAGGTACCATCTCCTCTTACGGACACTTTCACATCAAGAAAGGCCAACGATCTGTCTACCTCCATTTCGTAAGTAAACCGGATATTCCGATGTATGGAGTTTAAGCGCTTCACAAATTGTTCTACTTCGTGCTGGTTGCCTTTCATTATACAAAATACATCGTCGACATAACGTTTCCACAGTTTCACATTAGCCGTTTGCATGTCTATGGATCTTTCGATGTCTTCCATCCAGATGTTGGCCATAACCGGTGCTACCGGGCTACCCATGGCCACCCCGTCGATCTGGAGATAATATTGTCCACGATATAAAAAGTAGTTACCTTCAAGACAGTTTTTCAGTAAAACAACGTAGTTTGGAGACAGATCATTTGCCCTAAGCTTCCTCTCGATGACATCAAGGCAATCCTGAATAGGAACGTTGGTGAATAATGACTCAACGTCAAAACTCACCATCACCTCGTCCGGTTCCACCTTCACGCTCTTGATGATGTCTACAAAGTGACGCGAGTCTTTCACGAAAGATGTAGTCTTACCCACCAACGGTTGCAAGATCCTGGTGATGTGTTTCGCCAAATCGTAAGTAGGAGAGTCGATTTGGCTCACAATAGGGCGCAGGGGAACATTCTGTTTATGTATCTTAGGCAAACCGTATAGTTTTGGCGGCTGAACACTCTTGGGTCTGAACAACTTTTGAAATTCATCCTCCGTGAATACATCTTCATGGTCCTTGATTAGACCCCGTATACGTTTAGTGACTCTAGCGGTCGGATTGTAGGACACTGGTTTATACACTAGACTGTCACTCAACAGCTCCTTTACCTTCATGTCATAATCACTGGTGTTCATAACCACGGTGGCGTTACCCTTATCAGCCTTAAGCACCAAAATATCAGGGTTATCCCGCAGGTTTTTTTAATGCTTGACGCTCTTCCGTAGTTATATTTTGTTTAGGAGGCTTTACTCGACGCAATATAACGGCAACATCCTGTCTGAGAGTATCTGCATCATTAGACGGCACCTTGTTACGCATTATAACCTCTTCGATCGTACTAATGACATTTTCGTAAGGAATACGCTTGGGTGTTATTGCGTAATCCAACCCTTTAGCCAATACGTCTAGAGCTGTACTATCAATAGATTGACCAGACAAATTAATCACCGTTTCTTTTTGTGCTGTGTGGTGTCCTCTCCGCCCGCTTCTACCCTCACGACGGCTAATTAATTTATCGAATTTCGCGTCATGTCGTGCACTTCTCAGGTCAAAAATTCTACTAGCCTGGTTGTGAGAAACACGATCACATAAATCAAAGTCACTCACTGACAGCACCGCACTACACTCCACATGTAACGCATACTGTTCACTCTGCACACTATTTAACTCATACCGACAGTTACGAATTAATTGTCTCAGAAGTCGAACACTAGCACTATGCAGAATTCCTTCGGAATGTGCAATGTCCTTGCGTGGCTTGATCCGTACACCCAGAGGTACTAAGTCAGCGTCACGACATCTTTTTAGGAAACTTAATGATGTTTCTAAGCGCACTCTTTTTATCCGAAGAAACTCAAGATGTTTTATTTTTATAACAAACTCCGGCCCGTATCGGTTCGCAATTAAACTTTTTAAACTTTCGCGATTTGTACACATTATAAAACACTATCGAAACGGGTCTTATCGCGATATTCTTTTTAACGAGGTAAACAGGTACCTACTTGTTTCCCGACGTTTCGACCGCCTTGCAGCGATCGTGGTCACGGGAGGACTGATGACAGCTCAGCGACGTCTTCGTAAAGTGCGGGTATGTGCATCTACCCTCACTTGGTCTTCACAATTTTTTTTTTATAATTTTTTAATTTAATTATTATTTCGTTTATAATTTTTTTTTCATATTAAATACATTTTTAAATATTTCTTAAAAAAAGATATAAAAAACATTTAAAAATATAAAAAATATTGGTCCGCCGGTGTGGGAGCAGTGTTCGAGCTACCGGTGGTTAGGGCTGCAGAGACAGGAACCTCCTCACGATGCGAGCCGTATCGAGGCAGTTGGATGAGGGCCAGATTCAGAAGGCAGTACGCCTTCTGAATCTGGCCTAACGCGAACCTCGAGAGATGTTGGTCGAGGCTTACGGCCATCAGGCCACTGGCCGTTACTACAATCGGCACAATGACAGCCACGCTCACATACCACATGTGCTAAGTCTAGGTAATTTATTTGTTTCTCTTTCTCAGTTTTCACGAGGTTCTCATAATGTGGAACGGTAACATCGACAATCATTGCGCAGCGCGCTAATCTATCTATCACCACTATATCAGGCTTATTGGCTACAATAGTCCTGTCAGTAATGATAGACCGATCCCAGTACAATCTGACATGGTCATTTTCGAGAACAGGGGCCCTACTCCCTAAGTCCGTCCGTTCATCCGTCTGACTTAACGATCCATCAAAACAAGTGTAAAAGTTAAATTTTTCGGACGCGCAAAAACACATCGGGAGTAGGGACAACTGTCGTATCGTGTTGACATTCATACTTCGTTCGGGCCCCGAATCAATCATACGTCCGTAGGTGATACGGAGTAGGAAACGCCCGTAACGAAGGCCGAAACTACGGGCTTCGTGCTTAGGGAGTAGACCCCCTGGGTCGGGCACATACTACTTGTAATACGGTACCTCAGAGTCCACAAGCTTATATTTCAAAGCAAGTTGCTGGTGAATAATACTGGCTACTTGGTTATGTCTGTGCAAGTATTGGCCGTTAGCTAGACGAGAACAACCAGAGATAATATGTCTGATGGACTCACCCGGACGGTGGCATGCCCGACACACGTCAACCGTCCCGTCCTTCATAATATGTCTCCGGTAGTTATTCGTCAAGATAACTTCGTCCATAATTGCACAAACGAAACCTTCAGTTTCCCCGAAAAGGTCACCGAAACGTATCCAGGATACGGACGCTAAGAAATCTACACCGGGCTCATGAAGAGCCCGATAGAAGCGCCCGTGAAGCTCCTTATTTTGCCACATCTTCTTGCGGTCATCGGTACGAAGTAACACTCACAGGTTTGCGCCATTTCTCTTTAGCCATTTATTATTATTATTAAATAAATAATTAATATGTATTAATATAGGTAACATTAAAAAGGACATTCTATTAATTTAATATCTTAAAATATTTTTATCTAGTTTTATATCGTTCAATGTCTATCTTGATTGTCACTTGAAACATGTACATTTAGTAAATACCATTGTGGAGGTCAGATAGGCAGTCGCTCCATGTAAAATACTGGTATTCAGCTGCATCCGGTTAGACTGGAAGCCGACCGCAACATCGTTGGAAAAAGGCTAGGCAGATGATGATGATGTCTAACGCGGATAAAAAAACTGAGAATCACGCAAAAACTACCAATCGTATTTTTATGAAACATTCACCATTTTCAAGATAATTTAATTATTTATCTTTCAGTATTCTTACGTGTTTTAATATGCATCTAATTTAGGACGGCGCTCCTTGATGGGCGAGACGTATTACTGGGTGGACGTACGACGCGTTGCGCCGTTGACTCAAGGCCGTTGGCATTATTTGCGTCTTCTTTCATACTCTCTTTATGCGGTTATGTTACACCTTTCTGGCCATGTCATCTTCCACAAAATATATTCCTCATTTCTTTGGTGTTTCCACATTCTTATTATTCCTACAACCACATTACTCAAAACTTGACTCACCTATTATAATGTTCCTCATTTTATTATGTGCAAAAGATTATTCAAAATTAATGTAGGTAAGTAGTTATGCGAAAAGTTAATACTTACCTAATTTGAATGAAACAAAGATTTATCAGTATTACAAAGTTCGTGGGCATTCACGTTGTTTCTACTTCCCTTACTATCTCGTACGATGGAGGTAACTGCGTCACTGATAACGTAGCTAGTAGCTACAGACCAAAGTCCAACTAAATACGGCTCGGAGTAAATATATACATCAGCGGAAATACTATAGTTACAAACCGTGTGAATACCTATAGTAAGTAAAAAGACGTACCTAAATAGGTTTACATAACCAACGTTCGATGTTCAAAAAACCGGCCAAGTGCGTGTCGGACTACGCACAATGAAGGGTTCCGTAGTTGGGATTAAATTAATTATCCCAAGAACAAACATATCATTATAGTTGAAAAACATGTTCTCCCATACATTCCAACAGTAAATGTAAGTTGGTACTCACAATATTGACAGATTTACCATGTTATTTTAAGACTACAAACTTCTTATAGGTTTTCCTGTAATCTACAGGTACTTATAGAACTATTTTTTGTATTTTTTTCAGAATTTTAGGCTCAGTAGTTTCGGAGATAAGGGCTCCCCGCCCTTATCTCCGAAACTACGGAATGGTCCATTTTCGTCTATTTTCTTAGATAACTTTAAGACAATTTTTTTTTAAATTATAAAAAAAATATATCGGAGACCCTCATAGTAAGTAGGTGCCCCTTTCATTTGATATACCTATCGGTACAGTTGCAAAACTCTTTTTTTAATTTTCTTAATTTTCTTATTTGCCCCCTAAAAGTGAGTCCCATATTCAAAATTAATTTATTTACTTTAGCCGTACGTGTTTGGGTTACAGAAATCCATATTATGTGTACCAAATTTCATCTTAATTGGTCCATTAGGTTTGGAGCAAATTGGCCGTGACAGACGGACAGACAGACAGACAGACAGAGAGACAGACAGACAGACGACAGACACACGAGTGATCCTATAAGGGTTCCGTTTTTTCCTTTTGAGGTACGGAACCCTAAAAACGGCACCATGTCGAACAATTAGATGAAAAGTGGAAGCAAGACGGCATGTCGTAATTATCGGTAGCGAAAAAGAGACAAGACGACGAAAATGTGGCTAATTAGCCAGATTTTGACGTGCCACTTGCGGAGCGTGTATAACTTAACTACCACTTTTTAAGTTATACTTATGATATCATTGGATGAAAGTAACACATTCATCTGTAAGTATTTAGAAGGTTTCAACTTTATATCTCACTACTTTTTCCAATAATTTTAATTGAAAAGTCATTAAAGAAAGTGAGGTTTTAAAATTAACCGTATTTTTTTAATGAAAAATATCTTTAGAATGGATAGGTTTAAGTATTCAATTATGTAATCAAATCAAAGCACTGAATTTTTAAGTGAATTTGTGTACAAATTACAAGTTTTGTGTACAAATTACCTACTTTTCAGATACTTTTGAACAAATGACAACAGCAAAAGCGCACTGTCGGGCTGCATAGACACAACGCCGCTGGTAATTTTTAGGGTTCCGTACCTCAAAAGAAAAAAGCGGAACCCTTAAACGATCACTTCTTTGTCCGTCTGTCTGTCTGTCTGTCTGTCTGTCAAGGCCTCAAGGGTATCAAGTTGAAATTAATATCAAATACGTATGTCTATGGTCTTTTGGAGTCCTAAAAAATTATTTTATTCTAAATTAAAAGTTTCTAGAGTATGTTACTTGGTTCTATCGGCTGTTAATAAATCGAATCTCAATCTGCGTAGCCTTTTCCCAACTATGTTGGGGTCGGCTTCCAGTCTAACCGGATGCAGCTGAATACCAGAATTTTACATGTTAATAAATGAGCTAACATTAAATAACTTTAACCGTGATTTTAATTACAGGTACTATTAAATTTGATTCTAAGTTTGCAAAACGTGGCATGTGGACAGTAGAAGCCTTACGTGCAGCTATGGAAGCTGTTACAGGCGGCCATATGAGCATGAGTGATGCAGTAAGACGGCATGGAATTCCATCAGGAACTCTCTACCGTCATTTGAAAACAGGAAGCGTAGTGAAACGAACGGGACGAAGATCAATATTCAGCGAGGTGCAAGAAAAACAACTCGTGAAAAGAATACTAAAACTTTCAAACAAAGGGATGCCTCATACCTCTAAATTAATTCGCAAACAAGCCTTTGATTTTTGTATAGAAAATAACATTGATCATGTTTTTAATATCACTTCGGGCCTTGCAGGCGTAGATTGGTATAATGGGTTTCTGAAACGACACCCTGAAATGAGTCCAGCTGTACACCGATTAAGAAATAAAAGAATCGAGAACTAGGATAAAGTTACGCTAGTGCTTATTCTATTGTAATGTATCACGTAAGGGACAAATTCAGAATGAAGAAGATTTTAATAAATTATATTTTTATAAGCTCGTACGTTTGTTTGCGTTCAGTCCTTTTGTTGTCTTTTAGTTGCCAATTCAACAGAGCCTAATTACAGTCTTCAATCAGTGTTTCTGACCTGTTCTGACTTACGGAGCCGAGACGTAGCCGCTGATCGACTTTAATTTTGTGCGCTAGCCTCTCATAGACTAGCGCACAAAATTAAGGTCGATCAGAGAGCTAATGAACGAACTAAGCTTGGGGTCCCTCTGAGGGATCAAATCCGGAATGAGGTCACAAAACCAAAGTAGTAGACACAGCCCAAAGAATAAGCAAGCTTAAGAGGCCATGTGTACACAAAATGACAAAACAATACAACAATAACAATCAAACAATAATGACAGTCTTGATAGTAGTGATGTTGTGTAATGACAGTCTTTTGGAGTAAACTTGTCTTTGAGTGGAGACCGCGAATAGGCAAACGTAAGTCAGGATGGCTTCAGGCTAGGCGAAGCGATGATCTTCACAACTGCTAGCAGCTAGATGAGAGTTGGCAAGGTTCGAATTAGATTGCGTGCGACTGGAGAGGCCATGTCCAGCTGTGGACTGCAATAATAATAAAATAATAAAAACAAAGCTTATTTATACCATTCCCCCTCTAAAAAGCTTATTTTATTCACTGAAAACAGTGAATAAAAAGCACTTTTACTCACTGTTTTGATGTTTGAAAATGGAACACACCAATGTATTCGACCACAGATTTAGAGTACCTATGCTAGATACGGCATGTTATTAGATAGTATGAAAACCGAACGTGTCATCTTGTTTATACCTACGATAACTTCATCCCAGCCATTTAGTGATGTGCTCAAAGTAAACAGAATTGTTTCAATCGCTAAGCGTCACTGAGCTAACAGACTTTTTTTTAGTACGAACAGTCGAACATGCAGGGCACGCTTGGTCGTGGCTTGCCGTATCTAGTGTAAGTGTAATCATTGTATTCGACCTGTGTTGGTGTGTTCTAAATTCAATTTGATTGGTCGACATTTTCGACAAGGAGTTTAGCATTAGAATAAATAAATAAATAAAATAAATAAATATCCTTGGACATTTCACACAACGCCATCTAGTCCCAAGCTAAGCAACCTAATGCTTGTGTTATGGTAACGAGATGGCTGATAAACTACTTATATACATTTTTTTTTTTTGTAAATACATACATATTATAGATAAGCTGTACTTTTTGGCGAGACAATTTAAAAATAGTCACGGGTATAACTTCTGCTGGACATCAAATGGGATTGTATATCTTAAAAAGACAGAAGAGTCAGCTCACATCCGCATAAACCATGGTACTGACCTGGACAAATTAAGAAACACCATATGACTATTTTTTGTTAATACTGTCTACTCGAAAAGGTTGTCTATTTTTATAATGCATGTTTTTTTTCCTTTTGAACATTTAAGCTATTGCTATACATACTGTGGTACACTATACAAAAATTACTTACACATTATTCTATATATTAATCCATTATCTGATAATTTTGATACAAGTATAAATGGTAAACTACTATGTCATACATACTCATACCAAAACTTTCTACTACACAATCTTTCAGCCACAAATACACAATACATAATCATTCATACATTAAAATATATTGTATTTTCACTCACCACTTTACGGCTACACTACTTTCATACACACTTATCAAAAAAAATCCATTTGGAAGCTTTCGTGTCTTATTTAGCTTACCAACAGTTTTTTTCAAACATTGACTACTATTCTCTACATAATTGTCTAATTCCCTTAAATTCAATGACTTAATTCATTTATCTGCGGACATTGATGGGGTAACTGTATCGAAATCGCAAACAGCAGACATCGACGAGTGCCATAAAATAATTTCTCTACCCTCTGAACAGCACCTGCTAATGCTTACGCAGAACATACGCAGCATCGGCTGTAATATGCCAGAATTGGAAGTTCTATTAACGAGAATGCAACTCAAGTGTGATATAATTATACTGACGGAATGTTGGCTTTCTTCCACGTCAGTTATCCCAAATCTTGCAGGTTATGGTCATGTGGGAACTAAAATTAACACCAAGCAAAATGATGGCGTGGTAATCTACTACGATGAAAACCTGAATATCACTATAGACGAACCTGATATGCAGGAATGCGATTGTCTGGTGGCTGTAATTGACAACCGTATTGCTGTAATTGCTTTGTATCGCTCTCCATCTTATAAAAATATAGAAATATTTCTATCATCGCTAGATAAACTACTACAAACATTATCAGCTTTTGAACACATTATTGTAATGGGGGACATAAATATAGATATAAACCCTAACAAAATCAACATGGGTGGGGAGCGCTATTTAACTTTAGCAGCCTTACATGGCCTTTTACCAGCACACACTTTAATAACACGTAGTGGAAGTGACACTTGCTTAGATCATGCTCTAATAAAAACAAACTACCCCATCACCACTGTGGTACTACACACAACATTAACAGATCATTACCCGGTCCTAGTGAGCATGAACTTTAAGAATACTCACAAATTGCCAGTAGCTTCAATAACTAAAGTTGACAATATAGGCTTGGAGCGAGACCTGAGAGAGACCGATTTTGGTCCAATTTACCACACGGCAGACCCAAATGTATCCTTAAACTACCTTACTCAACATCTACAATCCGCAATTGCTAATAACACCAGACAAACTTCTCTCCCTAAACGCCAGAGAATCATAAAACCCTGGATAACGCAAGGGTTGCTACGGTGTATTAGAAATAGAGACAAGTTACATAAAAAATTAAAAACACATCCGGAAAATGACATCTTAAATCTAACATACACTCGTTATAGAAATTTCTGTAATGCGATACTAAAAAGAGTAAAACGATCTTTTGAAAAAAACCTACTTAAGTCTGCAAACAAAGACAACAAAAAACTGTGGAAAGCAATAAAAGATATCACTAACACGTCTAAAAAAATGAATCATGCAAAAGAACTGCTAGCGTTATCAACCTCTCCAGAGACAGCACTTAACGAAGTAAATAATTACTTTATAAATGTAGGAAGTTCATTAGCCAATAAGATTTACCAAAAAAATGCGCAAACGTCACACATCACAAAAATACCCAATCCCGTCACAAATGTCGTCAACTCGTTTGTACTAACAGATACATCAAATGAAGAGGTAGAACGTCTTATCCTTGACCTAAAAACAGATTGTGTCAGTGGCTGGGACAATATTAGCTCCAATTTCCTTAAAACGTTTAAAGACTTGCTTGTACCACTCCTAACAAAAATCTTCAACGATTGCCTTCACAATGGAGTGTTTCCTGATGCTCTAAAAAAAGCAGAAGTGTGTCCAATACATAAGAATGGAGACAGAGAGCGTGTCGAAAACTATCGGCCCATTTCTATTTTACCATCCTTATCAAAAATACTTGAAAGAATTATAAATACAAGACTTATAAACTATTTAGAGAAAAACGAATTGCTTTCTGTTAACCAATATGGCTTTCGGCAAGGCATGTCCACTGAAAAAGCCGTAAATAAATTAATAGATAGCATCACTACAAATTTAGATAAAAAGAAAAAATGCCTCGCCATTTTCTTAGATCTGGCCAAGGCATTCGATACAATTTCTGTCTCACTCTTATTGGACAAGCTCGAGAGGCTGGGTATAAGAGGTACGCAGCACAAACTCTTAACAAGTTATCTGACCGGGCGTTCTCAATCTGTTCGAGTAGGTAAACACAAAAGTTATTACCTCCCTGTCACTCACGGTGTTCCGCAGGGCAGCATATTGGGGCCTACGTTATTTCTCGTTTATATAAACGATCTCACAGGTCTTAAACTTGCCCAAGGAGAAATCATATCATTTGCAGATGATACTGCTCTCTTTTTCTCCGGAGATACATGGGTTGAGGTTTTTAAAGCTGCACAGATGGGCTTTAACGTTGTTGGGGGATGGCTCCAGAGTAACATCCTTACATTAAATGTAGAGAAAACCAAATACATCTGTTTCGGCATAAGGAGTGTAAATTTGGCCACTACTACCGGTCATTTCGGCCAAGATATCATAGCACATGAGTGTCACTCTAGAGTTGATTGTGCGTGTCATCCACTGGTACGTGTGCCAAATATTAAATATCTTGGTGTTACAATAGATAGCAGCCTCAACTTCAGGGAGCACATACGAATCCTGAGCGGTAGGCTAAGAAAACTCATATATATTTTTAAAAATCTAAGACACGTTGCAGATCCTGTGTTGCTTAAACAAATTTACTACGCACTCTGTCAGTCGCTTCTTGCGTATTGTATATCTTCATGGGGAGGTGCGGTAAAGACCGCGTTAAAGCCATTAGAGATCGCTCAACGTGCAGTTCTTAAGGTGAGTCATTTTAAACCACTTTATTTTCCTACTGCTACACTGTATCAGCTCTGTGGAGTCTTGACCGTTAGACAGTTATTTGTAATGAGTGTCACTCTGCTACAGCATAGTAAACAGGTATATGACCCACGAATCCTCCAAAAACGAAGAGCAGATTTGGTATGTGGCAGAGTGACTCTCTTTAAAAGTAAGTTTAGCCAACGCTTCGCGAGCTTCATTGGACCCTTTCTTTACAATAGATTAAACAGGGCTTTAAATATATACCCATTAACAAAAATTCAATGCAAAAAAAAGGTGTCTGAATATTTACAAAAACTAACCTATGAAGAGACTGAACTTCTACTGCATATAGTACAATGATAACGTTATACGTTAGCGTCAACTTGTTTGATTGATACTTCCAAAATTCACACAGAACACACGCATTAATTTCCAAATGTTTAACTTTTTCAAGAATTACCTACACACACACTCACACACACCCTCTCTCAATTCACACACTCACACTTCATTCCACACAGTGAGAGGTCACGCATTCATACTCTACATATTATAATATAAAATATAATAAGATGTGTACAATAACACCATTGGTATATCTTTTCAAAATTAATGTTACCTAATGGCTATGATAATTGTAAAATTATCCGAGGGGATTGGCGCTGATAGCCGAAATACAGGTTTTTGCCTAGTTCGGCTACAGATGCTTAATTCATTTGTACTTAAACTAGCCTATATTTATTATAGATAGAAAAACACCCAGACTCGGAACAAATACTTGTAGGTCGTACAAATATTTGTACGATTTTTTTTTTGTCGAATAAAAACTGTTTTGTGTTCTTTGCTGTCCTTAGTAAATTGGCGCTATTTTGAATACTGTAAGTTGTACGAACACAAAGTTTAGTGTTACTTTAATCTTTTATTTTGTGTTTGTTTAGTGTTGTTCTAATCGATTAAAAATGCATTCTAGTGATGAAGATGTGTTAACACCTGAGTTTATGAAAGAGCGGGCGGCCGATATAGTGGAAAACTTGCTACCCAAAAAATCACGGCTGGTTTACATCAAAGCCAATTTAACTTTCCTTTTTCTTTATTATTATGTCTATTTTCACTTAAATCTTTCTTTTTCTCGTAGTCATGGTATAAAGTATAGTATGCAACTCTTGAATAAAACGGATTTATATCGAGGGCCATGAATCACTCGCGTCGCTCAGGATTCTAACACTTGAATCACTCGCTACGCTCATGATTCAATCATCATGAATCACTCCCTATGGTCGTGATTCAGTGGTTAGAATCCTTCACTAGCTCGTGATTCATCTATGGCCCTCGCTTTAAATCCGTCCTTTATTCACTAATTGCATAATATACTATTATACCATTCCCCCTCTAAAAAGCTTATTTTATTCACTGAAAACAGTGAATAAAAAGCACTTTTACTCACTGTTTTGATGTTTGAAAATGGAACACACCAATGTATTCGACCACAGATTTAAAGAACCTATGCTAGATGCGGCACGTTATTAGATTGTATGAAAACCGAACGTGTCATCTTTTTTATACCTACGATAACTTCACCCCAGCCATTTAGTGATGTGCTCAAAGTAAACAGAATTGTTTCAATCACTAAGCGTCACTGAGCTAACAGACTTTTTTTAGTACGAACAGTCGAACATGCAGGGCACGCTTGGTCGTGGCTTGCCGTATCTAGTGTAAGTGTAATCTGTGTATTCGACCTATATTGGTGTGTTCTAAATTCAATTTGATTGGTCGACATTTTCGACAAGGAGTTTAGCATTAGAATAAAAACTGTTTTGTGTTCTTTGCTGTCCTTAGTAAATTGGCGCTATTTTGAATACTGTAAGTTGTACGAACACAAAGTTTAGTGTTACTTTAATCTTTAATTTTGTGTTTGTTTAGTGTTGTTCTAATCGATTAAAAATGCATTCTAGTGATGAAGATGTGTTAACACCTGAGTTTGTGAAAGAGAGGGCGGCCGATATAGTGGAAAGCTTGCTACCCAAAAAATCACGGCTGGTTTACATCAAAGCCAATTTAACTTTACTTTTTCTTCATTATATGTATATTTTCACTTAAATCTTTCTTTTTCTCGTAGTCATGGTATAAAGTATAGTATGCAACTCTTGAATAAAACGGATTTATATCGAGGGCCATGAATCGCTCGCGTCGCTCAGGATTCTAACACTTGAATCACTCGCTACGCTCGTGATTCAATCATCATGAATCACTCCCTACGGTCGTGATTCAATCGTTAGAATCCTTCACTAGCTCGTGATTCATCTATGGCCCTCGCTTTAAATCCGTCCTTTATTCACTAATTGCATAATATACTATTATACCATTCCCCCTCTAAAAAGCTTATTTTATTCACTGAAAACAGTGAATAAAAAGCACTTTTACTCACTGTTTTGATGTTTGAAAATGGAACACACCAATGTATTCGACCACAGATTTAGAGTACCTAGGCTAGATACGGCATGTTATTAGATAGTATGAAAACCGAACGTGTCATCTTTTTTATACCTACGATAACTTCACCCCAGCCATTTAGTGATGTGCTCAAAGTAAACAGAATTGTTTCAATCGCTAAGCGTCACTGAGCTAACAGACTTTTTTTAGTACGAACAGTCGAACATGCCGGGCACGCTTGGTCGTGGCTTGCCGTATCTAGTGTAAGTGTAATCTGTGTATTTGACCTATATTGATGTGTTCTAAATTCAATTTGATTGGTCGACATTTTCGACAAGGAGTTTAGCATTAGAATAAAAACTGTTTTATGTTCTTTGCTGTCCTTAGTAAATTGGCGCTATTTTGAATACTGGAACTTGTACGAACACAAAGTTTAGTGTTACTTTAATCTTTAATTTTGTGTTTGTTTAGTGTTATTCTAATCGATTAAAAGTACATTCTAGTGATGAACATGTGTTAACACCTGAGTTTATGAAAGAGAGGGCGGCCGATATAGGGGAAAACTTGCTACCCAAAAAATCACGGCTGGTTTACCTACATCAAAGCCAATTTAACTTTCCTTTTTCTTCATTATATGTCTATTTTCACTTAAATCTTTCTTTTTCTCGTAGTCATGGTATAAAGTATAGTATGCAACTCTTGAATAAAACGGATTTATATCGAGGGCCATGAATCACTCGCGTCGCTCAGGATTCTAACACTTGAATCACTCGCTACGCTCGTGATTCAATCATCATGAATCACTCCCTACGGTCGTGATTCAGTCGTTAGAATCCTTCACTACCTCGCGATTCATCTATGGCCCTCGCTTTAAATCCGTCCTTTATTCACTAATTGCATAATATACTATTATTTGCTTAAAAGCTAGGTCGCATGAATTTCAGTGAATAAAGGTCATACAGATAAAGTAAACCCTGACTCCCAAACTAGGAGATTCTGTGATTTAGGAGTCAGGGTCCGGGGTCGCTGGTTGTTCGATAGAGATACCGTCGCCCCACTCCCGTTCCGCCCAGAGCGGGAGAAGTCATTTGATGATTTTCCATCCACAAAAAAAAGGGTTCTGCTGTCACTATGATACTAAAAACCTTTTAGTAATAAAATTGTGATGTGTGAAGTGTGTGTGTGTGTGTCGAGCAAAAACGAGCAAAAAATCACAATTGTTGTATGGGAGACCCCTTAAATATTTATTTCTGTTTTTTTAGTATTTGTTGTTAGAGAGGCAACAGAAATACATCCTGTGAAAATTTCAATTGTCTAACTATCACGGTTCATGAGATACAGCCTAGTGACAGACGGACAGACAGACGGACGGACAGCGGGGTCATCGGGGTCATAGTAATAGGGTCCCGTTTTACCCTTTAGGTACGGAACCCTAAATATGCTAGCATCCGGAAATTGATTTGGATTTAATTCTAAATTAAAAGTTTGTTGAGTATGTTAGTTGGTTCTATCGGCTGTTAATAAATGAGCTAACATTAAATAACTTTAACCGTGATTTTAATTACAGATACTATTAAATTCGGTTCTAAGTATGCAAAACGTGCCATGTGGACAGAAGAAGACTTACGTGCAGCTTTGGCAGCTGTTACAAGCGGACAAATGACACAGACAGCTGCAGGAAAACTACATGGAATTCCAAGACCAACTCTCACCAGTCATTTGAAAACAGGAAGCTTAGTGAAACGAACGGGACGAAAATCAATATTCAGCGATGTGCAAGAAAAACAACTCGTGAAAAGAATACTAAATCTTTCAAACAAAGGGATGCATCTTACCTCTAAATTAATTCGCAAACAAGCCTTTGATTTTTGTCTAGAAAATAATATTGAACATGTTTTTAATATCACTGCGGGCCTTGCAGGCGTAGATTGGTATAATGGGTTTTTGAAACGACACCCCGAGATGAATCCAGTGGTTCGTCGATTAAAAAATAAAAGAACCCAGAACTAGAGCAAAGTTACGCTTATGTTTATTCTTTTGTAATGTATCACGTAAGGGGCAAATTCAGAATCAAGAAGATTTTAATAAATATTTTTGATAAACTAGTACGTATGTTTAAGTTCAGTCCTGTCTTCTAGTTGCCAATCCATGACCCTAATTACTTAGGTATCCAAACAGTGCTTCCAACCTGTTCTGACTTACAGAGCCGAGACGTAGACTGTCACGGTATAGCTGGTCCACAAAATCAAGGTCGATCAGCGAGCTATGTAACGGCCTAAGTTTGGAGTCTCTCTGAGGGACCAAATCCGGAATGAGGGGATCCGCCAGAAAACCAAAGTAGCCCACAGAATAAGCAAGCTGAAGGGGTAATGAGCCGGCCATAGTAGCTGTAGAACCGATGACAGATTGTTAGAGTAAACGTGTCTTTGAGTGGAGACTGCGAATCTACAAACGTAAGGTAGGATGGCCTCAGGTTAGGCGAAGCGATGATGATCTTCACATGGTGGCTGGTAGCAGCTAATTGAGAGTTGCCGAGGATCGAGTTTAACTACGTGCGATTGGATAGGCCTTCATCCAGCAGTGTGCTGGAGCACTGGGCAATGCTTTAGACTAATGATGATGATCAATGTTAACATCCAGAAATAAGTTTTAATTAAATTAAGTTTGTGGAATTTGTTAAATAGTTGTGTGTTGTGTTTCTTGTGTTGTTTGTTAGTAGTTGATATGAGCCAACGTTAAACGTGGCTTTACTTACAGGTTCTATTAAATTGGGTTTGATGCATGCAAAACGTGCCATGTGGACAGAAGAAGACTTACGTGCAGCTATGGCAGCCGTTGCAAGCGGTCATATGACACAGACAGCTGCAGGAAAACGATACGGAATTCCAGGACCAACTCTCAGCGATCATTTGAAAACAGGAAGCTTAGTGAAACGAATGGGACGTAAATTAATATTCAGCGAAGTACAAGAAAAACAACTCGTGAAAAGAATACTAAATCTTTCAAACAAAGGGATGTCTCTGACCTCGAAAATAATTCGCAAACAAGCCTTTGATTTTTGTCTAGAAAATAATATTGAAAATGTTTTTAATATCACTACTGGCCTTGCAGGCGTAGATTGGTATAATGGATTTTTGAAACGACACCGAGATGAACTCACGATTACAAAAAAAAAAGAATCTAGAACTAGAGTAAAGTTACGCTTGTGGTTAATCTATTGTAATGTATCACGTAATGGACTAATTCAGACACAAGAAGAATTTAATAAATGTTATTTATAAGCTCGTACGTATGTTTTAGTTCAGTCCTTTTTGTCTTCTCGTTTCCTATTTCACAAAGCCTAAAGACTTACCCCCTTATTCATAAAACACTAAAACGCTCTACAAACCTGAGTTTGAACGAAGAAGACAAAACACAATTTTAACTAAAATAGATTCGTAGAGCGTTATAGTTATTTATGAATAAGGGACTTAGGTCTTCAATCAGTGCGTCCAATCTGATCTACTTTGCGGAGCCTAGTTGTAGCCTTTCACGGTACGGGTAGGGCACAAAATTAAGGTCGATCAGCGAATTATGGAAAGAGATAAGCTTGGGGTCCCTCTGAGGGATCGGATCCGGAATGAGGTGATCCGGCAGAGAACCAAAGTAGTAGACACAGCCCACAGAATAAGCAAGCTGAAGTGGCATTGAGCAGGTCATATGACGATCCAGAATAATGATGATGATCCAGAATAAATTTTAATTAAATTGAGTTTGTGAAGTTTGAAGGCTGTCAATAAATGAGCTAACATTAAACGTGGCTTTACTTACAGGTTCTATTAAAATAAATAATTTGATGCATGCAACACGTGGCATGTGGACAGAAGAAGACTTACGTGCAGCTATGGCAGCGGTTACAAGCGGAAATATGACACAGACAGCTGCAGCAAAACGACATGGAATTCCAAGGCCAACTCTCATCTGTCATTTGAGAACAGGAAGCTTAGTGAAACGACTGGGACGAAAAACAATATTCAGTGAAGTACAAGAAAAACAACTCGTGAAAAGAATACTAAATCTTTTAAACAAAGGGATGCCTCTTACCTCGAAATTAATACGCAAACAAGCCTTTGATTTCTGTCTAGAAAATAATATTGAACATATTTTTAACATCACTTCGGGCCTTGCAGGCGTAGATTGGTATAATGGGTTCTTGAAACGACACCCCGAGATGAATCCAGCGGTTCGCCGATTAAAAAAATAAAAGAAACCAGAACTTGAGTAAAGTTACGCTTATGTTCATTCTATTGTAACGTAAGGGACAAATTCAAAATCAAGAAGATTTTATAAAATAAATGTTATATAAATGAGTTCAGTCCTTTTTAATTCCCGACGGAAACAGAGGGGTGTTATAAGTATAACGCGTGTATCTATGTATCTGTCTGTGGCATCGTAGCTCCCAAACGACTGAACCGATTTGGATTTTTTTTTGTTTGAAAGGTGACTTGATCGATAGTGATGTATGTTGTGTGTAATATATTTAGCCGAATGAAGATTATCAGCTCTTTTCTAGTTGATTAATGGATGTGAGCATCCAGCTTCCACAGGTATGATCGAGTCGAAATTTGGTACTCTGTTACTTCAATGATATTAGAATAACATAGTAACCTTGAACTGATGCTGCAGCATTACCTACCTGGAATTTGAAGGATACCCAACTCCCTCACCAACTTACACCAGAGGTATCGTGTTTGGACTCATTGAAATGGTCTCAATGAATAGTTTATAGATACATGGTAATCAGGGTCTGATGATACAGTAGCAAAAAAATGAGGGTACAGTGTCGGGGGTTTTTAAATTGTAAATTTAACTTTTAAACTTGGTTGCCTTCTCATTGCCAATTCCGCAGAGCTTGCAGACTTAAGAGCGTTGATCGCGCGCGGGCTGGCAACGATCTGAGAATTTATCAGAGGAAATTGTCCTTTGATTTAAATTTAATTAAATAATCACGAAAAACCTAGAAATGCGACGTTGTCAGCCTGCGCGCGATCAACGCTCTTAGGTCTTCAGTCAGTGCGACTTACTACCTGTTCCGACTTAATATTATAAGCTCGAAGCTCGTACGTATGTTTAAGTTCAGTACTTTTTAGGACTCCATAGTCAACAAGGAACCCTTATAGTGTCGTCATGTCTGTCCGTTTGTCTGCGGCTTAGCTCAGAAACTCATAGTACTAGAAAGCTGTCATTTGCCAAGGGTATACATATTTATTACACCGACAAAGTGGTAAAATAAAATCTTGAAAAAAAAATTGTTGGGTTTAAACAAACATTGCCAAGAATCTTCTGCTGCTACAAAGAGACTTTAGGTTCATGATATTAATATTACAAGATAGGAATGTAGTGAATATCATCAACTATTTTGAGTCTTATGAAGATCGTTTTTACGCTAACAATAATGCTTCGCCTGAATAATAATATTCCATAACGTTCCAATAGTGGAGCTTGTTAGGATGACATCGTTTGTTAATAAACAAGAATACTTTAATCATTGCTTACAGGATCAGTTACATTGGTTTCGAAGCATGCAAAACCTTCCCTGTGGACAGAAGAAGACTTACGTGCAGCTATGGCAGCTGTTACAAGCGGCCACATGACACAGAGAGCTGCCGCACGTCGTCACGGAATTGCACAAGCAACTCTCTGGAGCCATTTGAAAACGGGAAGCTTAGAAAAACGACTTGGACGAAAATCAATATTCAGCAATGTTCAAGAGAAACAACTTGTGAAAAGAATACTAAATCTTTCAAACAAAGGGATGTCTCTTACTTCGAAATTAATTCGCAAACAAGCCTTTGATTTTTGTCTAGAAAATAATATTGAACATGTTTTTAATATCACTACGGGCCTTGCAGGCGTAGATTGGTATAATGGGTTTTTGAAACGACACCCCGAGATGAATCCAGTTTTACGCCGATTCAAAAAGAGATTAATCCTGACAGAGTAAAGTTCCTTTAACGGTATTCTGTCGTAGATGAGTTCGACAGCGGCATGTTAAAGTTCTGACTATTACCGAATACTACTACTATATGTACTGTATGATGTATATTATTACTGTTCGGTATAACCTCAAAAGTGATTATTGGTGGCATTCAAGTTATGTATGTATGGAATCTTGGTTAGGCAAAATAAATAATAATTATTTTCGAAAACAGAATTGTTGTTATTTTGAACACCTATCATAACGTAGTATTATTAATTATTATAACGTAGTCTAATCAAATAGGAGGTAGAATGCCTTGTGGCATTGTCCGCTTGTAATACTATATTGTGCATGAACTTTAAATATTAAACAAAAATTTAAATAAAATTGACTCTTTTAAAGTGTACGCACAACGATATATCAAGCTATACATTTCCAGTAGACATAAGCTGACTTCACACTGTGCAGTCTATGAAAAAGTTGTTTATTATTATTTTTATTTCTATGTTTACATAATTATTTAACACTTCAAGCACAATGTACAGAGGCGGACTTAATGCCATAGGCATTTTCTACCAGTCAACCTTTGGGTGATGCAGCTAAGCAGTGGCAGGTGGCAGTGCAATATCGAAAAATTAAGGAATAAATATTTATTTCAATATAAAGATACACATATACCTATTATAAACTATAAACATAATAATATATACCTAATTATATATAAATATAAGCACAAATATATATACACAAATATACTAATACAAATAATACCAACAATGGGGAAACATTACCGTTGTGATGATACTGCCAGCTTCTTGCGAATGTGCTCACGAACTTTAACTTTAAAGGATAATCGGTTGGTTGCCATCCTGATTTCCTGGGGGAGCACATTCCACAGAGAGATAGACTGAATGAAGAAGGAAGAGTGAATGAAGTCTGTACGGTGAGTGGGACATTGAAGAAGACGATTGTGAGATGAACGTAAGTTTCTATTGTGGTTGGCCCAAATGTACTGAAAATGGGGGCTTGATAACTAGGGGAAGAGGGAGAGTCAAGAAATGAAAACAAGGTGGTCAGCGCCCTTTGCTCTCTGCGCTGTCGTATGGGCAACCACTTTAGAAGCGACCGATGCGCAGAGACATGGTCATATTTACGCAGATTGAAAACGAATCGAATGCAGTTATTAAGAAGACGGTCAAGTTTGTTGAGGAGATCTGTATTCAGGTCATAGTAGCACACATCACCATAATCGATGATAGGGAAAATTAAGGACTGCACAAGCATTGTCTTACATATCTCGGGACCCTGGGGTCCCAGACCTTTGGAAGGCATACGAGGGGCCGAAGCCAACTCGCAGAGGCCCCTTAGACAATTTTAAATTATGAGGAGGCACCAACCGACGATTATTCCTGTATGCACTATGCAAGTGCACCCAAGGACTACTCCCGGTTGGTGCAGAACTATTGCAGAACATGGAAACAAAACATATTGTGCTGTGGATTTGGGTGGTTGTGGACTGGTTACCTATAACTATGGAAACACTATGGTCCCTGCCTGATTAATGTTTTGCATACAATACACATATAAAATGGCAGGGGGTGACTTGCACACTCAATAATGGTCCCCCGAAAATAAATAAATAAATAATAAATATCCTTGGACATTTCACACAACGAAAATGGTCGCTAGCACATAGTGTCGTAGCGGCAAGGGGGCAACATGTCCGGAGGTGCTTGTGAGGAGTGGAGAGGTATCCCGCGGTTCTCAGAACAATCCCAGAGCCCGGAAGATGGTCAAGATCCCTACAAACACTTACTGGAATACTTCCTTCCTCCGAGCACGTTTGCTCTTGCGAATCTCCACTCAAGCCAGCCAATAACGCCAAGAATGAGGTGGGAGCTCTGTTCCCGTCAGTGTTCACTCCAGCCGGTCAATAAAGGCAAGCCAGAGATGAGGGTCCGTGGGGTCGCTACTGCCCAACAGCTCGCAACATGCTGCCCCCCGGGCATCTCATCTGTATCTCTCTTGGTCTGGCTCCTCACCCTAGACCTGTTTCGGCAAAGTGAACTCTACCGCCACAGACCCAGAGTTCTGAGCGCGCAAGCCCCACCACGACGTCAACGTTGAGATACGGCGGTGGGGTTATTATTAATATTCTAGATATAATGCCCATAATAACGCATAGAGAACGCAATAAACATAAACAGTAGGTAGATACAATACAATATATGTAGGTACACACATTCACATGTATACAGAGTTACTGGTAACTCGACGTATTCCTGTCATGACATGATAGTAGTATAATGAAGCAAATTAAGGCACCAAATGTTTTTTTAAATATAATTTTTGCACTAGACAACATGTTTTATGAAGTAGGTAACAGTAATGGCAAAAAATTACGAAAAATAAAATGTTTGATTAGCGACCTTTGCCAAAGTTTTAATTTGGGGCAGTGAATTAGGTGATCGGCGTGTGGTAGGACTGCTTACCTTAGATTGATGGCTGCGGTTCCATTCTCATACAGTGCCAAGCCAGCTTATAATAGAAATGTATGGAGTACTTTTGGCACTTTTTTAGTATAGTTGAACAAGCTATTTGCACGCATTTTTTTATTACTATCCAGAAGTTGATTTCAATTTATATTTCACAAAAAAATATGGTGTTAGTAGATAATTTTCATCGTTTGTTCTTAATAGAAATGACATGAAACATTAAACAAAGTTCTGCTTACAGGTTTGAAACTTGCTAAACTACCTGTGTGGACAGAAGAAGACTTACGTGCTGCTATGTTAGCTGTTACCTGGGGATATATGTCAAAGAAAGCTGCATCGGATCATTATGGAATTTCTATACCAGCTCTCAGCCACCATTTGAGGACGGGAAGCTCAGTAAAAAAAACGGGACGAAATCGAATACTGAATGAAGTACAAGAAAAAACATTCGTGGAAAGAATACTCAACCTTTCTAAAAGTGGAATTTCTCTCACCCCGAAATTTATTCGCGGACAAGCCTTTGATTTTTGTCAAGAAAACGATATTAGACATAATTTTAATTTAAATGCGGGCCTCGCAGGCGCAGATTGGTATAATGGGTTTTTAAATCGGCACCCAGAGATACCAGTTGCACGACGCCGAAGATGTAAAAATCCAGACATAGAGCAAAGTTACGATGAAGGCATTCCAGTGTAGCAAAATTATGTGCGTCATTTAATTATATAAGTATTATCTAAAAGCTCGTATGTTTTATTCAGCCATAATAACCTAACCACACCACTAAGTGCGGCGATGCGCTCTGCTTCAGTTCGGTGCCGGCTGTGAAAAGTTTCGGTGCAATGTGTCAAGCTCGAGCATAATGCATAATGCATAATCTTTAATGTATGTAATGTAATAATGATTTTGATAATATTTTTGACCAACGTTGACATTATATTTTTTAGTTTTTTATTTTAATAATTGAATCTTTGACAATTTTGTAATGTTGCCACCATCTATTTCTATATGAATTGATAAAGTAATCAATCAATTTAATGTTATTTATTTATGTCAGCATTTTTATTGTTATTATTATTTTTTATTTTTTTAAATCCAAACATATCAACATTTGCACACCATGACAATATGGTAAACATGTTAGCACATCTCCATGTACCTATTAACACCTTGCATGCATTTTTATTTTATTTTCTATATAATTGTATGTACACTCATGTTTGAGCAAATAAAGTATCTGAATCTGAATCTGAATGAAGTGTCAGTTTCTTTCTAGAATATTTTATTGGTTTTCATCTCACATGAGATGCAAACCAATCACTATCACTATCACTATTACTATCACTACATATTATAAAAAAAAGTCGCCCCGCTGTCTGTCTGTCCCTATGTATGCTTAGATCTTTAAAACCACGCAACGGATTTTGATGCGGTTTTTTTTAATAGTTTAATAGATAGAGTGATTCAAGAAGAAGGTTTATATGTATACCTAATACATGCATAATATAGTAGAGAAACACTAGATAATTTTAGAGGTTTCTAATGTGATGTCGTAAATAAACACATTTTTTTGCGCTTACGCTGGCTGAATCCTACGAGATAGATCAAAATAATGTACTACAGTATTGTACCCCTTAAAAAGGTCTGCAAAAAAATCCGCGATGGTATGTCTATCTCTCAGAGATAACCCACAATAACCATTTTTTATCCTTTACTTTTTACGAGAAATAATGGCTTATTTACGAAGCAATTTTAAGCAATACAGCATTAATCCTTATCCAATTAAGTACCTTAAATACATTGTGCATTTACTATAGATCAATATGGCCCTTTACAGCATGTAATTTAAATGAATATTTTCGAAGATATTTTTAAAATGCAGGGATATAGCGGGTGGCGGTACATAAATAGCGCGTCGAAGGCCGCGCTTCGCCCTATAGCACTTTTTGATTAGCAGCGATCGCACGCGTTTATCGGAGCTCTCTAGCGAGGAAAATAACAATTATCCATACTGATATTATAAATTCGAAAGTAACTCTGTCTGTCTGTCTGTAACCTTTTTCACGCCTAAACCACCGAACAGATTTTGATAAAATTTGGCAAGGCTTTAGGGTGGTATCCTAGGGAAGGACATAAGCTACTTTTTGTCTCGAAAATAACCATACTGTGGGTGATATAAGGGAAGAAAGTTGGTATGGGAAACCCAGCATTTCTTAAGTTAGGGATATGAAAATTCAAATTTATGCTTTTGGTAGGAAATAATGAAATAAGTGGTTCAGCGTTTTTGGAAAATCATCCCCAAACGGCGTAAAATAGGGGATGATTTTAAAATTCACAAAACTGCACGGATATCGATCAAATTTGGCAAGACTAAGATGGCATCCTGGGGAATGACATAGCCTACTTTTTGTCTTAAAAAATAACCATACAGGGGGTGAAAGTTTTTATAGATTGTCATTAGTTGCAAATTTGTACATTAAACATAGTTTTGCTCACAGGTTCTATTAAATTGCTTTCGAAGAATGCAAAACGAGCAATGTGGAGAGAAGAAAACTTACATGCAGCTATGGCAGCTGTTACAGAAGGTAAGGTCTCGCAGTATGTGGCCGCAGCTCGTCATGGAATTCCAAGACAAACTCTCAGAGATCATTTGAAGTCGGGGAGCTTAGTAAAACGCACGGGTCGATTTAAAACACTCAACGAAGTACAAGAAAAGACATTCGCGAAAAGAATACTTAATCTTTCAAAAAGTGGGATATCTATTACTCGAAAAGGTATTTGCAAACAAGCCTTTGATTTTTGTTTAGAAAATAATATTAAGAATTATTTTAACATCGCGACAGGCCTTGCAGGCGAAGATTGGTACAATGGGTTCATGAAACGAAACCCAGAGGTTAGAACAGTTTTCCGACGGCGACGAAAAAATTAACAAAATCCAGACATTATGTTGTAAAGGTTTTTTTTTTTTGGAACAAGGTAAGAGTGTGATTTCAATAAATATTGTTTTTAAGCTCGTGTGTTGTTTATTCAGTCCTTTAATTATTGGTTAAGACACGCTGCAATAGTAGCGATAAGGCACGGCATGAAGGAATCATGAAGAGAGAGACTGTATGATGAACTAACCTTGCGGGTGACGTTGTACTCTCCTGTCGCGGGTGCTTCGAGAAGTAGGTGTGCTGTATAATCATGGAGTTGAGACTCGAGGCGTCTGGTTGCCTCCACTGTGGGAACTTCCTCGGCGATACGTAGCCGCTCATATTGAAGGAGTGCCTGTGTCTAGCCTGGGCTATGCTACTCTATGATCTCACCACAGCAGTCGGTTTTGCGGCTTACTAAGCTGACCTTTTCACTGTCCAGAGCCTATAAAAAAATTCAATGAAGTCATTTATTGTCTAGATATATAATGCCTAGAATAACGCATAGATAACGCAATATACATAAACAGTAGGTACAATACAATATATGTACACTCATTCACATGTATACAGAGTTACTGGGGTAACTCGCCGTATTCCTTTCAGGGCGACCAATATTTTTTAAATATTTTTTTTTGCATTAGACAACATTTTTTATGAAGTAATAGTATTGGCAAAAAATTTGGAAAAATAAACTGTTTTATTAGAGATCTTTGCCAAGTTTTAATCATAGACCATTTTGGTTACCCATTGCATGGGTTTTCAATAGGGTTCAAAAACCCACACGGTGTAGGTAACCCTTTTGAATGGCTTAAAGGACCAGGCTTATAGGACTACCACCTTAGATGTTAATGGCTGTGGTTCCATTCTCATACAATGCAAAGTCAGCATATACTAGAAATGTATGGAGTACTTTTTTAGTATAGTTGAACAAGCTATTTGCACGCATTTTTTTTGTTACTGCTTGTAATCCGATATCTAGTTTATCTAGTAGGATGCCAGTAGAACTGGCATCCAGAAGTTGATTTGATTTTATGTTTTACAAAAAAGATAATTTTCATCGTTTGTTCCTAATAGAAATGACATGAAACAAAGTTCTAATTACAGGTTCGAAGCTTGCAAAAGTACCTGTGTGGACAGAAAAAGACTTATGTGCTGCTATGGTAGCTGTTACCTATATGTCAAAAAAAGCTGCATCGGATCATTATGGAATTTCTATACCACCTCTCAGCCATCATTTGAGGACGGGAAGCTCAGTAAAACGAACGGGACGAAATCGAATACTGAACGAAGAACAGGAAAAAACATTCGTGGAAAGAATACTCAGCCTTTCTAAAAGTGGAATTTCTCTCACCCCGAAATTTATTCGCGGACAAGCCTTTGATTTTTGTCAAGAAAACGACATTAGACACAATTTTAATTTGAATACGGGCCTCGCAGGCACAGATTGGTATAATGGATTTTTATTTCGGCACCCGGAGATACCAGTTCCACGACGCCGAAGATTTAAAAATCCGCACATAATATAGCAAAGTTACGATGAAGGCATTCCAGTGTAGAAAAATGATGTGCGTCATTTAATTAGGTATATAAGCATTATCTAAAAGCTCGTATGTTTTATTCAGCCATAATAACCTGACCACACCACCAAGTGCGGCGATGCGCTCTGCTTCATTTCGGTGCCGGCTGTGAAAAGTTTCGGTGCAATGTGTCAAGCTCGAGCATAATGAACGGACAGTTTCTTTCTAAAACACATGAGACGAAAACCAATAAAATAGTCTAACAATGTAAATATAACTGGTGTTTGGGTAAAGGTAGTATCATACGCTTCTGCCCAGCCCTTCGAGAAATTGAAGTGTGACGTTATGTTTTCTGTAATAAAACTAAGACCAGCCATAAAACTAAGCACGAAATGTGACTAAAAATAATATTTATATTTATTTCTAATATCAGGGTGGTCCATTTGGATTTGGACCACCCTGATATTAGACATAAATAATCTATTAATTTATTACTTTATAGGACTTCACTATTTAGTGACGTAATAAAAAAATTAGATTCCTCATGCCCAGTGGTATTCGTAAATACCCTATTTATGTTCCGCGATTCTTGATAGTTTTCGAGCTATAACCTATTTTTCTTAATATCTTGAAAATTTTACGCTGTATAAGCAAAAGTTGCATCTCGTAGGAGAAACTACGGCCGTAGAGTAACGTCGTATGACGGGGCCCCTTAACGAATGGTCCAGGCCTGCCTGGGGGGTAAAGATGACTGTGGCAGAACTCCCATCCTACGGTCAGAAGTAGCTGGACGAATACTGTTTGCTTTAGCGAGTAGGAATCTGACATTGTTTCCGATTTTTGGTCGCAACTTGCAGCAGTTTATCTTAACCGAGCTTAGCAAACTAAGCGTGAGATATTATAGGGCACAAGTGTGTGCCCCAGGGCATCAATTCTGGGCTCGAGCTAGATACCATGCCCATGGAGATAAATCTCTGTTTCAAATCTCCGCGTCAATGTCCGGTTCAAATCTCGATACTATCAAAAACCGTGTTCTGGTAGTTTAACAAATCTTCGGTAAGTACCTACCTACGTTTTACGTTAGTTTGGTCAATTTTGACAGTTTTTCCAACGATTTCATATCTCCATACCTTACGACCAGCCGTAATATCTCGCGGGTTGGCGATCGAAAAATTAATGAATGGAGATCGTTAGAATAGCAATTTTTCATTTTCGACGGAGATAAGCAGTTTCTCGACTGATATTTCGACCATGGAGATAATTGCCATGCCGCCGGAATTGATGCCCAGAACGGAGAACAATCATGATGATGACACGTTAAAAAATAAAGGCATTAAAATCATGTAAGTACAAAATCTCTGACCATGAAACAAATCTATTTACTTTTCTCTATATACTTTCTAAAATAATTATAATAATAATACCTTGGATGACAATAAAAAAAAAAAACCAGAAATCCAGAAATTGGTTTGAAATTGGTCTCGCTGTCGGTTGTTTTCATCGATTGTTAATAAATGCAACAATGCAACATTAAATTGATAGTATTCCTCACAGGTTCTATTAAATTGGTTTCGGAGCGTGCTAAGCGAGCTATGTGGACAGAAGAAGACTTACGTGCAGCTATGGAAGCTGTTACAGAAGAAAAGGTGTCACAGAGGGATGCCTCACGTCGTTATAAAATTCCAAGACAAACGCTCAGAAACCATTTACAAACGGGGAGCCTAGTTAAACGAATGGGCCGATCTAAATTAATGAATGAAACACAAGAAAAAATGTTTATAAAAATAATACAAAATCTTTCTAAAAAAGGCATGTGTCTAACCCCAAAATTTATTCGCAGAGAAGCTTTTGATTTTTGTTTAGAAAATAGTATTATACATAATTTTAATATCACTACGGGCCTCGCAGGCAAAGATTGGTATAGAGGGTTTTTAAATCGACACCCCGAGATTATCCCAGCAAGACGAGTAAAAAAGGAAAAGCATCCAACCATTGTGTAAAGTAAAACTAAAACGGGGTCATTTGTATAAAGATCATGTTGAGGGTTGATTAAATAAAGAATTAATCAATTTATTTTGCTTTATTTGGAAAACAAACAGATGCAATTACAAACCAATGTTGTAAGTAGTTAAACAGAATTAAGAGGCAGAGACTGCAATTTCCACAGATATATCCAACAAAAAACTCATTTAAATGTCTATGAACTAGTTTAAAAAAAAAACTCGTTCATGTTTTTAATTAATAGAAAAAAAAACAAAATTTAAAAAATCTAATGTTCTCACCGTGAGGAATAGTTCGGTCCTTTTGTTACATAGGCATGTAAAAGTCAGACTGACAGAATTTTGCACGTATTCAAATGTTACACTTTTAATCCAAAATATTCACAAAAATTTCGTTAATGTCATCAGTCTCGCATCGTACCCGACAAGTAGCGGACGAGTTTGCGATGCCGCTATAACCGGTGCGGTGACTAAGCGAAAATAATGTCGTCTCATACTGTGAAGTGTGCTAATTGCAATGTTGTCATCAACGAACTGTTAGCATTTCTACGAAATGTATTGGATGTAATGGATGAAGAGAGTGTGCATCAAGTGTGTTGTTCGTCTTTCTCTGCTGAGGACATTGTGCGGGCAAAGTCTCTTCTGTTTGAAACTATTCCTAGCGGAAAGAAGATGCCAGTGCGTCGAAAGGAGGGAAAGAAGAAAATGTCTAGGGATCTAGACGATATGATATGTCTCATGAAGGGTACCAGTACTGAATTATTCCCGATATTTGTGGCGAAAGAGCTGAATAAACTCCCTCCGGTCACTTTTGACCATGTAGACGTAACGTGTCTCCTAAAAGATATTTTAAAACTGAAAAACCAGATCAGCGTTTTGGAAGAAAATTCCGTGTCTAAGGAGCAGTTTCTATCGCTTCAACTAGAGGTGACTAGTCTTAAACAGGCATCTTTAATACACGATACTCCGATTGTTAATAATGGTAATATAAATATGAAAAGAGGAGCATGTTTACAAAACAGCTTTACACTAGACAGTGGTCCCATAGGATTACAATATTTACCTATAAAGTACACAGCTGATTGCAAGGTGAACGACCTCTCGGCTAAAAGTGAGTCATCAACACTAGCCAGCGGCTGTAATAATTACTTCTCTGTCTTGCAAGGACATAACACAGCGACAGAGCATTGCGGGAACGTGGAGGCCCAAACACCTACTGCGGTTCCGAAGGAAGCGAGCGAGACCGACTGCATGACGTGCAAATTTGATGAGAGCGGTCTATACGGGAGCGAGACAGCGCAACAATTAGAGCGCGTGGAGGACACAACAAGTACCGCGGTTTCCGCGGTCTTCAGTGCGCACACGCCAGGCAAATCCCCCACCTCGGGCAATCGGGTGACCTTCGCCAGTGTGTCCGCCGCTACGGCTGGGAGTGCTTCGAGTGATCTCCATGTATTACAGCAAACAACCGTGCAATGTGAAAGTATGCCGTCGAAAGATAATTGTGATAAGGTCGTCTCTAAAATAGTGGCGAGTCAACCGAGTAATAATGAGTGGAAATTAGTGCAAAACAAACGTTCGCGTTCTAAAACCTATACATTTTCAAGCCAAAAAGGTTGTGCGACTATTATACCAAACAGTAAATTCCGTGCGGCAGATATTAAAGTCCCGTTATTAATATCGAATGTGAATAAGGAGGCCTCTGACGATGACATTATTAGCTACATAAAAAGTAAGACTAACGAAAATGTATCGTTAAAAAAGCTAAACATCAAGTCGTATAAAAAGTATAACGCTTTCAAACTATATGTATCTAAACACAAGGTGGACATGTTTTTAAATGATCAGATATGGCCTGATGGTATTACTTTTAAACGTTTTGTACATTTTATGTACCGGGCAAATAGAGAGGCTCATACAGTTAGTTAGATTATAATTTATTATGGATAGTCAAAATAAGTGTCATGTAAAATTAACTAGTTTCAATTGTAAATCTGTAAAAAGATCAGTTGATAATGTAAGAAAAATATGTGAATGGTCCGATTTGGTGTGTCTGCAGGAGACTTGGCTGCTACCTCACGATATCTCGATGTTAGGAACGATAAGTCCAGAATTTGAATTCACTGGGAGGTCTGCTGTAGACACTTCAGAAGGGCTCCTACGGGGGCGGCCGTATGGAGGAGTAGCTATTCTCTGGAGAAAGGGTGTTTTTGAGTCTGTTTCGGTAATATCATGTAATAGCTCTCGGTTAGTGGCCATTAAAGCCGTCTCTGGTAGTCGCACTATTATTGTATTTTCTGTATACATGCCTACAAACTCACCAGAAAACCTGCCTTTGTTTACCGAGGTCCTGAGTGAGGTAAGTGCAATAATTGCGACACATGATGTTGAAAACATATATATAATGGGCGATTTTAATGCACATCCGCAAGAATTGTTTTATGTTGAGCTATCTAGTTTTTGTAAAGATCAGTCCTGGGTCTGTGCTGATACAAAAAAGTTAGGATACGATCTAAAATACTACACCTTCATTAGCGAGGCTCACGGCTGTAGGAGGTGGTTAGATCACTGTGTGGTCTCTTCGTCAGCCTGGCAGACAGTGGTTAGTGTAGGTATTGATGAAGATGTTTATGTGTCTGATCACTTGCCTATATATATTATATGTGACTTAGATGTAGTTAGGCCAAAGTTGATGCCCAGGACTGCGGCCTGCAGTGCTGTTGTTTGGGGCGTCAGAAATAAAACAGAGATTGAGATTTATCAAGGTATGTGTTCTGATAAACTGCGGGAGATAGACTTCCCACAGGAGTTTGCGGTGTGCAGCCATGGGTCTTGCAGCTTGGATGATCACAAACTTGTCCTTGATAAGCTGTACAATAATATTGTAGATGTCCTTTGTGAAGCAGCTAGGGAATCTAATGGAGTACACAATATACCTAAGCGTGGTAGTCAGTTATGTGGGTGGAACAAACATGTTCGAGACGCTCACCGTGAGGCCAGGCTTAGATTCCAGGCCTGGGTTTTGGCTGATCGACCAACCTCTGGGACTGTTTATGATCAAATGTACGAGACGCGTAAAATTTTCAAAAGCAGGCTAAAATACTGCCAAAATAGGCAAGATCAAATTAAAATGGACGTATTAGCAGAACAACGAGCTACAAATAATTTCTGTGCATTTTGGAAGTCCACAAGTAAGCTGGAGGCTAAGCCTGGTCTGGCAGCGGGTGTGGGAGGGGTTACTGAGCATAGAGACATTGCTAATTTATTTAGAGACCATTTCAAAGTGAGGTCTCCACTTGGCCCCTCAGTGTCAGGAATCGGCTTTGTGTCTCATGTCCAGAGAGAGGAGCCGCTACTACGTATCACCACGAAGGAAGTGGGGGCGGTGATAAATAGCATGAGTAGGGGCAAATCCCCTGGACATGATGGGCTAAGCATAGAACATTTAAAATATGCGGGAGTGCATTTGCCGAGGGTCCTGTCCTTATTCTATACGATGTGTCTCAGCCATTCATATTTACCGGCAGACTTAATCAAGACCATTGTAGTTCCCATTGTAAAGAATAGGACAGGAGACATCTCGAACATAAGCAATTATCGCCCGATCTCTCTTGCAACAGTTGCGGCTAAGGTGTTGGACAGTGTGCTTGACTCTTATTTGTCTAAATATGTAAAGTTGCATGATGCACAATTCGGGTTTTGTCCTGGATTATCAACCGAGAGTGCTATCCTAAGTGTCAAGCATACTGTCAAATACTACACTGACCGTAAGACGCCGGTGTACGCCTGCTTCCTTGATCTCTCCAAGGCTTTCGATCTCGTTTCTTACGACGTGCTTTGGAGTAAGTTGAGGAGTAGGGGTATACCGGAGGAATTGCTCAGTGTATTGCAGTTTTGGTATCAGGGCCAGACAAACTGTGTTAGATGGTCTAATGCGCTCTCGGAATCATATGGATTGGAGTGCGGGGTGAGGCAGGGGGGCTTGTCGTCTCCTCGGCTCTTCAATCTATATGTTAACGACCTCATTGCCGAGCTCAGCAGCATGCGTGTCGGATGCAGGGTAAATGGTGTTAGTTGCAACAACATCAGTTATGCGGATGACATGGTGCTGCTGGGCCCGTCACCGCAGGCGATCTTGGAGCTGTTAAAGGTGTGTGAGACATACGCTGCTGCACATGGACTGGTCTACAATGAAAAAAAATGTGAATACATGGTCTTTGGGGTCGCTGGTAAGAGCCGGGAAAGTACACTCGAACTTGCCATTAACGGTACGCCATTACGTAGAGTGACCAGGTTTAAATATCTTGGGCATTTTCTTACCGACGACCTCAGTGACCATAGTGACATTGAGAGGGAGCGTAGGGCGCTGGCGGTCAGGGGTAATATGTTGGCACGAAGATTTGCTCGGTGTACTGACCAAGTTAAGGTTACGCTTTTTAAAGCTTATTGTCAGAGTTTTTACACCGGTAATCTTTGGGTCAACTATTCGAAAAGGTCGCTGGATGTCCTACGCGTCCAATACAATAATGTTTTTAGGATGCTGTTGCGACTGCCTCGGTATTGCAGTGCCTCGGAAATGTTCGCGGTAACCCATACAGATGGGTTTCATGCGATTATCCGCAAAAAGACGGCTTCACTTCTGAGCAGAATAAGGGGCAGTCGCAATAGTATCCTGAAGGCTGTGGCGGCAGACACTTCCTCTGCGATAATAGGACAGTTTGTGAGAAGGCTGATACCATAGTGTCCATTTCTTGTTGTGTAGGTTCAGTCTTGTTATTGACTGTCTCTTTATCTGTATTTAAATTGTCTTTAGCTTAAGTTACTAACAATAGTGTTTTAAGTTCTAATTTTGTTACTAACCATTTATGGATCTTTAGTTATCTGAAATAAAATGATTTTATTTATTTATTTTATTAAAATTAGTGTCCAGAAAATATTTGATTGGTTTTATAGATTGTCATTAGTTACCTTAAACATTAAACATAGTTTTGCCTACAGGGTCTATTAAATTGCTTTCGAAGAATGTAAAACGGGCAATGTGGAGAGAAGAAGACTTACGTGTAGCTATGGCAGCTGTTACAGAAGGTAAGGTCTCGCAGAATGCAGCCGCAGCTCGTCATGGAATTCCTAGAGAAACTCTCAGAGATCATTTGAAGTCGGGGAGCTCAGTAAAACGCACGGGTCGATTTAAAACACTCAACGAAGTACAAGAAAAGACACTCGTGAAAAGAATACTTAATCTTTCAAAAAGTGGGATATCTATTACTCGAAAAGGTATTTGCAAAGAAGCCTTTGATTTTTGTTTAGAGAATAATATTAAGAATTATTTTAACATCGCGACAGGCCTTGCAGGCGAAGATTGGTACAATGGGTTCATGAAACGAAACCCAGAGGTTCAAACAGTTTTCCGACGGCGACGAAAAAATTAACAAAATCCAGACATTATGTTGTGAAGGTTTTTTTTGGAACAAGCTAAGAGTGTGATTTCAATAAATATTGTTTTTA
Source organism: Cosmia trapezina (assembly GCA_905163495.3). NCBI lineage: Eukaryota > Metazoa > Arthropoda > Insecta > Lepidoptera > Noctuidae > Cosmia > Cosmia trapezina. The sequence continues at coordinate 23,218,248 of LR991029.1, forward strand.
AGTTCGTTTGTTATTTATTCAGTCCTTTAATTGGTTAAGAGTTAAGACACGCCTCAATAGAGACTGTATGATACATGATATTTATTCAGATTTGTTACTGTACTTGTATCATGTCATTTATGTCATGTCATAGATTTATTATTCTTCTAAATAGATTATTTTCTATTTTGTGAATGTGAGAACGTTGCAGGCTTAATGGACTGTACATTTGTTGACACGACCAATAATTTGGAACCGTGCCCAAGGTTTATGTGAAATAAAATATTTTGATTTTGATTTTTTGTGGTGAACTAACTTTCCGGTTGACGTTCTCCTGACGTGCGTGCATCGAGAAGTAGGTGTGTCGTATAAGCATGGAGTTGAGACTCGAGACGTCTGGTTCCCACTGTGGGAACTGCCTCGGCGATACGTAGCCGCACATGGTAGAGGAGTGCCTGTGCCTAGCCTGGGCTGTGCTATTTTGTGATCTCACCACAGCAGTCGGTGTTCTGGGTTGCGGGTAACCTCTCGCTCCCGAGTCCCGGTCGTGGTTCAGTGGTTCAGGCACAATTGGAAGTAAAAGCGCCTAGAACGCCGTCATTTCAATATGTGCGGAAGTAGCTGTCGTAAAGGTGGCGGAGAAAAGAAAGAGATAGGCTACAACCTTTCTTACAATCCGCAGAAGACGCACGGAAGCTGTAAGGCAACCAACAATCTCCGGCGCTACTATAGCGCGTGAGGCCACTTTTCTGTACATTCTCATGCATAGCGTTTTTCCGGAAAGAACGGAAAGTTATGATGGATTTCCGACTGAGACACCACAAATTCTCATGCTGCCATCAGTCGGTCAGTCTGTCGCCCTAACAAACAAAGGCCCGAGACGAGAGGTGCGGGACTTGTAGGAGAAATTACTGTAAGTTACCTTTCCGAGATGGACTGCAGACTGCAAACAGCAACCGCAAGACTTATCGTCATATTGTCGTTTACAATATAATATATATATGTCGGAGAAAGTAAACAAGCAGTTGATTGTTGGTTGCATACGAATAGATAATATTGATGGCTAATTAAGTCTAAATTTAATTTGATTTATTACATTTTAACAATGTGTAAAACCAAACAAATTTATTAAAAGACACTGCATTGTATAACGTCCAATCAGAGCAGAGGATAGACCTAGAGTGGGGTCGAGGCGCCATCTTAACATTCGCCGGGTGGACTCGGGTGGAGCGTTCAGTCTTGTATCGGTGGTTGATCGAGGTGGATCACAAGTGGTGAAGTTAGATCGGTGCCGCGAACCTGCTGCTCCTTTATAGTTAAAATTACCTACCTAGTGATTCAAATTGTAGAACTTTAATAAAATCGCGCGTGTGTGTGTGTAAATAGTGTTTTGTGCTCGCATATCCCTATGACGCCCACTAGACCTGACGTGAACACTAAAAACGATGTCGAGGAGGACGGTGTTTCTCCGACATCAGAAGTGGGATCGGTGCAGGCACAAAACGTAGACAGATCGAATGATAGAAACGATGGGTGACGCGCTTTATTTGAGGCGCAACAAAACGCTTGCGACTACTCGTGGAGACCCTGCGCAATCCGCCGGCTACTGCAGCGAAGAATATTACGCTGCCCAAATTTGAACATGAAAATGCAGACACTGACGCCCGAGCCTGGCTAACAACAGCGGATACTGCTTATCGGACCATGATATACAGGGAAGTAGACCTTATTCTTATAATCAGTAAGTCTGTGAATGGTTCTGCCGCCACGTGGTTTTCCCAAGTGCCTGTTAAGGTATTTTGTCTAATCGGCGAGATGGCTAATTAGACTGTAGATATTAGTTGGCTAAAAAGGCGAGGAGGCCATTTAGACTGTAGATATTAATTGTCTAAACAGGCGAGGAGGCCATTTAGACTGTAGATGTTAATTGTCTAAAAAGGCGAGGTGGCCAATTAGACTGTGTAGTTATGAGTTGTCTAAAAAGGCGAGGTGGCCAATTAGACTGTGTAGTTATGAGTTGTCTAAAAAGGCGAGGTGGCCAATTAGACTGTGTAGTTATGAGTTGTCTAAAAAGGCGAGGTGGCCAATTAGACTGTGTAGTTATGAGTTGTCTAAAAAGGCGAGGTGGCCAATTAGACTGTGTAGTTATGAGTTGTCTAAAAAGGCGAGGTGGCCAATTAGACTGTGTGACTGTGTAGAGTTGAATTGTCTAAAAAGGCGAGGTGGCCAATTAGACTGCGTAGATATGAATTGTCTAGAAAGGCGAGGAGGCCATTTAGACTGTGGTATGGGTTGTCTGAAGGGTGAGGTGACTGTTTTGATACTGTGACTGTTTACACGTAGGCATTAGTGAAATAAAAAAAATAATAACCCTTGCTGTGTGCCTAATAGATGAAGTGTAGAATTTATTTTAAATGAAGCTTTTGTGCAAAAGATACAACAAAAATGTTTGTTTCACTATGTCAGGAGTGGCCGAACTGTCTTACAAAAGTTTTGCTTGTTTTTAATTGTTACAGATTACAATGACGCTCGTCCCTCAACATCACACGAGGACGTGTGAAATGTCAGGACGGCCGTGTCGGAGAAAGTAAACAAGCAGTTGATTGTTGGTTGCATACGAATAGATAATATTGATGGCTAATTAAGTCTAAATTTAATTTGATTTATTACATTTTTACAATGTGTAAAACCAAACAAATTTATAAAAAAAAAACTGCATTGTATAACGTCCAATCAGAGCAGAGGATAGACCTAGAGTGGGGTCGAGGCGCCATCTTAACATTCGCCGGGTGGACTCGGGTGGAGCGTTCAGTCTTGTATCGGTGGTTGATCGAGGTGGATCACAAGTGGTGAAGTTAGATCGGTGCCGCGAACCTGCTGCTCCTTTATAGTTAAAATTACCTACCTAGTGATTCAAATTGTAGAACTTTAATAAAATCGCGCGTGTGTGTGTGTAAATAGTGTTTTGTGCTCGCATATCCCTATGACGCCCACTAGACCTGACGTGAACACTAAAAACGATGTCGAGGAGGACGGTGTTTCTCCGACATATAGATATCTGCATCGATTCGTAGAAACCTAGTGTCGCTTGCAGTCTGCGGTTGCCGTTTGCAGTCTGCAGCCCATCTCGGACTTGTACCTCAAGGGTTACAGGGAAGCCTTAACGTGTGGCTGGGTTAATTATGTCGTCGCGGGCAATCTTTCTCTCCAGCCAGAAATAGTTAAATACATACCGTGTAGATTTAGTACTTGAATTTCCCTCGGATTTTTTGTATTCTAGTCAAATTGAGGTGTGACACTGTATGTGTGAACTTCACATGTGAAATAAACCTTTTGGTCAAATATCATTGGCTGTAATGGCCATAGGTAAAATGGTCGCAGATCGAGAACCACGCGAGACAAGGCAGATTACATAGGTACTTGATTTCCTTATCATTCTTGGTTTTCAATTTGTTCTTATCATGTGGGATGATGTTCGGTCTTTTATTGTTACTTTGGTACGTAAAAGTTCACCTCTTCTGACATAGTTTTATTCTCACTCAAATGTTACATTTTTCGATGGAATCTCAAAAATAATCCGAATCTCAGAATCGATATCTGTTTATGTTATCGAGATTATTGTCCAGAAAATGATTTGAATTTGATGAACAAACATTTGTTTCTGAGTTTTTTTAATTGCAACATAGTTTTACTCACAGTGCCCAGGAGATTAAGTTCAAAGCGTGGAGAACGAGCTATGTGGACAGAAAATGACTTGAGGGCTGCTATGGCAGCTGTTAGAAATGGACGAGTAACCCAGAAAGCTGCAGCAGATCGACATGGAATTCCTCTACGGACTCTCAGCGATCATTTGAGAACGGGGAGCTTAGTGAAACGACTGGGACGATGTAAAATAATGAATGAAGCACAAGAAAAAAATCTCGTGGAAAGAATACTTAACCATTCACGAAGTGGGATGTCTCTTACTCGGAAATTAATTTGCACACAAGCCTTTGATTTTTGTTTAGAAAATAATATTAAAAATAATTTTAGCATCATTAAGGGTCGTGCTGGCCATGATTGGTACGCAGCGTTTTTAAATCGACACCCGGAGATCAAACCGGTGGCCCTAGCCAGCACGAAGGAGCGACCCAAACATAGGTAACGCAAATTCGAACGATTTTTGAATCGACAATACAACTATCCTATATTATTTTGGCAAAAAAAAATGGGCATGGGTCAAAAAATATCTATTTAGTCCGTCAGTCAGATAATAAAAATATATTAGACACGTATTTTTTGCTTTATCATATTAATAAAAAATGTCTTAGATAACACGCATAAAAGTTAGGAAGTGGGGTTTGTTACGTCATTTCTACATATAAAATCTAGCTAGGCGTGACGTCATGCTATACAGGGTGTAAGGGACAGCCCTCCGCAAACTGATAGGGTGAATTCAGTATGCCATACTAAGATGACTGGTACATGAAATTTCTTCAGGAACTTTAAGGGACTCCAATAAACCTGATTTGTTTGTGTTTCTGTGCATAAATCGGAGCGTCTATTACTGGTTGGGAGGGGTACGTAATAGGTATGCGGTGAGTTCGCTGAACTCTGTAGCTAGACAGAAAGTGAACAGCTGATTTCGCGCGCCGTTGGTTAGAGTATTTCAACATCCATTGCTGGTTTTTTTTTGCTGTTTTTTTTTTGCAGTTTTTTTTTACATAAATGGAGTGCTGCGAACACACAATACAATTTTACATTGAAATAATGAAAATATAACTGAAAAAAAATTTGTAAAAATGAAAATTTTCCTGAGAAAATTTCCGGTACAATATGATTCTGAATGAGGAGCTGAATGTACCCTGTTAGTTTGCGGAGGGCTGTCCCTTACACCCTGTATTTTAACTCAATGTATAGCCGTAGTGATCTTTTGATTATGAAAACAAAAGAAAAAATACGTGTTTAATATTTTTTAATAATTAAAATGAAGGTCAAAAAAAAATTTTATCATCATCCCTAGTAGCATCACCCATGGCTATCCATACTATAATATTATAAATTCGAAAGTAACTGTCTGTCTGTCTGTATGTTACTTTTTCACGCCTAAACCACTGAACGGATTCCGATAAAATTTGGCAAGACGATCATTGGTATCCTGCGGAAGAACATGGGTACCTTTTGTCTCAAAAATAATCCTAAAGGTGGTAGATGTAGGGGATGAAAGTTTGTATGGGAAACCCAGTATTTCTTAAGATAGGGACAAATGAAGAATTACATGTTTCAACTTTTTTGTAAAATCATGCCCCAAGGCGATAAAATAGGGAAGTAGGAAACTACGAGTATAATAAATGACCAATTTTCGGATTCTTCTCTTTACTTGAACTTGCTTTTGCTTCTCTCCAAACTTCATGCTGCTAGGACGCTAGGTTAACGGGAAGTACCATTATAGGCTTTAGTTTATTTGCGAGGTTCAAATGTGCGCCATAAATGGCCGTATTTTTTATTGCGTTGATTTGGAAGTTAGATTTTTCTTACAGCTCCAAAGGACGTAATAGATCTAAGTTTTTGATACTTTATTTCAACTTTATACATTCACGTGGTTCTGAAAAAAGGGGTCTTGACCGACAACGAAGTCATCCTATAAGAGTGCCAATTTTTCACTTTGAGGTACGGAACTCTGTAAAAGATTATTTGAACAGATTTAGATGAAAGGCATACGGCCATGACATGGGTTAGGACATAGGATACTTTGAATCCGGGTAGTATAGTCCTGTGATAATTTCCGATCTTTATGCGGGCGAAGCCTCGGACAAAAGCTAGTACTTATACATAAATATACATATACAGGATAAAATTTAATTCATGGGCATCCTCTTAAGGGGTCATTGTACTCATCATTATAAACAACTTTTACATTGGGAAAAAATCAGCTGTTCCCTACATTTCTCATTTTATTTTAATTTTTTTTTCATTTTATTTTTTGTTTTTGTTAGCGGATTTTTTTCGCGATTACAAATACATCTTTGTAAAATAAAACTTTTTGCTTTTTTTTCTTATGTATTTATATTTTTCCTATGCTTCGTTTTTTATCCAACCGCCTAGCTAGCTAGCTAGCCTAGCTTTTGCCCGCGGCTTCGCCCGCGTGGATGTCGGAAAATATCCCATGGGAACGTTCATGTGGAAAACATAGGGCCGTCCGATATAACTGTGCAAACTCAAATCGCTACGATATATCGTTACCGTGTATAGTAGGCATAAAGCTACCAGTCGGCATGATTTTTTCCGATTACACTGAATCACTCCGTTCATTGGAGAAAACCGTATGAAAATCCATTCGGTACTTTTTGAAATTATCGCATTCAAACAGACAGACTTACGCGGCGGGGGGACTTTGTTAATTACTTAAAATTTATTATGCCAGTCACGCTCTAATAACAAATAACTTTTGTCCCAGTGTCCACTCGTTCAAATAATTTCCTCGTAAAAACGTCGAATGAAATAAAAAAGATTCGAACTATGACTACATTTCCAATCCCTTAAATCTCTTAAAAAGAGGTAGGTACACAAAAATTTGTCAACCCCTATTGTACCCCCTCAAAAACGCTGTACCATATATTTCTTTATTTCCTACTAAAAGCATAAATTTGAATTTTCATATCCCTAACTTAAGAAATGCTGGGTTTCTCATACAAACTTTCATCCCTTATATCACCCCTTGTTGGATTATGTTTTAAGACAAAAAGTAGCCCATGTCCTTTCCCAGGATGCTATCTATAGCCTTGCCAAATTTTATCGAAATCCGTGCTGTTTTGTAAATTTTAAAATAAACCCGTACCTATTTTACCCACTTAGGGGTGATGTTTAAAAAACGCTTAACCGCATATTTCTTGATTTCATACCAATAGCATAAATTTGTTATACCTACTTAAGAAATACTGGGTTTCCCTTACAAACTTTCATCCCCTATATCACCCCCTGTAGTATTATTTTTGAAAAAAAATAGTATCCTATGTCCTTTCCCAGGATGCTATATAAAGCCTTGCCAAATTTTGTCAAAATCCGTGCAGTTTTGTAAATTTTAAAACCAACCCCTATTTTACCCCCTTAGGGGATGATTTTTCAAAAACGCTGAACCGCATATTTCTTTATTTCCTATCAAAAGCATACATTTTAATTTTCACATCCCTAACTTTAGAAATAGTGAGTTTCCCATACAAAATTTCATCTCCTATATCACCCCCCGTAGGATTATTTTTGAAAAAAAAGTAGCCTATGTCCGTCCCCAGGATACCATTATAGCCTTGCCAAATTTTATCGAAATCTATTCAGTGGTTCTGGGTTTCCCGTACAAACTTTCATCCCATATATCACCCCTGTAGGATTATTTTTTTAAATAAAAGTATCCTATGTCCATGCCCAGGATGCTATATAAAGCCTTGCCAAATTTTACCCCCTTTTAACCCCTTAGGGGATGATTTTTCAAAAACGCTGAAGCGCATATTTCTTTATTTCCTATCAAAAGCATAAATTTTAATTTTCACATCCCTAACTTAAGAAATACTGAGTTTTCCATACAAACTTTCATCCCCTATATCACCCCCTGTAGGGTTATTTATTAAGACAAAAAGTAGCCTATGTCCTTCCCCAGGATGCTATATAAAGCCTTGCCAAATTTTATAGACATCCGTGCAGTTTTGTAAATTTTAAAATCAACCCCTATTTTACCACCATAGGGTATGATTTTTCAAAAACGCTGAACCGCATATTTCTTAACTTCCTACCAATAGCATAAGAAATACTGGGTTTCCCTTACAAACTTTCATCCCCTATATCACACCCAGTATCCTATGTCCTTCCCCAGGATGCTATACAGGGTGTAAGGGACAGCCCTCCGCAAACTGATAGGGTGAATTCAGTACATCATACTAAGATGACCGGTACATGAAATTATTTCAGGAACGTTATGGGAATCCAATAAACCTGATTTGTTTTATTACCTCACACGCAATGTATCGCTACCGTGGCAAAACGCACGTAGCGAACGGCAGCGCAGCACCTACCCGCCACGGGGTCAATCAATTCTCGCGCCGCGAGAGTAAGCGTAGTGGCGGATCGCAAGTTAGTTGAGTAGGTAGGTACTTACGCGCAGGTAGAGTAAAGGCGACAATAATTTAGGCTCCATTTAATTATTTTTATAACTGAAAGTTGTTTGAATGTTTTAAGTGGTGTATGGCACCTACTTATTGTCAAGTACGGGTAGGGTTCAATGAAAAATAAGGTTTTATGAAATAAGGAATAATAATTTACGATAATGGCTGTATTCCCTCAAAAACCTTTATCTGCACTAGCTCCAAGGAAACGCGAACGAACGCCATTTTCATTCTCCTTTTTTCATCAATTGAATGATGTTATAAACCATTTTTCTGGCTTGCATAAGTAAAACGTTGTATCGTCCACGAGCCATTTTTAAACAAATTAATACCAAAGTAGTTTCTGTACTTAACGCAAATAACAAATAGATGAAACTAACAGTCAATAAAAATAAAAAATACTACTGGCAAACATGCATTCAGGCACCTCATTGGCCGCCCTTTTACAACGAGTAAAGATAACAAAATAATAAACAATACAGTTAATTTTGTACCAAACAATAGCTAAAACTAATGTCGAAGTGTATTTCCCTTTTTTACCCGACTGCGGCAAGTTAAAAAAGGAGGGTTATGTGTACAACGTACCTCCAATTATTATTACATAGAAAATTAATAGAAATCAATCAGTCAATAGGTATCAATCAGGTTGTAATTGATAGTGCGTCGTGCACAAAAATTAATCCTACCTTAGAATCACCTGTGACCTCCACCGAGACGTTCACAGTTTCACACACGACGAGACGTGCACGGCACAGGGTCTAATCGAGCAGGATACCTATCAATGTAATTTCTGAACGCTTCACTAGCATTTCCCTGAGCTTCCCCGTAGCACATTATCATTTCGCCATACTCACGAGCACTAAATGTAGCCATTTCTCACAGACAACAACACAACAACAAATAAATCCAAATGGGTAAGTACGTAAACTTCACAATGCGACTGCAACAGCGAGCGATACTGCCAGATAGTGTCGCAGGACACTACGCGCGTGCGACACAGTCGCAGGACAACTAAATTGTACTAATGACTACACGAAAAATCCCACACAAAAACAGTGTTGTCAACTACTCGAAAAATTTTGCATGAAATTTCTTGCAAAAATGTTTGTACAAAAATACCACTATTTTAAGCTTGACTAAATAAATGTTAGCTGTTTTTTTTTTGGAGAAATGAAACGATTAATTTGTCAATTTAATTCAAAGTTTATGCTAAGCAGATTCATAGTTGTGATAGAAGACTGGGCTTCCATTACAGAGGGCTTACGTTCGATTCCCGACTGGACTACCAGTCGGTAGCTATCGTAAAGCCATGAAAAGCCCCTTGGGTGGCTTGTAAACTGGATCCAGTGATCGCTTGAAAAGTAGAATTCATTAAGTAATTAGGTATGTACATACCTAATTACTTAATGAATTCTACTTTTAGGTGGTAGGTACCTACCACGAATACTCAAGGGCACATTAAGTGCGTCTTTCCTTTAGAATTTAAGTGCACGAAAAGATTTGCATTTAAAATTAGAGAAGTTCTTATGTGAACCAAGTTAGTTCTAACATTTTGGTTCACAAATAGAGGTTTGATAAATTGGCAATACTGTTGCGACTCGGTAAATCGGAGCGTCTTGCGCGTCTGTGTTGTTGTATTGTATCAATTGTATGCAAGTAGTATGCGGTGAGTTTGATGAACTCTGAAGCTAGGCAGAAAGTGAACAGCTGATTTCGCGCGTAGTTCGTTAAAGTATTTCGACATCCATTGCTGTTTTTTGGATTTTAGCTGTTTTATTTACATAAATGGAGTGCTGCAAATAGAGAATGTAATTTTGGATTGAAATAAAGGAATATTAGCCGAAAAAACTTTAAAAAAAATGAAACTTTTCCTGAGAAAATTTCCGGTGGAATATGATTCACAATAAGGAGCTGAAGGCACCCTGTTAATTTGTGGAGGGCTGTCCCTTACACCCTGTATAAAGCCTTGCCAAATTTTGTCGAAATCCGTGCAGTTTTGTAAATTTTAAAATCAACCCCTATTTTACTATATTTTACCCCCTTAGGGGATGATTTTTCAAAAACGTTGAACCGCATATTTCTTTATTTCCTATCAAAAGCATACATTTTAATTTTCACATCCCTAACTTAAGAAATACTGAGTTTCCCATACAAACTTTCATCCCCTATATCACACCCTGTAGTATTATTTTTGAAAAAAAAAAGTAGCCTATGTCCGTCCCCAGGATACCATCTATAGCCTTGCCAAATTTTATCGAAATCCGTTCAGTCGTTTAGGTGTGAAAAGGTAACAGACAGACAGACAGACAGACAGACAGACAGACAGACAGAGTTACTTTCGAATTTATAATATTAGTATGGATGGATATACATATACAGGATAAAATTTAATTCATGGGCATCCTCTTAAGGGGTCATTGTACTCATCATTATAAACAACTTTTACATTGGGAAAAAATCAGCTGTTCCCTACATTTCTCATTTTATTTTAATTTTTTTTTCATTTTATTTTTTGTTTTTGTTAGCTGATTTTTTTCGCGATTACAAATACATCTTTGTAAAATAAAACTTTTTGCTTTTTTTTCTTATGTATTTATATTTTTCCTATGCTTCGTTTTTTATCCAACCGCCTAGTGAGAATTCTCTAAGATGTTGGTTAAGTTTCTTGACTATTGTACCATTGGCTGTAACGGCTATAGGGAAAAGTGATATTAGCCGAGTCAACTTCTTACATCTCGACAACATTGCGAAACAAGTCAAAAGAATTGATTAACTTTCTTACATTTTAGAATTTTCGTCTAATGCCAAATTGATCTCTGAACAATCATTCAAGGGCTGAACTATTGTTCAGCGGGTTTTATGCTCGTTGTTGTTGCAGTGGCATGTTACAGTTCTGCTCTTGTTTATTTATTTATTTATTTATTAGGTATACCAACAGCTGTACATACATAAAATAATAAGACAGAGTAATATATAATAAAAGTACTGGTATGTATGCCTATTACAGGTATACACAGCATTCACTAAAAAACAACTACCTACGTAATTAACTTAAAAATAGAACTTATGAATATATAAAATAAAATACATTTTGAATTCGAAATTCAAAATTGTGAATATTTACATTAAAAAAAAAGAAAAATATAAAATGTTAAAACACGGATGATGCTTGAGTGGAATAAACTAAGATTTATTAAGAACATGAATTACAATAAAAAAAAAATATTATTAATTTATTGGTTAGTTGGTTAGTTTATGCACTCCCATACCACAGAGACTGATCTTCTAAACTTGTTAAATGGTACTCCGTGTAAGTCCTCTTATGGGGCACAGTTTTGCTGTCACTCAAATATTAAACTTTTCGATTTAATCTCGAAAATTAATGTTTACGTCATGAAAGCTAGCGTCATGAAAATTACTCTAAATTAATTATTCTACAACATTTATTTCTGAGTTGTTCTAAGCGACTGTAAATAATTGCAATATAGTTTTACTCACAGGGTCCAGTAAATTGCGTTCGAAACGTGCAAAACGAGCTATGTGGACAGAAGAAAACTTACGTGCAGCTATGGCAGCCGTTAGAAATGGACGGTCACAGATAGTTGCATCAAGACGTTATGGAATTCCTAGACGAACTCTCAGAAATCATTTGCAATCGGGGAGCTTAGTAAAAGGTACAGGAAAACAGTCAACATTCGACGAAGTACAAGAAAAAAAACTCGTGAAAAGAATCCTTAACGTTTCAAAAAGTGGGATGTCTCTTACTTCGAAGTTTATTCGCAAACAAGCGTATGATTTTTGTTTAGAAAATAATATTAAAAATAATTTTAATATCACTATTGGCCTTGCAGGCCAAACTTGGTATAGAGAGTTTAAAAAACGTCATCCTTACATATTTAGGACTTGAATTTCCCGCGGATTTTTAGGATTCTAGTAAATAGAGATGTGGCACTGTGAATGTGTGAACTTGACATGTGAAATAAACCTTTTGGTCAAATATTTTTAATCTTTCACTTTTATTTGTTTCTCGTCATATTCAAATCATTCAGGAGTACTATTTTCTATATCAAACCCTTGATCCTGTAGCAGCTCATACTTACGTACAACATACAAATTAGAGGAGCTCATACGGACGTGCGTCACCATGGGTCAGCGCGTACTGAGTAGCCGAAATACAAGGAATGCGGGAGCGCGGCACGTACTACCGACATTACCAAATTGTGATAGTAATAAGTTTGTTAATGTACCCTATTTATTTATATTCATATTGACTGGAACTGTATATAAGCAGCGCTTTTTAATAAACCATACAGATCGTTATTCGTCTTCTCACTTGCAACACCTAATACCTAAAATCCAACTGCTCCACGAGAGTCGCCCCAAATGTTGGTCGCGGCTTTTGTCTATTGCAACAGTGTCTGTAATGGTCTTAAGTAAAATGATCGCCGAGTTAACTTTCCACATCTCGGCAACCACGCGAGACAAGGCAAATTATATATCTACGAGTTACTTGATTTCCTTATTATTCTTGCTATGAAAATCTCATCAAGTGGGATTGTTTGGTCCTATAATATTACAGTGGTACGTAAAAGTTCACCTCTTCTGACACATTTTTGTTCTCACTCATGCACTACAAACTACAATGCATTAATCGATGGAATCTCAAAAATAATCCGGATCTTCGAATCGAAATCTCTTTATGTTATAGAAATTAGCGTCCAGAAAATTATTTGAATTTAATTCTACTACAACATTTGTTTCGATTTAAATTGATTCTTAATAGTTGCAACATAGTTTTACTCAAAGGGTCCAGGAATTTGGGTTCGAAGCGTTGAGAACGAGGGTAGCAGGACACTCGCAAACAAAGGCATTTCCGCGAAAGACACTTGCGCAAACCCCTTGCTTGAAAAGCTTTTTGCGCTAAGGGACACTTGCGCGAAAGACACTTGTGTGAAAAGTCATTTCCGCGACTGAAATTTTGTGCGAAAGATAGTTGCGAGAAAGACACTTGCACGAACCCACTAGCACGAAAAAACAGTTGCGCGAAAAAGTTGCGGAAATGAGATTTCTTCATAACATCACGCCTGTATTCTTTCAAAGGGCCAAGGCCAAGGGGTGTATGTTGTGAATAGTTCACCCCGAATTCGCCAGTTAAATTCCAGTTTCAGACATCCTGGAAGTAAATAGTCCAATTAGGCGTAAATAGTTTTTGTCGTTGGTTTTTTATTGAATTTTTGACATGGGTGTCATTTTCTTCGTTCCCAAGGTTGCTGATAACGTGAATGGGGTCAAAATTAAAATTTCAGATGACGCACCGAAAATATGCAAATTTTTCTTTGATATCGATGTTTCTGTAACCATGGAAAAATCCAAATTGCGCGCTATTTTCGATTACGAGTTCCGTCGTGGCATCAAGGCAGCATAGACAGCACGCAATATTAACGACGTGTGTGGACAAGGTACCGCAAGTGAACGCACGGTGCGTTTTTGGTTTGATCACTTCCGTTGTGGAAATTTTGATTTCAGCAATGACCCACGAGGAAAATCTAACGAGAAGGTGAAAAACGCCTTTAAGGAATTCATCGATTCCCGTCTCCAGTATTTCTATTGCAAAGGCATCAACGAACTTTCATTAAAATGGCAAAAGTTCACCGACAAGGTTTCTTTTTTATTAAATTGTTTGATTTTTTTTATGTAAAACCACAATTTCGTAAGTTCACCAAGTTTTATACATAGAGACGAGAATTAAAACGATTTAACAAAAATCCATAAAAATATGATCCTTTGTTTGATTTTTTTTATGTAAAACCACAATTTCGTAAGTTCACCAAGTTTTATACATAGAGACGAGAATTAAAACGATTTAACAAAAATCCATAAAAATATGATCCTTTGTGAGAGACTGGCGTCAATACTAGGGTACCCTGTGTGACAGATCACCAGGCTCTCACCCGACTCTCACGAATTTAATCTATTAACAACATAATGGTCAATGATTCATACTTTCTTATTTTTTAGAATTTTCTTATAATGCGAAATTGATCTCTGAACAATCATTCAACGGCTGAAGAACGCTGAACAATTGAGCAGACGTTTTACATGCTACTATAACCAGTGGCATTTCGGCTCTTCTGGCACAGTTTTGCTTTCACTCATATATTACACTTTTCGATATAATCTCGAAAATTAATGTTTACGGCATGAAAGCTAGCGTCATGAAAATTACTCTTATTTCATTATTCTGCAACATTTGTTTCTGAGTTGTTATAATCGTATGTAAATCATTGCAACGTAGTTTTACTCACAGGGTCTAATGAATTGGGTTCGAAACGTGCAAAACTAGCTATGTGGACAGAAGAAAACTTACGTGCAGCTATGGCCGCTGTTAGAAATGGACAATCACAGATAGCTGCATCAAGACGTTATGGAATTCCTAGAAGAACTCTCGGAAATCATCTGCAAACGGGGAGCTTAGTAAAGCGTATAGGAAAACAGTCAACATTCGACGATGTACAAGAAAAAAAACTCGTGAAAAGAATACTTAACGTTTCAAAAAGTGGGATGTCTCTTACTCCGAAGTTCATTCGCAAACAAGCGTTTGATTTTTGTTTAGAAAATAATATTAAAAATAATTTTAATATCACTACTGGCCTTGCAGGTTATGATTGGTATAGAGATTTTAAAAAACGTCATCCTACCATAAGTAGCACTTGAATTTCCCTCAGATTAAGTAATGTCAGTCTATCAGTTATTAATAAAGTTAAATTAAAACGGAAATTTGATATTTTGTTATGATAACAATTTACATAAATCATTTAACATAAGAAATAAATAATTAATAAGTGTTTTAAATCTTTCACTTTTACTTCTATCAGAGGCAGTGGTCTCGAACCTACCGATTTTTCGGTATTTCTACCGATATGGGCTCTGTTCTACCGAAATACTTTTTTTTCAATTAATAAACGAATTTGATTGAATGTTGTATTTTTTTCTCAAATACCGATTTTGGGTACAAATATACCGATTTTAGCTGGCGACTACCGATCTCGCTCTATGACCTTCGAGACCACTGATCAGGGGGCCTAAAACAGCCACATTAAACAATTCCTCTAAAAGCGATTCATTTCCTGAATTCCCAGCAATTTATTATGATTATGCTGTTTGACATTAAACTTCAATACCTAAAGCAATTCATAATTTGTGGACCATTTTACGAATCTCCATACAAAACTGTCAAACAGATGAATTGCGTGCTATGAATTGTACGCAGATAAATTATGAATTGTCAGTTTGTGACCGTTCAAACGATGACGATTTTAAATATGATTCATAAATACCTATTATTCTATTATGATTCTGCCAAAGTGGCCGTTTTAGCCCCCCAAATCAACTGTCGTTGGGAAGCACTGTGAAATGAATGGGTCGACATTCTATTATGAACGAACCTCATGAAGCTTTCCTTGTCAACAGGTTAATAAAATTTACTAATAGTGGGATGATAGTCACCTCACACGTTATTTGCAAGCATGCGTTCCTATTTTGCGAAAAGTTTAAAATAAATCATAATTTTAATATCGAATCGAGGCTTGCTGGAAGGAAATAGCTTAAGAGGTTTTTGAAACGTCAACCAGCGGTTTTGCATTGTTTATCTTGATTCCCATTTAATTATTTTCAGGAACACATTCAACATTCGACGAAGTACAAGAAAAAAAACTCGTGGAAAGAATACTTAACCTTACAAAAAATGCGAGGTCTCTTACTTCAAAGTTCATTCGCAAACAAGCGTTTGATTTTTGTTTAGAAAATAATATTAAAAATAATTTTAATATCACTACTGGCCTTGCAGGTCATGATTGGTATAGAGAGTTTAAAAAGCGTTATCCTAATATATGTAGCACTTGAATTTCCCACAGATTAAGTAATGACACACTATCAGTTATTAATAAAGTTAAATTAAAATGGAAATTTGATATTCTGTTATGATAACAATTTACATAAATCATTTATCATAAGAAATAAATAATTAAAAAGTGTTTTAAATCTTTCACTTTTACTTCTATCAGGGGCAGTGGTCTCGAACCTACCGATTTTTCGGTATTTCTAGCGATATGGGCTCTGTTCTACCGAAATACCGAAATAGCTTTTTTTTCAATAAATAAACGAATGTGATTGAATATTGTATTTTTTTCTCAAATAACGATTTTGGGTACAAATATACCGATTTTAGCTGGAAACTACCGATCTCGCTCTATGACGTTCGAGACCACTGCCTGTGTGACAGATCACCAGGCTGTCACCCGGAATTTAATCTATTAACATCATAATGGTCAATGATTCATACTTTCTTACCTTTTAGAATTTTCTTATAATGCGAAATTGTTCGCTGAACAATCATTCAACGGCTGAATGAACGCTGAACAATCGAGCAGACGTATTACATGCTACTACTACATAACCAGTGGCATTTCGGCTTTTCTGGCACACTTTTGCTTTCACTCAAATATTACACTTTTCGATATAATCTCGAAAATTAATGTTTACGGCATGAAAGCTAGCGTCATGAAAATTACTCTTATTTAATTCTTCTGCAACATTTGTTTCTGAGTTGTTATAATCGTACGTAAATCATTGCAACGTAGTTTTACTCACAGGGTCTAATGAATTGGGTTTGAAACGTGCAAAACAAGCTATGTGGACAGAAGAAAACTTACGTGCAGCTATGGCCGCTGTTAGAAATGGACAATCACAGGTAGCTGCATCACGTCATTATGGAATTCCTAGAAGAACTCTCAGAAATCATCTGCAAACGGGTAGCTTAGTAAAGCGTATAGGAAAACAGTCAACATTCGACGATGTACAAGAAAAAAAACTCGTGAAAAGAATACTTAACGTTTCAAAAAGTGGGATGTCTCTTACTCCGAAGTTCATTCGCAAACAAGCGTTTCTTACTCCGAAGTTCATTCGCAAACAAGCGTTTGATTTTTGTTTAGAAAATAATATTAAAAATAATTTTAATATCACTACTGGCCTTGCAGGTCATGATTGGTATAGAGAGTTTAAAAAACGTCATCCTACCATAAGTAGCACTTGAATTTCCCTCAGATTAAGTAATGTCAGTCTATCAGTTATTAATAAAGTTAAATTAAAACGGAAATTTGATATTTTGTTATGATAACAATTTACATAAATCATTTAACATAAGAAATAAATAATTATTAAGTGTTTTAAATCTTTCACTTTTACTTCTATCAGAGGCAGTGGTCTCGAACCTACCGATTTTTCGGTATTTCTACCGATATGGGCTCTGTTCTACCGAAATACTTTTTTTTCAATAAATAAACGAATTTGATTGAATGTTGTATTTTTTTCTCAAATACCGATTTTGGGTACAAATATACCGATTTTAGCTGGCGACTACCGATCTCGCTCTATGACCTTCGAGACCACTGATCAGGGGGCCTAAAACAGCCACATTAAACAATTCCTCTAAAAGCGATTCATTTCCTGAATTCCCAGCAATTTATTATGATTATGCTGTTTGACATTAAACTTCAATACCTAAAGCAATTCATAATTTGTGGACCATTTTACGAATCTCCATACAAAACTGTCAAACAGATGAATTGCGTGCTATGAATTGTACGCAGATAAATTATGAATTGTCAGTTTGTGACCGTTCAAACGATGACGATTTCAATATGATTCATAAATAACTACCTATTATCCTATTATGATTCTGCCAAAGTGGCCGTTTTAGCCCCCCAAATCAACTGTCGTTGGGAAGCACCGTGAAACGAATGGGTCGACATTCTATTATGAACGAACCTCATGAAGCTTTCCTTGTCAACAGGTTAATAAAACTTACTAATAGTGGGATGATAGTCACCTCACACGTTATTTGCAAGCATGCGTTCCTATTTTGCGAAAACTTTAAAATAAATCATAATTTATCGAGGCTTGCGGGAAGGAAATAGCTTAAGAGGTTTTTGAAACGTCACCCCGAGGTTTTGCATTGTTTATCTTGATTCCCATTTAATTATTTTCGTCCCTCAGCCTGAAATTAAAACGAAGACCGGCTTTTGTTCTCTGCCAGCCGTTTGTTCTGGCCCGACAACCACACCACATCGCAGCGACAAAATGTGGACAAGCAGAGTGGTTTCTTGTGAATAGTGTCGCTGCACTGCTGCATCTTCTTGCAGTTGCGATGTGGTTACGTTGTGGCTAGTGTTTGGAGACAGACATATATAGGTAGTTATGTTTGCGATGTGGTGCGCGGTATCGCTGGTGGTTGCGTTGTGGCTGTGACGTGGCCTTGATGTGGTCGGTATCGCCCTCACGTTGATTTTGACGTTAAATGTGGTTCGTGTGAATAAAGGTAAACCTAATGTAAGGGGTGAGTTTGAGAACTCACCTCGTGTATTGATTTCTTTGTGTGCGGGGCGAGTTGAGAAACTACTAAAGCTGGGCACTCACGGTCAGTCCATTTGGATTGAATCAGATTGATGGGCGCCGCCAAAATACTAAAATACTTGCATAAGAAATTGATTCGTGTCGCCTTGTAAATAAGGAGCATAATCATTATGCCACGGCCAAAAGATGGCGTGACGTCAAACGGCGTGAGGCTATGGATTACGGTGCTCACGGAAAATCCGTGGATGACGTCGCGCCAAAATATGGATAGAAGAATCAACACTCACGATCAAACTTTGGATGTAGGTATACATCACGCCATTTGGGGCGATGCACTGAGCGTGAGTGCCCAGCTAAATGTTTCTCACCTTTTATGGGATTATCTATTAGACTATACTATAGAATAGAATCGTCGGACTTGAATGAAAATCGAGTTGTATTATTATATTAGGCTTAATCATTACATCACGATTTTTAAATCGTAATGCACCTGTTTGTAGGTACATTAAATTACAGTTCAAAATGTATATGATCACTAGGTACTTAATATTAGTTTCCGGTAAAAATAATAATATTTAAATTTCAACGCAAATAGTGCCTTGAATAGCACACACGAACAATATTTGGTGGGATGCATCTCCATTCCATTAGTTCGTTAAACGTTATTGTAATACATCTGAGGGGCAATTCTCGTATTTTTAACAACGTTCGCAATCTCATGTCAGTCTCAATCTGTCAAAGATTGTATAGCGTTTACCTACATTTTTGACATTTGATTGACGCTGGCATGAGATTGTGAACGTTTTTAGGTACGGGAATTGGCCATCTGATAATGGTGTAATCAGTAATCTGAGGGGCAATTCTCGTACCTAAAAACGTTCACAATCTCATGCCAGCGTCAATCAAATGTCAAAAATTTAGGTAAACGCTATACAATTTTTGACAGATTGAGTCTTGAGATGATATTACGAACGTTGTTAAAAATACGAGAATTGCCCCTCAGTTGAGTAACAAACAATTATGACTACTTACTTTAAAAGTAAAATAAATAATACTCAATCACTATGTAAGTACCTAGAGTGCAAGTCATGAAAATGTACATTTTATGTACATATGTTTTTTTTTCGATTGTCAGTGATCGAGAGTTTACTTCCCGATGTCAATATTGCTACTACTTCTTGCACACCAAAGTTTATGTTTTTACAACCTTTTCCTCGCAAGGGAAAGGCGATGCGCCGGCGATGCAGTCTGTTGGGAAACAAAAAAAAAACGCAGACACCCCTTATTACTATTCCGATTGTAATGAGTAGCCTGGACTTTGCATTGCTATTGTTTTAAAGTGTATCATCATTAATAATAAAATATTTTTTCTAAAAATTACTTTTGTTTTCTTTCTTTTTCATAAAAATATTTTCATTGCGGATAAGTCAGTAGATATTATTTTCCTAGTTAGATATTACATTAAGGGAATTACGGGACCGACCTTTCCTAATCCCACGGTATCTAGCCTATAGTATTTGCCTATCTTCCCTATTTTATACATCAATGTACTTAACATTTCTATAAAGGTACCTACATACTTAACTCAATTTTATAAGTTTCTGGAAATTCAATCAATCAATCAATATCGCAGTCCACTGCTGGACATAGGCCTCTCCCACAACACCCTGTCCTCCGCCCTCCGCATCCAGTCTGTCCCAGCCACTCTCTTCAGATCGTCGGTCCATCTAGCTGGGGGGCGTCCCACACTACGCTTACCGACACGCGGTCTCCAGTCCAGCACTCGTCTGCTCCACCGTCCATAGGTCCTTCGACAAACATGGCCAGCCCACTGCCACTTCAGTTTGCTTACTCTGCAAGCTATGTCGGTTACTCCGATTCTTTTCCGGATAACTTCATTCCTGATTTTATTCTTCAAGGATACTCCAAGCATAGCCCGCTCCATAGCGCGCTGAGCGATCTTGAATTTGTGGACCAGCCCGACTGTCAGTGTCCACGTTTCAGCATCGTATGTCATAACGGGCAGGACGCACTGTTTGAAAACCTTAGTCTTCAAACATTGCGGGATAGATGACGAAAAGAGTTGACGAAGTTTTCCAAACGCTGCCCAACCTAACAGGATCCGTCTGTCGGCTTCTTTCTCAATGTTGAGTCTACGGAGCTGGATGACTTGCCTAGGTAGACATGCTGCTTCACAACTTCGAAAAGCGACCCTTCGATGCGGATTGGACTAGGCAAGACGTGTGAATTGTACATGACTTTATTCTTGTCCAAATTCATGCCGAGGCCCACCCGACGAGAGGCTCTTTTGAGATTGTACACTTCAAATGCGAAGAGACGATAAGAGTTTACGCTTTTTTCTGTATTTTGCGTTATTTTTTTAGATTAATTGATTATTTATAGATACTAATATTTATTTCAAACCTAGTAAAGAAAAAAAAGTGCATTTATATGATAAGAAAAAAAATCTTGCAGCATTGAATGGGTTAATTAATTAAATATCTACTATCAGAAGACACCATTACATTTCGGGTGAAAATATTGATCAAATCTCAAATATTTACGTCACAACACGTGTAGAATATGATCGTGTAAACATAGGATTTGGTTTAAACATAGGAACAATAACCGTATGTACACACACCTACCTATTGATACATAAATAGAATTAAAATCGGCGCGGCGTGGGCGGCGCGACGTATTAAGAAATTATTAGACTACTAACGCCATCTATTGGCAAGAGGTTGTAAACTAACGGACTGAAATTGTGTTTGAAATAAAGAAAATAAAGCTTCGTTTTAGTATTTTTGTCTTTGACAACGATTTTATTTTTATATATGTATGTTTTGGTCTACATTATAAAATATGCACTACTACAGAAATGTCACAGAGTTGTATCTGAAATGAAATGTGAAATGTCCAAGGATATTAAATTATTATTATTTCGTTTATTCGTCTTTGTTCCTTATTCAATACATTTTTAAATATTTCTTAAAAAATAAATTTAAAAAAAAAAGATTAAAAAATATAAAAAATAGTGGTCCGCCGGTGTCGGGAGCAGGGTCCAAGCTACCGGTGGTTAGGGCTGCAGAGATAGGAACCTCCTCACAATACGAGCCGTATCGAGGAGTACTGCCTTCTGAATCTGGCTCCTGATCCAACCGCCTAACGAGATCCTCGAAAGATGTTAGTCGAGGCTTTTGGCTATCAGGCCGTTGGCCGTTACAACAATCGGCACAATGATAGCCGAGCTCACATTCCACATGTCAACAACCTCGTGAGCTAAGTCGAGATATTTTATTTGTTTCTCTTTCTCAGCTTTCACGAGGTTCTGGTCATGTGGAATGGTAACATCGACAATCATTGCGCGGCGCGCTAATCGATCTATCACCACTATATCAGACTTATTATTATTATTTTTCTATATGTTTACATATCTCGGGACCCTGGGGTCCCGGACCTTTGGAAGGCATACGAGGGGCCGAAGCCAACTCGCAGAGGCCCCTTAGCCAATTTTAAATTATGAGGAGGCACCAACCGACAATTATCCCTGTATGCACTATGCACGTGCACCCAAGGACAACCCCCGGTTGGTGCAGGACTATTGCAGAACATGGAAAAAAAAAAAATTGGGCTATGGATTTTGGTGGTTGTGGACTGATTACCTAGAACTATGGAAACACTATGGCCCCTGCCTGACTAATGTTTTGTATACACAGATAAAATGGCAGGGGGTGACTTGCACACTCAATAATGGGCCCCGAAAACGGTCGCTAGCACATAGTGTCGTAGCGGCAAGGGGGCAACATGTCCTGAGGTGCTTGTGAGGAGTGGAGAGGTATCCCACGGTTCTCAGAACAATCCCAGAGCCCGGAAGATGGTCACGATCCCTACAAACACTTACTGGAATATTTCCTTCCTCCGAGCACATTTGCTCTTGCGAATCTCCACTCAAGCCAGCCAATAAAGGCAAGAATGAGGTGGGAGCTCTGTTCCCGTCAGTGTTCACTCCAGCCGGCCAATAAAGGCAAGCCAGAGATGAGGAACAAGATTACTCCCGGGAGATAGGGTCCGTGGGGTCGCTACTGCCCAACAGCTCGCCACATGCTGCCCTGCGGGTTTCTGTATCTCTCTTGGTCTGGCTCCTCACCCTAGACCGGTTTTGGCAAAGTGAACTCTACCGGCACAGGCCCAGAGTTCGGAGCGCGCAAGCCCCACCACGACGTCAACGTAGAGATACGGCGGTGGGGTTATTATTATTATTATCTAAGATTGTTAGGCACAACGGAAAACTTGATTACGTTGTCGAAAATCTTTAATTTCTACAAAGTGAAATTGGATATATGCGACAAAATTTAAGGGGGTGTTCTACGCATCAATATGAACAACTTTTACTATGGGAGCAAACCTGAAATCGCGAAAAAAAAATCAACTGTTCAGTACATTTTGACGAATTATGCGAACATAAATGTACTGAACAGCTGATTTTTTTTCGCGATTTCAGGTTTGGTCCCATAGTAAAAGTTGTTCATATTGATGCGTAGAACACCCCCTTAAATTTTGTCGCATCTATTCAATTTCACCCTGTATAAAAAAATATGGTAACTGAGAGAACAGGACACAGGACACAAAATATTCGCATCATACAAAATCTTCCTGCCCGAAGACCAAAATAAATTGGGGGCTTTATCGTAACGTAACCACTATTTTTGTTATTTCACTAATAATGTACGGAATTAATTGTTGGATATTATGTTTATTAAATATTTGATTAATACCTGTCACTGAAAGAAAACGTAATTGGAAAACTAATTGACTCTGTCACTTTCTTATTCCCGCCCGGTTCTCTTTTTACAAAATCAAGTCAACGCAATAAAAAAAATACGGCCATTTATGCGAGATATTTTGATCCTCGCAAGTAAACCGGGTACTTCCCGTGGTCTGAGAATCATGAAATTTGGTTAGAAACAAGGTCTTACAGTACAAATAAAGGAAAAAGTCAGAAAATTGTTAATTTGTAATTTTATCACATAAAAAAAATTTTCATGTTTGTCAGTCGGTCAAGACCCTTTTTCTCAGGAACGCGTGGACGTATCAAGTTGAAATTAATATCAAATACGTAGGTCTCTATTCCCTAGTTAAAAAAAAAAATTAAGCTTCTAAGTCAACGCAATAAAAAAATACGGCTATTTAAGCGACAGATTTTGATACTCGCAAGTAAATCAAAACCAGTATCAAAATATAAATTGAAAAAATACTTCCCGTTGACCTAGAATCATGAAATTTGACAACAAGCAAGAAGGTCTCACAGCTTAAGTAAAGGAAAAAGTCCAAAAATTGTTACTTACCTACATAATATATAATTTTATCACTTTGAATTTTTTTTTGGGATTACAATGATCGAGTTTGTTTTTGACATAAATTCTTTTCAACTACGGAACCCTTCATTGTGCGTGGCCCGACGCGCACTTGTTTTGGATTTTTAGCTAAAACTTTGTTAAATTTCAATTAACTTCGCTGCCCTTTTATATCATTAAATTTAATGATAATGATACTAAGCTAATGCCCTAATCGGACCGACTAAAAGAAAATTAATGTTTATTTTTATTTAAAAAAATATATTTTTAACCTGTCATATGTGACAGTGATTAGTTGATTGAGCCTCTTACTTGCATTGGAACCCGCATTATTTTTATCCGAAACGATCATGATATCGTAGGATTCATAGGTCAATGTTGTTCACTGAGCTGCTGTAAGACATCATTCTATGAAATATTTTCATTTTATGAGACTGCTAACTCCATCTATTGGTGGTATATGGTAAAAGGAATTAATGTTTGCAGTTCGGATTCAGTATTTTGGTATGGTAATATTGGTACATAATTAATTCGGTATTAAATGAACGACCGTGATAGAAATACAGTTTAAAAATTCAAAGTATTAAGAAATAATTACTGTCATGTTTATTTTTACGGTACATATAGCGCCATCTTTTGGTTAATTTGGGTAAACATCTAAAAAAGAACGTATCTCAATTTCTAAAAGCTTTTTACAAAATAGCAGCAATTTTTTTGTCTTCAGAATGCGTATTAAGAAGATTTACATGAACATTATTTTTGGTTTTCATAATAATTTCGCATTCTTCAATTTATAGATCGCTGTGTAAAACGAATCGTATTCGTCAAGTTCAAGCTTTGTGTTGTCAATCTAAACGTCACTTTGACATGACAGTTTTGTTGCGTCATTTCATTTATTTTTACTGTTTTCCCACGTTTATCTTTTAGTTATTATTTTTTTAACTCCCAATAATGCCTTATTGCACTTTTGTTCAATTTCCCTTTTTCACAATGTCAAATGCTTCGTCCTCGTTGGTTTTTGCTGTAGGGCCAGGTTGTAAAGTACAAAGATCGTGATACTAAACAGTTGTTTTGATTCTCATAGTCAGTATTTGTGTAAATAGACGCATTTTACCTGTTGAAGCTATGATTAATAGTGTTAAAACATTGCAGGTGACGACTTAGTGCAGTGCGTGCCCACGAAAAAGGGACACCAAATCTTGTTTAAAGGTTACACTTACGTTTTTAAAAGTAGGTTGCAGTGTGGAGCTGAGCAGTGGATTTGCTCGTCCCGACAGAAAACTGGTTGCATATCTGTCATTAATATGCAAACATACGGCGTCGAAGTAGTCAGGGATTTCCACAACCACAAGAAACCAATGTTCTCTGATTAGCTAACATTCACTTTGTTTGTGTATGATTGTGTGCTTCTTCTACAAAACAATGTAAACAGTATTATTGTGTTTTAGATTACTCTATTGTATATTAATAGTGAGAATTTATCAGTTCTGATTTCAGGTACTTAAACAAGTTTGAATAAAAAGTTTTAATCTTATTTAAGGCGATACTGAAAGTATGATAATGATTAATTGTATGTGTGCAGCCCTAAATCAATCTATGTAATCATTTCGTTTTATTTTATACTTTATCATAATTTATTGTGTATCAGTAGTATGATTATGTAAGATAGGGGAATGTAATAACAAAACAAATAAATAAGACAGTTCAGTTTCTATTGACAACCATGGGGTTTTTATTTCATTATCAACATACATTTTCTTTTCTATTTTCACAAAATTAAAATGTTCAAGATATAATAATTTGTTTTATTCAGCTCATTTTTAGTGTATTGTATAACTACAGCAGTTAGTAGATTTAAATAACTAATGAGTTTAATAACAGAATATGTAGCTCCAAAAATAAATTAGCAACAATGAAATTGATTACAGGTGAGCAGAGTGAGCAGCTACCAGAATGGACAGCAATATATTTTGTTAAAATTACTGACAATGAGATGAAATGCAATCTTTGTGATGTAACCTTAAAATCAGATGAAAAATCACTAGACCTTCTAGATCACTTGAAAGTTGATCATAAAGATATATATGACCTTCACAAAGACAATCCGGAGGCTACGGTGGGATTTCGCATAGAGTTTCTGCATTTAAATGTATTGAAAGATGATGACCCAAAGACACAGCCTGTTATACTTGGTGAGGTTTGTGAAGATGCTACGGAAGCTATCCAGCAGAAGGAAGCGGAAATATCTTTGAAAGCTGATGATGCCAATATGCATTTTGTAGTCCTTGATGGAAAGACAACTAAAAGATCTAGGCGGGAGAGTGCTGGTTAGTATTTTATTTACCTATTTGTTTTACTACAAAAAAATTTGCTGCTCAGCTACAAGAGGCTACAGATTTTTTTTTTTTTTAATAGGCTGATAGGCTCATCAGAACCTGCAAATTATCTAACTTACTAGAAGAAATATGTGACTGGTTATGAAAACAGCACATTGTACAGTGGCAAAGTAGTTTCATATTCAAATTCAATATCCATTGTTTGAGACTTCATTTGTGCAATTTCAACTGCATCCAGAGCGGTTGATGACTGCTGTCATGTGCCAATTCTTCCGCAATCATCAGTTAATAATCATCTTTTCTCAAATTCCAGGGCCACGCAAACGGAGCTGGGTATGGAAGTACTTCGACAAGCTCAGTAACATCATCTACCGTTGTAAGTTGTGCAATGTGGTGCTGTCAATCAAGGGCTGCAACTCCAACAACATGAACCGTCATGTCCGGTCGAGACATCCAACCGTCTACAAGAGTGAGGTGATGCAAACTGTTCATGGTTTATCAAGTGAGACGGACGCACCATATGCCATTAAGACAGAGGAGATTTATGCAAGTGATCGGGAATTTGAAGAGATTATAGGTAAGGATTTATACTTATTGCTATTCTTCACTTAAAAAAATCTCTATGGGTTGTAAAACGAAATTTTGGTTTAGTATTTACAACTGCTGTGGCAAGTAGCTCAATTTTGTATGCTTCGAAGCATACTTGCTATTATTGGCTTGTTCATTACAAGGAGCGCACCTTTATTCATCATATAATATTACTAGCCGTTGCCTGCAGCTTCGCCCGCGTGAATGTCGAAAATTATCCCATAGGAACCTAATACCGGGATGAAAAGTATCCTATGTCTTATCCAGGTTATAAACTATCTGTATACCAAATTTCATCCAAATCCGTTCAGCCGTTTTTGCGTGATTGAGTAACAAACATCCAAACATTCAAACATACAAACTTTCACATTTCTAATATTAGTAGGATAAATGCGAAAGTGAGTTTCTTTGTCTGTTTGTTACGCTTTCACGCTAAAACGTCTGAACGGATTTGGATGAGATTTGGCACATGGGTAAACCATGACCTGGAGGACATAGGCTACTTTTCATCCTGCACTGCAGACGAAGTCGCGGGCAACAGCTAGTAAGTAATTTATGAACTAGAGCTTAAAAGTATACTTTTTATTGTACAACACCAGTAAACTAACTAAAAGTAACTAGCAAGCAACAGGTAGTTGTAACTATCAGTTTTGGATGTAAAAATCCAATGTTTTGTGGAAGGCTCCTTAAGGAATGTCATCATCAGCATCCCAGTTAATAAGTCTCGACTATGCCTACATCACTATAGTCCACTTGCATCATAAATCACTAAATGCGGAAGATACAGAATGATGTTTTAAATTCGTGGTGATGCAAGTGGACCTAAGGGCGAGATTACACATGCCTGTAACTTGCACAAAAGTATGCAAGTAGCTTGCATTCCGTGTGCCATAACAACTTCTGATTGGGCAATGTTACAATGGCATGCCAGCTACGTGCATAGTTTTGTACCAGCTACGGGCATGTGTATTCTCGCTCTAAGGGTGCAACCGTGGGTGCAACGTTGATTGTCGACTTAAAATGTGTCCCACATACATTATAATATATTCATATGTCTTAAGATAAGTCAAAATGTCGTCGGTAGACCACGTTCGGGTTAAACCCTATTCTGAATATTTTCTAATGATCATCTATTAGCGACCCGCCCCTGCTAACGTACGTATGCAATATAGTATCTACTGATGTGGCAACATGTTCCGAAAATATCGTAATTTCTGTGCAATATTTAGATATTGATAAATTAAATATTTAGAAGTTGTGATCTAGTGGTAACGGCCCCGACTTACGAGTAATAGGTCGTCAGGCAGGCGCTTTATTTTCATTACCACTGTTCTCAAAACGGTGACGGGAAACATTGCGAGGAAACCGGCATGTCTTAGAACCAAAAATTCGAAAACATGTGACATCTACCAACCCTCACTAGGCCCGCGTGGTGGGTTACGGCTCACTCCCTCTCACAGAGATCCCCATGCCATGATGATGATGCGTGTGTCCCAGCAGTGGGAACATTATAGGCTACTGATTATTATGCTTATTATAAAAACTTCTATTCTAATCCAACAAACCTCGCCATTTCCAGACAGTCCAACCCAGAAGCTGCGTCGCAGTTGGATCTGGTCGTACTTCGACCGCGTGTCCACTACGCAAGCGCGGTGCAAACTGTGCGAGCGACATATCTGCCACGGCGGAAACGCCACCGGCAACATGAACCGCCACCTCAAGATGATACACCACAAGACTGCTGTTAACATGCCTGGTACGTTCATTCGCTTATTTGTTACATGAAAACGAACATTGGTACAGTAACCAGTTGTTAATCCTACTATCCTATTAATATTATAAATGCGAAAGTTTGTATGGATGGATGTTTGTTACTCGTCCCGCCAGAACAGCTGCACAGATCTGCATGAAATTTGGAACAGAGATGTGGGGCGAGCCTATTGCCATCAACTGGTCACAAATCCAGACTCCTTGCTGCTATTGGGAACTTTTTATTTATCTCGATGTTCATCTGGGTCGGCTTCCAGTTTAACCGGATGCAGCTGAATACCAGTATTTTACATGGAGCAACTGCCTATCTGACCTCCACAACACAGTAACTGGGTAATACGATACCCCTTGGTAAGACTGGTTGTCAGACTTTCGGGTTTCCGAGGACCCGTTACAACTGTCAAAGATCCACAAATGACAGCCGGGATCAACGGCTGAACGTGATGCTGAATGGCTGGGTGTGTAAGGTGAAGGAGATGAGTGTATGTGTGTGAGAGGGTGTGTAGAAAATTAAATAGATTTAGCTAGTAGATTCTTATATGGTGTCCATAGATTAACAAAGGTGACAAGTTATATCACTACAATAAGATGGTAAGTATATTTTCAGTGTGATCATACGCCAACTTCCAAAGCCACAGAGATACCTATTTCTTCATAAGTGTCGTGACGGTCTGAATGTTACACTACTGGCTCTCATTCGCCAAGTCTTCAAAAGCGCAAGGAACTTGGTTCCAACCGGATGTCCCACGACACCTCTTGACTGTTTTCCCCCCCATTATTTACTTAAGTCCATCATAAATAAGTAATTGCAGTATGTTGATAATAGCAATTAGACAATCAATGTCAATAGCTTGTCAAAAATGTAGGTAAGTAAATGAGAAGAAGTTCCTTATTTATTGTAAGGCAACCACAGACGAAAAAATGCAATACTAAATGGATGCTATGAAGTTCCTTATTTATTGACAGGCAACCATAGACAAAGAAATGCAATACTTCATGGACGCTAAAGTAAAATAAACGGTTGAAAAGTTTATAAAAATTGCCATCAGGAATCACACAAACAAATTGCATGGAAAATACAAACTAACATATTTTTTTTCTAAATTCCAGGAGACGACACAAGCTGGGTATGGAAAGTCTTCGAAGCGGTCGACAACGAGTTCTACTGCTGCAAGATCTGCCAGTACAAGTGTCTAAAGTGCAGTGATTCAGACAAGGACATGAAGGGTATTCTGAACCACCTTAAGTTAGAACATGGTGTGATCTCCGGTGATCAGATCATTACGGGGGCTGATGTTGAGGGTGAAGAGACCTGTTAGTTGATTCTGTAGGTCGACCACAAGGTTTAAAAGTAGATATAAGCACTGTATCGTATCATATCACCTCAAAAATTCATTAACCAATCGATCAGGTTAAGCTGTGCTTGCCACGGTTGGTCCGTGTATGGGTGACCATCTTTACGTACCAAGACCCCTCCGTGCCTCGGAAAGCACGTTAAGCCGTTGGTCCCGGCTGTCATTCGTGGATCTTTGATAGTCGTTACGGGTCGTCAGAAACCCGAAAGTCTGACAACCAGTCTTACCAGTAAATGGGTTGTGGAGGTCAGATAGGCAGTCGCTCCATGTAAAATACTGGTATTCAGCTGCATCCGGTTAGACTGGAAGCTAACCCCAAGATAGTTGGGAAAAGGCTAGGCAGATGATGACTTATAACTCGATGCAATACGTTTCGTAATACTGATCCATCAGGCCCATTGACCATCGGGTGAGCCGCGGCTTTGCCATCCAATAAACATGT
Source organism: Cosmia trapezina (assembly GCA_905163495.3). NCBI lineage: Eukaryota > Metazoa > Arthropoda > Insecta > Lepidoptera > Noctuidae > Cosmia > Cosmia trapezina. Next base: position 23,248,617 of record LR991029.1, read on the forward strand.
GCTATCTGAAGTGCCCTGCAACTTTGCTTTTCAATCGCGATGGCAAAAATCCAATGATGATGATGATGGATTCCTTCGATGACCATGCTGATCGCCATTTAGGGCCTCGCTGCGATTGGGAATAGTTTTATATTCATCTTCGCTGGTCGCTGATACTGAAAGTGTGCGGGGTCAAGAGCTCAGTCGCTGTATCGCAATACCGAGAGCGATTTAATCGCTAATCCTCGATACTGAAATTATGGTGTCTGTTATGAATTAATTGACCTTATTTTCACAAGTGAAGGCGTATAGACAACCTAATCAATGCAAGTGTTTATACGTTGATCTAAAGCAGACTAGTCTACTGTCATCAGCTTCAGAAACCAGCACATCTTTCATTAGTTCTTTATATTTCGGCGCTCAACTCTCGAGTAGTGGTGGCCCAGTGGTAAAGGCTACTTACCGAGTTGTAGGTCGTGGGTACGAAACCCAGGCAGGTGCTTTACTTTATCTAAATAATTTCATCACCGACCACTGCTCTCAATACGGTGAAGGAAAACATCGTGAGGCAACCGGGATGTCCTGGAACCAAAAATACGATGCGTGATATCTACCAACCCGCACTGGGACCGCGTGGTGGATTCCAGCCCACTCTTTCTCGAAGAGAGATGGCCTTTGTCCCAGCAGCCCAGCAGTGGGAACAGCGGCCGAGTGGTCATGTGTTTATGTCACCACAGTTCTACACCACATTTTTTTTTGTTTTTTTGTTTTTGTAATATCGGCGATCAGTCCTGGGACTATGAGCAGATGTGATGTTATCGAATGTTCGCATGCACTCTCCATCGAGAGTACCTACTCATATGTAGTAGCCTGGTGCTACTGTCGATTTTAAAGCTCTAGAACATTACGTCGTTTGAGCCGGTTGACATAGTCTGGGATGGTCAACTGGCGTGCCAGTTCTTTGGGATGATTAATCAGCCGTTTCTTAAAATTTGCTAAGGCATCACGTATTTCCTCCTTAACTGTCTTGACTGACAGATTTTGGTGCAGTTCGGCATTGATGACATACCATGGAACATTTGCTATTGACCTCAGTATCTGGTTTTGTGGTCTTTGTAGGATATTAATATTGGAGTCTTTTGCGGTGCCCCACAACTGTATACCATACATTCAGACTGGTTCTAGTATTGTGTGATATACCAGAAGTTTGCTGTCTAGTGATAGTTTTGAGTTTCGTCCCAACATCCAATAGAGGTTTCTGTGTCTGATTGAAGTCTCATCTCTTTTGGCTTTAATGTGCCATTTCCATGTTAGGTGGCGATCAAAGTGCAATCCGAGGTACTTGACACGGTCACTTTGCGGCAGAGTACTATCACCAAGTTTAACCGGTGGACAGTCGCCTTGGCGAAGGGTGAATGTTATTTGCACTGACTTAGTAGCTTTTGCTTTGATTTTCCAGTCTTGCAGCCAATTATGTACTTTTTTAAGAGCAGTTTGGAGTGTGTCTGAAGCTCGCTTTGGATCTTTGTCGCTGCAAGTAGTGCTGTGTCGTCAGCAAAAGTTGCCGTTGTAACACCAGGTGCAATCGGTAAATCAGCTGTGTGTTCCTTGAGGAACTCCTGCCTTGATCTCATAGAAATCTGAAGTTTCTCCAGCTTCTTTAACATAAGAGAATATTCTGACCGAGATATAGGATTCTAACAATAGGAAAAAACTGTGTGGTAGGATCTGCTTGATTTTACACAACAAGCCCTTATGCCACACCGTGTCAAAGGCCTGCTGTATGTCCATAAATGCCGATGAAAAATATTCTTTGTTCTCCAGTCTTCCTTACGGTAGCGCAGACTCTGTGGGCCTGTTCTATTGCTGCATGATGTCTCCTAAATCCAAACTGATGGTCAGGGATTATCTTTCGTTCTTGTTAGATTGGCGTTAGCCTGCTTATTATAATCTTGTCACATTTGGTCCATGGAAATTTAGTAGTCAAGTTTGTGAATAATTAACAGATTTATAAAATCAAATGGTTTTTTGCTGAAAATATGATGATGCTGATAAGGTACCGTGCTTATGTTTACTTTATAATCAAAGGTAGCACCAGAAATTCTTGCAAAAGTTCTCATAGGTGGTTGTGGTCGTTCTCTGTCGAGCTATTTAAGAGTTAATGCCTGAAGTATATAGACCCAGCATTTATTTTGGGTTTTATCGAGGTCGGAAGATAAATGATGAGTATAAGAGTAATCAATACTATTTCATTAAACAACTCGAGTCTATAACAGCATTACTAGACATTTTCTCCACAAAAGACAATTACCTTGGTTTCCAGCCTTCTTGTGAGGTGGTTGATAACATTGACCTACAAAACTGCTGCACAACAAATACTTAAATCATAGTCCTAGGGGCAAGTCTTAAAGTATGGAGAACATCTGGGCACACCACTTATAGTAAAAAACATACAAATTTAAATAACTAGATTTTTCCCGCGGCTTCGCCCGCGCTTATTATACATATACACCTTCCTCTTGAATCACTATCTATTAAATAAAAAACCGTATCAAAATCCGTTGCGTAGTTATAAAGATCTAAGCATACATATGAACAGACAGACAGCGGGAAGCTACTTTGTTTTATACTATGTAGTCTGGTCTGAAGTACAATTCATGCAATAATTTATTTTGTGCAGATTACCTGCACTTATTTATAACAATTTTTAGTGTTGTTTTGAGTATGGAACAAAAAAAAAATCACTTGGTTTGAAGGTTGCATGAGATGTCTTATGTATCACATCATCAGCAGAATGAGTAGTAGTATCTATCTATTTGCATCCAACGCACTGGGCTTATCAATCTATCAGTTAAGATGGGTGATTATAACATAACTGCCTCGGTGATTTGTTGTTATTTACAGACTTCGATAAATCCAACCAGAATAGTACACTAACATCTGAAGGCCAATTTCTCGTATTTAAAAACGTTAAAATTTACAGACCGTTCAGTAATTTTACCTCTGATTATGCATCGCATAAACAGTTGTCTTACTTGTATAGATTTAAATTTATTTTTTTGTACTACATAATTTCTTCTTTTAAATACCGAATAAGTTTTAATAATAGTAAATAATGTAATTATTGGTGTTTATATGATTAAGATTTTCTTCTATTGGTTTTCCGTGTGTACAAAGTTTTTAAAGTATTGTATAGGTATGGTCACTATTATAAATCATTAGTGTAATATAATTATTATATGTATATTCAAATATATCTTGTTGTACATTTATTTGTTGTGCAAATTACATATGTATACAATCATATATTAGAAGATTAGTTACAGAATCCAAAAGCACAGTAGTTTTTATAATTATCAGAATTAAAATAGTGAAAGTTCTAATTGTTGTTATTAAGACATGCAAACAAACATGTTTTCAGCTATATATTAAAAAGTATACTTTATAATTTAAACTGTATCCATAGCATACACATAAATAAGGTTGTAGCAAACATGTTTTGCTAGCCATTCCCATAAATAATCAAGATACTTGTTTTTGTCTATGGCAGAACATGAGGAATAAATGCTATTTAGAAGAGATGGCGGCCAACGCCGAGCTCTATAAAGCCTGTTACTCATATGCGTTTTTCTAAGTAAAGTACTGTCTACATATACTGCAATGGGCAAATTTGTAAAATCTGGTACCAAACGCATGTTTGAAAATTTATAAATGATTTGATTTGCTCTGTCCCATCGGCACTCTATAATGGTGACTGTGAAAGCTTACAATTTATAAAAATATAGCTTGTCCATTTGATAAATTATAGTTCCAGCGATACGACATTAATGTGGCCGGATGCGGCCTGTACAACAACGTGGTATTGCATATGTTTCTTCACAAATGTGAAAATAACCCTTAATATTGACAGCTAAATAGCTGTCAATATTAAGGGAACTTCATGAAACTTCATAAGTCATCATATAGTGCCCCCAGTTTAATAACGCTCATATGGCACAATTTTTGTCAATTTCGACTATGACTATAATTATACTACTTCAGTTGATTTTCGTGCTATGGATACCAGCAAACATGAAAATATGGGAACTATTATGTAAATTTTGCCCCCAGAACAATGAATAAATGTTGTTCTCAACATAAATATTAATATATGTACAGGGTATTTGGAAGCTGGATGCAAAGCTTTAAGGGGTGATAGTTGACACCATTTAGAGCACTTTGAGCCATAGGTACATGTCTTAGATGAAGTAGGTTTTTTCTTATTTTTAACTGCTATTTTTAGTTTTTTTTTTAATAACCCAATTTCTGACAGTTAATTGCAAACAACAAGCAATTGGAGGCAACAGTGTCCCGGTTAAAGTTGGCATGTTAAATTTTTTGGTTTCTTTGATCTAGTTTAGTGAACCAAGTTTTAAGCATCAGTGTTATTGAAAAAAAAAAAAACAAGTTTGCAGTTAAAATTAAGAAAAACATACTTCGTCTAAGACATTTATGGATCAAAATGGTGACAACTATCACCTGGCTTTGCACCCAGCTTCCAAACAACCTGTAGGTATATTTTAAAAAATCCGTTGTATATTTTCCTGCTGCAATAGCTACTCCTCTCGACCTTGGATAGGTAATTCTTATGCCGCGGTCCCACGGCCCGCTTTCTCACATGCCAGACCGTGTCAGGCCAGGCCAACAGGGCGTGGGAACAGCCGGGCCGCGGTGGATTGTCGTCCGTCGTTCGGATGATTCGTGGAATGCTAGGCACGGGGCGTGACGGGCCGTGGAAACGTGGCGTTACATCTCATAAACTTTGTAGAAGGCATAGTGAATATATATTTTTCTATATAATATTGTACTAGTAAAATACTTTCTTCCTTGTGAATAGATGCAAAGTTGCTTGATTATACATAAATATAAATATATTATCAACAGGTTCAAAGGTTTTGGAGAACCTTATATTGATTTGATTAATTTTTGTTAATGACTGTAGGTAGCACAGGTTTTTTTCTAGGTTATTTACTTAATATATAGTTTGTGTAAATATTCTAAAGCTTTCAAATAAACTTGGGCGAAAGAAATATTTGAGACTTGTAATTTTAGGTTATAAGTGTTTGTTATTTTTCTCATATTTTTTGTTAAGTCCTATTTTGTTGCTCTTCGATTATGTTATCATGGTTTTTCTTTTAAAACAAATTCAGGTATAGATCTACTGAAAGAGTATTTTGGCTGGCTCCTAAGGTATGTGTATGTTTTATTGTATTGGTATCTTGGTAAAGGTAACTTCACCTGTTCAGCATGACCACCATAGAAACGAGTTTTGTCGACGGAAGAATAGACAAAATTACACATCGCCATGCTTAACGTTAGAAATCTTTCTACAATCTCTTATGTTGTCTATTCTTTCGTCGACAAAACCAGTTTCCTATGGTGGTCATGCTACGCGTGTTGGTACCTAAATATGTGTGTTTTTGGTTCTTGGTACAGGTAAGCTAAATAAAAAGCAAATAAACAGTTATGACTAGTTTTATTCTCATATACAAACATCGAATTACATCAAGTTTATATCTACACAATTTGGCAAGTATTCACTACCGGTATGTAAACGCACACAACCACGCACAGACGTTATATTATATACTTCATTAGGTAATAAGAGGTAGAGCCAATTACACAGGCGATGGTTTTATCAATTATTACTTTACATCTTAGTTATTTGTATATTACTGATATTTTTAACCCTTCGACCGCCAAAATCAGAATAGGTACAGAACAAATCAATAAGCGAACATTTAATATCTTATTTCTAAATTGTAATAATTTAAATATACATACATTTTTAAATTAAATTATGGTTTTATTTAAGTATAAAAATTATTTTAATATCAAGGGAATAATAAATACTGTTTTACTGTTAGGTACACATAGTTTTGGTGAAATCATTGGCGATCTAATCTAGGCACAATAACATTTTTGTGATATTTGTGGAAATAAACAAGATTGGTAAAAATTATAAAAATTAATGGCGGTTATAGGGTTTCATTTAATAATAATGTACATATACATAGATAACTCTATTCCTACAATTACAATTCATAATTTTGATGTATCATCAATTTGCTGGTACCTAAGTTTAGCAAAGCGTTTTTCACATTAAATAGAAAAACGCCAAGAAATTCTCAGTAATTTAGTATCTAATTTAAAAACAGCTGCATAAAAATATATCTCCTAATAAATAACTTTAAATCCATATGGATTGCGATATTTACATATTATTATTATTTTTCTGTGAAATTGATAAATTGCTTAGACAACAAACCCTGTATTATGATCCTACAAGTAACATGCTCATTAAACTAATATTTTCTGTGTTGTGTTACAATATGTCATGATTGTTCCTTATATTTTTAACACTTTAAAATACTAGTAGTAAAGAATACTAACATTTTTCTTAAGTTTCTACAATATTTTTTGTCACTTTTATCGTTTGGCTCAATACAATTATTAGGTATTGATAATTTTAAGTACTTTGTAGTTGATTGATAAATTCTGTACTTATTTTATTTCTAATAATATAGTTTCCATACAATGGGTTGCCGATATCAAATTCATTGCTTATAGGTACCTACTGAGCACATTACAATTAGGGTGAAAATACTTGTGCGCCTTTTATTCAAGTGGCATTTTTGTATTGTATTTTATGTTTATAAAAGGCATAAGGACATGTACTGGCTCACCCTACATACAATATTTTGACACTAATAAACTATGAGGTAAAATTTTCTTAATCTTACTTAACTATTTTACTTATTACAAAATGATTCTTTCTTATTAAACATAACCCATTTTCTCATAGGACGGTAACTATTAATTACTAATGTTAATGTGAAATAACAGAATTACAAAATCGTTTATACTTAAACAATACAATTCTCATGTTTTGCAGTTTGAGCTTTTATTTCGATTTTTATTGGTTAATTCTGTTCTGCCTTACGATTTTTTCTAATATACATAATGAATTTACATTAATTGTTATACATCTGATATCTCAAGAGTTGTGTTTATAAAAGTTTTGCTGATACGGGCTAGATTTTGTACTATATTTTCCTGCGTTAAATAAAAAAATATTTTTACATTTCTAGATTGGTTTTGTATAATCAATGTTCTAGTTACAGAAATACACTGTGAAAAATACATACTGTCAAAATACAGTTTTAATAATTTCATTTACAAGTTTTTGGTTATTTTAATAGGTAGGTATTTAGTCGTACGGTAAGTTCTTAACATGGAAATTTGGACAATAAAACGAAAAAAAAGTGTTTGAATATTTTATAAATAAAGCTGCCACATTACATTTTCGAATGTTAACGTAAAATTAATTATACATCACATGTTTATTTTTGTACATTTTTTAAAATGTATTTTTTAAACAGGCGGTTTAGGGCCACAGTTATGTGTGCTCTGTATATAAACGATTCTTCCCCTGTAAGTATGTAGAGCTGCCTTGCACCAAGGACCTCGGGAGCACCTCCAGCGGATCTTCCCGTTCCTGGCACACCCATTGAACCTGAACCTGTACCCCCCCACGTTGATGCCCATCTTCCCTTGCTTACTGAGGCAGTAGGAAGCAAAGGAGTCAATACCGGTGCCGATCAAACCAACTGCAACAAATTGTAAAGTTACTATCTGGTACCAGGTGTTCTTTTTTACCTATGCCTACTGTCTTTTTCTTGATTTTTCTACAAATACATATTATTTGATTATAGTTACCTTGTGAAGGTGTGGAAAGGTACAAGGTACACATATTAGTAGGTATGTCATTATTAGGTAACTACACAACAACTATTATTTCCCTATTATTTCCAGTGTCAGTTGTAGGTGACAGAGACAGAAGTTTAATATTTTTTTCTACCACAAGGCAATTTTATTTTTAATTTCTACCGTCTTTCTATCGATAGTGTCACCCACAGAGCACTATATAATACTCGTGTCACCTGTGTGTGTCCCCGCAAATAAAAAGGGGGTAGTTGATTTTTTTTGTTCTAACTAAATGTATCTAAGCTATTTGTAATCTATAATCTATCTATTGAAATCTAAAGGAACAAAATGATTCACTTGGACATGGAAATTGAAGAGTTAAACCACTGTAAATAAATCTAAACGAACTGAAATGTTGTAAAAAAGTCCAATGTACGACCATCTAATCGATGTTTGCTAAACTGTATTTCCTTTTACAGTTCGGTTCGGCCTGTCAAACCGCGGCCATCTTGTTGTACACGTCGGTGACCACAAGTTCATTAAACACGAGATGTATAGGAAGAAGGTGAGGTGGACTTGCAGTAAGCGGATACAGCTGGGATGCCGAGCGAGCATCACGACACACGACTCCATGATCGTCAGGTCGTTTTTAGAACATAATCATGGTACCCAGAAATGATATAAATATGGTGATACAATCAGGCTCTAAATCACAGTCCTTTCACATTTATTTTATATCTGACAGCATCAACCCAATAGCAACCTTATTGTAACGAGAATAAATATCACTATAAGATTTTGGCCGTCGTGCAAAATAACTGTGAAATTACTGTAACGTAGATTTCAGCGCTGCTTGTGTAGAAAGTTGTCAAAACCCTGTCAAATGCAGAAAATTTCACGTTAGTTCTCTATTTCGCCACAGATTGTAGTACCTACCCTTAGTTTTGTGATAAGTCAAACGATATTTCTACAAAAGTTGCAAGAAAACTTTTGTATTTTTTTATTTGTTGTAAGTATCTACGAAATTAAAATTTCGTCTTTCTGCTTTTTTTTTGGTTTTAAAATTACTGTCACTTGGGAGTGCTTTTTTTCGTGTCAAACTGCTTAAAGCCATGATGCACTAGAGATTATTTTGATTTAGCTTAGTCTAGTTATACGTAACATCACGCCTGTATTTCCCCGAAGTGCTAGGCAGGGGTGTACCTATAGTAGATACACGGTCGGTAGTTTATTTATGTTAGGGTTATAGTAATCGATTTGAAAATCTGAAATGTAGTAAGTATTAAGTTTGATCATAACTCTTTGAGTATTGAATTTACAATCATTCCTGTATTTTTACTATTCTGCTTTAGGTATTTTTTTCGAATATTTGTGTGATTTGAAATATGATTAATGGTCGAATATTATTGATAAAATATTTTTTCATGTGTATTTTTATGGTTTCTGAAGAAGGACAAACTGGTATTTCTTTAAATAAATAAGTGCCTTGAGATCTTGTCAAATACTATTGTGTCTTTAAAGCATCGTGCATTTGATGCATGCTTAAAAATAAGCTTTAAATAATAGAATTACAGTTTTATTATAATAATAAATGTTTAGATAATAAGTACACTTCTTGTAAATCATTATTTTAATATTTTTGTATAATATTGACACTGTTTGTAATAAAAGTATTTTTAAATTTACTTAGTTCCTTTTTTAAATTCAGTTTTTACCTTGATCTTGATGCCTTTTGTAATATTTTACGAATTAAGGGTTAATAAAAAAACACAATTCGTTCAATAGTAATAATTTATTATGAGAGCAAAACAATAGCTATTATAATAAATAATAGTAGGTACCTATAACATGCTAAACCCACTTTCACTTTACTTTGGTCTTTGGCCCAAACAGAAACAAATGATATCAATCAAAATCCTACTTTAAAAAAATATCTAGTATTACTAGCGGCCTCGACAGACGATGTCCTGTCTGAACGATCCTAGAACCCGACTGCAGCGCCACCTACCGGGTCCAATTGTGTTTTTAAACCCCAAGTATGTTGAGAGGAACCTTGCAAGGATGAAATCCCAAGTATGTTGAGAGACAAGGTATGCATGCATGGGGGTCGCCTGACGTTCCATCATTATGCCATAAAAAGCATAGACCTCGAAAGCCGAAGTCGAAGTGGAAGTCGAGCTAAGAAAACGTCGGCTGCGCCAAATTTTACCAACTCACAGCAGCTATGACAATATTTAATTAAAACTAGCTTTTGCCCGCGGCTTCGCCCGCGTGGTTATCGGAAAATATCCCAAGGGAACCTGCTACCGGGAATTCCTTCCTTATTCCTTGTCTACATTATAAAGGGAACCTCTGTGCAAAATTTCAGCTATCTAGGTCCATGGGTTTGGGCTGGCCGTTGATGAGTCAGTCAATCAGTCAGTCAGTCAGGACTTCTCTTTTTATTTATATAGATAGATAACGTATTTAAAAGAAAGATAGTTAGTAGGTATTTTAAAGGCATTCCCGCAGGCAGGCGCAGACGGTAAGTCGCGATTCTGGTATAACAATTTCAATGAAGTTTGGTAACAACTATACCTACCTACAGGCGATGGCATTTGTTTCAGACATATACCTAATACGATAATTTTCTATACCTATCAATAGTACCTATCATCCAGAAACTATTCTTATCTATTGGTTCCTACATAGGCATTTGAAAATTGAAGATTTCATTTTGCATCCACTCGTGGTATTACCGCCACGAGGCATGTAGGTATATATTGACAAACTAGTAAGTAAAACATAGCCTATTTCTTCAAATCTAGATATGATTTATTTTTTTCTATAAGTAATAAAATAAAAAATAGATAACCCAAAGCTAAAAAATGTTAAACAAAACTTATGTTTTTCAGGGTTCGGACTAAGTGTCTCATAGTCATACATCTTACACCAATAAAGGTTTTTGTTCTGGAATAGTTACACATTTATCTCTAGCTCTAGCTAACATTTAACATTTTTTACTGTTACTTTATTGAATAAATAACATCTATTTATACTAAATCTACGTAAGTAGACAATGAGACCAATTATCACATTTTTAAAATAAAATTACAAAGAATTACCAAATAAACTATAAAATAAACGACTAGAATAAGTGACATATTTGGTACAACATTTTACTATAGGTACATTTTTAATATCGACACATATCTATGAATAAAAAACTTTACTTTAACGAGAGCCATATATTTTTGTGGCAGTTCAATCTGTGCCAAAAAGAACATTGCTTTAATCGTCGCCGTCGTATGAAATCTGTACGATAATTCCTAATTTATTTAATGCTGTAGATATCCATTATCAGACATAAATTTTATGAGGATGTTGGTTCTTAGGATAACAATTTATGGCACCAGAGCAATGTTATTTATTCTACATCATGCACTGCGGGATTCGACATGTGTGCTGGGAGTTATTGGGAGAGTATACTACCATCCCATCGACAGTTCTTATCATCGCCTTGCATTTCCTGCCGCTTCTATACCTGCAGTACCACAGCTGTGCCCTGTTTTGACGGTACGCATTATGCGGCCTGTAGAAGTAGCCTTGGTAGAACAGCTTGGGGTGTCCATTGATGCTCCTTATTATGTGGGCTGATGGTAAAACATTTTTTATTTATTGGCATTGAAATTTAAGTATTTTGGCAAATTAATTAATAATAACCAAGTATCATACTGTACATTACCTTATTGTGATGAAACAGCATTTGGACCAAACCTGTCTGAGTATGGTCCAAATGCTGCCCAGTAGTGAGGGACCTCTAACCTACATTGGTATTATTTGATGAATTAAAGCAATGGTTAGATTCCGTTTTTCCGGGTTCAAACAAGTAAAACACAAGAATAAACTAGAAGTTAATTCTTCCTACAATAAACATATTAACAAAATAATCCAAAAGAACATGAAGGTTACAATCATATTGAATATTTGACCAGTTAAAGTGTTTATTTTTATTGCATCACATCTAGGGATTCTTGAAATACACATAGCGAAGGCTACATTTTGCACAGAGGGGGTTTCGGATCGGTCTTTTGAGAGGTCGCGGTGCCTCTTCCATGTGCAGTTGATGACCACCGGGGTAGTTTTAGAGAGGTAAAATTCCCACACTCCCCGGGGTCCTATCCCCAAAGCCCGGGCGCCATTTGGAAGTTTCCCACCGAAAACAAAAAGAAGTGTGCGTACGCGCAGCGGAATGTTGTTGAATTTAAAGATTTTAATTATGCAGATATTTAGTGTATGACGTCGTATAATTGTGTATGGTAAAAAAAAATTTGTGCACGCAACCATTGTGGAGAAATTCACCAAAACCTGATTCCGCTGGGCGAACGTTGTCCTGGCGGAACTTTTTTTAATCCATAGACTTTAGAAGAAAAGAGATGTGTCCAAAAATTAGTGTGTATTTGTGTGTAATTGTGTATGTATGAATAAAACTAGTGCATGCATAAACTTCAGAGAAATTCAAGTTTCCGCTACGCGAACGTTTGGCCATTAGCTAGTTTTCATATAAAGCGCTTACATAGAGAGCTGTAGATTTTTACATACGTTGTTTTGAATTTGTTTATATTTGTTTAAAAAACAGATTTAGAAAAAATCGTAGGGCTTAAAAGATAAAAATATAAACGTAAAATACGCTTATTAGGTCTTAGTTCTTAAAGTATGCACTTTGGGGTCTAGATTTTCACGTTTATACAAACCTTGTAAGTGTCTGCAACATGTTGCCAAGTATCAATGATGTTCCGTTAGTAACTAAAGAGTTATAGGACAAATTTACCATGAACAGATCACTGTTTACAAAGCAGTCAAATATCACGACGTTCTGAAGGAATTTCATGGTAATATGTATGTCAATAATTAGTGTATTCATTCAACTATTCTTATGCAAAATTTCATGTCATTAAATTCAGTAATTAAAGAAAAACAATTATAATACTGACGAAGCATCGAAAACCTACATAACCCGACCAAGTTCGGATGGCTACAAAAAAGCGGCCGTCCAATATATTTAGGTAACATCCCAAAATTTACAGTATAATACCGGTATTGAATTGGTATAGGTGATAACACAATTGTTGTTTCGATATAATTTATAGGTCATTTATTTTTGTACACCTACTTTTTAAATGTATTTGACTATGACAGAAAGTAGGTACTATTTACGTAGGTACTTTATTTAAGTATGCGCTTGAGACTTGAGATATAATCTAAATATATTATTTAAGACAAATAAAATTCATGCAGCTAATTTCTATTGAAGATTTCACGGATCAGGATTCTAACTAAGTTTCGTCATCCACGCGAACGAAGTCGCGGGCAGAAGCTAGTTCATAATCTATTTTAGTTAAAACACATTTAAGTCTATTGCAAGCGTTTGTTAACGTTATTATAATTACATAGTTAATTAAGTATTATATGTAATTAAAAATATTTTTGTACGCGGATATTTAAATAGAGAAGTACTTGTTAATTGAAGATTTGTTTTTATCGTAGATAGTGGCGTTATTATTAAAAAATATTTTTCATTCAAGAAATGCAATTGTTTTATTTTTTCCTAACGCTTGTGTACGCAACTGTACCATATTATTAAATACTATATTGGAAGGTTAAGAACGTTTCTAAGATATATGGCAGGGCCGCTTTTTGGTAGCCATCCGAACTTGGTCGGGTTATGTAGGTTTTCGATGCTTCGTCAGTATTATAATTGTTTTTCTTTAATTACTGAATTTAATGACATGAAATTTTGCATAAGAATAGTTGAATGAATACACTAATTATTGACATACATATTACCATGCAATTCCTTCAGAATGTCGTGATATTTGACTGCTTTGTAAACAGTGATCTGTTCATGGTAAATTTGTCCTATAACTCTTTAGTTACTAACGGAACATCATTGATACTTGGCAACATGTTGCAGACACTTACAAGGTTTGTATAAACGTGAAAATCTAGACCCCAAAGTGCATACTTTAAGAACTAAGACCTAATAAGCGTATTTTACGTTTATATTTTTATCTTTTAAGCCCTACGATTTTTTCTAAATCTGTTTTTTAAACAAATATAAACAAATTCAAAACAACGTATGTAAAAATCTACAGTTCTCTATGTAAGCGCTTTATATGAAAACTAGCTAATGGCCAAACGTTCGCGTAGCGGAAACTTGAATTTCTCCGAAGTTTATGCATGCACTAGTTTTATTCATACATACACAATTACACACAAATACACACTAATTTTTGGACACATCTCTTTTCTTCTAAAGTCTATGGATTAAAAAAAGTTCCGCCAGGACAACGTTCGCCCAGCGGAATCAGTTTTTGGTGAATTTCTCCACAATGATTGCGTGCACAAATTTTTTTTTACCATACACAATTATACGACGTCATACACTAAATATCTGCATAATTAAAATCTTTAAATTCAACAACATTCCGCTGCGCGTACGCACACCAAAAAGAAGTCTACATTTCACCAGGGTGGATGTATCTCGAATATTCCATATCTAATCATGGTTATGACCTAGTTCATGGTTGAACCGCAGATCTATTTATTTATTTATTTATTTAACACTTCAAGCACAAATGTACAGAGGCGGACTTAACTTTCTACCACCCCTACCTTTACCTTTTTTTTTACCTTTGGTTGATGCAGAGACAAACAGTGGCAATCTATATAGATACTTGGGCCTTGCCACTCTGCTAGGGCATTTCCATTGAATTATGCCTTTGGTTTTTATCGGGTGTGGGTGGTAGTAATTTTCTCCGAAAAAAATCATTGGCTTGCCATAATTCCGCCATCTTAATTGTCGGTTCCACGGCTTGAAATAAAAAGTGGTGAAACGTTTTTTGCCTTTCGCAGTCAATATTATTTTAGGTGCTTAAGCACTTAAAATAATATTGAATCCTTTTCTTAATTTGCTTAACTAGACCAAAGTTTTAGAATCGCAGTATTCAGATGAAGAATAACATAGCTGTTAAATGTGTATGCACAAAATACACGGTGCATGCCATGCGCAAAACTACAACGCACACATTTACACCAAACTACAATTAAACTACACCTCATTACGTGCACACGAGTTTACGAAACCCGAAACGTGCGGCCTCACGTCACTGTTGACAGCGCTTTTTTTGTTTTTTTATTTAGTCTGAGTGTTAGGCCTACTTTTAATAAAGGAAGACCTTGACTTTCACAGTAATAAAACAACGTGACTTTTAATGGTTGTGCTCTTTATTGATCCTAATGATAGAATTCTCAGCTGTCCAAACAACAGCTTTACAGTTGAACCGGTTTCTATGACACCTCCACCGAGTCATGCCGCTTCTGTTCACCAGGTGTCGAAAGAAGCTGTGTTCTTGGAATACCAACATTGGTCTGCCATCTTTCGCTATCTTCACATCGAAAGCTGAAATAAAAGCGGTCACAATATGTTTTGTTTGTTAGAGTTTTTATGATGACGGACTTAAGGCCAGCACAGTATCGTCGGTCGTAATTAATCACTTAGTTATATGCGTAGATACAATCTTAAAAGACGTGTTTTATGGTCTCGGAAAAAAAGTACGCTGATGACTGTTTCTCGTGTGCGCTGTGCTTTAACTGTGTTCTGCATTTGGTCACTTTACTAACAAAAAACCAGTTTAATTTAAAAAAAAAAGGAATTAAATTATTCACAAGGTAAATAATATAAGACTTCAAAAAGTAAGGTATTGCTGTTATTTATTAAACGCAGAACAAAAGTAATAACATTTACGTACAAAACTTTCTACATATTAATATTTTATAGAATTACATTATGTATACAGCTGCCGTAATGCACTAACGAGTTCAAAATGTTAAAATCTATAAAGCGGGTTTTTATTTACAACTTATTTCTAATTGCCACATACAGGGTGTTTGGCGCATGGACCGACACAATTTTTTGGGGGATTGGGGGGGTCATTTGCTAGGTTTCACCTAAAGTCCTCCATGTCCTAAGTGTGACGGTAATAGTTTTATTTTTTTTTTGTTCTTTCTTTGAATTACCCAAAATCTCGCCTTTGAATCGATATATTTTTTTTGTTTATGGTTGTAAAAGAACAAAATAATTTTTATTATAGTCTACAATGTATTCTTATTCGAAATAAAATAAAAAAATATAGTAACCGTAATAAGTCTTTTCTTAAAACACTCCATAACTGACTCTCTAACTAGTATTTTGACTACACTTGAATTGTTTTTCATAGCGTGTAGCATACCCTTAGAAAGGGTACAAGCTAAAGAACTTTTTGAGATAAAAATAAGGTCAAAATGGCTTTATTTAAAAAAAAAAATGAATTTAAGAGTAGTAACTTTTCATACATTTAAACATTTTTAAGACTTTGGAAGCACGTAAGTCATTTTCTACTGATCAATTACATCAAATAATAATTTATTTAGAATAAAAATACATTGCAGACTATTATAAAATTTATTTTGTTCTATTGCAACCATAAACAAAAAAAATATATCGATTCAAAGGCGAGATTTTGGGTAATTCAAAGAAAGCACAAAAAAAAACATATCTCAATTACCGTCACACTTAGGACATGGAGGTCTTTAGGTGAAACCTAGCAAATGACCCCCCCAATCCCCCAAAAAATTGTGTCGGTCCATGCGCCAAACACCCTGTATAATAAGAACGATAAACTCATAATATACAAGGTGGAGACGACAATGCGACAATAAATTAAACTTCGTAATATCTAATGACGTTCCCAGTCTGCATACAAAAATTCAATCAAATATAGCCAGTAGTTTAATCACTTTAGTTAGTCGCTTATAGGCAAAATCACACACACTAATTACTTTGTGTGAAAATATCAATTTTTATATTTCGAGTTAGGATTTATTTGATAGTTTCAAAATACTCCTATGCATTAGTATTGTCAGTGTTAACATTTTTTTATTCTCGTATGGTCTTCGCCACGTTGTATAGTAACTTCGTAACCTAGATAAAAAAACGATCATCATTATTTTTTATCGTTAATTATAAGACAGATGACAATTGCTAAGTTTAAGTTGCCACATTTCGAGAATAAAATAAACTTGATAAATTCTAATCTACGAAGACAACATTGTTTTTTATAATACTTAGTAACTACTTTAACCTAAACGTTAAAATATTAAGTAAGTATCAAAATTATTTAATACATTATTATCCAAATGATATCAATATACAGTGTGTTAAAAGACTGATAACCAAAGTACTTACAACAAACTAAGTATTATTAAGCAAAAATAATTGCAGGTTAACAACTTTTAGTTTTGTGCGCACGTAAAAGATTGTTAAAATAGTTTTTGACAGTTTTTGTATGGATAAACTATCAAAAATTTAAGATTTAAGATTAAGTCACTGGATACAAAAGTTTGGTCGAATTTACCCTAAGAGTGATAATGAATAGTGCAAGAAAAAGGGCTTACCTACCTAAATGCTATTCTGCTCTAATCCTAAGATAAGCAAACAAACGACAAAAAAAAACTGTAAATCAAAATTTTGTTGTACCTATTGCTTAAGAGTAAGGGAAGACGAAAGGAACGATGGTGAAAGACGAAGTGGCTAAAAAGGGCTGACTACCGAGATGACGACTAATAGAGAAGTCAATCAATATGCCTAGCCTTTTCCCAACTATGTTGGGGTCGGCTTCCAGTCTAACAGGATGCTGCTGAATACCAGTATTTTACGTGGAACGACTGCCTATCTGATCTCCAGAAGTATGGAAGAAAAAGACATGTTGCGCCGCTCCCAAATAAATTGGGATAAGAGCAGGAGAATATGACGATGCTTATGTAGACGTACGCAACATACACAACTTTAGTCAACTAACAATAATCCTAATCACCATAATTGCAGCAGAAAAAGTGGGAAAAAAATGTCTGTCTCAGGACATATCTTTGAAAAAGGTAAAAAAAGGAGAAATTGTGCAGGGTGCTATGAAAAACTACGACAAAGTTACAGTGTAGAGACTTAGAGAGCAAGCAAGAAGAAAAGTAAAAAAAAAAAAACTCATTGCAAAAAATGTGAGCAGACTATGCATAGAGTGCTATAGCGATACACACACATTTTATCAAATCAAATTATTTATTTTTGTAGAAAACACTGTTACAATGGTGTTATTAATTGTACATGTTTCAAGTGTTCTACCGTAAGGCATGCAAAATGTATACAATCATGGTTTATCAAAATCGAGACATCCATAGTTAAATGGTAAATGGGTAATACCTACATGATTTGAGTATCAATATAATATACATAATTTGACCAATATCCTTTAAAGGGGTCACTGTATTCATCATTATGAACAACTTTTACTATGGGACCAAACCTGAAATCGCGAAAAAAAATATTATTCCTTATTACTGTTTTTACTAGAAAAGTTACTCTTTACAGCGGAATCAATCCTAATGGACCAGACATTTCCATTTACTCTCTATCAGGCGAATCCATCGGCGGACTCAACATTAAATATCGACAACAAATCGAATTCATGAATATTTTGATTACTTATATAGAAAAAATAGGTCACATCATGCTTTCGCAGAGATAACTGCTGGGGGAGTTTGTTGCGCCACTTCTAAGCTAAAGCACTAGGAAGTGGTGAAGGCGGGGGGCGTTTTTGGGGGACTTTCTTATAATTTCTCTAATAATAATTTCTTATTTGTAATTTTGACGTTCGAAAAGTGCTGATTCACAGCCTAGATTGAATAAATGAATTTTGATTTTGATAAATCATCTATGTTGTCTGGTCGAAAAAGCCGGCTAAGCATACCACCCACAGTGCCTACCCAAGTCGATACGGTTGTTGATCGCCTCAGCACCAGATGAAAGTTACCTGCTGATTTTTCTGCCGAAGTGAAGTCTTAAATAAAATGGTACAAAGTTACAGACCTCAATACTACTATATATACTCAATACAACTAACAATTTCTCTGTATCTTCATAGGACAAACTTTGAAGAGCTACCTTGAGAGCATTCTTGCAATTTCCATAATTTAGGGAATAGATATTTGCTTTTGCATTTAGTCTGTTATAGAGTAGCGGTCCAAGGAAAAAATGAAATTTGGCTGTGAAAGCATGTCTTGTACTATTTGTGGGGCAAACAATATCTTTTCGTCTCTTTTTAGTAAATTCAGTGCTGTAGGGAAGGGCTGCGTGTTGTTTTAGTACAATGCTCATTATGAATAGTTGTCGAACTGTTAGTACTTCACAAGATTTATAGAGCAGGTTAGTGGGAAAGAGGAAAGGACGGCAAGTTGATACCTTGAGAATCGCTCTTTGAGCTCTTTCGATGGTTAGCAATAGAGTTTTACATGCTCCACCCCATGAGGTAATGCAGTACGTCAACATTGACTGACATAGAGCAAAGTAAACTTGCCTAATTAGTGTTGGGTCAGCAATATATCGTAGCTTCTTGAATACGAATATCAGCTTACGAATTCTACTATTTAGAGCTTCCATATGTTGTTTAAATGTCAGGGTTTCATCAATTATAACACCCAAGTATTTAATTTTATCAGACTTATTAATTTTGGGACACATGAACGGGCAATCAGCAGGTACTGTACAACAATGAGCGTACAACGTTGAAGGAATATTAGAAGTTTGTTTTCGCATCGAAAACTTTATATAATTTGTCTTGTCCGTATTTAGAGTTAGTGAGTTAAGCTGAAGCCATTTATTTACAACACTGAAGCCGTCTTGCGCGAGCTTGTAGACTTCATGTTCCGATTCAGCCGAAAAAATAAGGGCAGTGTCATCAGCGTAAGATATTATTGTGCCATGCTTTAGCTTTAGATTACAAAGGTCATTTATGTATATCAGAAACAAAGTGGGCCCTAAAATACTTCCTTGGGGAACACCAAAAGAAGTATTTTTTTGGTCTGCGCTGAGAACACTGCCAATCTTCACGCACTGAGTACGGTCTTCTAAGTAACTTTTGAAGAGTTTCAGCTGAATACCTCTTATGCCCACTGTCTCAAGCTTGCGCAAAAGAATAGGAATGGAAACTGTGTCAAAAGCTTTGGCGAGGTCCAGGAAAATTCCTATTGTATGGTTACCCTTGTCAAGTTCTTGAGCCAGATAGTCAGTCAGATGATGAACCGCATCGGCAGTTGAAAGTTTAGGTCTAAATCCAAATTGCCGTTCCGATAAAATTAATTTGTCCTCCAGATATTTGAACAATCTTTTGTTTATTATTTTTTCCAATATTTTAGACATAGACGGCAGTAGAGAAATAGGTCTGTAATTGGTTACTTGCTCTTTACTGCCTGATTTATATATAGGGACAACAACTGCTTTTTTGAGGCAGTCTGGAAAAATACCCAAAGATAAACACATGCGAAAAATGTAAGTCAGTGGTGGTACTAAAATTTTCCTGAACTGTTTAATAATTTTATTTGATATGTTATCCCAACCAACTGCACAGTTGTCTTTCAAAGTCATGATTATACTTTCTATCTCAGTCTCGTCAGTATCTAGCAGTGCAAAGGATGTTAAAATGGAACTACCTGTAAAAGGGGTGCTCGTTAGATAAGGTGATTGACTCCGATAATTTTCTGCCAGACACTTTCCAACATTAACAAAGAAATTATTTGCTATGTTAGCAGACGTCAGCTGTGACGAGTGCGCTTGAAATAAACCTGAAGATGACTCATTTTGCTTCGGCGAATCCATACTAATATTATAAATTCGAAAGTAACTCTGTCTGTCTGTCTGTCTGTTACCTTTTCACGCCTAAACCACTGAACGGATTTCGATAAAATTTGGCAAGGCTATAGATGGTATCCTGGGGACGGACATGGGCTACTTTTTTTTTCAAAAATAATCCTACAGGGGGTGATATAGGGGATGAAAGTTTGTATGGGAAACTCAGTATTTCTTAAGTTAGGGATGTGAAAATTAAAATGTATGCATTTGATAGGAAATAAGGAAATATGCGGTTCAGAGTTTTTGAAAAATCATCCCCTAAGGGGGTATAATAGGGGTTGATTTTAAAATTTACAAAACTGCATGGATTTCGACAAAATTTGGCAAGGATTTATATAGCATCCTGGGGAAGGCCATAGGATACTATTTTTTTCAAAAATAATACTACAGGGGGTGATATAGGGGATGAAAGTTTGTAAGGGAAACCCAGTATTCCTTAAGTTAGGGATAACAAATTTATGGTATTGGTAGGAAATTAAAAATTACGCGGTTCAGCGTTTTTGAAAACTCATCCCCTAAGGGGGTAAAATAGGGGTGGATTTTAAAATTTACAAAACTGCACGGATTTCAATAAAATTTGGCAAAGCTTTATATAGCATCCTGGGGAAGGACACAGGCTACTTTTGGTCTTAAAAAATAATCCTACAGGGGGTGATATAGGGGATGAAAGTTTGTATGGGAAACTCAGTATTTCTTAAGTTAGGGATGTGAAAATTAAAATGTATGCTTTTGATAGGAAATAAAGAAATATGCGGTTCAGCGTTTTTGAAAAATCATCCCCTAAGGGGGTAAAATCGGGGTTGATTTTAAAATTTACAAAACTGCACGGTTTTCGACAAAATTTGGCAAGGCTTTATATAGCATCCTGGGAAAGGACATAGGATACTATTTTTTTCAAAAATAATACTACAGGGGTGATATAGGGGATGAAAGTTTGTAAGGGGAACCCAGTATTTCTTAAGTTAGGGATAACAAATTTATTCTATTGGTAAGAAATTAAGAAATATGCGGGTCAGCGTTTTTTAAAAATCATCCCCTAAGTGGGTAAAATAGGGGTTGATAAAATTTGGCAAGGCTATAGATAGCATCCTGGGAAAGGACATGGGCTACTTTTTGTCTTAAAACATAATCCTACAAGGTGTGATAAAAGGGATGAAAGTTTGTATGGGAAACCCAGCATTTCTTAAGTTAGCGATATGCCCTATGTTTTCCACATGAACGTTCCCATGGGATATTTTCCGACATCCACGCGGGCGAAGCCGCGGGCAAGAGCTAGTATGTTATATTTTTAATACATTTCCAGATCTTTTTACTACTTGTTCCAGCCTTTTCTAATGCAGTTTTATCGTAGTTGCTTTTAACTTTTTTGAGTAGATCATTACAAAAATTACGATATCTTTTGTATGACAGTTGCAACATAGCATTATTCGGGTGAGATTTAGCTTTCATGTGCAGTTTATCTCTGTGCTTCATACATCGGATAAGACCTGTTGTGATCCAGGGTTTTATGTTGCAATTTTTGTTGCTCAACTGCGATATGACCGTATTTTTCTGAATTGCATGTCGAACATTTTCAATTACATACAACATACAAAACTGCGGGTCAACGGAATTATAGACTGAATCAATGTTGATGACGCGCAAATCTTCTTCAAGTTTATTTATATTCAATTTCGAAATTGTGCGAGTGTTTTGCTTAGGTATGTTACAATCTAGAGTTAGTAGGACAGCATAGTGATCGGTTATTGTCGAGTTAACAACAAGTGCAAGTGAGGGGTAATTTGATTTATGGTTATACACCATTATGGTTATACACCATTTTTATTAATCTTGCTCTAAATATTTTAGTTCTTACAAATATTTTATATTCATATTTACAAAATGTGTAACGATATCAGTGGTAATACTTCAATGTTGTTCTTATAAAGTAAAATAATACCTAAAATACGAACATTAAAAAAAACATGGTTATTAAACTACTTATCACACAATGCTTCTTATTTATAGAAACACCTCTCATTGATCGCCTTTGACTTAACTTCGGACATCTGCTATGGTTAATGCATAGAGCACGGAAAAGCTTAGGCTGCCGCTGCTAGAGACGACATTGTCAACACATCAACGAGTCACTCTACATTAAGTTCAACTGTATCAGCGAGATTTTTAACATTCTATATATTTTTTTTATTTTTAGTTATACACGCTTCTCCAATTCACTTTAGACATTGGCAGAATGATCGACATCGGCCTTGCTTGCCATAGTAAGAAATAGAATAGAATCAACATGTCAAAATTTATTCGCATAACGATACATATGACATATAAGAGAAACTGACGGCTTTGAAGGCAGTCGGTGTCAGAAGTTTTGCGTTCAACGTACTTTTGACGCCACTAATTTAATTAGACTATAAACTCTAAGTCTAACTCTAAGTTTAATCATGGTTATGTTGATCATTAAGCTTCATAATATAGTTTCCATCCGTGATGGCTATGGCCCTGCACTTGTTGAAGGACTTGCAGCACCGCCAGCGTGTTCTGCCTCGCCTGCTGATGTAGTGCCTCATGAATCGATTGTTGCCTATCATCAGAACGTTCCTTCCGTTCATCTCCGTGAAGGTCGCTAGCCGATAGTGGAGCCCTGGAAATAGAATTGCATAGTTCAGTTTCGTGTAGATGTTGTGTTTTTGTCGTTTTATCAACAAAAGGGTCGCCATGCAAATTGTTGGTTTGTTGGTGGTGTGTGTTGTGTATATTGAAGGAGTAGGCAGATGCATATCCACATTTCGTCAGTTGTGTTTAAGTTTCATGTATTATAGAACTTTTAATAAAACGAAAATCATATTAGTCTTCATGTTTTGTATTTTTTCCAAAAATACCAAATTATAACGTCTGTTTAAATAACGTATTATTATATATTATATATATTTGTACTTAAACATTAATTCAAGTTAAGAAATAATTTTTAATCTGTAACTTCAACAAATATGTACTTTTATAAATCATAATACATCTAGCGATTCTAAATAACAATAAAAAAAAATAAAGAAAAAATATTTTTATTAGTAATCGGCACCTAAACAAAAAAAAAAACAATGGTATGTAGACTCCCTAGACTACATAGATATCAAAATAAAAATGTAAGTATGCCTCTCAACAATAATTTAGCGTAAATATAAATAATAGACGGTCAACAATTACTATCTATTTCAGGCGGCCAGGGGAAGTCTCAACGTAATCTATGTCCTGAAAAACGTAATATTTCTACTGAAATACTAGGTTTTTAGGACATAGATTAGCATATCCTCTAACACACACACACACACACACACGAATCTAGCTTTTTTCATCCAAATCCTCTTCTTCTTCATCATGTGTGTGCTCACTAGCTTTCATTAGCTTATTCCCTTTAGTTACAGCGCAGCCTTTGCACCCATTATGCCTTCTAATACATCGCCAAGATGTCCTCTCGCCGTGACAGTAGTCCTGACGATATTTAAACCCTTCATGAAGCAAAATGATCGCTCCCCTTCTACTCTTAGTCAGTAAAAACGTACATTCTGTAATTAAAATTAATGCAATCATCACAAAGCGAAATAAAATAAAGCTATTGAAGGAAAGTAAAAGAAAGTAATGATGTTAATTAAGTACGATATATTCATATAAACAGAAATTCCTAACTTCTAGTTAAAATGTTAATAAGGGCACACAACTGCGTCCGTAATCGGTTCAACTTCGTCTAGGTACATCATCATCAAAAATTATTGCATATAAAATTGGTATTCTTTTGACTCTATTTGCACAATATTCGAAACTATATTTAAATGCGTATTATATTTGTTATTAACAGAAATCAGCTGCACTGCACCGATACATCTAGGAATATAATATAATATAAAAATAAAAAAAAAATTGAACATTATCTATCATTGGAGGTAAACATGTATTTAATTGGATTGTTTCACATTAAAAATGAATCACCACACATTAATTAAAATGATTGAATAAATACTAAATACAATGTTTGCTTTTCTTTAAAAAAACAGAAGCTTAAGCACTACAACAAATTATACTATTAGATAATCATGTTATTACAATAATTAATTGCTAAAAACGTAAGAATACGCATTTATTATTTGCTTTCAGTAAAATTCTCACTAGGTTTGAGAGACAAATCTCCAGGAACATCATTTAAGTTATTAACAGAATTACAGCTATTTTCAACAGGAGTTTGATTTTGTTCGAGTTGATCATTTAAATCGTGAAGGTCCATTGCAATGTCCGATTGCGTAGGTTCATTAATATTAACGTCATCAGTCACGTTAACGTAAACGTTTTCTTCATCATGTTCATCATGATTTGATTTATCCTCGTTGAGAATATCACTCGTTGAATCCAATGACGGTATCATTGGATTTTCAAAAGGAACTAAATTATTACAAGTTGGGATATCATTAGTGATTGTTTCAGTATTCGTTAGTGGATCTATTATATGATCTTCTTCACAGCGATTTACATCAATTTCAACATTAGATTCATCAATCTTGGGTTCGTCAATATTGGATTCAGAGGGCAGAGATGTAAAGTGGAAGTTTTGTATCACATTCATATTATTTTCTGCTTGTTTAATCTTTTCCAGTTCCAACTCTTCACCGTCAGAAAGAATTTCTATTGGAGCATCGTCTCGTACTACCTCGATGACGTCATCGTCCGATTCATTGTCTGGCTCTTTCGTCATTATGTTGCTTATAAGAAGATTTTCGACGCCCTTACTAACCGAAGAATCTGAAACAAATTATAAATTAAAATGTCTAGAATACATTTTACAACAACTAGTTAACAAATTAAATAATTAATTCCTTAACCTTTATGAACTAAAAGCTTTGACGGGTCTTGCTTTATAATAGGAGCGTTAAAATTGGTACGAGAGTTAACAATAAAAAGTATTATTATGTAAAATATATTTTATTGACAAAATAATAAATAATAAAAATATCTTTTGTATTTACATTATTTTTGTCTTTTTTAAAATCACTGTTTTTTTTTAAAATAAAAACTCATTCACCTGAGACTATCAGACGAAACACAATTTTTTTAGACCACAATATTAATTGGTTCAGCGGACGCAATCATTATGACTTATTTAAAATGAAATCCATAGATACTCCCATTAGTAAGTACTTCTAATAGTTATTTATGCAACTGACGTATAATAAGGGGTATTAAAACACGAATAGTATCACATGAGTGTTTTAATACCTAATTATGTACAGTTGCATACAAGACTTTATCTACATCCATGTTATCAATCCTCTATAAAAGGTTCTGAAACAGTTTTTTGCAATACTAATACTCGTATCGAACATTGCGGCCAGCGTCGTAGTATACGACGTGAATTCGAATAAGTTCTAGAAAACGAGTTGCATT
This sequence comes from Cosmia trapezina, assembly GCA_905163495.3. Taxonomy (NCBI): domain Eukaryota; kingdom Metazoa; phylum Arthropoda; class Insecta; order Lepidoptera; family Noctuidae; genus Cosmia; species Cosmia trapezina. The sequence continues at coordinate 23,274,523 of LR991029.1, forward strand.
ATGAAATTCGTTTTTTTGAAAACGAGTTGCATTATGAAATTCAGTACAACATTAAAGCACCCGTTTGGATACTATTATGGTTACCATGGTTACTATGACACTGGCTGTTTTAATGTTGGCAATAAGCTAACTGTTTCAGAAACTTTTATAGAGAATTTATAGCATGGGTGTAGATAAAAATCTTAACATGATAGAGTTTTAAAATACTGGACATAATACGGTCCATATATCATAATAATCTAATACTATTAATATTTGCACAGTATGGCAAAAGACAAGGTAATGCATTGAGAAAACTAAAACAATGTATAGGGTTTCGAGTCAGGGAAATAATATAAAAATATATTAGGTAGTCTATATGAAAAAGGGGTCCTAAGAAAGATTATATCTGTCTTTTGTCTGAACCGTTGCCAATAAATTCAAACGTTTTTCCAATTCATTAAAACATTCCTCTGGTGGACATGGTTGTGTTCATTGGATACCACAATCCTTTGGTTAATAATCCTTACTTTACATTTACAACCAAGGGAGGCTCTCTTTGAACATCTCCAGTAGCTTCGCACTTCGTTCCCATATTCCCGGTAGAATCTGTGGCCTTGAAGTAATAACACTTGACCACCTTTCTCTGTGAGGTATATTCTACCAGATGGCTGTCGAGAACCTGCAAGTATATGAAATAGACATAATTTTAAAAGTTACATGGGATTTAAACGTATCTGGCAAAATATGGGCGTAAATCTCGGCCTGCCTCTCTTGAACAGTTAGTTTCGGGGAGACCACTTTACAGTCTCCCCAGGGATGAGCCCTAACAGGCATTTCGGATCGGTCTTTTGGGAGGTACCGGTGCCTTCCATTTGCAGATGGTAAACACCGCGGGTGGTACTAATAGAAAATCCGGAGCGATTTTGGAAGGTTTCCCCCGAAAACAAAAAACAAAAGTTACATTTCTGCCTCAACCTTTGGGCGTGATTTTATGTGTTATTATTTTTATTGTTGTTAAATTAATAAAAATAGGGTTAGTTAAAAGTAGTGAGAGACTAAGGGCGTGCTTTGGCCTCCGACGTTGCTCAGATTGATAATGCAAATTAATGAAGTTCACTACCCAACAACAGACCCATAACAGATTGCTACTTGTATTGTTCTTGAGCACTGTGCTATTAGAAGAATTTTATTCAGAAAATTTTGTTTGTGTATTCTTCGTTTTCCGCTATCCAGTATCCAGTACATGGATTTTGTGATAGAAAAAAATCGAAGTATCGGTTTATTCGTAGTCCATGCTTAGCTAATATTTATCGTTCATAGGATATAACAGTTAATGAATCATCAATAAGTACTTTTAGGGATAACAGATAGACTTTAAGAGATTATATAAGAAATAATATTATATATTTATTTAATATACAAACACAATAACACATAATTTATCTAATATTTTTTTGCAATTAAACGCAAAGTATTGTTCAATGATCACATTAATGGCTATGTTTTCCGTAAACGGCTATGACCGTTTTGCCTATGGTGTGCACCTTGGCTTTGCAAGCAGGATGGTTGTAGTAGCTCGTGCAATACCACGTGTTCTTATCACCAGACGTGGTCTTTTTATTGTAACTGTACTTCCCCATGTGCATTATAATCCCACCGCGTTGAGATACGGAAAACTGGACTGATGACTCTGGAAATTTGGCAGTTGGTTAGCATAGTAACTACAATCATAACGAAACTGCGAGGCATGGTCATTTTAACCAGTTTTTGTTTTTTTTTCGTCATTATCTGCGAATGGTTTTCTGTCAATCCAATACGGGTTTATAGCTAGAAATAACTTCACAAAATGAATTCTCGATTGTCCCTGGGACCATTAGCAATTTTAGTAAGTTTCTGTGTGAACCCTTACTTCGTCTTAATGAAAACACAGCAGTATAAAACAATGATTTATATTTCTTAAATAAAATGTTAGTTACGATTGGAGTAGGTACGATTGCAGACCATCAAAGTTCCAGGTCTTGAAGGTCGCTGGATGAGTATGATCATTGCGCATATTGACTATTTTGTCTTCTATCGTGTGTACTTTAGCAGTACAACCGCTATGTGTAGCGCATTTCCAAGTCTTTTTCACGTGTTTCTGACAATATGTCCTACAGATGAAGGAATACCCATTTACCATGAGATGTCGGGTTCCTCTTGCTGAAGTTGTGAAGTAAACTGTAAAGAAATGGTTATAATTTTGCTTAAAATAATGTCTTGTTTCGAATTTTGTAAAGGCATTTATTGTAGTTTAATAGGTAAAATAAAAATAATTCAAAGACGAGTACTAATTTTATTTTCACATATATTGGCTGATGTACCTACTTTTTTTTTAATACCACCCACACACATTATTATGACTAGAATATATTGGTTACTTGTACACACGGCTACGTATTAAGCTATACATTTCCAGTTTATGCTGATCTCGCATTGTATAGGATGCTCGTATATATACTGGAAATGAATAGCTTGATATGTAGCCGTATGTACACGAATATGTTTATGTTTTAAACAATCATTACACGAGAGAATACACACGATTAAATCAATTGGTTACAAAAAAGTAGTTCATTATTTTGAAATAAGTTATACCTACTCATAATGCTTATCTAATACAGTAGTTGTAGTTTTTACTAAATGCATTTGAAAGTATATACGGTACTTTTAACAAAAATAAACTATTTCAATTTTCTGTCTGTCTGTTTGTTTGTTCCGACTAATCTCCGAAAAGGCTGGACCTGTTTTGACGGGACTTTCACTGGCAGATAGCTGACTAACTTGGGCTACTTTTATTTTAGAAAAAGAATTAGGGTTCCACGCTAAAAAATGAAAATCCATGAAATTGTGAACAAAATCCGATTCAAATAAGGAAGTATAAGACATCCACGCGGACAAAGTCGCGGGCAACAGCTAGTTATATTATATAAATGTTTACTACACAATGTATTTTGAAGTAGCAGCATATAATGTATCTATAACGCTGAAGTTACAGTTCGCTTAAAATTAATGACTTAGAATTAATACTCTTCGAACATCCATGACGGGTGCTACACGCTTGTTCTACACCCATCATGTCTGCGGAGTTTCCCTAGCTAATTTAATTTGACCCCTTAAATGTATATTTTGCCGCCCGCCTGTATCGCATCATGCCGACCCGAACAAGTGTGTGATCGCAACTAACCCCCAACCCTCCCCACTCGCTGGGGTTTTGGGTCTAAAATGAGCCCAACTCAGACACTTGAGAGGTCAAATGTATATTTTGCCGCCCGCCTGTGTCGCATCATGCCGACCCGAACAAGTGTGTCGCATTATGCCGACCCGAACAAGTGCACGCCTTAGATTTGAAAATCATTTACTAAATGCTAAATCTAATGATATCATTATTAAAAATAGTTATTAGGTTGGCTTGTCTGATTTGGCTTGGCACTTGGCTTAGGTGGATCAATTTTCACCCTAATCCACTCGCCGCTCCTATTTACTACAAAATGTGGAGGTGGATGGTCGTGCTCATATTCTCCTGGACCTGGTTTAAAGCCTCCTTTTTTACCTGTGTACATCGTGGCTCTGCAACCTTTGCCCCTATTCGAACACTTCCAAAGTATAGCTCCAGTAACTCTGGACTCAAAGTACCTGTTGTAGGTATATTTTTTATACATTAGAAGTCGGTGTTTGCCCTTCGATGGTATATAGAGGGCTGTGAAAAAAATAAAAGAAATTATAGTCAATGGTCGATTAATGGTTTGAAAGAACTACTAAAGCATTCTTGAAATATGAGTAAAGGCTCAAAAGATAGGTAGATCAGTTAAATGATCCCGAATTATAAAAGATACAGATTATATTTATGCATAACTGTGTACATCAGTTCTTATTTTAAACATAAAACTTTTAAGCTTAACAGTAAAAAAAAGAACTAGATTACAAAACAAATCACAAATAAACCATACAAAAAAAAATGTTTATTTCAATTACAACGTTTAACAACAAACAAGTTTTGGAGAACACCTTTTAAGCAAGAAGTTGCTTGTGCTAGGTAATTCCGCTCTTCCACTTATCATTACCCAATTAAAGTGTAATTGAGTATAACAATACTAAAGGAAAATAAAATGAAAATAAAAATTTAAAATAAGTAGGTAGTTTTTAAAATTTTATTAAATTACAGAATAGGAAAACTATAAATTTCTTTAATTTATAGTGAGACTCTTCTATCATTTACAAAGAAATAGACATATTTGTGTGGTGTGTGCGAGTATGGGTGGGTGTGCTAGTGTGAGGGTGTGTAATGTGTAACTTAGTATATTTATTTAATTGTAATATAGGGTATAAGTTAAGTGTTAAATGTAAGTCACATAGAACATATTTTTTTCCCAAGTTAATCGGGTTGGTTGGTTTGGGGTCAGGTGCAAATTGTTTTTTTTTTTTTAAATATTTTTAAATAATATTACTTGATTGCTGATACAGGCTAGTGTGTTTATTAGGATAAATATTTTTTTATTTATGGATCTCAATTCAATGGTAAGTTAAACAATAATAGCTCAAGTTTTGCGATAAACAGATTATATTACATCTCGGTACTTATCTAATTTAAAAAAAAAACCACAACCATATATTACATATAGGTACTTATCTAATCGGGAAAAAAACACAACCATTATAAATATTGTAATAAAATAAAGCTAAGTCGAGTTCAATGATGTGGTATGCTTCCTTTAATTTATAAATTAAATGGAGAATATTATGAATGTTGAGCAAATTCGAATCCATTGCTAACCCGCTTCACTTTTTTTATCTTAAAGTTATTATTAGTTATGCTCTGTCAATTTCGCATCTTTGTTCCCAAAAAAGAATGGCATTTTTCAAGAATTTCAGTCATCACCTCTATCTTCATGATCGTTGATAGTTCTTGTCACGTTTGACCCACTCGCCGTTTTCAGATTCCGTATAATTCGGAGGATCATGATTGTGTTTAAATACGCCAGATAAATACCAGCCTTTTCCGCTGGATACGACAGCTTTGCAGCCCTTTCCTCTGTTGGAGCACTTCCAAACAATGACTCCAGTTCGTTTAGATTCACGACACCTGCTGAACGCGTAGTCTTTAAACAATAGGAGTGCATATTTGCCCTTTGAAGGTATAAAACGAACTGTGCAAAAAATGAGGCTAATGTAATTTGTAAAACAATCACTAAATTTAAATCATAAGTTTATTGTTAATCTAACTGACCCGTCAGACGTTGTCCTGTCAAAATTTCAGTTTCTTTTTTTCTTATTTCTTTTTCTTTTAAACCACCCCTGTAAAAAAACAAAAAAAAAATACAAATAGGTTTAGCCGTTTTCGAGTTTTAGCGAGACTAACGAGCAGCAATTGATTTTTATATACAACATGTCCCAGAATTGATGTCACAACCGCTTAAGTGGTCATTGTGCTCATCATTATGAACAACTTTTACTATGTATGGGACCAAACCAGAAATCGCGAAAAAAAATCAGCTGTTCCGTACATTTATCTACACCAAACTCGTCAAAATGTAGGAAGCAGCAGATTTTTTTTTCGCGATTTCAGGTCTGGTCCTATAGTAAAAGTTGTTCATAATGATGAGAACAATGACCCCTTAAGAGGTTGCTGGTGTTTTACCAATAACCCTGTATAACGAAGATGAGCACTAAGAAAGGATTTTTGAAAATTCATCGCCCCAAGGGGTTAGATAGGGGATGAAAAGCTCAGCCCATCGCAGTCCATTGCTGGACATAGGCCTCTCCCAGTCTGCGCAACACTGTCCGCCTTTCTGCATCCAGTCTGTCCCAGCCACACATGACATGACATGTCATCATCGTTATTTTTGCCGATGAGAAATCCCAACGGACATACGGCTAACGGCTTGTCTTATTATTATGTATTTACAAAAAAAAAATGTATATAAGTAGTTTATCAGCCATCTCGTTACCATAACACAAGCATTAGATTGCTTAGCTTGGGACTAGATGGCGTTGTGTGAAATGTCCAAGGATATTTATTTATTTATTTATTATAAACACTAGCTTCTGCTCGCGACGTCGTCCGCGTGAAATATCTCGTCACCCGACCCAACCCGTCCATTGTATCGCCCCGCCCGTGCGTTTCGCTTAGCTTTCTTTCTGTCTCTTTTCTTTATGCTTGGCCCCTAATAACGGTTGTAGCGTCATGTTAAATAGCTTCAAATACCTTGGTTTATACCTCGACAGACGTCTTACTTGGACAAAACACATTTTCACGAAACGGAAGCAACTTGGACTAACACTGCGAAAGTTCTACTGGATAATTGGTCGAAAGTCGCAATTACACCTGGAAAATAAAATCCTCTTATATAAAGCTATAATTAAGCCTATATGGACCTACGGCATTCAGCTATGGGGAACAGCATCACACTCTAACATAGAGATCATACAGCGATTTCAGAACAAGCTTCTAAGAACAATCACAAATGCCCCATGGTTTGTACCAAATGAAGCTCTACACCATGATTTAAAAATACGAACAGTCAAGGAAGAAATAACAAGCTACATCAAGTCATATAAAGAAAGAATTACCCGCCACCCAAATATCCTGGCAAACCACCTAATGGATGAAAAGAGAACCCGCAGGCTAAAACACAAAATTCCACAAGATCTCATCAAATAAACTTAGCTTTATGCTTTAAAAGAAATAGTATGTGTCACAGGACGCATACCAAGCAAGACATCTAACAAGCCATAAAAATTACTTAATGTCCTAATACATAGTGACAGATTGTAAGAAAATAAGAGACAGAAAAAAAAAAAAAAAATGTTAAATAGCATATAACGTTCCTCAAGAATTGGGCTATCTATCAAATGCAAAAAGACTTTCAAATCCGAGTGATAGTTCCTGAGAGTACAATTATAAGCATCATTAAATTGTGGTCAAGATTTAGATTCATTAATATGTGACTGATGTATACTGCAGCCAAAGGAAAAGTCGAAGAAGCAAAAGCAAAAGCAGTCACATATTAATGAACCTAAATCTTGACCACAATTTAATGATGCTTATAGTTGTCACAACATTATGAACTTTTTTGACGTCCATATATTTTTGAAGCCTGAAAGGCCCAATATATTAATGAACTCGTCTGTACCAAACGGAATGTAACATGGCATGAAACTGTTTTTGTCCCCTTAAAATAAAATAAATTACGGCGTAATACATATTATTCAGAGGAAGCTGATAAAAAGGAAACACAACATGAACACAGTAAAATGTTTAATTTGGCATATTTGAGACTAACATAAATTAATTTTTTGGTATATTGTCTACAATCCATCTTCCTCCCTGCGTTTTGGTCTTAGGAGGGTCGTGGTTATGATCCTCCTTGAGCTCAATCTCGTCCTCATCAACGAGACAACTTGCTTTGCACCCTCTGTGCGTCAGTACACATCTATAGAATATCTTCCCTGAACGATTTTCTTTCACTCTTTTGTACACATGCTTATTGAGAACCATCGCAGGGTACTTTTTGCCTGTTGATATGTATTTGATGCCTAAAAGAAGAAATTAGAAATATCTGGCACTTTTTTCTTTATGTTCGATGAAACCTTTTGCGATTTAAAAAAAAAAACAATGAAATCGGGAATGTACTTAAGTACTTAGGGCCACAACCACACTACATCAAAAATATGGGCAAGTAGTGGTTACGTGTGAATAGTATCGCTGAAGCAGTTGTGATGAGGTTGCGTTGTGGCTAGTCTTAGACAGATCGTTGTGTTTGCGATGCGGCCGGCGCGGTCTCACTTGTGGTTGCTTTGTGGCTGTGACGTGGCCTTGATGTGGTCGGTAACCACACAGTTGATTTTGACTGCCAAATGTGGTCCGTGTGAATAAACTCTTCACTTTCATTCAAAGACGACGGGTCCACGTCAACACGTGGACGGGTGCTACGTCCACGTGTTGACGTGGACCCGTCGTCCCGTCGACGCACAGTGGATCGACTCCATACAAACTGGCGGACATTCGATTATAAAAATATGATTTCAAGATTTTTGGAAAACACATGATGCCAATGTGCTCTACTCAATAATCTAAATTAAAAGTACTTTTATAGTTTTTTCGATTAAACCTCAATTTTAGGAGTAATGTGAGTAAAACTGATTGCAATGTATGGAAAAATATAGTAAAAATATGTTTTCCTGCGATTCCCGCACATTTTCCGGTTTTGACGCTTATAATATGTTTTGGAATAATATTTAGGAGATTTCATCCGAACATACTTATGTCTAGGGGACATAAGTATGTTCGGATGAAATCTCCTAAACATACGTCCCCTCTTGGAGATATACGACAAATATGTGATTTTTATTTTTTGTATCAATAACTCGTCTTGTTATGTGATTTTATTGCGAATGAGGCTTTAGTTTTGTACAAAATATATTAATCACAATCGCACCATTACACAATGTGAGTATTGTTACTAAATAAGTATGAATATCAACGGCGGCAGTAAGATATAATCATTGCAATTAGTTTATTGAATATTATACCATCATTTGTCAACTTTCCACTATGAATCCTTCTTCCAATCCTTTGTCAATTACGAATACCTAGATAATTACACATTTCTAGTAATAGTAAATGCGATAAATGAGGGTAGTAACGAATTTTAAAACATCTAAATATATAAAAGGAGAAACTGACTGACTTATCATCGCACAGCCCAAATCACTGGGTCTAGAGATTCCAAATTTAACACGTAGGTTCCTTATAAGGTTTAAGGGTGCACTAAGAAAGGATTTTTCAAAATTCACTTCTTAAAGGGGTGAAATGGTGGCCAAAGTTTGTTTGAAAAATCGTATTCCTCGAGTTAATAGACTTGAAACTTGCCATTAATATTTATCTAAGTAAATTATAAAGTTTGTGATTTTTAGTTTTCCTAAACTATCCCCTAAGGAGGGATTGGGGGGTGTCAAAGTTTGTATGGGGGAATTTTAACACGCGGTCCGATTAACTCGAAACTCAGTATATAACCTTGAAACCAAAAATGAAGAATAACGTTTGTGTGGGTTTTTCGAAAAACTCTGATAACCGCGCGTTAAAATTCCCCCATACAAACTTTGACACCCCCCCAGGAGAGATCTTTAGGGTTAGGTGAGGAAAACTAAAAATGAGAAACTTTATAATTTCCTTAGATAAATATTCAGGGTAAGTTTCAAGTCTATCAACTCAAGCAATAAGATTTTTCATACAAACTTTGGACCTCCGTTTCACCTCTTTAAGAAGTGAATTTTGAAAAATTCTTTCTTAGTGCACCTTTAAACCTTATAAGGAACCTACGTGCCAAATTTGGAATCTCTAGACCCAGCGATTTGAGCTGTGCGATGATATGTCAGTCAGTTTCTCCTCTTATATATTTAGATATTTTAAAATTCGTTACTACCCTCATTTATCACATTTACTATTAGTAGAAATGTGCACAAAATATAATAATCACAATCGCACCATTACACAATTAATGGTGCGATTGTGATTATTATATTTTGTACAAAACATTATTTGCACTAAAATCATATAACAAGACGAGTTATTGATACAAAAAACAAAAATCATATATTTGTCGTATATCTTTTCGAGTCCCTGCGTCTTCAGTGCTACCCACAAAGGTTCGTGTTGTATTGGATCGAACGCTTTGCAGTAGTATATAAACGCTACATAGAGTTTTTGCCATATTCAGAGTATTTCTCGATAAGTTGTGTCAAGGTGAAGATGTGGTCTATGGTTAAGTATGTTCTTCTGAAGCCGGCTTTTTCTCGGGGTTGGTTGTTCATAATGTTCATAATGTTGTGACAACTATCAACTATAAGCATAATTAAATTGTGGTCAAGATTTAGATTCATTAATATGTTACTGCTTTTTTTCAGTAACATGTATAGAGTCAAAGGAAAAGTCGAAGAAGCAAAAGCAATAGCAGCCACATATTAATGAATCTAAATCTTGACCACAATTTAATGATGCTTATATAGTTGATAGTTGTCACAACATTATGAACTTTTTTGACGTTGATATATTTTTTAAGCCTGAAAGGGCCAATATATTAATGAACTCGTCTGTACCAAACGGAATGTAACATGGCATGAAACTCTTCTTTGTCCCCTAAAAATAAAATAAATTACGGCGTAATACATATTATTAAGAGGAAGCTGATAAAAAAGGAACACAACATGAACACAGTAAAACGTTTAATTTGGCATATTTAAGAATAACACAAATTATTTTTTTGGTATATTGTCTACAATCCATCTTCCTCCCAGCGTTTTGGTCTTGGGAGGGTCGTGGTTATGATCCTCCTTGAGCTCAATCTCGTCCTCATCGACGAGGCAACTTGCTTTGCACCCTCTGTGCGTCAGTACACATCTATAGAATATCTTCCCTGAACGATTTTCTCTCACTCTTTTGTACACATGCTTATTGAGAACCACCGCATCGTACTTTTTGCCCGTTGATATGTATTTGATGCCTAAAAGAAGAAATTAGAAATATTTGGCACTTTTTTCTTTATGTTTGATAATACCTTTTGCGATCATTAAAAAAACAATGAGATCGGGAATGTACTTAAGTACTTAGGGTCCGTTCACACGTACCACAACCACACTACACGGTTGATTTTGACGGCCAAATGTGGTCCTTGTGAACAAACTCTTCACTTTCATACAAATTAGTACCCGTCTACGTGTTGCCGTTGTGGTGCTTGTTCTCGGGAACTTATTAAGCAGAGTTTACGCCGTGCTTTCGGCACGAGGTTGCAGGAGGAACACCGTGGGGTTTTAGTTGTTAGCAGTACCCAGAGCTACGACATAACTCCATTCTCTCCAGATCGAGGGTATCGAATTATCGATTAGGATTTCATGACACAGAAAAGATTTAGAAACTATTTAAAAAAAAATACAATCAGCAATTTTTGATTGATTTTATTGTTTCTTTGAAGATAAAAAAACTTACAAATTGTTTTATACTTAGGTATTAGTAAAGAATAATACAAACTCATAAAAATCACCGCATCTTAGTAATAAAATAAATGCTGATTATTATCGTATTAATGAATAATTAAAACAATGAATTTATCAACATTCACAATATGTAGGTAGAGGTTACTTGTGCTACTCATCAAAACAATAATTTTGAAAATAGTACCTTAATTAAGTAACTACTTCACAATTAACAAATTATATAGATAAATAGGAATATTGTAGCTAATAGAAAAAACACAATTTTAAACATTTGTTTCGCGAAGATCTATTAACTTGTATCGCATAGGTATTATTTACATTTACGAGGATATAAAGTTGTACATAACTTTTTGTAACCGGGAATTAATATTTATTTGTGCGATATGTTTGTTAGTTTAAAGCAAGGGTCGGCAATAGGCGGACCCCCAAATTATTGTTAACGTACGTGAACCTAACTATAAAAAAAAAACTGGCTCAAGACAGCAGGTGTCATTTCTCGCATTAACTTTTAAAAATACCTACCTCTTGTGTTTTATGTTACTAATTATTATTATTCAAATTAAAAAAAAAAAACAACAAGAAAGTATTGCGAGTTTTTGTATGGTCCTCGATAAAATTTGTCAACAGTATCCGGACCCCACTTGCCGACACCTGGTTTAAAGTATAGCTCGTTTACTGCTGCAGTACAAAATTAATATAATTATACAGGGTGTTTGGCGCATGGACCGACACAATTTTTTGGGGGATTGGGGGGGTCATTTGCTAGGTTTCACCTAAAGACCTCCATGTCCTAAGTGTGACGGTAATAGTTTTTTTTTTTTTGTTCTTTCTTTGAATTACCCAAAATCTCGCCTTTGAATCGATATATTTTTTTTGTTTATGGTTGTAAAAGAACAAAATAATTTTTATTATAGTCTACAATGTATTCTTATTCGAAATAAAAAAAAAATATAGTAACCGTAATAAGTCTTTTCTTAAAACACTCCATAACTGACTCTCTAACTAGTATTTTGACTACATTTGAATTGTTTTTCATAGCGTGTAGCATACCCTTAGAAAGGGTACAAGCTAAAGAACTTTTTGAGATAAAAATAAGGTCAAAATGGCTTTATTTAAAAAAAAAAATGAATTTAAGAGTAGTAACTTTTCATACATTTAAACATTTTTAAGACTTTGGAAGCACGTAAGTCATTTTCTACTGATCAATTACATCAAATAATAATTTATTTAGAATAAAAATACATTGCAGACTATTATAAAATTTATTTTGTTCTATTGCAACCATAAACAAAAAAAATATATCGATTCAAAGGCGAGATTTTGGGTAATTCAAAGAAAGCACAAAAAAAAACATATCTCAATTACCGTCACACTTAGGACATGGAGGTCTTTAGGTGAAACCTAGCAAATGACCCCCCCAATCCCCCAAAAAATTGTGTCGGTCCATGCGCCAAACACCCTGTATAAATCTACATGTATTAAGTATATACCTACCCTACCAAGATCACTTCATCAGTAGCTAGTATTAATGAGTCTTAGCGAAACCACATAACTTTGTTATAAAATTAACTAATAGTAAAACAGCGGCCTTCGAATGTGTTACCTAGATGATTTCCTGGTCTTAACAGGACACCTCTCAAACTATTACTTATTATCCCATTCACAGAGGCTGTGAATCGTCCTGCATGTTGTAACGTAAGCCAATCGGGACGCAGGACGCTAGCCTATTTATAAATATCAATCCATACCATAAAGTGACCATCTAAATCTAAACTTTTGCAGATCAAAAAATTAGATGTTGGCGTTATCTAAACGGAACATGTTGAAATCGAAATCATTGGTATCTTTCCGGGGGGGTGAAAGTAATCATATAAAACCGGTCAAGAGCGAGTCGGACTCGCGCACCGAGGGTTCCGTTCCGATTTCTGAAAAAGTGTGCTATTTAGAGACATCGTTTTATTTTTCCTGTAATCTTTACATAAACTTTATCACATAGAATAATTTCTGATTTTTCTCTTTGCAAACTTCGGAGATAAGGGGGGGGGGGGACGGTATTTTTTTTTACATTTTTCATCAGAAGTCGAAAACTATGCGGCCTAAAAAAAGAAAAAATGTTTGAGAATGCGCAAACAGCGTTCTTCCATATGATGCCCAACATGCCCTAGTATCCCCACTTTGATTTTTTAAGACCCCCTTTCAGACCCTGTTGCAAAAAAAAATATAAATATTTTAATTTCTTTCTTATTTGAAAAATAGTTGGGTAAACGTCATCTAAAACTATTCTAAATTTCAAGTTGATAGCATTAGTAGTTCTTGAGATATCCAGCTGTGACAGACAGACAGACAGATAGACTGAGTGACACCATAAAGGTTCCTTTTTTACCATTTTGGTACGGAACCCTAATAAACAACTTTGACTACGGGTCACTGTCCGATCCGGGAAAAGAACCATGGATCTCATGCTCAGCAGTAGCGCTTGCAACCAATAGACCAACGATGCAGTTTATTTCATACAAAATAGGCTTATCAAGTTAAACTGTATGAAACAGATATTAAGAGACAGAGTTGTTGCCATAGTAAAAGTTGACCTCATCATGAGTCTCAAAACTCAAACTCAAAGCATTTATTTCAATTAAACCAATTACAGGCACTTTTGAATTGTCAAAGAGTCGGTCAGTAGGTAAGTCAGAAAGTTGAAGCTAGTTGCCCATTCCAAAACGTAGATCTATGGAGAAGAACGGGCAAGAAACTCCACGGACACTCTTTTAAATCAAAATATGGTTACAAAATATTGGTTAAATCATTCATGTTGAAATTATACATGTGAGAACGATGAACGTTAAAAGCGTCCGTAATAAGAAAAAAAAACAATTCAAAATTTAAATTAAAATAAGCCGTGGCAGCTAAGTTATGACCAGCCTCCACCAACAGCGCCCGTTCACGAACCTGACGGATGGATTCGTTAAATGATACAACACACGCGCCACCATCAGCGAGACATTAGAGTGAGCATAACACACTCTTAGCCGCCAGGGCACATCCAAGTCAAATAAAGACGTACCCTAGTAAATGGTAGCTTTAGAGTAGGTACATGGTACTCACATGTGCTAAGCAATTATAGTACTTTTAACTCCTGGAACAATGCTAATGAGATTAATGCTAGCCGTAAAGAAGTAGATGGTATGCATGCAGCTAATATCGCCGTTTAATGTTCGGAGTCGGAATCACAATCCCCATTCTCGGTTGGTGGCAATGATCACCATCAGCTGCCACGATAAAATTTATTTTGTCTGGCGAAGTTTTGACAAAAGCTTTGCATCCAGTCCTGGTTCTTCGTGAACAGTGCCAAAGGACTCCTGACCCTGACAGTACCTTGAAAGTGTATGTGTGTTTGTTGTATAGCAGTAATGGGTGCTTTCCTTTACCTGATGGGATGAGTTTTCCTGTAAATTGATTGATTGTTTAGCGGTAATGATTAATAAGAAAATATATCTTTAAATATATAAATTAATCTCTATTTCCCTTGGTCATCGCATCACGCGTGAACGGATGGAACAATTTCGCTACCTCTTTTATTGTTGAAAATGAAACAAAAAATAGGGGAAAAAAGAAATTGAAATTTTGACAGGACGTCTGGCGGGTCAGCTCGTAAAATATATATTTGAATTGTTTAAACTTGTTTTGGAAGTTGTGACAGATAGACGACATAAATAGTCCGGAAAAAACCTATCCGGTTATATCCCTAATAGCTACTAATAACTAGTGAACGACCGAAACAAGATTTTAAGCCGAAACCGAAACCTAACCTTCGGATCCTCTGCTAGTTTTAGCCGAAACCGAAACATAAATAGTGAAACCCGTCGCTTTTCGTAAATTTCCTAGAAATAATTTTAGTAGCGGCTGATTTTGCATTTATCAGATTTCTTTTATTCAAAGAAAAAAAAATATTTTGCCAGATTTACAGTAATAACATTTGCTAGGTTTTTCAGACAATCTTGATATTACTAAGAGAAATACTTTCTATTCATTGAAATATCCACGACGCATGACGTAAGTTACTTAAAACGAATATTTATACATACGTAGTAGTAGATTTCGGGCTCAAAATATAATGTAGGTAGGTACGTAAAATGATTTAAGTAAAATAAATCAATACAGGGTGTTAAAGTAGTTGCGTGCCATAGCTTAGGGGTAGGTTGAGTATCGAGAAAGGAACCCAGGAAAAAAAAAATTGCAATATCAACCTAATTTAGTACCTACTAACTTCAAACAGCAATCGTTTTGAATTAAAATTATTTTATTTGTTTAAATGCTTCTATTCGGACGCGAGAAGTGAAGGACAAAATGACAACGCGTTCAATAGTAGGTAAGTAATTAAAGCATTTAAACGAATAAAATAATTTTAATTATAAACGTCTGCTATTTTAAATTAGTAGGTACTAAATTAGGTTGATCTTGCAATAATTTTTTATATTTTTTTTTATTTTTCCTGCGTTTCTTTATCGATACTGAACCTACCCCTAAGCTGCACGCAACTACTTTAACACCCTGTATAGTATTGACTTATTCTACTTGTTAAAGAGATATATGGAATCTTCTAGAGATGTTAGAAAATTAATACATGTCTGTAACATGCTGCGCCGGCCACAAATAAATTGGGACAAGACAGGAGGCTAGTGATGAAACAAAAAAGAAATTTGTATCTTAACAATCGATTTATTAGATATATGTAAGAATATACGATATAATAAATACTAGGAACAAATACATTAAGGCTAATTATTGAAACTAACACCAATAAATGCTTAATACGATTATAAATAGGTTATAAAGTAAAATTAAACTAGGATACCTAATATTTAATTATTAATATTTATCTATATCTACTCAACTAGGGAGTTTAATAGTTACTGTAATAGGAATTTCACGAGGTTTCTATTTCGTTTAAAGTCTTGTCATTAAGAACAAAGCCTTACTTACCTACTTCATCGGTTTCATACGAGGGTGAGGGGTTAGCGAAAAAAAAAACCCATATTGAAGAGAAACTCCCACACACACCCCGTTTAAAATTGTTAGCATCAAAGCGCTCAGTTTTGTCTATAGATACAAAGTATTATTATCTTTGTTAATGGCAAGGTTAGGGAAAAACACTAGGAAATAAACATATTTATAAAAAAAATACCATAAAAAGCACCAAACACAAACACTTTTCTTTTCCTTGCTACCTTTAATTTAGTACTATAGAGTTATAATAATATAATCCGAGCTTTTATAGGACGGCAAAATTAAAGCCAAAAAAAAAATCACATAAGTAGGTAATTTATAATAAAATATTATTTAAAAAGTATACGTCATGGTATGCGTTGATAAAGTCATTAAAGATACAAATAGAAACAAGGAAAAAACTGTTCGAATAAATAAACTGACCTTGAGAGGGTCGCAAAAACATTATTATGCAAGAGACCCAGAATACTTCCCTGTGGTGTACCGCTTCAAACTATATTCGTTTCATTATTACAGAGAATAATTTCTGTCACATGTTATAAAAATAGGTACTTTCTACTATATATTTATAGATAGGAAAGAACATTTAATTTAATAAGTGGGTCAATATTAAGCATACCTACTACAGTTAGACGAAATTTATGATGTACAAAGTAAAAGGTTAAAGCAAAATCTTAAAGACAACATTTTTTTTCGTTTTGTCGTTTGAATCAGTATCAAACTATCAATATAAAGAACAATATTTTATCACAGTACACTTTAGGTGTGTCTCTTTACAGATTCAAAAAAATCAAATGGTTGCAAGGTAAAAGTTCATTGATAGACGAACAAATATTGTCATAATCGAACTATAGCTACCTACTTACTAGTATTTATCGTAGACTCGCAGTTAAAAAATATATTAACGAGGATTTAGTATTTACCACAATATTTGGAGGTTTTAGTATAGTAAATAGTTCTTGAAACAGAATTGATGCAACATAGAGTTGGTTACTATTGCCTTTTGTACTGCTCAGTTGCCAAACAGATCATAGTTATTTAGAACAAGCATTTACCGCGCGGCTTTGCCCGCGTCGAAAAATATCCCACGGGAACAAAAATCTTTCCTTATTCTTTGTCTTCGTTATAAAGGGAACCTCTGTGCAAAATTTCAGCTTTCTAGGTCCAATGTTATGGGCGTGGCGTTGATGAGTCAGTCAATCAGTCAGTCAGACTTTTTTTAGCATTAAGATATTTTAATCAACGTGTGGAAATAGTATTTTTTTAATTTCCAATTTTAACTATTTCATTCAACACCTCTTGTTGTACTCTTTCTTCTACACTTAATTAATTCCAAAACCAAATATGTTTTATCGTATTGCATTTTTTTTTCAACTACAACCTGTTGTAGGATTCTGCAAAATAATACTCAAATAACTATTCTACTCAGCTATTCTAGCTAATATGTTTCCTCTACCATTATTTTGTATGAGTTTATTTAAGCATTACTTAGAATATGCGTATTAATACTATACTTCAGGTCTATTACCATTAACATCATCTCTGAACGCCACGACAGGACAAATTATTCCTTCGTTATACGTTATACTACATTTGCGATATAATGATAATACAAAAATATTGAGTCCATTTAAACATATTCATATATTAAAATGATTGATTGTAAAACTTTGTGTCAATGAGAGCATTTAATGGCGTTCACAGCAAAATATTTCAGTTTTTTATTATATTAAACGGTTCTTAAATTACATACTTCACATCCTCTGAGAGAGAGTTATTAGTTTTCTCTCCTACATGATAAGGTAATTTTGGAGGCGCGTGGTCGTGTGGTTTGTAGATGAACGCTCTGGTTCCGAAGCTGATGGCAGATGCTCTACACCCCTTGAGTCTTCGAGAGCAATACCAGGATATTCTTCCATCTGCGTTCTCTTTCTGGTAGCTATATGTGTATCCTGAGAGGACGAGTAGAGGGTGCTTACCACCTCGTTTCGTCCAAAGAAATGTGCCTGTAGAAGAAATTCTGCATCAGTATGCTTCAGTACTAATGTAATTGAATTATGAATATGCTTTTAGGATCGATTAAATTATCAAGCATTATGAAAAATGGTAACATTATATTATATCGTGTAATAAACAATTTTAGATACAAACATAATTATCTTAGATCACTAATATAACAATTTAACAAAGTCTTTATACTTTTACATTTATAACAGTCAGTTCTGTGCGTCCTACTTTCGAGAAATATTATATAGTATTTTCCATTATTTGGTAAATTTCTTAGTATAACTTATATAGTACACCCACATTTCGTCTGTTATGTTTAGGTCCCATGTAACATGGCGCCAGCCTATTGTCATTAACCGAGCACAAATCCAGACTCCGGGCTGCTACTGACAATTTGCAGATAGAAAAACCCAATAACACTGCCCTACCTGGGAATCGTAACCAGGACTTCATGCTCAGCAGTAGCGTTTGCGACCACTACACCAACGAGGTAGGCAACTGTCAGTAACTTATAAATAGGTACCTATATATATAAACTTAACCAGTATCTTAGTTAGTAACTTATACAGGGTGACATTGAACACATGCGACAAAATTTAAGGGGGTGTTCTACGCATCAATATGAACAACTTTTACTATAGGACCAAACCTGAAATCGCGAAAAAAAAAATCAGTAAAAGTTGTTCATATTGATGCTTAGAACACCCCCTTAAATTTTGTCGCATGTGTTCAATGTCACCCTGTATTTTAGAACCCTGTACTTTAGAAAAGAAAATATGAAAAGGTCATATTTTTTATACATAATTATAAAACATGAACTACCAAATATTTTAGTGGAGTGTCGTAAGGCGTTATTCAGTCTGCTCGTCACTACGATATACAAATGTTTATAAAAACTGTAATAATAACAAATTACTTAAATATATCTTTGAAGATATATCATATAAATAATATATTTTCTAATATGATTTACTCTTAGATTTTTTTTTTTCTAAAATATTAGGAGTATTAACAGCACAATTATTAACTAAAGCTCAAGAATTTTTTGGACAAATATGTCCGGTAAAGCCCCACGTGTCATAAGTATGACTTGTGTTATATATTATTGAATACTTGAATAATACCATTCATAACAATGTATAAATGGAAAATAATGCTAACAAATTCCAAAATGTTCGAATATAAACTCCAGTCAAAATTCAATATGCTCTCACTAACTCGTTGTTTCTCTTTACAAACTTTGGTTTCGTATGATTATGATCTCCGCAATAATCCAACACATCATACTGTATACTAGTGAACAGTTTCGCAGTACACCGCTTGGCCGTCCCTGGTTGGACCATGGTACACCTCCACTGAGCAGTTTCGTTGCGAAATTTTTGCAAGCTGTAGGAGTAGCCTTTGAAGACTAGAAGCTGCCCCCCTCTTTGGGAACGGGCAAATGTTACTGAAAATATTGGGATATTACCGTTTCAGTATTTTTTTAATTAGAGTTCCTTATTTCGATGTGTTGTATTTACACATTCTGAGTTATGAATAAAACTTCAGTAATTTTTTATATGTTTTATTTATTTTTATAATCAAGTATTTGCTTACAGGTTTATGTTATAAATTTATAATTGATATTGAAAATATTTATTTCAGACCAAGCACACAGTAATTGATACAAAGGCCATATTATGTTAGTAGATAGATACTGATAGCTATGTTAGTAAAATTTAAAAAAAAAAAAATTTTTTTTGGACATGCATGAGCGACCAAAGCCTCAAAATTTGGCTGTCCACTCTGTCCGACACCACGCTCAGAAGCGTGTTGGTGCTACCCCTTACCCGAGACCACAGGGAAGCCGTTCTTTTTCGAAGCACTGCCTGGAATCCGTCCATGCAATGGACGGCGAACATGCCGGAGGCACTGCACCGCCATGGGAGCCCCAACAAACCCCAATATATAGTGCAATATTTTTTTAAACTTCTTGATGGAGCCTCTTTGACAAAAATATCCTACAGTTCATTTATTCTTAAAGTGTCGATCAAAAAATACTAGATTAAGGGCCTTAGGACATATCCGCCGCGAATCCGCATGAAGTTCTGCTTCTCGAGTAGCGGAACTTCATGCGAGTCAGTTGAATTGAACTAATGCGGTTTTGCTGCTATGACTTCGAGTGTTGGTGTGCTAACGCCCTAAAACCTCGTTTACACGAGTTGAGTAATCTAGATTATCGAGAGTCGAGAATGTCTCATAATGTCCATGCGTGGCTCGTATGTAAAAATCATCAGGCGATTTATCACTCACCGTGTGAACGGAAGCTCAAACACGTGTAGGTACGAAAGGAACCTACTTTATTCTTAAATAAGTTCCACTAGCGGTTAAATAAAAGTTTGGTTTATTATGAGTATGCTCGTTCAAGACACTTATGAACTTCCCGTCCATATCAAGATATAACCGTGCTGTGCAGCCCTGGGTGCAGTTGTACCTCAGCCCTTGGCGAGTCTTCATCGGGCTGCTGTACGTATATCCTTTGTACATCTTGTACTTTTTCCCGTTCATCATTGTGATGTCCTTCACGTCTAGAAATGTGGAGAAAACAATTGAATTGATTAAAATGTTTTAAGAGAACACTAACATTGGCACGATTACAATGGTCAGCATGTAAAAATGGATAACTGATCATATTAAAAAAACAAGCATTTTGTCACAATAAGTACATCAACATTCTTTTTTTAATAGGTACACAATACCCGAAAAAGGGTCATTTTTACTCATCACAATAAACAACTTTTGCTATAGGACCAACCCTAAAATCGCAAAAATAAAATCAGCTTTTCCATGTATTTGTGTTTACATAAAGTTAGTAAGTAGTAAAATTTGTCGGTTAGGTTAATCAATATCCGATTACATTCCCTCTGATTGTAGGTACTTGCACAAGAGTAATAACTACACTATTAAATCCGCAATCAAATGAAATATGTTCTACATGTACTATCTGTACAAATGTACAGTTAGTACCTACATGTGTCTATATCGGTGTGTGTATGTGTATATTGTATTATGTATGTATTTACATAATTATAACCATAAGAATCCTTAGTCTAGGACCTAGGATATAGAAGGATTATAGAGCCTACCCAATATGCATGCAATAGTAAGCAATAGAACTGTGGAGAGACTGGTGAAAGTGCCTACTTTTCTTATGTGATGTAGGTGATGGATTCTTTTTCAGACATTTGTGTTCCCTAGCAGGTATAGGTAGATAGAAAGATCGTTTTAAAATACGCAGAAGATTGCTTGACTGACATGAATAGTATTTACTGACAGGGAGAGGTCAGTACTTGGAGTATTGTCCATAAGTAATATAGACTTCTGCTATCTCTCTGACTTATTTCCAACTGGAGGATTTTCATCAACATTTAGAATAATGTTTATGTTTATCTCAGATGTTTCAGATGAGACCCACTTTTTTGGTATTGTACCCGTTGCACCAACGGTAAATCCAACTGTCTCATGTATTCAGGAAATAGTGATAGTGAATGGCCGATAAACCTCAACTTCACCACGGCAGACTCCTGGAGGTAGGTAACACTCACTGTGATTTCAGCCATCTTGGATTGATGATAAGAATGTCATTGTATCCCACCCAAATCGTAGAAGACGAAAAAGAGGTACTCAATGATCCTGAAGAATTACATTTATTAGCCAAAAGATATTTTAAAATAAAAGTACTAAGTAAGTTTTCCATCAATAATCATTTAATTTGATTTAACTTTCTACCTCGACTCTTGATGTTGTTGTAGTCTATGGTAACATTATCGATTCGACACTACATAAATTATACTTAATAATATATGTATGTGATAAGAAGCCAGATCGTAAGGCGAGATTGAACGTTAAAGTATTCGGAGGTGAATTTTAGTGGCAGAAAATAAATCATTGTAATAACCGACAGTGCTATGCTTAATTCAAAGAAGCCAAACTCGAAAAAAAAAAAATTCTGTGATAATTTCTTTGTACCGAGTCTGTGTATATGTCACAGCCAAGAAGATCACGTCTATACGAGTAGTGTTAATGATTTGGAAGAAATATATGTTAAATTAGAGCATTTTGTTAATAACTTAATATTTCAGATTATGTTTGTGTCGCAGTCAACTAGCTTAATTAGCCGTTTAGTTAACCGCCTAGCCTTTTAACTAAACGGCGCCGTTCAACTAGCTGCCTGAATGATATTCAGCCGATACATTAGACGTATAGGCCGTTTAGTGAAAAGGCTAGGCGGTTAACTAAACGACTAATTAAACCAGTTTGCTGCGTCATAAACATAATCTAAAATATTAAGTTATTAACAAAATGCTATAATTTAACATATATTTTTTCCAAATCATTAACACTACTCGTTTAGACGTGATCTTCAGTTTAAAATCATTAAAAGTCGTTTATCGTCGCCTTAAATAAGTTCCATTATGTGTTAAATAAAAGCTCGGTTTATTATGAGTATGCTCGTTCAAGACCCTTATGAACTTCCCGTCCATATCAAGATATAACCGTGCTGTGCAGCCCTGAGTGCAGTTGTACCTCAGCTCTTGGCGAGTCTTCACCGGGCTGCCGTATGTGTACCCTTTGTACATCTTGTACTTTTTCCCGTTCATCATTGTGATGTCCTTCACGTCTAGAAATGTGGAGATAACACTTGATTTGATTAAAAATGTTTTAAAAGAACACACATTGACACGATTACAATGGTCAGTACGCAAACTTGGATAATTGATTAATATCGGCTCTCTAAAAATATGTGACATTTCGAAAGAGGTGTTTTTTGTTATTATTCGATTGTTGAATCTTTTTGTGTATGCTTTAAAGTTTGTTAGATAACTCATTTACCGTAAAAACACATTAATATGTGTTCATAGTGTGTCATATTTTTTTAAAGTTTACATAGCACATTCACATTCCTGTAAAATTGCATTTTTCGAGACAGCAGTTCAGAAAAACACGGTACAATAAATTAAAAAAAAAACTAGTAAAAGTAGTAGTAGAAGTAGTGTAAATGTATTAATTATAATAAACAACTTTTGCTATAAGAACAACCCTAAAATCGCGAAAATAAAATCAGCTGTTCCATACATTTGTGTTTTTATAAAGTTTAAAATTATTCAAAGTCGGTTATCGTCGCCTTAAGCTAGTTGGCTGCGACATGTATATGTCGATGTCTTATTTATAATCAAGTAATTACTAGCTACTAAGTAATTTCTTAATGAAGTCATTACTTGAGTGTAGAATTCTTAAGTAAAGAAAATGGTGACTATTACTTGGCTAAGAATTCTAAGCTTTGACAGTTCTAACTTCAAGCAATTACTAAACTATAGAACGAAAATCATTACTTGAGCAATTACTTTTACTGAAGTAATTACTTTTACTTGACTATAAATATGAGTGTAAGTAAGAACAGAGAAGTGGAAGTGGAGTGGTGGTGGTGGTGGTGGAGTGGGAGTGGGTGTGTGAGTGTGTATGTATGCTACTTTTGCCAAAATGTCTCGCTTTTCTGTTAGCCCATCCAAAAATTTTAGCCCTGTGCGTTATGAGTTATGACCGCCTGTTTTACACTAGATTTAAGTATGATTATAAGGTGCATATGTTTGTGGCCAATAACCTTTCATAAATTAGGTAGGTTTATAGAAACATAGACCAATATCAAGTTCAAATAACACATGGGGGCAGTAAATAAAAAGAAAAACTCAATCCCTCATCAGAATATATTTACTTTAACATAAGATAATATCACTCCTGTATTACCCGAAGGGATGGGCAGAGATGTATCTATAGTACACCCACAAAATTTATTTTATGTCATAAAAAGAACACATGTTTTGATGGGATTTCATAGACGACTTCAATTTATATGAATGTCAAGATGACGGGACCCCGCCAGGTACATCGAATATAATGTAACTAGGATTTAATACAACATTTCTACTATTTCATACTTTCATAATAAAATTCTACACTCATAAACTTCCAAAATATTGTACAAAGAAAGTGGTCCCGCTATTTTGATATCAAAATGACGGGACCACAATTCAGTTAATAAAATCACATGGTCTGATTTTAAACTGTACATACCAAATTTTAATACGATTTAGTACGACTACGTTTGAATCGTTATTATTCTTTAAAAACTGTAATTTCAAGAAAAAAAAGTGTTTATTATATTTACATCAGAAAAGCGCCTGAAGAAAAAGTATCATCACATTTTGAGCCAAGCATCATTTTATAGCTCTTACAATTTATTTAGGCGTTTTGTTTGTTGCTGTTTTACTTTGGGAGGGTTATTCTGAAGTGCAATTATTTTAGTTTATGTTTTCCTAAAAATTAAAAGTAATTTGAATACAAAACCAAAATGTTAAAAAAATAATAATATCAAAAAATGTAAAATGTATGTAAAAATAAAAATTTACAACAATTTACATTTACAACATTAAGTTGTAAATGTAAATTGTTGTAAATTTTATTACTTAATTTATTTGTAACAATTTGTAACAAGAAAAAAAAACATACATAACTAGTTAACCTTTTTCCGACAATCTGAGAAATGCACTTTATCTAATTTAATATAATAATATTATAAAGAGGTAAAATTTTTGTGCCATTCCGAGTTTCCGACTTTCTATTTTTCAGTCATTTCTGTCGGGCAGGGTTTCTTCAATGAATCAGTGTTCTACAAAAAGCAACTTTAAGGTGTAAAGGCACTCGCCCCACCCCGCCCTCTTACCCTATCTCGCACCACTCCCTCTAATCCCCGTCTCACCCCTCATCTCCCTCTAACCCCTCTCACCCCTCCCCTTCCCTCCCCTTTCGCCCTCCCCATGATCCCCGTCGTGTTTATTGTAAGGATTTCGTGTTTAGTTGTAAGTAGTAAATTATCTGTATTAAAATTGTTTTAGATTCAAGAAGTAGTCTTTGTAAATTAAATTGTAAGTATAAAATATTTCTAACACAAATTATATGCGGCCCTAACGTTTTAAACGCCTACACAAATTGTAAGAGTCATAAAATGATGCTTGGCTTAAAATGATGATACTTTTTCTCCAGGCGCTTTTCTGATGTAAAATATAATAAGCACATTTTTTCCTTGAAATTACAGTTTTAAAAGTATAATAACGATTTAAACGTAGTCGTACTAAATCGTATAAAAATTTGGTGTATACAGTTTGAGATCACGCCATGTGTTTTTCATTAATTGAATTGTGGTCCCGTCATTTTGATATCAAAATAGCGGGACCACTTTCTTTGTACAATATTTTGGAAGTTTATGAGTGTAGAATTTTATTATGAAAGTATGAAATAGTAGAAATGTTGTATTAAATCCTAGTCACATTATATTCGATGTACCTGGCGGGGTCCCGTCATCTTGACATTCATCAATTTATAATCTCAGTTAATTAACGTTTCATCATCTAAAACGCACCACAAAGGTTTGTGATGCAATGGAATTTGAACTTTGTCAATTACGACACTGGGTTTGTTGCTCCAAAACTTGATAATTATATCAGATTCTGAATTCAAACTTCATAGTCTAACGAGGCTACCATCTGTATTGGCATGGTACTTCGGTGGGTGTGCTTATGGTTTCCAGACAGTCTTAAGAGCTCTTTCCTCTCATTCATCAAGATGAACGCGCTGCATTTGGACGTGCTCGTACATCGCCATTTGAACCCATCCCTAGTTTTAACTTGAAACGTATAAGTATAGTTGTCGTACATGTAGAATGTCTTACTGGTTACCACCAGCACCTCCTTTGGAACTGGAAAATGATAATGTTTACGGAATGAAAACCTCATGCTTAAAAGTTTAGCCATCCAGCAAGTTTCCTAGCGGTCTGGCTGTGTGAAGTTCTAAGCAAATAGGTTTTTTAAGGCCAACATACCTCTTATTTACTTGAAGGAGTTCCTGTATAAACAGCAAAAGTCTCCAAAAGGTAAAGTAGGTACACTACACTATACACGCTGTATTAACACTGGACAAAATTCTTCTATGCTGTCGTGACACATAGTTCTTAATCATCTTGGATCGATAAAAAATACAATTGTAAACAGCTTGATCGTAGAAGACGGAAAAACTCGTAGCCCTGGTGAGTTAATAACCGGTGCTAAACTATAAGATATTGGTACAGTAAACTTACATTGAAGTAAAATATTATTTTAAAATTGTAAGTTGTAACGGTGGTGTAGAGGAGCTCGTGGCTAAGTAATAACAGCCGCACGGGTCGATCCATCAGGTTAAGCTACGCTTACCGGGGTTGGTCCGTGGATGGCTGACCATCTTTACATATGGTCACCCATCCACGGACCAACCCCGGTAAGTGTTTAATTAATAAATTAATTTTAATAAAAAAATTATATTGTTAATAAATATAGGTAAGTATTATTAAATTATATTATTATACTAGCTTCTGCCCGCGACTTCGTCCGCGTTAAATTTCTTGTACCCCCCACCCACCAACCCCGACGTATCGCATCGCAATGCCTGCCCGCGCTATTACTTCGCGCTCGGCTCCTAAGGGCCCTAGCGTGATGTTAAATAGACTATATCCTTCCGCATCGCCTGCCCGCGCTATTACTTCGCGCTCGGCTCCTAAGGGCACTAGCGTGATGTTAAATAGGCTATATCCTTCCGCATCGCCTGCATGCGCTATTACTTCGCGCTCGGCTCCTAAGGGCCCTAGCATGATGTTAAATATCCTATATCCTTCCGCATCGCCTGCCCGCGCTATTACTTCGCGCTCGGCTCCTAAGGGCCCTAGCGTGATGTCAAATAGGCTATATCCTTCTCCATCGCCTGCCCGCGCTATTACTTCGCGCTCGGATCCTAAGGGCCCTAGCGTGATGTTAAATAGCCTATATCTTTCCGCATCGCCTGCCCACGCTATTACTTCGCGCTTGGCTCCTAAGGGCCCTAGCGTGATGTTAAATAGCCTATATCCTTCCGCATCGCCTGCCCGCGCTATTACTTCGCGCTCGGCTTCTAAGGGCCCTAGCGTGATGTTAAATAGCCTATAGCCCTCCTCAAGAACTGGGTTATAAAATGCAAAAAGATTTTTTCAAATCCGACTGGTGTAGTTCCAGAGATAGCGCGTTCAAACAAACTAACAAAAAAAAAACCGGTCAAGAGCGAGTCGGACTCGCGCACCGAGGGTTCCGTTCCGATTTCTGAAAAAGTGTGCTATTTATAGACATGTTTTTTTTCCCTGTTATTTTTACCTAAACTTGCATCACATAGAATAATTTCAGATTTTTCTCTTTGCAAACTTCGGAGATAAGGGGGGGGAACGGTATTTTTTTTTACATTTTTCATCAAAAGTCGAACACTGTGCGGCCTAAAAAAAAATAAAAATATGTTTGAGAATGCGCAAACAGCGCTCTTTCATATGATACCCACATGACCTAGTAGCCCAACTTTGAATTTTTAAGACCCCCTTTCAGCCCATGTTGCAAAAAAAAATACATATCGTTTTATTTCTTTCTTATTTGCAAAATAGTTGGGTAAATATTATCTAAAACTGTTCCAAATTTCAAATTGATAGCATTAGTAGTTCTTGAGATATCCAGCTGTGACAGACAGACAGACAGACAGACTGAGCCACACCATAAGGGTTCCTTTTTTACCATTTTGGTACAGAACCCTAAAAACAAACTCTTCCGCTGTATTCCACCGACATTTTGCACAACGCCATCTATGGGTAAATTGATAAAACGTCCGCTCTAAACATGTTTGCTCAAGAGGAACCGGTATGAATTAAAGTTATTTTGCGTTTTAGTAATTTTATATTATCTCCGAAACTGTATGACCAATTGCCATACTGTAAAGGCCAAATCTTATCTCCATGATGTCCTTGTGATCATAAAATATCTTATTTTGATAAGGATTAATGTTTTGTTGTTTAAATAATCATCCAAACGTAAGTATGTCTAAAAAATACTTTTTTAAAACAATAAAAGATGTATAAAAGATAAAATATAAAAGATAGAAATATGGTGTCGCGGACTTTTTTGTAGAATTATTTAAGACGGACCAGACTGTTATACATTGTTATCAATTATAAACAACCGTTTAGGCAGCGCAAGCAAAAAAGTGTGTTTAAAGAGGTATTTCTTTCCGACTTGTTAGACAAAACTTGTGATAGCTCGGCTAATATTCATGATATAAATATAATTTATAGCCTATAGCACTCAGGAATAATGTAGCTTTCTACCAGTGAAAAAATTTTTAGAATTGGATCATTAGTTCCGGAGATTACCCCCTACATACAAACTTACATACAAATTTTACCTCTTTATAATATTAGTATAGATTATATATTTTATTATTTGTTTATTTTATTGTTTATATGAACATTTATTGAAAATGGTTTTAGTAATAGTTTGAATAAGATAATTAATTATATTTATATGCGTGGATGGGTGACCATCTTTACATACCGAGACTCCTCCGTGCCTCGGAAAGCACGTTAAGCCGTTGGTCCCGGCTGTCATTCGTGGATCTTTGACAGTCGTTACGGGTCGTCAGAAGCCCGATAGTCTGACAACCAGTCTTACCAAGTGGTATCGTATTACCCAGTTACTGGGTTGTGGAGGTCAGATAGGCAGTCGCTCCATGTAAAATACTAGTATTCAGCTGGATCCGGTTAGACTGGAAGCCGACCCCAACATAGTTGGGAAAAGGCTAGGCAGATTGATTGAACGGTGGTGTAAACAATATTGTTGGTTGGCCAATGTAGAAAAATAAAATAAAATCCTAATACTAACTAATATTATAAATGCGATAGTTTGTTTGCTAAGCTTTCACGCTAAAACAGCTAAAAGGATTTTAATCAAATTTGGCACATGAGTAGACCATGATCTGGATTAGGACATTTAGTTTATAGAAATAGACCATTATTTCATGTAGGAACACTGACTCCCAAGTCACAGTTATAAACCTAGTTTGGGAGCCAGGGTACCCATGTTTGAGACTTCTGTTGACTATTTATTGATTTCATGTCTGTAACAAAGCTGTCACTTTTGAATTGAAATAAAAATTTATTTATTTTGATTTTATTGTTAAGATCAAATAAACACACGGGGGCAGTAAATAAAATGAAAAACTCAATCCCTCATCAAAATATATTTATTTTAACCTAAAATAACATCAATCCTGTATTTCCTCAAAATATGTTTTTTTTTTTAAATATTTTAAACACTTAATATAATTAACAGTAAATAGTAGCTTATGAGTTCTTTATTGACACGTCATGAACGCATTGTATAGAGGGTAGAATAATAAGTTTTTTTTGGACCATACTGTACTCGGCTTTCTGTACACGAAAGTTGTTCTAGTTATGAATTTATGATATAATAACTCAACAAAATCGGTGCTCGAAATGTTTGACCAATAATTTGATTTCATAGACGACTTCAATTCCTTACTCAACTATCTAAAAACGGCAAGTTTATTATGTTGCAATGGAATTTGAACTTTGTCAAGTACGAAATTAAGGTTGTTGTTCCAAAACATAATAATTATCTCAAATTCTGAATTCAAACTTCATAGTCTAACGTAGCTACCATCTGCCTTGGCATGGTACTTCGGTGGGAAATGGTTATGGTTTCCAGCTATTCTTAAGAGCTCTTTCCTCTCATTCATCAAGATGAACGCGCTGCATTTGGACGTGCTCGTACATCGCCACTTGAACCCGTTCTTAGTTGTACATTTAAACGT
Organism: Cosmia trapezina; assembly: GCA_905163495.3. Taxonomy (NCBI): domain Eukaryota; kingdom Metazoa; phylum Arthropoda; class Insecta; order Lepidoptera; family Noctuidae; genus Cosmia; species Cosmia trapezina. The sequence continues at coordinate 23,304,289 of LR991029.1, forward strand.
ATAAGTGTAGTTGTTGTACATGTAGTATGTCCTACCGTTTGCCAACAGCAGCTCCTTTGGAACTGGAAAATGATAATGTTTAAGGAATGAAAAACTCATGCTTAAAAGTTTAGCCATTCAGCAAGTTTGTTAAAGGGCCTGGATGTGTGCAGTTCTCAGCTAAAAGGTTTTTAAGGCCAACAGACCTCTATTTACTTAACTACATATCATTGAAACCTGAGGGAGTTCCTGTATAAACAGCAAGAGTCTCCAATAGGTATAGTAGGTACACTACACAATACATGCTATATTAATACTGGACAATATTCTTCAATGATATCCTAAAAGATATTTCACCATCTTGGATTCATTAAAAAAATATATTGTAAGTCAATAGCTTAATCATAGAAGACCTCGAATCGTGAACTCGTAGCCCAGGTGAGTCAATAATAAAGCCAAAAAAGCAATCAGTTTTAATTTATAAAATAATCTTTTGAACCAACAAGCACGCATCAACCCGCCCATTTTCACCACATATACTCCACACACCACACACACTCGACACATCACACACACCCCATTGATTGATTTTGTCAAAATTTAATTTAATTAAATTAATAAAAATGTTTGTTTTACTTGGGAAGAGACTGGACCCCACGATACATGGAATCCTAGTGTGGGGGTCCGGAGAATTTGTAAAAATCTAGCACCTAAGGACATATTATAATCTTATACTAGTTTTTTTTTTAAATTTATTTATTGTACCGTGTTTTTTGAACTGAATAAAGTTTTTATTTATTTTATTTTATTTTATTTAATTAACCTTATATCCTGACTGTTGGTACTGATTGTAGAATGTATATGTAGCTATGATCGGGATGACATCGATCCGTCAACACACCCTACCCTCCCTCTGGCCTTGAATAGTTCAGACTGCTGGGGCGGATCAACAGATATATGAGTATGTACATTTATAGGAATCGAGAGTGCTGGTGAAATTCAACGTTTACGTAGGTAAGAATGTAATACTTATAACATGGGTGAAATCTTGTTACGTTTAGAGCTTAGGTCACGATGTCCGAATAGCCACTACTCACATAATTAATTCAAAAATGGAACAAAATCTGTATGAAATTATCTGCCAAGTAAGTTAATAGAAACTTAATCGTAGGTGGTGAAACAGGCCCTTAGAATCAGTGCTTAATCCTTTTGTTAATATTATCGTATCAGCTTTTCCGTATTATTAGGTATATTTAATATGTAATGAGTAGTAATGACACAAATAAATGTACTTATAGTTTCTTCTCAAGTGTTTTCAAGGTTGTTGACATCATTATTTATTAACTCAAACACTCCTCCTACAATGTTGAAACAAAGACGACTACCAACATTGTTATAAAAAGAAACAAAACAATTAATGAGTTTTTGTTATGTGGTATCAATATTGAATAATAGGTTTGCGGAGATATACGACTGGTTGAAACTGTATGTCATAATTTAAGTGTAGCTAGGTAACTACTTTAAATTGAAAATATTTTTAATGATGTAGGTAGGTAATCGGTTGTTTAATATAGACTTACCATCAGTCAGCTGGGCAGCTGGGTTAACATGACAAGTTAACCCAGCTGACTGATGTTCTTCTCCATAGAGATCTACGTTTTGGAATGGGCAACTAGCTTCAACTTTCTGACTAACTCACCGACTCTTTGACAGTTCAAAAGTGCCAGTAATTGGTTTTATTGAAATAAATGCTTTGAGTTTGAGTTCAAGCGCGAGAAAGCTCTCAGAATTGTACAAAATAATGGTTTGCCCACTTCTGTAATCATTTCTTTGTACCAAGTCCGTATATGTATGTCGATGTCTAAGTAGTATTATGTATGCTACTTTTGTACATTGACAGCCCAAAATGTCTCTCCTTTTTATCAGCCCATTCTAAAGTTGTCGCCTTGTGCGATAAGTCTGCCTGTTGTACAGTCGCGAGCACTAATATGTATACACTAAGCAACATTTAAAAATGATTTTCTCCTACTGATGATTGTAATTTGTAATTTTATGTTGTTATGAACATAGTAGTTTGGAACCCATACTTATAACACTTGACACTGATATTATAAAGGCGAAAGTTTGTGTGTGTGTGTGTGGGTGTGTTTGTTTGTTTGATTGTTTGTATGTTTGTTACTTCTTCACGCTCAAACAGCTGGACCGATTTGGACGAAATTTAGTATGTAGATAGCTTATACCCCGGTTTAACACATAGGATACTTTTTGTCCCGATATTTCTACGGGTTCCAGACTTACACGGATAAAACCGCGGGGTACTGCTAGTATGAAATTAGTCTTATCTCAAAATTGCAGTCGTTATTATACGAGAAAACAGCTTTTGAATTTGTATACATATTAATGCTCGTGACTGTACACTAGTTCTAACTATGTTTGTTCTTTAAAAGGTGTTTAATAAATAAATACATAATAGGAATTCTAGTGTAGTAGTTTTTTGGCCTAAAACCGCCGTCGCATCCGTGCTGTCCTTTCATAAATAAGGAAGGTTTATAGAAACATAGACGATTATCAAGTTCAAATAAACACACGAGGGCAGTAAATAAAATGAAAAACTCAATCTCTCATTAGAATATATTTATTTTAACTTATAGAGTTGGGCAGAGGTGTCCACCCACAAAATTTATTTTATTTCATAAAAATGTTTTTTTTTTACATATTTTAAACACTTAATATAACAGTAAATAGTAGCTAAAGAGTTCTTTATTGACACGTCATGAACGCACTCTATAGAGTGTAGAATACCGACTTAGTATAATTTCCAAAATCATTAAAAAAAATTCTTCGACCATACCGAACACAGTTTTCTGTACACGAAAGTTATCCTAGTTACTTACGATATAATAACTCGAAATGTTTGACCAATAATTTGATCACATGTTTTGATGGAACTTCATAGACGACTTCAATTCATACTCTCAGATAATTAACGTTTCATCACCTACTTAGCCATATAAAAACGTCAAGTTTATGTTGCAACGGAATTTGAACTTTGTCAAGTACGACATTGAGTTTGTTGTTCCATAACTTGATTATTATCTCAGATTCTGAATTCAAACTTCATAGTCTAACGTAGCTACCATCTGAATTGGCATGGTACTTCGGTGGGAGATGCTTATGGTCTCCAGCTAGTCTTAAGAGCTCCTTTTTCTCATTCATAAAGATGAACGCGCTGCATATGGACGTGCTCGTACATCGCCACTTGAACCCATCCTTAGTTTTACGGATAAAAGTGTAAGTGTAGTTGTTGTACATGTATATGTCTTACCGTTTATCAACAGCATCTTCTTTGGAACTGGAAAATGATAATGATAATGTTTAAGGAATGAAAAACTCATGCTTAAAAGTTTAGCCATTCAGCAAGTTTGTTAAAGGGCTGGCTGTGTGCAGTTCTCAGCAAAAAGGTTTTTTTAAGACCAACAGACCTCTATTTACTTTACACCTATCATTGACACCTGAGGGAGTTCCTGTATAATACAGCAAGAGTCTCCAATAGGTATAGTAGGTACACTACACAGTACATGTTATATTAACTGGACAATATTGTTCTATGATATCCTAAAAGATATTTCACCATCTTGGATTGATTAAAAAAATATATTGTTAGTAAATAGCTTAGTCATAGAAGACCTCGAATCGTGAACTCGTAGCCCAGGTGGGTCAATAATAAAGCCAAAAAAGCAATCAGTTTTTATTTATAAAATAATCTTTTGAACCAACAAGCACGCACCAACCCACCCATTTTCACCACATATACCCCACACACCCCACACATCACACACACCCCATTGATTGATTTTGACAAAATTTAATTTAATTGAATAAATAAAAACCGGTCAAGAGCGAGTCGGACTCGCGCACCGAGGGTTCCGTTCCGATTTCTGAAAAAGTGTGCTATTTAGAGACATCGTTTTATTTTTCCAGTAATCTTTACATAAACTTCTATCACATAGAATAATTTCAGATTTTTCTCTTTACAAACTTCGGAGATAAGGGGGGGGGGGGGGGGGAACGGTATTTTTTTTACATTTTTATCAAAAGTCTAAAACTATGTGACCTAAAAAAAAATAAAAAATGTATGAGAATGTACAAACAGCGTTCTTTCATATGATACCCTACATGCCCTAGTAGCCCCACTTTAAATTTTTAAGACCCCCTTACAGCACCTGTTACAAAAAAATATAAATATTTTTATTTTTTTCTTATTTGCAAAATAGTTGGGTAAACGTCATCTAAAACTGTTCCAAATTTCAAGTTGATAGCATTAGTAGTTCTTGAGATATCCAGCTGTGACAGACAGACAGACAGAGTGACACCATAAGGGTACGGAACCCTAAAAATGTTTGTTTTACTTGGGAAGAGACTGGACCCCACGACACGGAATCCTATTGTGGGGTCCAGAGAATTTGGACCTAAGGACATATTATTATAATCTTATACTAGTTTTTTTTTAATTTATTTATTGTACCGTGTTTTTTGAACTGAATAAAGTTTTTATTTAATTTATTTATTTAACCTTATATCCTGACTGTTGGTACTGATTGTAGAATGTATATGTAGCTATGATCGGGATGACATCGATCCGTCAACACACATGCTACCCTCTGGCCTTGAATAGTTCAGACTGCTGGGGCGGATCAACAGATATATGAGTATGTACATTTGTAGGAATCGAGAGTGCTGGTGAAATACAACGTTTAAGTAGGTAAGAATGTAATACTTATAACGCGGGCACAGATTATTACAGGTGGGACACTCCGCAAAATCATTTAAATAAAAAGCGACTCTTGCTACGACACAATAAAGTGCAATTCAGGTGGCACAACGCTTATTACCTACAGTTTATATTCAACTACAAGTTGCCTCTCTTTCTATCGCGTAACTCTTATACCTTCTGACCACTGAATTGGCCCCGTGAGGGGCCCGCCGCGTACTTGTAGCTTCATACCTAAACTGCGGAGTTTCCCATCTGTATTAATCTGTGACATGGGTGAAATTTTGTTACGTTTAGAATCAGTACCTACTTAATTCTTTTGTTAATATTATCGTATCAGCTTTTCCCTATTATTAGGTATACCTATTTAATATGTAATGAGTAGTAATGACACAAATAAATGTACTTATAGTTTCTTCTCAAGTGTTTTCAAGGTTGGTTGACATCATCATTTATTGACTCAAACACTCCTCCTACAATGTTGAAACAAAGACGACTACCAACATTGGTATAAAAAGAAACAAAACAATTAATGAGTTTTTGTTATGTGGTATCAATATTGAATAATAGTTTTGCGGAGATATACGACTGGTTGAAACAGTATGCCATAATTTAAGTGTAGTAACTATTTTAAATTGAAAATATTTTAATGATGTAGGTAGGTAATCGATTATTTGATATATAGATTTACCATCAGCAGGGTTAACATGACATGCGCGAGAAAGCTCTCAGAATTGTAAAAAATAGTGGTCTGCCAACTTCTGTAATCATGTATGCTACTTTTGTACATTGACAGCCCAAAATGTCTCTCATTTTTATCAGCCCATCCAAAAATTGTCGCCTTGTGCGATAAAACTGCCTGCTGTACAGTCACGAGAACATACTAAGCAACATTTAAAAGTGATTTTATGCTTCTGGTGATTGTAATTTTATGTTGTTATAAACATAGTATTTTGGAACCCATACTAATATGAAATAATTCTTATCTCAAACTTGCAGTCGTTATTATACGAGAAAATCGCTTATGAATTTTGCTAAGTTTATACATATTAATGCTCGTTACTCACGTTTGTTCTTTTTATGGTGGTTCAATAAGGTGTTTAATAAATAAATACATACTAGGAATTCTAGTAAAGTAGTTTTTTGGCCTAAAATCGCGGCTCCCATCCGTACAGTCCTTTCATAAGTTAGTATCAAGTTCAAATAAACACGAGGGCAGTAGATAAAATGAAAAACTCAATCCCTCATCAGAATATATTTATTTTAACATAAGATAACATCACTGTGATCCACAAAATTTATATTATTTTATAAAAAAATGTTTTTTCTACATATTTTAAACACTTAATATAATTAAAAGTAAATAGTAGCTTAAAGGCTGGGACATACCAGACGCGTGGCGTGGCGTGACGTGCGCACGCACAGCTGTTATGTATGGAAGGCGCGTGCATACGTCACGCATCTGGTCTAGCATCTTTCTTACTGTTTCATACATTACAACTGGGCCTCAAGTCTGCTATTACAATAGTGTCAGAATGGTCTATCATTGATTTCATAATTGTTGATTTTGACAAGTTTGGTAATCTACTAATATAATCTCAGATAATTAACGTTTCATCACCTACTTACTTACTCAGCTATCTAAAAACGTCATGTTTATGTTGCAATGGAATTTGAACTTTGTCAATTACGACACTGGGTTTGTTGTTTCATAACTTGATAATTATCTCAGATCCTGAATTTAAAGTTCATATTTTAAAGTACCTACCATCTGAATTTGGATGGTACTTCGGTGGGAGATGCTTATGGTCTCCAGCTAGTTTTAAGAGCTCCTTTTTCTCATTCATCATGATGAACGCGCTGCATATGGACGTGCTCGTACATCGCCACTTGAACCCATCCTTAGTTTTACGGATAAATGTGTAAGTGTAGTTGTTGTACATGTAGTAGGTCTTACCGTTTATCAACAGCATCTTCTTTGGAACTGGAAAATGGGAATGATAAACCGATTTAAATATTCAGCAAGTTTGGCTGTGTGCATATAGGTTTTTGGAAATCAGACCTCATATTTACTTTTACTACATTTCATTGACACTTGAGGGAATTCCTGTATAAACAGCAAGAATCTCCAATAGGACAAAATTCTTCTATGCTATCTCAATAATTATTTTTACCATTTACGGCCTGTTTCACCACTACGATTAAGTTCCCAGTAACTTACTTGGCAGATAATTTCACACAAATTCTGATAGTAAAAACCAAACTAACTGTCAAAAAATAGCATACATATTTAAAGGCAGTACATGGTCTATAACAGAAGAGGTCTTATCATCTCGTATGCGTGTATATGCGGGCGAAGAGATGTAAGTAAATGAAAGTCAATAATATTCTGAATAATCACAAGTCTCTGATCACATTAGGGAATTGACAATAATGTTCCGCCGAGTACCTACGTGAGCGCAAATCAATGAACTCACTGACGCGCTTTCATACGTATAAATGCCAACGATCTAGTTCAGATCTAGTAGTCCGAGCAGTAGTACATCTGTAGTTCGTTCTAGTTCTAGTTCTAGGGGCGGGGTTCTAGGCGGGAATCAATAGCCGATTCCCGGCCCCCATAGGCGCGGGCTTGCGGACGGCGAGCAATGGGTAGCTCGCCGTCCGGTAAGGATCACGGGGTCTACTCCCTAAGTCCGTCCGTCCGTCCTTCCGTTAGTCCGTCGGTCTGACATAACGAACTATTAAAACAAGTGTAAAAGTAATTTTTTTCGGATGGGCAAAAACACATCGGGAATAGAGACAACTGTCAAATCGTGTTGTCATTCACACTTCGTTCGGGTCTCGAATCATTCATCCATCCGTAAGTGATACGGAGTAGGAAACTACGGGCATTGTGCTTAGGAAGTAGACGCCCAGGCTCGGGCCGACGGCGCGTTGTGTTCCACGCGCGCCTCAAAGAGATGTATGCAATGATGGGGTCCGATAGGGCCGATGCCGCCGGGGTCGCGGTTTGTTCGGAGATACCGTGGCCCTGGCACCGGCAACTGAAGGAACACGGGTGGGTTTTAGTCAGTAGAAGTGTGACACGCCCTTCCGCTCCACCCAGAGCGGGAGAAATCATTTGATGAATTCCCATCCACAAAAAAAAAAGGGTAAGCCGTTGACCTAGAACCACCAAGAATAACTTAAAGTTGACGTCGTGACGCGGTGATAATGTGATGACAGAAATAAATGTATAGTTTCTACTTGAAACAATGTTGACATCATTATTTTGACTCGCACCCTCCTACAACATTGAAACAAAGACGACAATCAAAATTAGTTTAAAAAGAAACAAAACAATTCATGAGCATTTTTATTTAAATTTTAAAATTGTTAATTCTGCAATTATTTTATAGTAGCTCACAGTTAGTATAAGTATAATACTGCAATGTTACGGAAGAGCGGAGTCTCCTAATACAGACATTGTTGGCTTAAAGGGATGCTCCAAACACGTCTTAATTTATAATATGCTAATTGTTCCAATAAACGATTTGTAAGAGCACAGAGATCCGTTCTAAAAGTAATGTTAAAGAAGCCAATTAGATTTCCAACAAAAGATCTTTACAAAGAGGCTGATCTACTTAGCGTGCGAGGGCTCTATGCAACGCATGCAATTATCTCCACTCATAAGCTAGTCATAAATTCGCCAAATTACAATGACATGCTGAAGCGTAGAGTCTTTAAAATCGTTACTACTAAATGTAAAACGTCATTTGCTAGAAGATCACAGAAGTTTATGTTTCCATACTTGTACAATAAAATTGTAAATAAATCCAGCATAATACAACTCGTGAAGCCAAAGTTAAAGTTAGGAAATTGATCACCGGCATGAACTACTATCAGATGGAACAATTGCTACGTACAGTTGTCTAAAGACTAAACTGCACACTCTCATTAAATTTTATCACACACGACACACATAACAAACTTCACACATAATACTCTCTCAAACACTTATTTACACATTTCACACTCATATACATACAACACACTCGCACTTAAACTTCATGAGAATGATATGCAGATTTAATTTATTTTACTATTATTAGAGTAATCGTTTTTGTTTGACAGCCACGATTCAGGCTCTGCCTAGTGTGGTTTCACTGTTATTTTTGTAAGTTGTAATTTGAGTTGCTAATAAAGTTATATTATATTATATTATTATTATATTATTATTATATTATATTAAAGTTTATTTGATTTGTATGAGGACGGTAAAATGAAAAACTCAATCACACATAAAAATAATATTTTATTTTAGAAAAACACTTTTATTTGGAGTAGTTTTTTTTTGAAGTTCAAAATATCAGTCATCTTCATAATTTCTCTCAGTCAAAGAAGAAAATGAAATACCTCAATTTTGGGAGTCTCATTGACGGTAACTTTTGCTTAGACCTCAGTATTCGCTGGGAAAAATGCTCAACTCCAAACAATTTGTATGTCGAGTTTACAAACAATAATTATGTATAGTATAGAACCAGCGACCGTGATTCTCGTAGCTCGCTACGGCGGCGGCGGTGGCGGCGGCGGCGGCGGGCGCAGAGCCTACGGCGTAGCTTACACCTCCGAAGTGCAAGCTACGCCGTAGATCTATCCTGGAATTTATCGATACGTTGCTGATTTTAAGGGTCGCGACCTTAGTTTGCTAGAAAGAATCATAAAATGATTTTGTAAAATACTAGGCTATATTCGAAAAACATATTCTGGACTATTTTCAACAAAATTGTGGTCGCAGTAAAGCTGCAATTAAAAAATTGCACCCCTAAATTTCAAACCGTAATGATTAAGGTACGCACGTTTATTTAAATCATTCGAATACAGACACATTGTATACATTCAGATTTTGTAAAATGACATACATGTTACACTTATAAATCTATGGAAAAAATTTGGCCACGCCAGACTAGAATAATTTACATGGTAAATGAGTATCATCATATAACGTAGGGTTCCGTACAGCTATCAAAATATATGCTGATTTAATACAGAGGTAAGAAAATGAACTCATTTTGAACTAATGAAACAATCAAAACGTTCTTAACATATTTGAATACCTTCGATTTAAAGCAAATTTTACTGCACAAAACTGTTTACGTATATAATCGTATGAAAAAGAAAATAGACGGTGACGGATAAAAAAGAAAGTAATCATGTTTCGGTTTTCTTACAGCAGTAGACGATATTATTATAGTCAAACAACAAATGGAAAACCTAAATGATTTGACCATAATTGACCATATACATTTGATTTTATAGGAATTTTAAAAACACAAAATTATCGACGTATATGGGTCATCGAAAGTGTTAAGTACATAAAGTACAGGATGAAAAGTTACATTTTTGTGTAGCTAAGGTTACATTTTTAAAGTACGGAAGCCGGATGGATTTACAAATTCCTAAAGATAATTCTGTCATCACTAACTTATATCTAGATAGATATTAATTGATGAATTTCGTGCATCGTTAAATGATGATTTATTGTCAAACACATATAATCCTACAAATGATTTAAAATCATGAAAGAAGTAGCCTTCGTCGCTAACACTATTGGGAAACTTATATCTAGTAATATTGATGATCAGAAAATTACCAATTGCATCTGCAAATAACCTACTTTAAAAACACACATAATGTTATAATAGTTCTCGGAATTAATAAAGATGATGTCTTCATCTTTAATCCTATTGGAAAACTTAGCTATATTTACTAATATCTATTGATCAAAATAGACACATATAATCCTACAAATGATTTAAAAAATCATGAAAGAGGTTGCTATTGTCACTAACATTATTGGGAAACTTCTCAGAAAATTACGAATTGCTATACTATATTGAATAAAGCAATAAGGCTTTATTCAATATAGTGCCTATTGATTGTTAATCATGGCTTATTTTTAAACACACAGAATCCTTAAAACGGTTTATGGAATACATATAAAGAGGTTGTCCTCGTTGCTATCACTATTGGGAAACTTATGTATATCTAATAATATTGACGATCAGAAAATTACCAATTGCATCCGCAAATTTTGCTTACTTTAAAACACACAGAATGTTAAAATAGTTCTTGGGATTAATAAAAAGTATACCCTTAACGTTAATTTTATTGAAAAACTTATATTTAATCATATTAATTGATCAAAATAGTGCCTATTGCACTTTTAATTACGGCTTATTTTTAAACACACAGAATCCTTTAAACTGTTTATGGAATACATAAAGACTTTTTAAAAATTGGGAAACTTATCTAACGATAATGCAATTGATTATAAAGTACCTAACCCATTCATAAAATATGGCATATTATTAACTAACGGTGGAACTGGCTTGAGATTGTATATATTCAAATGTTTTTTGGCATCACATTTGGGAGAATATCGTTACCAGTATGAAAACTTCCATCGTTCTACAATAGGTAGGCTAGGTACCTAACTAATGTCCATGATATTGTAGAATTTTTAAAACTGTCCGTTATTATGATCCTCCAAAACTATCTAAAGCAGGTACCTAATACTAAACACAACAGGTATTTATAGTACTAGTATTATTGTGACAAGTCTATCCTACTGACAAAAACTTAGTCTAACACCTGTGCTTTTTTTTACAAATAGCTATGCAGCTTTAAGAAAATTCTGTAGGTAAGTATTTCAGAAAAAGAGACGAGACTGTCAAATAAATGCCTTATGACGACAAATAAATAGTAATATAAAAAAAATACAAAGTTGTACTCGTGTTACTAGAATCTTAGATTTAATTTTTGGACGACTAAAGAAAAATGTCAGGTACATAAAAAATATATCCACGATTTAAATCGTAGTGACTAGTAAATTCATTTCTTAAACTTCAGCCTCATTTTTACCCTCTTTAACCAACTTCCTTTAAACTTTTTCCTTTTATTATACTTACATTACTGCTACGTATAAAAAAATAATATGGTTCCGAAGTAAGGGAACACTGCTGAGAATTTACTAATGGAAGAAGTAACGCTTTCTGGACCAGGAACTTATTTGTGGCTTTGGCGAACCCTACATTAGACATTGTTTTCTTGGTATATAGTATATATACGAATGACAAATATTACATTAAGAAGACTACACTGACTCAAAATAAATTTAAGGTGCATCAGAACACACATAAAGTTATATCTAATACAATTCTTAGTAACTATTATGTTTTCAATTAGATGATATAAAGTAATAGCATGCAACTACTATGTTAAGTACTTCATAAGTTCAATTAAATATAAGTCTATGATAAAAATGGTGTCTAGCAAAACCCTGCGCCATTTTCATCGTTCCTTTCTCCCCTTTCATTTAATTAATTCTTTTGATTCCAAATATTCTTCCAATTCTTGTTCCAGAATTTGCAGCACTTCATAGCGCGACAGAGGATAAATACCACATTTTTTAAAACCAGTAATGATATTATCTTCAGTTGTTTCATTTAGATCAATAGTCTTATTTACAAGGTCGTAGAATATGTCCTTTGGCAGTCCTAAAGCTGCACTACCTGCTGATTTTTTCTGCCAGCAAGACAGCTGACCCGTTGGTGTTTCGCGCCACTCTAACAACACTGTACGCCAGGCCGATTGCAGATATTCATAGTACTCTATATGGCAGACGCAGACGACTAGAATTGCCCAAAGGACAAATAAACTTAATATCATGCTCCTCACACATCTGTAGTGCATGGACACTAACATGTGCGCTCAAATTATCAGAGATTAGAATTTTCTTTCCTGGTTTGTCTTTTATTCTTGGCAGGAAATGTTTCTCGAGCCAGTGATCAAACACATTTGTGTCTATCCAACCAGTTGTCGATGAACTCGTGTTTGAATGATCGCTAGGAATGACAGGCTTCTCTTTAAAAATGAAGAAGGGAGGTATAAGCTCTCCAATAGCATTACCACAGAAAACAACTGTGTACATTGACTTTGTAGTATAATTATCCAGTTCTGGGTGACGAGAAGCGCGTTTAAACAAAAGACTTTTTTTCCCTGGGTCATGCTCGAATCCACATTCATCTATATTGTAGATATTGTCAGGAGTCACGTCGTCCATGTCTCTTTGCAGGCGATCAAAAAAGTCGTTCACCGTCGTGGTATCTATTGCAATTGTTTTTTTAGAGGGCTCTTCATTGTACATGATAACATCTTTTACATCTTGGTTCCTCTCCAAAAATTGTTTACACCAAAATGTTCCTGGCATGTTGTCACGGAACCTCATGCCCCTTCTGTCCACGGCGTCTAGGTAAGCTTTCACAACGTCTGTGATGTCTGGGAAAGTAACCGGAATGCCCATATCATTTAAAGCGATTAAGTGTTGCTTGAAAATATCCTCTTCTTCCTTTGTTACCGACATTCTTAGACAAGGCAGCGTTTTCCTTGTGGGATTTTTTCTGAGTCTGAATCTTATAGTGGCTACAGGTATATGGTAGAGCTTTGCAGCTTCTCTTACAGTTAATGCTTTAGATTGAACTTTTACTAAAGCATCTCGCAGTATTTCTTCTGTGTATGTCTTTTCTTTCGGCTTGGCTCGCGATTTTCTGCCGGATGAGCATGTTTGTTCTGGTTCTTCAGAGCATGTTGGTTCTGGTTCTTCAGTGCATGTTGGTTCTTGTTCTTCAGTGCATGTTGGTTCTGGTTCTTCAATGCATATAGGTTCTGGGTCTTCAGTGAGTGTTGGTTCTGGTTCTTCAATGCATATAGGTTCTGGTTCTTCAGAGCATGTTGGTTCTGGTTCTTTAGTGCATGTTGGGTCTGGTTCTTTAATGCATATAGGTTCTGGTTCTTCATTGTCTGCAAAAAAAAAAAACAATCGTAACAACAATTTAATGTCAAAATTACTTATATTACTAGTAAAAATAGAAAGAATGTGTTAGACTAAATTATTTATAAATATTCTTAAGACTAGAGACGGGATGTGAGGTGTTGATTCACTATCGTATCTGTTGTGATGAAAATATTCTGACTTGGCTTAAATTGTACATAATTATATGTGAAAAACGTTATCTATAAAATACGAAATCATTAATATACTTAATTAATACACATGTTTCTCATGGAAATCACACGTACAATTATGATGGCTAAAACTGTTTATTCTTGATAAAAATTAAATAATAATTTATCGTTTATCATTTAATAATTATGTTAGTATGCCGTGCCTAGATATCTCTGTTGTTGTCTGTACATTTATAGGAATCGAGAGTGTAGGTGAAATTCATCGCTTATGTAGGTAAGTATGCAATCCTTATAATATACCTATGTTAAATTTTGTTACATTATTGTATATTCTGCTTTTGCCAATCATTATATAGGAATATTTAATAATGTAATGACTACTTGAAATAAGGTTGGTTGACATCATTATTTTGACCCAGTCTCCTACAAAATTGAAACAATGACGACAGTAAAATTTGAAGTAAAAAAAAAACAAGACAATTCATGAGGACTGTAAAATGAAAAACTCAATCACACATCAAAATAATATTTTATTTTAGACAAAAACTATTATTTGGAGTAAATAGGTTCTTCATTTAGCAACAATGGCGGTACCTGTTTACAAATTCTATGATATCTTGTACTATTATACAATTTGTAATATTAAGTAGAGCTTGTCCACTCTGAAATGACGCGCCCCACTTCCAAAATTTCTGTACGTACACACAGCAAATGCGATAGTAGGGCATGCATTTCAGAGGGGAAAAGCTAATACATCGAATCATTTCATGAATTTTCAGGGTTCCCACCTTACGGAACCTTTATAAGATTACTTTTTTGTCAGTCTGTCACAGAGGTTTAAAGTTTACCAGTTTATTTTAAAATACTTACCATCCCCTGTAGCATAGTACTTCGGTGGGTCGTGGTCATGTTCTCCAGATACCTTCAAAAGTTCGTGTTGCTCATTCATCAAGATGAACGCGTTGCAGTCAGACGTGTTTGTACAACGCCATTTGTACCCTTTCTTAGTTTCACATCTAAAGCTATACGTATATTTGTTGTACATGTAGTATTTTCTACCGTTCTCCAACAGCATTTCCTTTAGAACTGGAAAATAATACGTTTATACGTATACATAATTTTTTTTTGAAGTTCAAAATATCAGTCATCTTCATAATTTCTCTCAGTCAAAGAAGAAAATGAAATCCCTTAATTTTTTAGAGTCTCATTGACGGTAACTTTTGCTTAGACCTTAGTATTCGCTGGGAAAAATGCTCAACTCCAAACAATTTGCATGTCGAGTTTACAAACAATAATTATGTATAGTATAGAACCAGCGACCGTGATTCTCGTAGCTCGCTACGGCGCGGCGGGCGCAGTGGCTACGGCGTAGCTTACGCCTCCGAAGTGGAAGCTACGCCGTAGCTCTATCCTGGAATTTGTCGATACGTTACTGATTTTAAGAGTCGCGACCTTAGTTTGCTAGAAAGAGTCATAAAATATTTTTCTAAAATACTAGGCTAATATTCGAAAAACATATTCTGGCCTATTTTCAACAAAATTGTGGTCGCAGTAAAGCTGCAATTAAAAAATTGCACCCCTAAATTTCAAACCGTAATGATTAAGATACACACGTTTATTTAAATCATTCGAATACAGACACATTGTATACATTCAGTTTTTGTAAAATGACATACATGTTATACTTATAAATCTATGGAAAAAATTTGGTCACGCCAGACTAGAATAATTTACATGGTAAATGAGTATCATTATATGACATAGGGTTCCGTAAAGCTGTCAAAATATATGCTGATTTAATAAAGAGGTAAGAAAATTAACTCATTTTGAACTAATGATATACTCAAAACTTTCTTAACATATTTGAATACCTTCAATTTAAAGCAAATTTTACTGCACAAATAAGGAACTGTTTACGAACTAATGATATACTCAAAACTTTCTTAACATATTTGAATACCTTCAATTTAAAGCAAATTTTACTGCACAAATAAGGAACTGTTTACGTATACAGGGTTACAGGTTAAGTCGACCGAAATCCTTTAAGAGGTGGTAGTTTCCATCATTCCTGACTGATTTGACTATGGAACCCCATACCCCAAACTTAACCGTTCTCAAGTTATGGGACTTTGAAGTTTTTTTTATAAAAATCCAGATTTTTTGTCTTTTGTCCCCTTTTTTTGTGTTTTGTACCTCTAATGTTTTTGTTTTTGTATTTTTTGTGTAGCAGATTAGTTGCTTCATTATTTTAAATACAAAAACTGCAAGTAACTGTACCAACTGAGTCATATTAGACGATTGATTGTTAAAAAAAGAAATAAATTTGTGGAAAGTTTTTTATTCTTTGTAAGATATTTTAAAAAAAGTCTATGACAGTTATGCTGCAGATGTGCTTAAAAATATCTACGGTTCTTCAGCTTTCCGATAAGGTATAACCGATAATGTATACAACAGGGTATTATGGGATTTTTTTAACAAAAACATTGATGATATGCTACCAGGTAGTAGTAAAAAATAACGATACTTAAGCATCAAATTTAACTTTAGTCAGAAAACAAAATAAAACAATCCAAATAGGTAACAATTGAAGTTTATTATTCCTTTTACAGTACATGTTCCACATGTCCGCCCCTATTTCGCAGGACCTCAGAATGCAGGACAATAGGCGCTGCGAGCAACTTTACGAAATACCGTTATTTTTGCTATTACCCGGGAGTCTTTCATCGATGATTTTTCCGAGAATCCTGATAACACCGTAGCAAATTATACCTTATCGAAAAGCTGAAGAACCGTAGATATTTTTAAGCACATCTGCAGCATAACTGTCATAGACTTTTTTTAAAATATCTAACAAAGAGTAAAAAACTTTCCACAAATTTATTTATTTTTTTAACAATCAATCGTCTAATATGACTCAGTTGGTACAGTTACTTGCAGTTTTTGTATTTAAAATAATGAAGCAACTAATCTGCTACACAAAAAGTATAAAAACAAAAACATTAGAGGTACAAAACACAAAAAAAGGGGACAAAAGACAAAAAATCTGGATTTTTATAAAAAAAACTTCAAAGTCCCATAACTTGAGAAAGGTTAAGTTTGGGGTATGGGGTTCCATAGTCAAATCAGTCAGGAATGATAGAAACTACCACCTCTTAAAGGATTTCGGTCGACTTAACCTGTAACCCTGTATAATCGTATAAAAAAATAGACGGTGCTACTTTGGATTTTTTTTGTATCGAAAAAAATTCAAGTAATCATGTTTCGGTTTTAGTACAGCAGTAGACAATATAGTCAAATAACACATATATGGAAAATCTAAATGATTTGACATGCATTTGGTTTTATAGGAATTTTAAAAACACAAAATTATCGACGTATCCCCTTAATGGGTCAGCGAAAGTGTTAAGTACATAAAGTAGAGTATGAAAAGTTACATTTTTATGTAGCAAAGGTTACATTTTTAAAGTACGGAAGCCTAACAATGGTTTACAAAGTCCTAAAGACAATTATGTCATCACTAACTTATATCTAAGATATTCATTGATAAATTTCGTGCATCGTTAAATGATGATTTATTGTCAAACACATATAATCCTACAAATTATTTAAAAATCATGAAAATAGTAGCCTTCGTCGCTAACACTTTGGGAAACTTATATCTAATAATATTGATGATCAGAAAATTACCAATTGCATCTGCAAATAACTTACTTTAAAACACACATAATGTTATAATAGTTCTCGGAATTAATAAAGATGATGTCTTCATCTTTAATGTTTTTTTGAAAACTTAGTTATATTTATTAATACCTATTTATCAAAATAGACACATATAATACTACAAATGATTTAAAAAATCATGAAAGAGGTTGCTCTTGTCACTAACATTATTGGGAAACTTCTCAGAAAATTACGAATTGCATCCGCAAATTTTGCTTATTGAACGCATAATGCTTTATACAAAATAACAACCTATTGAACTTTTAATCATGGCTTATTTTTAAACGCGTAGAATTCTTAAAACTGTTTATGGAATACATAAAGAGTTTTTAAAAATTGGGAAACTTATCTAACGATAATGCAATTGATTAGTACCTAACCCATTTATAAAATATGGCATATTTTTAATTAACGGAGGAACTGGCTTGAGATTGAATAAGTTCATTTGTTTTTTGCCATCACATTTGGGAGAATATCGTTACCAGTATGAAAACTTCCATCATTCTACAATAGGTAGTCTAGGTACCTAACTAATGCCCATGATATTGTAGAATTTTTAAAACTGCCCGTCATTTGATCCTCCAAAACTATCTAAAGCAGGTACCTAATACTAAACACAACAGGTACTTATAGTACTAGTATTATCGTGACAAGTCCATCCTACTGACAAAAACTTACTCTAACACCTGTGCTTTTTTTTACAAATAGCTATCTATGCAGCAAATTTAGGAAAATTCTGTAGGTAAGTATTTCAGAAAAAGAGACGAGACTGTCAAATATGCCTTATACGACAAATAAATAGTAATATAAAAAAAATATAAAGTTGTACTCGTATTACTAGAATCTTAGATTTAATTTTTGGACGACTAAAGAAAAATGTCAGGTACATAAAAAATATATCCACGATTTAAATCGTAGTGACTAGTAAATTCATTTCTTACAACTTCAGCCTCATTTTTACCCTCTTTAACCAACTTTATTTAAAGTTTCGTCTTTGTGTTTCCTTTTATTATACTTACATTACTGCTGTATATAAATAATATGGTTCCAAAGCAAGGGAACATACTGCTGAGAATTTACTAATGGAAGAAGTAACGCTTTCTGGACCAGGAACTTATTTGTGGCTTTGGCGAACCCAAGATTAGACATTGTTTTGTTGGTATATAGACGAATGACAAATATTACATTAAGAAGACTACACTCACTAGAAATAAATTTAAGGTGCATCAGAACACACATAACATAAAGTTATATCTAATACAATTCTTAGTAACTATTATGTTTTCAATTAGATGATTTAAAATAATGGCATGCAATGACTGTGTTAAGTAGGCACTTCAGAAGTTCAATTAAATATCAATCCATGATAAAAATGATGACTAGCAAAACCTGGCGCCATTTTCATCGTTCCTTTCTCCCCTTTTTAAGATTTCAAATATTCTTCCAATTCTTGTTCTAGAATTTGCAGCACTTCATAGCGCGACAAAGGATAAATACCGCATTTTTTAAAACCAGTAATTATATTTTCTTCAGTTGTTTCATTTAGATCAATAGTCTTATTTACAAGGTCGTAGAATATGTCCTTTGGCAGTCCTAGAGCTGCACTATCTGCTGATTTTTGCTGCCAGCAGAACAGCTGACCCGTTGGTGTTTCGCGCCATTCTATCAAAACTGTACGCCAGGCCGATTGCAGGTATTCATAGTACTCTATATCAAAGGGATGCAGCCGACTAGAATTGCCCAAAGGACAAATAAACTTAATGTCATGCTCCTCACACATCTGTAGTGCATGGACACTAACATGTGCGCTCAAATTATCAGAGATTAGAATTTTCTTTCCTGGTTTGTCTTTTATTCTTGGCAGGAAATGTTTCTCGAGCCAGTGATCAAACACATTTGTGTCTATCCAACCAGTGGTCGATGAACTCGTGTTTGAATGATCGCTAGGAATGGCAGGCTTCTCTTTAAAAATGAAGAAGGGAGGTATCAGCTCTCCAATAGCATTACCACAGAAAACAACTGTGTACATTGACTTTGCAGTATAATTATCGAATTCTGGGTGACGAGAAGCACGTTTAAACAAAAGACTATACATATTTGGGTCATGCTCGAATCCGCATTCATCTATATTGTAGATATTGTCAGGAGTCACGTCGTCCATGTCTCTTTGCAGGCGATCAAAAAAGTCGTTCACCGTCGTGGTATCTATTGCAATTGTTTTTTTAGAGGTCTCTTCATTGTACATGATAACATCTTTTACATCTTGGTTCCTCTCCAAAAATTGTTTACACCAAAATGTTCCTGGCATGTTGTCACGGAACCTCATGCCCCTTTTGTCCACGGTGTGTAGGTAAGCTTTCACAACGTCTGTGATGTCTGGGGAAGTAACCGGAATGCCCATATCATTTAAAGCGATTAAGTGTTGCTTGAAAATATCCTCTTCTTCCATCGTTACCGACATTCTTAAACAAGGCAGCGTTTTCCTTGTGGGTTTTTTTCTTTGAATCTCTTTGAGACAGAATCTTATAGTGGCTACAGGTATACGGTAGAGCTTTGCTGCTTCTTTTACAGTTAATGCTTTAGATTGAACTTTTACTAAAGCATCTCGCAGTATTGCTTCTGTGTATGTCTTTTCTTTCGGCTTGGCTCGCGATTTTCTGCCGGATGAGGATGTAGGTTCTGGTTCTTCAATGCATATAGGTTCTGGTTCTTCAATGCATATAGGTTCTGGTTCTTCAATGCATATAGGTTCTGGTTCTTCAGTGCATGTTGGTTCTGGTTCTTCAATGCATATAGGTTCTGGTTCTTCAGTGCATGTTGGTTCTGGTTCTTCAATGCTTATAGGTTCTGGTTCTTCAATATATATAGGGTCTGGTTCTTCATTGCCTGCAAAAAAAAAAACACAATCGTAACCACAATTTAATGGTAAAATTACTTATCTTATTAGTAAAAATAGTAGGTGAGTACCTATTATGAAGCAGAAAGAATGTGTTAGACTAAATTATTTATAAATATTCTCAAGACTAGAGACGGGATGTGGGGTGTTGGTTCACTATCGTATCTGTTGTGATGAAAAGATTCTGACTTGGCTTAAATAGATTATATAATTCAATGTGAAAAAAAATATCTATAAATTACGAAATCATTAATATACTTACTTAATTAATACAAATGTTTCTCATAGAAATCACACGTACAATAGATTATGATGGCTAAAATTGTTTATTCTTGTTAAAAATAAAAATAAAATAATGCTCAATTTAGTTTTGAAATTTTGTCATAAATAAATGTAGTGCAGGTTAGCGGGATCAACTTTGCTTATTGTAGTTTATTTATTACTTGACCTACGGCTCCCCTTAAATTGTACAACAACCACATCTTCTACATCTTGTAAAGTGAACAAAAAAAAACTAGAAAAAAAATTGTAGCCTTAAATCTTGACGTATGTTCCATCAGTATACCTAAGGTATTTCGGAGGCTTATGAGAATGACCACCAGATGCTTTCAATAGCTCCCCATTGTTTAACACCACTAAGAAGGCTTTACAATCAGCAGTGCTTGTACAACGCCATCTGAATCCGATTTTTGTCTTAAATCCAAACGTATATGTATAATCTTTATACATCAAGTACTTCCTTCCATTGGCCAGTTTCATCTCCTTGTACGTAGCTGGAAAATGAGAAAAATGTGTAGGTTATTAATATGTCAGCATCATCATTTGTTTACACGGGCTGTCCCGTATTTAATGGATAACCTTTTAAGGGGTCATTGTACTCATCATTATGAACAACTTTTACTATGTAACCAAACCTGTTATCGCGAAAAAAATCAGCTGTTCCCTAAATTTTGACGAGCATTCGCGATTTCAGTTTTGATCCCATAGTAAAAGTTGTTGAGGAGCTCGTGGCTAAGTAATAACAGCCGCACGGGTCGATCCGTCAGGTTAAGCTACGCTTGCCGAGGTTGGTCAGTGGATGGTGACCATCTTTACATACCGAGATTCCTCCGTGCCTCGAAAAGCACGTTAAGCCGTTGGTCCCGGCTGCTATTCGTGGATCTTCGACAGTCGTTACGGGTCGTCAGAAGCCCGAAAGTCTGACAACCAGTCTTACCAAGGGGTATCGTATTACCCAGTTACTGGGTTGTGGAAGTCAGATAGGCAGTCGCTTCATGTAAAATACTGGTTATTCAGCTGCATCCGGTTAGACTGGAAGCTGACCTCAACATAGTTGGGAAAAGGCTAGGCAGATTGATTGATTGAGTAAAAGTTGTTCATAATGATGAGTACAATGACCCCTTGGTTATTCATTAATTACGGGATTCCCTGTAGATAACAGGTGCGTAGTGGGTACTCGCAACCGGCGAGCTTGTATGACCAGATATAAAGACGTAGACGAAGCAAAAGGAGTAATAAGGAAGTGAAGGGAGAAGAGAGGGAACCTACACACATACCCGTTCCTTCCCTCCCCCATCCCCCCCGGCCGGGGGAGGGAAGGAACGGGCATGTGTGTAGGTGGTGTTCTGTAGATTCTACCTACCTCCATGGGAAGAAGGCGTGAGTTTATATTTTGTTATGACATTTTTATTAAGGAGTGTTGTACGCACGGCTACAGATCAAGCTATATATTTCCAGTATAAGCTGATCTCGCATTGTGTAGGATTTCCTTACAATGAGAGGTCAGTGTAAACTGGAATTGTATACTTATGTGTCCTTTTTTCGGACATATCGCATTAAGGTTTTAGATTATGTATAATTTAGTCCGAGACGGACTTCACCCATGGGTTTCTACCGTATACTTACCTAAGTGGTGATTGGTAACTCACCTTGGTCTTAATGCCTAAATTTTTTGTTTTTTTTTTGTGAAAAAAAAAAAGATAATTAAGTTAAGACGTCGCAAATTCGCAAGTACTGTCCCAAACATAAATTGGTCATTGACATTTTCTCTTCATTTTATGAATTAATTCAATGTTATATAAAAAAAGGGTTTCTAAAAGCGAAATTGAAACAGTAATTATTGCTTATCAGTTTATTACGCGAATACTAAAAATACAATGAAGATAAAGCTATGACTGCGTGACTGTTTTATTAACTGAGATTTAAAAAAAGCTATAAAAAAACTACAAAGCCACTCTTCCTACTTTATATTAACAGCGGCACATATATAATACTAGTTCAAAAAAGTTTTTCTATTGAATATTATAGCCAAGTAAGTTATTATGTCGCTCTTTTATAATTTTCGTGATTATGTCACGCAGCCTTAAATCAATAAAACTAATGCCGCCTTATTACAAAACAAGGTTCATCTTCAAACCAGGTTTAAACCATGGACCCTTTTTTGAATTTTGAACCTAGCTGTAATAGAAATACAGTTCTTTATACAAAAGTGACATAATGTGACATACTGTAAACTGACTTAATGTGTCGGAATAAAGTTCGAAATTCAAAAAAGGGTCCATGGTTTAAACCTTGGTTTGAAGATGAACCTTGTTTTGTAATAAGACGGTTAGAGTTCAATTTGATTACCGTAACAGAGAAAAGCATTATTATTTATTGGTTTACTGTAATTTTACACGAAAATAAATTGTTTTGATACACGCAACAAAACAAATTGACATAATTTTAGTTAAAGTTATTTTATTAACACAAGATTCCTGGACAGGTTAATATGAACAAAATTTACAGTAAACCCTTACAAATCATGTTAGCAAAATAAATCCCATTAATTTTACTCAAAAGCGAAAACAATCTAATCTAAATGAACCAACTAATATGTTATGATCGTTTTATCAAAACACTATACGATTACGGGATTATGTGAATTCATATTTTAATTACATTATAACGTTCCACGTAGCATGGGCGGTTTTTTAACCCACGTCCCTTAAGGCGAAAGCGCCAGGGTAGCCCGCTAAATTCAAAAATTCTTACGTTTTTTGCAATTTGTAGGTCAGTGTGAGTTTGTATGTTGATTAAAATATGATTCGCGGCCGTAGCTAATATGGTTTTACAGAATTATAATCATTAGAATCAGCAATACAGCTCCATATGTTAGCATTTACCTCAAACCGCATGATTTCATGAAATCGCTAGATTTGAGGTAAATGCTAACTTATGGAGTTGTATTGCTGATTCTAATGATTATAATTCTGTAAAGCCATATTAGCTACAGCCGCGAATCATATTTTAATCAACATACAAGCTCACACTGACCTACAAATTGCAAAAAACGTAAGAAATTTTGAATTTCGCGGGCTACCCTGGCGCATCAACCTTAAGAGGGGAGGTGGCCTACGATTCTCCATACAAAAGTATTCCCCGTTTTTCTTCCTGAATAATGCCTCTAGAACAATCTTTTTTTTTTTTTTCATAAAATCTAAGTCTGCTGTAGACACGTCTCTGTCATTTCCTTTTTTTCAGGAACTAATTAGTAAAGAAAATATGACCCTCCAAAAATTACAAGAAATGCCCCATTTTTACCGCCGCCGTGATGACTACCAGACAAATTCTAAAAGTTTTTAACATAAAATAAAATGATAGGAACCTAGACACACTATTTCTTAAAATTTTAATGAAAAAAATAATTGAATCGGCACAGTTTTCGATGAGAAAAAAAGGGGAATACGAAACGTCGATATCGTCGGTCTGAGCTGCAGCTGTACCTATTGTACTCTCTTATCACTGTTCGGGCACAGCGCGACGGCAATAGTTTCTTCAAATACCTATTTTTCAAATTCCTCGTAGACCACCTCCCCTCTTAAACAACCGCTCATGCGTAAATGGGTTAGGTAAGGCTACCCGCATAAGAATCATTTGCGACTGCTACCAGCACGCTTAGCATGACCGCCATAGAAACGACGGGTTTTGTCAACGGAAGAATAGACAAAATGGATAGTAGAAATATTTGTACGCATTCTACGCGTCTAAGCATGGCAATGTGTATTTTTGTCTATTCTTCCGTCGACAAAACGTCGTCATGCTACGCGTGCAGTAGTCTGCAACATTCAACACTTCTCATACATTTTGAAGGGGCTCGCAGCACACGTGTTGCAAGAGACGACCACTTCACCGAACTGATAAAAAAAAAACAATAATGTTACGAGTAAATTAACCATACTGTTAACCCTGCACTACACTACTCGCGAAGTTGCTTCGACGAAGTACTGGTCGAAGTTGACCGAAGTCCGAAGTACGTGACTATACACTAGTGCAAGCATGCGAGGAGCTCAGCCCGCGGCGGCGCACCACCCGCACTCTATGCACCATGGATAACATTACTGCCGTTTCAATGTGCACTCTCGCGTATTCTAGCTACGTGTGTAATTCGCATCTCGACGCGAACTGACTGAAGTGAGCCGAGTAGTGTGTGAGACGCTTTGTGTTAGAACTTCGGTACAATTCCAGTCCTTTGACTCGGGCGCAAAAACTGACAACGATCGGAAGTCGCCCGAGGCAAGCCCAGGTTGCACGAAGTAAAGCGAAGTGCCCTTGTACACTCTCGTATTCGCTTAACATCGATCAACTTCATAAGAGAGTGCGGTTAAACCAAAGATTAATACAGATGGGACACTCCGTAATTTAGGTATGAAGCTACAAGTACGCGGCGGGCCCCGTCCGCGGGGCTGGTTCAGTAGGTCAGAAGGTATAAGAGTTACGCAATAGAAAGAGAGGCAACTTGTAGTTGAATATAACTGTAGGTAATAAGCGTTGTGCGACCTGAATTGCACTTTATTGTGTCGCAGCAAGAACCGCTTTTTATGTAAATGATTTTGCGGAGTGTCCCATCTGTATTAATCTGTGGTTAAACTAACGTTACATTATGTAACCTTGAAAGAATGATGCAATAGCTACTAATTATGATTTCGGGGAACGGTGAGTAAAGGCTCGATGCCGACGTGACGGTGCGACGTGATTCTGGTAGAACAACTTTCAGGAAGTTTTTATAGAAATTGTTCTAATAGAATCACGTCGCGCCTGTCTGCAGCAGTCTTTAGGAACATAACATAATTACTAAGTTATTTGAATAGCCAAACAACAACACAATTTAACATCCAATACGTTAACCAATGTTAGCTAATTACAATAATTTTACATCATTATTCAACACACATTAACTAAGACAAAATGTCTACAGTATTAATTCTATGTTAGTATCTTAATTAAAGTCGCTAATCTAAACATAAACACACACGTTTTAGCAAAAGAATTAATAAGAAAAAAATCGATTACAATTTTTCAAAAAAATGTTCAGCCCATTACCAATTTTTAATCTAATTATGAAGCTAGTAATAAAGAAAGATTTCAATTAAAAGATCCATCACTACCACAAGACAGTGATTAATCTAATTCAGTACAACGGTCGTAAAAGTACCCTTAACGAAGCCGTGAGTCACTTGTTCTTCCCGTTATTATGTACGGAACCTGGGAGTGACGTAATCAGTGGGCGCTCAACAGATTTTTTTCCCTAGCTTTGGGCCACTCAAGCGGACAACTACTCCCCCGATTCGCATAATGTTTTGCGTGCGTTACATTGCGCACTACGGTAAATACCAAATTTTCAGATCAAAAATAAATGTCTTTTCGCAGCAATTATTTTTGAACAAGTTAGAAAGAATAGTACTGTCAAGACGCCATTCTGTTCCGCAATACTCGCAAACTTCATTACCAAAGCGTACTAATTTGACAGCTATGGTGTATTTGAAAGCTATCGGCAGTACTAATTTGACAGCTATGGTGTATTTGAAAGCTATCGGCAGTACTAATTTGACAGCTATCGTGTATTTGAAAGCTATCGGCAGTACTAATTTGACAGCTATGGTGTATTTGAAAGCTATCGGCAGTACTAATTTGACAGCTCTCATGTATTTGAAAGCTATCGGCAGTACTAATTTGACAGCTATCGTGTATATGAAAGCTATCGGCTGTACTAATTTGACAGCTATGGTGTATTTGAAAGCTATCGGCAGTTCTAATTTGACAGCTCTCATGTATTTGAAAGCTATCGGCAGTACTAATTTGACAGCTATCGTGTATATGAAAGCTATCGGCTGTACTAATTTGACAGCTATGGTGTATTTGAAAGCTATCGGCAGTACTAATTTGACAGCTCTCATGTATTTGAAAGCTATCGGCAGTACTAATTTGACAGCTATCGTGTATATGAAAGCTATCGGCTGTACTAATTTGACAGCTATGGTGTATTTGAAAGCTATCGGCAGTACTAATTTGACAGCTCTCATGTATTTGAAAGCTATCGGCAGTACTAATTTGACAGCTATCGTGTATTTGAAAGCTATCGGCTGTACTAATTTGACAGCTATGGTGTATTTGAAAGCTATCGGCAGTTCTAATTTGCCAGCTATCGTGTGAAGTTTGCAACAAGCGCGATCCTATTCTTAGTTGGCTCGCATAGTAACTTAGTTTGATTTACAGAATGCGTAGATGACGGCTTTGTGAAGGGTAACTTTACACCCTGTGTATGTCGCAGCCATCTGGTTTAATTAGCCGTTTACTTAACGGCCTAGCCTTTTAACTAAACGGCGCGTTAAACTAGCGGCCTGAATGATATTCAACAATATACACTAAGTTCCATTGTGTTAAAGAACAAACAATATACACTAAGTTCGATTATGATAAAGAACAGTCTAACAGTGCAATTGGTCATCGTCATTGATTTATAGTATAGTTAATCTATTTATGTTAAATTTATTTAAATTTTCAATCAAAATATCAAAATTATACAAAACATTGTTGGTCAGGAATAACGATTTCATCAAATCACACAATTATGTCATTTAAAGCTTGGGTTTCCTAAGAAACCGGTGCCGTCAATAACGGCAGCAAACTGACGTCTTTCTTGAAAATGACAGTAGGTGTTTCTTATCCAAACACCTACTGTCATTTTCAAGAAAAACGTCAGTGTCAAAAATGCAGTAATTTTGCGAACGTAATCTGACGGCACCGCTTTCTTAAGAAACCCAAGCTTAATCGGTTGACGGACACTGAACGAGACAAAATAGGAGTTTTTATTACGCCTATGAGCATTTAGTGTCCCTCAAAGTGTTAAGTTTTTCAAGAAAGAATTATGCTAGGTCTAAAGTAGAGCAACATGTTGATACCGGTACCGTATCAAACTTCAGAAAGCTGTCAATGACGATACAAAAAATATTTAGACTGCTTTAACAGTAACATCAGTATTCATAAACAATATAATCGCATGATTTGTTAAGATTATCTTTTATAAGTTTGTATCTTCCATCTTCAGTTTCTGCGAAGAGTTTGGGGGGATGGCAATGCTCGCCTGGTTCCTTTTTGATGGAGAAGTCGTTGTTGACGATGACGCCGACGTAGCAGTTGTTGGTATTGATACAGCGCCATCTCTTTTTCAAATAAGGAGTCTTAGAGTAGTAGTGCCCTTTGTATTTTAGCAGCAATTTGTCCTGGACCGTTGTTATCAGTTGCACTGTAAGAAATTATGCTGTTGTAGTATTAATTCCAAATGGTTTGTAATAACTAAAATTTAAACGCACTGCATGAATGTGATGCTTAAAAAAAAATGTTAATATTTTATAAAGAAAGAAAGAAAGAAAGAAAGAAAGAAAACACATTTATTTAGCACACTAAATTAAATTAAAATTTAATTAAATAACGAGTACATTCAAGGAAAAATATTATCAATAAATGTATAAATCGTAGGTGGTTTTCATTATTTTGTTTTATGTAAAATGTAACACATTTATTTAGCACACTAAATTAAATTAAAATTAATTAAATAACGAGTACATTCAAGGAAAAATATTATCAATAAATGTATAAATCGTAGGTGGTTTTCATTATTTTGTTTTATGTAAAATGTAATGTATCATTTTTGATACACTGCATTGCGGGTGTTAAAAAAACAATTGTTTAGCTTCTTTGGTCCATTTTATTTATTAGCTAGTTATCTATGGAAATCATTCAATATAAATAAATAAATAATAAATATCCTTGGACATTTCACACAACGCCATCTAGTCCCAAGCTAAGCAACCTAATGCTTGTGTTATGGTAACGAGATGGCTGATAAACTACTTATATACATTTTTCTTTGTAAATACATACATATTATAGATAGAAAAACACCAACAACATTTTTTTTGATGCTGCACAAAGTGTAACACTTAGTACACATAATTGAGGTTAACAATTTACAATTCCGCATCTTACAACGCATACGTTTATTTGGTATTTTTTCGTTATGGCCAAAATTATCTAACCTGATATTTGTCGCAGGAACTATTTGTAATGTTTTGTCAGGCCTAACTGGAGGTTCCTACTGACTACTGCTTGAACTTTGTCTCCATCTTTGGTTAGATGGTGTGTACTTACAAAGATTTTCTGGTATTAAAGTCAGCCAAATTCAGCAGAAATTTTTTGGGTAAGTATTCTTTTCTTGTTTTTGACAATTTTATACGGTACCAATGACCTGATTACTGTGAGGTCTAAGAGATGGTACAATAACCTAATATAAAACAAAAATCTTTTGACAGGTAATAATGAAATGTATTTTATTTACCTACCTTTAAACCGACCACATAGATTCGGAATTTCAAAGGCAGCAAATCACGCACAGACTGCCATGCGGAATTTCGAATCGGAGAAAATTTTGAACGAAGAACTAGATTTTGAATGGATTTGCTGCCTTCGAAATTCCGAATCGATATTTCGAAACGGAATTCCGAAAAAAAAATCCGAAAGTATGTGGCCGGCCTTATAGGCAAAAATAATACGAAGGAATAAAAAAGGAATAAGTAAGAAAATTATGAATACCAATAAATAATAAGTTAATTAAAAAAATTAAATTCTTCGTATTTTTGGCTATTATAATTTCAAGACCGTACCAAAAAACTGCACAAAAGTTATTCGTTTATACTTTACAAAAAGATTACGAGAACATTTTGATTTTGATTTTTGAACTATGTCACACTATGACTCTTTTTTTCCGAATTCAATTAAATTGAATCAGTAGAGAATCGAGTTGAGGCGGGTATCACACGTCCGCCGCGAAACCGCATGATGTTCTGCTAGTCAAATCGTTATTCGTTCGTGAGTCATTCGGTTTTTTTTTTTTGCGATTTGATTGAATTGGAGTACTGCGGTTTCGCTGCTATGGTTTCGCGGCGGTGTGATACCCGCCTGAATGGCATGCGATTGGAGAGGCCATGTCCAGCAGTGGATTGCTGTAGGCTGATGATGATGATGATGACAATCTTTCATTGATTGTCATTACCAGTACTAAGCCCGTCACAGACGTAGCTATAATATATATTAATATACTGTGAATTTCTTAGTGTAATATAAATATATATTATAGCTATGTCTGAGGTCGCTCTAAGTTTACTATGGAAAATGTATCGTAATATGTCTTGCTATAATATATATTATAGCTACGTCTGTGACGGGCTTTATAGTATTCATTATTAGTATTATTATTTGATTGCCAGTTAGGACCTTGTCAGTATACGATGCAAATGGCGTCAAAAAATTAGCTATCTTTATCACGTGAGCCGCGTTTTTGTTACATATTATCAATCAATCTGCCTAGCCTTTTCCCAACTATGTTGGGGTCGGCTTCCAGTCTAACCGGATGCAGCTGAATACCAGTATTTTACATGGAGCGACTGCCTATCTGACCTCCACAACCCAGTTACTGCGTAATACGATACCCCTTGGTAAGACTGGTTGTCAGACTTTCGGGCTTCTGACGACCCGTAACGACTGTCAAAGATCCACGAATAACAGCCGGGACCAACGGTTTAACGTGCTTTCCGAGGCACGGAGGAATCTCGGTATGTAAAGATGGTCACCCATCCACTGACCAACCCCGGCAAGCGTAGCTTAACCTGACGGATCGACCCATGCGGCTGTTATTACTTAGCCACGAGCTCCTTTTGTTACATATTATATTAAACGTTTTATAATTTTTTTAAATTTTTATAATTTTTTTCATGTGAGCCGCGTAGCTATATCAATACTTTATCACGTGAGCCGCGTTTTTGTTACATCTTAAACGTTTTATAATTTTTTGTCGCCATTTGCATTGTATACTGACAAGGTACTATCTGGCATGATCAAGGTTTTCGTAGGCTGACTGCGTGTTGTTTTTTTTATTACATATACTAACTGCATTACCCCGCGGTTTCACCCGCGTAGACTGGGATAAAAAGTAGCCTATGTGTTAATCCAGGGTATAAGCTATCTACATACCAAATTTCATCCAAATCGGTCCAGACGATTGAGCGTGAAGAAGTAACAAACACACAAAAACACACACACACACTCACAAACTTTCGCCTTTAAAATAATAGTGAAAAAGTCTACTAAATACTAATCTCATTAGTTTCTATCTTAATCCTCCTATCCCTCTTTGATTATAAGTATATGGACTTCGAATGCTGATGTACTTTCCACTTCTGACCTTCTGGTATTCTTTCGGAGGATGAATATGGTCCTTAGGTTCCCTCAGAACTGTTAATTTGCTATCCGTAGTAAGTGATGAGTAACAATAATTAGTATTAACACAGCGCCAGACATTTTGACTATCGTTTTTCTTCGCATAACAATAGCCTTTATATCTGAATAGGATTTTGTTATCCAATGTTGTTATTATTTCTCCTGAAATGTGATCATCAGATTTCATTACTAAATGGGTTTCAAAATGCGCCAAATGTATAATAACTTCCTCCTTATTTGAAGTCAGTTAAAATATTTAAAGCTTTTTGAAACAATTTGAGTAATTTTTTCGTAACTTACAAAAAAAAAAAATACCTGACTTTAAATTAGTCAAATTTTTACTCAATTTCTGTTTTTTATCTGCACCTTCGCAGCCATTGATTTAACTAATTAAAACAATATATACTTACATTTCAGTACTTTTTAAGATTATTAAATTAAAATACGGTTTATTTTCTAAATAACTTTAATGTTTATTTACACATTAAATATTTGCTCTGTAGGTACATATTACATTATATTTTAAAACAGAATATGAATTCAACTGAAAATTACTGTTACACATCAATCAACAAGTAACCTACTCACAATGATGTAAATATGATCAATTTATTAATACCTATATAAGGGATGATGACAAATTTTTTTTTTTCAGTCATGTGGATTATTAAAAAATATTGGACACGTATTTTTTTATTTTTTACGTAATCATATGATTACGGCGATACATTGATTTAAAATAGGGCATGACGTCACGCCTATCTAGATTTTATACGTGGAAGTGACGTAGCGAACCTCCACTCCCAACTTTAATAAGTGTTATCTAAGTATTTTTTTTATTAATATGATAAAGCAAAAAATACGTGTCTAATATGTTTTAATATATTATCTAACTGACGGACTAAATAGAATTTCTTTTTTTTTACCCCGGCATTTAATACTTATTATAATGAATGAGATATATAAGTTGATCTATTGACAGACGCAAATTAAAAGCAATACAGACAGTCCATTTTCGTTCAATTTATGTTATATTATTTTCATAACTCGATATCTTTTACATTAGTTTATTTAGAATAAATATGACAGTTTGATATATTTTCTATACAAAAGCTGTCAAATTGAAATATTTATTCTTCAGATAAGAGTTATCTGACTATTGAAAAATTAGCCCTTACAAAAATTTCAAACATAACTTTACAATTCTTGTTAAAAGGAAGTTTGCATGTATGCAACCAGTGTTTCTGATTATGTGAATAATTGTATTCTGTTTTTGAGAAATAAATAATTGAGAAATAAACATTGATTTATAAAATAGGGAAGATACGTTTCTCCTTGACGTGGACCGCATAAATTAGGCCCACGGACATAATTTACCTTAATCGAACTGGCGTTTGTGTAGCACGTTAAGTGCGCACGTGCACGTTGTGTAATCGTCTAAATAAGCAGCAACAATGCCTTCCTGTGTTTTCAAAATGTGCATAAATAGACCAACGAGTACAAACCAACGGCGTTTTGATTTAATCCACCGATAGGTTATTATGGCATTTATGCGGCCAAGAAAATGGTCCATCACTGATAAAGAGTCCTTCAGAGTTCATGTAGAATATCTTAGGAGGATGCTCGTGTCTTTTAGGTTGCCTAAATACTGTTAAATTATGGTCTACAGAAAGTGTGGTGTAGCAATGTCTGGTGTGAAGGCATCTCCAACTCCATTTACTCCTCGGAGTCTTGGTGTAGCAGAACCCCTGGTACCGAAGCAGGCGTCTGCCACTCGCCGTGTATATTATCTCCGCTATAAAGTTCAAGATTACGTTTATAGAACATTATAGAAATTAACCTTGATTAAAATAGTTAATTATTATTATTTTCTTTTAAATGTAGTTTAGGTATCACCAGCCCGTTCAGTAAAGGTGGTTCTGTGCTTATGTAGGTAAAGGAACTCTCAAACCTTTTACATTAGAGGTAAGAAGAAATTAACATATATATACATACAGGGTGTTTCTTTAAAGGTGTCAAGGCAGTGCGAGCTGATAGCAGAGTACCATACCTATAGATTTAAGCCCCATGTATATGTTTTTTATAGTTTTCGAGTTAGATTTAGATTAGATTTAGATTTTTTGTAGTTTTCGAGTTATTTTGGATCACTCATTTCGTATCAATGGTAGTGGTTAAGAATAGTAGTAGGTATAAAATTTATGTTTTTATTATCAACTGAGTTCTGCTTAAACGTAGAGAAATAGTAAATATCAGGATCGACAAAAACAATATGCTAAGATAATAATAAATTATAAAATATGAAAATCACAAGATTTCAGATACCACCACTTTCAACGACAGATTTCAGCAAATAAATCCCTATTTAGTACATTCTTGTTCAAAGTTGACCCCAAAAAAAGATATAATTTTTTAAAGCCATCATCTCGTTGAATCAGGAAAAATATCGAAAAATAATTATAACTCGAAAACTACAAAAAACCGTAGAACATACGTGGGGGTCAAACCGATAGGTTTGGTACTCTGCTATCAGCTCGCACTGGCTTGACCCCTTAAAAGAAACACCCTGTATACTAACTAACGCTTTTTCTGTTTGACGTGGCAGAGGTACACCAGTAAATACCGGAATGCCTACGGCTCAACTCAAGAGCCACTCACGGCTCAAGTGAAGGGTTGAGCCGTGGGTGGCACAACCGAAAGCTTTGGCTTTCGTTTATGTTTCCAACAAAATAGTTCAGCGGAGTCGTAAAGTCCAGAAGAGGTCTTATGGAACTCTTTAGGAGGATGCACGTGCTTCTTTGGTTGCCTAAACACTGTTAAGTTCTGGTCCACAATAATTGTGGAGTAACAATGTCCGGTGTGAAGGCATCTCCAACTCCATTTAGTCCTCGGATTCTTCGTGTAGCAGAACCCCTGGTACCGAAGCAGGCGGCTGCCACTCACCGTGTATATTAGCTCCGCTACAAAGTTTAAGATTATGTTTATAGATCTTTATAGGAATTAAGCTTATATTAAAATACCTAATTATTATAATTTTCTACTTAATATAATTTAGGTATCACCAGCCCGTTGAGTAAAGGTGATACCTAAATTATACAGGATAAGGCCTCAAAACTTTTACAATAGAGGCATAAAGAAATTAACACACATAAACTAACGAACATTTTTTTGTATTTGACGTGAAAACAGCATGTACATATTCCTCGAAGGCTAAGGCAGAGGTGCACAAATTCAAATACCGGAGTGCCTCAGGGCTCAACTCAAGGTTTTTGTTTACGCGGCCAAGAAAACTGTTCATCGGAGTTGTAAAGTCCAGAAGAGGTCTTATGGAACTCTTTAGGAGGATGCACGTGCTCCTTTGGTTGCCTAAACACTTTTAAGTTCTGGTCCACAAAAATTGTGGAGTAGCAATGTCCGGTGTGAAGGCATCTCCAACCCCATTTACTCCTCGGAGTCTTGGTGTAGCAGAACCCCTGGTACCGAAGCAGGTGGCTGCCACTCACCGTGTGTATTATCTCCGCTACAAAGTTTAATATTATGTTTATAAGTTTATAAGTCATTATAGGACATAAACTTGTATTTTAAAACTAAATAATTATGATAATAAGGCCCGCTTCCACCACAAATTACTAAGTACGTTTAGCGCTAAAAATCAATCTGCCTAGCCTTTTCGTTATTCTTCCTTTTAACGTACTTATTAAAACATGGTTCTTTTTCTGTCAATTGTTTTGGTGTCAAGGATTTTGGTGGAAATCCAAAGGTTCTTTTTTTAAAATTTTGATTTTGTTTAATAAACTAACAGATTTAAAATAATAATATGAACATGGTATATAAAAAGGAGGGGAAAGGTTCATAGGACATCAAATAATTCGTTCGCATTGCTGTCAACAGGAAAAGTGGTTGGCAGCATTGCCACGTTCTATGGCAATGCTGATTCTTTGCCCATAAAATAGGCCAGCCCTATTGCTTCTTAAGTTTGAAAAATTCCTCAACAACGTAAATAACTAAATGAATGTAGTTGAACTATTAAAATGAAAGGCTTTGCCATTACATTGCTATTGTGTTACGCCAGCACCTGCAGTAAAAGTTTTGAGGCTTTTTTTGCAGGTGTAGAAAAAGGCCTCAAAACTTTTACAATACGGGTAAGAAGAAATAACCAAACTGGTCAAGTGCGCAATATCGCTGACCACACCAAAGCGTACTGTATTTGCTATAAGACATTTATTATTAAGGAGGTTGCCTGTTCCAAAATTATGATTTAAGGAACGAACAATTGTTGTTTTCTATTCTTAACAAACCCACTTCTCCTTCTTACCTGACTTCCCATATTCAATACTTATGCTCTGCCCATAGTAAAAACCTTCGCTCCACCAATAATCGTCTTTTACGATGTCCTTCTCACCGCTCTGGTTTCATTCACTCTTCTTTCTTTGTACAGGCGGTCTTTCTTTGGAACGTGCTCCCTCTGAAAATCAGGATGGCAACCAATCGGTTGTCTTTTAAAGTGAAGACACGTGAGGTATGCTTTGCACTTAGGCAGTTGGGTGCAGCTCCAACGGGTCTGAGTCTGAGTTTTATAGTGCATGAAGAACGTTTGACCTTGGTAGTAGAGCCTCTGTTTCCCGCTTTCTACTGTTATCATTTTAGCTCAAATTGACAATAAAGCAGTTTTCATTCATCACATAAATAATACAGAGAATAGGTACAGGTATGCAGGCAACTTCACTAATGTTATTAAACACTGTTGTGAGTGTGTTTAGTAGTAAATTTTCTTAAATCACTCGCTGGTAAGAGCTGGATGAGAGTTGTCGAGAATCGAGCTGAATGGCGTGAAATTGGAGAGGCTTATGTCCAGCAGTGGACTGCTATAGGCTGATGATGATGACTCGCTTAAGTATGCCATAATCTTAAAGTTATTAAGCACACAATAAAATGAATATTGGCAGTGTACTACTTCTAGTAGTAGTTCCAAAATACCCTTTTTACAAAGCGATAATACTCTCTAGTATCGTATTATT
This sequence comes from Cosmia trapezina, assembly GCA_905163495.3. Lineage (NCBI taxonomy): Eukaryota > Metazoa > Arthropoda > Insecta > Lepidoptera > Noctuidae > Cosmia > Cosmia trapezina. The sequence goes on from LR991029.1 coordinate 23,340,269, forward strand.
GTTCCGTCGTGGTGCTATGAGCCACGGATGCTTCTGGGAAATCCTTCAAAAGCAGGGATGCTTTGAATACAGAAAAACTGTCGTGTAGCCGATTCTCTCGGTATTTACCATCGCGAACATTTGCGGTGAACCACTTTTGAACACTTTTGTCAACCTTATTGCCACAGCAATAAGGTACGTAGGAGATGACGACTGATAGAGAAAGTATATTAAAATAAAGACGTGCTGCGTCAAACTCAAACAAAATGGTATAGGGAAGAGATAGATAGCCAAGTAGAAAATAACAAACAAAAAACCCGTGTTCCAAAAACCAGCTTTCTATTCCTGCTATTTGAAGAGTTATGGTTTATTGGAAATGTTTCATAGGCTCGATGAAATTCCAACTTTCTAGATACTACAATATTGCTTTCTTGCGTCGATATCTACCACTGCTACATTCAATAAGTTGTTTTTCCTATATGTATGTTCAGTATTGCTGTCGTGGATTTTATGGAATGCCGAGTTTTGGTGGTGCAGTGCCATTTTTCAACGTTATTTCTATCGTATTGCCTGTAGCAAGTAGATTAACGATAATTATAAACTTGACTGGAAACATATGGAATTACACGAATAAGTGGTATAAAAAATGAGCTTCTTGACATTACTCATTAAAACTACTGTATTGAAGTATAAAATTTTATTTTAAATTCGAATATATCTGCCATTACTTTCAACATGTTGCTTCATTTTATGATTATGTTCAATATAACCATCGAGGATGTTGAAGTAACTGTCCAATATAAGGAAACACTTGCATTTCGGTTGGCTGGTGCACTGCCATTTGTCTTGAAGTTTCTTTCTTTCGTACCGCTTGTAGAATGTGTAGCCCTGGTACAAAACGAGCTGCTTGCCATTTACCATCGTTATAAGCTTGGCTGGAAACATAAGGTAATACACAAATAAGTGTTATACGAATGAGCCTCTTATTGGTAATAACAAATTTTGAATGTAAAAAGCTTCTTGCCATTAGTCATTAAAACAACAATATTGAAGTAGAAAATTTTATTTTAAACTCGAATATATCTGCCATTACTTTCAATATGTTGCTTCATCTTATGATTATGTTCAATATAGCCATCGAGGATGTCGAAGTTACTGTTCAATATAAGGTAAGCCTTGCATTTCGGCATGCTGGTGCACTGCCATTTGTCCTGCAGTTTCTTTCTTTCGTACCTCTTGTAGAACGTGTAGCCCTGGTACAAAACGAGTTGCTTGCCATTTAACATCGTTATAAGCTTGGCTGGAAACATAATGTATTAGTAGTACACAAAATAAGCGGTAAATGAATAATTTATTCACAACAGCTTTCTGAGTTAGTTATTTAAATAAAATAATTTAAATGATTTTAAGTTTGATTTATTAGTATCTTTCTCATTTTTGACAACGTGAAATTCATAAATTCTTATAACATACTTTCGTGAATATGTGCTGCTAGGGTTTGTAACAAGTATTATGTGTTGACATGTTGCTGTCTTTTATCTTCAAATGCTTGTCAGTCACGCACCTATGCGTACCATTACTTGACATACACGGTTGAGTTCTTGCAATATCATCGACTAAATGTTTTACTACAGTATTTTTTGTAATAACAGTGCCCTTCATACAAAATGAGCTTGATGCCATTACCTCGTCATTAAAACCACAATAATAATAGTAAAACATACTTTGGACAAAATCGCTATCAGTGTTAATACCAATTTTCTTAAGATCTATGTTAATAAAAGTGACATCAATCTCTTTTAATTTTCTCTGTAACAATATCGAATAATAGAATTTTATTTTACATTTGAAAGTATCTACCGCTTCCATTATCAATAAGTTGTTTTTTCACATGATTATGTTCAGTATTGCTGTCGTAGATGTTTAAGTTATTGTCTGTTATAAGGAAGGCTCCGCATTTTGGTTGCCTGGTGCAGAGCCACTTGTAAACTTTTTTTTTATCATGCTGCGTGTAGAACGTGTAGCCCTGGTATAAAACAAGCTGCTCGTCAGTTATCATCGTTATAAGCTTGGCTGGAAACAAAATTTTACACAAAATAAGCGGTGATTTTCACTTCAATTATTTTGGGGATTTGGAATCATTGAGGTTAAGTAGGTACTTACCTACGTACTTACCCACTCCTTTGGTTTAGAGAAATTCAACAGATATAACGGTTCTTAATCCTTGAGCTCTTAGTATCTCTAGTTCTATTAGTGTATAATTGATTTGTCAAGTAACCTACATAACATTTTAGAAGGGTTTTTAGTGTAATTGAATCAGAGTGAAACATAATTGTTTTATTCTTATTTGGGATATATTTATGCAACCCATAAATTTTCAGAAAGTACTCCTGAAACCTTTCATTGGATACCAAGCACGATATATTAATTAAAAAAAAAAACAATTTTGAAGAAAATAAAATCAATTTACAGTGTGTTTCATAAGAACGTGACCGGGATAAAAAATAGTATTCGAGGGTTTATTCCGAAACAAAAAATACGAGCAAGTAGCCCAACATTTTGCCCACGACTCATCAACAAACATAACCAGTAGGTACTCGCGATTGCGTCGTACAGAGCGCACTTTTCCCTAGATGAGTGTTACGTATGCTTCCCGCTATGAGGCAGTGTTTCTTTGTTCGCATCCCAAAGGTCCCAAACTGTCACACGGTCAGGCTGCAAAGTAGATGAAAAAATCTAAGGCGTTCGTGAAGAAGTGGGTGAACCGATATTTAGAGGTTAAACATGTCGATGAGGTCATCGACATGTTTAACCTCTAAATATCGGTTTCCTACCTGAACGTGGTATAACGAGAAAAACGTCATCCGCCGAGGAAAAACGGATCACTCAACTATTCTTGAAAAATCCACGCCTATCTTTGCGATCCGCACAAGAAGAATAAAGGAAAAAAGGACTTAATATATCTATTGCTACAAAGAAGACGTTTAGTGGAGAATAAGCTAAAATATCGAAGCACATTCAAGAAACCTCTTCTTTCAGAAAAACGCGTAGAAAAAAAAATGGCCTGGGCAAGAGAAAACATATACCGTGCCTAGGAAAAGATAATCTTTTTTACGAAGCTTCGTTTTGGGCAAATAGTATCACACCTCGTGTTTAGACAACTGCCGACAACAGACTTGTCGAACGAACTGTAAAACACCCGGTAAAGGTGCATGTTTGGGAATGCTTCTCAAAAAGGGGATTTGGTAAATTGTACTTGTTTACCGGGTCTCTGAATGCTGTAAAGATGAACCAAATATACCAGAAAGCATTATTACCATCTGCCCGAAGACTATTCCTAAGGCCAAATGAATCATGGATATTACAAGAAGACAACGACCCTGAACACCGAAGTCGAATGTGTACCGCCTGGAAACAAGAAAATCACATCGAGGTCTTGGACTGGCCCTCACAATCTCCTGATGCAAACCCAATTGAAAATGTTTGGGCGTTAATGAAGCTTAAACTTCGAAGAAAAAAAACTTTTTAACAAAAAAAAAAACCGACTTCCAAAAATCACTACAAAGTGAAAAATAACTTTGATTTCGGAAGTCGGTGTCTTTCGTTTTTTATTTACTTTCTTTTTTTTTGCCACCGACTTCCGAAATCAAAGTTATTTTTCACTTTGTAGTGATTTTTGGAAGTCGGTTTTTTTTTTTGTTAAAAAGTTTTTATTTCTTGCTTTTTAGTGGGTCTGTTTATAATTTGTATAAGTTACAATAGTCTAATGTCAATTGCTCATCACATGTTACAAAATATTGCTTTTCCCGATGCTGGGACGTTAATTGTTGAGGAGTTCTGCTGGTAAGAACCAGGAGAACTCCTCAACAACCACTCACCACACGCATTGTTTGACGAGCGGAAATTGCTTAGCAACCATATTAAAGTAATCGAATCGCAACCCGTGAAATATTTATCATTGAGTAGTTCCGGTAGCCATCTGTGGTCTTCATCATCAGTTCCACTTCACCAAGTGGTGCTTTCCGAGAGCAAATGCACAAGCTACTATAAAAAATACCCAAATCGCTATAGGTGTGCCTATAATATTTGAAGAGTTCCTTCGATTTCTCCAGGATCCCATCATCAGAACTGAATTTTGAAAAAAATGGGACCATTTGGGAAGTATACCCTTTCCAACAAAAAAATAATTTTTCAAATCGGTTGGCAAGCGACGGAGTTAAGCGCGAACAAACATAAAAAAAAAAAAAAAAAAAAAAAAAAAAAAAAAAAAAAAATACAAACATCCGAATTGAGAACCTCCTCCTTTTTTAGAAGTCGGTTAAAAAAAAAGACACTAACGGCCGACGAGCTTACTCGCAATTTAAATACCATTATGGAGATCAGTATCCCGTGAATACGCTGTAAAATTAGACGAAAGTAGGCCTCAAAGATGCCTGGCCATTACTGGACAACGGAGGAGACTGGACACATTATTAAAAATAAAGCATTCAAGTATATATACGCGTCTTTTTTTTTTTAAAACGCTTAGACTTGTGCACGCTCTTGTGTTACATAGTGTAAATTCAATTTTAAATTTTGACACGAGTATTTTAGATTCGAATATATCTACCGCATCTGTCTTCAACAAGTTGTTTTTTTTTATGATTATGTTCAACGTTGCTGTGTTGGATGTTTAAGTTACTGTCCGTTAAAAGGAAGGCCTTGCATTTCGGTTGACTTGTGCAGTGCCACTTGTCACACTTCTTTCTATCGTACTGCTTGTAGAACGTGTAGCCTTGGTACAAAACCAACTGCTTGCCATTTATCATCGTTATAAACTTGGCTGAAAACGTAAAGTATCACATAACATAAGCGGTTAGAACAAACAAGGGGTAAGTCTAAGCGGTAAGTAAATAATTTATCAAGCTTGCAGTAATGAAAGAGGATAGGGGTCATTTTTTATTAGTCAGATTGACACTTACATACTGTTTCTGTAATTTTTAAATAAGTGACAGCATGACTTCGAGCGTTTCAACCGCCGTCATTATCCTCGACCAAAAGTTGATGAAAAAGAATATATTTAATGATATATTTCAGCAATTCTCAGATTCTGGTTCTTTATCCGGTTTTTGGGAATTGCTGAAATATTTCATTAAATATATTCTTTTCATCATATTTTTGTTGAGGATAATGACGGCGGTTGAAACGCTCGAAGATTCGCCCATATTTGAAAATGTATTTTGTGTTTGTTTTAAAATAAAATCAAGGATTTAGTACTTATAATTTATTTAATTTTTTTCATTATTGACAACATGAAATTCATAGAGTTTCTTTACATACGTGAATATGTGCCGCTAGGGTTTTGAACTAGTATTCTTTTGCCATGGCTATGTGTTGACCTGTTGCTGTCCTTGATCTTCAAATGGTTGTCAGTCACAACGTATGCTTGACATACGTTTGAGTTCGTGCAGTACCATCGGCTAAATCTTTTACTATTGTATTTTTTGTAGTAGCAGTATCCCTCATATAAAATCAGCTTCTTGCCATTTGTCATAGTTATAAGTTTGGCTGTAACAAAAAAAGAAGTAACACTAATAGGGTAAAGTTTTGCGTAGCAGTAAAATAGTATAGAAAGAGAACTATTGATGAAAGTAGGTACCTGTTGAGTTAATGAAAACTGTGATCTACTAAAAATTGTATGAATAAAGTTTCTGAAATTAAGACTTAAGTTGTTAAGGGAAAAAAAAAAAGTTGAAAAGTATTTTATTTATTTATTTCTCTTGGATTAGACGTAATTTTAAATAACATATTGTTTTTAATCAGGTGGTGTATTCGCGCTGAGCGTATACAACATTATTTTTTTGTTAATACTAAACCTCTTAAGGGGTCTTTGTACTCATCATTTTGAACAACTTTTACTATGGGACCAAACCAGAAATCGCGAAAAAAAAATCAGCTGTTCAGTACATTTTGACGAGTTTGATGTTGATAAATGTACTGAACAGCTGTTTTTATTTCGCGATTTCAGGTTTGGTCCCATAGTAAAAGTTGTTCAAAATGATGAGTAGAGGTTTAGTATAAACAAAAAATAATGTTGTATAGTGCAGGTGTTGATGACGTACAGCTATGCGCGCTCGCGTCCACTACGCTCGCCGAGTCGAGGCGAATCGAATAATCAGTAATCATAGCGTAAATAAGCTTACAAGTCCAAGAAACTGTCGAAGTTGGTGTACTGTTTTGGTAGTGGGGTAATATCGAACACCCTCTAGTTTGGGCTAATTTGGCATCACACAATCCTGCTTGATTTTGTATCCTAGAAATTCGATTTCATTTTTGAAAAAAATTACATTGAAGCTTATTTTTTTTAGAACTGCAAGGGACTATAGACCTACGTATTTGATATTAATTTCAACTTGATACCTTCACGCGTTCCAGCGAAAAAGATTCTTGACAGACTGACAGACAGACAGACGGACAACGAAGTGATCCTATAGGTAAGGGTTCCGTGTTTTCCTTTTGAGGTACGGAACCCTAAAAGGGGTAACTTGGCTAAGGCAGATGCGGCAACTAAACAGGACGTATAAAAGCCAGATATAGGATAGGAACTGAACATAACTTTGGTAATTAAGGATGATGCGCCACGGTAGCCCGCGAAATTCAAAATTCCTTACGTTTTTTGCAATTTGTAGGTCAGTGTGAGCTTGTATGTTGATTAGAATATGATTCGCGGCCGTAGCTAATATGACTTTACAGAATTATAATCATTAGAATCAGCAATACAACTCCATAAGTTAGCATTTAAGTACCTACCTCAAACCTCATGATTTCATGAAATCGCTAGATTTGAGGTAAATGCTAAGTTATGGAGTTGTATTGCTGATTCTAATGATTATAATTCGGTAAAGCCATATTAGTTACGGCCGCGAATCATATTTTAATCAACATACAAGCTCACACTGACCTACAAATTGCAAAAAACGTAAGAAATTTTGAATTTCGCGGGCTACCCTGGCGCTTTCGCCTTAATACAAAGGAACACAATGAAATTCAAAAAAAGTTATAATTGCACTATTAACTAACATTACATAAACAGTACATATACTTACACCACCTAGAGTTTATATAACTTGCACATACATAGACAAGCTACGTTATTCGTTACACACGTATGTATTTACCATCGGATGTTTTAAACAAATTTCGTCTTTTATGATTGTGGTCGACTTTACCGTCTTGTATCGCATATAGCTCGTCAGTCAATAGGAAACATTTACATAATCGGAAGCTGCTGCAGTGCCATTTATCGAAACCTCTTTTTTTCGTGTTCATTTTATTGAATGTAAAACCGTCGTACAGTAGGACTTCAGCGCCATTTGCCATTGTTATTAATTGAGCTGGAACCAAGAGATAGGTAATTGTTTTTAAGAAATTTTAAAAGATAACTCTTGTTATTTTATATATTTTCCTATATAAATAATTATTGATTTTACAACTGGTCTTTGAATATATACACTTGTTTCCTATCATCATTGAGGACGAGGCAATAACGAGTATAATGAAATAGTCAAACGAACTTACCTGTAAGTGAAGTTGGACGGTAATTATTATACGAAGTTATTGCCTCGTCCGAAGATGATGACAAATAAATTATTCTTATTCTTATGATGAGTCCCACCCGACCCAAACATTCCATGCTATATAGGTGTATGAGCATGGACCCTATGTTGTAAAATCAATAAGTCGCTATGAACATAATGAAGATTGTTTCAGATGGCAGCACACATCCACATAATGTCCAGCACAAATTCACGTATTTGCTGTTTTTTATTTTTCTAAATTATGTGACGCCACAGACTATAAAGTCGAGACTAATATTAGAATACTTAGATTTGGCTTCGTTGGTTTAGTGGCTGCAAGCATGAGGTCTCATGGGTTTGATTCCACGGTCGGGCAAAGTATTATTGGGTTTTTCCATCAGGAATTTCTCAGTAGCAGCCCGGAGTCTGGATTTGTGTCCGATTGATGGCAATAGGCTCGCCCTATACAACGTGTCGTCTTGCATCCTCGTCAAATTTCAGGGTGTGGTACAGAACATCAAACCGAATAACTTTCTCCAGAGTACCAACATCGTATTCGCGAAAACGCAAATGTATGGGACGGCTGATTATTTTTTCGCGATAACGATGTAAGTGCCATGGAAAAAGTTGTTTGGTTTGAAGGTCTATACCTCATCCTTAAGGTTGATGCCCCACGGTAGCCCGCGAAATTCAAAATTTCTTACGTTGTTTGCAATTTGTAGGTCAGTGTCAGCTTGTATGTTGATTAAAATATGATTCGCGGCCGTAGCTAATATGGCTTTACAGAATTATAATCATCAGAATCAGCAATACAACTCCATAAGTTAGCATTTACCTCAAATATAGCGATTTCAATGAAATCATGAGGTTTGAGGTAAATGCTAACTTTTGGAGCTGTATTGCTAGTTCTAATGATTATAATTCTGTAAAGCTATATTAGCTACGGCCGCGAATCATATTTTAATCAACATACAAGCTCACACTGACCAAAAACAAAAAAAATACAAAAAAAAAACACAAAAAACAAAAAAAAAAAAACAAGCAAAAAACAAAAAAACAAAAACAAATACAAATTGCAAAAACGTAAGAAATTTTGAATTTCGCGGGTTACCCTGGCGCTTTCGCCTTAAATATGACGAAGATGCAAAACGACACGTTGTATAATATGGGACATAAACAGAACTGGCGAAATGTGGGTGAAACCTACACCTATACCTCTGCCTAACCCTTCAGCAAAAATAGGCGTGATGTTATGTACTTAGATTTTATGTTTTTTTATGTTATTTTCTCTTAGCGCGTAGAATTTTACTATAAAATAATAATATAATAATTACCTATTACGAAGAAGTACACGTGTGAGCACGTTTGCGGTCGTCTTTAGATAGTTGCAGCGATTAGAAAAGCGGAACCATACATAGGTATGAAATAAAAAAATCATAATACTACCCAGATTTTTTTTTTCTTGTCAACTCACTTTATAAATCTAGTTTACCTACAATGAAGATCTCCTTTAAATAAAACAGAACAACGAAATAATATCGACCAAAAATAAACAAATTTAAGTTAAGTACCGGTGATAAAAGTTTACATAGAAAATACCTTAAAACCTTTGACAGCAAATTATTTTTTTTTTTAATGTTATCGCAATGGACTTTTCACAAAGTATTTCTCAAGCCTGAATATAGATAATCCCAGCGATAATTAATCTTCATTAAGATTTATTCCGCAAATTTGGCTTATTTAACTTATTTTCCTCGTCTTAAAAAACTTGGTCCACCTGGTACCTACCATTATCTGTTTTTCTTAGTATTTTTTTATTATGATGATGTACAGTGAAACACTCGGTGACCGTTAAGTTTTCGTCCAATAGAACGTACGACTTGCAAGGGCAGTACGTACAAAACCATTTTTTATTCAATTTATTTCTCTTATAAAAGGTATAACCGTCGTACACAGCAAGAGTTTTTCCATTTTTCATAGTGACCATTTCAGCTGAAAATATACGAGGAAAGTACGTTAATATCTAGAGGAAAAACTCACTTTAAAACACCACTCCACCACCCTCACCAGTTCATCTTTTTTGTGCTGGCACTGGTAGTACTATGTGTAGCAGCTCATGGCTAAGTAATAACAGCCGCACGGGTCGATCCACCTGGTTAAGCTACGCTTGCCGGGGTTGGTCCGTCGATGGGAGACCGAGACTCCTCCATGCCTCAGAAAGCACGTTAAGCCGTTGGTCCCGGCTATCATTCGTGGATCTTGGACAGTCGTTACGGGTCGGCAGAAGGCCGAAAGTCTGACAACTAGTCTTACCAAGGGATATCGTATTAACTAGTTACTGGGTTGTGGACGTCAGATAGGCAGTCGCTCCATGTAAAATACTGGTATTGAGCTGCATCCGGTTAGACTTGAAGCCGTGTATTGTGACTGATACTGTATGCGTGCTGTCTATTGGGACAGGTTTACCCAAACTGTCTCTGGAACTGTCCTCATAAGGGCAGATGCTACCCAGCCATTTTGTTACAGGATATTTTTGATATTTTGACTACTCGTGCGGTTTTTAGCCCCGTCGTCGTCGTCGTCGTCGTCGCGGGATGTCGTGAGCACCCCACGCAAACTTTAACACGACCCCACGTAAAAAAGTGTTGTCGCCATGCTACCCCTCTGACCTGTCATCGCCACGTTCAAAGGTCACTTGAAGCTACAGATACGTTCAGCAATAAAGAAAATGGCATTATTTTTTACGTTCGAAAATCACTGGGGTGCTGAGAGCACCCCGCGAGAGTGATCGCGGGCGGGCGGGTCTGGGCTTTAAAAGAGACCTTGACCCCATAGAGTTTGTTTCACCTTTACTTGTCAGGGGTAGTCAGAGGAAACGTCCATCTAGCCTATTTATTTTTTTAAATCATGACGTGTATTTTTGAATCTCGTATACTTTTTTCATTTATTTTGATAATTTTATTTCATTCCACTCTTTCTGGAACTATAGATGGCCAACCAACGAAAACTCGTCTCAGAAATGTATGAAGTATGATTTATTTACTACATAAAAAGCCTAAACACATTTACTGTTGGCATTAAATAGAAATTTTACATTGAAGGATCATGAGATTGATCTAAAAGACAATAGGATACACACATTTCCACAATTCTAATAGATAAACGAGAGACTTAAAAAAGACTTATAGAAGTGGTCAGTATGTTCGTCTCTATACTACTACAAACGAATATATACACCACTATCCGTTTTAACGAGCTTTTTCTTTTTATGATGATGCTCCATCAAACATTGAAGAATGCTTAATTTTTCGTCGAATATAACATAAGACTTGCAATGATGACTTGTGCAGTACCATTTCTTCAGATTTTCTCTTTTATAGAAGGTATACCCTTCGTACATTAAAAGTGTTTTACCGTTCATCATAGTAATCAGTTCAGCTGAAAATATAAAAAGAAAAGTGAATATTGCTACAAAAGCATTGCATCCGAATTTCAAATTTTCTAAATTAAACCCTCATACAAATAATGAATACTACAAAATCAAAGTCAAATCATTTATTACAAGTAGGCCATTAAAAAAGCACAGTTTTAACGTTAAAACTCACAAGAAATATGTATATTAGTTTAGGCAGCGCATGCAAATAATTCTGTTTTAAGAGGTATTTCTTGCCAACTTGCTACACAAAAATTGTGATAGCTCGGCTAATATGCATGATATAAATATAATTTATAGCACTCAGGAATAATGTAGCTTTCTACCATTGACAAAATTTTCATAATTGGATCAGTAGTTCCGGAGATTACCCCCCTACATACAAACTCAAACAAATTTTAACCCTTTATAATAATAATAAATAATAAATATCCTTGGACATTTCACACAATGCCATCTAGTCCCAAGCTAAGCAACCTAATGCTTGTGTTATGGTAACTAGATGGCTGATAAACTACTTATAGGTATACTTTTTTTTTTTTTTGTAAATACATACTATTATAGATAGAAAAACACCCAGACTCGGAACAAATACTTGTAGGTCGTACAAATATTTGTTCTGTGCGGGAATCGAACCCCGTCAATTGCTCAACCACTGCGCCAACCGTGTCGTCGAAGTATAGATTGAAATATTAAAAAAGTACCCTCGGTCCATCTCTGCCAGTGAGTCGGTTTAATATCGGTTTTTACCCAGCAGATAAGAAAATCTTCAATTTGTCACCGTATTTCCGCATCAGTCGCACATATTGGGATAATTGGTGCAGCCTTCATGAGACCAGCGTTCACAAATGATGCACAGCAGCCATTTATCTTGACCAGGGTATCCTCATATTATTTTTTGCAAGTCTTCGCTTAAATGTAGTTTTTGGTATCCCAAATGTTTTTGCTGCTTCATTGATACCCATTCCATTAGAAACAGCTTGAAAAGCATCAGTTAATGCACTTTCTGTCCATTCCCCTCTACATACCCCACTTTTCCTCTTATATGTTATAGGCATATTACCTACAAAAGAAGATATTAACTCACTAAAAATGTACAGATTAAAAAATAAGTACCAAGCAACTAATCATCTAAAACCTCTTAAAATTTGCAAATAAAATGTCTGACTATTGGTCCATCTCACCCATACATAACATGGTCCATCTCTCCTAAATTGAGTTGAGAGACGGACCACTTTCTCATATTAAAAGCACAGTAAATAAACAAAAAGATTGAGGTTATTTTATCATTTCATGAACATAGTAACACAGAAACATTCATTCTTATTCTACAAACACAATATCTTATACATACCTTCTTTTTTAAAACACCTACACAAAAAAAAATAACGCTTCCGAAACCTTTTAATTCGTATTTTATTAATTTTACAAACACAAACCTAACAGTCTCGCTTTCTACTCGGAGCAAACAGGTTGACAAGTGCTCGTAAGTGTTGTCAGCTTAAATAAATTTAATAGTTTGGTAGAAATTACGATGGTCCGTCTCACGCGCTCTGGTCCATCTGTCCTGGTTTTACCTATCCGATAATTAAGGTGATAAACAAAAGGCGAATAAGAAAGTGACAGCGTCAATCACTACCACATGCGAAAAAAGAGAGCGCAACAATGCGGTGGGACCAAAATAAAAGCGTCAAACAACATAAAAATTGTTTAAAAATAAATTAAGCCATTTATAAAAACCTAGCTGCACTCCGCGGTTTCACCCGCGTATACCTGGATAAAAAAGTAGCTATATACATAGCAAATTTCATCCAAATCGGTCCAGACGTTTGAGCGTGAAGAAGTAACAAACACACACACTCACAAACTTTCACCTTCTCTCTCTCTCTATCTTAGTGTGATATTTTCAGCCAGAGTTTTCAATTACCTCCTAGTCCTCCAACAAAACCTTTATACATGTAGAAAAGAAGAACTAGTTCAAACGATTGGTTCTTCTTGTACATGTGTAGAGGTTTTGTTGGAGGACTGGTTGGTTTTGCCAACCAATGAACCAACCTCCACGAATATTTAAAGAGAATAGGAGAAACACTATTTGATATTTACCACTTACCTATGAAGACACGAGGCGCTGCTGGAATAAAATATAACCAACCACACGCAACCGGAGACGTTGTTATTATAGAAAATGACTACGCGAACATCGCAAGTTCACGCGAAAGTTGTTCGTATGTACCTACTAATTCGTGATCAAACGATCAAAAGGGATGTGTTAATTAAGCGTCCTGGACACTATGGGAAAAAACCTGACACCTGTGACCTGCACCATTCTTAACCTCTCGCATACACTACGATTCATTCGTATTCACACACACACACACATAAGCATGCCCAATTGCCCACATGCGTGCTGTTTGTTTAATTGTATAATTCTCTTTTTTTATTATGATTATTTTATTAAGTGTAATTTTATTTGTATAGAATCAAAAATAAAACAAGTAGATAACACTTATTTAAGTAAGTAAGTAGTAAGTTGTGGAAGACCTCCTAACACAGGCGTATTTGCTTAAAAGGAAGCTCCAATAACTAGTTGTTAAGATATTTACTTGTTAAAATAATAAACCATTTTTCATTTTCACAGAATAAAAGAACGCTGTCGGCTGGCTAAGGAGTAGTTCATTGTTAGAATAATTATCCTATAACAGTATAATATACGCCGTACACTTAAGGATGATGCGCCACGGTACCCCGCGAAATTCAAAATTTCTTACGTTTTTTACAATTTGTAGGTCAGTGTGAGCTTGTATGTTGATTAAAATATGATTCGCGGCCGTAGCTAACATACAAGCTCACACTGACCTACAAATTGCAAAAAACGTAAGAAATTTTGAATTTCGCGGGCTACCCTGGCGCTTTCGCCTTAAAAAGATCCCGAGAGATTCATCTATTCACCTACATTTGTTCTCTCATACTATATTAATTAGGTATCTACGTATTGGATCGTAGCAGGTAGCGTTCAAAAGTTTCTGCCTACCCATGGGATGAAACTATATACAAACGTACATAAACTCACGCCGAGTTTGTGCACGTTTGTCTAAAGTTTACAAAAAAAATATGTACTTACATAGAGAAAGAAAAATAAGTTTATTAGTCACAAAAACACGTGCATACAAAAAGATAACTCGAGTAATACAAACAATACAAATACAACAAAATAGATCACGTAATACAAATACAACAAAATAGATCACGAGCACCAAACAGAAATACTCGGCTGCTGCTGGCACGTCATTACTGTGACAAGAAAGCTTCCACTCAGCATGATGCTGTGATATGGGGGACCCACAGCACAGCGCTGATTTTTAGTGGTCAGCAATTGGGTTTTGTAAACTACATACAATAATGCGGAACTGGTAAGACAGATTAAGGTGATTGCGCTGTGTAAAAATCATCACTACATCTCTCTAAGTTAGATTTCGTGCAGATTCGTTAGATTTCGTTCGTTTGACGAATCTGCACGAAATCTAACTTAAGAGAGATGTATTGATGATTTTTATGGTTAAAATTATGTAAATACATTACGTTTTATTGCCACGTATCATACTTTGGTCAAGATACAACCTCACACGGACCTGCAAATTGCAAAAAACCCAAAAAAAAAATAATTTCGCGGGCTACCACTGCGCATCATCCTTAAAGGAAAAATTTAAATGAAAATACCCTAATTCTGTTTCCACTAACATGATTTAACAATAAGGCCATTTAGGAACATGATTTATTAAAAACAATGATTTTAGAGTTAATGATTTCTTCTTCATTACTGAAGGTCGTGTCCCTGAAAGGCCTTCGTGGCTTTATGTAGGCTGTTCTTCCACTGCGTTCGGTTCTCCACTTCTCTCAGGGCGGTCGTAACAGAGAGTCCAGTAAGGGTGGTAATGATTAATATAAATCAATTATTCTTAGATATATTTCCTAACTATTTATTTACATATTCTTATATTAAAATAAGGTCCCATTAAAATAGATGATTTTTTTTTTAACATAACGTTGAGTTCCTCTAACCAAAGATATCCAAGTAAAAAAAACACTGATTAAAGTGATTTAATTTTAACCTAAAACAATGAAAAAAACGCGGCGGCCGCGGGTGGTGACTTGGTCACGTGCGCCTGCACATTTGTAGTATCAGCACAGATTAATACAGATGGGACACTCCGCAAAATCATTTAAATAAAAAGCGACTCTTGCTACGACACAATAAAGTGCAATTCCAACGCTTATTACCTACAGTTATATTCAACTACAAGTTGCCTCTCTTTCTATCGCGTAATTCTTATACCTTCCGACCTACTGAATTAGTCCCGCGGACGGGGCCCGCCGTGTACTTGTAGCTTCGTACCTAAACTGCGGAGTGTCTCATCAGTATTAATCTGTGGTATTAGTAATAAGAGATGACAAAGACATTTTATGTGTTTATGGTAACCAACATAAAAATGTTGGTTACCATAAACACATAAAATGTACTTTCGTTAGCTGATTTATTTTCCTGTAAGTATCTAATGCGTTTTCTTATTATTTTTTTTACCATTGTCTTTATTTTGGTGGTCTGAATGGTTTCTAAAAGTTTGTCCATCTATTTTAATGGGACCTTATTTCTTAATGATTTATAAATGTATCTATTGAAAACGAATATCATTTACAAGTAGATCGGATGCTTTTATTCGAATATATCTACCATCGCTAGTTTGATACAGTGTTTTCTTATGATGATTATGTTCAATGATCATTTCAGTTATCATCATATTTTCTATCAATTTAACATAAGACTTACAGCTAGGAAAGTTCGTACAAAACCATTTCTTTTTGTTCCTTGGGTTCTTCCTATAGAAAGTATAACCCTCGAATAAGACGAGTGTTTTTCCGTTCACCATAGTTATCAATTGAGCTGAAATAAACAGAATTATTTTTAACCGACTTCAAAAAAGGAGGTTCTGTATTTGACCCGTATGTATGTATGTACGCGATTTTCTCAAAAACCAACGAATCAATTTTGATTATTCTTTCACTAACGTAATCTACATACTTTTAGGAAGGTTTTAGTATATATTTTATTCTTTATGTACATAATATATAAACTAACACAGATTAAAATAATAATATGTACATTGTATAAAAAAAAGGAGGGGAAAGGATCATAGGGCATCAAAAAATTCGTCCGCATCGCTGTCAACAGGAAAAGTGCCCAAAAGGCTGGCAGCATTGCCACGTTGTATGGCAATGCTGATTCTTTGGCCAAAAAATAGGCCAGCCCTCTGGTCACGTGAAGAGTCGACCAATCGCTTAGCGATGTCTTGGAAAACTAAGTGGGCACTCGGACCCCATTTTTTTAGTATATTATATATAATACATTAGGTAATTATTCTTATGTACGAAAACATATACATAAATGTACTGTATCTCCAGCGTTTTTTTTTTTACAATTATTTTCGAGCAGCGAAGAATTTTTGTGGCACCTATATGTGGGTTAGCAAAAATGCAAAATTGTCAAAAAAGGTTTTATTTCATAACAAGATAAATCTATAATATTTTATACTTTAACCAAACCTATGTCTAGTTGTAAATCTAATATACAAAAAAAAACACCATAAAAGATACGCCTATCCAATTCACAAGGTATAAGTAGACCTCTAGCGCCTGAGGGGTCCATCGGAGAATAACTTCCGTTGTAAAAAGTTTACGATTCTATATCTACTATAAGAGCGAGCGCGCACTGCGGTGCGTTTCCGTTAGTTCTGCCGCACTGGGCGGGGCCTACAGTAACAAAACGCATGACCGCAGTGCGCGCACTTCAAAGACATTCCATACTTCACAGATTATGCGGTAGAAAAACGCACCGCAATGCGCGCTCGCCCTTACAGACCAACCGGGGGTTCTCCTTGACTGCACTTGCACAGTGCATACAGGGATAATCGTCGGTTGGTGCTTGATTTCCTTTATTTATAGATATATGTGAACAGCTTAAGAAATAATAACAGAACGTTTGTTTCGACCAACAAAGGATCATAGACACAAAAATTACGAAATTAAAAAAAAAAAACATTTCAAAAGACCACATAAACATACAAGTATTGTCAGACTTCGATTTGCTCAGTATGTGAACCATGCAGCAATGGTTCAGGTATTCAGGTATTGACAATCGAACCTCTGCGCGAATGCCAAATAATAATTAATAAAGTTTAAATTCGTAAAACACGTATTCTTTTGTACTCAGCGTTTGCAGTCCTTGCACAGTTATTTTACCTCTGATTTTGCATTCTACATCATCATCCACGGCCCCAATTCACCCACTGCTGGGCATAGGCATCTCTTTTCTTGTGCCAACCCCCACGCTCCTGTGTCAACGTCGTCCGCCAATTTCACTGCCGGACGACCGACATCTCGTCTTCCAGTCCTTGGATGCCATTCTATTACAGCCTTACTCCACACACAGGTATCCTGCCCAACTCCATTTGAGTTCCATAATACGCTTTCCGATATCGAAGACATTCGTACGTCTTCGGATCTCGACGTTTGAAACTCGGTCTATTAGCTTGATGCCAAGGGCTCCATGGCTTTCTGTACAACTCTCAGCCTGTACACAGCCTCCGGCGTGAGCGTCCACGTCTCAGCACCGTACGTCATGGTGGGCAGAACATACTGGTTATAGAGACATAGTGGAACATACATATTGGAATTTTAGCTGATCTCAGAATGTCATCCAGGTATAAAAATTCGGTTCTAAATGTCTTTGTTTGTTGATGCTTTTTGCCAAAAGAAAGAGTATTACAGTGATCTTTATCGTCGTTTCTATAAGCCTTTTGTGAGATGTGAAAGAACTGTGAAAGTATAGTATATAACTGATTGGTGTCAGGAATGCATGGTCAAATTTATTAATGCTGTATGTTTACTCGATTCAATTTGACTATTTCGTCAAAAATGGAAGGCAAAAGAGGATAATGTGATTGCAAAGTAAGTTTCATTAAACGTCAGTTTTCATTTAGCCGGACGGATTATGCTAGAAAGTTAGAAACATAACGAAACACGACGACATAACAAGCTAACCATTACCATTCAAACTCCAACTCAAAGCATTTATTTCAGTTAACCATTACAGGCTCTCAAAGGAATCGGTCATTCAGAAAGATGAAGCTCGTTGCCCATTGCAAAGCGTAGTAGATTCCTATGGAGAAGAACGGGCAAGAAACTCCATGGACACTACTTTAAATTATTGTGTTAGAAAATATTGGTTACATCATTAAGCTGACCTCGCATGGTATAGGCATTCTGTATACCTACTGAGCGGTCAGCTTGTAGTGGAAATGTATAGCTTGATATATCGTCAGCGTCATGGA
Source organism: Cosmia trapezina (assembly GCA_905163495.3). Lineage (NCBI taxonomy): Eukaryota > Metazoa > Arthropoda > Insecta > Lepidoptera > Noctuidae > Cosmia > Cosmia trapezina. The sequence goes on from LR991029.1 coordinate 23,358,622, forward strand.
TACATACAGACAAGAAAATTAATCGTTAAGGAAATTGGCACCTTAGGTGAATTTGCCGTGTTACAGTCATTTCATAAAACTGTCAAACAATGACAGTTGTGATTTGAATTTCCGAACAATGTAAGTTGATAGTCAATTTGATAAAAATATTCTGAAGCTATACGCAATACGCATGTCTCACATAAAGAAACAAGATGACGAAAGTGCACAAGTGTGGATATAACTTTTGAGTTAACATTATTTGTGGCTATTGCAAAGATAACAATAACCAATATCTGTAGACATCAATAAGTCTTGACGTATTTTCCGTCAGGACACCTGTGGACTGGTCGCATCTCATGAGCATGCTCGAGTAAACTTTTAATGATATTGTTCTGGTCATCCAAACAGAGGTACGATTTACACCGAGGGAAGTTAGTGCAAACCCACTTGTGTCCCGTCTTCGTTTTGTACCTATAGAAGAATGTGTAGCCGCGGTATAGGACCCACGTTTTTCCGTTGGCCATGTCGATAATGCAAGCTGAAAAGAGAAAAGCAGTATAGTAAATATGTAACTAGAATGCTATAACTACTTATTGTTTTATTTAGGTACTAGGAGAGATGCATAATTAGGTTTGGAATGAAAATAAGACATCAACCAAATATCAATAATAATTGTTTTTAAAAAACTTGACCCAATTTTTTTTTTAGTTTTAAGAGCTAGGCTCCTTATTTCTCGTGGAGTTGTTAAACTTTATAATAGGTATATTATGTAAGTGCCGTCTGAGCAATTTTTATAAACCATCAGTCCAGCACCCCAATTGGGTAACACACTTTCTTTCACAGACATGCCTCCCCCAAGCGTCGCCACTTCGACCGTTCTGTGCTTATCGCATCCAGCGGATTCCTGCCGCCTTCACAAGGTCTTTGGTCCATCTTGTGGGAGGCCTTCTAATGCTACGTCGTCTGGTGCAGCCATGTGTTCTGCGAGCAATTTGCCCTACCCACTGCCCCTTAAGTTTGACAATTCTTCGGGCTATGTCACTCTTTATTTATTATCATATACATTTTGCATACAGTAGATTATTGTATACCTACATGCTTTGATTGAAAGTAAATAAACAATCACTTTCACATTCATTTATTTATCTTAAGTATAAATCATAATAATAAATTCTTAAAAACACTCTCACTTTTAATTCTAAAGTTTCACATACGTCCCATCACTCAATTTGTAATACTTTGTTGGTTCATGGTTATGTTCTTCTAAAGACTTGAGTATTTTACCGTTTTCTGACACTAAAAGGAAAGCGCGACACTTGGATGTTCTCGTACAACTCCATCTAGCGCCTGTTTTTTGAACTACTTGCTTGTAGTACGTGTAGCCGTTCTTCATCAAATATTGTCTGCCGCTTGCTTTTAATGTTATGAGTTTCGCTGTAACATAAAACAAGGCCCCAGTGGCATATCGTAAAGCTTCATATACACGGTGTGATTTGATTTGCTGTACCATAAAGGCTTCTTCAAACAGGCGCGACACGCGATATAATCGCGCGAGACACAAAGGCATCTCGTGTCGAGCGGTGCGGTCTGTAGGAGCCTTAAGTTGAAGCAACAATAAAAGTTGCACCGTCTTAGACGATGCCAAGTTATATGTTGCTTCAATGTTATTGCATGTCGCAGACAAGAAACTTGTACCGTGTAACTGGGGCTTAAGGCACGATGCAATGATAATTTATTAATAAAATTGTGTCTCATACGTCGGGAATCGGTAGGTCAAGTAAAGTGAAAGTTCTTAGTTACCTATACTCTTGGATAATATTATTTTTACGATATTGAAAAAAAAAAAAAAGTATTAGGTACAGTAACAGCCAGAAGTCTACTAGCAATCTCACAAAACCATGGCATAGCAATATTAGTTTACTTATGACCTTCTTCGGCGCCGCAGCCCGTATAGGTATAAGCGCCGCAGCCCGTATAGCGCAGGCGATAATGGTCATTGCGGTATAAGTGGACTTCTGGCCGTTGACTGTACCTCAAATTATGAAGTTAATCGGAGCGCCGGCGCCGCGCCGTCAAGTGCGGCACTGAAATTAATAAAAAATTGGCAGTAAGAGTAATTATTCTTTCAATTACCTATATTTATTTGGTGAAATGGCAAAATATGGCAAGTAAGAATTTTCACAAATATAGGTTATTTTTAAGTTTACAATGCGATGAACGTTGTTAATTAAAGTCCTTTAAGCTTCATATAGGTGCCATCAGAGAGTTTGAAATACTGAAGCCGTTCATGAGTGTGATTTTCTGAAGACTTGATGACGTCACCATTTTCGGACATTACGACGTACGCGTGACACTTGGATGTTCTCGAACAGCTCCATCTAGCGCCCACTTTAAGAAGCAAATGTTTATAGTAAGTGTAGCCGTTTTTCATCAATTGTGGCTTGTTCGTACCTCGTACGTTTATTAGTTGCGCTGTAAAGTGTATTAATGGAGACGTAAGCTAAGATTTATCATATTTTTCGAAACGCATTAAGACACAATTTCACCAAACACTGTTAAATGTACTATTACGCATTTTGACGGACTTTTTTGCATAGTGAGACGTCAAAATACTCAACGGGAGATTTTCATTTACTAACAGAGTATGGTGAAACTATCTCTCGGCAATTTTAAATTAATACTTACATAAATTATACAGCTATATTATTAATAAATTATAGACTTATTTTTCAGCTTTACTTATTAATTTATTAAAAAAATATAAATATCTCAGTTATATTTTGTTACTATTTACAATTTAACATAAGTGCCATCAGACGTTTTAAAATACTTAAAAGGTTCGTGATTATGGTTCTCCGAAGTCTTAATGATGAAACCATCCTCTGACACTAAGAGGTACGCGTGACATTTAAACTTCGATGTCCTTGTACAGCTCCATCTAGTTCCTGCTTTGAGAAGTACGTGTCTATAGTAAGTGTAGTCATTTTTCATCAAAAGTTTCGTTCCAGCACCTTGCATTGTTATAAGTTCCACTGTAATATAATCGTTTTTTTTTAAGAATAAATGTTCTTAATAAATTGTTTATATAAATTCTGCATATTAACTAATGTTTCCTTAAATGGTACACGCGTTCGGTGGGTCCTAAGAATATAGGCCAATGTGGTTTGTGCATATGTGGCTTTTAGATACGTTTAGCAATTATCCTGTATGGAAATCTTTAAAACAATTTCGTTTGTCATTGTAGCACAAAAATACTACACATTTTTCACACTTGGTAAAGGAACGGAACTTTAAACAGTTTTGGCATAACTGTCGATTTTTCATCCACGTGGGGAAATGGCTGATGTTATCAATTCGCACAGAAGTCAGCGGCACGTCTTGATGTCTTTCAGGAGCTTTTCGAGACTTTTTAGTGGGTACCGGCGAATCGGGCAAGCTGGGTGGAGTGCTGCCTCTGCTTTTCAGAGTACCAACTCGACTTGATTTCGGAATTCCAAAAATTTTAGCTGGACGACCACGTTTTCTTACGACTGACAGTACTTTTCCTTCTGAAACTACGAGTTTGTACAATTAGCGGCATATACACTTTTACTTCGGCGCCATAACAACCAAGCATTTACCATGCACAGGTCCACCATGTGGTACAATAAGATGAGTTTTTAAAGGCGCGGAAACGTCCATTCTTAAAAAGAAATGAAAGCATAAGCAGAAAGCAAGCAATGCATACGAATCCAAATATGACAAACAGTATGTAGGATTGAATGCATACGAATCCATTATATGTATTTTGATAGAAACGGTTCAAAATTAGAAAAAAAACAAAAAATTGTCAACACAAAACCCAATCCCTACATTAATTCTTAAGATCGTTGCCTGCATAGCATGATTCAAAGAGTTCAAATTGATTTTATATGAAGTTTTTACTCACCGTTTTATTTATTTTTTTCACTGTCAAAAATAGCAATGATTTATTTTCGCTTCACTGACCAACCACGCTGCACATAGCCTCTAATACTTTTGACAGATTGTACTTACCACAGACGAAAAAAATACGTTCCGTTTTAGGAATAAATGCTTATTATTACATAATTTAGTTTTTTCAGTAGTTGATCATATGTTAAACTGTAATAAAATTAGAAACTTACGAAGCCGTGAATGGCTTCGTATGCTGAAAGGGGAGTACAATTCGTAATAAAACCTTTCACAAGTACCTAATAGACAAAAGTCGTAAAAGTGTTAGTTATCAGAATTTATTACAGCTACTTAATTACAATCAGTCCTATATTATCAATTTATCACTATACTAAATCTTATAAATATCTCGTCTGTATCGTTGGATAGAACATAGTTTCCAGAGTGTTCAAAAAAACCTTTACGAGTGGCAGTTCCTAACATCACATGCGCAATGCACATCCTACCTCCAGCCTCGTTCGCTACCAAATAATTAGACAATCACAAAATACATAATAGACCTTTATGTTCGGTGATATAAAACGGACGATGAATTATGGCCGGTCTCAGAACTTTCGCACATGTTTAGGTACACACTCACACTCGCTTCAAGCCACCATTTTGTTCCCAAAAAAAATAGTTGCTGAGCCTTCTGCGCAAAGTTCAAACCGGCCATTATCCATAGGCCGTATTGTGCGAGATCATTTCACCAAAACCTTAACAATATTTCCTCAACAACGTTAATATACAATCAAACATACTTCTGCGCATATTGTAAATGAACAGCTTTATTATTAATCTTCGTCGTGAGATCTAAACTCCACCTTCCAGAGTTATACATGATATAGACAGGGGCCGGATGCCTATGGTGCGAGTCTTCACCGCCGACGGTCATCATTTCACCAAAACCTTAACAATATTTCCTCAACAACATTAATATACAATCATCAAACATACTTCTGCGCATATTATAAATGAACAGCTTTATTATTAATCTTCGTCGTGAGATCTAAACTCCACCTTCCAGAGTTATGCATGATATAGACAGGGGCCGGATGCTTATGGTTCAAGTCTCCACCGACGACGGTCATCATTTCACCAAAATCTTAACAATATTTCCTCAACAACATTAATATACAATCATCAAACATACATCTGCGCATATTGTAAATGAACAGCTTTATTATTAATCTTCGTCGTGAGATCTAAACTCCACCTTCCAGAGTTATACATGATATAGACAGGGGCCGGATGCCTATGGTTCGAGTCTTCACCGCCGACGGTCATCATTTCACCAAAATCTTAACAATATTTCCTCAACAACATTAATATACAATCATCAAACATACATCTGCGCATATTGTAAATGAACAGCTTTATTATTAATCTTCGTCGTGAGATCTAAACTCCACCTTCCAGAGTTATACATGATATAGACAGGGGCCGGATGCCTATGGTTCGAGTCTTCACCGCCGACGGTCATCATTTCACCAAAACCTTAACAATATTTCCTCAACAACATTAATATACAATCATCAAACATACTTCTGCGCATATTGTAAATGAACAGCTTTATTATTAATCTTCGTCGTGAGATCTAAACTCCACTTTCCAGAGTTATGCATGATATAGACAGGGGCCGGATGCTTATGGTTCAAGTCTCCACCGACGACGGTAATCATTTCACCAAAACCTTAACAATATTTCTTCAACAACATTAATATACAATCATCAAACATACTTCTGCGCATATTGTAAATGAACAGCTTTATTATTGATCTTCGTCGTGAGATCTAAACTCCACCTTCCAGAGTTATGCATGATATAGACAGGTGCCGGATGCTTATGGTTCAAGTCTCCACCGATGACGGCCATGTTGTAATCCGCAACAATGTATGCTCGACAATCATGCTTCATTCTCGATGAACATTTGTACCGCGTCTTGCCTTTCTTCGACACACAATGAAAGCTGTAGGTGAAACCGTTGTATTTAAATAGTTGAGCACCACTGACTAGTTCCATAATTTCACCTGGAATTTGAATTAAGATTAGTTTGAGCATTCCATGGTTGAGGTTGAAATAATTGTAAAGCTTTCTTATCGGTTCCGTCATATTATAACGTCATGAAAATCTATCATTTTCACCAGTATTTGACATGACACAAGGGTGAAGACAGGCGAGAGTAATTTTTTGAGTTGTGAGTCGTGTAATTTCGGTCGCGTAATTTCTGCTGGGCAGAAATTCTGTTTGGCCGCCAGACGAGTGTAATTTATTCAGTTGCTTTTTAACGCTTGTACGGGGTGTTTGTGTAGTGCAATGGATTTATATCCATTGCACTACACCGTTTTTATTATTAAAAACGGTGTGTATTTACGAAGCATATAGTGAAGACACAGAAGATGATGATAGAAGAAAATACTGGGTGAATCCACTCAACAGTGAAAGACTGATGTGCTGGCTGTGGATTCCCTCGCCCCCCTAACGCCGCGAACTCAATTCAACCGGGATTGTGCGCGTGAGTCAGCAGACAACTCATTTTGCGTTGCCGTGTGAACGAAACAGGATTTTTGTATGAAACCGAAGGTAGCAGAATTTACGCGACTGAAATTACGCGACTCACAACCCAAAAAATTACGCTCGTTTGGCTTCACCCTAAGGTGCCTAAAATTCTCTGTATTTGGACAGCCGTTATTGTGTGACCGTTCACTGCTTTCTTAGGAAACTAGAGCTTAAGGGGAACCGCTAAGGTAGCCCGCGAAATTATTTTTTTTTACGATTTTTGCAATTTGTTTCTCAGTGTCTGGGTGTATGTTGACTAAAGTATGATTCACGAGCGTAAGAAATATGTATTTACAGAATTATAAAATTTTAGTATCAGTAATACAACTCCTTAAGTTAGTAGGTATAATCTTCAATTAATGTCAATATTTCATGAAATAGTAATGAAAATCAATCTGCCTAGCCTTTTGTGGTTCCCAACATAGTTGGGAAAAGGCTAGGCAGATTGATTGATTGAGTAAAAGTTGTTCATAATGATGATGCAGCTGAATACCAGTATTTTACATGGAGCGACTGCCTACGACTTCTGACGACCCGTAACGACTGTCAAAGATCCCCGAATGACAGACGGGACCAACGGCTTAACGTGCTTTCCGAGGCACGGAGGAGTCTCGGTGTGTAAAGATGGTCACCCATCCACGGACCAACCCCGGTAAGCGTAGCTCAAACTGATGGATCGACCCGTGCGGCTGTTATTACTTAGCCACGAGCTCCTCGAAATAGTAATCAATCATACAAATCAAAATCATCAATACAACTCTCTAATTTCATATTACCCGTATACATTGAGAGAGTTGTATTGATGATTTTAATAATTACTAGCTTCTGCCCGCGACTTCGTCCGCGTTAAATTTCTTGTACCCCCACCCACCAACCCCGACGTATCGCATCGCAATGCCTGCCCGTGCTATAACTTCGCGCTCGGCTCCTAAGGGCCCTAGCGTGATGTTTAATAGACTATATCCTTCCGCATCGCCTGCATGCGCTATTACTTCGCGCTCGGCTCCTAAGGGCCCTAGCGTGATGTTAAATAGACTATATCCTTCCAAATCGCCTGCATGCGCTATTACTTCGCGCTCGGCTCCTAAGGGCCCTAGCGTGATGTTAAATATCCTATATCCTTCCGCATCGCCTGCCCGCGCTATTACTTCGCGCTCGGCTCCTAAGGGCCCTAGCGTGATGTCAAATTGCCTATATCCTTCTCCATCGCCTGCCCGCGCTATTACTTCGCGCTCGGCTCCTAAGGGCCCTAGCGTGATGTTAAATAGCCTATATCCTTCCACATCGCCTGCCCACGCTATTACTTCGCGCTCGGCTCCTAAGGGTCTTAGCGTGATGTTAAATAGCCTATATCCTTCCGCATCGCCTGCCCGCGCTATTACTTCGCGCTCGGCTCCTAAGGGCCCTAGCGTGATGTTAAATAGCCTATATCCTTCCGCATCGCCTGCCCGCGCTATTACTTCGCGCTCGGCTCCTAAGGGGCCTAGCGTGATGTTAAATAGTCTATATCCTTCCGCATCGCCTGCCCGCGCTATTACTTCGCGCTCGGCTCCTAAGGGCCCTAGCGTGATGTTAAATAGCCTATAGCCCTCCTCAAGAACTGGGTTATAAAATGCAAAAAGATTTTTTCAAATCCGACTGGGGTAGTTCCAGAGATTCGCGTTCAAACAAACTAACAAAAAAAAACCGGTCAAGAGCGAGTCAGACTCACGCACCGAGGGTTCCGTTCCGATTTCTGAAAAAGTGTGCTATTTAGAGACATCGTTTTTTTTTTCCTGTTATTTTTACATAAACTTGCATCACATAGAATAATTTCAGATTTTTCTCTTTGCAAACTTCGGAGATAAGGGAAGGAAGGGGGGATAAGGAGAATAGATAGATAAGGAGATAAGGGGGGGAACGGTATTTTTTTTTACATTTTTTATCAAAAGTCGAACACTGTGCGGCCTAAAAAAAAATAAAAATATGTTTGAGAATGCGCAAACAGCGCTCTTTCATATGATACCCCACATGACCTAGTAGCCCAACTTTGAATTTTTAAGACCCCCTTTCAGCCCATGTTGCAAAAAAAATACATATCGTTTTATTTCTTTCTTATTTGCAAAATAGTTGGGTAAATATTATCTAAAACTGTTCCAAATTTCAAATTGATAGCATTAGTAGTTCTTGAGATATCCAGCTGTGACAGACAGACAGACAGACTGAGTCACACCATAAGGGTTCCTTTTTTACCATTTTGGTACGGAACCCTAAAAACAAACTCTTCCGCTGTATTCCACTGACATTTTGCACAACGCCATCTATGGGTAAATTGATAAAATGTCCGCTCTAAACATGTTTGCTCAAGAGGAACCGGTATGAATTAAAGTTATTTTGCGTTTTAGTAATTTTATATTATCTCCGAAACTGTATGACCAATTGCCATACTGTAAAGGCCAAATCTTATCTCCATGATGTCCTTGTGATCATAAAATATCTTATTTTGATAAGGATTAATGTTTTGTTGTTTAAATAATCGTCCAAACGTAAGTATGTCTAAAAAATACTTTTTTAAAACAATAAAAGATGTATAAAAGATAAAATATAAAAGATAGAAATATGGTGTCGCGGACTTTTTTGTAGAATTATTTAAGACGGACCAGACTGCCATACATTGTTATCAATTATAAACAACCGTTTAGGCAGCGCATGCAAAAAAGTCTGTTTAAAGAGGTATTTCTTTCCGACTTGTTAGACAAAACTTGTGATAGCTCGGCTAATATGCATGATATAAATATAATTTATAGCCTATAGCACTCAGGAATAATGTAGCTTTCTACCAGTGGAAAAATTTTTAGAATTGGATCATTAGTTCCGGAGATTACCCCCTACATACAAACTTACAAACTTACAAACTTACAAACTTACATACAAATTTTACCTCTTTATAATATTAGTATAGATAATTCTATTAATACAGATTTGTTACGGTCACAAATTATATTCACATCAACATAAAACCTGATACTGACTTGCAAATTGCAAAAAACGTAAGATAATTTGAATTTCGCGGGCTATCCTGGCGCTTTTGCCTTAAGCCTTTTTAAACTCACCTGATGTTAACCTACGTTTTCTAATGGTTTCCGTGAAATTAGAGACAAAGGCACCTTTTAAGAACTTCTTACTAACGTCGCTTAATTTTGGAATTTCAACCTTACCGAAGATTGAAGTTGAGCGGTCGTATATCCACAGCTCCATGATAAAGCATGCTCAATTGCTCAATAGATTGTCTTCTTTAGGCGCATTGAGTGATTTTTGGTGGGTGGAAATGTTCCGGTTTCGTGTCACCACGACATGCTATGCATAGATTTACGTTTAAGTTTTATATATATTTGACGTAATTATGTTAATTTTAGAGAAAAAAAATATAATTACGTCAAAAAAACAAACATAGGGACATTGCATGTCATACATTATATCGTAGAAAAAGGATTATTATCATTAACCAGGGAGAAAACAGAGTAATACGTTAGCATGGAATGAACGCCAACGACCACATAACCGTGTTTCCTCTTAACTAAAAAAATTGGCTTTCTGAAAACTGCCAATTTTTTTTAATAATTAAGTTATAGTTAGCTATTTACATTACATTGTTAACTGCTTCGATGGCCTAGTAACAGTAGCAAGCGCTACTGCTGAGCAGGAGGTCCTGGGTTCGTTTCCCAGTTCGAGCAGTATTATTCTGTAGTTCTAAAACGTCTTTCTCTTTGAAATGTCTCATGCCTAGGCCGCACACATCGCGATGACATTCGGGCGATAAACTTCGTCTTCGGTCTACAGCGAAGCTGCGCGGCCACATAGTGCGTGTTGTCAAGTTTATCGTGATGTACGAGCGATGTACAAACGCAAAAAACAAAATGGACGCCGCGGTTGCTCTGTATTTTATGGCAGCAAATAATTATTTTTTACATTTATGTAATGTAAAAAACAAATTAAAAGCAAGAAAAAGGAGGAAGTGGATGATAACTATTCACAAATCAAGAACTATATTAGCTATATTATGCACTGTAGTTTAACTTAACACATCCAGTACGCACGAAGGGTGGGGGCCGACTGAAGTGTGGCCGCGCAAGCGAAGTTCATCGCGATAAAACGCTTTGATCTGCGATAGTTTACCGACAGCGGAGCGAAGTCCTTGCGACTACGCACGAAGCTCCGAAGTATACGCGAATACTTGGCTACATACATCGCAATTACGCGAATCTTCGGGTTATCGCGATGTGTGCGGCCTAGGCATCAGTAGCAGCCCGGAGTCTGGATTAGTGTCCGGTTGATGGCAATAGGCTCAACCCCTGTTACATGAGAGTTAAACATAACTGGCGAAATACTATAATAATAATGGTTTACCTACAAGTAATATAGGTACACCTTTTTTTTTTTTTTTTTTTTTTTTTTTTTTTTTTTTTTTTTTTTTTTTTTTTTTTTTTTTTTTTGAGGGTGGGAAATCATCAAATAACTTCTCCCGCTCTGGGTGGAGCGGGAGGGCGTGTCAGACTTTTACTGACTAAAACCCACCCGTGTTCCTTCAGTTGCCTATGCCAGGGCCGCGGTAACCCTTTCAGACAACCCGCGACCCCAGCGGCAATATAGGTACACCTCTGCCCATCCCTTCGGGAAAACATGGCGTCACGATATCATCAACATATATGATATATTGTGTATCTTCCAGTATGTGGCAAATAAACGTAGAAAATACCTACGTTAATTTTTATTCTTTTGTCAAAAAACGCGATAAGTTCAGAAAAAGTTTCTGTAGGAAAGTAAGTAGATACGTATAAAAAAACAACACTATTTTTAATAATGGGTAAGTATATTTTTTACTTAATATTTAACTCGCACAATAATGTTTTGTTTTTTGACTTAATTATAATAATTTTAGAAAAAAAAAATATAATTACGCCAATAAACAAAACACATAACAGTAATATATATTTGGCGTAGTTAATTATGTTAATTTTAGAAGAGAAAAATATATAATTACGCCAAAAAAACAAACTTAGGGAATGTCATGGTATACATTATATCGTACAAAAAAGACTAGTATCATTAACCAGGGAGAAAATAGAGTAATACGTTAATATGGAATGAACGCCAACGACCACATAACCGCATTTCCTCTTAACATTAAATAGAAACAAAAATTCACATGTTGTAACCCATATATGGTACAGTCGAGTTCATTAATATATTGTTCTGTCAAGGATTCAAAATATTGTGAGCGTTGGAAAGCTCAATAAATTCTATAGAACCTATAGATCAAAAATATGTCCTCATGTGAACGGTTCAACAATTTGAAATGTTACTGAGAAAACGCAGTTACATATTAATGAATCTAAATCTTGACCACAATTTAATGTTGCTTAATAGTTGTCACAATATTATGAATTTTTTGAAGTTCATGTATTTTTGAAGCCTGAAAGGGTCAATATATTAATGAACTCCACTGTACAAGAATACTATGTCTATGTCTACTTGGGACTGATCCGGAAATAGGTATGTCCATTGGTTAATTTACAAAGGACCGAAGTATCGTTTGAACGTTGTAATTGACAACAAACTTAACCTAAAAGTGATGAAACAAAAAAAAAAAAATTAGTCTAAAAACTGAACTATCTTTACATGTCATCATCATCTGCCTAGCCTTTTCCCAACTATGTTGCCTTCCAGTCTAACGGTATACAGCTGAATACCAGGACTTAATCTTACAATCTTTACAAGTTCTAACATTAAATACAACCGGCAATGATATTGTAAGTATAGTAAAAAGAAGGTAAAATATGTATAAGTGAGCAAGTCATTAGGACTCGAAAACGTCCTAATTGGGACGTTTTGTCTTTAGTCCGCGCGTCAAAACGCTGTGTCTATGAACGTAACATGTGTATAATATCATTGACAGTCGGTCTATTCACTGTGAAAATTTAGAAGAAGGGAGCTTGAAGTATGGACTGGAAATACCTACAAAAAAAAGGTGCATACCTACACCCTACGATTCATTCATAATATCTCAAAAAATGTCTGCCACTGCTAGGGTTAACTCAATCAAGGAACATAGTTGTTACTTAAATTGCTGTTTTCTAACATCTACATGCAGTTTGAAAGGAAATCTCTCTCTCTCTCTCTCGCATATCTCATTAATACAAAAAGTAGACAACCGTTTGACATCAAAACTCGTTGCTTAAGATGGCCGATATGGCACTTACCTACAACTGTCACTACATCACAACAAAATGTTGCCACAATAAGCAACAACCTTTAAACTGTTGGCTCTTTTATCAAATACGATTATTTTATTTCAAATATGGCTATTCTTTTTTTATTAAAATAATTCCAAAATGTTTGTGAAGTCTATGATAAAGAGGCGTGCGCAAGGAGCGGGACAGAGCGAGACTGAGCGGCGGTACAGAGAAGGACTAAACGCTCAAGGTAGTTTGGTCGGGGAAGCGCCTTTTAAGGTTTATTTGGGGAAATTTTGAACTTGATTTTATTATCCGACCACATTGCAGTAGTCTCGTGGTTATGACATGTAGACTCTTTCAGCATTTGCTGAAAGTTATTCATAAGTATGTAGGCAGGACAGTTTGAACTCATACACTTCCACTTAACTACATTTTCAGCTGTATTGCTATCTTCTTCTTCATAGACAAACTCCCGAAATATTAAAACCCTCTTGTCTCTGAGCAGGAATATTCCACCGACTACTTTTTTACCTGTAAAAATATAGACGTAAATACCCTGAAAGTCGTTTAACGTGTCGCCCACTACTCTCTCTGCTAGAACTTATTGATTAAGTGGGTACCTACATAACTCATAATACAAGTACCTATCTTACTCCGTAGACCTCATCTCATCCATCGCCTTCCTTCAGGCGAGATCGAGGTCAAGAGCAAGCCCATTCAGAAATTAAAAAAAAAACTAAGTACACTGTTTACATTTGGTGGAGCTAAAAAAGCTATTTAGTTAATTATCATCCAGAAAAAGAAAGAAGAAAGTGTTATTACTTTATCACTATAAATACATTATTTCCTAGCCTTTTAATAAACGCTGGAGGCTCAAAGTTATTTATAGAAATCTCATGCAACCACATAGGAATAAAAGAATTTTTTTGTTAAAAAAAACAATCTCATTTTAACTTTTTAATTAACAATTTATAAATAACAACCCGAACACGAATAAATTAAAAAAAAAAACTTAAAACTAATTAAACCATTTATGGTTTAATTTCATTTAATGTACAGTAGTACTCAACTAATAAGGCGCGTCGTGAATCTTCGTTCGCGCTTAAAACTTACAATCAACCTTAGATCACTACTACATATAAGGTTCATAATACACTGCAGCTGTTAGTTCCATCTCACTCGCAAGTATGGCGGCTGTCAAGCGGCGCGCGCTAAAATGGCGGCAGCTGCGACCAATAGCGGTACAGGAAAAAGCGTGGAGCGTGCTGATTGGTCAATAGCATTTCCCGCGCTTTGAAAATTCATCTTCTGCGCAGGTACATCGATAAGCCTTATTAGTTGAGTACTACTGTAATAGTGTACGAAGTTTAATTTATTGTCGTATTGTCATCTCCACCTTGTAGGATATCGGCGGATTTACTTCCGTGTACAATGCGATTCTACTAGTCGAGTTCAAGTGAGTCAGATTATCTTGAGAGTGAGAATAAAAGCATAAAAGCTGGCAATGAAAGCCCACAGAGATCACAAGATCTATCATGAAGACCGCAGACCCCACAAAGGCTTCACATAATTATGGTCTGTGAAGTAAATAAAAAAAGACAGAGAAAGAAACCAGAAAGATATGGCTTTATTAAAAAAAGTACCACCTCCTTAGAAGGAGAGATGACATATGCAGAGGCTATCAGTGGTTCTGAGAAACATCAATGGTTGCAGGCGATGGCAAAGGACTTGCAGTCATTTGAAGACAACCAAGTTTGGGATATTGTCGATGCTCCAGATAACACGAGTGTAGTGCAGTGTAAAAGGGTGTTAAAAAAAATGATTAAAAAAAAATTGATTTAAAAAAAATTAAATGCGTTAGCACACTTTACACCTTGATGTGGCTGCATATCCCGTTGATGTGGCCGCGACATTTACAGTAGGAATTGGTTTCATTTTGACAGTTCATCAGTCATTCATTCAGCTGACGACACGGTTGGCACAGTGGTTGAGCGATTGACTGCTGCGCAGCATGTCGCGGGTTCAATTCCCGCACGGAACAAATATTTGTACGACATACAAGTATTTGTTCCGGGTCTGGGTGTTTTTCTGTCTATAATATGTATGTATTTACAAAAACAAAAGTGTATACTTATAAGTAGTTTACCAACCATCTTGTTACCATAAGACAAGCATTAGGTTGCTTAGCTTGGGACTAGATGGCGTTGTGTGAAATGTCCAATGATATTTATTTATTTATTTATTTATTCATTGCGTTATTTACGTTGTCGAGCAGACAAATTTTTCGAACAACCGAGTGTTCCACGACACGCATGCAATTTTTTTTTCAAATAACTAAAGCTGACCACGGGGTCAACAACCGCAGGTAGAATAGTTACTTGAAGTTATAAGTCAAAAAAAAACTTTTGTTATATTGTCATTAGATATCGATAATACCCAACACATTTGCAGACCTTCACTAGGTAACTGGATCCTGTATTTTATCACTGCAATAAGAAAAGGTGATCAGGAGACAAGTGTTGAGTATGTGCTCATGAATATTAAGCCTTACCATACACAACCTTGATTCCGTCAAAAACTAAGCATATAAACAAGGTGTAATTTAAATAACTAAATACATATTAAGGGTTCATTGTACTCACTCATTATGAACACCTTCTACTACTTTTTTTTTTTACTACACTACATGGAAGATGTTTTAATACGTCTAATACTCATTAAGTAGTCATAAAAACTAAAATTATATTCGATTTATTATAAACTTTATTTGCAAAAACGTTGCTTTATTAAAATATATTCATAGCTTAATTAACAATAATATTCAATATATATGTAAATAGGTTTACAAAAATATAATTTTTCTAACTAAAATAACGATAATTTCTTCATAAATATATAAAAAAGTACATACTTTAATATTATAATGTAAATATTTATTCGTTTTAGTAGTAGATTAAAGAACAATAGTGTGAATAAAGTTTTTGTTTTTAATATACTTATTACATTTTATGTTACGTTTTAAAGAATTTATCATGTTTTTTACGTATGTCTACTTCGAAAAATTTGGCTTGAAGTAGTGGAAAAAATAATCTGTCACATTTTAACACATCTCTCGCTCACACGGAACCAAATTTTTAAGATTGTTAAATGAAAAGATGCTTTTTTCTAAAAAGCATCTTTTTGAGATGAGTTAAAAAAATGTCATAATAAAAATTTGTTTTAAGAAAATACCTATTAAATTAATATTATTTACTAGTTCGCGAATTGATTACATTTAAAAAAAAAAAATCTTTTCATTTAACATTCTTGCAAATTTTGTTCCGTGTGAGCGAGAGAGGTGACAAAATGCGACAGCCCTCTTAATAATAGCAATATAAATAAAATGTATAATAGGTATGATGAATAAAAAGTTTTTTGATGTCATGTAGATTATTAAAAAATATTGGACACGTTTTTTTTTTATTTTTTTACGTAATCAAAATATTACGGCTACTTATACATTGAATTAAAATGTGGCATGACGTAGATTTTATGTTACGTAGTTGTGACGT
Organism: Cosmia trapezina; assembly: GCA_905163495.3. Taxonomy (NCBI): domain Eukaryota; kingdom Metazoa; phylum Arthropoda; class Insecta; order Lepidoptera; family Noctuidae; genus Cosmia; species Cosmia trapezina. The sequence goes on from LR991029.1 coordinate 23,374,880, forward strand.
AGCGAGCCCCCACTCCCCAACTTAAATGCGTTTTGTCTAAGTATTTTTTTACTAATATGATAAAGCAAAAAATACGTGTCTAATATTTTTTGATTATCTGACTGACGGACTAAATAGAATTTCTTTTTTTTTACCCAGGCATTATCCCTGTTATTGTACATCCTATAATTAAAAACTACATAAAATTCTAAAACGTATGAAGACTTGACTGATCGTAGCAGGTATGCTACGCCGTAGCAGAGCGCGTAGCATCTAGCGTAGCGAGAGCGACTACACTCCGCCACAGATTAATATTTTAAGGTTTCAAGCCAGTGCGAGCTGATAGCAGAGTACCATACCTATCGATTTAACCCCCATGTATGTTCTACGATTTTTAGTAGTTTTCGAGTTAATTTGGATCCTTCATTTCATATCAATGGTAGTGGTTATGGATAGTAGTAGGTATAAAATTTATGTTTTTATTATCAACTGAGCTCTGCTTATACGTAGAGGAATAGTAAATATCAGGATTAACAAAAATATACAAAGATTAATAAATGATAAAATATGAAAATCACAAGATTTCAGATACACCACTTTCAACGACCGATTTCAGCAAATAATGGCCTATTTAGTACATTTTTGTTCAAAGTTGATCCAAAAAAAAAGAAATAAAAAAATAATTATTTAATTTTATATTTTTTATTATTTTTTTTTTTTAATTTATTAAAAAAAATAATAAGCCGTCATATCGTTGAATCAGGCAAAATATAGAAAAGAAATTATAACTCAAAAACTACAAAAAATCGTAGAACATACATGGGGGTTAAATCGATAGGTATGGTACTCTGCTAGCTCGCACTGGCTTGACACCTTAAAAGAAACACCCTGTATATTATTAACCAGACGTTTGAACGACAACAATGTGGTTAATCAGTCGCTAATCATTATACTTAACTTTAAGCAACAATTATAAAATTAAATAAAGCTATCAAACTGTCCGGATGTTCCAGAAACATCCTGTTACATATTATACTTATTATGTAGACCAACGCTGATAATATAAAAAGTCTGGGAGTTAATAGTTATAGACAAAAGGCACTTTATCGGAACTAATAACAATTCATGATAATTATTTTAAGATTATAAGTCAGTTAAGAGGAAACATGGTCAAGTGGTTGTAGGCATTCATTCCATACAAACGCGTTCCTCTGTTTTCTCCCTGGGTAACCTCAAAAAATTTTTTTCTCAAACGTCATTTATTTAAGAACCCCATAAGGTTCATATAAATGAGTGCTCGAGTGTCAACCGAACCCCATAGGTTCACAACTACTTTAAGCCCGCGGTCACCATTGGATGATGGTATTTTACGTTTATATTTATATGATATACTTACATACACTATGTACACTTGGTGTATTTTCCACGAAGTATTTTTTTACGATAAATTGTATATTATATGTATCACTGCCATGTACAAATAATTTATTTTTTGGCGTGTTTAAGTTTAAAAAAAAAATATGGAACAAGAAACCAAAGATACGAACATTGCCGTGGTAGATATTGAATATTTGCTCTAGTGTCATTACCCAAGAAAATAACAGGAATAGGTGTGATGGACTGAACGCCAATGACCACGTGACCAAGTGTCCTCTTAACCTTTCTTATGCAGGGAATATACATGTAATTCAAAACTCATTCATTATTGAAATATACATTGTATAGGAGTCAAGAAACAAATTGCATTTTTTAACGCATTACTTATTTTACAATTCATTATTTTATGTTACGTTTTTTTGGTGGAACGGAACGCAAACTCGAAACGCGTCGTCTTCAAAAATGCCGGAAGTGACCTCAAAAGGCATGTAAATAATCTTTTCTTAGCAAACTGTTTGAATTCTCACTGAGGTAAGTGCGATTTCTGCTTGAATAAAGTACAAAACATAATTTAATTTATATCATTGTGGCTAAAAAAGAGAACATGTAAACAAAGCAATATTGTGCCAAATGACGTCACATCATGACCGCGACAGAAAAGGACGTTTGAACTGTAGTACTTAGAAAATTGTTGGAGTTTCATAATTTTTTTGAGCAACTGGCCGTATTTGAATTTATGTACTTTTCTTGGGTTTATGTTACAGTCTTTTATTGATTTATTGAAAAAAATAATAAAATACATGCATTATTCCCTATTTACAGAAACAATTAAAAAGCCATTGTATGTCGTGTAGATCTGCGTTCCGGCCATACGAACGGTTAAGTCGAATATATTTCTGATCTAACAACTAGCTAGTTTTAACAAAATATCCACCAGACGTAAAGGTAAAAGATGGTCGATCGTGAGTGTGGTTGCTGTAGTACTTGAGGATTTCATTGTTCTTCGATATATGGACGTAAGCAGGGCAGCGCTTGGACAGTCGGTTCCCGCAAGCAAACCGTTTGCCACCATCCCGGATTTTCGCATTCTTGCTGAAGACGAATCCATCGACCAGAAGATATACAGTCCCCAAACTATTTTTTACGAATCTCACTGAAATATAAAACGTTCGAGAATCTATTAGTATATGTTGAAAAAGAAAATAATATCACTCCATCCTACTTTTACATTATACAAAGTTAAGTCACCTTTAAACAGTAGGTTGTCAGTTTTTTCGGGCTTCTGAGGACCCGTAAAAACTGTCAAAGATCTACAAATGACAGCCGGGACCAACGGCTTAACGTAGTTTCCGAGACTGATGGGTCTTGGTATATAAAGATTGTCAACCATCCACGGACCAACCGCGCAAGCACAGCTTAACCTAATCGATCGACCCGTGCAGCTGTCATTACTTAGCCACAAGCCTCTCAAGGAATGTGAATTTTTCATCTTTCTTGAAGTTACGTTAGAGTTACAATTTTGTATGTCCTATATCCTCCAATATCTCAAGTTAGGTACCTAATACTGCAAAACTATTCACTCTCCAGGGCAAGTTGACAGTAGGTAGAACGAAGTGACAGATTATTAGGAGAAACATAACCTACGTATAGACAATATAATGGAGATAAAACACCCTAATAATGACGAAACTAAATATATATAGAATGATTATTAAGTACAAACTTATAATATTTTGGTAGGTAATCATTAATCTTAGCGTATTACTACGAAACTTCAATACCTATATCTTTATTTTAAGAGACATTCCAAAATACCTTGTCCGGAATGAAGAAAATGTGAAAAAAAAAACGAATTGTCTATATAATAGGTTTCGCTTAGGATCAATAGATATACCTAACATTAAACGCGTATTACTACGAAACTTCAATACCTATATCTTTATTTTAAGAGACATTCCAAAATACCTTGTCCGGAATGAAGAAAATGTGAAAAAAAAACGAATTGTCTATATAATAGGTTTCGCTTAGGATCAATAGATATACCTAACATTAAACGTGATTGCGCTGTTTAGCCCGCGAAATTCTTTTTTTTTTTGGGGTTTTTTGCAATTTGCAGGTCCGTGTCAGGTTTTATCTTGATCAAAGTATGATACGCGGCAGTAAAACATATGTATTTATATAATTTTAACCATAAAAATCATCAATACATCTCTCTAAGTTAGATTTCGTGCAGATTCGTCAAACGAAATCTAACGAATCTGCACGAAATCTAACTTAGAGAAATGTATTGATGATTTTTATGGTTAAAATTATATAAATACATAATTATGTTTTATTGCCACGTATCATACTTTGATCAAGATACAACCTGACACGGATCTGCAAATTGCAAAAAACCCCAAAAAAAAAATGCTACCACTGCGCATCGTCCTTAACTAACTGGTTATAGGCCGAGCAGCGAACTATTATATATGATTTAACGTTGTTTTAATGCATTTGAAGCAAAATGGCCCCTAAAATGTGTCTTTTGGGTGACTATGATGCAATGCTATTTTGAGAAATAAAACAATACAAATTTTTAAACGTTACTATATTGATAAGAGCAGTCTAAAATATTAATTAAGATACTGCCATTAGTAAGAAAATGATAATCATTTAAAGAATAACACCTATTCATTGTGTCTCTTGGTTCACTCGGACAGCAGAAAAAAAAAACTTTTATCGTGATGTGTTTCAGAAATCTTGTCGAAATTAAAATGAAAGTTTCTCATTCTTCATTTGAAATATAAAAATAAAATCATACAAAAAAGAAGAATAACATACCTACTTATTTATAATCAACATCAAAAGGTCAATAATCATTCTGAAAATAGGGACACCATGGTTAGCATAATCAGCCTATAATGTTCCCACTGCTGGGACACAGACCTCCTCTCTTCGAGAGGGAGTGGGCTATAATATACCACGCGGGCCCGGCCGGGCCGGGCGGGTTGGTATATGTCATATGACTTGGAATTTTTGGTTCTAGGTAATGCCGGTTTCCTCACGATGTTTTCCTTCACCGTTTTGAGAGCAATGGTGATGAAATTATTTACACAAAGTAAAGCGCTTGTCTGGGTCTCAAACCCACACCTACAGCTCGTAAGTCAACACCGTTACCACTGAGCCACCACTGCTCTCCATAACTTTTGTTGACCATGGTTAGGTAAAAGTCAAATCAGTGACTCAGGAGACATTGAGATTTTGTTTGCGCTGCCGCAAATTTTTCTTTCGGTGCTTCCAAATATCCCTAGCGTTAAGTATTTCCTCTGGTGTCAAATCCTTAATTAGTCTTTTTTTCTTATGGTAATTTTCTCTTTGCTTTTTTTTGTAGTTTTCGTACTTTTCGGGGTCTCGCTTCAATTTTTCTCTGTATCGCTTTCGTAATTCCAGTGGTGTTAGCGGCATTTTGGCTGAAATGTACAACTGAAAGTTAATTATAATTTTGTTTTAAACTAGCATTATGGCCTTAACTGCATCAATTTAATTTCTGCATTTTAGTAATTTAATTTGTCCAAAGATGTGCCATGTTTAGTTGCAATTAATAATAACTACAACCTAATAACATACGCCCAAATGCCTAGGATCAGTGTTGCCAAAGCTAAATTTTCAATTGCCGTGTCTGGTAAGTGAAATTGCCGTGTTTACTGTATGAAACACAAAACTTTCGATTGCCGTAGCAATGGCAACGCTGCCTAAGTTACTAATTCAAAAACAACTAATACATTTTATAATTTTTATATATCGCACACCTAGATCTAAACTGAGACAACTCAAAAAAAGTAATTTTTCAGGAGACGATAAAAACGTAGGTATATCTGCATTTTTTGTTAGGGAAGTTATACAATTTAATTTGATTCTAGATAATAAATAGCTTGTAAAATGTCAATGTATACAAACGGGGGCTAAAATTCAATAATTTTTACCGATAATCACTGTTTTTCAAACATAACTCAAAATTAACGATTTTTGAGTTGTCTCAGTTTAGTTCTAGGTGTGCGATATATTCTTAAATCATTTAATGAAAAAGTCTTCTGGGTCACCAAATATGTCTCACGGGTAATCATTTTAGTGACCCAAGGGAACGATCAACCAGGAGAAATTTTACAGATAACCTTCAATATATCAGTAAATTGACAAAATATCATAAAATGATGTGTCAGTGAATAATCAGACTTGAATGCTTTGTAATAACATGTATTAAATTTATAAGAAAATCCACTAAACTTACCGAGTTTTCGCAGTCACCCAGCAGAACCGCAATAAACACACGTTTGCTCGGGGGAGGCTTGATCGCTTCAACGCGAATGTGTATCCCTGGTGGGGCGACTCAGACTGCCAGGCACTTCTCCTCTTGCAGCCGAGCGGGTGCAGGTTGCGGATAGCCCGACTTCGGATGCGGAACCGACTGTCAAGTTCGAGTCCCATGCCCGGAGCATCTCAAGAGATCCCGGACAAGAGAAGTTCCCGAAAGCCAAATCCCAGGCTTAGGGTAACCCATGTACATGTCCTATGTACCTATCTTCTAACTATAGAAATATTATATCTATGCTCCTAACCAAGCCATCCTTCCTTATCCACACATCCCGTAGATCCCAGATCCCTAGGCCAAATCCCAGGCCTAGGGTGACACCCAAAACACACCCTTCATCCAGCAAATGCCTTTCCTCCTATCCCTACATCCCATCGGTCCCAAATGAGAGGTAGCCTCGATCCCAAAAGAGCCCACCCCCACCAAAATGAAGCAGAAAGGCAAGTTACCAAGGTGGTCCCGGCCACGCCTGGGAATACCACACCGCTTCGGCGGTCAGCCCCCACCGTAATCTTGGGGATTGCCATCTGCCCTTGCTCATGAGAAGAACACCCTGTTTCATCAGGACAGCAAAAAGTTTAGACTGACTTCTTTCACACATCTCCATTAGTCGTCATCTCGGTAGTCACCCTTTTTCTAGCCATTAGCATGTTCCACTAAATCCATAGCCATCCTGAAAACTTTCCCATTCATTCATCACATTCATAGACAAAACTAGTGACCAGCCTCGGCCAGTTTCGGACAAAAAATCAAGATTCAGCTGGAGTTTCGGTTTCGGTCAAAAAGTGGCCTAATGTTCAGCCCGACCGAAACTGGCGTCTGGCGTTCGTGAGCTGTCGGTTTTGATAGAATACTAACGACTTAACTATGTAGGTGTGGCCGGCATCTACATCGCCAAATACGAACTACGCATCACAAAGACATGACGTCACGCAATCCTGCATCGCGCAATTAGAGTTTACCGCGCGACTAGCATATATACAACGTCCCGACATCAACCGTCGGGCAGTTGTCCACCAGACACGACACCCGTCTGGTCAGAGGATCCTCTTTTTTCTATGGAGGATGAGAGAACTTTACACCCTGTTCCTCATGCCTCTATATAGGTTTCGGTTTCGGCCGAAACTAGAAGTGGAGCCAATGGTTCGGTTACGGTTTCGGTTTCGGCTGAAAATTGTGTTTCGATTCGGACACTATACAAAACTTTCTTCACGACATGTTCTTCATTCCTCCGCATCACATCCGTCTCGCTCTCTGATGGCATTCACGAAGGTGCTAAATGGACGGTTACTCACCGCAAGCATTCGCTTCACGAATTGCACAAAACCATAATAATTGTTCACCAAATGTGATTGTCCAAATGTCCAGTACTGTTGTGATGGTCGAGTGGTGGGGTTCAAATCCGGGCCAATGTGAGTTTTCAATTCATAAGTACTTTCTGCCTTAATCTTGGACATTACTGACATCAGTGAAGGAGAAACATCGTGAGGAAACCTGGACTTAAGTCTGAAATCGCCAACCAGTCTTGAGCAAGCGTGGTGATCAATGCTCGTGCCTTCTGTGTATGAAAACAGGCCTTTGCCCAGCAGTGGGACAGTAATAGGCTGGTATTATAGATGTGATTGAACAGACGTAACTGGGTCGTTCTTCTTTTTTTACCGACAACACCTCCGTCACACTTTTGACTGTTATGTCACAATTATTTTGTAAAAAGCAATAATAACAAAACGGAAGTGTTTAAGATTATTTTAATGGTTGTATTATCAAAAGAATTTTTTGTGAAAAAATATTTGTGACACTTAATATTTAGGATGAAAAAAGATTTTTGTTTTCGGAGGGGACATGTCATTGTCGATGAAAAAGAAGAACGACCCACCCACTCACCTGATTTGGCCTCATTTGACTTTTTAGCGTTCCGCACCTAAATATTGCTAACGGGACCCAGTTACAAAACCTATACCGTAACGCTATCTGTAACAGGGCTGTACGTATCTAAAGAGCCGCAATAGCTGGCAAAGTAAAAATAATTATTTGTTTTTTTTTTTTATTTCATAGGTACCCTTTTATTGTGTGCAATAAAAAAATCTTGAATAACATTGTTCGTATCATTACAAACATAGATCGATTTAAATATACAGGGTCAAATAAAATTAGCTAGCGGAACTCCACAGACGGGTATCAATCAGGGACCGTCCAACCCCGGTTAAAAGTTAAGTCTTTCGAAGGGGTAAGCCGTTTATGAGGTTACCTTTATCATGTGTAACTCCTTGAATGGGTTTTAGGCTTCAAACCCAGTAAAAGTGTTATCCTTTTAATATGGATAACACATTGAATGGGTTCTATAATTTAAACCCAGTGAAAGGGTTACTCCTTCATTAAGATAACCTATATAATATAAGGGTTTTGTTCGGGTTACCATATTAGCTATTTGCAACGTATGCCCATCATCGAGAGATCATAATTACATTGCTCTGAGTCGGAATGCTATGCTGTTTCGTTTTAAAGACAGTTGAAGTGAAACCCTTTTTAACGGCTTAGTTTAAGCCGTTCAAAAAGGTTACCCACATCGTACTATGGGTTTTTGTTTAAAGGCTTAGAAAAACCCTAACGAAAACCCTTTCAATGGATAAACAAAATGGTCGCTGGTATCAATATCTAAACAAGATGAAACAAAAAATATTAATTTGATGATGTTTTTTTGGGGTCATCAACCGCCGCCGGTATTGTAGTCACTTAAAATATTAGTCTTTTTTTGTGTTAACACAGACGTCATCAACTAACACTTCAAGTAACAACACTACCAGCGGTCATTGACCCAAATAAAAAACATCGATATCCATCACGTCTGCGTAGTTTCGCTATCTAATTTAATTTGATCCGTTATACAGGGTGTAAGTGTAAACAGTGGCAATCTTTTAAGGGGGCATTGTACTCAGCATTATGAACAACTTTTACTATGGGACCAAACCTGAAATCGCGAAAAAAAAATTACTGACCCCTTAAGAGGGTTTGCGTTAATTACAGGACATGTTGTATAATATAGAACAAACTCAAAGGACACAGGTTCAGGATTCTATGATACATATCTAGATTAACCTTAAATAAATGAAAAAAGAACATGTTACTAAATATGCCTTTATGTGAATATATAAATACTAATTTAGAGTATAGAGAAACGTATTAAAATTAAATAGTATTTTTAAAATATCGCTTATTAAAATCAAATTAAAGTTTTTTCGTTGTATCTTTTTAGCTTGTTGTAACAATGACCCCTTAAAAGATTGCCACTGTTTACACTTACAACTTACACCCTATACATACATTATGTTCAGATAGCTAGCTGGAATAAACATGTATTTGTCTGTAGTAGCGACCGTTGGCCAACCGCGTATATCTAAGAGGTTCGTGATCATGGTAGGTGTCATGCTTGACAATGAGGTCATCATCGCTGACGTAGACGTATGCCCTGCATCGCTTGGCGGCACAAGAGCATACGTACCTGGTGACACCGCGCCTGTTAGTGAAGCCTTTGGAGAAACTGTAGCCGTTGAACAGTAGAAGTTTACTTCCACGGTCCAAAATTATATAGCGTGCTGTAATTTTATAAACACACATTTTACTTTGGAGATGTGAGTGGAATCCGAAGCCGGGACGCCCTAGAAGGACATAAGTGATCTTATTGGTGATGTTCTTCAGAAAGGTCCCCCGCCCTACCAATATGAAGCAGAAAGGCAAGTTACCCAGGTAGGTCCCGGCCAAGCCGGGGAATCCCACACCGCTTCGGCGGTCAGCCCCCACCGTAATCTTGGGGGGGCAGTGGCCCCGATTCTATTGCCATCTGCCCTTGCTCATGAGAAGATCACCCTGTTTCATCTAGACAGCAAAAAGTTTAGACTGACTTCTTTCACACATCTCCATTAGTCGTCATCTCGGTAGTCACCCTTTTACTAGCCATAACATGTTCCACACAATCCTTAGCCAGCCTCAAAACTTTCCCAGTCATTCTTCATCACATTCATAGACAAAACTAGTGACCAGCCTCGGTTTCAGCCCGTTTCGGGCAAAAAATCAAGTTTCGGCGGAGTTTCGGTTTCGGTCAAAACATTAGTTCGGCTCGACCGAAACTGGCGTCTGGCTTTCGTGAGCTGTCGGTTTTGATATAATACTAACGACTTAACTATGTAAGTTTCGGAAACTAGAAGTGGAGCCAAAGGTTCGGTTACGGTTTCGGCTGAAAATTGTGTTTCGATTCGGACATTACACAAAACTTTGTTCACGACATGTTCCTCATTCCTCCGCATCACATCTGTCTCGCTCTCTGATGGCAATCACGAAGGGTGCTAAATGGACGGTTATTCACCGCAAGAAACCGAATTGTACAAAACCATAATAATTGTTCATCAAAATGTAATCGTCCAAATGTCCAGTAATGCCGTGATCGTTGAATAGTTAAGGCGTCGCCTCTCATGCACGATGTTGCGGGTTCAAATCCGAGCAAGTACAATGCGTGCCGACGTGTGTGTAGACGATTTTAGGTCTCTTTAACAATATGAGGTCTGACCGGGCGTCATCGGGGCGGCGGAAAGAGCGCGGGAGTCGCGGTATAGTCTCATCTTTCGTGGCGCGTATTATACCACTGTGACTTTTTCAATACATGTGTACTTTCTGATTTTATCTTGAACATTACTGAGAACGCTGATGGAAAAACATCGTGAGGAAACCTGGACTTAAGTCTGAAATCGCCAGCCTGTCTTGAGCAAGCGTGGTGATCAATGCTCGTGCCTTCTGTGTATGAGAAGAGGCCTTTGCCCAGCAGTGGACTGCAATAGGCTGGTGTTATAGATGTGATTGAACAAAGGTACCTACTCAGCTGATTTGGCCTCATTTGACTTTTTAGGGTTCCGCTCCTAGATATTGCTAACGGGTTACAAAACCTATACCGACTATCTGAACAGGGCTGTAGGTATCTAAAGAGCCGCAATAGCTGGCAAGGTAAAAATAATGATCTGTTTTTTTTTAATTTCTTATTTGTGTGCAATAAAAAAATCTTGAATATCATAGTAACATTCACAAATTTCAAATCGTATACTTAAATCGGTTTAAATATACAGGTTCAAATGAAATTAGCTAGGGAACTTTGCAGACGTTATGGGTATTGATATCTAAACAAGATAAAACAAAAAGTAAATTAATTTCATAATGTTTTTTTGGGGTCATCAACCGCCGATAGTGTAGTCACTTAAAATATCAGATCAGGAATCAGTTTTTTTCTTGTGTCAACTTCACAGACGTGAAATCGTGACGTGACGTGACATCAAATCTTTTTTATTTTGTCGGGTACAGATATTGATATCCATCACGTCTGCGTAGTTTCGCTATCTAATTTAATTTGATCCTGTATACAGGGTGTAAGTGTAAACTGTGGCAATCTTTTAAGGGGTCATTGAACTCATCAATATGAACAACTTTTAATACTGGGACCAAACCTGAAATCGCGAAAAAAAATCACCTGTTTCCTACATTTTGACGAATTATGCGAACATAAATTTACTGAACAGCGGAATTTTTTTTCGAGATTTCAGGTTTGGTCCCATAGTAAAAGTTGTTGCTGATCAAGCTGCTGTTATTATTTTCATCAACAAGAAACCCTTCCTCGTCAAGACTTCAATTCTTAGTCGCCGGCCATCAGCCTGCAGATAATCTGAGCCTATAGGTGCAGGACGTCAGCGCCGTTTGGACTAGGAGGCCTATCCTCACATAGGGATACACCTGTGTCCATCGATCACGCCCGTCCAGCACATCTGCTGGTGTTACACTTACACCCTGTATACATAAATTATGTTCAGATAGCTAGCTGGAATAAGCATGTCTGTAGTATCGACCGTTGGCCAACCGCGTATATCTAAGAGGTTCGTGATCATGGTAGGTATCATGCTTGATAATGAGGTCATCATCGCTGACGTGGACGTATGCCCTGCATCGCTTGGTGGCGGCACAGGAGCATGCGTACCTGGTGACACCGCGCGTATTAGTGGAGCCTTTGGAGAAACTGTAGCCGTTGAACAGTAGAAGTTTACTTCCACGGTCCAAAATTATAAAGCTTGCTGTAATTTTATAAACACACATTTTACTAAGGCAGATGTGAGTGGAATCCGAAGCCGGGAGGGGAACATAAGTGATCTTATTGGTGATGTTCTTCAGAAAGGTCAGGTGCGTAGTACTCGCAACCGGCGTGCGTGTATGAATATAAACGAGGCAAAAGGAGTATGTAAGGATCGTAGCAGGTGGCGTTCTGTAGTTTCTGCCCACCCCCATGGGGAGAAGGCGTGAGTTGGTAGATAAAGGTATGGTTCAGGACACATCCGCCGCTAAAAGCGACATAAGAATATTTACAATCCACATAAATGTGAACATTATAAAATCTTACACTACTTCTACTCTAACAAGTGCATTTTTTTATAAACAAACTTATTATTCTGGATATCATCTAGAACCAGAGTAGAGAATTATGGAAAAAAGGACATGTTGCGCCGACACCAAATAGATTGGGATAAAGGGCAGGAGAATGATGATGATCTAGAACCAGAGTCCTTGTCAAGACGAATCAAACGAGCCCAAACTCGATAGGGTTGCGTCGTTTTATTACTGAGTTCCCATGGCTACCTTCCGGCTCCATCATCAGATCAGCTCCATGTCATTATAATATTGCATTGTCATCCGATTTACATATGTATGTAAAATTTCAGCTCAATCGGGAACCGGGAAGTGGGTCAAATATAACTTGCAAGATTAGATTACAGACAGACACCGAGACAGGTGAAACTAAATAAGAGCTTGTAATCTATATAGATATAAATAAAAATAGAAGTCCTGACTGACAGATTCATCAACGCCCAGCCCAAACCCTTGAACCTGGAAAGCTGAAATTTTGCCCAGAAGTCCTCTTTATAATGTAGACAAGGAATAAGGAAGGATTTCCCGGTAGCTCGTTCCCGTGGGATATTTTCCGACATCCACGCGGGCGACGTCGCGTGGGATGTGCTAGTAAACCATAAAAAACACTACAACATACTTAAAGATACCTAAGTAGGTACATAATGTATACTCTAATATCAGACCATGACATACAATACGTTACGCCTAACAATATACATTACAATGATCAATATTCACATACATACCTACATAATGTTGTTCTAGTGATCCTCGATGTGGAATGCAATAATAGTTATTTATGCAACTGATGTATAATAAGGGGTATTGAAACACGAATGTGGGTTTATCACACGAGGCGAAGCCGAGTGTGATAATAGTATCACATGAGTGATGCAATACTAATACTCGTATCGAACATGGCGGCCGGCGGAAAACGAGTTGCATTATGAAATTCAGTACAACATTAAAGCACCCGTTTGGATGCTAATATGGTTACCATGGTTACTATGACACTGGCTGTTTTAATGTTGGCATAGAGAATTTATAGCATGGGTGTAGATAAAAATGTTAAAAGTACATATGGGAATTAACTTGTTTCTTGAAATAAAACGCTGTCGCGAATTATTTTCTACTTTTAATTTACTTTTTTGAATATAGTTTAAAGTAATCTTTTTCATGCACTGTAACAGGGATGTTGACTAAAATTTTTTTTGACCGTTTTGTAGTTTGTTAAAAAAATATTGGACACGTATTTTTTATTATCTGACTGACGGACTAAATAGAATTTCTTTTTTTTTACCCAGGAAACATCCCTATTGCAATAAAATAATACATTCGGACAATCGATGAATAAGTTTGAATGTAGGTAGTTATGTAAATCTAAGAATATTAAAATGTATAACATTAATGTTACATGTTATATTTTCCATATATCTTGGATCAAGACATAAATATATTACATTATTATTATTACATTATTGAGATAAGGTTTGAGATTAGACTTTATTTTACTTAAGGGGGATGCGCTAAGGTAGCCCGCGAAATTCAAATTTTCTTACGTTTTTTGCAATTTGCGGGTCAGTGTCAGGTTGTATGTTGATTAAAATATGATTCGGGGCCGAAACTAATATGGCTTTACAGAATTATAATAATTAGAATCAGCAATACAACTCCATAAGTTAGAATTGGCCTCAAAACTCATGATTTCATGAAATAGCCATTCAATAGCGTAATATGAACTTAGAGAGTTGTATTGATGATTTTTATGATTATAATTATATAAATAAATATTTGATACGGCCGCGAATTATATTTAGATCAACATACAACCTAATACTGAGTTGCAAATTGCAAAAAACGTTTGAAATTTTGAATTTCGCGGGCTACCCTGGCGCTTACGCCTTAAATTGCGACTAGAAATACTCTTAACATAGTATGAAGATTCACTAGCTACTAGAAATAACGTTGTAAAAGTAAAATAACAGGTAAAAACATGATGGCTAGCCTCAAAAACAAATAAACAAGTAAACACAGAGCGCCCATGATTGGCAAAAACTACCTCTTCTGGTAGCGACCATTACCCAACTGCGAATATTTAAGAGGTTCGTGATTATGTTTGGTGTCGTATTTGATGATGTAGCCGTTAGGGCTGATATGGGCATATGCTTTACATCTCTTGGAAGTGGCACAAGAACACTTGAACCTGGTGACTCCGATACCGTTAGTACTGTTTTTAGAGAAAGTGTAGCCGTTGAACAGGAGCAACTTATTTCTCCAGGCATTCCCTCGGTCCAGAGTAATAAATCTTGCTGTAAATTGAATAAACACACATTTAGTAATAAATCTTGCTGTAAATTGAATAAACACACATTTAGTAATAAATCTTGCTGTAAATTGAATACACACACATCTTAGTAAAGGCATTAAATGAGATTTATTTTAAAACTATTTCAGACAATGTATTGGTTGGCAGCAAGAATTTTTATTACGGCGTAGCAGTATTCAGCAATATTTTCAGTATCAGCCATGGCTGTGTCAAAATAATGGGTCAAATTGAATTAGCTAGAGAAACTCTGCAGACGTGACGAGTATCAATATGTAAACAAACAAAAACAAAAAATAATTTAATTTGATCAGTTTTTTTTTTCGGGTCACGAACCGCAGGTAGTGTTGTCAATTGAAATAACAGTTTAGAAAATCTGTTTAAAAAAAAAATGTTAGTGACCATGACAGTTTAAAAACCTATATCTGTTTTTATGTTGTGTAAACTTCACAGACGTTACGACACGACAAAAACTAAAAAAAAAAAAACAAATTTCTAAACTCATTCTTCTTCTTGCTGAGTGTTTTTCAAGTAAAAAAACTACCAGCAGACGCTGACCCCGAAAAAAAATCATCATATCTTTTATAATTTGCTGTGTTTAGATATCGACACCCAACACGTCGGCGGAGTTTCGCTACCTAATTTAATTTGACCCTGTAAGTATATTTATTTAGTATTGCTGGAAGGTTTTACTTGATGTGGTCGCTTTACCGGCGAAAAGGCAAAAACATTGTTTATTTAATTACAGATCTTTATTAATACAATATTAGACAACGTCATACCTACCCTATAGATTAATACAGATGGGACACTACGCAGTTTAGGTATGAAGCTACAAGTACGCGGCGGGCCCCGTCCGCGGGGCCAATTCAGTAGGTCGGAAGGTATAAGAGTTACGCGATAGAAAGAGAGGCAACTTGTAGTTGAACATAACTGTAGGTAATGAGCGTTGTGCGACCTGAATTGCACTTTATTGTGCCGTAGCAAGAGTCGCTTTCCCATCTGTATTAATCTGTGCTACTATATAATGTGTACGTTATTATACCTACAGTCCTGCCGTCGAGAGAAAGCGTTCTTGACACCTGTCAATTTTATACTAACGAATATGTGTTTTGCGAATTTGCTATTAATTACTCCTACAAATTGTTCCACTGACAGTTGTCAGAAACACATTCTCTCGTCGCATTGCCGGACTGTAAAGGGCCCCACACATTTACAGTCCGCCGGTAGCCAGCCGACAGAACGTTCACTCAAAAAATGTACTTACCAACAGTTCTAATGAGTGGACCGCTCGCTTGCCGGCGGACCCTTATGCCTATCTAAGCCGTACAGTCAGCTGCAAGTCTGGTATCATTCGGAACTTGAGCTGGCTTAGGGCTTAGTAAGGACATTACTAGAAAAGCCAGCTTATTGTTTTTTTTTTTACCTTTAGTGGTGCGACCTACTGTACATACACGCTTATTAATTTATTAATCATGAATTTTACGAATGACTGATGGAATGATTGCTATATAGATGTAAACATTAATCATCACATTACAGTACGACAACTTTCAAAGGTTCGTTTATCTTCGGAAAAACCGAACTTTGCCTTCCGCAAAGTTCGGTTTTTCGGTTATTAAAAAGCCTTCAAGGAGCCTTAAATCTGACTGGGAAAAGGGAGTGACGCAATTAATGCGTCAATCTATAATAATTTAGGTGGGAATATAAATCAATGTCCGTTGGTTGATAATCGAAATTTTATTTATTTTGCCTTTATTTAATTTATTTATTTAGGTTCTCCAACAAAAGATGTACACAAACACAAGAAATAAGTATTAATTACAAAAGTATCACGTAGGTGTACTCCTTCACTTACAGGAGACCACAGCATGCATAATAGAATTTATAACTAAGCTAACAAAGTTGTAGTCACATTTAAAATAAAATACAAATCAAAACACGGCAATAAAATTGGAAAATAAAGTTAAAATAAGATTAAAATTAAAACAATTTACAACATTAAAACGATTAACAAATACTTACATACATTTTTTAAAGTATTTTTTATAAATTACGAGAGATTCACAGATGTCAAAATCGGTGGTCTTGGCTATTGTGTTATATTGCCTGCAAACTCGCGTAATGACCTAAGTTGATTTTTGAGCCAGGAATGTAGAATTACTCATATGTATTAGGCCTGGGAGTCCGAGTTGGAATTTTAATCTCTAATGAGTTCAGAAGTTCACCTTTGAAAATTGTCGTTCAGTACATTTCTTTCACAGTTATTTCAAAACTAACAGCAAAACTTATCGTGTAATGGGCCCTTAAGAAGACTATAAATGAATACTACATAGTTTTGATTGTTCATCATTATAAAATCAATAAAAAAACCGGACAAGTGCATGTCGGAACTGTCAGACCACGAATAGTGAAGGGTTTCGTAGTTGGTATAAATATTTACACATGCACATTATTACACGTGTATATTACACATACATATTATCGACCGCAAAAAAAAAAAAAATAGGTAAATAGGGAAAAAATCTCATATCTCCAAAATTATTGACCTAATTAAAAAAGTTACTTAGAAACATCATAATCTTTTTAATTATGAGATCTAACGAAACCCTGCTAGCTCATGTGCATTGATTTTTCTTTTCATCTTTCGGTTACTTGTTACATGTATGGGGAGTGCCAGCCCTTAATTTTTTTTTCGAAATTTCACTAGTTGAATTGCGCTAGTTGAATTGAGCTAGTTGAAATGCGCTAGTTGAAATTCGCTGCTATGGTTTCGCGGCGGAGGTGTACTAAGGCCCTATATTGTCACCCTGTATTGTCTGCCATCAGACTACTTGATCATCAAAAGAATTCCATTTCTTTCTTTTATTAGGAGTAACTCTTAGATATTTCCCATCCTTCATCTTATAAAACTGTGGAGGTTCATGGTTGTGTCCCGTGTTACACTTGATTATGACATCATCGGCGCTAACGTGGGCATATGCCCTGCAGAACTCCGACAGACCGCTGGAACAGGCGTAACGACTACCGCCTTTGGACATCCGACTGTTCTTTGAGAAGCTGTAGCCATTGATCATTAAGAGCCTAGACTTTCCTTGCTGCAAAGTTATATATGTTGCTGAAACACAAACAAATTAAATAATCAATTTAATTATATTCTTATTGACGTCTCCAATAGTATAAATAGTACATACCTACCTCCTAAAAAAGTACAGTCATCACCACATACAGTAACTGTAAGTAATGTCTAACGAACAAAAGATTAATCTATAAAACAATAATAAAATAATTAAATGTTTTATTAAAATGATAAAGTATATAATTTGAGATTTAAAATTAAATAGCAAGTTGCCACTTCAAATTATTTATTATATAATGTACAAAAAAAAATGTGTAAAAGTATTCTATCAGCCACTGACTGTTAGGCCAAGAAAATACGCTTAGTGTTCTCACACACGAGCGACACATGTCAACGGCGAAGGCAACTGACGCGTCGACGGTGGTCGTCGAGTCGACGCGTCGACACAGCCCACTAAATCGTCATTTTCTAGCAAAATAACATGGCAAAATCAAAAATGTTGTTTACAAAACATTAACATTTCAATACGTATGGATTATTAAGGTTACTCACATAAAGGAGATGTTATTCTAAGAATTGACGTTATCAATTGACTCGTCGGCTTATCGGCGCCCTCGGCCTTTTTACTGTTGTTTGACGTCAATTCATCTAGTTATCAATTGATTCGTCGCCTTATCGATGCCCTCGGCCTTTTTATCGTTGTTTGACGTCAATTCATACAATAACAACTCACATAAGTCAGATGATATTCTATGAAGTGACACTAGGTATCAATTGACTCGTCGGCTTATCGGCCTTTTTATCGTTGTTTGACGTCAATTCATACAATAACAACTCACATAAGTGAGATGATATTCTATGAAGTGACACTATCAATTGACTCGTCGGCTTATCGGCCTTTTTATCGTTGTTTGACGTCAATTCATACAGTAACAACTCACATATTAAGTGAGATGTTATTCTGTTAATTGACGTTATCAATTTATTCGTCGCCTTATCGTTGCCCTCGGCCTTTTTTCTGTGGTTTGACGTCAATTCATACAATAACAACTCACATATTAAGTGAGATGTTATTCTGTTAATTGACGTTATCAATTGATTCGTCGGCTTATCGATGCCCTCGGCATTTTTACTGTTGTTTGACGTCAATTCATACAATAATATCTCACATAAGTGAGATGATATTCTATGAAGTGACACTATCAATTGACTCTTCGGCTTATCGATGCCCCCAGCATTTTTACTGTTCAACGTTGTTTGACGTCAATTCAAACGAATTGACGTCAAACAACAATAAAAAGGCCGAGGACATCGATAACCCGACGACTCAATTGATAGATCATATCATAGAATAATCCCGGTACCTATTTTCTATACTTACTTACGGTATTAATACCGGGATTGAAAAAATCCGGTATTTGAAACCCTTATATAGCTATATCCCTAGGGATATAACTATATCACGGCTACAACCGACAAATACATATGTGTGCTATATAGCTGCTGTTATTTAGTATAATCGACCGCACGTCGGTGGTAGCATTTTGGCATTGAGTATTTATTATACAGGATGTAACTTAAATAACACACAACCTCTTAAGGGGTTATTGAACATTATGAATAACTTTTACTCTGGAACCAAACGTGAAATCGCGAAAAAAAATCAGCTGTTCTCTACACGTTCACATAACTCGTCAAGATGTAGGGAACAGCAGATTTTTTTTGCAATTTCAAGTTAGGTCCCATAGTAAAAAGTTGTTCATAATGTTGAGTTCAATGACCCCTTAAGCCTGTACTGGTTTCATCACCACTGTCGTCTGGTCGAGTGTATTAACCACGAATCTTTCTTATATAATATTATACTTTAACATATCTCCCGTCTCCAACCTGCACATATTTAATAGGTGGATGATTGTGCTCCAAATTGGCTTTAATGATAACGTCATCAGCAGAGATATGCGCAAAAGCCTTACAGCTTTTGCTTGATATGCTGGATGAGGAGCAGCTGAACCGGGAACCTCCATTACGGATACTGCCACTTCTAAAGAAGGAGAAACCGTATAGCAGCAGAAGCTTCGAACCACGGACCAGGGTAATGTATTGTGCTGCGGATAGGACCAGATTTTTTTACCAGAGTATTTTCATAGTTCTTTTTCTATCTTTATTATGTATGTGTTTACAAAAAAAAAAAAAAATGTATATAAGTAGTTTATCAGCAATCTCGTTACCATAACACAAGCATTAGGTTGCTTAGCTTGGGACTAGATGGCGTTGTGTGAAATGCCCAAGGATATTTATATTTATTTATTTATTCACAAGGATAACGCACCAACTCTATAGGTGACGCACTAACGCTAAGATATGTAAGTAGCAAATTTCAGGGTGCGGTACAGAACATCAAGCCGAATACCTTTCTCCATGGGACCAACATCGTATTCGCGAAAAAATTTTCAACTGAACTTCAATGCCTTCTCGACGCAAATGTATGGGACGACTGATAATTTTTTCGCGATTACGATGTTGGTGCCATAGAAAAAGTTGTGCCGGTTTTATGGTCTATACCACACCCTTAAATTTGACGAGGATACAAAACGACACGTTGTAGGTATACATGTCGCAGCCAACAGGTTTAATTAGCCGCTTAGTTAACCGCCTAGCCTTTTAAGGCCGAACTATACGCCAATGACCTTGAGTGGTTAGCTTGAAAAAATTTAAACTTTATCAAGAAAAAGTGTTTACGTTATATCTTTTTTTTAATAAATAGAAACACACAGTGTATTTTACTGTATGTAACATATGTGTAAAATTTAACTTTAAAAATTAAAAATATATCAGCTTTTGCTAGTGATCACAAACTTTTTTTGATGTGTGTAAGTATTATTATGTACCGATTTTATAAAATTATTTATATTCAAGTCCAGAGTTTTGTTAATCAAAATTATGATGCTGTTAGTGTGTTGTGGCTTTTGTATCAGAATAGGTCCTTATGCACAAATTACACAAAACATAAATATCTTAAGCAGAGTCTCGTCTTTTTGCGAAACATTACAGAAAAAACCTTACCCATAAAATCATTTGTTTTCTTAGGCAAGCTGTTTCCTACGTATTCAAATACAGCCACGCCTCTTTGTTCCGATGTTTTTGTGTAATGTTTCGCAAAAAGACGCGCAGGAGACCCGGCTTTACCTACTGTAATAAAACAAAAATATTCAATAAAAATGCAACTTTATATTTCAAAATAAGTAATGAGATCATATTATGTACAAATTATATTTGCAGCATCAACGAATTATAGCGTCACCGTGCAATGAAAACCTCGTAAAGAAAAAAAAAAATTGTTTTTCTTTTTATTAAATTGTTAGGTAAAAAAAAAAACCCGTAATGCATATTCAGAACAAACGTGCACAGCTCTAAAATGCTTCTAAAGCTATACAGGGTGTAAGGGACAGCCCTCCGCAAACTAACAGGGTGCATTCAGCTCCTCATTTTAGATCATATTCCACCGGAAATTTTCTCAGGAAAATTTTCATTTTTTAAATAATTTTGTCAGTTACATTTTGTTTATTTCAATGTAAAATTACATTGTGTGTTCGCAGCACTCCATTTATGTAAAAAAAACAGCAAAAAAACTAAAACTGAAAAAAAAACCAGCAATGGATGTAGAAATACTGTAACAAATGACGCGCGAAATCAGCTGTTCACTTTCTGTCTAGCTACAGAGTTCATCGAACTCACCGCATACCTATTACCTACCCCTCCCAACCAGTAATAGACGCTCCGATTTGTACACAAAAACACAAACAAATCAGGTTTATTGGCTTCCCATAACGTTCCTGAAAAAAATTCATGTACCGGTCATCTTAGTATGATATACTGAATTCACCCTATCAGTTTCCCTTACACCCTGTATATTGGATTATAATGAGAACCTTAGCCCTGGGCCATTTCTCAGACAGTTTTTATCATCTCCTGTGAAATAACGTTCATTGCAATCACGAGGTTTTCACTGCACGGCGACGAGGTAGGTGCACCACTGCCTAACCCTTCGGAGATTACAGGAGATATTTTATTTATGTTAGTCGACGTTCGCACGGACGTAAAAATATCGCGGCGATTTTGTTTCGAGCATTGGATTTTCAACGCTCTGCTTAGCGCCGAGAGTTGAAAATCCAACATTGTGATTTTCAACTCTCTTCGACGCGCTATAATGCACTCTGTTGCTGTTAACTTGGATTAACTTCTCAATGCTCAACAACGACAGTTGAAAATCCAGTGTATGATAAAATCCCGCCGCGATATTTTTACGTCCGTGCGAACGTCGGCTTATTCGTAGCATTTTGCATTTATGAAGAATTTATTTTGTATTAAAGTGGTACTATAACATTTAATTGGCTATATATTTTATCACATCAAGACCTAGTTTCACCATACCGTGTTAGTTAGTTTAATCATCTGTTAAAATGTTAACAGGATATTAAGAGTGTTTCACCAAGCGGTAATCCCATGATTAAATGTCTTAATTCTGATGGAACGTAAATACTTAGGTACCATTAACAGTGAAGTTTATTTTAATGGCCGATTTACTAATGTCCGATTATGAACAGTTTGGTGAAATTGGCCCTAAAATACGGAGACACATTTAGAACAGCCAATTTATTCTGTAAAAATCTCAGCATGAACTTAGATGAAGTTAGCTTGAAGTGAGCTGTCAATCACTACCATCAGGAAGAATGACAGCTCACTTCACATAAGTTTTCACACTGGGATTTTTACCAACATAGACTGGCTGTTGTATTTAACCACTGTTTACACAGATTAATACAGATGGGACACTCCGCAAAATCATTTAAATAAAAAGCGACTATTGCTACGACACAATAAAGTGCAATTCAGGTCGCACAACGCTTATTACCTACAGTTATATTCAACTACAAGTTGCCTCTCTTTCTATCGCGTAACTCTTATACCTTCTGACCCACTGAATTAGCCCCGTGGACGGGGCTCGCCGCGTACTTGTAGCTTCATACCTAAACTGAGGAGTGTCCCATCTGTATTAATTGTGCTGTTTATTTAAATCATAGATCTCCAATCGCATAGATAAGGATATAGATTTCAACATTCGAATAAAACTTTAAATTAAGTTTATTTGCCATTCATTCTGATTTGAGTAAATTTTACTAAGCATATCATTGGCTTCAATATAATACTTGCAAAAGGCGGTTAAATGAATGAAAGTATTCATAAAGATAAAACGATTTAAGACCAGAAGATTTAATAAAAAGTTTACGCCATGGTGGAAGAAGTTATTAGGTGCAAAAATAATAGTATTATTTGCTATTATATTCTATGAATTAATCTAATTTTAAATAACGGACTAGAATGATATTGACTAGGCTTTTCTACAACTTACAACTATTTTGAGATCATTAAAGAAACAGTTGCAATCAAACTGTCTAAAAACTAGATAATTAACAAAAAAAAAAAAAAAAAAACTAATGACATTAGGTAATTAAATAATTAAAAGTTCGGAAACGCTTTACTGAACAGCTTGATTGCAACACCTATATCTGAATTACCTTATTAAAAAACACTTAAAACTACAACAAAATAAAAACAGTGTTAAATTATCTATTATTACGTAATAATAATAAGCTCTATTATGTACGTATGCCGTAGATTACTATAGTATACACCAATGTACACACGGCTACACATCAAGCTATACATTTCCAGTTTACACTAACCTCTCATTGTAAGGAAATCCTATACAATGTCAGATCAGCTTATACTGGAAATGTATACCTTGATCTGTAGCCGTGCGTACACACAGCAGCAGGTCAAGTTACTACAAACTGTCAAATTTTCTCATTCGATTTTGAACTTAACCTTCAACATTTTAAGATTTAAAATCATTGGGTGAAATTTGACAGTTTGGTATAACCTGATGTGCTGTTGTCTATACGTGTCAGTAAGACAGATCCAGAACCTAGCTATAAAATGTTCTAATTTTAATTAAGTACTAACCTTTTGTATATCTACAGAGTGTCATATTCGCATTTAGCGAAAAAGCTCTTTAAATAAAGAAAAAAAAAAAAAAAAAGACTGTCCACCGCACCGAGAACGGGACGTTATCAAGAAAACAGATGACGGCGCCGAAGTAGCGACAGTACATACTATGGCGCCGTCATCTCTTTTCTAGTTGACGCATTGTTCCCGGTGCGGTGCACAAACAGTGCCACGGTCATAAAACGTCAGAATGAGATGACACGAGACGCAGATGTATAAATCCCGGAGTAAGTATTCACCGTCTAGCCCCGTACAGGGTAGCACGGACGATTTTTTATCACGGCGATGTTTTTTCGCGCACTGCTTAGCGTGCGCGCGTGTGCGTGCGGGCTGCTTTGCTGCTTGACGCACTGGGACGCGCTGCTGGATTTCCAATGTTCGGATTGCGAAAAAAAATCGCCCGTGTGTACCATAGCGGATATTTGCGGTGAACCACTTTTCGACCTTCTTACTTAAGTATTAAGATTGAAAAGTGGTTCACCGCAAATGTCTGCGATGGTACGCACGGCTACAGATCAAGCTATACATTTCCAGTATAAGCTGATCTCGCATTGTATAGGATTTTATTACAATGAGAGGTCAGTATAAACTGGAAATGTATAGCTTGATGTGTAGCCGTGTGTACCAGCATCCTAACTGCGTAACACACTATCAATCGGAATCGGTTTCGTTTTGGCAGTTCAACATCATTCATTGCGTTAATTTACGTTGTCGAGGAGACAAATTTTTCGAACATATGAAGCAATGTATTAGCAATTTGCTTCAAAAAGATTCAAATTCCGATTGATAGTGTGTTACGCAATTAGAGTGGGCCAACTCTCACGTTTTATGACCGCTTCTATCACAAGTCTTGGTGTTTAATAAAACTAAAGGTACCTACAATAAACTTTTACAATTTAAAGATCACTCATTTTATAGCATCATTTATCGGGTAATCGGACGACATTATTAAGAAGACTAAAGTTATCAACAGTTAAAAGCAGTGAATCCTTATTTTAGTAAACTTAGTGAATTCTTAACTTTCAATTAGACAGAAATAAGGGATAAGCCGTTAAAACAGACAAGAATGAATATGTCTAAGATATGATATGAACAGCCTTTGCATTGCTAACGTAATCCAATGTAAAGTTATACTTAACCTATCTCCTTCAAAATTACTACGTAATATTTGAGAACAAAAGTGGAAGATTTTTTTCAGGATGATAAAAATAATAATACTATATCAAGAGGTCCTAGGCAAAGTGACATTCTCTCAGCGATAACATGATGGAAAAGACATTGGATTGACATTAACCGAAAAGCTGTTGAAAGTCGTTGTAGAAATAGGAAACGCTTTGAAAGAGAGTGGACCTTGCCTAGGCCCTCGGGTCCTAAAATAACAAAACAAACTATTTCATCATCTCTAGAAGTGAAACTACTGGAGTAAATGATAGGAAATCTATTTGGAGGATAACAAAAGATAAATCATTTGGAGCTTATGCAAACGTTCTAAATTCGGACGGCAAGCTAAATGAAGACAAGCAGCAGCTTTTATTAGTCTGGATATCATCTAGGACCAGAGTCCTTGTCAAGACGAATCAAACGAGCCCAAACTCGATAGGGTTGCGTCGTTTTATTACTGAGTTCCCGTGGCCACCTTCCGGCTTCATCATCAGATCAGCTCCATGTCTTAATAATATTGCATTGTCATCCGATTTACATTATGCATGTAAAATTTCATCTCAATCGGAAACCGGTAAGTCGGTTAAATTTAACTTGTAAGATTAGATTACAGACAGACAGACAGACACCGAGACATGTGAAACTAAAAATAAAAACTTGTAAATAGGAGCAGACCGCAGAAGGCAGGACCCAAGAAACGAAGGCGCAGAAGGCACCAGATGCGACGCGCCCCCAGGCTAAGTGGAGCGATGATCTTGGCAGGATGGCTAGTAGCAGCTGGATGAGAGTAGCCGAGAATCGATATAAATGGTGTGTTATTGAAAAGCCAATATTCAGCAGTGGATAATGACGATAATGATAACATAACTACTACGAAACTGTCTACGAATGTGCAGTCTACGTGTAACATCTGTCACTACACAATAAGTTCGATGAAGTTATGTCAACTGCACAAAAACCGCATCCAATCTGATATCTTGCAGTCCAAATTACAAAATTGTGCATACTTAAATACCTGTCAACTTAATATA
This sequence comes from Cosmia trapezina, assembly GCA_905163495.3. Classification (NCBI taxonomy): domain Eukaryota; kingdom Metazoa; phylum Arthropoda; class Insecta; order Lepidoptera; family Noctuidae; genus Cosmia; species Cosmia trapezina. The sequence continues at coordinate 23,400,682 of LR991029.1, forward strand.
TCTAGTATTATAAGAATGTAATTTGTGTAGATAAATAAACATTTTTTTTTTTAATGCAGACCATCTACATTCCTTATGAAAACAAATAGTTCATTTATTTTAATTCTAGGACTTATTCATCAACCATAGTTTTTTGTTGTCTTTTCCTCACTGGAGTACTGAAAGGTGTATGTGTATGCTGCATATTACTTCTTACTATTGTCATATCATCAGCCAAGTGAAGGTATGCCTTGCATTTGTGCCATCGGTTCTTGGTACAGCCCCATCGGAAGCCAGTCTTTGTCCTACTCTGCTTGTAATAAGTGTAGTCATGGTAGATCAGCCTCTCCTTCCCTCTGGTCGTCATGAATATGTTAACTGAAATTGTATCACATTAGCATTTGCTAGACGCCATTTTAAACAGTGTTATTTTAATAATAGCACAGCAGCCATGTCTACTTTTATGTTTAATTGCATAGTATATGGATTTGTGGTAGAAATTAAATTCCGAACGGATAAGAGTTGTTAGCTTTATTGAAAGTTTCACATGATTTAATAGAGCTCCGTCCATTTTTCTTATTTTACAATATTATTCTTACGCGACAGTAAGAAATATGTATTATGTACAGACGCCAGCACATCAAGCCACCCGAAACTGTCAAATTTTCGCAATCAACCTTGAACCTAATGCTTTAGCGATAAAGATGAAAATCTATTAAAGAAATCTGACAGATTGTAGTGGCTTGATGTGCTGGCGTCTGTACCTATTTACATTATTTTAACCATTATAATCATCAATACATCTCTCTAAGTTAGGTTCCCCCGGATTGGTCTGATTTCCGAAATCAGACCAATCCGGGGGAAATCGCGAATCATATTTTAATCAAGATACAACTACTGACCTGCAAATTTCAAAAAACGCAAGAAAATTTGAATTTAGCGGGCTACCTTACCGCATCCGCCTCAATAGTACCTAACTAGCGGCGGCCCACAGTTTCACCCGCGTAGACCGGGATAAAATGTAGCCTATGTGTAAATCCAGGGTGTCAGTTACCTCCATACCAAATTTTATAAAAATTACTCCCGCCGTTTGAGCGTGAAGAAGTAACAAATATACAAACACTCACAAACTTTCGCCTTTATAATATTAGTGGGATAACTCGGCAAATATAATCTTAAGTACTAATGAAATTGATTAAATAGAAATCTTAACACTAAGTTCCTTGGTATTTTAGAAATAAATTCAAGACGAAAAGACCAATTCACAATCTAAAATATAATCCCTTTGTATTCTTGTGGAGTGGTCTTGCAGGATGAAGATGCTCATGTTTAGAAATATAGACGACGTTCGTTTCACAATCCAGGTGGATGTATGACCTGCATTTTGAAGAGTTGGTGCAGGACCATCTGGTGTTCAGTCCATGGCCGACAGCCCATCGTTTGTAGTAAGTGTAGCCGTTGAGAATGAATAGCTCCTTCCCGCCAACGAGCCTGACCAATTCACCTGCTGGATTTGAAGCTAGTTAAGTTTGATTTTACCATTATTATTGATGAGACTCGTACACACCAAGGACCTAATTCCTGTTTTCACCAACACTACGCCTTAAATATTATTGCACTGTTGGATTTTCAACTCACGGCGCTGTTGCCTAGCTTTAAAAATCCAACAGTACACTTTTATTTAGGGATTAATTTAAGTGTCACTTATGGTTGGTAAAAACGACCAAAAGTCTACCTAATTTACAAAAGTTCTCACCACTGTGAGTTTTTGACCGATTTTATATGGCTTGTCATAAACTCATAATGGAGAGAGACCATTGCGAAGTTTGTAAATTGCAGGGAAGCGTTGCACAATAGGAAGGAGGCATATGTATGCTCAGTAGTGGGAATAAGAATGCTGGTGATGATGTTGATTGGTTGCGGTCTGTGGATAAACTTTTATATAAGACAAAACAAAAGAACAAACTTAAGGCATGACACAAGCCAAAATGCACACGAGTAATAGTACTACCCCATTTATTGAAGCCGACCATCATATTGTCTTGAAATTCAGGACATATCAAAAGCAAATCCGAAAACTGTACGACTATTTAAATTACGGGATCTCTTGCATATTCGAGGTAGTACCTCCCTATCTTATACAAGTTTATAAATTACATGTAACCTATTATTTCGAACTTAGCAACTAAACATCAGGTCTATTTTCGTGCTTACAACACATGAGATCAAAATTAGATATTAAACATTTTTAAACCAAAGTGGTCTCCAATTTTTACATTTGCCAAATTGAGATAAGTTAAAAACTACACTCGACTACTCTAAAGGTTTTAAAGCTTAATATATTTCCCGGATACTGATTGAAAGAACTTCGTTGGTGGATGATCATGTGGGTGGTTCCTGTATAAAACTCTATAGTCATTGGTGACACGCAAGGACGCCTTGCAATAAGGCTTATTGCAACACCAGCGGTCTCCCCCTCTGGCGGGTTGCTTTTTGTAGAAAGGATACCCGTCTAAGAGAAGTAATTTTCTACCACTTATTAATTCTATTAACTGTATATTTTCGTGCCGACCTGAAACAACAGATTGGTAGAAAAACACGGGTTACGAAACGGTGATGAAAAGAAATAACGCGAGACGTACACCTAATCGTCAAGTGAGTGCATTTATTAGATTTTATATGTTACACTGTTTGACCACCGCACGGGGACAGGACGTAAACGAGAACTAGATGACAGCGCCGAAGTAGCGACAGTACATTTACTCGTTCGTTTCTCGTTGACGTCGCGTTCCCGGTGCGGTGGACAAACAGTCGACGGCAGGGCGCCGACAACGTACGGACGTTGTCGGTCGAATTTGACGGATCGCTCCGTCCTGGTCCAAACTATTATAACCTGGGCATAGTTCGCCATGACGGATAAGGTGTACGCGAGGTGTTAGATTATACCACAAACTGCCCTTAATACTTTACCTTGGTGATTCTATTCATCCAATGGTGAGACGAATTTGCTTTTAGCAATAATATCAATGTTGGCATGTTTTTACTGCAAATTCCTGTTTCTAGTTCTTTATAGTTGACAGTATAATGTATACGCCTATTTTTAAGACAAAATGATGCTCTCTCTCATTGTTTACTTTTATTTCTCAATGATAACTGTTTTGACCTCTTTGCGTCCCACTCACCCGAAATGTCAAAATGCGCTGAATCCCGAGGTCACTCCGCCATCGAAAACCGGTTTGTGCGATATCGCGTCCGCAGTAGTTCGAAAGTTGAGAATTGCGAACTGGGTGACTATCGAATAGATTACGTTAGGGTTTTTACCTATCGAAATCTATAGTGCTCGTGGTACGAATTTTAATATTTCTGTGACCGCTAGGGGCGTTGTACAATATTTCATAGAAATCATTTACGGAGACGCTAGCGAGTTTTGGCTGTGTAAACTTATGGTAGAGGCACTGTGCCGAAATACAGGTTGATGCTTTTTTATTATATCTTATATTAGATTGAAACTCGAAGTAAAAATTTTTGTGTGGTCTTCAGGCAAATAAAAAGAATATTCAGCAATCACAATATTTATTTTTTATGGAATAATTGAAATAGTAAAAAAAGACATACAGTCGAACATAGAACCTCAAGAATATTCAACAATCACAATATATTATTTTTTATGGAATAATTGAAGTAGTTTAAAAAAAAAACATACAGTCGAACTTAGAGCCTCCTCCTTTTTTGAAGTCTGTTAAAAAAGGTATTCATAACATAACCTATAACTAAGGCACATCGTAAGAGGTAACAACGTTGCCAAGATTCGCTATCATATGACTTCGAGAGTGTGGTACTCAATCCAGCACTTACCAATGCACAACGGAGCTTGACATTTTTGGCACATGGTAGTGATTCGCGTGCGGATCTGTAGCGCTGTGCATCGCAAACATCGACGCCGCACGTGTTGCGTTGGTTTGCCGACAATCGGCTTCGTGTGCACCGGATAATGGTCTGGAGCACTGTCCAGTCGGCCTAATGGCAATGGTAAGCCTTGCCGCAAAGGGCGCGCTGGTTCCGTCCTGGCGAACCGTTCGAAACGTTGCATTCCACCTAAGAAGAATTTATTATAGCTGTACTCGCAGGCACAATTAGCCACACATAACCCACCACCACCGCCACTAAGTTTGCTTACAGTTGATATTTTAGCAATTATTGCAAAGACTACAAAAAAACAATCAATGGCATTTGTTTATTGTTCAATATATTTTGCAATAGATAGTAATAAATGCAATAAAATATCGTGCATGATTCATTAAATATTTTGCAATAATCAAAAATTAATAAGTAAGAAAAAATTGAACATGCTCTATGAATAAATCTCGGCAACAAAATGGCAGCCATTGTTTCTTCATAAAAGCAGTGCTATGATTTGAAGGCTCATACACATTTTATTTATGCATATTTTGACTTGAGCAATATGTGTGTTTTTTAAATTTCTTTATAATGTTTCTTTTTACTTTACAAAGTACTTTACTTATTTACTATCCATAATAAAACACAAAAACAAAACACTGCACCAAATATTAACGACCGACCGTTTTCAACCGCAAATTTTTCTGAGTTAGGACCAATCAGCGATTATTGTTGTACACCCATGGGAAACTCGTGTTCATTGATGTATAACACAAACGAAAACAGACCATCAGGGAATAGAAAAAAGACAAAAGTCGTGCGAATTCGTAGGATGCGATATCGAGTACTCGGGACGCAGAGGACACTTTTCGGACGATCGGATACTGCGAAATTGGGACGTTAGTGAAATATAAAAGATCAATGACAAAATTAACACAAGTAACTTGTGTGGTTCCAAAAGCTTGTTAAAATTGTTAAAAGTTTTAATTAAATTAGTCAAGAAATTATACAATAGTAGGTAAACTGTTGAAAAATACATAGTAATTATTAGGAATACAGGTAATACATTTGCGGCTATATTGTATAAATTTAGTCGGTTACACGCAGAAATATTTAGAAACAGTTTTTAAAAAATCACAATACTTCGAAATTCCAGTTTCAGTTCTCAGGCTTAATATAGTTAAAATACCTAATCTAAAAAGATAATTCAAAAACAGATGAATTACAACTACAAACTAACTTCGTATACAATAATGCTTAGTTTGGTTACTCTCGAAATCAGTGAATTTTTCAAAAAATTAAAAATGAGATCCAATTAAAATGTCATAATATCACAAATATCAAGCGTACAGTCTAAGTATAATGGTTATTTTCTCCACTAGCTGTTTACTAGACACGATCATTTAATTACCAACTATCTTTACTATAAGAATAAATTCTATCATGTACTCGTAGGTTTAAGTTTATCAAAAGTTAAAAAGGTTTTGAAAACTGTCACGTTTCGAATTTTATAAAGCATTTGATTTTTACATAGGCTATTTCTACGATATACAAGGGTTGATGGGAAATATTATTGATAGTTCAATATAAGCTCAAGTTTATAACGTTATTATTATAATCAATGGAAAGAAATCTGTACTCATATTCGTGATCATAATAACAATGGGAGTTCCACAGGGTTCAACTCTTGGCCCATTTCTATTTTGTATCAATATTCTACCAGCATTTTTCCAAGAAAGATGTTGATAATCGGTTTATGAAGGTCGTATTATGTTCTATCCGATATGTCATTTACGAATGCAAAATATTGATAAATAGCTCATAGAATGCAGTCTAAAAGAAGTATGGACTTAATATGTGTCTTTAAAACCTATATCATGACTTAGTGTTCATATAAATATTGATAATAAGCATAGTGAAATATTGGAAGAATGTTGTACGAAGCATGTACCTATTCTCATTTATTTCATGTTGGTAAAATACGTTTTCTATGTTGTTGATACATAGCTTATCAAAATTACGGATATGTTTATAAAAATATACACTAGGTATAGTCTAAATTCTTAGTGGTAAATGCAAGAATATGTTCTATTACTAATCTACAAACTATAAAATGCTTGTTCGATCACAATTATAATACTGGATGCGTTATCGAAAGGCAAACGAAAATATCACACGAGTTACTACAAAAAATAAACATAAACATTGATTTTACTTCTAATTTTAAAGACACGTTTAGTAAAAGGCACTTATTGATCAATGATAACTATATACTAGTTCCTACTGCGATAACTACAATAACATGTGAGTTTTTCGGTAATATAAAACTACGAATGATTCAAGTAATTAACAATACATTTGATGTGGTTTCATTTATCACAATTATGATATAGCTTCACTTTCCCTCTCGCTGAATAAATATTAAACAAAAAAAGTTCATACGGAACGAACATTTATGGGTACCTACTATAGTGCAAGAATAGCACACCTACTAAAAGCAAAACTAAAGCTACTATCGAAGGCTAATAACTTAACTAATTAGGAACAAAAATCATCAATTTTGATAAACCAACCAACCAAACCAGAGATCTATAATGAGAACAAAAATTGTATAAAATTTTCTATATACCAAAATATGGCACCCCTAATTTAAGCGAACTAATGTTTTCTTTCCATAGTGTAAAGAGCACTACATCTAATTAGTGTTGATAAAAACGAAGCGAATATACATCTAAGGATATACATAATTATACTTAGGTACTGAAAGAAAGTGATAATAACATAAAATCCGACTGAATTATCCATAAAACTAAACTACGATTGATCGTTTAATTGCTTCACATAAAGGCTCCCACAGACAGGCGCGAGGCGACTCCGATAGAACAATTTAATGAAGTTTTCATAGAAATTGTTCTACCAGAGTTCGTCGCACCTGACTACGCGGGAGCATTAAGTCTTAGTTCTGACGCCATGACGCAATTTTTTTTTAGCAGTTTTCAGACGTATAGTATGAAATTTATGCCCGTCAAGGTCTAATCTTAAATAATAACATAGTAGGTACTTAAAATGAAGTGTCAATAGAGTTATGGCACTTTACACCAGGAGTTTAATAACTGCCAAACACGCTATGAGCTGCCAAATAATTCTGAAACGGGGTCAAAGTACGGTAATGTTCATTCATATTTGTGTTACTATTGTGTCCTGCTTTCGGGGTCTCCTGTATAGCATTTTTCTTCACTAGTTTGGGCACAGGTATCTTCATTTCTTTCTTCAGGCTTGGAGGATGGCTGTGGAAGATGTTGGCTTTCAGGACTTCAAGTCTGTCAGTAATTATGAGGTGTGCCTTACACTTCCATTTGGAACCGTAGGCGGTGCAGCTCCAACGATGGGCGTTGGTCCTGGCTTTAAGATGCTTGTAGAAGGTAAAGTTGTTCAGACGAAGATTGATTCTACCGCTGGGACGGAGGTAGAATTCAACTGTTGGAAAAACATTTTCGTCAGTAACAAGAAATTTTGAATAGTATGACACAATAATTATAAAAATTGCTCTATTGTAAGATGTAGTTTTTCAGGTCTTTCTAACTGTAGAGCTATTGAAATTTAGATAAGTATCAAATTTTTTAAAAGACAGTTGAGTCTTTTGTTAAATAGTATCGTTTTCTTGTAAACTAAAAACTTAAATTATAAAGGAATGTTTCCAAGTAAGTAATAATGCGTTACTTACTTGGAAACATTCCTTTACAATTTAAGGAATGCGTTTTCACATAAGTATATAATTTAGGTAAAGATCTTGACGAAGATCTTAAAACAAGCTGAAAAGATACAACGAAAAAACTTTGATTTGATTTTAATAAGCGATATTTTAAAAATAGTATTTAATTTTAATACATTTCTCTATAAGTACTCTAAATTAGTATATAATCACATAAAGGCATATTTAGTAACATGTTGTTTTTACATTTATTTAAGGTTAATCTAGAATTGCACGCATAGAATCGTGAACCTCTGTCCTTTGAGTTTGTTCTATAGCTATAGCGAGTATTCAACATGTCCCGTAATTAACGCAAGCCCTCTTAAGGGGTCATTGTACTCATCATTATGATCAAATTTTACTATGGCACCAAACCTGAAATCGCGAAAAAAAAATCAGCTGTTTCATACCATTTTGGTCGAACTTTTCTTTGATACAGATGATTTTTTTTCGCGATTTCAGGTTTGGTCTCAGTGCAATGACCCTTTAAGACGGTTTGCGTTAATTAAGGTGTATGTTGTACATGGAAGAGGGCATTTGACCTATTTCAACTTGTCGGACGTAGGTATACAATAGGCTAGGTTCACGACACAGCGTGTGCAAGTATAGTTTAGCCCTAACACAACATGAGATACTTAGATTTATTATTACATACTTATAAACATGATTTCATACGTTGAATCTAATGCTACAAGTTATTGCAATCACTACTTCATCACCTACTTTTCTTAAAACGAATAATTTAACTTCTTAATACTACTTTCCGTTGATGAAATGAATAACTTGATCATTTGAGGTATTCGTAAAATTTTACGAAAATGCAATTTCATTGTCTTAAAAAAAAACATTATTGTCATTATGATAAAATACTTGTTGTTTATGGTGTTCTAGTTTTCCCTGAGTATTATATCTGCCCAGATGAAAACATGCCACGAGAAAAAATTAACCACCATAACCTACTCGACCCAAATGTATGGGATGGCTGATAATTTTTTTCTCGATTACGATGTTGGTCCCATGGAGAAAGTTGTTTTGTTTGATAGGCTGTATTGTACCACACCCTTAAATTTGACGATACCTTTCTGATACACACGGTAACATACATAAGAAAAAAATTCACCAATGAAACTGAACTGAACCACGTTCAAGACTGTCAATATTGACACTCTTGAACGCGGTTTAAATCTGCTGATTGCGTTCAGTTTCATTGGTGAAATCTTTTAAGTAGGTACTTATCTGTTATGTGGCTAAAATTCACCCCTAATATCTTCACATTTCCAGTGTCACACGCCCTCGCATTTGTACGGAAAGCCTCTATTTATATTCGAAATGCTATAAGCTTGATAAATCGCCGTGTTCTACCAAACAATCCTCTAGGTACCGAGATTAAAAATATCGCCGCGATTCTTTTATCTCACACTGGATTTTCAACGCTTTGCTTAGTGCTGAGAGTTGAAAATCCAACGGTGTGTTTCTTCGACACGCTGGATTGCACTCTGTTGAATTCTCGAAGCTCGGCTCAACACTGAGAGTTTAAAATCCAGTGCGCGATAAAATCCTGCCGCGATATTTTTACGTCCGTGCGAACGTCAGCTTCTGAATAAACACGTCACTCAGTACAATTCACAAGTTATTCACTCACATACACTACAGCTATTATTTTACACCTAAAATTCATCATAACTCAAAAATTAATTCATTTATTTTAATCATTATTATCAAGCTACGGCACTATTCTTATAAAACGTTGGTCTAACTAAAGCACTCGTAAACGTTTGTAGAGTTCATTTTTTAACACCTTATACATATACTGAGATTTCGAAGCGCGTCGTTTCGGCCGTTTTTTTATGAAGATGCAATACTGTAATATTATTATTCTGTGATTAGGGTGTCAAAAAATTTGGACAGCCATTATTGTGTGACCGCTGCCTGCTTTCTTAAAAAATAAACACTTTAGCTTGACCACAACGACGCGCCTATATTAATAAATAGTCTTCGGTCGTTTTCTATAAAGACGCACTACTGTAATATTATTATTCTGTGATAAGTGTCAAAAAATTTGGACAGCCATTATTGTGTGACCGCTGCCCGCTTTCTTAGAAAATAAAAACTTTAGCTTGACCACAACGCCTAAATTAATAAATAGTCTAATAGTCTATGAACTAAATAATTTCGTGTAATACTTTCTGTATTATTTTGCTTCCATAAAATTATTTGCATTTTCTGACGGTACTAAAACTAAGTGGAGTATTGAGATCGAGTCAATTCTTATCAATTTTAAAATCATGATGCAAAAGGAAAAAGTAGTAAATAAAGATAATAATCTAAACTAGGAATAAAATGCACTATTTGTAAATAAAATTTGTTACTTACATACTTATTATGATTGAATTCGAGACATCTGTTGATATAAAACAGGCTACCAACATTACTAAGCTATAGAATACAATAAGTATTTTATTTATACTTAAATATCATTGAGTGTTGAAAACGTTCTAATGCAGTGGAGGTCATGTGTTTAAAAAGAACCTCAAAAAGAAAATTCTGGACCCCAAGATAGTCTAAAGCTTAGATATAGCCAAATAGATTCTCTCTAAAGACAATTTAAGATTACGAAGGCGTGATACCGTAAAACGATATTAGGTTCCGCGGAAACGAGGCCAGGGCTTCAAGTCTGCTATTACAATAGTGTCAGAATGGTCTATCATTGATTTCATAATTGTTGATTTTGACACATTGGGTAATCTACTAACATGTATAATGGCGTCATTATGAAAATGAATGGTACAGTAATCTGCTAAAATTTTGACAGTTCCTTTGATGAGTGACTTTGAGTTTTTCGAAAATCATTTCTACTAACGGGTTTTTTATTAATGGCAATACGACAATGTTATTCTACCACGATTCTATTACGAGACCACTGACCGACCAATGATCGACTATTATGAATTTAGCAGATTACGAACTTTTATCGATCGTGTTGGAATGACGAATTTCTAAAAAATAGCAGACTTGGGGCCCAGTTTAGTTGACAGTTCAATCACTGCCGTCGTGTTTGTATGCATTTGAGGACATTTCAGGGGGTCTACTCCCCGTGAGCACGAAATCCGTAGCCGAAGTTACGGGCGTATCCTGCTACTTATCACTTACGGATAGATTAGTTCGGGCCCCGAACTGACAATGACAACACGATTTGACAGTTGTCCCTACTCCCGGTGTGTCCAAAAATTTAATTTGACACGTTTTGACTGATCAATTACTTTCAGACGGGCCCGTGTCTTCGTTGACGTACTTAAATAGTAGAACCACTGTACTGACTGGATTCGTGTCATTACTGCGCGTGAGTCAGCGGCGCAAGCTGACTGACGCGTTTGCGAATCAACCGCAAACTGGCATCGTGTAGCTCTAATGTCAAAAGGACACATGATTTATAAATGATAGCCCAATACATTCCATTGAAATTGAAGGCCTTAAAGTTACCTGCACCTTCGTAAACAGTCATCTCATTAAAAAGGCTATAACAATCCAGACAGACAAACGACAAGGCAGACGACAATCCTGCGTTTGATACGATTCGCGCCTCAAATAATTCGTAAGTATATTTCAATATATTGCTATCGACATGATACACTATCCTAAACCACGATATATTCATAAGGACATACAATTCGGTATAACTATAAAGCAGGCGATAGACGTACGAGCAAGACAAAGGCTTCCGCAGACACGCGCGACGCGATAGCACGAAGCGACTGTAGTAGAACAATCATTTCCATGAATTTTTCATAGAAATTGTTCTACTAGAGTCGCATGGCGGCTGTCTGCGGGAACCTTGGGAACCTGGACGACTTTTTTCGCCCGGATGTTACTTAGAACATGCTTAGACGTATTCTCGTCTCCATCATACACTTGTAGTTTGACAGTTGTGCGATAGTGACAGGAATAACGCTTAGCCAAGGTACGTGCGAAAGTTACCTACTTACGGCGGGTGACACATGGACGAAAAAAATCGTGGAGCCATAAGTACGCGTACTTGCTCATACGTCTTTCGGCCACTTTAGCATCTAATAATATTCATGTTAAAGATCATATTTAAAGGCAATCAGAAATCAGAAGCCAGCACGGCCTTTGATGCTAGCAATTTTTAGCGCTAGTGGGTTTAGTGCTTCTTTATCCAAGTTATGTTTTTTATTCTGAAACAAAAAAGTCTGTTTTATATTTTGTTGGGAGTAAAATGATATCTTAAGCAAATGCAAGGAGCTTCACGAACATCAAGTGTATCGTTTGTTAGAATATTGTTTGGTATGTTCCAGAAAGCCTACACAAAGTGACATTTTTTCATGAAAAATGAAAAATGTATTGGGTTGACATCATGCTACCGAGAAGCTATGGTACGAGAGCCCATGATTAAAATTTTTGCCTCATCTATTTACGACCAAAACCGTATAAAATCGATTGATTTCGTTATTTTGAATCCAAAAATACTAATTTCATAAATTTTCCACGTTACGTCTGACCTGAACGCATTTTCAAAAAAAATTTTCAACCGATCTTCCCTAAAGCAACCTTGTTCAATTTTTATAAGTCTGTACTTGTGACGCGCAAAATGTGTGAAAACCAACTTTTTCGTAATAAAATGACGAAACCTACATACATTTTTAACCGACTCCAAAAAAACGAGGAGGTTCTCAATTCGTCACATATATTTTTTTTTTTTTTTTTTATAATGTCAAACAGGTATTGTGATGAAACCGTCTGCCTATTTTTTTTTGACAGTAGAATGGGCCCCCATAAAACTGAGACGTTTCTGACCTGTATTACCTGTACCACCGAGTCGGGTTCAGAATCATCTAAACTAACGATTTTGTACGGTTTTGGCCGTAAAACGATTCGACATGATTTTGGTCGTAGGCTCTCGTACTATTACGTCAATCCTGTTGAAAGTCGTAGAAATACGAAACGCTTTCAAAGCAACTGTCACTTGTTAAGGCCCCTCTGTGTTGCATTCAAAATCGAAACTCGAAAGTATGGTAATGAAACGTCAAAGATAATTAATCCAGCTAAAGAGCCCAAGTGTAACAAGCACATACAAAATTACAGTGACTTACGTCAATGGTCTTCTTCTGATTCTTAGTGCTTTTCCAAGAGTAAGTAGAAGGCGGATGAGTGTGTTGCGTGAAGGCTCTGACCACGAACATATCATTGGTCACGTGCAGGAATCCTCGACAAGACCTGGACCCCATCTGAGTGCAGCTCCAACGGAAGCCATCCCTCAAGATCTTGTGCTGGTAGTACGTGTAGCCATTGAGCATCAGCAAGTCCTTTCCGTTCCGGCCTTTTACTAGGAGTACTGAAAACAAAGGATGTGTCAACTGCTATACAAAAACAAATGAAATTCTTGGTTTTTTCTTTTCTTTCTTTTTTGATTTTCCATCTAGGAAATATAAGGTAAGTATATCACAATTAGTTTTATAACTAGTCTGTTTTGGTACAATATTATTAGAGTATTGATGTTTTTGGAAAGAAAATCGGAGATTATATAAATATGTCCCAGAATTGATGGCACTACCGCTTAAGGGGTCATTGTACTCATCGTTATGAACAACTTTTACTCAACTCTTAAAAGTAATCAGCTGCTCCCTACATTTAGAATGTACGGAACAGCTTTTTTTTTCGCGATTTCAGGTTTGGTCCCATAGTAAAAGTTGTTCATAATGATGAGTACAACAACCCGTTCAGCGGTTGTGCCATCAATTCTGGGACATGTTGTATATTTGCAAAAGCAACGACAAAAACATACCTGTACACATCGCGTTAGTCAATAAATGGTGGGTAAGTATATAAAAATAAAATATTTAATTTAATACAATTTTGACTTTTTTATTATTCATTATCATCATCGTCTGATCACATTTTCTTAAATGTACTTGACTGTTTTACGTAACATCTAAGTCACAGAATAATAATTTTACAGTAGTTTATCTTCATAGAAAACGGCCGAAACGACGCACTTCGAAATCTCAGTACCTATATACCAGTAGGCAACAGAGGGCTTAGTGCAAGTTTTTATACTTACTCGATCACGTTAACGTAAACGTCAGTTTGTACTGAAACTGAAATAAGCGCCGTCTGGTGACTATTATGGGAATCACAATTATTCCATTCAAATTGACGTAAGGTAACGTTAACATAAAAGCGATCGAGTAAGTATAAAAACTCGCACTAAGGCCGTTCGAGTGCGCGGCAGTTACGCACGGACGGGCAAGCGTGCGTGCTATGCGTGCCGAATAAGAATAGGATCGCGCTTGCTGTCAACTTCACACGATAGCTGTCAAATTAGTACTGCCGATAGCTGTCAAATACACTATAGCTGTCAAAATAGTACGCATTGGTAATGAAGTTCGCGAGTATTGCGGAACAAAATGGCGTCTTGACAGTACTATTCTTATTTGGCACGCATAGTATTTATCTACCGAGCGGCCGTGGGCAATGACGTATTATAAAGGTAATATATCATTGGCCGTAGGCAATTAATTCAAGGTCACTGCCCACATAAACTACTCTAGCTTTATTATTCTGTGTCTAAGTTTAAGATACTTATTTGGTATATCATGGTTATTTAAACACTAAAATCCTTTCTTATCAGTTTGCTTCTCCAGTTTTGTTTTCATTATGATATCAGTTCTTTCATGAAGTCTTTTTTTGATAGGCTTATTTCTTCACCCTGTTAATCAAAATATTGTCAACCAATATTTTTAGGTATACTTACATGACTTTTAAGTTTTACTTTTTCTTTTTGCACATCAACATTCCAGGAAGCCATTAGGATGGATTCGCTTAAACCTTCCTTGTTATAATCATTTAAGGAGGATGCGCTGGGTAGCCCGCGAAATTCAAATTTTCTTGCGTTTTATGCAATGTATCATATTTTGTATCTTGATATCAAAATATGATACGAGGAAATAAAACATATGACATAATATTTTAGCCATAAAAATCATCAACACATCTCTCCGAGTTAGATTTCGTGCAGATTCGTTAGAATTCGTTCCTTCGAAGAATCTGCACGAAATCTAACTTAGAGAGATGTGTTGATGGTGGTCGAAAAAATCAACTTCACCTGACCTACCTCTCTGCCTAAACATGTGAGCCTAAGCAATATCAAAATGTTCCATATCTCCAGACTTATGATTTTTTTTTCAATGGTGGCGCTCGTTGGCATTGAGGAAATGGGGGCGCCCAGACTTTTGAAAATTAGGTATTTTAAGAAGGTATTGCTGTCGCTCTGCGAGCGCTCTGCCCTCGAATTCGTGCGATAAGGATAACTGCAGATCCGACTAAATAGCCTATGTAAAAAGTCACATTTCGAGGTTTGGCTCTCGCCTATTTCCTCTTCCAATATTGGACCAATTTAAAAGATATTTCATAAACTGAATAAGAAGGATATATACTATGGCCCTATGTTTTTCTTTTTTCGTTAATAGTTGTCAAATTGGTACACTAGGCGTCTGTTGACAGCGGTCTGAATAGACAATTTTGAGCCTTTTTGGAGGGTTCTAGTTCTTATAAAAATAATATATCATCAAAAAGGAAAACATAGGGGCATACAAGTAGCTGTTATTTATATTTCTGTAAAAAATCATTGCTTTATGGTCATTAACCAGAATGAAAACAGGCGAGAGCGTTTGTATCTTTTTGTATGGAGAAAAGAGCACCCACGTTTCCTCTTAATTGTTACCGCAGTCTTCCTTGCAACTAAGCCACGTGAGGAGTTTAAAAAAGCGGACTCCATCGAAGTTCATTAAAATACGACACGATATTTTGCACAACGTTATACGAGTAGCAGTCTTATTTTTTGAGAATTATTTAAATGTATACTATTATTATAGTATAAATAGTACCTATATTATTTTAGTAGAATAATAAATGCCACAATAACGTGGAATAGAATCACTTAAAGTACATAGGTATATGAGTACATCATTCAGTAAATTCGTAAAAGTATATCTCCTAGACTTACGTATAATTTGGTTGAAAAATTTGGCTTATTTTACACATGATATGATTAAATATTATTTTGATACATGTATGATTATTATTTCACTAAAAAACTAGTCAATCTTATTTAGAAAAAATCTTTACACTGAGCATCACTGTCATTGACGTCATCTAATAGTCAGTGTGCTTTAATCTTATTTTTTAGTAACTATCAAGATTAGCCTCCTAACAGTAAGCATAGTTTCTCTACTATGTACTTAGTACAACGTACATCCACAGATTCGTAATCTGTGATACGTCTTTAAAAGAAAGAAAGAAACAGAAATCAGACTAGATTACTTATGCAACTAATAAATACTGTCGAAATCTACTGTGCAGTTTCGCAAAATCAATAACATTAATCAAATTAAAACTATGTAACAATCAAATATAACAAAAAGCAAAAAGTTCAAATGACTAAAATTGGATTGAAAGTCAAACAGGTACAAAATTTCCTGAAGATAATCAATCTTCCTTCCTTGCCTATCCTAAGAGACTAAGGTCTTCAACCAGTGCGGCCTGCCCGCACCGCACCGTATGTCCATACGGTGCCGAAACGTGAACACTGACGGTCGGGCTGGTCCACAAATTCAAGGTCGCTCAGCGCGCTATGGAGATCGGTGTTTCTTTGATGGATACAATCAGAAATGAAATTATCTGGAACAGAACCGGAGTTACCGACATAGCTCACAGAGTAAGCAAACTGAAGTGGCAGTGGGCTAGCTATGTTTGTCGAAGGACCGATGGCCGACGAGTGCTGGAGCGAGGGATGCCCCGCAGCTGGATGGACCGACAACCTTAAGAAAGTGGCTGGGACAGATTGGATGCAGAAGGCGGAGGGCAGAGTGTTGTGGTGCAGCCTGGGAGAGGCCTATGTCCAGCAGTGGACTGCGATAGGCTAAGTTGAATCAATCTTCAGAAGAGAAAATAAAAAGTAATTTGCGGAGGGCTCGTTACTACAGTAAAGAGAGAGCTCTTTACTACAGTAGAGAGAGCTTAGGATTGTTTAATCTAAAGTCCACCCGAATTAACTGCTCTACATAGCATGACTTAAAATCGGTATTTCTTGGAAGAATACTTTCATGTTTCCTTTACTCCCGGAGCCAACTGGTGAAAGACAACCCGAAAAAGAGCATCTAATCAGTAATTTTCTAGATCACTGAAAATTATTCTTTCTTTCTCGCTCAATGAGTGAGCAGATTCATAAATTAATTAGGTAGGTATTCTAACTAAAACCTTTCTACATCAGCTAGCATGATACTATGCAATACAAAACTGTCTGAAAACAACAAGGAAACATCCATTTTTTTATGACATTTGCTCCTGTATCTTGACATACACCCCATCCTTCTTACGGAGGTACAGAGGAGGCTCATGATGATGGACATCATCAGCTTTCATTACTCTCAAGGACGCATCCAGTACAAGAAAAGCCGTGCATCCAGTTTGGTTGTACTGGTTGCACCTCCAGCGGTCACCATGCTTCAATCTGCAGTGACTATAGTATACGTAGTGCTTGTATTTGATCAGGGACTTGCCTCCCGCCAGGTTCATCCAGGTGGCTGGAAGTATAAGAAGTTGAAGTCAAAGCATTTACATATTACAAAAACGCGCCCGATGGGATTTCTCATCGACAAAACTGACGAACTTTCATAAAACTTTCACCCCCAAATTAACCTTTTGGGGTTGAATTTTCAAAATTCCTTTCTTAGTGCTAATCTCAATGAGTCGGTGGTCAGATAGTTGGTAATGGAAGCTATACATATAAAGAGAAAGAGAGAGTGGGGTCCAAAGAGTAGGTTCCTATGGAGGGCATGAAACTCCATGGATAGACATTTCAAAGGATTTTTGTTGTAGTTAGGGAGGCGAGTAAGGGAATTTCGGTAATACTCGAGCGTGGCAGTTTAAGATATGAGAGATACCTTAGACCTAATAGAACAACCTTGTAAAGTATTTAGCTCTATATGTAGTGACGCGCGCCTAGGATAGACGATCAGATTAGTAAAAAAAAATCGATAGTCTGAAATACTCGAGCGCGTCAGATTAAGATATTGGGGGTTGATTTTAGTGTTTTAAGGCTAAATTTAACTAATCTGACGATAAGTCCTTGACGCCGCCGAGTTATAGGGTCGCGAACTTGTAAAAAAAAAACGTTAATCCGGCATTCTCGAGCGCGATTTTTTTATTTTTTATTTTGAAGAATATAATCTAAAACTTACTGAAAATACAAAATCTGCCGGTTTCCGCATGACCCGAAGTGTGGAGGAGCCATTTCGTCTTCCGAAAAACGCCTTGCGGCATATAAGTCGCGAACGATACATTTTACAAAAAAAAAGTTTAAATAAACAAAAAAGGTAATTTTATTTTACACAAAAGAGGTCTCTTTACATTTTTGTCCAAAGTTAAAACTTTTTGACTTGAAGCATCATAAAAACTCAAACTCCCGGTTTTTTGAGTATATCTCGAAAACTGAGGGTGTTAAAAAAATTTGATATGAAATAACGATGATTAAATTATGTGACTTTTATTATATCTCAAAAAAATTTTTTTTTTCTAAACCTTCTCGACAATTTTCATGCCAGTCAGAGCTATACCAACATTGCCTCGGTACATCGCCAATTTGTGGAGGAATGCTTACAAATCCGACATCACTGACCTTGCACCAACCGATCATGGGTGGAATGAAAATAATAATAAATTCGAGTTCACGTGGTTTATCGGGAATCAATTGCCCGATGCGTATGAAAATGTTGTTGTATCGCCGGATATTCTGGGCAACGAGAATGACACTGAGGACAGCAATGACGAGACGCTTGATTCAGGCAAATTTTTGTACTTCTATAATATTCTCTCAACAAAATTACTGAATAGAAATTATTGTTACGGATGTTGCAGGCACTCAGCAGGAAAGAATTGTGGATGAGGAGCCAAAATATGAAAGTTCCAGTGAAGAAGAAGATGAATGTATTGAGCAAAAATGTAAAGGCCATACATAACAATACAATTATAATACAATTTTTATATCATTTCATTTTTTTATACAATAAATAATACAATTCGTATTACATTTCATCTACATTTACGTTGGTTGTATCTATCGCTTTATTGTCATTCTTAAATTCCCCGTTTTATCAAGGAGAAAGAAAGGAAAAAAAAGAAACCAAAAAACCTTTTTCGGTCAGATTAAGAGAACCCACCAACATTTTTGTCAGATTAAGAAAATATGCTTTCAGGATACCGAGATAAACCTCCCCTATGAAAATCTGACGCGCTCGAGTATTTCAAAAAAACTTTTCTTTTTTGCATTTTCAAAAATTCATCGTAACTTATCGTCACGCCGAAATCGTCAGTTTTTTTAAAGGGAGCTTCCTTGGGGCCTACTTAACACCCCTTCCGAAAATCTGACGCGCTCGAGTAATTTTTTTTTTTTTGCATTTTTGACTACTTTATATGCCTACCCCCACCACGCAAACCGGCAGATTAGTATACCGTTGTTATCAGAGGCACTTGGGGCATACGTAGTATGAATATCTGACGCGCTCGAGAATGCCCAAGTAACTGTTTTTTTTAACATTTTTGAAAAACCGTACACGCCAAACCCACCGCTAAAATGGTTTTTACCATAAGAGCTTTTCTTTTCGAAATTATTTTATCTTTCGATTTTGATAGGTCTCGACGGCGCCGTTGAATTACGCCATTTAGCTACCTCGCCTCCCTAACTATTGTTGGTGATTGATATAAACGATCAAGGTGTAGACTATCAAAATGATAGAGCAAGAATCAACTACATATTCTAGGGTGCAATACAATTCATTGGTAAAACTAATAATTTCTACGTCAGTACAGACAGACAGTAAATATCAGTCTACAAAACTTAGCATTTTTATATATTATGTAGATAACTTACCTCTTGGTAGTTTTTACATAGTGCAGCAAGCTAATTTGGCTCGATGGATTTAATTGGACTTAGACGAAATCCCTACGTTTACAAGATCTGCCATTTGTTGTTTACCGATACCAGCCGTCACTATGGGCAATTGCGTACGGTCAGCAACAGAAGTCGGTTAACACTGCAACTTTTTGACATCATCTAAATTAACACAAAATTATACGATAACCTGCTTTTTACCATTTCATTTAATAGAAAAGAGTTAATTTTCTTTAAAATTTACATCAGTTACGATTTTAATCAAGTATTTTTCTCAATAATTAAGATTTAGAAAACTCAAGTGTTAATCGACTTTTGTTGCTGACTGTACCTAACACACATAAAATGAAAATTGATCGCAATGGGTTTCATTTTGACAGTTCACCCACGTTCATGGCGTTATTAACGTTGTTGAGCTGACGAATTTTTCAAACCTAAGTACTAAGAGTACGAAGCGATGGATTAGCAATATCCTTCAAAACTTTCGGATTGCTAGCTAGATGGGCTTGTTGCACTTTACTTACCTATTTGTCTTCTTGCGCTTTACGGCTCACGAAAATATGACAGCGACTAGATACATGAAGCGTTGCTTTTGGCCAAAGGACGTGGTGTTCCGTCGCTTCCGCGGAAGTTCCACAGGACAGCACAAAGTCAAGCTAGTCCAAAATTAAGTGTTACTAACATACTCTTAAGCCTATTTTATGAACTCAACTTTTGTTCATGTTCAAATATCTATGTTTAGGTTAAGATCTATGGGCCTGTGTCGTCTGAAATAAATGTTTTTTTTTTTCTATTTTTTTTTAACAGGTAAAAAGCGCGGGGAGCGTGGACGGGCCTCGGCGAGTTTTAAGGTACCTACTGAGCTGTATGCGTCCTTCCGCTGTGTCCCGCCGGGCGCTTAGGCGACCTTAGCCGCTCCCGCCACGCCAACGCCAGGCGGACTCATCTCACTTGTGTTACTTATGGGAATAGATTTTAGAAAACTTACATGTAATGGTGCGACCTACACGTCACGCTTGGCGTTATCAGCGTAATTAATATAAGTAATATTTTTTATTCAGATACGTAACGTTTTTCTTTTTGTCTTCGTATCTCGATAAACTTTTCTTAAAGAAGATTCTAGAACTTCATGGTGTGCTTGAAGCTTCTCAATTTTCTTAACAGTTTTCTTATGGAAGTTTTTCGCGATAATACTACCTTTTGCGAGTGGTTTATAACATCCTTTTTAGGGTTCCGTACCCAAAGGATAAAACGGGATCCTATTACTAAGACTCCGCTGTCTGTCCGTCTGTCACCAGGCTGTATCTCATGAACCGTAATAGTTAGACAGTTGAAATTTTCACAGATGATGTATTTCTGTTGCCGCTATAACAAAAAATACTAAAAAACAGAATAAAATAAATATTTAAGGGGGCTCTCATAGAACAAACGTGATTTTTTTGCTCGTTTTTGCTCGATAGTGATAACGGCAACAGGTAGACGCTTAAAATATTCACAGAATATAAAGTTTAAAAATAAATAATTAAATTAAAATAAAACAAATATTTATTTAATCTCATACAACAAACGTGATTTTTTTGCCGTTTTTTATAGATGGTACGGAACCCTTCGTGCGCGAGTCCGACTCGCACTTGGCCAGTTTTTGTTATTATAATACCATCGGCTGTCTCTGAAAACTAGCGCTGGGGCTCTGTCTTGCATGGGGTCACGGCATTATGCTGAGCTCTGGCCGTTTTGCGTGGATGTGACGCATTTCTCCCCCAACTTGTTTCTTTATTTTATTTTATTTTGTGTGTTATTTCTTTGCCGTCTTTGCGTCATGTTTACCGCAAATAAACGTGTTTTCTTTCTGTTTTTCTATTATTTTTTGTATTTTTAGGGTTCCGTACCAAAATGGTAAAAAGGAACCCTTATGGTGCGACTCAGTTTCTCTGTACCAGCTGGATATCTCAAGAACTACTAATGCTATCTACTTGAAATTTGGAACAGTTTTAGATGACGTTTGCCCAACTATTTTGCAAATAAGAAGGAAATACTTATATATTTTATTTTTTTTGTATTATGGATTGAAAGGGGGTCTCAAAAATTCGAAGTGGGGCTACTAGGGCATGTGGCATGTGGGGTATTATATGAAAGAGCGCTGTTTGCAAATTCTCAATCATTTTTTGTTTTTGTTTAGGCAGCAGTTTTCGACTTTTGATGAAAAACGTTAAAAAAAAAAATCCGTTCCCCGTTCCTTATCTCCGAAGTTCGCAAATAGAGAAAAATCTGAAATTATTCTATGTCATAGAAGTTTATGTAAAGATTACAAGAAAAATAAAACGATGTCTCTAAATAGCACACTTTTTTAGAAATCGGAACGGGACCCTCGGTGCGCGAGTCCGAATTGCACTTGACCGGTTTTTATCTAATGCTTGTAATTAACACACACATTTTTATACAACGTGTAATGCTAAATGCGCAAAACCTCTTAAGGGGTCATTGTACTCATCATTATGAACAACTTTTACTATGGGACCAAACCTGAAATCGCGAAAAAAAAATCAGCTGTTCAATACATTTTGACGAATTATGCGAACATAAATGTACTGAACAGCTGATTTTTTTTTCGCGATTTCAGGTTTGGTCCCATAGTAAAAGTTGTTCATAATGATGAGTACAATGACCCCTTAAGAGGTTTTGCGCATTTAGCATTACACGTTGTATATTCGACGCTCACAGGAGCTGGAGTTTTTTACTTTTCTCTTGTCGGGTTCACGTTTTCTTAATTTTTCTTCTTTAATTTCTGTTTTTGCTTTTGGTTTCTCCATACTTTTCTTTGTTTCTCTTTTTCTTGATCCGTTAGTTCAGCTATCTTTTTTCGAATCTGTTCTAGTCTTGCCAATTGCTTTAGGCGCTGAACTTGGTATTTTTCAGGCTGTTTTTTTAATTTTCCTCTATATCTTTTGGCTCTTTCTGCCGCCGTGAGTGCCTTAACGCCTTTGAACAAATAAAAAATATGTAAGTACCTACGTATTTTATCGGAAATGATGTCATATTAAAAGAGGTCATTGTACTCACCATTATAAAAAAAAAACGTAAGGACATACTAATAAATGTGCTAAAAAATTCTGTCTTCTCCATACGATTTGTTTTCGCACATTTTCTAGTTTAAGTTTAATATGTAGTAATATTTGAATTAAGAGCCCGTATTTTCCTACTACAGAGAAAAGATCAGAGGGGCCTTTTCTCTGTAGTAGGAAAATTCGGGCTTCTTCTTATTTTTTATTTTTTTTTCTATTTAAATCTACCTACTACGCGAGAAACCCGAAAATTTTAAATTTTTGTTAATATCTGTAATCAAGCCAAATTTTAGCTTTCTAGCCCTGATACTTTGCGAGTATTCATTTAATATTAGGTCTTTACCTATGAAATTGCCGTTCTGCAGTACTGGCCATTTCAAATCAAAATAATTTTTGTTTGGCTAAGAATTCTAATTTCAAATTAATTTTATTTTAAAAACATGGATTTTTTTTTCCAAAAGTAGTCATTTGTTTATTGATTAGTGTTACATTTTCATCGCATTTCAATATTTTTCGTCATCATGGATACGTTAAAAATTCGAGTAATTATGGAATATGAGTACCGTCGTGGCAGCAACGCGGCACAAGCGGCACGCAACATCAACGACGTTTACGGAGCTAACACTACAAACCAACGCACCACCTGTTATTGGTTTGCTCGCTTCCGTTCTGGAAATTTCGACCTGAAAAATGAACCTCGCGGTCGTCCGAAGACTTTGGTCGACAATTACGAATTAAAGGCGATTGTGGAAGCTGATGATACACAATCTACGGCTGAATTAGCAGCAGCTTTCGACGTTAGCGTCAAAACAATATTGGTCCATTTGCGTCAAGTTGGCAAGGTAAAAAAGCTTGACAAATGGGTGCCCCACGAACTCAATGATCGCCAGCGCGAAGTACGCGTCGAGACGTGCCTTGCACTGCTCAACAGACACACAAATGAAGGAATTTTGAACCGCATTGTTACCTGCGATGAAAAATGGATTCTGTTTGATAACCGCAAGCGTTCAGCAAGTTGGTTGGATCCTGGTTCAGCACCTAAACAATGCCCTAAACGAAAACTTACCCCTAGAAAAGTGATGGTCACTGTTTGGTGGTCTAGCGCCGGTGTGATTCATCACAGCTTCTTACCAAACGGGGTGAACATTACTGCAGATGTGTACTGTGAAGAACTGAACACAATGATGGAGAAGCTGGCACATCTCCAACCAGCATTGGTCAATCGCTCGTCTCCGCTGCTCCTGCACGACAACGCGCGACCTCATACTGCACAGCAGACGGTCTCCAAGTTGCAAGAACTGGGGTTGGAAGCTCTCCGTCATCCGCCCTACTCACCAGACCTTGCGCCTACAGACTACTACTTTTTCCAGAATTTGGATAACTTCTTGGCGGGAAAAAAATTCAATACCCGAGAGGCAGTACAAAATGCCTTTGAAGAATTTGTTGCCTCCCGACCAGCTGATTTCTTTAAGGGCATCAATAAACTGCCACTACGTTGGCAAAGATGCATTGATTGCATGGGTGATTATTTCGATTAATACAAATAATGAAATACATGAAAAAAATTCGTTTAATTTTTTTTCATACAAAACGGCAATTTCATAGGTAAAGAACTATTATTAAGTTTGTGACAGACAGACTGATTATGATGTATGAATCAGTGAGTCTCATAATATATTAATATTGTGCACTAAGCTTAATAATCATAATGTTGGCAGGAAGACAAAATAAATACTAAATAGTAGATTTTTTCCGGGCAGGTTTTGCAAATTATTTTCACGCAACCGGATTTTCCGGTACTCTGATTTTCATAGGACAACTTAAATCCACATTTTTGCTAAAATAATCAGTAATTGTGTTACGTTAAAGACTACAATGGTATTTTAAACCCATGCGAGACTAAAAGTACTAACAGAAATACATTAAAAGTACTAACAGCGATACTCTGCGTAAAGGCTCCTACAAACAGGCGCGACACGCGAAATAATCGCGCGCGATACAAAGGCACCGCGTGTTGCTAGTTTGAAGGAGTCTTAATGGGAATATTTTAAAGCTTCTGCGAGCGCCGTGGGACATAAGAAATCTTCACTTCGTATTTGCCTGTCCCCCAAATATCATTAAATATATATTTATCTTTTATGGCATTAAATTAGTTGAATTCGATATTTTAATATTTGTTTTTGTGCTTTATAGATTGAGTTGCACAAGAACAATATGAAAAAAAAAAATGTAGGTATGACACCTCGATTTTTCTAGGGTAATTTTTTGTGAAAAATACCCTAAATTATTGTTACGTGTTCCAAAATGAAATATATGTAATAAGTAAGTAGCACTGCATGTAAATAAGCTTTAACTCATTGAGATAAATTCGAAAATGCTAACCTTCATTGAAAATTCTTTATTATTGCATTCCTTAAAAATAACAAAATAAAATACCTATCTACTAAGAAATAAATGTAATGTAATCATTTAAGCTGGATTATGAATTAATTAGGTATTTAAATATTTTTACTGGACAACTTAGTTACCTATAAAATCCTGAAATGTAAAATGTAATATTTTAAAACATTGAAGCAAATTGCTAATGCATTGCTTCATAATATATGTTCGAAAAATTTGTCTCCTCGACAGCGTAAATAACGCAATGAACGGTATTGAACCGTCAAAATGAAATCGATTCCGATTGATAGTGTGATACACAATTAGGTTACATGTCAGATAATGTACTACACCCACTTAGGAGCAAACACATGGAATTCAGCAAAAAAAAATTTTAAAGGTTTTCATTGCTTGTTCAAACATTATAATCTTCTAAAATGCTGCAATGGCATCCTCAAAATGATTGCTTCCGGTTCCCGCACAGACTGTCCGATCCAACATAAATGGATGTGATATCTACTGGACAATACTGACGTATTATTTTATTTTATTGCAATGAATTGTTTATGTATAATTTCTAATTTAATTAATTGATTGACGTAATTGTATCTAATAATGACATTGATTTTTTAATTTAATCTTAAAGTTGTTCTGTATTTTCATTTCATTTTTTGTATTTGCTAATTAATTTTAATTATTTTATTTTGTTAATTTTTATATTTGTATGCTGACTATTTTTATTACTATTACCTATGCTATAAGGATTGATTCTAAAATAAACGTTTTATTTATTTATTTAGCACACCTCAGCCGCGAAACCGTATGTTCCGCTACTCGCTACTGGACTCAGATGAATTGAACTACGGCGGTTTCGCTGCTACTCAATAATTTAGTTACATCTTACTGCCAAAACACAATACTTAATTTAAATGTTTTCTTTGGTAGTTAAAAATATAATAATCAATGGCCAAATCTTCCAAATACCGCTCGCGCTTCACTTGTTTCTACTCATTTTAAAATTACATCTTATCTCTATAATGGTATATAAGTACCACAGTTAGGTACCTAGTTAGTAGTTAGTTAGTTAGTATACATTATACAAAAACATGTCCTTTTCGCCGCGTAACAAAACCGCGGCATTTCCACGGGCGTTAAAATCGCGGCGATAATCTCGTCGTCGTGCCAACAAATTCAATAGAAATTCTATGAATCAATCTCCACACGGCGATATCATCGCGTCGATAATTTGTAGGCACAGCGTGACTATCGCCGCGATTCTTTCGCCCTTGGAGATGGCGCCTTAAGGGCTCCTTTTGGCCGCGTAACAAAACGCTATAGCCATCCTTTTCGCCGCCTATCTAAACCCTATAGAAAAGCCCTTTACTAAAATAATACTTCGCAGGTTCATGGTTATGGTCTTCCTTGGATCTTAGAACAACTCCACCCTTCGTGATGACGAAGGCACGACACTTGATAGCTCTTCTCTTCGTGCACCTCCATCGGTCTTCACCACTCGAGGTCTTGTAAGTTTCAACGGCAAAAGTATGCTCGTTAAGCATAAGCAATTTCGCTCCCAAATTCGTAGTGATGAGCTTAGCCGTACCTGGAAGTGGTTAAGGAAAGAAAGGATTAGGTTAGGTTCAGTCTATAGTGTTGAGAGCTACTTTATATCACGCTAAATGTAGAGTACTGTAACGTATAGCAACATTATAATAAACTAGCACAGTGGTGGGGCACGTCCGCAGAGTGGGAGTAGTCACAATGTACTCTGAGGTCACTTGCTTGCTAGTGCTGCAACGGTGCGGACGTGTGACCTCTGCTGTTGTACAGTAAAGTGTTGTTTAATTTACCTACCCGAATACTTCCTACAATATGGTGAACACCACAGCATATACCTATGTGTGTGTAGGTATGTGTGCACTAGTGATTATCCAAGTTGGTGTTTTATTAATACTAGTTTAGTGACCTGTACAAGTACCTTAAGAACAAAGCTAGATGGACCTACGAATTTAAAAAAGCGGATGGTATAAATCTGGTGATGTAACGCAACTTGGGAGGGGTCTATGACCATCTCTATCAGTCCACTGCTGGACATTGACCCTTCCCAAGTCTACAATAAGCTGTGTTTTTGATTGATGAGTCATTTAGCGTTAATATAAAGAGCTCGTCTGCAAAGACAGACGATCAGAGTATGCAACAGAATTTTGACCATGCTTAATTCTCTGTACGTTGATTCTACATGCTGTTGATTAACCCTCAATTCACTAGGTGAATACACTTACGTAAACACCTATGAGTCCTAGGGACTCGCATGTATTTTTTTTTTCCTGAATTAAAACAGCCATTATTTTTTTATTTTTTTTTATAATTTTCTTTGTTGTTTAGTAAGTAATAAATGCAAAATAATAAAATGAAAAAAAAACTTTAGCGATCCTCTTACAAATTAACGAAATTAAACTTATCAGTCTCAAAACACAATGTCTTTTTAAACTACCCAAAAATTAACAAATATTCTAAAAACAAAAAACTCTTATCGTTTTTTAACTCATAAAAAGTTAAGGTATGCTTCTATATAAAAATCAAAAACCTGCAAGGGGTCTTGACTTGACCGCTGTCTATAAGCAGCGTCCGGCATATATTCTTTGAGCAAGACAAACATATTGGCTTTATACATTTGACGCAAAGGTAAGCAGTCTTTGTTCTTTTTTTGTAATGGCATAAGTAACAATATTTTCTCTCATTCCTGGGTAATTTGTCATCGATTTCAGGCCGACTCGCATCTTCAGGAATATCTTTTTTCATGATTGATGAAATTGAGCATCGAAGTTGGCGTGGCAAACGTGTACCTACTGTAGAAACGTGTCATCAAATTACTTACTACTAAAATATTAGACAGCTAACAATCCAAATACATGATAAAAATGACTAGTATGAGACCCTGGGACTCACTAACATTAATTACTCACCATATACGAGATGCACGCGGACGTCCACTTGTCTCCGCGTCGCATGTGGCACTACAGGAAGGTATTGAGACAAGGAGGAAACTAGCCACTAAAACGTACGAAATAATTATGCACGCTTAAACTTTTGATGTGAGTCCCTGGGACTCAGGAAGTGAATTAAGTGTTAAGGATGATTCTACCCGCTTTACTCTACAGCTTACCATGTGAAACCTATAAGATACCTACAATCAATAAAAATCCCAATCCCAATCTTTTTGGACAGGTTGAACGTAGGCGGGAGCCGAAGCGCAAAATGCAAAATTAAGGTATCAGTTCGGAAAATACCATGCGCAGATGGCGGTCGTACTCACTTCAGTCCGGTAAAAAGATTGGGTAGTCCCCAATCTTTGTACCAATACGTTTTACAAAAATATTACATGTAGGGTTCCTAATGCAGAAATAAATTAAAACGAACACAGTGAATTAAGTTCATCAGCGTATTATTTTTAATTTTATAAATTAAATTAAATAACATTATAAATAGTGTGGTACACACGTACAAAAGCTACAGGTCGATTTAAAAATAGCAGTGTATAAAATAAATAGAATTAAAATGTCTCATCACAGTGGAATGATTGTCGTCTTTTGAGTACCTTGCCAGTTCATTATAAAATAAAAATAATTACCTAATTAGGACATAAAATATAAGTACATAAATTGGTTTAAATATTCTGGAATAAATAACTAAGAAAATAATTAAGTACCTACATCCATAATAACAATCACAATACAACCGATTAATGCAAACATTTTTTTTAAATAACGATTTGGCACACAAGTTCACAATTGAGAAGGAAAACACATTTATGACTAGGTAAGTTTAAGTAATATAATTTAGTTTTCAAGTACTAGCTACTTACGTACATATTGTATAATTTACTTCATCTAAAATTTTTAAGTTCGTCAATAAGTTTAAATATATTTATTCAATAGTTATTATGATATTTTATGAAAATTCTAAATACAATAATTAAGTATTAAGGATGATACGCAGTGGTAGCCCGCGAAATTCAATTTTTTATGGGTTTTTTGCAATTTGCAGGTCCGTGTTAGGTTGTATCTTGACCAAAGTATGATATGCGGAAATAAAACATTTTATATAATTGCCCCCATAAAAATCATCAATAGAAGAGTCGTTAGTTTTCGTTCGTTTGACGACTGCACGAAATCTAACTTAGAGAGATGTATTGATGATTTTTATGGTTAAAATTATATAAATACATAAGTATGTTTTATTTCCGCGTATCATACTTTGATCAAGATACAACCTGACACGGACCTGCAAATTGCAAAAATTTCGCGGGCTACACAGCGCAATCACCTTTAAGTCCAAGCTCAGTTGAGCAATAACCTTCCACAAATAACTAACGCCATCTGTTGTTGGATACAAAAAATCACGAATTACTTTATTCCGACTATTGGCCACTAGGTGGCGCTATTTACAAAAAAATATCAATATTTTCTATAAATGTTTATAAATTCCAATAATATCCATTATCTATAAAAATGAGTTCACACACCGCACTATCCTATTATATTTTTCAGTACAAGATAAATACTTACAACAATGATAGGTACCTCGAATTTCCATTCAAGTACATATTAGTACTTCGATCGTCATTATTGCTACAAAGTAACAGCAATAATAACTTCAAACAATAGAGCAATTCTGTCAATAGTACCTACTTACTTCTTTAATAAAGAATAATTTCTTAAATAAATATTATCTACTTAATTTAAGTAATAATATGTACGATAAATGCAAAATTACAGGTGCAACTACTGAGACCAGTTGAAAATGGCGCCTGTCAAGTTACATTTGCGCGGCAAAGTCTTTAAAAGCACTTAGCTATTGGTAAAATTCAGGTTGTGCGCCGCACTATTGCGCCCAATTCGGGTTGAAAATGCAAACTTCCGATTCCAAAGTAAGTTGGTAGTTTAATTATACTTAGTTTAATTTCAGTTCGCGCACTTGCAAATGGGAATCTTTTCGTAATTTACTCTGAAAATCCCACACTGAAGATCTATCTTTCAACGCCAAAAAGACTGTTAAAAAACGTCATATTATTATGTAAACAAAGTTTCTGAAAATTAATTAAAAAAGGTAACAAAACAGAGAGAGGTGGAAAGAGAGTGGGACGCCTTGGCCCAGAAGTGGGACAATAATGGCTAGTACAATGCGTTTCAAATAAGAATAGGAACGTCAATGACCTCTATCTGTCAAATGTTGATTGAAAAGTACGGTTTGCAAAGAAAACTTATTTGCGCATCAATAACGTTTTGTTTTGTCTTAGTTAAATCAAAGTGAAAAAAGACATCAAAAAATTATTCATTTAATTTAATTAGTTTTTTATAAATTATGCTTCTTTCTTTCATATTTTCATTGTTGGCAACAATTTTTTAAATTTTTTTGCAAATTCTTCATTCATGATTCGTAAATAAATATTATTAAAAAAATATCTTGTTTTGCTCACCCTACCCAATTTATTCGATTTGACAGCTATGACGTCACAACATGGCGCTGAGTCGATCCTATTCTTATTTGAAACGCATTGTAAAAAAAATAAGTTACAAACGAGGCACCTGTATTTAAATGGGATTTTCATCGTAAATCCATGTAACAAGCTCAATCAGGCGACCAACGACCCTCCACAGAAGTAATAACTGGCCAAAGTAGTTCTTGACATCAATCGTTAAAATTATACTTGGTGTAGTTGTCCTCGTGATTATGGAAACCTTTATGCTTGACATACCTTCCTTCGATAGTGGTTTGCACGCAACTGTTGCAGCCAAGCCGTTTGCGATCCCTACAAGTCCAATTGATCGTGTTCTGGTATCGATTGTTGATCCAATACTTGTTATCGTTGTAGATCAACACCATGCTGCCAGTTCTGTGTGATGGGAGGTAGTAAATACCTGGAAAAAACCTCGAGTCTTATTACCAATACAAAATTTACTTTTTTTTCTAGTTTTCTGGGCTAGTGGTGGTATGTTTTTAATGGCCATTGCTCGAAGAGCTTTCAAAAAAGTTTTTTGTTCAACAATGGGCATCAAAATGGGTCTCATGGCTCGCTTCACATAGGTGTGTGTGTAGTTAGTATCCTGATTAGATACCTGTCTAAATAATATAGCACAGCTACATTGCACCTGTGTGCGGGAGCCCTAATGTAGGGGAGTATACAAAACCAATTGAAAATACTACTTAAAATTAGTATTATTTCTATATTTACATATTTTCTACAACAGATTCTAAAACACGAAATAAAAAAACGATTGCTTGAGTTACTTTACATCACTATTTTGTATCTCCATAATAATTGTTTTTTTTTTTTTATATATTGATATAATTTTCGATTTAGAAATACTTCCTTTACAATTTACTTAATAGTTTATTGGCAATTTCGTCGGGTAAATATTTTTCTAAACTAGTCACATACACAGTTATAAGGCGGGTCAATAAAACCAACACACGTTTACCAGAATACTGTATTTCCTAAAATAGTCACAAACAACTGTTCATCTAGTTTACTAGCAGGTCCCTACATTAGAAACATGCGTTAGAAGAACACGTTATTACAATAAGTACATCACAATTTTTATAAAATAAAAATTTAATAAAAAAAAATACTTGTAAAAATAAAAATAAAGATCATTGTAGTGATTGTCTATTAAAGAAATATTTTTCTCTTATAAATCTACCGTCATGACACTGACGCAAACGGGGAGGATCGTGGATATGTCTGCCACGGAATATGGATATGTAATCCCTTCCGTCTACGCCCTTGTATGTGATGACGTCAGCACGGCACCCGTGGACGTCTCTGGAGGAACAGTACCATTGCTTCTTCCCATGTGCTTGGTGGTTCTTCATGTAAAATGTGAAACCGTTGAGTATTAGCAGCCCAGCCCCTGTCCTCCCAGGAATGAACTGCGCTGGCACTGTGAGCAAAACCATACCCATTTAGTAAACCTTGGAAATAAATAAAACACCTAATTTTTAAAAGTATTTAATTTATAATTTTTGTGTGTGCATGCTTTCTCAAGGAACCATTTTTGAAATTCCGTTTCAAGAGAACATGCACAAAAGTAAAACCTTGTAGAAATATTAAAATCTAAATGACCAGGGTAGGGAGGGGGAAAATGAATAGGTAAATAAGTAGACCAACACTTCCCAACATCTTTAATTGTAATCTTTCTGATTCCTCATCTTTTTTTTTATTTTTTTTCTTTTTTTTTATTCTTTATTTATTTAATTAAAACAATTTACAAAAATTTCCTTACATACTAAGTACTTAAATAAAAACAAAAGTTAAACAAAACAAGTTTAAAAAATTCGCGATTATTCTTAAGAAATCAATTGAAAGTTTTAAAAACTTTAAACATAATGGCACCATGGTTATTAAAATAATTAATTTTTCCGTAGAAATTCAAGAAGATGAAGGAGATCTAAATGTAACACAGATGACTACACAGTACGTACATGAAAATGGCTAGCCTCTTTTATTGCATTTTTATTAACCAAATACTCAAAAAGCATATTTTGCATAAAAATATGAATTTAAAAAAAAGCTTGGCAGGTTTGGTTATTGCTGGGAATCAAACCCATAGAAATAAAATATAATTAACAATTAACGCACTCCCTTTAGTCTCTTAGGAATCTAACCCAAGAATGTAAACTATGAACTTGTAATATTTAATATACATTGCATTTTAGTACATATCAAACAAACAAACTGAATG
The DNA here is from genome assembly GCA_905163495.3 of Cosmia trapezina. Taxonomy (NCBI): domain Eukaryota; kingdom Metazoa; phylum Arthropoda; class Insecta; order Lepidoptera; family Noctuidae; genus Cosmia; species Cosmia trapezina. Next base: position 23,433,460 of record LR991029.1, read on the forward strand.
TACTTCATACCACATAGTGTTAAGTAACTATTCCTTACTTATAATATTTTTTTTTTCTCTCTAAAAGTACAACAACAGATTTTTTTTTAAATTTTGGAATTGAACCCATTCCAAAATTCCTAAGTTGCTGGCCGTTAATAATATGCAAACAATCATTGCAGACAAACCAATTTTAAAATGGGAGTCTAACCCATATTAATACTGCTGGTACCTCTGTGGGGTAGGTTGTTTCTTGTTTCCAACAAAAAGATATTTGTGTGGGATTTGAACCCACAAATCAAAAGTCTGCCTCATTGAGAAACTTAATGCCTAATGAAGAACTGACTTACTGTCAGTACTGCCAACACCAATAAAAAATTGTATGGGAATCGAACCCAAAAGTTATATGGGACTCTAATCCATAAATTATATGGGATTCTAACCCATAATTTATATGGGACTCTAATCCATAAATTATATGGGAATCTCACCCATAAATTATAATGGGAATCTAACCCATAAATTATATGGTAATCTAACCCATAAATTATATGGGAATCTAACCCATTAGCCCCATCCACATTGCTGAGGTTAATTTGACTAATTGATGTACCTAGTTCTGAAGAACAACACTATTAAATCTTCTATGGGAGTTGAACCCAAATATTAACTGAAAATTCCTCCATGGTAGTTGACAATATAGATCAAAATTATCTATGGGATTTTGACCCACAGACTTAAAACCACTATTGGGCTATCACTGCGGACCATAAATCCACGTTGTATATTGTTAAATTCTTTGGGAGTTGAACCCAAGAATTCAAACGTATCGATAAAGTCCAGTAAATTAGGACTTAATTCAAAATTATTATCCGCATGGCCATAACAAATAAGAACTGTGGGAGTTGAACCCAAGTTATTTTGGTTTACAAACATATACAAGCATACTGTAAAGTATCCACTTATCCGTAACAATGAGAAAAGGATACTTTTTTTACTGTTTTTTATATTCACATCTGGGAAGAAATCATGACTCTCCTTTAGGCTTTGCCGTGCGTAAGTCTAGTAATTAATAAACCATTACATAATAGTAAAATGGGGTTTGAACCCACTGATACAGCGACTAATAGTAATAAACAGATGTATTGTCACTTAAACTTTGTCAACACATGTATCAACTATTATACCATACAAATACATTATGGGACTTGAACCCATACAATCTATTAACAAACTGTAAAAAATTGATGGGAATCTAACCCAAATTGTTTATTCATATTATATTTAGTACTGCAAATTCTTTCATCAGGAGTAGAACTTTCCCCACACCAAAGAATGTACCTAAGCGTTGTCCGCAAAATGAGCGGTTACTAAGAGATCTTGGATCATAAAATCTTTTATTTGAGATTTGTTAACTTACCGTTATTATTCATTACAATTTCAAACAAGGCAAGATAAACAGAAATCCATATTCTATTTACTTATTTCCGTTACTGATGTAATAACCAAACCTTTACAAAGAAGTTCTTGATTTAGGTTAAAACCTCTTTAATAACTCTATATTTACATTAAAATTATCTTTTTAAGTATCCGTGTATTAATAAAGAACATTGAGAAATGTGACATTGTTTAGTTCCAGATAAACCTGAGTTTTACAAGACATGAATCTTTAAACGGTACTTTAATGACAGGATAACAATTAAATCAGTATGTATGAATGTTTGAAATCGTAATTATCTATCTATAGTATATTTATCAGCCATTTCCATGCACATAAGTCTCATGGAGACTAAGTTTTAGACATCTGCTATTATTTTGTTGGCACAACAAACTTCTCATAACTTTTTAATTTTAAACACGCCAGCGTCCGAATTTAACTAACAATTCATTTAGAAGTCCTTCCATACAAAACTTACTCGCTATTACTCACCGAACCGCAGCCAGGATTTGAGAACAGGGACCACATAATAGCGGGAAGAAAAACTAACCTCACCAACACACTTCACATCGCAATAATTCTAAATTAACACCACATTTAACACCAATATCAAATTAAATAACAACACAGCACTCATTTACACTAATATGCAACAGTTTTGAAGGCGTATTGAAACAAATATACATACAAAACACTAAAAAACAATTTGACATCTTGAAGAGTTGGGATTATCTATCACAAACGCGTATGGTAAGCGCGATGCATGTTATTTCACGTGTCGGAGCTTTATAAACGCGATCGCGGATCACTCAATCTCGATGCATTTCAAGAAAATAAACGGAATAACATTGTAAAAACAACAATAATCATTTGGCATCGAGAGAGTTATTTTGACATTTATTTAAGAAATACCGTCACAGTCGCTACTATTCCGTATCTGAAGCGTGGTTATTCGAATCGACATCTATGGTTTCTGTCGCTTTTGTAAAATGCAACATGTTCGAGTTAGAGTGAGATAAAAACACTATGGTCCAAAAAAGTTTCGAGGTATGAAATAGGTGTTGAAAACCAGATCAACTTTTTATCTTTAGTTAAAATAGGCAAAGGAACTTACATAGATTCAGCCTAATATGGTAAATTGGTAACTTTTACTTTACTTCCTTGTGTGAACTTTGAAAAGCTGTTTATTTTAACAATGTAAGAATTAATATAATTAGAAGAATTAAAACATAGTTGTGTTCGTATATTATTTTTGCTCCCTATTTAGGCTAAAAAAACCACTTTGACACCTTTATTATTATTCATTCGCTGGCTGGGGACATTAATGATCAACCCAAAGAGATTTAAATAATTTTATGTCTTTGGACGTAAAATATTGGTATTCAGCTGCATCCGGTTAGACTGGAAGCCGACCCCAAAATAGATAGGAAAAGGCTTGGCAGATGATGATGAATGTCTTTGGATCAACCAAACCCAATCTTTTTCTTTTTAATTGCATCACATACAAATTGTATGACTGTAATAAAATGCTCTTAGACGACTGGAAGAGGAAGACATGTTGCGTCGACCCCAACCCATTGATGTAGTCGACCCCAAATAATTCGGGATAAGGGCAGGAGAATGATGATTCTAATGCTAAATTTTAAGCTAGGAGGTCCTAACTGTTCATGCAAATGCTCAACCATAGTTATTTTTATTGAAACCGTAGGTAATCTGTGCCGTAGGTAAAGGGATAAAATTAGTGGATAATCAAATCAGTTGTATGCACGGCTACAGGGGTGCTAAAACGACCACTTTGGCAGGAACATAATAGGATAATATTATGAATAATATTTGAAATCGTAAAACGGTCACAAACTGACAATATATTATGAATTGTCAGTTTGTGAAACTTGTCAGTTTGTGTGACTGACAATTCATAGTATATTGCCAGTTTGTGACCGTTTTACGATTTCAAATATTATTCATTTTATTAACCTATTATGATACTGCCAAAGTGGCCGTTTTAGCCCTACAGCATAGTAGTAGTACAGACAAGCACATCAGGTTATACCAAACTGGAAAATTTCTCTACATGATTTTAAACCTTAAAATGTTGGCAGTTATGTTCAAAATCGAATGAGAAAATTTGACAGTTTGTTGTAACTTGACCTGCTGCTGTGTGTACATTATTATAACTCAATGGACTATGCCGCCGCCGTGTCGTCTCGTCTGTCTGTCGGTCTGTCACAGGTTTAAGTAGGTATCCTCTGAACCAAAATAGCTACCCAGTTAGAATTTTCACAGAATACGTGCAAACGGCTTCCTTATGCCGCTAAGCTACCTTTACTTATTAAAGTCCAAATCTTCAAGCCAGATAGTGTATTTTAAACTTTATTCCCACAAACTTCAAAGTATGTAGCTAAGATATAATAATAATATAATAATAATAAAATCCTTGGACATTTCACACAACGCCATCTAGTCCCAAGCTAAGCAACCTAATGCTTGTATTATGGTAACGAGATGGCTGATAAACTATGTAAAGACGCCAGCACATCAAGCTACTACAATCTATCAAACTTTAATAAAGAAGAAGTTGCAAAAATGCCCCACTTCCGACTGCAAAAATCGCTAAAAATAAGTATAAAAAAATGGTATACTTCCGGTGATCATCCTTACTGGCTAGCACATTAAAAAATTGCTCTGAATATTAATTCAGGGGCAGAATACCTCTAATATACTAACTTCTGATTTTAGTTTTAGAATAGGATTAAAAAGCAATTAAATACTGTATTAAATCATTTGCGATTGTTTGTTTAGTTATTATACTTACTACTACTACTAGTTACTAGTTAGTAGTTACTAGTTTAATAATAACATATTTAAAAAGTGTTATTTAAAGTAACGCTTAGGTACTGACAACTTTAGTCTATTTATTTTGTAAAATAATTACAGGTATTACACACGGACGGCTATTTAACAATGGCCCGCCCAAGCAGCACATTAGCGAAAATTACGTCCATAAACAAGCTATATTACAGTCCAAGACTCTTATGTAGCTGTACTAACGGATAAAACGATTCTTGAGGCTGTATGAGGGGTGATCTCTACACTTTTAAACAGTACAGCTGAGCAATGGCTGTACAATGGAGAAAAAACAACCAAATGCATTATAATAGAACCTGAAAGAACTATTATCCAGCCTTTGGCTACGTATTATGCTAATAGCTGGTTAAGAAGTCTAAAGCTTGTAAACGGCTGTTTAACGCGATAAAGTTACCCCTCTTCTAAGCTCTCAGCTTTATTAGAGAGTCAAATTTTTCCATTAGCTTGTTTATAGTGTACACTAATTCTATTATAATGCTACTTCAACGAGCTTAATAGTAGCTGGTGAGAAGCATTTAAAACTGTATGAGCTGTAAATCAGTATAACGTTTACTCCACTTTAATTCCAAAACTTACAGTGTAAATATTAGCTATTTTACAGCCTCTAGAATTATTGAATAGTAAATATAGGTTAGTAGTGCTAAGATAACGTCAATTTTGTCATAACCTCGTAACGTTTGTCACTTAATATCGTGCAAGAATAAGATATAATTTAAAATGAATACCATTAAACCATGGAAAAAAAAGGAAAAGAACTGGTGCAGTTAAAAATAAACTTTCAAAAGCTTACAATCAGCAAAGGAGCAGGGAAAGTGAAAATCTTCAATTATCTAGCGGCAGTCAAGTGCAAGTGTCGATTAAAAATGAGGGTTCCGGACACATAAATTTTGTTACCAATGATCATAGTTCCGTACAATCGATGGATTCGGTCAGTGACCTTTCAAAAGAAATGATTGAAAGCAGAAATAGTGAAAGTTTTGAATCGAACCAAGACTTTAATGAAGATGATATTTATATGAAAAACATCTTATTTAATGAAAGTATAAAAGAATGGGCAATAAAGAGAAATATTGCTCAAGATGCACTGAAGGAATTAGCAACAATTGTGAATAATAGATTTCCAGACATTTTACCAAAAGATTCGAGAACGATACTACGTACAGCTAAAAAAATTACTATAAAATTAATCGAATCTGGTGGGGAATATTGGTACAATGGACTAATCAAACCGCTAACTATAGTTTTGAACAAGTGGCTAGACATTTTAGAAAATATTAAGAGCATTAGTTTGAACATAAACATTGATGGATTGCCTATATATAAAAGTTCGAAATATGAGTTTTGGCCAATTTTATGCAATGTTTTTGAAGTACCTAGTGCCCAACCATTTATCATTGGTATTTATTATGGTGTCGGAAAACCGAAGAATCATGATAATTATCTAGAAGATTTTGTAGTAGAAATGAAACAGTTATTGAAAGACGGAATCCTATTAACCGGCAAGATTATAACAGTCAAGATTAGATGTTTTATCTGCGATTCACCCGCAAGGGCTTTTATAAAAGATATGTAGTACGTTTACATGCCCTCTATCCTTAAAACAAACGAGGCACATCTTTATGAGAGGACAAATTTTAATGTTGATTGGCCGTTACAAAACAATAAAGTTGTATCAGTGGCGTTCAAAAGCTTTTTTTTTGTTTCGAGGAGGTACTGGTACAGTACTGCGAACGCTAATTGTATGTTTGGCACTTTTTCAGGAGTCTGCAATTTTAATGGCAAACATGGATGCTTGAAATCCGTTACTGAAGGAGAGTACTCTCATAAATCTCACACCGTGGTATTTCCTGGGCTAAAATGCTCTGAAAGGACAGATGATGGGTTTCGCAGGAAGCTGTATGGACAGCATCACAAATCCGATTCACCTTTGCTACAGCTTCCAATAGATATGGTGAATGATATTCCAGTGGCCGACTCCTTGCACCTAATAGATTTAGGTATCATGAAGAGATTATTATTAGGATGGAGGGATGGCAACTTTGGCAAATATGTCACAAAATGGTCTGCTAAAGACATAGATATTGTCAACACTTTCTTAGGAAATTGCAATTTACCTTTAGAGATACATAGATGTGTGAGGGACTTACGATGCCCTCAGGTCTTTTTTCTTTTATTTGAGCCTTATAGTTCTTCCAGACGTATTAACACAAAATACTTTTTTGCACTTTTTATTTTTATATTGTGCCATCACAATTTGTTCAATTGATAAATATAATCACTTGTTGCCGCTGTCAAAAGAGCTGCTTCTTTACTTTATAGAGCATTATAAGGACTTTTATGGTCCCGATTATGTGACCAGCAATGTGCACAATCTACTACATGTCACTTAGTGAGGTTCAAAGACTTGAACCGCTTTCAACATTCAATGCCTATCCATTTGAAAATAAATTACATTAAATTAAAAGGATGTTGCGAAGTGGTTACAAACCACTTTCGCGGGCAGCAAAAAGACTTAGTGAATGTTTAGTCTCTAATCACGAAGCCTTAAAAAGACGTGAAGTGCCATTTATTACTAAGAATAATAAAAATGTCACCAAATTACATTTTCAAGGTTTTATACTTTCAGCAAAATGTTACAAATATTTTATGACAAATAACCGTGAAATAATTGAAGTACAGTCAATTGGCAAAGAAAAAAATTTCGGCTATAAAATAATCGACTTCACAGAAGTTTTTGACTACCCTGTGAGGTCATAAATTTTCAACATATATAAAGCGAAACTACCCAGCGAGGACCGTATTAGAACGACAATATACCCACGAGACGTGAATTTCAAATATGTATGTATTAAGCACAAAAACGAGTTATATTTCATACCACTTTTACATACACTGTAAATAATGAATATTACACTGGTAAAAGTCTAATACTGCTGGGTAAGGAATGGTCAATAAAAATAAAAGTAATTATATGCATTTACAGCGTTTTATTTTATTAATCACAGACTCCAGATTTGGCTTTGGTAATTTTATATGCTAAACCATTACTTGGTTATTTAAACAGCACACTGTTGAAATAACCAAATAATCTTAAATTTGTAATGATATATTTATATATCGTTATGATAAGTACTAAAAATAACAACAACTAACCAACGAATTGGCATACATAATATTTAGTAAATATTTTTTTATTTTTACAAATTAAATTATTCTGAGCAAAATCAGTCATGAGATAACGTATACCTACTATACTAAAAATATCAGTAACTAACCAACTAATCTGCAGACATATTAAACAAATTAAACAATGATGAGTAAAATCAGTCACGAGATAACGTTATTATACTAAAAATATCAATAACTAAGCAACTAATCCGCATACATGTTTAGCAAATTAAACAATTATGAGTAAAATCACAGTCACGAGTTAACGTTATTATACTAAAAATATCAATAACTAACCAACTAATCCGCATACATGTTCAGCAAATTAAACAATTTTGAAGAAAATGAGTCACGGGATAACGTTATTATACTAAAAATAACAGTAACTAAACAACTAATCCGCATACATATTTAACAAATTAAACAATTATGAGTAAAATCAGTCACGAGATAACGTTATTATACTAAAAATAACAGTAACTAACCAACTAATCTGCATACATATTTAGTAAATTAAACGATTCTGAGTTAGATCAGCCAAGAGACAAAGTTAATATACTAAAAAATAACAGGAAACAAGAAGTACAATATTCAGCAAAGTGACTCTTCTTCGTCAGAATGTTCTATTTCTTGATTGATTTGTTTGACTTTTTCAAAATCTGTATTTGGCATTAAATAAATTTCTTCACCAATTTCATTTTCAATTCCATCCATTTCTTTTTCAGTTTCCGTTACTGTACTGGTTTTTTCACCCTTTTCGGTTATTAATGTCGTTGTAATTGTTTGTCGTTTGTTTGGTCTCGAGTCTCTGCGATTGCGTTTAGTAGAAGCTCTTATATTTTTTGTTTCCAATCTCTTGCCGGAATTTTTTAAGACCGTCTTGAAAATTTTTTAATTTTGTTCATTAGTGTAAGTGGCATCCCAATTTCTTATCAAACAATAAAAGAAATTCAGGACGTTTCTGTATCCTTTGAATGCAATTTTCACCATTTGGCCTTTACTACCACCTGACCATGTACATCTGCAAAGAAATTCTCTTGAAAAAAATATGTCCAGCATTTTATAGGCGCAATTGATACGGCTGCCTTCTGATTTGCTACACAAAAGTGAGTACTGTAAATGCAGCTTTTGCTTTTCTGTTTTATCAAATAAAGTAACTATTTTCTAATTGATCTAATTCTTCGGCATTTGATATAGGCTTTATCATAAAAGGTTCTAGTTCCATAGAGCTTGCTTCACCAAGTTTAACTGTCGGCAAATTTTGGTTGCTTAGTCTTGTAAAACTGTCATCTATAAGAACAATAAGATCTGACATTTGCGGGAATTTTTTTCTTCTTTTTCAATTATTTGTTTCTGTGTTTCGTGAATAATATTTTGATTATCCATGATGGTTTTTTGATTATTTAAAATTTGGTTTTGGTTTTCAAGGAGTTGATTGTACTTGTTAAGTTCAATACAGCTGCCACTACTGAGTATCTCAATGACATTATTTGAAGATGTCGATGCACTCTCCTGTATACTATCTTGACAAAGTATCTGCAATCACAAAATTAAATTAAATTTGAATGACGCTAACCAAACCTTCGGATCGGCTGACAACCCAAGTTCGCTTCATCTCTTTCACACGGCCGGGAGAACGTACGTTGAACAGTGGAGGTGAATATAGCTACAGATAGCGCGCGAGTTGAATGCAGAGCTTAGGAATGCGGTAGTGCTGTGACCTAATTATAATTACAATACACTGCAGGCGCGTGAGGTGGGGCGTGCGGATAGCGGGGGGAGATGCTCCCGCTCTTTACCTCAGACCCCCACTGCATTCAACTCGCGCGCTATCTGTAGGTTGGCTGATGTTTTAGATTTTCAATATCGGAATAACTTTCTAATTTTTATTATGCAACATGGCAAGGCTTGCTATAGTCTGGCACAGCAGGCGAGAATAAGTAGGATCACAAATTCAAGTGAAGTATCTAAGCTACTTGAGTACGAAATGCTCGAAATGGCTTTCTATCAAGGTTAGAGATCCCTAAGACGCTGTTATGTACTCTCACTTTATTCCTTATACCAGCCGTTAGAATAACTGAAAACCATTGTACAGCCAGCGAATAGTTGTCAGCTTATTAATAGAATTAAATATGGCCATTGAACAGAAAAGAGCGGGTCAAGGGAATTTAACTAGAATTATTGCTGGATAACAAATTAACGCCATTTTAATGACAAGCCGATTAAATATAAAAAAAAACACCGATATCAGTTAATTTTTCATGATATTTGAGAGCTATTAAAGTAAAAACCCATTATTTCATTGTTACAAATAGATATTAATGCTCATTAAATGGAATAAAGTTTGCAAAATCCATGAATAATTCGTACATCGTATTTACTTTGTATAATATTTTTAGTAAAACTATATTATTTCGTCGGCGCGTGTAATATTTGATAATATCACCTATACATTCAACAGTAAAGTAACACCCGCAGTACAATTTAACAATAGAGACACAAAACAAACGTGAAAAATTACTTACCTTAAATTAGATAAATTATTATTTGCCAATATTATAGTTAGAGATCACCTAACTGACGTAAACTGATGTAACACGCTGCACAAATAAGTTTTTGTTCTATATTTCTTTGTAGATTTAACAACAGCCGTTACTAAGCCATGAACCATCTTTTGGCTGTCTAAGAGAATTAAAGGAGCTGGATACTAGTGTATTTACAGCTGTCTAAGCCATTGACCAGCCCATGTACAGCTCTTACACCTCTGGACAGCTATTAACAAGCTACTATAATTCTCAGGGCTGGTTAATTTGGGGCCAAATTTAGAATTATAAGAGATGTTAAGCCGGATATACAGCCCTTCCACAGAAAGCATAACAGACTCGAGTTTTCAAAAATTCTGTTATCCAGTGACTATACAGCTATGTGTGCTACTTGGGCGGCCTCATTCAGGTAGTTAAAAACCGTACATTGTAAACTCCTAGAGGACAGTAGGTGGGAGGGTGAACCAGGATGGACCCCAACGGATCAAGGCTGGTCTAGAGCACACAATATTGTAACAGAAGACTGGATAAAGTGGGCTATACTCTATCTCTATAGACTCCTTCCAGCCATACAACACAACCCAAGGCTTATAGGCCTATAAGCCTCACATCATTTCTACTGAAAACACTCGAGAGACTCTGTGATAGACACATCCGTGACAGACCTCTCCGGGTAAAACCAATTCATAAACATCAGCATGCATACTCCACTGGCAGAGCTACGGAATCTGCACTGCACAGTCTAGTTTCCAAAATTGAATGCCACAAGTGCTCTTCACTAAACCATGTTCAATAGCATCAACATGGCCTTCGACAGACATAGTATAGACTCCACTGAGAGGCTGGATCACCAACATACTCAAACTGCGAGCTGTGCAAGTGACAGTTAACGACACCACAAGGGCGTTCGTGACAAAAAAGGGCTGCCCACAAGGGGGCGTCCTCTCTCCGCTGCTACGGAACCTGGTCGTAGACAGCCTCATCAAAACCCTCTATGACAAAAGATACTTCACCGTAGGCTACGCCAACGACATAACCATAATAATAAATGGCATCCATGAAAATACTATAGGTAAGCAACCTCATGCGCCAAGCTTTGAAAATAGTAGAGGACTGGTGTAATAAACATTACCTACCAGTGCTGCTGCAGAAGCTGACAATATTACAACTACTTACCGCGTTTCTTTGGAACTACCCTAAGCCTATCAACAGAAACCAAATAGCTGGGCATCTTTTTGGTTGGGCTTTATGAAGATGTTTAGCGCATTGTTTAAGATAATATTTTGCTAGATGTAGAACAGGAATAAATAAGTTTTATTTATTTCTTCACACCTTCCAACAAACAAGAAAGCAAATGAATTTAGAATGTCACAGATGTTCATTTTAGTTTAATCTTTATGTCATCTATCCACTTTTTTATGGTCGTTAGAGTATTATGTACTGAATGATTGAAAGTAAAATATTTTTATGTAATATTCGGAGTAGAATATTTGGAGCAATTTCTAAGTATGATGGTAAGGATGACAATCGGAGTTATGCAATTTACTATTACTCATTTTTATCTATTTTTTGACATATTTTTCTCAGCTGTCGGACATGGGGTAATGTTCTATGGAAGTTGCAACTTCTCCTTTTTCAACTTTATCGCTAAAGTATTAGGTTCAAGGTTGATTGGGAAAATTTGACAGTTTCGGATGGCTTGATCTGGCTGGCGTCTGTACATAACCTAGTTTATCTTTACAATTTTATTGAAATAAAGTTGAAAAATACATGAAATACAACAACTGGATCTTAGGTTTGCGCGTGTACTACAGTTAAGTAAGGTGGTACCCACGGAACCCGTCCTTGCAGTCGCACTTGGCCCATTTTTTTATTTTTTGCATGAACTTGCCATTGAACTTGCTGAATGAGTAATTGGTACTACTTCTGCCATCTATCGTTACCCATATGAACTGTTTTAGAATTTATAGTTGTTTTAGTTGGCCGCAAAATTAATAGATGTCACTTGTTTAAACTCAGTTCGTTGGCACTTTTTTCTTCAAGAAAATAGTATTACTTACTTAATCATTCATTGTCTATATAATTTTATTAATGTTTGTGTTCAAATTTTGTAAAGTAGAATATTCTTGATGAGTTATTATTCCTTTAGTTTCTTTTATGACAGATAGATGGCGCCGCATCCACAATGTTCAATTGGTTCAGATTTCTTGAATTTCTTTCTGAAATACTTAGTTATATGATCAGTGATCATTTAACTAAGCATTTCAGAAAAAAATTGATCACCCAATAAGTTTACGGGAAGAAGAATTCATTATTAAGCTCTCATTCCCAAAGTTCCGGTAAAGGGGAAAATGACTAGTCATTTCGCTGGGCTTGATGATGTTTTGATGGATTATGGTACGTAGGTAGGTCAGATCAGCAGCAGCATAGGTACTTAGCCATGTAGATACCTAACTATTGACTTACATTGGGCTCTGGAATCCACATTTGCATGAAATGCGTGAAGGCGTTGTAGTAAAGCGGATTACCACAATCCGAATAATATAAATATAAAAAGAGTAGTTTGAACCAAATAAAATAAGAAGTCGGTTAAAAATAGTGCACTCTAATAACTTTACGACTAACAGTAAAAAAAGAATAATCCGCTTGAATCCCGGTGGAAACAAGTGCCAGGTTAGCCGGACAGACACAGTTATTGGATTTTAATCGTATAAAAAAGATAAAAGAATAAAAGTAATCTAGAGCGATGCCCGCGCCCCCTGGCGAGCGGCACCGGAACGCCAAATATCCGCTTCAATCAAATTCACTGCGCCCGTGTTTGTCTATTTCGGAAATAGAGTGCTAGATACGGTATTTTTTGATTTTCCAATTTTTTTTTCGGATATTTTCGATAAATTATTCCGGTGTCAGATAGTTTAGTTATTTCAAAAATTGTGTGGATTTGCTCGTATGAAAAGTTTTTCTTCCATTTACGTTCTGAACTAAAGCTTTTTAAAGCCCCAAAGTAAAAAGGAAATAAAGAGAATTTATTTACTTGATTAGGTACCGAACCACAGCCTAAAAGGTTCAAGCAGGTATTTAACAAGGAACAAGGTTAGATCCTTTCGTGTGTAAAAAAAAAATCAACGAGATAATTTCAGTCAAGCGTGAACGTTAAACAAAGAGACTCACTGGCGAGCTTTTTCCTTATGAAGATATTTTTTTTTGCCCATGGAATTTAATTATTATCATTAAAATATTCACCTATGACAGCGTGCATCAGAAATCTAAAACTGTCTCCATGGGACCAACATCGCAATCGCGAAAAAATAATCAGCCTTCCCATTCAAAACTACCTAGCCTAGGTATAATTGCCGGCACGAGTCGTGAGCACACAAATTCCACCTTAAGATGATTGCGCTGTGTAACCCGCGAAAGTCATTTTTTTTGGGTTTTTTGCAATTTGCAGGCCACTACTTACTGAATAAATTCAATAATGGAACAGAATTTGTATGAAATTATCTGCCAAGTAGGTTACTAGGAACTTACCTACTTAGAAACAGGCCCATAGGAGTTTGTGCTCACGACTCGTGTCGGCAACAGTACATAATCAGCCTATAATGTTCCCTGTGCTGGGACACAGGCCTCCTCTCGGTGAGAGGGAGTGGCCCGTAATCCACCACGCGGGCCCAGTGCGGGTTGGTAGATGTCACATGTCTTCGAATTTTTGGTTCTAGGACATGCCGGTTTCCTCACGATGTTTTCCTTCACAGTTTTGAGAGCAGTGGTGATGAAATAATTTACACAAAGTAAAGCGCCTGCCTGGGTTCGAACCGACGACCTACAACTCGTGAGTCGGGGCCGTTACCGCTGGGCCACCACTGCTCAACCGGCAACTATCAATCTGCCTAGCCTTTTCCCAACTATGTTGGGGTCGGTTTCCAATCTAACCGGATGCAGCTGAATACCAGTATTTTACATGGAGCGATTGCCTATCTGACCTCCACAACCCAGTACTGGGTAATACGATACCCCATGGTAAGACTGGTTGTCAGACTTTCGGGCTTCTGACGACCCGTAACGACTGTCAAAGATCCACGAATGACAGCCGGGACCAACGGCTTAACGTGCTTTCCGAGGCACGGAGGAGTCTCGGTATGTAAAGATGGTCACCCATCCACGGACCAACCCCGGCAAGCGTAGCTTAACCTGATGGATCGACCTGTGCGGCTGTTATTACTTAGCCACGAGCTCCTACCGGCAACTATACTCGACCCAAATTTTTTTTTCGCGATTACGATGTTGGTCCTATGGAAAAGTGTTTACCTACTTTGACGGTATGTAGGCAACATTTCTGATACACGCTGCTTCCATACAAATATTACAAACTTTTGCTAAATGGTTTCATCATACTTCCGGTCAAGCGAAATGAGTTGCAATAAAATGGAATTATTTACATTCCATACAGAAACCAATAAATTGAAGTCGGCAAAATATTTACGCTGAAACTACATTTTCACTCTTGTTCCGGTTTGTATTGAAAACGGTAAATAAACGAAACAAATGGATCTGTTTGCATAATACTTATTTATTGAATGTATTTACTCAGTCAAATTGCTAATCATTATTTATTTTTTTGTGTTGTACCTATACAGGGTGTAAGGGACAGCTCTCCGCAAACTAACAGGGTGAATTCAGCTCCTCATTTTGATTCATATTCCACCGGAAATTTTCTCAGGAAAATTTTCATTTTTTTTTTTTATTTCAGTTACATTTTTATTCTTTCAATGTAAAACTGCATTGTGTGTTCGTAGCACTCCATTTATGTAAAAAAAAAAACTGCAAAAAAAAACCAGCAATGGATGTTGAAATACTCAACCAACGACGCGTGAAATCAGCTGTTCACTTACTGTCTAGCTACAGAGTTCATCGAACTCACCGCATACATATTACCTACCCCTCCCAACCAGTCATAGACGCTCCGATTTGTGCACAAAAACACAAACAAATCAGGTTTATTGGATTCCCTTAACATTCCTGAAAAAATTTCATGTACCGGTCATCTTAGTATGACATACTGAATTCACCCTATCAGTTTGCGGAGGGCTGTCCCTTACACCCTGTATATTTAAAACAATGGTTAGACCTGCTGTATGGATCAGAATGTTGGGCCACAAAAGGGACAAATGAAAAGCAATTGCATGCAGCCGAGATGAGAATGCTAAGAGGATGTGTGGTGGCTCCGAATGGACAGAATAAGAAATGAGTACCTAACTACTATGAGGAAGTGGCACCGGTGACAGAAAAGTTAGGCATAGGCATGGTGATGTGTAGGAATGAGGAAAATGCCGTGAGGAAAGTTTTGAGTATGAATGTGGATGGCTTTAAGAGTAGGGGAAGACCAAAGAAACGATGGATGACTGTGTGAAAGATGGCATGCTTGCATGTTTTTAAACTTTAAAATCTGGTTTTAAATCATTTGGAGAAACAGACAGTTTGGTATAGCCTGATGTGTCTGTACAATCTAGAGACTATCATAACAGTGTGGCCAACCTTCAGACCTAACGCTATTCCATTCTCTAGATAGAACAGTTACAGCTCCGAATTCGAGGTAACAACAGAGAATTCAATAAATATTTCCAAATAAATATCTACGAACGTATGAAATGAAATATAAAATAAAGTCGTCGAATGAACGTAGCGTAGGTAGGTACTCCGTGTTCAGAAAGGAATTCAATATAATTTTCGGAGCTGAATTTTTGATCTCGTGTATCGGATTTGTATCTGCCGTTTCAGCCTTTCAGCTTCGCATGATATCGTTTCAAAAGGTATAGAAGGCACTATTCAATACTTTCAACCCTCATAGTCTGGATACCATACTAGATAGATTTTAGGGTTCCGTACATCAAAAGGAAAAAAACGGAAACCTTATAGGATCGTTGTCTCTATGGTCAATACCCTTTTTTTCAGGAACGCGTAAAGGCTCTTACAGACAGAGGCGATATCGCGTCGCGACGCGATATTTTTCTACGGATATAATATCGAAATATCGCGTCGCGACCGCGATATCGCCTCTGTCTGTAAGAGCCTTGAAGGTATCAAGTTGAAATTAATATCAGATACGAAGGTCTATGGTCCCTTCCCTTGGAGCTCTAAAAAAATTAAGCTACAATGTTAAGTTTGTTTTTGGGATAAATTATTATATTCAATTACGAAACCCTTCATTGTACTTGGTCCGACACGCACTTGGCCGGTTTTTTTTTCTATTGTAAGATTTATGTTATAGATCTTTGACAGTCGTTACGGTTAGTTAGAAACTCGAAAGTCTGACAACCAGTCCTACCAAGGGGTATCGTGTTACCCAGTAACTGGGTTGTGGAGGCCAGATTAGCTGTCGCTCCATGTAGAATACTAGTATTCAGCTGCATCCGGTTAGAAGCAGTTTGATTTATTAATTTTTTAAGGCCCTGGTTCCAAGCTTGGTTTAGCTCGGTGTGTAAGTGAAATGGCTTTATGGCTGTCTATTTTGACGCTCGAGATAGAAGATTCTCACGCGCACCGGAATTATGTCGTAAAAGTGCAAATAAAATCGTATCAAATTAGAAATTAGCTATTTAATAAAAAGTAATCCATCACTGGATGCAGTTTGGAATTTGACATTTTATGGTATATTTTTAATTATAATTATAATTGCTAATGGAGGGATAAACAGCTTTTAAAGATTATTAGGAGGTATGTTTAAAGATTTTTTTGGTGCATTAAAGTATGTTTAATTATGTTTTGGCTTCCATCACTGTATGCGAAAAGGACTTGAAAATATCATATTTTTTTTACATGTTAAAATTATTTACGGTTTATGAGATACACAGCTTTAAAAACCACCTTTTTGATCGTTTTCAGGAAATCTGCGCCTTAATACGTTATCTGTGCGTTATTAATGTATTTTTTGTAAGTTAGATGTTTATCTGCAATAAACTATTTCATTACAGTAAGTAAATAAATAAATAAAAAGATTAGATTTCGGTGCCGTGCATGGCCAAACAAACATTATTATAGTCCAACGTATCATAAAGCGATTAATTAAGTCAAGAGGATATCTTCATAAACCTCTGAGTCAAACACTATAATGATTGATGACAATGTCACTTCACAGAATGAGCACATCCCTAACTTCACTAACGTTTTCCCGAAGGATAGGCAGAGGCAACAGAGGTGTGTCTAGGTAAGTATGTGGCGGCATCTACATTGCCACATACGAACTACGCATCACAATGACATGAAGTCACGAAATCCTGCATCGCGCAATCAGAGTTTACCGCGCGACTAGTGTACAGGGTGTAAGTGTAAACAGTGGCAATATTTTAAGGGGCCATTGTACTTGTTGGAAGAATATAAACATTACCTTGGCCTTTTTAGCCAACCTAATAACTTCACATTCCCCCCGTTCGTTCAATCCGCCATGTTTGCTAATTGCTATTGTACTTTGAATCGCTTAGCTACAATATACTGTTTTTAAATCTGTCTATCCGTGGTATTATTTTTACAGGTTATGGGCCCAGGTTATGGTTATGGGAAGTAATTAGCGTAAAAAGTGAAAAATTCATGCTCGAAAAATGGCCACGTCTAATCTGCAAATAGAAAAATTAGCAGGCCGAGAAAATTACACCACGTGGAAGTTTGCGGTAAAATCTTATTTGGAACACGAAGAATTATGGGATTGTGTTAATCCAGGCACGGAAGTTGATACGAAAAAGGACGTAAAAGCCAAGTCTAAAATCATTTTGTTGGTGGAACCAATAAATTACGTTCATATTGAAAATGCAAAGACAGCAAAAGAAGTATGGACAAATCTTAAAAATGCTTTCGAGGACTCCGGGTTATCCAGAAAAGTCGGCTTATTGCGGGATTTAATTAACACGTCACTAGATAATTGCCCCAGTGTTGAAGATTATGTGAACAAAATTATGAGCACAGCGTATAAATTACGAAACATCGGCTTCGAAGTAGGAGATGAATGGTTGGGAACACTCATGCTGGCGGGTTTACCGGATAATTATAAACCAATGATCATGGGTCTGGAAAGTTCCAACATAAAAATTTCATCAGACTTCATCAAGACAAAACTTTTACAAGAAGTTAAAGTTTCCGAGTCTTCCGCATTTTTCACAAAGCACAAAAAAACCTCAAGTGACACTACAAAACCAAAGGGAAAAGGCCCACGGTGCTATAACTGCAATAAATATGGACATGTTAAAAGTAAATGCATAGTGAAGAAAACTGATAATCAAACTAATCAAAATGGTTTTTCAGCAATTTTTTCAGCTTACAGCTCTGTCAATCAGGATGAATGGTATGTTGATTCAGGTGCAACAATGCACATGACCAGGAGATCAGACTGGATGTATGATTTACAACCACCTCCGGTTCAAAAGATAATGGTGGCAAACAGTGATGCAGTCTCCGTGCAAAATATGGGTAAAGTAAACATTCAGACCAAATTGAGCAAAGATGAGCATTTAATCCAGGTGAGAAATGTATTATTTATTCCCGAGCTGAGTGCAAACTTGTTGTCGGTCAGTCAATTAACGAAGAATGGTTGTAAAGTTGAATTCACTGATGCGGGCTGTAACATATATAATTCCAATAAGACTCTGATTGCAACAGCCAGACTAACCAATAACATGTATAAACTCAACATAGTTACTGGCAATGCATATTCTGTTTCAAGTGAAAATAAGACAGATATTGTTACATGGCACAAAAGATTGGGTCATTTGAATTTGGCAGATGTAAAGAGGTTAGAATCATGTGCTGAGGGTATAACTATCACTAATAAACAAGTAGATACTGTTTGTATACCATGTTGTGAAGCAAAGCAAACACGATTACCGTTTCCACATTCTGGTTCAAGAGCAAATGCATTACTGGAGATAGTACATACTGATCTGTGTGGTCCGATGGAGACTCCTTCAGCTGGTGGTGGAAAGTATTTCATAACCTTCACAGATGACTATTCTCGCAAAGTGTATGTATATTTTTTAAAGAACAAAATGGATATTAAATCAGTGTTTCAAAAATATAAAGAAGAGGTAGAAAATAATTTAGAAAAGAAAATTAAGGTACTAAGAAGCGATAACGGTAAAGAATTTTGTAATAAAGATTTATCTGATTTTCTAGCAGTTTCTGGCATTAAACACCAAACCAGTTCTCCGTACACCCCCGAGCAAAATGGTCTAGCGGAACGGATGAACCGAACCTTGGTGGAACGTGCAAAATGCATGTTGTTTGAAGCAAAACTACCGAAAACATACTGGGCTGAGGCAGTCGCTACTGCAGCTTATATAATCAATCGATCACCATCACGAGTTTTGTCTGAGGTAACACCTTATGAAAAATGGACCGGTAAGAAACCAAACATTTCACATTTAAAGATTTTTGGGTCTAAGGCTATGGTACATGTTCCGAAGCAGAATCGTTTAAAATGGGATCGTAAATCACGTGAATTGATTTTTATGGGCTATTGTCAAAATACAAAAGGATATCGTTTGCTTGATCCAATTAGTAAGAAGATAGTGATTAGCAGGGATGTGATATTTATTGAAAATACAGAGAGTATGAATAATATTACACAGGAACCTGTATCAGTGCCGCAGTCTGTTACAATCCCTCTGAATTCAGAGAATAATAATTCAGATTCACAGAATTATACACAGGGAAGAGAGGAAGTCATATCTGTTAGTGATACTTCACATAATATGACTGAAAATGTCACTTCATCACCTACAACTATGGAAACTTCATTTGACAGCTGTGTAACAAATAGAAACACGGATGATGAAACATACTATCCCAGCACAACTGAATATGATGACTATGACGATGATTTCGAAAGAAATATTACTTTGAGACCTCATCAGAGACGGGATAATAATTTCATGTGTGTTACGCAGATTTCAGATCCGCTGACCGTAGAGGAAGCACTATCAGGCACTGATGCTAAACACTGGAAAAATGCAATGGATGAGGAGTACCGGTCCCTACTTGAAAATAATACATGGGAAATAACTACTCTACCAGCTAACAAAAGACCAATACCATGTAAATGGGTTTTCAAGACAAAGTCTAATGAAAATGGAGAACTAGTAAAATACAAGGCACGGCTTGTAATTAAAGGATGTTCACAAAAACCAGGAATAGACTATACAGAAGTATTTTCACCGGTTGTAAGACTTGCTTCTCTCAGATATTTGTTTGCCCTGGCTGTTAAATACGACCTAGACATATGTCAAATGGATGCCGTATCTGCTTTCCTTCAAGGCGATATAGAGGAAGAGATTTATATGAAGCAGCCACCGATGTATGATAATGGTGAAGACTCGGTATGCCGACTGAGAAAGTCATTATACGGGTTAAAACAGGCCAGTAGGCAATGGAACAAAAAGCTAGATTCAACACTGAAAGGAATGGGTTTATTACAGTCTAAATTAGATCCGTGTATTTATCATAAAGTTGTAGATAACAACAACATGATTTTCCTTGCTATTTATGTTGACGATTTGGTATTATTTACTAATAATCAAGAGTCAAAGAGATATATTAAGGAGGAATTACATAAACAGTTTAAAATGAAGGATCTTGGAGTTTTGTGTTATTGTATTGGAATTCATGTAGAAAGAGACAGGAAAAAGGGAGTAATATACCTGGATCAAAGAAAATACATACAGGAAGTTTTACATAAATATGGAATGTCCGACTGCAAAATTGTTAAAACTCCAATAGATATGAACACAAAATTGCAAGGAAATACTCAAGAAACTAAAATCTTACATGATATTCCATATCAAGAGATAATTGGGTGTTTATTATATATTTCACAAGTTTCCAGACCAGACATAAGTTTTGTTGTTAACATGTTAAGCAAATATAACAACAAGCCAGAAATGAAGCACTGGATTGCACTGAAGCGCGTAATGCGCTACTTAAAAGGTACTCTGGAGTACAGGCTGAGTTTTAAACAAAACATAGAAGAGACTATGGCTCATGGCTACTGTGATGCAGACTGGGCAAGTTCAGAAGATGACCGGCGCTCCTGCACTGGTTACACTTTTTTGTTTCAGGGAGGAACAATAAGCTGGAACTCCAGGCGTCAGCCTACCATTGCTCTGTCTACCACTGAGGCAGAGTACATGTCTTTGTCTTCTTGTGTGCAAGAAGCTCTGTGGCTAAAGCAATTTCAAGAAAGTTTTTGGCCGCAATTGAAAAATGAAGCCATGATAATCTACAGTGATAATCAAAGTTCTATCAAACTTTCAGGTACAGATGGTTATCATTCTAGGACCAAACATATAGATGTGAGGCATCATTTTGTACGTGATAAAGTAATTGGAGGGGCCATTGATGTTCGCTACCTACAAACGGACATGATGGTTGCAGATGCTCTAACCAAAGCAACGTCGCACTCAAAGCTGGCATACTGTTCAACCAAGATGGGGTTATGTTTAAGGGAGGATGTTGGAAGAATATAAACATTACCTTGGCCTTTTTAGCCAACCTAATAACTTCACATTCCCCCCGTTCGTTCAATCCGCCATGTTTGCTAATTGCTATTGTACTTTGAATCGCTTAGCTACAATATACTGTTTTTAAATCTGTCTATCCGTGGTATTATTTTTACAGTACTCATCATTATGAACAACTTTTATTACTGAACCAAACCGGAAAACGCGAAAAAAAATCAGCTTTTAAGTACATTTATGTTCGCATAATTCGTCAAAATGTAGGAAACAGCTGATTTTTTTTTCGCGATTTCAGGTTTGGTCCAATAGTAAAAGTTATTCATTATGATGAGTACAATATGACCCCTTAAAATATTGCCACTGTTTACACTTACCCCCTGTATACTAGTCGCGCGGTAAACTCTGATTCTCGCGACATCAACCGTTGGGCAGTTGCCCACCAGACACAACACCCGTCTGACGAGTGAATTTTACACCCTTCTTACACCGATCCTCATGCCTCTATAAGAACCTACTGTATAGGTTGACTGCAAAAGTGAACCTTAACATCATGCAAGCTGCCGGATAAGTAAATGATTTTGTTTATATTCGATCAATCAATCTGCCTAGCCTTTTCCCAACTATGTTGGGGTCGGCTTCCAGTCTGGAACCGGATGCAGCTGAATACAGTATTTTACATGGAGCGACTGCCTATCTGACCTCCACAACCCCGTAACTGGTTAATACAATACCCCTTAGTAAGACTGGTTGTCAGACTTTCGGGCTTCTGACGACCCGTAACGACTGTCAAAGATCCACGAATGACAGCCGGGACCAACGGCTTGACGTGCTTTCCGAGGCACGGCGGAGTCTCGTTATATAAATATGGTCACCCATCCATGGACCAACCCCGGCATGCGTAGCTTAACCTGATGGATCGACCCATGCGGCTGTTATTACTTAGCCGCAAGCTCCTCTGTTTGCATTCAATCACTCGAAGCGAATTTACAATCAGTTTCAAAATTGTAAAAGAAGGGGATTTCTTCTGAATAAGACACAATATTGCTGTAACAACGCGCGACGAAAAAATGGCAGGGGGTGACTTGCATACTCAATAATGGGACCCCCGAAACTGTCGCTGGCACTCAGTGACGTAGCGACAAGGGGGCAACATGTCCCGAGGTGCTCGAGGAGTGGAGAGGTATTCCACGACTACCCGTACAAACCCAGAGCCCGGAACATCTTCCGGGGTCGGAGGAAGGAAGTATTCTTGTAAGTGTTGGGAGTGCGTGCTGCACTTACTGCAATACTTCCTTCCTCCGAGCACGTTTGCTCTCGCGAATAACCACTCAAGCCGGCCAATAAAGGCAAGAATGAGGTGGGAGCTCTGTCCCCGTCAGTGTTCACTTCAGACGGTCAATAAAGGCAAGCCAGAGATGAGGAAAAAACTTCTCACGGGAGATAGGATCCGTGGGGTCGCTACTGAGCAACAGCTCGCCACATGCTACCCTGCGGTTTTTGTATCTCTCTTGGTCTGGCTCCTCATCCTAGATCTGTTCCAGCAAAGTAAACTCTACCGGCACAGACTCTGAGTTCACGAGTCCGCAAGCCCCACCACCACGACGTCAACGGAGAGATACGGCCTAATATTATTCAGATTTTGTTGTTTTCATTCAGCTGTTTGTGTGGAGTTTCTTGCTGAAAACTTAGCCGCGAGATGGTGCTGACTGCTTTTTCTTGTCGCTGATTGGTCGCTCTGTCTTCGAGATGACTTTGACAAGTGACAGACACACAGCGCTCTTCCGGCAAGTTTCCGGAAAACCACCCCCTTCATACCTATCGCAAAACTTAATTTTGTCATTCATATTCTCTAAACCAGAAAAATAGTCCATCTAGCAAATATCAAGCAATCTCGATCTTTGTAATTAGTTTGTCCCGGTATTTGGGCGGTCGATATGGCTGTAGCTGGTACCGGGACCGGCTCGGGATTCCACGACTTTGATTAAGTATGCTTTGTTTTAACTAACCATTTACGTACTGTTCTGATTGAATCACAAACCGAGTCGGAATAATGAAACGGAGAAGTTTTGGGAGCGAGGAAAGTGTGGAAACAAGGGTTTACAAATTGAGAATGTTTTTGAAATTAATTGGAACGATGTTTGAATGAGTTTCCTTTCAATTGTTTTTTTTTTATTCTTTGACGGAATTGAGCTCTCGAAATGAAATAAGTAGGTAGCAGGCTTATTTCTAAATGAACCGATTTATTTTTCTACACCAAAACTCGAAACATACTGAAGTTATGTACCTACGTAACAGTGGGCTGCACCCCAGTTGTATTAAAATTTTAATACAACTGGGGTACCCAAATTGATGCAGTCCACTGTACATTTACGTATTGGTGAATGCGCAATGGTCTAGCCCACGAAATTCAAATTTTCTTACGTTTTTTCGGAAATTATGAAATTTTAGAACAAATCTAACTATACATAGAGTGTATTGATAAAATGTGATCCCACCAAAAACATTTTCATGGAAAATGTTGCCAAGACGAGACCATATGGCTCGCACTGTCAAAAAGTTGTCAGACGCCCTAACTCTACTAGCCCTAACTTCACAAACTCCACCTTAGTGTGACGGTTCTACCAGAATTCAAAATCTAAAACATGATGAAATTAATTAATTTTAACATGGCTGCCAACTGCCCAGGTATACTTTGTACTGAGTCTACACGTTAGATAATATTTCTTCGGATTCCCAAATCACACATTCATCGAGGCTAGACAAAGAAACAAGTCCACTAAATTCCCCCCTTACACTTGTTTTCAGGCATTTGATCCTTCGTACATGAAGATTTATTGTTATTGTTTTACAAACTGAACAAAAGAACAAGACATTTAAATCGCCTGTATGAAGATTTATGTGGTGTGGTTATACTTTTCATAATACTTAAGTAAATACTTTAACACGTATCAGAAAGGATCAGCTGTTCCATACATTTGGGTCGAGTAGGTATTGAAATTTTGTATGGGACATTTAATAATTTTTTCGAGATTACGATGTTGGTCCCATGAAAAATTTGTTGAGCTTGATGGTTTGTACCACACCTTTAAATTTGACCACACTTTTCTGATATAAGTATGCTGTTTTAATAAAAATGTAAGTGTGTTTTTCTTTACTTGTCTTGCCTTGTAAACAAATCTGGTGTAGGAACGACTGAGATATTCAAATGAGGTACCTAAATGTTTTGGTTAGTAGATAGGTAGGTACCTAAAGTTGGTAGCGATTGTGTCTCATAAAATTAAAGATTTATGTCTTAACTTACTAATGCGAAAACTCATAAGTTGACACATATTTTTAGAATTTTTTTGAGAGCCACGCGCATCGTAACAATGCAGCGCAAGCGCCTGCTAGTGTCAGGAAGATAGACATACCTACTCTAAATGTCATTCATTTCGTTCAACCGCTCTAGAATGTTCTAATGCACCTTTTTGCTGATGTCACCAACTTACCAAGCGCCTGCTAGTGTCAGGAAGATAGACATACCTACTCTAAATGTCATTCATTTCGTTCAACCGCTCTAGAATGTTCTAATGCACCTTTTTGCTGATGTCACCAACTTACCAAGCGCCTGCTAGTGTCAGGAAGATAGACATACCTACTCTAAATGTCATTCATTTCGTTCAACCGCTCTAGAATGTTATAATGCACCTTTTTGCTGATGTCACCAACTTACCAAGCGCCTGCTAGTGTCAGGAAGATAGACATACCTACTCTAAATGTCATTCATTTCATTCAACCGCTCTAGAATGTTCTAATGCACCTTTTTGCTGATGTCACCCACTTACCAAGCGCCTGCTAGTGTCAGGAAGATAGACATACCTACTCTAAATGTCATTCATTTCGTTCAACCGCTCTAGAATGTTCTAATGCACCTTTTTGCTGATGTCACCAACTTACCAAGCCCCTGCTAGTGTCAGGAAGATAGACATACCTACTCTAAATGTCATTCATTTCGTTCAACTGCTCTAGAATGTTCTAATGCAACTTTTTGCTGATGTCACCAACTTACCAAGCGCCTGCTAGTGTCAGGAAGATAGACATACCTACTCTAAATGTCATTAATTTCGTTCAACCGCTCTAGAATGTTCTAATGCAACTTTTTGCTGATGTCACTAACTTACCAAGCGCCTGCTAGTGTCAGGAAGATAGACATACCTACTCTAAATGTCATTCATTTCGTTCAACCGCTCTAGAATGCTCTAATGCAACTTTTTGCTGATGTCACCAACTTACCAAGCGCCTACTAGTGTCAGGAAGATAGACATACCTACTCTAAATGTCATTAATTTCGTTCAACCGCTCTAGAATGTTCTAATGCAACTTTTTGCTGATGTCACTAACTTACCAAGCGCCTGCTAGTGTCAGGAAGATAGACATACCTACTCTAAATGTCATTCATTTCGTTCAACCGCTCTAGAATGTTATAATGCACCTTTTTGCTGATGTCACCAACTTACCAAGCGCCTGCTAGTGTCAGGAAGATAGACATACCTACTCTAAATGTCATTCATTTCATTCAACCGCTCTAGAATGTTCTAATGCACCTTTTTGCTGATGTCACCCACTTACCAAGCGCCTGCTAGTGTCAGGAAGATAGACATACCTACTCTAAATGTCATTCATTTCGTTCAACCGCTCTAGAATGTTCTAATGCACCTTTTTGCTGATGTCACCAACTTACCAAGCCCCTGCTAGTGTCAGGAAGATAGACATACCTACTCTAAATGTCATTCATTTCGTTCAACCGCTCTAGAATGTTCTAATGCACCTTTTTGCTGATGTCACCAACTTACCAAGCGCCTGCTAGTGTCAGGAAGATAGACATACCTACTCTAAATGTCATTCATTTCGTTCAACCGCTCTAGAATGTTCTAATGCAACTTTTTGCTGATGTCACTAACTTACCAAGCGCCTGCTAGTGTCAGGAAGATAGACATACCTACTCTAAATGTCATTCATTTCGTTCAACCGCTCTAGAATGCTCTAATGCAACTTTTTGCTGATGTCACCAACTTACCAAGCGCCTGCTAGTGTCAGGAAGATAGACATACCTACTCTAAATGTCATTCATTTCGTTCAACCGCTCTAAAATGTTCTAATGCAACTTTTTGCTGATATCTAAATATATCACCTACTACTTACAGTATATCACCTTTCCTAATTCTACCATGTTTGTTTTACTCAACGAAACCTGCAATGATATTACACTGTAATGTCGCGGAAATTTATTAAAAAAAACCGGCCAAGTGCGTGTCGGACTACGCACAATGAAGGGTTCCGTAGTCGGGATGAATGTATCCCAAGAACAAACTTAACATTGTAGTTGAAATACATGTTCTCCCATACATTTCAACTGTAAATGTAAGTTTGTACTTACAATATTGAGAGATTTACCATGCTGTTTTGAGACCACAGACTTCCTATAGGTTTTCCTGTAATCGGCAGGTAAAGAACTATTTTCTGTATTTTTTTCAAAATTTTAGGCTCAGTAGTTTCGGAGATAAGGGTGGAATGGTCAATTTTCGTCTATTTTCTTAAATAACATTAAAACCATTTATTTTAAAGTTATAAAAAAAAACATTTGAGATCCTCATAGTAAGCCCTTTCATTTGATATGTCACACGGTACAGTTTGCAAAACTTTTTTTTAAATTTTCTTATTTGCCCTCTAAAAGTGACCCCCATAATCAACACTCATTTATTTACTTTACCTGTTCGTGTTTGGGTCACAGAAATCCATATGTGTACCAAATTTCAACTTAATCGGTCCATCAGATTCGGAGCAAATTGGCTGTGACAGACGGACAGACAGACAGACAGACACACGAGTGATGCTATAAGGGTTCCGTTTTTTCCTTTGGAGATACGGAACCCTAAAAAACAACAACTGTAAAGAGCCTCACTAAACTTATTCCTCAACAACAGATTTCCAGAGGCCCTGAATTTTATCAAGAGTTAACTAATTAATCTTAGCTTATAAAGGACTTTATCGAGGTACTTCGCACCAGACAGGCTTTGCAAAAACGTTGTCAAACTTAGGTGGGTAGGCAAAAAATGTCTCTGCGTTCCCTAAGGCGGATTGGCTACAAAACCGAATAGTATTGGCTATAAAAAGTTAGGGTCTCTATGGCACTATCTCACGAAAGTTCCCGCACAAGAAATGTCTACGTTTGATATTAAAACATTAGCCTTATTTCTGGCATTTTGCCTAGATATTTCGCATCTACTGCCGAAGTACCTATTTCAATATGATTTCGACCTAGATTTTTTTGTGCCTTCATGTCTTCGTGAAAGTAATATTATTACCTAGTCTGTAAAATACCACGAGCGCTCAGACTTTCTACTTTTAGATCAAACAAAGTTTTTTCATTGTTCTAATGGAAAGCTAGAATTAAAGCTTTTTAAATTTATTAAAAACATCTTTTTGTAAACTAGGAATGAAAATGAGTGATAACATAATTGGCTCGTGTCGTGAGTTTTTTTGTTACAAAATACGACAAAACTGTAAAGAAGTAAAAACAAAAAAGAGGAAAACATTTAAGAGCTAAAAATACCATAGTCAGTCGTGGGGCCTGATTCCTGGATCTTTGACAGTCGTTACGGGTCGTCAGAAGCCCGAAAGTCTGACAACCAGTCTTACCAAGGGGTATCGTGGGTAACCACTTACTGGGTTGTGGAGGTCAGACAGGCAGTCGCTCCATGTAAAATATTGGTATTCAGCTGCATCCGGTTAGACTGGAAGCCGACCCCAACATAGTTGGGAAAAGGCTAGGCAGATTGATTAAGTCATGGGGCCTGCCGACAAAAGTGAGACCTTGACAGCGCAACACATCACATTAGCATGACGAGTAACGCATGACACGAACTCAAAGATTTTCCCCAACCGAAAATCGCTCAAAGCGTCTAACGAAGTTGTCACTTCAAATAAATTTGCCGTCATACCTACACGTGTGCTGCGTGTTGGCAAGTTCAGTCCATGTTTTCTCATGTAAAGTGTACCCAAAGCTACTGTACAATGCATTCAACTAAGAATAGGACTGACCTTGCGCCATATTGTGAAGATTTAGCAAAACAGCACCTAGTTTGTTACACATTTGCAAAGTCAGTGTCATATTTTAACAAAAACAAATTCCAAAATCAGAACTAAAATGGATAAAGGCTCTTACAGACAGAGGCGATATCGCGTCGCGACGCGATATTTTTCTACGGATATAATATCGAAATATCGCGTCGTGACCGCGATATCGCCTCTGTCTGTAAGAGCCTTAAGGATATCACTACAAAGACCATTAAGACCATTTAATGTACCATGTTCTGACAAATAAATAAATGATTATGATTATTATTACAAAACTTTGCAAACCGTATATTTCAAGTGTTAGTTGACAGTTCGAGGTCATTGACGTTCCCAGTCTTAGTTGAATCGCATTGTATCTGTGTACGTCCAAGGTTGGTGATAATAGTTTGACTGTGGCTGCGTTTTTTGGGGCACAGGGTAGGACAAGAAGTAGGATATTATTTACGCCACACCCTGCTGCCATACAGTCGAGGTAGCCCCACTTTGCGAGCCCTCTGCGCTGCCACCGATGATGCTGTGAAAGTGGCGACGTTTTGGCCCAACAATATCTAAGTAGTTCACTGTCGTGCCATCGACACAACAAAGAAGAAGATTTTTTATATTCTCTAACATTGCCTTTATTTCGTAATTGAAGTGTAATGACGTGCGGTTGATTGTACCTTTGTTTGGGTCGGGGTCTACTCCCTAACTCCGTCCGTCCGTCAGTCCGTCTGACTGACATTACGATCCATCAAAACAAGTGTAAAAGTTAAATTTTTCGGACGGGCAAAAACACATCGGGAGTATAGACAACTGTCAAATCATGTTGTCATTCATACTTCGTTCGGGCACCGAACCAATCATCCATCCGTATGATACGGATATCCGGTGATACGAAGCAGGAAACGCCCGTAACGAAGGCCGAAACTACGGGCTTCGTGCTTAGGGAGTAGACCCTCTGGTTTCGATGACTTAACATCATCATCATCGTCTGCCTAGCCTTTCCCCAACTTTGTTGAGGTAGGCATGCTGTCTAACCATGCTGAATATCAGTATTTTACATGCAGAGACTGCTTATCTGACCTCCACAACCTAGTTACTGGGTAATACGATATCCCTTGGTAAGAGACTGGTTGTCTGACTTTCGGGCTTTCGGACGTAACGTCTGTCTTCCACGAATGACTGCCGGGACCAACAGCTTAAGTCCTTTCCGAGGAACGGAGGGGTTTCGGTATGTAAAGATGGTCACCCATCCACGGCGCGTAGCTTAACCTGATCGATCGACCAATGCAGCTGTAAATAAAATAATATGAAAGAGGAATTTCACAAAATTACAGAAAAAATATACCATGAATTAGAATACAGACCTACGTACCGTACCGGTCTAACATATTTTAACAAGTTCTGCGATAACAAAGTTCATGCGGTTTACTGCCATCCGTATTCGTAACCGAAATCGTAAGTCAAACGTTTTTACGACGATCGTCCCTTCTGTTGTTGCAAATAAAATTGCTTTAGGTTGAGTTTATTTCGTAAATGGCCTATAAGGGCCATTTGACTCGATTTAGAATTGAAAGTTGACTTTTTATTGGCATTGAATATTTTGTATTAGGTATGTTAAGAGGTTAATAACCATTGAATTGATGTCACGAGTAAGTTTTTTGTGCTCGAAAAGTTTGACAAACGGAATAACATTTGGGTATCGATTATCCGTAGCAGATAAGTTTTTAAGTACTGAAGTATTTTGAACTCGAAATGTACAGTGGGCTGCATCAATTGGGTACCCCAGTTGTAGGTATTAAAATTTTAATACAAAAAAATACTTCGGTACTTGAAAACTGTACAAATTCAGTGACATTTAACAATAAAAAAACTAACTGTTCGCTAGTGACAACTCTGCTGGAACAGATAATTGAATCAAACACTTTGAATGTACTTATACACCTTAGACTTCACATCTTTAATTTCGATAAAAACTCAATTTTGATCAGAATCCTACTCATCTACAATCATAAAGATACGGACATGACATCAGTTAGAGCCGGGGTACATTGTAACGCTCGTCGGGTACATTGTAACGCGGCTCACGCACTTGGTAATAAAATCCACGCAATGTAACATTCAAGTTAATTGGGCAACTTAACAGCTGATAACCTCACTGATTATAAACATGCAAACGTTAAAGCCGAATTACTTTAAAGTCGGTCGAGATTAGTGAGAGATAAGTCCCTTTTGGTGACGGATTTGTGAGAATAGGTACCCTGCTTATCTATAGGTACTTAAGGCGTGTTCTTAACTACTTATTCCCTTATTCATAAAAAACTAAAACGCTCTATAAACCTTGTTTAGCTAGGTATAAGTACCTAGCAGTGTTTTCACACTATAACTAAAATAGGTTTACAGAGAGTTTTAGTTTTTAGGGTTCCGTAGCAAAATGGTAAAAAAGGAACCCTTATGGTGTGACTCAGTCTGTCTGTCTGTCACAGCTGGATATCTCAAGAACTACTAATGCTATCAACTTGAAATTTGGAACAGTTTTAGATGACGTTTACCCAACTATTTTGCAAATAAGAAAGCATTAAAAATATTTATACATTTTTTTTGCAACAGGGACTGAAAGTTGGTCTTAAAAAGTGGGACTACTAGGGCATGTGGGGTATCATATGAAAGAGCGTTGTTTGCACATTCTCAAACATTTTTTTATTTTTTTTTAGGCCGCATAGTTTGACTAGTAACTTTTGATAAAGAATGTAAAAAAAATTCCGTTCCCCCCCCCTTATCTCAGAAGTTTGCAAAGAGAAAAATCTGAAATTATTCTATGTGATAGAAGTTTATGTAAAGATTACAGGAAAAATAAAACGATGTCTCTAAATAGCACACTTTTTCAGAAATCGGAACGGAACCCTCGGTGCGCGAGTCCGACTCGCTTTTGACCGGTTTTTTATGAATAAGGGGGTGAGTACCTAGCAAGTTAGTAAATGTCAGTCAGTAAAAGTCCACTGACATTAGGTATTGAACTCATGAACTCATTAATGTCATGAATGACTGGTCTCCATGACTGATGTTCGTGTAGATAAAGAATGTAAGTATTCCTAACTGTTTCGATTTGAAAGTCCTTCATAAGTTTTACAATCTCGGTTTTGCACGAATTTATAATCTTCCATTACCTTCCATTGAAAATTGCATTTTTTCGTCTATGGTTGCCTATCAATAAATAAGAAATTTCATAGCTTTTCCCAACTATAAGAATAAGAATAATTTTATTCAGCAAGAAGAAGAAATACAATGCATGATACAATAATATGAAAGTACATTTGTGCTTAATTTTTGTGAATGATGACCCCCATGCTAGGACTATGTTGGGGGTCGGCTTCCAGCCTAACCGGATGCAGCTGAATATTACATGGAGCGACTGCCTATCTGACCTCCACAACCCAGTTATTGGGTAATACGATACCCCCAGGTGAGACTGGTTGTCAGACTTTTGGGATTCTAACTTCCCATAACGACTGTCAATGATTTGCGAATGCGGAGGAGACTCGGTATGTAAAGATGGTCACCCATCCACGTACCCACCGCGGCAAACTTAGCTTAACCTGATCGATCGACCCGTGCGGCTGTTGTGTTGAATTTATGATTATGTACCAGATAGATAATATCCCATTTATTCCACAATTACGACAATAATTATACTGAAAACCATTCTCTCCCGGGAAATTGTTGGGAAGATGAGTGTAAATAAGATTATAACTTTATATCGAAAGCTTCTCGGAGGGAAACCCGACCATCCAGTGTACTTAATTGACTCCACGCTTTCATTTATTAGTTCGCTGCAATATTGTATAGAATGTCGTATCTTTTAATAGAATCTATTGTATTAAAATAGCGTTCACGAGTGGCTACACCCCGGGTAACAAGCCTCCGTTTACCTACCATCTTGATGACTGGCAAATATTTTTGATCACGGTATGTAGGTAGGTACTAGGGGCAGGGACCCAAATATCGGATACTTTTTGAAAATTTGGTAATAGTACATTATGATATAAGTGCGGTAAGTTGAAAATTACAGCTGAGGCGATATTGCCAGCCCGAGCCGTAGGCGAGGGCTACAAGAAAGCAGAGGCTGTAATTATCAAAGCGCACGTATGTCATACGACGTTTTATAACATATTTGCGAGAAAATAAATAAAACTCGGACTTTCTTAAACGAATAAATATTTAAAAACACACTTTCTGAAAATTAATTTGCATCTTTGCTTGTTTTCCATACGATGAAATTTTGATCCGCTTGTAAGTATCTATCGGTCGGTTTTTCGGGCTTAGAGTAGCCTTTTTCGCTGCCTCTGAGACTTCTGGGTCTGGCGGTGTCGAATGAATAAATTCATCATTACTTGACGACATTTTGAAATAAAAACAATACAGCGAAAAGAAAAAGCGCGCGGAATAATTTTTACTTGTTCACAAATTAGCGATGCGCAAGCATCAACGCTTTTTTTTTAAGGCAAAAGCACAAAAACAGCCAGTATTATTAAAGTAAATTAATATTTTTTTATTTTTGTTACAGATAAACGGTTGTAATTTATTGGCAAAATTAATTAAATCAAAGAATGAAATGTTTAACATTTAATTCTTTAATTTTATTTTATCCCAAAGTTAATTTTATTCATAAAATGTTGACCACTTTTCTGACATAAAAACTATTTGCTAAGATTTAAAAAAGTACCGTTGGTTTTAGACGGAGCATCATGATACACCGTAGGTGTTACCCTATTAAAAAGAAACTCGTGCGTTTTACTTTACGATAACGCACAAGTACGTAATGACATACATTACGATATTGAAATTGGTGAAATAAGAGACCCTTTACGAGCAAATGTGTTATAAAAAATATATTAAACGAAACCTTGTACGCACGGCTACAGATCAATCTAAACATTTCCAGTATAAGCTGATCTCGCATTGTATAAGATTTCCTTACAATAAGAGGTCAGTGTAAACTGGAATTGTATAGCTTGATGTTTAGCCGTGTGTACGTGTGTGCCGTGTGTGTGTAATCTTGGTCCCTTATGTGGTACCTACATAATATCGAATATTCGATATTGAAGTATTATTGGATATCTATTTATTTATTTATATAGGTATACTTTATTGTACACCACAAAAAAACATAAATCACTACAAAATATACAATGAGCGGCCTTATCGCTTTCTGCGATCTCTTCCAAGCAACCCTGATATATCCGACACTAAACAGAAGCCCACTTGGTTAACACCTGAATTTCTAATCAAATTGAAGTAGGTATATAATTTTGTGTATTGCCTCGTTTACATTCAGCCCCTGCCGCTGCTCTTCGCGCTGCCGGCGATACTCCCCTAAATACTGCCGCAGCAGGATCGAGAGAAGTGTGTGTTTACATACTGCCCTACCACTCACATCACTTTCGACTTTCGGCAATGGCAGACGTCGAAATAATTACAGCGTCCGCTCTGTGTCTGCTTACAATACATAATTATGTTCATCGTTTAAAATTTGATAGTATTTTGATTACTCCACGCGAACGTCATTTTGACAGTAAGAAAATAAGGCGGCACGCACATCCGATTCGTTCAGGCGCTCGGTGAGAAGTGAGCAGGGGGGCACACTTAACAATATCATCAATTTCCATAGATGACAGCGACATCTGGAGTTTGGTGTGATAACAAAACTTGGCAGCCATGCAGGTGTCTTGCTTGTCATAAAAACATTTCAGATTTTCTAGCTATCTAATCTGTGGGATTTTCGGCAATTGTCAACTCGTTCCCGACGTTGTTGATGCGCTTTTCGAGTTTATCTCAGTTAATTCTGTTAAAATTGTTTCTTGTTACTGTTATTTGTTTTGTTGAGTTTTGTTTTTATTCCTATTATTGTTATACTTTGTTTTTCGTTAGCAATGTTCATTAGTCATATTAGGTAGTTGTTTTGAACGAACTCCCAAGAATGAGTGAACCCCCAAGAAGATATTGTATTTTTGGCTGTGATGCTTTATGTAAGTGTTTACTACCGTACCGTACCGTAACTTTAATAAAAGTAAGAAAAAGTTTTATTTAGCCATATTCTGCTATTCATTAATTTCATTCCAATTTCAGTGGCATACGGTGTACCTACCTCTTCACCGGTTCCCAAACCCTGACAACCACTACGAGGCCCGATTTGTTCGCTGCTTGGATAGCGGCTGTTGGCGGCGAGGTTAGAGAAAGTGATTGTATGAAGATTTTAAGAACAAAAGCAGTGATCACCATTTTGATCCCAAATTCAAGACTGATTGATTGGTAATAATAAACGGACATTTTCCTGAACTGCATACCTACGTGTTTTTTTTAAATTATATTATATCCCGTTTGCCCATAATTTATAAACTCGTACGAGAGTTATATAGATAGGTACCTACCTAATAGCTGGTATGCATACTATGAGTACCTACTCAGTATGCATAGGTAGGTGTATACATTAGACCCTTAGTTCACCCACTAAACGTAAGGTGGCAGCACTTTCCATACATGCAAATTTTACCACAGAGTTGTCACTCTTTCTCTTTATACTTACTTTACTCTTTGGAAGTGAGCGACGGAGCTGAATGTAAACACGCACTGCCGCTCGCGCTGCCCGTCCTTTGACTTCGGCACAAAAAACCGCTAATTTGGGGAGCGCCGGCCAGCGCGAGTAGCAGGGGCAGCAGCAGGAGAAGTATCGTGTTTACATACTCGTCCTGCCCACTTCCCTGCCCACTTCCCTGCCCACTTCCCTGCCCACTTCCCTGCCCACTTCCCTGCTCACTTCGGCTGAATGTAAACGGGGTATATAATTTAACACTGCTCTTGTGAAACTCGTTTAAAGTTGGACAATTTCTAGTACTATTATGGATCAAATTCGCAAAACACATTTAACATATTATTATAAAACTGACAGTGTCAAGAACGCATTTTCTCGACAGCCGGTCTGTAATGACCTTGGAGTGCTTTAAAACAGCCTCTACAAATTAGCATGACTTCGTCTGGCGCTCTCCGAGCTATAAACTCCGTTATCAACCTGCTGACTATAGCAAAATTATCTTTTTACTACGGCATGAGTTATCCTCAAGTGTCGTGCCGACACGAGATAAAAGGCCCGAGTCTTTAACACATAACATCACGCTATGTTTTCTCGAAGGTTTGGGCAGAGGTGTGCCTAGTTCACCTACATTTCGCCCGTAATAGGGAGCGAGCCTATTTGCCATCAACCGGATACCTACAAATCCAGACTGCGGACTGCTACTGAGAAATCTATATCTATAAAAATCAATGCGTGTAGGAATGTATGTTCCCTATGGACTCCAGAATGGGTGGGTCGATTTTTATGAAATTTTCAGGCAATCGTCAAATTAGCTCAGCAGGATCACCAGTGAAGTTTGGTAGCGGTCGGATCTACATTTTTTTTTGCTTTTTCGTAATTTTGTGTCGACAAGTTGTGCACAATTTCTGAGCAATAACCGACCAAAAAGTACTAGGCTTGCATGAATTCACGATAGTATTTCAATAAAAAAAGAAAGAAAGAAAGGAAATACGTCAATTTGCGGTAAACATGAAGCATAGAACACACAAAAAAAAATTAAAGGAACAAGTTGGGGGAAAACATGCGTCACATCCACGCAAAACGGCCACCACTCAGCATATTGCTGCGACCCCATACGAGACAGAGCCCCAGCGCTGGTTTTCAGCGACAGCCGGCGTTGACGTGATGACGTCAACCGGTGCAGCATGAAATAAAATCAATCATATCTTCGCAAAAAGTACTAGGCTTTCATGAGTTCAAGATAACACAACAACTGTGAAGTTTGGTAGCGATCGGGCTACCCGTGGGTCGCTACTTCCAGATAGAAAAACCCAATAACACTTTGTCCGAACTGAGAATGGAACCCAAAAGCTCATGCTCAGGAGTAGCGCATGCAACCACTACCCCAAGGAGGCAGTCCCGAGTCTTTAGAACAGCACCAGCAACAAATTTTCAAAGCACCATTTACAAAGAGCCTCGAGATTAAATAAAACCTAATAAGAAACGTTTTTCTGCATTATTAAAGGCAAAGGAACTAATGGAACATTGCAGTCTTATTAAAAACGAAAAACAACGCTATTGCCATTTTAAAATCTTTATACAATTCTTGCTATCCAATACGGATTTTCTTTTATTGAGAACGGAGCTTATTTTCTATTTTGTCCGATTTCTTTTCGAATCCTTTGCGTCTCGTTATCTTCGTAAATTGTATTTTAAATGGCTTTGAAAGGAATAATATTCTTTTTATTCTATCGATGAGATACTAGGTACCTACATGTACAAGCTTTTGTGAAATTAACCAACTAATAGTGAATATCGAAGCGTGGTTCAGCTCGGTGTGTAAGTGAAATGGCGTTATGGCTGTCTAGTTTTACGCGAGATACGAGTATATAGAAGACTCACGCGCAACCGAATTAAACGCGCTTCGTTTAAATGTTGATTTATGACCTAAACTTATATCATTTTTAGCTTATTAAGTTCTTAACATTAATGTTCAATACCTTCGATTTAAAGTAAATTTTACTGCACAATAAGGAACTGTTTACGTATAATCGTAGCAGAAAATAGACCGTGCTACTTTGGATTTTTTTTCTATCGAAAAAAATTCAAGTAGGTAATCATTTTCATTCGTACCTACAACAGTAGACAAATAAAATTATAGTCAAATAATCTATATGGAAAATCCATATGATTTAACCATAATACATTTGGTTTTTAAAAACACAAAATTATCGTTGTATTAAATGTGTTGGATGACTATAGCTCGGCAAATCGCGACCCCATGGTAAAATTGACCACATTCCACATTATGAATGATGGAAAATCAATATTCATCATTGTGGTCATCGACTAAATTAGCGTTCGACGACTTGACCACACATTTATACGGGGATTACATACGTTTCTCAATTGATTGGTAGGGTTTAAATCAATATTTTGTTGGTTTTAGTTGACCGAGGCCGAAGTAAGAATTCACAGATGACTCCACCTTGGAGTGTAAATGTGGTGCTGTTCCACAGACAATGGGATAATATTGTATCCAGCGTGTCTGATGCCTGCGTATTACAGAACTGATGGATGCTACTGAAGGTGCTAAAATCCTGGGGCGACTCTATTTGAATGCCATCGACACAAAGAAGAATGTTATGTTGAGAATTTTAGACACATTTAAATACATTTAAAACCTTTTTGTTACCCAACTACGGCAAAGCCAAAAGGAAGAGTTATGATTTTAGCAGTCTATGTATATTGGGTGACCGATAGGTACTTAAACACATTATTGTGCTCATGATAACAAACAACTTTTACTATGGGACCAAACCTGAAATCGCGAAAAAAAAATCAGCTGCTCCCTACATGAACATGAATATATGGGGCAGCTGATTTTTTTTTCGCGATTTCAGCTTTGGTCCCATAGTAAAAGTTGTTTGTTATCATGAGCACAATAATGTGTTTAAGTATCGGTCA
Source organism: Cosmia trapezina (assembly GCA_905163495.3). Classification (NCBI taxonomy): domain Eukaryota; kingdom Metazoa; phylum Arthropoda; class Insecta; order Lepidoptera; family Noctuidae; genus Cosmia; species Cosmia trapezina. Next base: position 23,471,581 of record LR991029.1, read on the forward strand.
CTAATTACCAGTCTTCCTATATATGTATGTAAGTATGTATGTATATTTATGTATATTCCACCGTAATCTAATTGTACCAAACAGAAGTTCTACTTCGACCTTGATGAAGCATGTATGTTTGTTAGGAAATATAAAGAATTGTTTAAAACAGCAGAGGAAATAAGTTCTCGAAGTCGCCGTGATCAATATAGACTGGTACTGGATGAGCTCCCTATGCTAGCAAAATATAATAAAAGCTGTTTGGCTATGTGTGTACGTGTTTACAATAAATTACTGAATGAATTAAAAATATTAAATTGCTGATTATTCAAAATTAAATTAAATAAATGGCTGAATGATAATAATTTCTGTAGTATTAAGAATTTAAAAAAAATTAAATTTTAATGTTTGTCAATTCAAATTTCTTTATTCGTTAAGTTTGCATGCTTTAATTTTAAGCAAAACATGTATGATCTCTTACCGTCTTACTAATAAACACAGAATAAAGTTATTCCAAGTTTAAACCTATGAAAATGTATGGTTATTCCTGATATAACTTTATTCCGTGTTTTATTTGTAAGAGGGTTAAACTGTAGTAACACCTATCTATACCATGTTTTACGCAAATCAATTATCTTATCTTGCAAAAAAAAAATGATTTCGGAAAAACATTTTTTTTGTTGGTTTCATTGTGATTCCTGATAAAATAAAAACGGGAACTTAAGCGCCTAGAATTGCTTCATGAATCTGTAATTCAACTAAAACTAACCATGTACAGTTTTTTTTGTACGAATTATTTTCAGTATTTTGACCTTCAAAGTAACGAAAACTTTAAGATTTTTTTAAAAATAGAGTATACAAAATTGGCACATGGGAGTTCTACTGTGCATTTTTATTGAACTATTGATTAGAAATATTCAATAAAAAGCTGATGTCACTTTTTTGGGGCAATAAAACACTGTGCAGTTTTATAAAATTAATTCAGTTACTACAGTTTCACATGTTGTACTCGCCATTCCCTTTTGGATACTTACGCACTCTGGTAAGGAAACGCACCAGGGACCAACATCACAAACTATGGTCGGACCAAGGTGAGTGTAGGCAATCCCTACAATTGTTGGCCGCCTCACGAAACAGGTTCTCCGACTAACTAAACAACAGCTGCGTACAGTTACAGCTGCTATAACTGGCCATGGGTCATTTAATAAACACCTCTTTGTCGTAGGAATCACAGACAGTACACTGTGTAGGACCTGCGTGGAGGACGACGATCTAGCAGCTCATGGTTAGCCACTGCGCGGTGGTCGCCGCATACAGGGCAAAGTACTTCGGTAACCCAGATACCCGCCTTGAGGAGCTGGGGTGGATCGAATAATCGATTTTCCCGCCCATTACGCAAAATACGCGCATTGAGGTGGAGTTGTGGACACCAACCATATTACCTCATGTTGTAAATATGGCAGGATTAGCTTCAGTCCTTTAACGGCCGAACCCAATAACCTATCTGTCACCAGGTTTGGCATACTGGAGATAGAAAACCTATCTATCTATGGTTTTAACGTCTCAATAATCTAAGACAGATAAAACAAAAGAACACGGTGAACGAAAGGAACTTAAGGACAGATATAATTATATTGTCTATCATCAGTAGTGTTTTGTCTTTTACTGAAAGTAGGTTATTAGGTTCGGCCGTTAGACCAATCAAGACAAAGACTACCAAAGACACGTTTTATTTGTCAACTGATGAAAGAAAGAAAATACATTTATTTAGCACAGACTAAAATGAAAGGGTTCAGTTTTCTACGTCACCTTGCCATTAAAGCCACATATTATTTATACCTTTGGACATAAATCCAAATTTACCGGCAATTCGTGGCTAATAGAGATTGATCGAGCAATACGTTCACACGTCATTAGGCGCCACAAATAAAGATGGAAGACCAGCTTATCAAAGTGGGGACGCACGTTATGGCTTTATCTAGGAAAGGGTTGGAAAATTTTGTGTCCAGTAGAATTACTTTAGTTTTCTGGATTTACATTAAAGACTGGTTTCTGCCCGCAACTTCACCTGCGTGAAATTTCTTGCTCCCCCGACTCACCCCGTCGCATCGCATTGCCTGCCTGCGCTATTATTTCGTTTTCGCTTAGCGTTCTTTCTGACTTTTTTCTTTTTGCTCGACTCCTAAAGGGCATAGCGTGATCCTACATGCAAATCCTTGCAGAAACACGGTGTCCCAATGACCGCAAGCTGCTAGGTCTGGGCATGGCAGATTGCGGTGTGTGATGTTGAAGGTATACGCAACAAGTAGTTACTACTGTAGTGGTTTGTTATAATCAAACCTTAGCATAGATATTACTGGCTGACATTTCAATCATTCAAACATCGAATATACTTATAAAAAAGTGATGCTCGGTTTTTTATAAGGGTTGACAGATAGATTTTAGCTAGCGCTCCGCGTAGGACCTAGGCTGTGTGAATTATAATTTATTCTGATTATTAATATAGCAGGCTTCAGCCCCATTTCTACTGAGTACCTCTCGTTTACTTATTTTGCAGTTACGAAACCCCCTGTGAGGACCTGAGAGTACCGGGTCTTCACATAATGGTGGAGGCACCTTAGGGGAATCAAGCTTAAGCTTCACACTATTACCTATTTAACCTACCTAGTATAATTGTTATGTTTTTTACAAAATTGTTGGCGAAACTTCACAATGAGTACCTAGAGTTGCCGGCACGAGTCGTGAGCACAAATTCTACTCATAAACCTAATGAATCTTATTTCGGGCGGTAGAAATCAATCCATTATCAAGCATATTTATATACAGATAGAGAACAGAATACAAGAGCACGCTGACGAGGGCAGAAAGTTAAGATGGAATTTGTGCTCACGACTCGGGCAATTATATCAGTATCTTAGAGCAATAAAAACAAAGTAGATTTGGAAATTAATCGATAGGACAGGACGTTCTTCTTCTCTTCGAGTCGATGGTACTTTTAAAAGGGGAGGGGCTTGTGGCTAACAAACGCACGGGTCGATCTATGGGTTAGGTTACACTTGCCGCGGTTGATCCTCAGAAAGCACGTTAAGCCGTTGGTCCCGGATGTCATTCGTGGATCTTTGACAGTCGTTACGGGTTAAATTCAAATTCAAATCTTTTTGCATAATTATCACATGTTTACAAGGTCTTGATAATCATCGTCTGTAGCCCGTAAGTCTAACAACTAGTCTTCCCAAGGGGATTACCTAGTAATTGGGTTGTGGAGGTCAAATAGGCAGTCGCTCTATGTAAAATACTGGTATTCATCTGCATCCGGTTAGACTGGAAGCCGACCCCGACATAGTTGGGAAAAGGCTAGGCAGATGGTACTTTTAAAATGAATATGTGTCCAGTAAATGGCCGCGCTAATAGCAGCGTCAGTCATTCATTATAGATCTTCAAAAGTGCTGGTGTATTGACACTTGGGACATTCCAGCAAATGGGTCATGTTCTGGACACCACCACACTCACGTTGGGTGTCGGACGGGTCTATAATGCTCCATTTTCCATTTTTTGCCAAGCTAGAATTTATTTATTTATTTATTTATTTATTTATTTATTTATTTATTTATTTATTTATCACAAACACTTAACACTTAACTTAGCAAGTCTTTTTCATTTCGTTAATGCTATTTGATGCAGGCCAGAAACCCATCAAGTCTGGGATGCTTCGCGTCAGAATAAATCAAAAACCAGCCAATGGCGAGTCGCACTCGCGCATGAAGGGTTCCGTATCATTATCTATAAAACGGCAAAAAATCACGTTTGTTATATGGGAGCCCCCCTTAAATACTTGTTTTATTTATTTATTTATTTATTTTTTTTAAAGTGTATAGCTAAATATTCTGTGAATATTTCAAGCGTGTACCTGTTGCCGTTATCAATATCGAGCAAAAACGAGCAAAAAAATCACCTTTGTTGTATGGGGGCTCCCATACAACAAAGCTGATTTTTTTGCTCGTTTAAATATTTATTTTACTATGTTTTTTAGTATTTGTTGTTATAGCGGCAACAGAAAACAGAAATACATCATCTGTGAAAATTTCAACTGTCTAACTATCATGATTCAGGAGATAAAGCCTGGTGAGAGACGGACAGACAGACGGACGGACAGCGGAGTCTTAGTAATAGGGTCTCGTTTTACCCTTTGGGTACGGAACCTAAACCAAGACATAGCGCTATCAACAGTGACGTGAGGCCTCACGTTTCGAGTTTCATATACATAGTATGTGCACGTAATAAGGTGTAGTTAAATAATTGTAGTTTGGTGTAAATGTGTCCGTGTGAGCGTGTATGCACAGAGCGAGGTGTAGTTTTGCGCATGCTTCACTGTATTGTTCACAGCACTGTCTGGGTTTTTAGGGTTCCGTGCCAAAATGGTAAAAAGGTCTGTCTGTCTGTCCGTCTGTCACAGCTGGATATCTCAAGAACTACTAATGCTATCAACTTAAAGTTTGGATCAGTTTTATATAGCGTTTGCACAACTATTTTGCAGGTACTGAAGGTCTTAAACATTCGAAGTGGGACTACTATAGGGCATGTATGTATGTATATCACATGAAAGAGCGCTATTTGCACATTCTCAAACATTTTTTTTTCTTTTTTTTAGGCCGCATAGTTTTCAACTTTTGATGAAAAATGTAAAAAAAATACCGCTCCCCCCACCCTTTTAACTCCAAAGTTTGCATAGAGAAAACTCTGAAATTGTTCTATGCGATAGAAGTATATATGTAAAGGTTACAGGAAAAATAAAGCGATATCTCTAAATAGCACAGTTTTTCAGAAATAGGAACGGAACCCTCGGTGCGCGAGTGCGACTCGCTCTTGCCCGGTTTTTTATATAGTCTGAGAATTTAAAAAAGCCCTGCTTATTTACAGTGTGAGAGTAAAACGTTTTTTATTCACACTTCAACAGACTATTGACAGAGTATTGTTTCTTCAGCGAGGGAGCAGGTTTCGCGCTTCACTTGGGAATTTCCTGGAAATTTACTGTTTAACGCTGAATATTCTGTTACCAATTGGCTTCGTACACTGATTGCTTCTAGGAATCACAATATAATTCATGGAATATTTTGCTGTAAGTCAGTCTACTTAACTTTGTTTTAAAACTAGCTGTTGCCCTCGACTTTTCTGCGATCCAGGATGAAAGTCCTTTTCCAGGCTCCACACTACCTATCTGTCAAATTTCATCCAAATCTGTTCAGCTGTTTTAGCGTTAAAGCGTAACAAACAAACTCACTTTCGCATTTACAATATTACAAGCTGCGCCCTGCGGTTTCACCCGCGTAGACCGGGATAAAAAGTCATTTATGTGTTAATCCAGGGTGTCAGCAGCCAAATTTTATCAAAATTGGTCCAGCCGTTTCAGCCTGAAGAAGTAACAAACACACTCACACACTCACAAACTTTCGCTTTATTAGTGTGATTAAGTAAGGATGTGCTTAGAATCTTTATTTTTTAGTTTTTGTTTTAAGAATATTCAAGTAGGTACTTTAATGTACTTACCCCAATGAGTGTGTTGAAGCTTAGCTCTAGTGTAAGAGAAGATCCAAACCTAGTCTTAATTAGTTTTCAAAAAAGGTAGGAACCTTAGTATTTTAATTAAAAAAAGAAAACTTGAATAAGTTGTAAAAAAAAGCTCTTGCATCGGCCGGGAATCGAACCCGGGCCGCCCGCGTGGCAGGCGAGCATTCTACCACTGAACCACCGATGCTATACCTTCTGCATCTAAACACAGTTCAATAACTCGTTTTCTTTGAAGTTGCACGATCTACAAATTGTTGGCACATTCACTTTTGTGAAATCATCGTTTATGTGTGTTCTTTATTGATGTTCGTATATTGTAGTCATAAGTTGCAACACTGAAATGTACAAATGTGCATGTAATGTGTAAATAAATAAATAAATGTACAAATGTATGGAAAATATGGGTAGGTACCAAAGGAAGAGACGGGAAAAAAACAGGTTATAGCGACTTATTTATTGTAAGTTCAATTTTCTCATAATAATAATAATGTTATGTGTTACCTAATGTTACCTAGTACAAACATGTGCCCGACCCAGTTCTTGAGAAGGGTCACGCCACATTGTAAGTACTGGGATCGATCTATCATCACTGACAGGACTATTGTAGCCAATAAGCCTGATATTGTGGTGATAGATCGACGAGAGCGCCGTGCAGTAATGGTTGATATCGGTGTCCCTCATAGCGAGAATCTCGTAAAGCTGAGAAACATAAAAAAATTAAGTATCTTGACTTAGCTCACGAGTTTGGCGACATGAGGGACGACTCAACAATCATTGTACCGATAATCATTACGGTTAATGGCCTCATAGTGGAGAGCCTTGACCAACAGCTCAGGAGGCACACATTGCGCGGCTAGGTTTAAGGGCTTGATTCAGAAAGCAGTATTCCTGTATACGGCACGCATAGTGAGCGGTGAGTGGTCTCTCTAGAGCCCTGACCACCCCACACCACCACCACCATCAAGTTTGCCAGTCAGCTCTACGACTTTCTTTCAGTCTACGGCGAACCCACACCTTGACGGCTCCTATTTTGAGGTACTTACCTGGTGAATTTTTGAGCCACGAAGGTAACTAGGGTGATTTACATTAAAAGAAAAAATAAAAACATATAAATAAACCTACATGGGCACTTATGAAACGTCAGAAGCTAGGTGCACAGTTCCAACTAGTCGTTTCCTATGGAGAAGTGCAAGCAAGAAACTCTGCGGTTTCTTTTTTAAAAATAATTGGCTTTTACAATATTTTCAATTAAGAAAAGATGGATGGATTATGTGGAGAATATGAAAGAGAAAGGAGTGAATGACAGCGTGACGGTTGACAGGGGAGAATGGAAGAAGAAAACGTGTTGCGCCGACTCCAAGTAACATGGGATAAGGGCAGGAAGATGATTAGTTCAATATTTTCAAATAACAGTTAAGTATGGTATATAAATACACATATAATATTACTTACTTCCCCTGAGACTTATAAGTACGAATGATACACCATCCCATTCCATGTACAAATTTTATACCTACTCACTCACAACCACAAAAACATCTTTAGAATCGTTCGTGTTTTTCTTCATATTCTCTACAACTTTTGATTACTTATATAAATCTTTATTGATAATTTGGTTTACTTATTATGAACATTACTTACCGGGTTGTTGGAATATTGTGAAAGGAAACGTGCAACGATAGCATAAATTGATCAACAGTTTTGAATTGTAACGGATTTTAGTAGTCAAAGTATAAGCATCGGTGGTTCAGTGGTAGAATGCTCGCCTGCCACGCGGGCGGCCCGGGTTCGATTCCCGGCCGATGCATGATTCTTTTTAGATTTTTCTTCGTTTTTTGTACCATGAGACTAAAAAATATTCAATTAAAAGTCAAGTCGTGGGAGGAAACTGACATAAAGAAGGAAATCAACTATTTTACTTTACTTTACTTTCTTTCACGATCCAAATAGACTTGTGACTAGATATTGTTTAGGCGTATCAATAAATAATAGAATAGAAATAGCACACCATAATCTCTTCTTCTTAGCGTATCGGTGGCAAAAAGTTCACATGCTGGGCCCAAAATTCAGCTACGTGAACTCCGCTCTCTGACACAGTCATAAGATCATCAAGTGCACGGGTAGCAGCGCATGCGGCGCAAGATGGGAAAGTAGGGAAACGCCGCATATGCACTTGAGATTTTAGCACACAATATGGAAAACATATTGTCGATCGTGATAGAAGCAACCTGCACCTTGTATTCAGAGTTTCATATTATTCAAGATTAGATCATAAATGCATTCATAATTTAATATAAATAGTAGCATCATATGATCTTAAAATAAGAAGAAGTCTTATAATAACAATAATATGTGCGCGCGCAATAATATACGCGCCTGTGATACAGGTTTAACCTAGTACAGGCATGTAACATTAAAATGCCTTTGTAAATTATTTCTAAGATTTTATGTTTTTATTTTACCAATTTATAATACTGAATAAATGTTATTATTATTTTTGTTATAATAATAATTAACTCGTGAAAGCTGAAAAAGATAAACAGTTTAAGTACGAGTATCTTGACCTGGCTCGCAAGGTTGTCGATATGTGGGATGTGGATACAGCAATCGTTGTGCCGATAGTCGTGACGATGACGGCCAATGGCATAATAGCCAAGAGCCTCGACCAACACCTGAGGAGGCTCTCGTTAGGCAGCTGGATCAAGGGCTTGATCCAGAAAGCGTTACTTACTTTTGGACACGGCGCGTATCGTTAGGAGGTTCCTCTCTCAGCAGCCCTGACCACCGGTAGCTTGTACTCTGTTCCCGATACCGGTGGGCTACAATTTTTTATATTTTTATAATGTTTACTTTTTATATTTAACATTTAAAATGTAATTTATGTGTATTTATGAAATAAAGGAAATAATAATAATTTCGTAAATGTTAAAAAGGGGAGAAGGAATCATAGGACATCCAAAAATTCGTCCGCATCGCTGTCAACGGGAAAAGTGCCCAAACGGCTGGCAGCATTTCACTGTACAAATTAAAAAGAAGGAAAACCAAATTGAAAATAGGTCTCATGATCAGGAAAAATAGCCAATCAAACTTGTGAGTCAGCTAAATATTTTATGAAACTTTTTAGGACTAGCGACCCGCCCAGGGGCGGGAAAGAAATATATATTGCTTTATTAATATATTTCTTTATTAATTATTTATGTCAATGTATATACAAATAATTTATTCCGAAAGGTTTATGTTCCGGTATAAGTTCTTTAAATGATGGTGAAAACCACATAAAAGCGAGTTTAGAAGAACAACGCGGCCACACAGACAGACTCGAAAAAGGACTTTAATTTATAAATGTATAGTAAGAGAAGTACTTATACCCCCCTACGTAAACAATATAAAAGGCCCTGTATAAAAAGTATAATTTATTTAATGGACCCTGTAATTGTCCCAAATTACCATATTTCTGTCCAAATAAGAAATTGTGCTGGGAGAAATGAATTAAAATTATAATTTTAATGGCCGCCGCAGTCATTTACATTTTTGGGCTTGTCTTCCTGTCTTACCTTTTAGGAAAGACATTTTGAAATTGCGAATAATAAAATAAAATGTTTCTAATTAAGTACAGGTAATTTATTAAGTTTGAAAATGAAAATTATTGGTGTTGGGTATATGTTATTGTTGCAAAAAACGGTGGATTACTTGCTAAAATTTTATTTATAACAATACTTTCATATAATTTAAATAGCGAAAAACTAATTTATCGTCAAAGGTTGGTCCAAAACCACAGAAAGCATTCTGCATCGGCCGGGAATCGAACCCGGGCCGCCCGCGTGGCAGGCGAGCATTCTACCACTGAACCACCGATGCTTACTAACGTACAGCCAACATACAAATCTGTTCAAATATTATTATGTATTAAAAGTAAAAGTAAAGATGCGCTCAAGAACACCTTTCACCTGGATTTGACCTCGCTACATAATAACACGTTCGAGTATTGCGCACATTAAAAAAGATGATTAGGCAATAATGATTTTGCTGACTGTACCTACATTCAAAGCAATACCAACTTTCGACGTTATGTTCATCAAGCATCGGTGGTTCAGTGGTAGAATGCTCGCCTGCCACGCGGGCGGCCCGGGTTCGATTCCCGGCCGATGCATGTTTCTTTTTGAATTTATGATAATTTACACTATGTTTTAATCTTATAAATAACCGTATAAACGAAAGATTTTCCTTATTACGGTGATGTTTAATCTGTAACATATTTTTATTAAGTAGAAAAATATATAGAGTACTCTTTATTATGTACTACATATGAATTATTATTTATTACAGATATAAAAGTCGAAATTCTACATAGGGTGAGACAACGGGCGGTCTCATCGCTAAAAGAGATATTTTAAAAACACCTTTGGATGGATTTAAAGGGAGATAAGTCATTTTTAGACTCCAGAGGTTTGTTGCTACAAAATAACCTGTTAACTTCCACGACAGACTAGATTCTTGCCAGTATTCATAGCCCAAACTATTTATATCAGACGTTTACAGATAGTCGCCGGGTGAAACTCATTCCTTTTTGCTGAGACCACGATTTGTACTACTGACTACTATCACAATAATTTATGTACCTTCAGCATAATTAATGTTACTAACAATGTTTGTTAATTAAATAACTAAAAATGGGAATTTTTAAAATGGGTTTTTAGGGTTCCGTACCAAAATGGTAAAAAAGGAACCCTTATGGTGTGACTCAGTCTGTCTGTCTGTCTGTCTGTCTGTCACAGCTGGATATCTCAAGAACTACTAATGCTATCAACTTGAAATTTGGAACTGTTTTAGATGATGTTTACCCAACTATTTTTCAAATAAGAAAGAAGTAAAAATATTTATGTTTTTTTTTGTAACAGGGACTGAAAGGGGGTCTTAAAAATTCAAAGTGGGGTTACTAGGGCATGTAGGGTATCATATGAAAGAGCGCTGCTTGCACATTCTCAAACATTTTTTTATTTTTTTTAGACCGCATTGTTTTCGACTTTTGATGAAAAATGTAAAAAAAAATACCGTTCCCCCCCCTTATCTCCGAAGTTTGCAAAGATAAAAATCTGAAATTATTCTATGTGATAGAAGTTTATGTTAAGATTACAGGAAAAATAAAACGATGTCTCTAAATAGCACACTCTTTTAGGAATCGGAACGGAACACTCGGTGCGCGAGTCCGACTCGCTCTTGACCGGTTTTTTATTTATTACATACATGTAGGTATTTTATAAGATACTAGCTACCCGCCCTGGCTTCGGACGGGTATACTTATTAATGAAGAAAATGAGACCAAATCTTCCCTTTAAAGTACGACCCATGTAATGAAATAAAATGACAATTAAATAATTTCATAACGATAACACACCGTCAGTACATAAGGCAAATTTTACCTTTAAGTACCTTTGGGACAAGATAGTAGTGTTTTAGTACTTACGTCATTTTATTCCATTCATCCCTGAAAATAATGTAGGTATGGTCTAGCACAGGATCCTACAACATCAATCTGCATAGATCCAATATACCTAAAATATTTAGGTAAGTATTCGAAATATTGGATTTCAAAATTGTGATGCCATATTTATTTAGTTATTTTAAACAACTTATAAACTAAGCCCCACAAAACCATGGCAATAGTTTGACTGTGGGGTCTGGCTAGATACTACACGGGCGAGGAATCGCGAATACAACCATGTCATCATCATCATCATCATCATCATCATCATCATTGGCAACCTTGTTCACCTACTGCTGAGTATAGGCCTCCTCTCTCGTATGCCATGCCTCCCTGGTGGTCTTCTGTAGGTCGTCCATCCAAAAAAAAAAAGGTCTGCCAACGCTCCTACCGTTTCTTGACAACCATTCCGTTAGGACTCTGCTCCGCCTGCTATCACCAAACTGGGTAGTTCTTAGTAGGTAATGATTTGGCATGGATATTTAGCATACCTGTTGCGAGACATATCAGTTGAACTAAGTTCTGCCATTTAGCTGGTATGGTTTCGCGACGGAGTTTCGTATTGACCCTAGAGTCCTATACATATATCAACCAACAACCAAGACGACATAAAGGCCAGTAGAAATAAATTTAAACGCAGCCCCGAGCCACAAATATAGCGAGCGTATTGATCCCTTTAATAAATAAAAATGTCCGCCGGGGCACGCTCGAGACGGCTTCAATATTATTTTATTTTTATTTTATTTTATTAGGTTCACCAACAATTGTTTACACCTAGTTTTAACAAAAAATTACATGCATATAAGAGTATTACAGTGCAACAATTACTTATAGGCAAACACCACATTCACAATTCAAAGAATCAAAAAGCTAACTTACATAGTAATAAGCGCTCATCATTGATACAATTGGATATTTAATTTAATATTGGCTACATTATAAAGAACATAAAAAATAATAAAATAAAGATGCCGAAAAATTCATATAATGATAATATAATAAAATTGATAAAATATATAACATTGATAAAATTAGTAAATTTAGTTGAATTGAATAAATTAATAACATTGATAAAATTAGTAAATTTAGTTGAATTGAATAAATGAATAACATTGATAAAATTAGTAAATTTAGTTGAATTGAATAAATTAATAAAATTGATAAAATTTAAAAAATAAAAACTAATTTAAAAAAAGACATGCTTTGATAAAAATTGTAAACATTGATAAAAAAAAATGTAAAATAGGTCAAAGTTGATTAGATGCATAAAAAAAAAATAGTATCAACAGAGACTAGGGACAGCCCGATAAACATTTGAGGGTGGATTTCAAACGAGACAAAGAATCAAAGTGAAGATCGGCAACATCACTATAACTATTAACTTCCCTACACATTCTCGTATAAGGCGAATTAGCACTGTTACGTCATTTCTGCTTTTATTAACTTGTGTATACTGACATTACTGACATATTTAATAACATTAAATTATTGTGCTGTCTGATATTACATCACTCCACATCCCGGAGTGATGTAATAGTAGCCTCTAACTGTAGGATACATGTTTTAGCAGTTTTGTTTCCAATCATCATCTGCCTAGCCTTTTCCAACTATAGTGATGTCGTCTTCCAGTCTAACCGGAAGCATCTGAATACCAGTATTTTACATGCAACGACTGCCTGTCTGACCTCCACAACCAGTAACTGGGTAATACGATACCCCTTGTTAAGACTGGTTGTCAGATTTTCGGGCTTCTGACGACCCGTAACGACTGTCAAAGATCCACGAATGACAGCCGGGACCAACGGCTTAACGTGCTATCCGAGGTACGAAGGAGTCTCGGTATGTAAAGATGTACACCCATCTACGGAACAACCCCGGCAAGCGTAGCTTAACCTGATGGATCGACTCCTCTTTTTTTCCAATTTTGTTTCCAATCGTGTAAACAAATTATGAGTTTTTTGTAAAAATAACTATAAAAGTAGGTATAGGTACACATATTATTCAATTTGCGCTATCATGCTTCAACATTAGCTATGGTTTTTTTTAATAGTATGTACTCATTCCAATCAACCTAATTTTACACGATTTTTATTATTTGTTTACGAGTTTTATATCAATATTTCACGAATCATCAAATAAAACGCTCTACGTTATTTAAAGAAATAACTTGGCTGTCAGTACGACACACTCTCTAAATAACTTGGCTGTCAGTACGACACACTCTCTAAATAACTTGGCTGTCAGTACGACACACTCTCTAAATAACTTGGCTGTCAGTACGACACACTCTCTAAATAACTTGGCTGTCAGTACGACACACTCTCTAAATTTTCTTCTGAAAAAGAAATACAATTCAATTTATAAACTTTCCCTGACTTAAATCCGAGAATTATTAAATGTAACGGCTTAACAAAACAAAATGTAGGACAGCTTTAAGAAATCCCCGGGCATCCCTTTCTAGAAGATTTATTGCGTCACTAAGTTTGCAAATAGCGTCCTAGAGGGTAACTTAGGGTCTCTATGCGTAAAAAGAGGGAAGGATTGTCCATCCTGCTTGCTGTTGAAGTAATTTATGCTTGGAATGAGTCAATGCCTCGAAGGCTAAATCAACAGAGAAAGAACACCTGTACAGATGTAAGTATTTTTGAACTTGAACGACATGAAAGGCAGAACTCTTACTGAAACTCAAAGCATTAAATAAAAAGAGTAGTCTTGACTGACTGACGCACTCATCAACGCCCAGGCCAAACCATTGAATCTAGAAAGCTGAAATTTTGCACAAAGGTTCCCTTTATAATGTAGACAAGGAATAAGGAAGGAATTCCCAGTAGTTCCCGTGGGATATTTTCCGACATCCATGCGGGCGAAGCGGGCTGTTATAAAATAATTTGAATTTCGCGGGCTACACTGGAGCTTCCCCCTTACAACAAACAAATGTAATGTAGGTCTGTATCTGTCTAAAGCGTAGGCCACGCCGGGAACGAAGTAAAACGAAACTATAAGTTCGGTTAGCTTCCTTCCGCGTCTTTTCATACTTCGGCGCACACCGCGTACTAAGGATACGAAAACAGAGGCCTAGTCAAATGGCATTCGCTTCGAAGCGATCCTATTTCTACAATCGCTACAGCTTCAAAGTGACATTGACATGATCACGTGACATTTCAATAAGTAGCTTATGTCAACCACATACATTTTTGGCTTTTTGGCTTAAGTATGACGTGAATACACGACAAGCCAAATCAATATCATTTCAAGTGCCACGCAAAAATAACTTTTATGGCAGGCGTACCGCATCTTTCTTAATACCCAATTTACTAAACTAAATACCTGTAGACATTAGAGACTCAATGAATATTAAAAACGTATAGCGTAAGCTGAAAGAACATTGCATCGACTCGATTATACTCGTAACTTAACTACTTGAGTTGTAGTCAAGTTGATGTAATGCTGTTAAACTGATCAATCTCAGGCCATGGCATGCTAGGACAGACCCCAGAGGTCTAATTGTGTGCTTATTTGTTACACCTATGTAAGAAACTTGTAATTTATAAATAAATAAATAATAATAATAAACTATATAATTGAGATCATTATGGACCCTGTAGGGAACAGTAAAAGGGTAGGAGAGAGGAAGCCCTGTTTTAGGAGATCATGAATAATTATTATTTAATTTATTATTATTGCTAAGTATTTCAATTGCATTACTTAGTTTCGTTTCGCTTCGTTCCCAGTGTAGCGGATTAGATAAAAGAGTTCCTGTGATCTACATAAACTTCATGCATCTGGAATTGCAAAAATAATTTCCGTCTTATAAGTAAAAAGTTACTTGCATCGGCCGGGAATCGAACCCGGGCCGCCCGCGTGGCAGGCGAGCATTCTACCACTGAACCACCGATGCTACATTATTTACGTCGCAAATGCAATGTTAGAACAAAATGTACAGACAGCAAACACATTGAACCATTCACTTTTTTTTTACTCGTAAGTAAAATCTTTAGTAATGTTATAAGTAATGATAAATCGAAATTAGCACATTTGTGGGAGTCCATTAATTACGTGAGGTGTTTTTTTATTGGGTGAGATTCGGAGGAGTTCGAGCCGAATCTCACCCAATCTCACGTCCCACGTGAGGGGGTCTCGGCAAATATCACGTGAGTTTTTTTTCGCAAGGAAAGGTGTAAAATTGCGTGAAAACTGGGTAATCTTCCTGCCCTTATCCCATATTTCTTAGGGTCGGCGCAACACGTTTTCTTCTTCCATTCTCCCCTGTCAACCGTCACGCTGTCATTCACTCCCTTCTCTTTCCTTCTTTATTCCTCACACATTCCATCCATCTTTTCTTTGGGCTTCCTCTGCCTCTCCATCCATCAACATGTATATTCAGCACTCTTTTAGTCACATGCTTAATTACCTATTAATTATTATGAAAAGAGCATTATGTAAAATAATTAAGCAACTTATGTTTATTTAAATAAACCCAACGCACAGATTAACGTATTTACTTACACTAAACATACGCATTTTGAAAAATCTCACGTGAGATTAGCGGTAGGGGATGGGGTCCAACCAAATGTCACGACATCTCAGCAAGGGGGGTGTGGGGTCAAAAAATCTCCATAATCACCTCACGTAATTAACAATGAACGCCCCGGCCCTTTTGTGAGAGGCATGATTAATGGATACATCATATTCACGCAGAAATATATGTCCAACATAATTATTTAGTTATACTTAGCCTATCCGACCGTAATTATCCCATGAAGACTGAAGGGTGAAAAGGTAGGCATAAAAACTTTTACCCTTTTTCTGGGGAACAAGCATTAATCACCAAGCTTGTATGGTGCGAGTAATTTCATGCCATTATCCCTATTTAAATGCAGATTTCCTCAAGATTTACAAAAAAAAAAAGTTTCTTAAAAAAGTTCTTGCATCGGCCGGGAATCGAACCCGGGCCGCCCGCGTGGCAGGCGAGCATTCTACCACTGAACCACCGATGCTTGTACCTAGATTACTAAAATACCTATCCAAAGCTGTGTGGTATAAAAGTAAAAGTGAAGATGTGTGCGCAAGAGCACCTTTCACCTAGATTTGACCTCGCTCCTAATATTAAGCTGATAAAGATATTAAATGGTATGATTGTGTGATAGTTTCTTGAGTAAAATTAGTAGGTAGGTAAGTACTTAGAAGATAAAAATAACAAAAATTAATAAGTAATTTCATTACTTTAAATAAATATGCTAAAATTATTATTATCTAATTTTAATAGCAGTGTGGCAAACAGGATAAATAGGCAATTTATGGATACGTATGTGCATATAAGTTTTGATCAATATGAAATCTATAGCTTTTCTCACACCGTTGTAGTTTTATTATTATTATTTATTTATTTTATTATAACGTTTTACAAAGAATTGTAATTGTTATATGATAAATGATAAATGATAAATGATTTATGAATGATAAATGATAAATGAAGTAAGTCAAGTAAAGAGTTATTAAGAGCCTATACTACTTCAAATGGCTCAGATTTTTTTGTTTTTTTTTTATTGGTCATGTATTGAGTTACCTCAAATGGCTCAGATTTTTTTGTTTTTTTTTTATTGGTCAAGTATAGAGTTATTAAGAGCCTCTACCTCAAATGGCTCAGATTTTTTTTATTTTTTTTATTTGTCAAGTATAGAGTTATTAAGAGCCTATATATACTACCTCAAATGGCATAGTATCATCCTCCGATGTCGAAAATACTGAAGCATTAAATTTGAAATAAAATATAATTATGGTAAAGTTGAAGATTAATGTTAAGTACCTACTATGCTTGACGAAAACACGATTCCATAAAATTTTCTCAATAGAAAAACAACCCAAAGTTACCTCCAAACCGGACAGTAAACCGCTAGTAGGTTATAAGTAATGTACCATGCATGAGGTAATTCTGATCAACAGTGATATAAAATGCTACCATTATTAACATACGCCAGCCTATTACTGTTCTATTGCGAGCAAAGGCCAAAAGGTCTGAAATCGCCACCGTCTTGAGCGAGTGTGGTGATCAAGGCTCGTGCCTTCTCTTTATGAGAAGAATACTTCAATTACAGACTAAAAAATATAATACTCTAGCTAGCAAGTCATAAGACGGATACCAAGACAATTTCAAGTTAAATGGCGCCGACGAAAAGCAAAGATAATCGTGAAACAGTTTAACATTTTCCATTCAACTTTTATCGGGATTTCATCAATGCACGCTGTTCTAAGCCCCAGGTACCTTTTTATATAGGGTTGTAAGACAAACTTTTATTTGTATTCTACTGTATCCCACTTCACATAAATATTATCAATACAAAAGTTTGTGAAGATGTTTTTTCATCACGCGTATTGATATGGCTGAAAAACGGACACACAGAAAAACCCTGGTTACATAGGACATCCGTTTACCCAAAAACATGAAGTAGCTATAATTTTTAAACCTGACTTGGTTTCCGTACGTCATTTTCGAGTGACCACTGAACATTAGCGCTGTGCTGTGGGTTCCCCATAACCACAGATTAATACAGATGGGACACTCCGCAAAATCATTTAAATAAAAAGCAACTCTTGCTACGACACAATGAAGTGCAATTCAGGTCGCACGACGCTTATTACCTACGGTTATATTCAACTACAAGTTGCCTCTCTTTCTATCGCGTAACTCTTTTACCTTCTCACCTACTGAATTAGCCCCGCGGACGGGGCCCACCGTGTACTTCTAGCTTCATACCTAAACTGCAGAGTGTCCCATCTGTATTACTCCGTCCCGTAACACAGCATCATGTTCAGCTGCCGACTGTTCTGTGCTCGTGATTATAGATCTATTCTGTTTTTCTTGAACATGCTTGGAAATTCGAGCATTATTTTGACAACCTTCTTCGAGATATATCGAAAATAAAGGCGGCCGGCAATGTCAGTATATGAAATTGAAAATCCATATCTGTCGTATTTAGCGACCGAATATTTATGAAAACTCATACTGTCGTCTAATTTAGGGCCCTCGCCCACGGCGACTTTTTGTAGCGATGCTGTCGCACGTTTACAAAATGCGCGACTGCTTCGCTACTAGCGCGCGTTAGTCGCATTTGCAACGCGCTACAGAAGCGATTCCAACGCGCTACTAACGCGCTACAGTATCGCGACTGTATCGATGCAAACGCGCGACCGTGTCGGACGACATCGGGGAGAGAACAGAGGGAGGGTGGCGCTTGAGTGGAGAATCGAGCTTTCGTTGCCTACGCTTCGGCTGCTTACGTAAAAGCAGCATCAAAGACAACGTGACGACTGTTGCCTAAACGGAGTCCATCTTGCAACTGTAGCGATCGCAGGTATTTTTGTGCCGTTACTGAATCGCGTTTGCATCGCGACAGAAGCGCACCAGTGTCGCGTTTGCATCGCGACTGAATCTGGGCCCGTGGGCGAGGGCACACAGCTAGCGACTGCATCGATGCGGACGCGCGACAGCATCGCTACTGCATCGCTACAAAAAGTCGCCGTGAGCGAGGGCCCTTAATAAAAATGGAACACACATACAGGCAACCAAGGAGGTAACTTATCAAAGATTTTATATAAACGAGTTGGCTTGAAAATAGAGCTGTTTAAAGTAAAAAAAGAAACAAATGATCATATTGCTTAGAGCATAGTAGGTTAAATGCTCTAAGTCATATTGGCGTGTGAAAAATTATTGTTGTTTCTCATTGGTTTACTTACTTAGTTTGAATTTTCGCACATTATTTGAGAAAAGTGCTTGATAAACCTTGGAGTGCTTGATAAATTAATGGACGTACCTATATGTGCCTCGGCTTTTCATGTACGTCTTTTCTTTCTAGCTTTTAGGCTATAAGAGTAAAACCGCGGGCAACAGCGAGTCATCTAACGAGCCACTCCTTAAAGTCCACCCAATTTTGTTACATTGAAGAGGCACCGGTCCATTCCGGCGGATCTTGAAAAGCCCTCATGTGCTAACTGAGTGGTCTAAATCGGGAGGAGTCCGAAGTATTCCACTTCTTAAAAAAAGCATCCATGAGAATTTTAGACGTGGAAAAGGTATCTTTAGGAATATGAATGAACCAAAAGAATGAAGGATAGCCGTATACCTGCAGGAAGGAAGTCTTGATTAAAAAAAAAAACATCTTTATTAAGGCCGCCGGAAAATGGGCACCGCCGCGTCGCGAGAGAGACCTATTAGAGGAAATGCAAACGTGATGACTTTATTAGTTATTTATGCAACTGACGCATAATAAGGGGTATTAAAACACGAATCGCCTCGTGTGATAATAGTATCACATGAGTGTTTTAATACCTAATTATGTACAGTTGCATACAAGACTTTATCTACATCCATGTTATGAATTCTCTATAAAAGGTTCTGAAACAGTTTTTTGCAATACTAGTACTCGTATCGAACATGGCGGCCGGCGTCATAGTACACGACGTGAATTCGAATAAGTTCTTTTTTTAAATTACAGCGCTGTTGTAGTGAAACGCGCGTGCATACAATGTTCTTTTTTGAAAACGAGTTGCATTATGAAATTCAGTACAACATTAAAGCACCCGTTTGGATGCTATTATGGTTACCATGGTTACTATGACACTGGCTGTTTTAATGTTGGCAATAAGCTAACTGTTTCAGAAACTTTTATGGAGAATTTATAGCATGGCATAAAGGTATTTATGGGCCGGAGAAAGTATCGTACAGGGAGGATGGAAGGCTACCTTTGGCCTGTATTAAAATATTCTATGTTGATAAAAATATGACTGCCTTCATTGTTCTAGTCTCAGATCAATTGGATTCTCAGATCCTGCAAAATGTTTTTATATTGGGTTTTTGCCATCAGGAATTTCACAGTAGCAGGATTTGCGCCGGTTGATGTCAATAAGTTCGCCCCTTAATATAATCTCGCAAAATGTAGATGTAGGTACTATGTAAGTACACCTCTGCCTAAGCTGAGGGGAAAATAGGTGTTGTGTTATGTTATTTAAAAAAAAAAACCGGCCAAGTGTGCACGATGAACGATTCCGTACCTAGTTGAAAAGAATTTATCGCAAAAACAAACTTAACATTGTAGTTGAAAAACATGTTCTCCCATACATTGTTTGACGTCACGGTCTATTCTCCAACTGCAAATTTAA
The DNA here is from genome assembly GCA_905163495.3 of Cosmia trapezina. Classification (NCBI taxonomy): domain Eukaryota; kingdom Metazoa; phylum Arthropoda; class Insecta; order Lepidoptera; family Noctuidae; genus Cosmia; species Cosmia trapezina. The sequence continues at coordinate 23,491,763 of LR991029.1, forward strand.
GTTTGTAATCCCAAAAAAATATTTTTTCATGTGATAAAATTACAAATTAACGATTTTCGGACTTTTTACTTTACTTGTGCTTTGAGACCTTGCTTCTAGTCTAATTTCATGATTCTAGGTCAACAGGAAGTACCCTATAGGTTTTGATTTACTTGCGAGTATCAAAATATGTCGCATGCTGTGTTATTTTATTGCGTTGACTTAGAAACTTTTTGTATTAAGAGCTCCAAGGGACCATAGACCTACGTATTTGACATTAATTTCAGCTTAATCCTTGACCCTTTTACTCAGGAATGCATGCAGGTGCGTTCCTGAGAGAAAAAGGGTCTTGACAGACTGACAGACAGACGGAAAGTGATCCTATAAGCGTTCTGTTTTTTCCTTTTGAGGAACGGTACCCTAAAAAGCGGCTCCATGTTTCCCGTTTATTTTTATCGCAGTAGTCTAAACACGCCTTACTACAGGTACAGACTCACTCGGTCTAAGTGCAAGTTCTAACGACATCCTCCGATTTTTCCAAGTTGTCGCGTCACGCTCACAGCCGAGTTGCTTCGACGCGGCGACGTTTCCGCGCTATTCTGCCTCCTTTCACAGATTATTTTTATCGAAGAATGGAGGTAACTTACATTCTTCGGTAAAAATAATTTACTACTTGCATACCCTACATAAAACTCTGTAAATGGCGTCATGGTAAAGATGGGATATTTTGTTTATATAGGGTGACTGGTAATTAGTGACCGATACTTAAACACATGATTATACTCATGATAACAAACAACTTTTACTATGGAACCAAACCTGAAATCGCGAAAAAAAAATCGGCTGGCCCATACATTCATGTTATAATGGGGTTATAAAGAAAATTAAACCGGTCAAGAGCGAGTCGGACTCGCGCACCGAGGGTTCCGTTCGGATTTCTGAAAAAGTGTGCTATTTAGAGACATCGTTTTATTTTTCCTGTAATCTTTACATAAAATTCTATCACATAGAATAATTTCTGATTTCTTGCTTTGCAAACTTCGGAGATTTGGGGGGGGGGGGGCGGGGACGGTATTTTTTTTACATTTTTCATCAAAAGTCGAAAACTATGCGGACAAAAAAAAAAGGTTTGAGACTGTGCAAACAGCGCTCTTTTATATTATACCCCACATGCCCTAGTAGCCTCACTTTGAATTTTTAAGACCACCTTTCCTGCACCTGTTGCAAAAAAAATAAAAATATTTTCATTTCTTTCTTATTTGAAAAATAGTTGGGTAAACGTCATATGAAACTGTTCCGAATTTCAGGTTGATAGTATTAGTCGTTCTTCTAGAGGAGCTCGTGGCTAAGTAATAACAGCCGCACGGGTCGATCCGTCAGGTTAAGCTACGCTTGCCGGGGTTGGTCAGTGGATGGGTGACCATCTTTACATATCGAGATTCCTCCGTGCCTCGGAAAGCACGTTAAGCCGTTGGTCCCGGCTGTTATTCGTGGATCTTTGACAGTCGTTACGGGTCGTCAGAAGCCCGAAAGTCTGACAACCAGTCTTACCAAGGGGTATCGTATTACCCAGTTACTGGGTTGTGGAGGTCAGATAGGCAGTCGCTCCATGTAAAATACTGGTATTCAGCTGCATCCGGTTAGACTGGAAGCCGACCCCAACATAGTTGGGAAAAGGCTAGGCAGATTGAGTATTAGTCGTTCTTGAGATATCCAGCTGTGACAGACAGACAGACTGAGTCACACCTTAAGGGTTCCTTTTTTAACATTTTGGTACGGAACTCTAAAAAAGAAATGACGTGCCTATTTAACACTCTACTTAATTAAACACATATATATCGTGGTATATATTGATAATTTTGCAGTCAAAATGTAAACAGGACAGTTTGATTAAAATGAGATAATTATTGTCAAAATAAATTCCTATGTACAAATAGTTATCGGTTTGTTTTCCCAATCATAATTGCTACTATGTGATTTTCTTTCCTGTTTAATTAAACCTAAACTGTAATAAATACACGTCCTTATCATGACTTAGTTTACATCGATAATTCCGAGTGCTCGTAGAGTTGACGAAAATTATTATGAAGTCCTTTATAATATCTAAATTATTCATAGTGACGTTGTTTGTCTGCTTGTCTGTGAAATGTGGTGAGATTTGTTTCTTTCTTTCTTTTTGAGTCGCCTTTTTTACAAAATTTTGTTCCGAAGAATTTTTTAACTTCCCATTGACCTATGAACTTGAGGTGATAATGCTTATTATTACATATATTTTACTACCAAATACAGTCCGCGAGGCCTAAGCTGAGCTTTGCATTTGTGTGAGTGATGACCAAAAAAAGAAGCGGAGTAGCGTCGCGCGAGGGACGTACCGCGCCTCAGGCCGATTGCCAAAAAGCAGTATAAACCGGTTTTAAACCAAGCAAAGGACGCATCTCGCTCTCGGCCGGGCGTCACACCTACACTATCTATGCGCACTCAAAGCAAAGCTCAGCTTAGGCCTCGCGGAATAATAATAATAAATTTAATAATAATAATAAATTTATTTGACAATTGTTACAATTATTGCTTTAAAATTAGTTTTAACATAATTAATACTATCTGTAACTGTTGGTGACATTCATTTTGTTCAGTGGTCCCCAAACTAGGCGGGGCCTGTATCTTGGGAACCTGAGTTGCGATACATAATTCTGTTTTTTAGCTGGTGTGGACATGGTAATAAGTAATTAACTGTAAACAATGGTCAAGGCTTAAAACTAAAGAATAATAAACAATCAAAATAAAGTGTGGGTGTATGTGTGTGTGGAGTGTAGTGTGTAGGTATGTGGGTGTGTCTGTCGTGTTAGTGAGATTCCGAGTATGAGTTATGTTATGAGAAAGCTTTCGGATTCGTCGTATGAAAGACATAAGAGAATTTTTTTTACTAGGTACTATTTTATATGCAGAGAGGGAGATGTACCAATATATTGCATAAATCAGAGGGGCAATTCTCGTATTTTTAACAACGTTCGCAATATCATCTCAAGACTCAATCTGACAGAAATTGTATAGCGTTTACCTTCATTTTTGACATTTTGATTGACGCTGGCATGAGATTGTGAACGTTTTTAGGTACGAGAATTGCCCCTCAGATGTACGAAGTCCGACACGCACTTGGGCAGTTTTTAGGTTTCCGTACCAAAATGGTAAAAAAGGTACCCTTATGGTGTCACTCAGTCTGTCTGTCTGTCTGTCTGTCTGTCTGACTGTCTGTCTGTCACAGCTGGATATCTCAAGAACTACTAATGCTATCAACTTGAAATTTAGAATAGTTTTAGATGACGTTTACCCAACTATTTTGCAAATAAGAAAGAAATTAAAATATTTATTTATTTTTTGCAACAGGGACTGAAAGGGGGTCTTAAAAATCAAAGTGGGGCTACTAGGGCATGTGGGGTATCATATGAAAGAACGCTGTTTGTACATTCTCAAACATTTCTTTTCTTTTTTTTAGGCCGCATAGTTTTCGACTTCTGATGAAAAATGTAAAAAAAAATACCATTCCCCCCCTTGTCTCCGAAGTTTGCAAAGAGAAAAATCTGAAATTATTCTATGTGATAGAAGTTTATGTAAAGATTACAGGAAAAATAAAAATATGTCTCTAAATAGCACACTTTTACAGAAATCGGAACGGAACCAGCGGTGCGCGAGTCCGACTCGCACTTGACCGGTTTTTTTTTTACTAAGATCCCTTTTTCCAGCTTCGTCTGTGGTATGCTACGCGTGTGAAGGTTTTGGAACTAACTCAGCATGCAGAAACAGGTTACACTCCAGCATGATCAGAGTGTGCCCAGAGTCCTTTTGCGGATATGTAAAGCTGGATCGTGAGTACCAATTTTGTATCATTAACCAACAACATTAACATTAACAATGTTCCTGTAAACTGAGTTTTTTCGTTTCAATAAATTTATTATTTATTTATTTATTTTATTTTATTTATTAACGCCTCCGTAAGAAAATAGCGGCCTTAGAGTCAACAAAGGCAGAACAGCAAGCTCGAGTAGTCTTTAATTGATAAATAAATTGATAATTAATTTAATAACAAGTAAAATAGAGGCCAAAATAGCTTGCAGGAGAGCGTAGAACGTGCTCAAGCATACTGTTCCGTCTGCAATGATCTGGAATGACTACAAAACAAGAAACTATCATAATTTCCTTTTTCTTTTCATACTTACAGATTTTTGGTTCTTCTACATAAAACGCACATGCGGGAACAAGTTTAACGAATATGATGATGTTCTTGATGATTATAAGGAAAAAACCGGAATTCGTGTCCCCGCCACCCTGTGTAACACAAATCTGTGCAACAGGACCGCTGAGACCCCAACTACAAGAATGATAGTGTATATAACCACCATGTTGTTTTTATCTATAATATCCATATGTTTGTTAATGTTAATAAAGAAATGGAGATGTTGCCAATTCGCAACTATTTCGGGTTAGTGGAATTTAGTATTATTACTTTAAGTGTAATGTATAAATATACGTCAGTTTATGTTTACTCATTTATTTATTTCATTATTTAGGTACACACAGTAAAATACACAGATATACGATTTTTTTTATAAAAAAAAAATACAAAGCGACATAGAAAAGTGTTAGTACTTACATCTACCAGAGAAACAAGGACCTATAGGGACAGAGAGATTCAAAACTCATAATGAGTCGTTCGATTTCGGCCAACATCCTTTATTTCTGCGACTTTAAACCGTACCGCCATTTTGCCTACCCACCAAGCCATGTGCAGTCTGAGAAATAACTCAAACTCAACTCAACTCAAAGCATTAATTTATAAAAAATAAACCAATTAATGGCACCTTTGAATTGTCAAGGGGTCGCTTTGGTCAGTCAGTCAGAAAGATGAAGCTAGTTGCTTATTCCAAAGCCTAGTAGGTTTCTATGGAGTAGAACGATCAAGAAAAAAAAAAGAAATATATTTACAAAATATTGGTTACATCATTCATGTTGAAATGTGAGAACAATCTATGTTATAAAGGCACGTTAAAAGCGTCCGTAATAAAAAGTTATAAACAAAAAAAATAATAATAGAAAGATTAAAATAAGCCGGGGCAGAAGACATGACACATGGATCAGCACCATTCAGCTACGGAACTTAAAAATGGTTGCGCTCAATGGTGCTGATCCAAGCTGAAATGTATTGTCTACCCAGGGCCTCAAGTCTGCTATTACAATAGTGTCAGAATGGTCTATCATTGATTTCATAATTGTTGATTTTGACAAGTTTGATAATCTACTAATATAATGTCGTCATTATGACTTTCCAATGGTCAACCACTGACACTCCATTGTATGAAATTATGAATTTAGCAGATTACGAACTTTTAGCAAAATGACAATGCAGTGACAATGGGATCGTGTTGGAATGTAAAAAATAGCAGACTTGGGGCCCAGAGATTAACACACTGTTTTGTCATGCTAAAGACATTTCAATGACTGATAAAAAATAATACAACCTAAATTGCGTAGTAGGTACTGGTATTGAAAAACAAGACAGGATCCGAAATACCCTGATTAGAGAAAAGACAAAGGTTATTGATGTTCTTAACAAAATAGACCAATGAAAGTGGAGATGGACAGGCCACTTGTTAAGAGGCATTCAAGATAAGTGTAGTAAAGTTGTGACAGAATGGTACCCCAGAGATGGCAAAAAGAACAGGGGAAAACAATTAAACACGAACACGAATTGAAGCTCACAGCGTGCAGCGGGTCCAAATTGGAGTTGCGAGAGATAGGACTCAGTGGAGGTTGTTAGAGGAGGCATTTGCCAAAAGGCACTCTGAACTAAGAGAAATATTGTAGACTACCGATAATGCTACAACGCAAAGATGTTCAAAATAAAAAGGGCTTATTATTAAATTGCGTAACACATTTTCAATCTCACAATAACAGTTTCAAATACTATACAAATCTTACTATTCTACATAAAAATACATACATAAAAACTCATGCCTTGACTTCTTCCCAAGGAGGTAGGCAGAAACTACAGAACGCTACCTGCTACGATCCTTACATACTCCCTTTACCTCGTTGACGTCTTTATATCAGGGCCCCAAATTCTGTGTGATTCTCCGCTTATACCTTTACGTCGATTCTGTAAAATTCAAACAGCTATTCACTCTCACTTCGCATCACTTGAATCTGCTCACTTGTTTTTTATTTGACACTTTGAATTTATAACGCCAGTCAAGAAACTCACAGAGGATTCAGATTCGAAGTTTAGAATAAGGTCTTACAGAACGCATTTCCACAGCTTTTACGAGCACCAATTCTATTTTCATGCTTTTTTACCATTGATATATATTATATTACTGCGTAGCAGTTTTTATATCAATGTTTTTTACTTACTTTTTTACTTAATGTTTTTTTTGTTTTTTTTTTTCTACATCTGCAGCCCAAAAATGTCGTATAAATGAACTAGCATTCGTCTAGTGACTAGACGTCACTAAACCGGTTAGTAAGTTGTAGAAAACTCGTTTACCATCTAAATGTCTTTAATGTAATGTGAAGCACGTTCGAGCATGCTTATCTAGGCGCGGCGCCTCGGCTAAAGGTAAAGGGGAGTTCTGATGAACGTGTGACGAGGAAACGGTATATTTTAGGAGGTTACTTACCAATAACTTCTAATGTTTGGTATATGTTTGGCATTCTGATTTTTCTGTTGGCTATCTGATGATTGAAGACTCATCGTAGAGTTTTCGAAATGTTTCTAGTTTCTTGGCAAATCTATAGTAGAGCTCGACTAAGCTGAAATGACGCGCCTCACTACTTAACGTTTTGCATCCTCGTCAAATTTCAGGGTGTGGTACAGAACATCAAACCGAACAACTTTCTCCATGGGACCAACATCGTAATCGCGAAAAAGTTTTCAACTGTCCCTTATAATACTTCAATACCTACTCGACGCAAGTTTACGATGTTGGTGCCATGGAAAAAGTTGTTCGGTTTGATGGTCTAGCACACCCTTAAATTTGACGAGGATGCAAAACAAAACGTAGTAATCTTTCCAACTATTTATTTTACTTTAGCGTCCCTGAAGTATTGCATTTATTCGTCTATAAATAAGGAATTTCATAGGCGTGATTATGTCATCTGCTTAGCCTTTTCCCAACTATGTTGGCGTCGGCTTCCAGCCTAACCAGATGCAGCTGAATACCAGTTGCCAGACTGCCTATTTCTGACCTCCACAACCCAGTGGTTTGTCAGCTGTGGTTGTCAGACTTAAGGGCATCTGACGACCCTTAACGACTGTCAAAGATTCACGAATGACAGCCAGAACCAACGGCATAACGTGCTTTCCGAGGCACGGAGGGATCTTGGTATGTAAAGATGTTCACCCATCCAGGAACCAACCGTGGAAAGCGTAGCTTAACCTCATCGATCGACTCGTGCTGCTGTTATTACTTAGCCACGAGCTCCCGGCGTGCTTATGTCAAAAGTAAAATAAATGGTTGGAAAAAGTTATATGTTAAATGCGGCGTGGGGCGCGTAGACGAGCTCTTTGATTGTCATTGTCATTAATTTTCTGTCTGTCTCTTTCTACCCAGTTTTGGTAGTATGCTGAGTAGCATAAATTAGGAACGTAACGCTATGCCTACAAGATTTGCGACGCATCAGGACCTGACAAACTGGTATTGGTATTGGTGTTTTCATAAGGCGCAAATTGGTTAATCCTCTGGATTTTCACGTTGGTGCTTTTGCACGTAACTATCGCTCTCTTATAAACTATAGTTGCCAACCGTCATGGTTTCCCTGGACATGTTATGTTTTTTTGGGTTGTCCTAGGGTGTCCTGGTTAGTTTTTAAGTAGCGTCCTGCGTCTTTTATGTCATCCTGGTAAAGTCCTGTATTTTAAATTTCGCGCCTTCAACCTTACGTGTAGCGGTTGGCTTTCTTTCTTTCTCTTCTCTTTTCTTTCTTTTCTTTCTTGCTTATCTTTTCAATTTTAATTGAAGATACTTTCATTAAAGATTGTTTAAATAAATTAAATACATAAATAGGTAATTGAGTTCCATTCACACTGTTTTCATTGTGTGTTGCTATTAACTGCTGATCTTATCTGCGTCCTGTTTTTAATCCGAAATTTCCTGGTATTTTTACCTTCTAATCCTGGTTTTAAAAATTTGGCTATGGCAACCCTACCATAAATAAACAAAAGTATAGGAGAAACCGTTCTTTCCTGCACTTAAAGTCCGTTTAGAAAATCAGCTCACGAAATAAATCTTTATCAAGCTGCCCGTCACGTGTGAACACGCACTAAACGTGCGGATTTAGATACAGGGGAGGTTCTTTGAAATACGTTTCAAAAATGGGTCGTCTTTCGTTTGAGCCTTTTGTGTATTCTTCCTTTTGTCTTCCACCCTTCTAAATGTTTCATATTTTTTAAGTAAATGTTTTCTTTTAAAACGACGCCTCCGCTCCGTTTCGAGTGTTTCTGACTCTCATCCCTTTTCAACTAAAGGTATGAATTTCCATAAATCCTTCTTGACAGTTACTTCAGACGAAACCTGAATATTTTCGGTGTATATTTGGGCGGTTGTGTCAGAAGCATGTGGCGCAATATTTATGTGGTTGACGATACCTAAACTATTTTGGATTAGGGTGCCACTCTAGCTGATGGAGGTATTCTGTATTTAAATTCAAATTGAAGCTGCTCTACACAGGCTTCTCCCAAGATGTTGCTAAAGTACAATCGATATGGGAGAGGACTAAGTTCCCTTTATATTCATAACAGCTTTGTAAAATGCTCGTATTTTTGGTGCATAATTCTTGGTTTAAATATAGATTTGTGTAATTTAAAGGCTCCTTCAAATAGGCGCAATTCTGCAAGACCTCATTCTAAACTTCTAATCAGCAGTGCGATTCTGTAACCATCTCACCGTGAAAACTTAGGTGAAGTGAGCGTGGAATGAGCTGTCAATAGTGTCAATTCCTAGCAAAAACAAACTCACTTCACCTAAGTTTTCACGGTGAGATTTTTACAGAATCGACTGGCTGAATCCGCTGTGAGTTGATTGGCGTTCTAAATTCAAAGTGTCAAATAAAAAACAAGTGAGAAGAAGTGATGCGAAGTGAGAGTGAATAGCGATGTGAGATGCGAGTTGTTGTTTGAATTTTACAGAATCGTACTGTTTGTAGGAGCCTAAAATCTGTCAGCTGTGAAATTAGAATACCAGCGTAAATTAAGTATTGTAATAGCTTTACTGTTGAAAACTCGTAGGGACGTAGGGACCAATGTCTACTTCTTGTATTTCTTTCATTGGACTATTTTAGCGCTGGTAGCTTGATTAAAACGACTTGCTAATTAATAACTCTTTTTATTATTCATTGATATAGATACAGATTAGCAGTGGGGGCCCAGTGGTAACGGCCGGGCGGCCCCGTCTCACGAGTTTTTCTAGCCCTAGGCACTTTACTTAGTGTAAATTATTTTCATCATCACTGCTCTCAAAACGGTGAAGAAAAACATCGTGAGGAAACCGGCATGTCCTATAGAACCAAAATTCGAAAACATGCGACATCTACCAACCCGCGCTGAGCGAGCGGTAAGCCCCTTGACCTTGACATTTCTTTTAACACAGACTAAAAATAATTAACTTTGTGTTGCCATAAACAGATACTCTACTAATTAGTAGTCTTTTCTACAATTTTCAGGACAAGAGACCCATCTATCAATTCTTTCATTTCAATCTTTTTTTACCCCAATCTCAGGATCTGCTCTTTACCCCTATTCATCAGTACTTTTGTACTTTCCTCATATCCTATCAATCTTTTAATCAAAGTCCCCCACGTTCTATACATTAATAGTACGTGTTTCTAAGGCTAATAGAAATCTGAGTCAGCCATTACTGAAAAGTTGTTGGGGTAAGTTCGCCTCAGCTAAATTGGAATGCCTATTCACCGTACTATTGGCCGGGCTTGGGCCAAGAGTTGGGGCTTCCCTGCTACCTTTTGAGATTGGGGCCATGAAAACGGCAACTTCGATTATTCGTAAATAAAGAAAAGTATTTATTGGAACTGGCACAGGGAGATTACAAACTAAAACACAATAATGTACACAATAAAAAAAATATTAAGAAAAATTTGAATCACTAGCTGGCAAGGCTCGGAACCGGTTAAACAATACCGGTTAATACTGATTTATTTCGGTGTTGATCCGAACTTTTCTTAAGAATTATCATAGACGAGCGGCTTGTCGGTAAGCGCGTTGTACGTCCCGAGACAAAAAAATCTTACTGGTGAATAAAAACTGAACGGCGTTTGTTTATAGTGCGTCCGTATTAACCCGTTTTTATTGCTCTAAACCGTTTAGTCCGAACAAACTTTTATGTAAAGATTTCTTTTAAAACCGGTTATTAAAAACTGCAATTCAACGAAACTGAATGTAAAGGTTTTGCGTCAAGTACATAATAATGATTTGTAAATTAACCGGTATCCGAACCCTGCTGGAGCTAATTAAGAATTATGATTTTTGTTGTGTCCTATCCTGAAAATATATCAGGTTATTTTTAGAAAGAGTTGGATCTGTAGGTATAATTTATGATATGATGCAACTAGTGTCTTTATCATTTTTACTGCCTCCGTGGTAACAAAGTCCAAAACATGAGTTTTACTGCGAAAGCATGTTCCGGTATTTCTACCATATAGACCTGCGCATGGCAGGTCTGTATTGCACAGAAAAGGAACGAGCATTGATAATCGCGTTTGTGCAATGCGGTTTAATGGCTTTGCAACCAGTGTCATCTCTTCTCTTTTGCATAAATTCCGAAGAAAAAAAATCAACGTCACATCGCCTGTTTCGTGGCCCACACACGCGGGCACCTATTGAATAATGTATGCTGTATATCGGCGACCACGGGAACTTCCCTCGCTGCTTTTGTGGCTGCACTCCGATTCAATTTTGTCTCGTCCTAATAACTTTGAGATTGTCCATGTTTTCCTTGGTAAACGGAAAATTGTGAAAATACCTACACATGCGCTATCAGAAAGGTTAGGTTATGTTTACCATCAAGCTGAACATCTTTCTCCATGGAAGCAACGTCGTAATCGCGAAAAAATACATACATTAGATTGCTATACATTTGGGTCGAGTAAGTTTTGTATAGGACAGTTGTTATTTTTTTCTGATATAATTATGCTGTAAACTTGGGGACAGCTGTGTAAATAATACAAAACTATTTATTTTCGTAGACACTGTGAATGTTTGTATATTTGTGAGGGTTTAGAATAATTCCATAACAAAAACAGTTTTATGTATGTGCGTCACTTTCACGTGAATAAACAGTTTTTCTTTCTTTCTTTATTAATGGGTTTGTGGATGGGTGACCATCTATTACATATTGGGACCCATTCGTGCTTGGAAAGCACGTAAAAGCCGTAGGTCCAGAATGTCATTTGTAGATCTTTTACAGTCGTTACGGGTTGTTAGAAGCCTGAAAGTCTGACATTACCAGTCTTATCAATAATTTATAATTATTATAATTTTTTTCACTGCTAGAAAGCTACATTATATTATTCCTGAGTGCTATAAGCAATCAATTTTCGGAAAGAAATACCTCTGCATGCGCTGCCGGCAGAAGCTAAATATTAGATTATACGAACATAAAAAGATCCCTTTAATCCATCAAAAAAACGCTTAGTGGACCATTACATAAGTTAACGAACCATTCTGGCCCGCAAAAAATAATTGTCACGATTTTAGAGAGGGCAGATACCTACCTACCTAATTAATGATCGTATTAGAGAAAATAAATCGACGCAATCCCCTGGCACCTTGGTAAATACGGGCTGAAGAGACCAGGTTGCAGTGGTAGCTGAGCGAGGAATGAGTAGAGATCTGCCTTCTGGTATTCTCAACTTCGCTCAGGTTGGAAATGCCAGAAAGCAGTTAAGAAGCGGTATTTAGAACATGGCAGAGTTTTAAAAGGTCAATAAATCTGCCTAGCCTTTTCCCAATTACTATAACCGGATGCATCTGAATACTAGTATTTTACATGGAGCGACTGCCTATCAGACCTCAACAACCCAGTAACTGGTTAATACTATACCCCTTGGTAAGACTGGTTGTCAGACGTTCGGGCTTCTGACGACCCGTAACGACTGTTAAAGATCCACGAATGACAGCTGGGACCAACGACTTAACGTGCTTTCCGAGGCACGGAGGAGTCTCGGTATGTAAAAATGGTCACCATCCACGGAACAACCCGACCCGTAACGACTGTCAAAGATCGACGAATGACTGCCGGTACCAAAGGAGGCATGGAGGGATCTCGGTATGTCAATATAGTCACCCATCCACGGACCAACCCCGACAAGCGTAGCTTAACCTGATGGATCGACCCGTGCGGCTATTATTACTTAGCCACGAGCTCCTTCTCCACGAGTATTCAAAAAGCATGTTTTGATACTCGCAAGTAAATCAAACCCTATAGGGTACTTCCAGTTGACCTAGAATCATGAAATTTGACAAGAAGCAAGAAATGACTTATGACTTATGACTTCTCACAGTACAAATAAAGGAAAAAGTTTGGAAATCGTTCATTTGTAGTTTTATCACATTATTTTTTTTATTTTTGTGATTACAAACTTACATTTGCAGTTGGAGAATTGACCGTGACCTACGTCGATGTATGGGGGAACATGTTTTTCAACTACAAAGTTAAGTTTGTTTTTGGGATAAATTCATCGCCACTGCGGAACCCTTAATTGCATGGACCGACACGCACTTGGCCGAGTTTTTTTTGGTAGTATTTCGGTTCTACTAAGTCTTAATAAACTTAATGTGTGCTTGGAATCGCATTATGAAGTAATGTTCTGTCTCATAAAATAATGGGTAGAACGTGTAAGCTGCAACACGATTTAGCGAAATTGGCAATCCAGTACCTAAAATTCTTCACATAGATCTACATACATATCATTCGGCACGTTTATGGGCTCACGGTGTTATGAAACCTTATTAAAATTCCACTTCCTCGTTCAAACGTGTCCCCTTTTTTGCCTAATACTCGGTTTTTTGGTGGGAAAAACCTTTTGTTATTATCCTCTGCGATTTGAACGAGATTTGAATTCTTTTATAACATGTGTTTGTGCAGAAATTCAAGATAAAATATATTATTTCAATACACTCGTACAAGCCTCGTGCCTGAAGATATCTTCCAAAATTCATAGAAGGGCACTGATTTAAAGCGACAGCTGTTTATTGTAGTTTTAACAGCAGTAAAAACTGAGCAGTTAACAAAATAAAAATGAGTCATAACAAATAATATTTAAATGGGTAATTAAATAAATAAGCAGTAAAATGGCTTGGCGGGCGGTTACGTGTGGTGCTCAAGATCTTTCCTAATGCTTCTACGGAAATAAGAAGTCATCTTAGCTCGCAGTATGACACACGCCCTATAGGATTAGCATTATTAATTGACACGCACCGATCAAATTGTTTGAAAGATCAAATGTTGCAATGTTGTTGTTATTGTTTCTATTGCCTTTATTTGTGGAAATAACAAAAAAGAAGCGATAATATTTAAGCACATTAATAAGCAACCCCAGTGTAGTATTACTCGCAACTGGGGCGTGCGTGTATGACCAGAGGGGCAATTCCCGTGTTTTTAACAACGTTCGCAATATCATCTCAAGATTCAATCTGTCAAAAATTGTATTAAACGCTATACAATTTTTGTCAGATTGAGTCTTGAGATGATATTGCGAACGTTGTTAAAAATACGGGAAATGCCCCTCAGGAGGGCATGGACAAATGACATTTGCTTCGGAGCGATTCTATTTCTACCAATGACATTATACATCTAGACGTTGCCATGATTACAGTGTGAAGTGTGGAAGTGAGACACATATATACGAAATAATTAGGAAAATTGAGACAAAGCATCGTATCTTCTGTCCCTTACGGCGTGCCGTATTTTTGCATGGCAAAATTTAAAAATTTTGCCAAACAAAGTACTTTCACTGTTACAAAATTTATCTTGCGTCGATTAATTTAACATTTTTGGTCAGTTTTTGCATTTTGCGAATGTATTGACATGGGTTTCAGTCCAAAATATGGAAGATTTCGGCCACGCGGTGGCTCGATCTAGATGTATATTATCTAAGATTTCTACAATCGCTACAGCCTCTAAGTGACATTGACATGATTACGTGACATTTCGATAGCTTATGTCAACCCCATATATTGTTTGGCTTTTTTGGATTTTCTGCTAGCGTCATCTCTAATCGAATGTTACTTTGTCTAAGCCTTCAGATGTATGAACGTAAACGAGGCAAAAGGAGTATCTATGGATCGTAGCAGGTGTGTTCTGTAGTTTCTGCTTACCCCCATGGGAAGAAGCCGTGAGTTTAAGTATGTATGTATAAATAAGCATACGTTATGCCATCGTTTGGTATAATTTATGCAGCGGTATGATTAAACGTTCATCGTAGTATGAATAATAATTAATGGCCTACTGTTTTATCTCTAGATACATTAGAGGTTAATGCGAAATTATCTGTCTGTTTCTTGCATTTTCACCAAAGATTTAGGAAATCGTTTTTTACTGCTAAATCGGTAAACAGATCTATATTGATGAAATGTTTAATATAAATAAAAGGAGATATTTTGCATACTTTTATTAAAGGATCAAACCCGAAAGAGTTTTTGAAGTTTGTATAGGATAATAGGAAAATCGGAAATACAACACGGTAAAATTCGCGGGCAAAGCGACACAAAAAATAAGATGTGTTTGCAAAGAAATAAATCAAATCTCGTAAACTGAAAAGTAGTATTGCAAGTACACTTTAACATAAGTTATACTTATCAAGATTGCAACAGTGCAGCAGTGTGATAAAGATGTATTATTTGGCAACGGTTTTAAAGAAACACATTTATCTAGGGGATAACCAGAGATGTAAGTTGCCACGTCAGCGTAGTATTATCAATTCATCTTCTTTCTTAACTTGGAATAGTGCCAGGACACGGTTTTAAGATGAATATTTTACATTATTCAATTTTGGGCACTTTACGGCAGTTGGGTATTTAAGGCTGTTTTAAGTTTCTAAGTTGAGCTTTGAGTAATTTTGAAATACTTGATATGTTGTAAAAATAAGTATATCTAGTAAAACTTTATTATCAAAAAAAAAAAAAAAAATTTTTATTTGCCATATAAAATATATCAAACAACCTTGCACAATTCAATTAAGTTACAAATAAGCAGTAAAGTATTACATTTTTTTTATATGTTTCGATGAGTACTCGTATTTAAAGTCAAGTAAAAGTAATTACTTAAGTAAAAGTAATTGCTCAAGCAATGATTTTTTTCTATAGTTTAGTAAGTGCTTGAAGTTAGAACTGTCAAAGCTTAGAATTCTTACCCAAGTAATAGTCACCATTTTCTTTACTTAAGAATTATTCTACTCTCAAGTATGAAATTACTTAGTAGCAAGTAATTACTCAAGTAATTACTTTGATTATAAATACGAGCCTTAGTATGGTTATTAGAACGGAACTGTTTCTAAGGGGATTCAGTTTTTTGAACATCGAAATCGATTTAGTGTGATCTCAGCATCCTCTTGTTTTATAATAGCAACTGATAATCAATCCATCAGTCAAGTATGGTGATTATCACAAAAGTTTGCCACTTGAACGAGAGTTCTAGAAATTCCGTGTACCAAAATAAAAAACAGACGAAAGATAAGAATGCACAAGATTCCTTGATAAATACTTAAAGAGCCAGATCCCGGGGCCGCCAGACCTTACTTATTTTCTGATTAACAAAATGTATGGGATAGAGTAGTGTTAGTAATGTACTTTGAACGTACGCATACCTGCTAGCTTGGGCCGACGGCCAATTTTCAGGTATCAGGTACTAAAGTTACGTAAAAATATATCTCACTCTTTTTAATGTCTGACTGCTGACTTTTATGTATGTCTTACAGAATATTGTTAATAATCAATACTGCCAGACACTTCCCGTCGGTTTTTTTTTCCGCCCGACGCTTTACAGCTCGCAGAAAATGATGTCATCATTTTGAGTCTTACATTTAGTCATTAGAGAGGAGCTCGTGGCTAAGTAATAACAGCCGCACGGGTCGATCCGTCAGGTTAAGCTACGCTTGCCGGGGTTGGTCAGTGGATGGGTGACCATCTTTACATATCGAGATTCCTCCGTGCCTCGGAAAGCACGTTAAGCCGTTGGTCCCGGCTGTTATTCGTGGATCTTTGACAGTCGTTACGGGTCGTCAGAAGCCCGAAAGTCTGACAACCAGTCTTACCAAGGGGTATCGTATTACCCAGTTACTGGGTTGTGGAGGTCAGATAGGCAGTCGCTCCAAGTAAAATACTGGTATTCAGCTGCATCCGGTTAGACTGGAAGCCGACCCCAACATAGTTGGGAAAAGGCTAGGCAGATTGATTTTGACATTTAGTCATTAGTCATTTAGTCATTACAGTTAGAGTCTTATTTTTCATATAATGATACTCGGGGAACTATTTCAATACTATTTGTAAGCAGCCAGGCCAATCGTAGCGGTCAAACATCCCGCAGACACAATTAAAAGGCCGGTCTTATAATAGTATGAGTGCGAGCGTGTTAATTAGACGGTTTGTGTCTAGGGGGATGTTTGACGCTTGAAGTGAGGTCTGGCGGCTCTGGGATCTTGGACTAATAATGGTCACAAATCACAATCAACAAAACTACCAAAACCTTATTTAGAAGACTCCAAACAAGAACTCTAAAGTAAGACACCAAAACTGGAACGTAAGTTGTAAGTCTCAACGCAGTAGCAAAACATACTCTGCAATCTCATTTTTTGGTTGGAGTGTAGGTAACGGGGCACTATGAAAAAAAGACTTAGAAAAATTTAGGATGGGGTGGGATGTGGGAGTTAGGCTGCCTGTCCACCGGAGCGGAGTGAGGCTGCGGAGCGGAGAAACGGAGAAATATTAACCAATAGAATCTTAAGTCCGCTCCACTCCGCCGTCCGCTCGCGCTCCTATTGGTTAATATTTCTCCGTTTCTCCGCTCCGCAGCCTCGCTCCGCTCCGGTGGACAGGCAGCCCAATAGGGTGGGGGAACATCAGTGGACACCTCAAGGTCACTGACCTTGACCTCAGGGTCATTGACCTTGAGGTCAAGGTCAAAATTCTGAAAGTCAAGATCTGTTCTCCTAAGGTCACAGACCTTGACCTCAGGGTCATCGAGCTTGAGGACAAGGTCAAAATTTGGGCACCCCGAGGTTTGGTTGGTTAGGTTCCTTTAAACTCTGCAGACAGAAATAGGAGCCCCGCGAAGCGGTGCTCCGTCGTCCTGCTGATTTTTCATAGTGCCCCGTTTCGTATCCACTGACCCTGGATCGGCGTGCTGTGCTGGCGCTGCTGCTGCGGCTGCAGAAATCCTCAAGCGGCGGAAGTATTATAATCTCCTTCAACATCATCATCATTCTCCTGCCCTTATCCCAATCTATTTGGTGTCAGCGCAACATGTTCCTTCTCCATACTTCTCTATTAGTCGTCATCTCGGTAGTCACCGTCTTTTCTAGCCATGTCATATTTCACACAGTCCATACATCGTTTCTTTGGTCTTCCCCTACCCTTATAGCCAGACATTCATATTCAAAACTTTCCTCACGAAATTTTCCTCATTCCTCCACATAACATGATACCATGACAACCGATTTCCGCACAACTTTTCAGTCACCGGTGCCACTTTCAAACTTCCTGTTATGTACTCATTTCTTATTCTATTCATTCGCGTAACACCACACATCCCTTATAGCATTCTCATCTCAGCTGCATGCAATTGCCTTTCATTTATCCCTTTTGTGGATTATTATAATAATATTATTTATAATATTTTTGTACATTATCTGTAATATTATATTTTTGAGCCATTTGGGCTCATAGTTTGTTCAACGAAATCTCAAAACGTCTGTTTGTCACTTCCCGTGACCCAAAGGCTGACCTTTGCCTTTCCTTTTGAAGGGTGACCTTGGCCAGAGGCTAAGCATTGCCATACTGTGTGCTGGCAATGACGACAGTCGCTTGGTACATTATCAGTCAACAACGATGCGGAGGAATTTCTCGACGCCATAGTTTTAGTTATGACTAGCTTTTTCCCGCGGCTTCGCCCGCGTTGATGTCGGAAAATATCCCACGGAACGTGCTACCGGGAAATCCTTCCTTATTCCTTGTCTACATTATAAAGGGAACCTCTGTGCAAAATTTCAGCTTTCTAGGTTCAAGGGCTTGGGCTGGGCGTTGATGAGTCAGTCAATCAGTCAGTCAGTCAGGACTTCTCTTTTTATTTATATATATATACATATATAGATATTTATGTTAACAATAAAAAAACAACAACAACAACATTTGTATAATACATCTAAATAAATCTAAAGTACCTAAATTACTCTTTTAATAAAAACAAATCTTTTACAACTTACGTTACGATTCAAAACAATTTGACGGTTGGGTTTCCCAGAAATATACAAAATATTATTCAAATATGTATTTTTATTTTAATAATCTGTAAACTTTTGAGTAATAAATATCTTACATAAAGCACAGTAGGTATAATAATGATACAGTAGTTTATCTTCATAGAAAAAAGGCCGAAACGAGGCGCTTTGAAATCTCAGTACAATATCAGTAGGCAACAGTTCGAGTGCGCGGAAGTTAGCCGACGCGTCGGACGGTCGGTCGAACGTCGCGACGTTCGCACGGACGTAAAAATATCGCGGCGGGATTTTATCACGCACAGGATTTTCAACTCTCGGTGTTGAGCCGAGCTTCGAGAATCCAATCTAACAACAACAGAGTGCATCCCAGCACGTCGAAAAAACACGCTGTTGGATTTTCAACTCTCGGCGCTTAGCAGAGCGTTGAAAATCCATTGCGCGAAAAAAATCGCCGCGATATTTGTACGTCAGTGCGAACGTCGGCTTACGCACGGACGGACGCGGATTTATCTTCCGAGCGGCCGTATAGGCACAGATTAATACAGATGGGACACTCCGCAGTTTAGGTATAAAACTACAAGTACACGGCGGGCCCCGTCCACGGGGCAAATTCAGTAGAACTGCCGCGCGCCGAAAGTATAAGAGTTACGCGATAGAAAGAGAGGCAATGTGTGCAAGGTAACTAGCGCTCTGCGAACTGAATTGCGCTTTATTGTGTCGTAGCAAGAGTCGCTTTTTATTTAAATTATTTTGCGGAGTGTCCCATCTGTATTAATCTGTGATATAGGTAAAGTTCTTCCGCTTCCACATGCTAGCTTCTAAACTAATTAGTAGCTCAAGAATTTAATCAACTAATTCTACATAACAAATCCTAAACAACGTTGCACTAAACCTCAATTTATTGTACCCAACGTTGCATGAATCTCTGTACAGTACACAAATAAAGTTCTTACAATACATATGCACGAGATTTCTAAGGAAATGGAATGTTAAGAAAATATTTTCATTGTGAACTTACCTGCAGGGGTGTACGACGCAAATTGAAAATGTTTTCTTATGAAAATGTTTGTGCTACGCTCAGAATGTTGAATCGTTTGTATTTTTCATTCTCGATTTAGAATTTTGGACGAAAATGGAATTTTGTTGTTGTTACAAATGTCATGTTATGTATAAATTGAAACCTACAAATATCCTACTTAATCACACTATAATAATATTATAAAGGAGAAAGTTTGTGAGTGTTTGTGTGTGTGTGTTTTGTATGTTTGTTACTTCTTCACGCTCAAACCGCTGGATCTATTTGGATGAAATTTGGTATGTAGATATCTTATACCCTAGATTGACACATAAGCTACTTTTTATCCCGGTCTACGCGGGTGAAACTACGGGGCGCAGCTAGTAATTATTAATTATAAATGTGAAATTGGTACGTTTGTTACTCAACTCAATCACTCAAAAACGGCAGATGATTTGAATTTAATTAAGCACAGAAATAGTTTATAACCTGCAACTTAACCTGCCATCAATTCTGGGACATGTTGTATATTATGCTGTTGGTGTAAATCACACTTCACCCTAATATTATGAAGGCGAAAGTTTGTGAGTGTGTGTGTGTGTGTTTGTCACGCTAAAACGGCGTGACCGATTTGGAGGAAATTTGGTATGTAGGTAGCTTATACCGTGGATTAACACATAGGCTACTTTTTATCCCAATCTACGCCGGTGAAATAGCGGGGCGCTGCTAGTAAATAAATAAAGCACATCGGATAACAATAACGTCAAACAAATTGTATGAAATCCTCTACCTTATTTATTTTCCTTTTACATGTAGGTTTAATAAGTATTGAATTCAAACCATATCATTATTACCAGTTTGTTTTCGCTGTACGCCGCTCATTACACCGATATCCAATCAAAACAAAGCATTTGTTGTTCGTGTTGTTTCCGAACATACATTGCAGGAAATTGTAGTATTCATGCTGTTGTCATTAAGCCTTGAAATAATACAGGGTGTAAGTGTAAACAGGGGCAATATTTTAAGGGGTCATTGTACTCATCATTATAAACAACTTTTTTTAATGGGATCAAACCTGAAATCGCGAAAAAAAAATCATCTGTTCAGTACATTTATGTTCGCATAATTCGTCAAAATGTAGGGAACAGCAGATTTTTTTTTCGCGATTTCAGGTTTGGTCCCATAGTAAAAGTTGTTCATAATGATGAGTACACACGGCTACACATCAACCTATACATTTCCAGCTTACACTGACCTCTCATTGTAAGGAAATCTTACACAGTGCGATATCAGCTTATACTGGAAATGTAGAGCTTGATCTATAGCCGTGCGTACAATGACCCCTTAAAATATTGCCACTGTTTACACTTACACCCTGTATAGTAGCAGTAGTAACTCCAAAAAAAAAAACCGGTCAAGAGCGAGTCGGACTCGCGCACCGAGGGTTCCGTTCCGATTTCTGAAAAAGTGTGCTATTTAGAGACATCGTTTTATTTTTTCTGTAATCTTTACTTATCATTTACCAACTGTTCCTCAATGATTTTATAGGTCTCAAGTATTCGCTATAACAATATTGATCTTAATTTCAGTTACTTACAGCTTGGAGTGTTAAACTACGAACTTTCTAATGTCAATTACACTTCGCAAAACTTGCGTTAATGTCCTTAAGCTCCATCCAGCCGTACCGGTAATGAGACAACTGAAATATAGTTTATTCTCCACAAAGTTAGTAAGTAATTGCTAACTGCCTGAAATTCATTTAAAAGTGAATGCGGCTGGAAAATGTGATTCAGAATTTTATTTTATAACAATATTTTCTCGTTTTCACATCCTTGCCATACTTGCCTAAATGAGATTTTATAGGTTTCATTTTTATTTTCAAATATCTCAAAATAACACCTAAGAAACAAAATAAGCTAAAATAACTTAAAAATATAATATCTTAAACTAATACTAATAAAAAACTAAAATATGGCGTCGAAAAATTCCTCCGCATCGCTGTCGACTGGTAGAGTACCCAAGAGACTGGCGGCATTGCCACGTTGTATGGCAATGCTAAGCCTCTGGCCAAGGTAAAAGCCAGCCCTTGGGTCACGGGAAGTGTCAACAAGCCGTTTGGAGATTTCCTTAAACAAACTATGAGCACTCGGACCCCACGGCCCAAGGGTTTCAACCCCAAACGGCTCAAAAATATAATTACCGATAAGGTTATAATACTTATATTATTATAGTTATTATATTTTATAATTACCGATAAGGTTATTATACTTATATTATTATAGTTATTATATTTTATAGGTAGGTAGTTTCATGACTACCTGGTTTGGCGGGCCGAACCGCATTACAAAAAATCTCTTAAATGTAATTCTCATATATTTAGTACTAACTGCGCCCTGCGGTTTCATCGGCGTAGACCGGGAGAAAAGGTAGCCATCCAGGGTATAAGCTATCTACATACCAAATTTCATCCAAATCGGTCCAGCCGTTTGAGCGTGAAGAAGTAACAAACATACAAAGACACACACTCACAAACTTTCACCTTTATAATATTAGTGTGATGGCATACATACATACATAACATAACATCACACCTTGTTTCCCCGAAGGGTTAGGCAGAGGTATACCCATAGTGTACACTCATTTCTTATTATCAATATACAATATATTATTATCAATATTGGGCAAGCCTACCACCATCGGGCACAAATTCCATTCTCCGGGCTGCTCCTGAGAAATCCCAGATGGAACAGCTCAATAACACTTTGCCCGACCTGGGAATTGAACCCAGGACCTCATCAGCCTATCGCAGTCCACTGCTGGACATAGGCCTCTCCCAGGCTGCGCCACAACACCCTGTCCTCCGCCTTCCGCACCTAGTGTGTCCCAGCCAGTTTCTTCAGGTCGTCGGTCCATCTAGCTGGGGGGCGTCCCACACTACGCTTACCGACACGCGGTCTCCACTCAAGAACTCGTCTGCTCCACCGTCCATAGGTCCTTCGACAAACATGGCCAGCCCACTGCCACTTCAGTTTGCTTATTCTGCTAGCTATGTCGGTTACTCCGGTTCTTTTCCGGATAACTTCATTCCTGATTTTATCCTTTAAAGAAACTCCGAGCATAGCCCGCTCCATAGCGCGCTGAGCGATCTGGATGCTCAGCAGTATATGTATTTAGTCGTACCCCAAATAAATTGCCTTTTTTTGTGAGCCTTAAATGATTCCCTTTTTGTTGTATAAATTGCCTATTATCTACGACAACTTGGATGTAACACTAAGCTTTTTTATCTCGGAGTCTCATCATTAACAGATTTAATACACGGTTTCAGAACTAGAAAAAAAAAACCGCTCAAGTGTGTGTCGGACCACGTACAATGACGAGTTCCGTAGTTGAAAAAAAATGTATGCCAAAAAAAAAAAATGTGATAAAATTACAAATTAAACTTTTTAAACTTTCGCGGTTTGTACACATTATAAAACACTATCGAAAACGGGCCTTATCGCGATATTCTTTTTAACGAGATAAACAGGTACCTACTTGTTGAGGTTTTGTAAATTACAAATTAACAATTTTCGGACTTTTTCCTTTACTTGTGCTATGACATTGCTTCTTGCCAAATTTTATTATTCTAGGTCAACGGGAAGTACCCTATAGGTTTTGATTTACTTGCGAGTGTCAAAATATGTCGCATAAATGACTGTATTTTTTTATTGCGTTGACTTAGAAGCTTGAATTCTTTAGAACTATATGGGATCATATACCTACGTATTTGATACCTCCACGCGTTCCTGAGAAAAAGGGTCTTGACAGACTGACAGACAGACAGACGGACAACGAAGTGATCCTATAAGGGTTCCGGTTTTCCCTTTTGAGGTACGGAACCCTAAAAAATACCACAATAGTCAATAAAATAAAGGATCTAACAGCAAAGTCTACAAAGCTAATGCGATATTCTTTTTATCCCAAAAAGAACATTTCACGCTACCGTAGCGGTAACAGTTAGTAGTATCAACACTGCTGATCTCACCTTTGTTCCGTAACATCTACGTTTTGCTGGTGCACCGAGCTAGACTATAATCTTTATTATAAAAGCGCTACGTATCTCCGGTACTGAATACATTGCAGCTCCCGGTGTTCTTGATATGTGCAGCTTATTTCCCTAACTCCTTTTGTGCGAATAAACACGTTTTTTGGGATGTTAATGTAGTGTTCAGAATTTAAAGATGACTTGATAAAGATTA